>CM066032.1:1156744298-1158123489 GCA_033557465.1 Ichthyophis bannanicus | reverse complement strand
GAATATAGCTGATAAATGTGTACCTACCAGCTTTGCTTTTGCTCCTCCCTAATGTTGACCCCTTCTTAAACAAAAAATGGTCAACAGATAAATAGCCTAATTTTATCCTAGAAGTGCTGAAATTTCATGCTTAAGCCTGTTATGTGTTCATCACCTGATGGCTAATGTACAGGGCCGGTGCTACCATTAGTCGAACCAGGCAGCTGCCTAGAGCGCCAGCCTGTCAGGGATGCCCATTGCTGCCTCTGATGCCCCTCTGTGGGATGTATAGTGGCAGCAATGGCTGCAGACAGCCCCACGGTGCTTACCTTTAAACTTTGGCACTATGGGGCTGTTTGCTTCCACCCCTCTGATGTCTGGGTAGGGTGGGGTTCACCTAAGGCACCTCATCTCCTTACTCTGGCCCTGCTAATATATAAGTCCTTTTAAATATCAAATCCTTAATAGATAGTTCCAGATCTTTGAAGCTTACAATATAATATGACAGACAAGCAAAAAATACAGAGAGACACTTGGGGAGGGGGGGGGGTCTTTAAGTTAAAACAGTGGGGACAGCTGCAAGAAGTGAAGCCTAATGACGGTTCATCAGAGAAGGAAAACCGTAGCTGAAGTAATGAGGTCACGAGCAGGAACAATTAGGTTCCTGTTTTATAAAGCAGACTCAAAGGAGTGTATTTTTAGGCTGAATTTGAGATAGAGACTTTGGTATGGTTAAAGGATGGTGTGAGAGCTCCTAGGTAAAGGCTGGGATTGTCTTGGAAAAATTGCGAAGGAGAAAAGAGAGCCCTGCATGACAGAGCCACAACTGAGGGAAAGTCAGGGCTCAGTTAAAGTTAAATTGGGGAGAGAAAGAGGGAACAAAAGTGAATGTAAGAAAGTATGTTAGAAAGATTAGGAAGTAGAGGTGGGGGGTGCAGGTATAAATAAGGAGGGGAAATTTTAATAGAACAGAGCTGCAAGGATTGAGGCTGGAACTTGCAGCTCTCGTCTGCCTTCACTTCCTATGTTTCTATTTGAATCCTTTGATTTATGAATGGGGTGTTTGCAGGTGTAGGTTAAGGCACAAGAAAAGTAGGCAACTGCCTCTGATGCCAGATTTTGATGGATTCTGAGTTCTCTGTCATGCCTCAATCTGAGCCTCATACTTGTCCTCTAGAAGGCTTCCAGACCCTCAACCAGAGCAGCAGCAACTCGAAAGGAAAATTCAACCTAGAGCCCTGTGGTGCTGTGCCTCTCACATAGGTTCCCATGGTAATGGGAAGCATATGTAAGAAGAGGTGGTGGGCAGCACAGGGCTTGCAAGTGAACATTTCTTTCAAAATTGCTTAGAGTGTGCAAGATTGGGTAGGAGAGTGCATGGGTGGGTGGAGGGTAAGAGGGAGAGAGTACAAGAGAGGGCAGTGAAAGATAGGAAGGGGGAATAGTTTAAGAGAGTGTGAAGAACAAGGAGTAAGCGCAGGAAGACAAGGGGAAAGTGCGTGCGTACACACGCGCGCACACACACACACCATTCCAGTACACACAGATACACCCTGACACACACACATACGAATGTGGGATCACACACTGCACAATACACACATATACACAGACACCGCCTTCATACACACTAACACACACACACACACACACACACACACACACACCCATGCACACAATCCTTGATATACATAATGTATATGCACAGAGCCATCAGGACACATTTCCAACATACACTCACATGCACGCTCCAACTCTCCCCATGACAGACACACACACACACACAATTAAGTACCTTCCAAGACATGCGTACACATGTACATACTCCCAATACTCCCCATGACACATACTTACACAAACGCATGCACCCTCAACACTCCTCATGGCACAAACACATGAAAACAATGCACATGCGAGCGGCACCGCTGGTAGCGCACCTGTCATCCGCGCATGTGTCTACCCCCTCCTCTCACTTTATGCCAAAGTTTTGCGCATACTTCATTTGCATGTGTTTCCTTTGCTGCATATCGGCATATAACACTTGCAGTTCTTGCGCACATGAAACCCTGTGCGCAGCTAAGAGTGCACAACTTTAACAACGGCTTTCTACTCTTAGCAGAAGTGAGAGATAAGCCCCTCCTTCTCCCACCCTAGAGGCAGGGCCAGCCCATCCATTGAGCAAGAATGTTTTTTGCACAGGGCCCCACGCAAAGAACATTCTGCTTTTTTAAAAATTAAATTTAAAAAACAAAAAGCTGGCTACTACCGCTGCCGCCGCAGCAGCAGAAGAATGGAGTGTCCCGCGGGGCCCCCTCTGCCCGGCTGAGCCCCTCTGCGCCGGCTTTCAGATACGCAAAGGAAGAGTGTCTCCCTCGCGTCTCTGTTAAGCCCGCAGGGGCTGATGGGAAATTTCCCATCTGCCCCTGCAGGCTTAACAGAGACGCGAGGGAGACACTCTCCTTTCGCGTATCTGAAAGCCGGCACACAGGGGCTCAGCCGGGCCGGGAGAGCTCAGTTGGGCAGAGGGGGCCCCGCGGGACACTCCATTCTGCCGCGGTGGCTGTGGCTGCATACAGCTTTTTTTTTTTTTAAATTTTCCATGAGCCGATTGGGGGGGGGGGGTTTAGGACTGGTAATGGGCTATGGAGGGGGTTAGGACTTGACTTGAGGTGGGCTGTGGGCTGTTGGGGGGGGGGTTAGGACTGGTAATGGGCTATGGGGGGGTTAAGACTGGCAATGGGCTGTGGGCTGATGGGGGCTGTCTGGAAATGGGGTGATGGGGGGTTAGGACTGATAATGGGCTATGGGGGGTTAGGACTGATAATGGGCTATGGGGGGCTAGGACAGGAAATGGGCTGATGGGGAGGGGTTAGGACTTGAGGTGGGCTGATGTGGTTAGGACTGGTAATGGGCTGTGGGCTGATGGGGGGTTAGGACTGGTAATGGGTTATAGGGGGGGCTTAAACTGAAAATGGGATGATGGGGGGCTAGGACTGGTAATGGGTTGGGGGGTTGCTAGGACTGGAAATGGGCTGAGTGGAAGGGGAGGCTTGAACTGCAAATAGATGATGGGGAGGGGGCTTGGAATGGAAATGGGCTGTGAGGGAAGGGAACTAGGACTGAAAATGGGCTGATGGAGCAGCTAGGATAGGACTGGAAATGGGCTGTTGGGGGGAGCTAAGATTGGAAATGGGCTGTGGTGGGGGCTTGAATTGAAATGGACTCATGGAGGGGCTAGAACTGAAAGTAGGCTCATGGGGGGGCTTGGACTGGAATTGGGCTGAGTGGAGGGGAGCTAGGATTTGACATGGGCTGATGGTGGGGCTAGGAAATGACTAGAAATGGGCTGATGGGGGCTAGGATTGGAAATGAGCTGATGAAGGGACTTGGACTGGAAATGGATGGGGGAGCTAGGACTGGAAATGGGCTGATGGGGGGCTAGGACTGGAAATGGGCTGATGCAGGGACTAGAAGGGAATGGATGCTGGGTGAGACTGGAACTAGAAGGGAGCTGATGTTGGGGGAGGATTAGAATGGGATGGGGCTGGGAGAGTAAAATGGAGAGGGGAAAAATATTGTGTGGAAGGGATGAAAAATCTACAATTGGCCGGGTATTGGGAGAGTAAGTGGGGATTGAGGATGGAGGGGTAAAATTTGTGTGGATGAAATAGGAATGAGGAAAGAGCAAAAGGAGAAAGATTAGTATGTTAAAGCAGATGTAGAGAGAGAGAATGGAAAAAAAACTAGAAGAGAGACGAAAGGACAACTGGACAGCAGACGATGGAGAGTTAGCAGAAAACATGAAGAAACCAGAAGAAAGTGGCTGGAGCAATTGCAACTGAAAAAAAATGCACAAAAGGTAGAAAGATATCTCTTTATTTTGAATTTATTAACTGGAATATGAAAGCTCTGGGAAATGTGCATCATTAACGTCTGCGCTTTGTTTGGTACAAGAGGAAATTAATTTATAGTTTTATTTTTACAGTGTTGTTGTACATTCCAAGTTTGGCTTTTGGGGTTCCCAGTTTAATTATTGCCTTCCTATTTACATATGTACATAGTTTCCCCCGTTATCCTATTTACATATGTACATAGTTTCCCCCGTTATCCAAGTTGATTGCTCCTGTTCATTGTAATGACCTGACTCTTGTTCATTGTCGGATTCTGTTTTGTTTTATGTAAACCGCGCTGATCGTAAATAGTGCGGTATATAAGAAATGTAAAATAAATAAATAAAATAAAATAAATAAAATTTCTAAATTGTGATTCCTTGTTTGGTGATGGTCTATGTTCTGCATGTGTAACTGAGCTGAGGTATTCTGTTTATGTAATTCCTATTTGACATTGCCACTAGTTCTCTTTCCCCAGTATTCTCTGAAATGTATTGGTTTAATATTTGCAGTGTTGCCTTTTGATAGGTAGGGTATGGTGCTTTGTGAGTCCTGGTAATGCTGTCAGGATACGGCGGGTTTGCTATGGGTTCTAAATGGGCAGCATTTGTAGTAGTTCCTAATGTGCCTGGCGGTTGGCACTGGATTATAGTAATGCAGAAATCTTTTAGTCTTTCTTTATCCATACACTCATTAAGAGACATGTTTACTAAAAGTTAGTGTATGGTAACATTATGCAAATATTTATGCAAATAAGGCCACTTATGCAAATGAGGCCCCACACCGAGTCTCCGCACATAGCTCTGCACCCCCCTTGGACCGCCCCTGCCCAGAGGCCTAGCTGTAAAAAGGCATTGAGAAGGCAGAAGGCAATTAAAAGGAGAGCCACCAACTGGACTTCGTCTGTAGCATAAGGTCCACACTATAAGCCAAACAAACAGAGATTTAGGAATCTAAAAATACTCTGCAACAAAGAAAAAAAAAGAGAAGATTTTATGCAAGTGTTCAACTATCTGATAAGTTTCAATAAGGTACTAGAAAGTAACATCCTTCATAGAATGAGAAACTCAAGGATGATACTCAAGAAAGGGCTGCTCAAATGAAATGTAAACAAATACTTTTTCAAGATAAGCGTGGTGGACATCTGAAAAAGATTTTCAGCAGTGAGGATAGAAGCCAAAACAGTGGCAGAACTCAGGCATACCTTAAGAGACAAGAAATGGGAAGGAAGGGAGAAAATCCCCGATCAAGGAAGCGCTGTGATAGCACAATAACAGGCATAAATGAACAGATTGGCAGATAAGGCCTTAGTCCTCCCGACATCTATGTTTCTACTTTTTCCAGACCTTTTAATAAGTAGGAAAAAATATCTTTATGGGAGTATGTACATTTACATTCAGCAAATGTGTTGTGTGTTATGTACTGCCCTCTCCAGTTACAATAGGTTAGTGGGTGGCATTTTCACAGCTGGAGGCCAGGAGACGCCTTCTGTTGCTTTTTGTCGACGTTGACCCTAGGTGCTTTGCCATTTCTCACATGATGTATTTTTCTGTAGTCTTCTCATGTAACAGATGCTGGCCTTATTGACACTAGTTTACATTTTTTACAGTGAGCTAAGCTGTCAGAGCCAAATTTCTGTATTTAAAAATTAAGGGTTCTTATAGTTTATCTTCCTAATTTTCACCAGTAATGTAATATTATTCTTAAACCAAACAGGACAATGTAAATGTATAGGGCACTTGGCAAGTAAAACCAGTTACATTTATCACATTCTTTAGACTCTAGATTTAGAAATTATATGAAATTCAATGCATCGTTCTAACTTCTTATCACTCAAGACATACATGGGTCAATATTCAGTGGCAGGGGTCAGCATTTTTAAAGCAGCTGGCCACCACTGCTGAAACTGAAACTGGACATTCAGCACCGGAAGCCTATCGGACATCTGATGTTGAATATCCAGTTTTTCTGGCAACCAGAACTGCCATCTACTTAGTGGTGAACTTCAGCTGCTAACCAGATAGCAAGATCCACAGAGAATTAGTACAGAGCCGAAACATCAGGCCCCATCTCTGCCCCTATTCAAATCCAGACTAAAAATCCACTTCTTCAAGGCTGCTTTTGGATTCCCTTATTCTCCTGATCACCACCAGTCCGTATTGTCATCATTCCCCTAGATCTACCCTCGCCCCTAATTGTCGTGTGTCTGTCTTGATTAGACTGTGAGCTCTACAACTCCCCTACAACTGTTTTACTGTGATGATTATTATTAATGTGCATTGTTTAAACTCCCAATGTAACCCACATATTCTATGTAAAACTGTTTAAGAATCAAAGCTTAACCTCCCTGTTCTATGTAATCTTGCAGATGTGCTCAATGTAAACCGCTCTGAATTTATAATAAGGTAGTATAAAAAACCTGTTAAATAAATAAATACAGTATAGAGTAGGGACTGTCTCCTACATGTACAGAATATGTGCACCACTGTGTGTGCCTTGCAGTGCTAAGTAGCAGTACAGCCATTGCCCTATCCTAACTTTATACAGTTTACCAATCTGGCTAGTGGCTGAATATTACTACTAATCGGTAAGACAAGAAGACTGGCCCCGCTCTACCCACGGGCTGCCCTGTCACTAACCGGACAATAGCTTGGTGCTCAGAGGGAATATTCAGTGGCGCCATTCAGTTAAGCATATCACTGAATATCATTCCCAGCAGGGACCTCCTGACCGCATAAGCCCTTTGGAATATCGGGCCAACAATTTTTTTTTTAACATGGGCCAAATGTGATTGATTTTAAAAACATAATATATAAGTATCTGTGGCTGTTGGATGAGGCAAAAAATAAATTTCCAAGTTTTAATTATTCTAAAAACCAAGGGTTTCCAACCCTGTGCAAAACTAAAACCCTTGTTTAAATTGTAGAGGCTTCCATTCTTTGCCTCTGCCCCCATAAGGCCACTACTATTTACCCCACATATGATCCCCCTCTATTCCACAGCATGATAGCACCTTCCTCCCTTCACCACCCCTCTTCCCGCCTACTCACATCAGCTGAAGTGACAGAGCTCTTCTGGGTGTTTTTTGGGCTATTTACCTCCCACATATACTTCCTGTTTGGAAAGGAAATCCGTGCTGCCATAGGAAGAGCCACCGGGGGGGCCGTGAGCATGTGCTAGATTCCAGAGTCTGTGGTTTGTTATCAAAAGCAACCATTACTGTTCTATGATAGCGGCATGGCCCAGGACTACCTGGCACAGTTCTACTCATAAAATGGATTTCAGTCTGAATTAGATTTTAGATTTATCACTCGCATTTTCCAAATCCAAGCTCAAGGTGGGTTACATTCAGGTGCATCAACTATTTCTTTGCCCAAGTGGGCTCACAATATAAATTGTATTTGAGACAATAGAGGGTGAAATGACTTTCCCAAGGTCACAGACAGCATTAGTGGAAAGTGGGATTGGAACACTCATCCTGCTTCTCTAAGCGCTAGTCTGTTATTCTTACTGCATAGGGAAGGAATGTCCACTTTACTTATTTGGATTAGTAGACCGCATTCGCATTAGCTCAAAGCAGTGATGAGACGGGTGGAGGCATGTCTTTTGAGGAGCTGAGACTGAACAATTGCAGCTAGGGAGTCTGATGATGGATGGTTTGTTGGGCATTATCATGCCAATTTCAAGGCACTACCAGCTGCCAGCCTCTCTTAACAGAAACTGTTGACACTGTCCAAATGCTGGACTGTTGGCACTCTCTGAAAACCAGAATCGTTTCCAGCACTGGAGGTCATGAGCTGGGTATCCCTACGTTCTGTGTGTAGTACAAAATGTTTTGAATAAAGGACTCCTTGGAGACTATCTGCAAAAGAGTGTTGTCAAAGATAGAGATGGGTGGAAAAATCTCTTGAAAACAGAGTTGTCTTAAGGAAGCAGAAGAAAGTCAGAGCACTCAGGGACATAGGGACATTGAGTTAAGGAGTAATTTTATAATTGATTGTGCAAATACTATGTGCATACTCTTCCCCGTGTGAAGGCTACAAGTTTGCAAAACACATAGGCATACTTCCATATAGAAAATGACCTCTAGGAATATATTTTCAAAGCTATGTGTATAAATGCAATACCTTTCCCAGCGCCATCCCCCGAAAAGCCTCCCCTCAATCCAGGTAAAGTTATGTATCTATAGGCTGTGCACATGTAACTTTACATACACGTAGGAACCCTTTTACTAAAGGGCACTGAGGTATTGCACCTAATGTGCGATTAGCGCGAAAACCATGGCATGTTATGTGCAACACCCCTGCGTTAAATGTCGGGGGCATGGAGCCTTATCCCATAGTACATTAGGTGAACTCGCGCTAATGCAGTTAGCACATGGTGTTAACACAGTGCTAACTGCACTGAACTCACCACATCCATTCTCTGCCCCTACCCCGCCTACTCTCTGCCCTACCCTGCCCACTATCTGCCCCTACCCCACCCACTCTCTGCCCCTACCCCGCCCACTCTCCGCCTCTACCCCGCCCACTCTCTGCCTCTACCCCACCCACTCTCTGCCCCTACCCCGCCCACTCTCCGCCTCTACCCCAGCCACTCTTCGCCTCTATCCCACCCACTCTCTGCCCCTACCCCACCCACTCTCTGTCTCTACCCCACCCACTTTCAGTTAGTGTGGGAATCATCCTGGCTCACTGTCATGGCCCTGTGCTACCTGGCAATCTGCATCCCAGTGTGCCTTTAGCACGCACCAGAACACACGCTGCCAGGAAGTGCATGTTAATAAAAGACCCTCTTAGAGAGTAATGGTAAAATGCCTGACCACCATGGGAAAAAGTGAAACCAGATATTCAGCACTGGAGTTTATCAAGCATCCAGGGCTGAATATCCGATTTCACCAACAACCCATTTTGCTTTGCAGTCAGTGGCAATATTCAGCTCCTAAATGGATAGCAAAGCCACATAAAGTTAGGACAGCCTAATATTAACCTGTCTTATCCAGTTAGCCACTGAGACTGTCGCAGCCCTGCCCATGCACCATCCCAGTACAAGGCTTTCTGTGGCGCTAATCAGCTGAATATCAGGGACAGCAGGGTTTATGCAGGTCTGACAAACCATATAAACTCTTTTAAATATTGTGCCGTAATATAATAAAGGCATTTTCTTGCACATGTGCCAGTATACGAGCATAAAATGCCTCTTATAATTCCCTCTGTGTCTAAGTATGCACAATGGTAAGAACAGATCTGATGTTACAGTATGTGACTCTGGTATAGGTGTGTTCAGGGTGGAGTTTAGGCAGAGTTGTGCTATAAGATGCATATTACATGTGTCTACATTTACACCTTTTCTCAAGCTTAGCAGGAATTGTCTCTTATGTGGCTTGTACACTGCTGTGTATGCTACTAGCACTGTACAAATGATAAATAGTAGTAATAGTAATAGACGTCTGCAGCATTTGTACTAGTACTTTTATAAAGCCATATAGGTGACTAAGGGGGTCATTTTGAAAGCTCTACTCATGGTCTGAATGTCCAAAAATTGGAATGGAAACATATAAAGAACAGAGATGTCTCCAGAGCCATTTTAGAAGCCAGGACTGCGGACATCCAAGTCTGAATGGGGGGATTCCCAGGAACCTAGACATCCCCACCTGAACTCAGAAATGTCCTGGATGTCCGGACTCACGGTAAGTTTAGACCTGCTCCAGGCATGAACAGTGCTTGTTCTGGCTGAAAAATATCCAGAGAGTAGAGTTGATAGTATTCTATCATCCCCAATACCCCATAAAATTTCAATGGAAGCAGCAGTGAGATATGAACCCTGGTTTCCCCATTTCTAGCCCACTAATCTAACCATTAGGCTATTCATAGATGTCCAGGTTCTGAAATACGGTTTTGGGGGTGTCTATGTAGATGTCCTCACAGACGTCCCTAGCAGGCATCTCCACATTTGTGAAATCATGTCTGCACCTGGACGCGCCTGCTGTTTTATCAGACGTTCTGGCTTACATGCCCCAGATTGCACTTGGGCACCCCTTCTAAAATTCCCACGTGTCTTCATAAAATAGCCTACAAATAGACTCCTTCCTGCCCTCTCCACTTAGGTGATTTTATATAAAGTTACCTTCATCTCATTCATGCATTTTGATGTGTCTAGTTCTGCTCATAAAACACTGCTTTACACAAAGAAATGTTCTTTAAAATGGCTCAAAGAATGTCTATTCCAATTATTTCCAGTGTTGAAATGTAGTTTGTTCAAATTAAAGCTAACAGTATCCATTTCCAGCAGAATTACTCTCCACCTTCTGTAATTCTCTATCATGCTCTATCCCCACTTAAAATGTGCCTCTAACAGAAGGAGAACTAATAAGTGGAGAATATTTGGCCACCAATTATATAATAAAAAACATTCTTTCACAAGAGGAAAGTTTGCCTGGTTAATGACACAATCCGGCCTTCCAAATATACAGTTTCAGATTATTACAAGAGAGCTTCACAGAGGTGCACCCCAGTCCTCCAACCACACACCTTTCCACAGTCTTATAAATTCATAAGCATCTTGCAATGTTCAATTTGCAAGGCATACAAAAAGCAGCATTGAATGGAGTGGAACTGGTAAACATAGATCGCTTGTTTACTCTTTTAAAAAGTAGAAAGACTAGGGGACATGCAATGAAGCTACAATGTAGCTCATTTAAGACTAATTGGAAAAAATATTTTTTCACTCAACACGTAATCAAACACTGGAATTCATTACAGGAGGATGTAGTAAAAGCTGTTAGTGCAGTGTGGTTTAAAAGAAGTTTGGATAGGTTCCTGGAGGAAAAGTCCATAAACCATTATTAAAGAGGACCAGGGAAATCCACTGCTTACCCCTGGGACAAGCAGCATGGAATCTGTGTACTTTTTTGGTAACCTGACAGGTACTTGTGACCTGGATTGGCCACTGTTGGAAACAGGATACTGGGCTCGATGAACCCTTGGTCTGATCCAGTATGGCATATCTTATGTTCTTATATTATTTTAAGCCAAGGAATAATTTATAAGGGGAAAGCAAGACAAATCACCAGGGCCTATGCCCACATTTTCCACCAACTCATTTTAGGAATCTACAGGCTATTGACCATTCAATCACTTCACTACTGTTTCACCTCCCCTCTTATCCACCATAAGAATCTGTCAATGAGGCATTCTCTTCCTGTAGCACTTTACTCTCCTCTTCTTTGGCCGTTCTTGCTCCTCCCCTTTCCCTTGACTTGCTCCAGAAGTGGCCCCATTCATTCAAGTGCCCACTCTGCACATTGCCTCTGGCTTACATCCTATGCCCGTACTGACTTCATACACTTTAAAGTCATGCTGACCTCCAAGTTGACTATTGCAACTGCCAAGCAAAACTACTATGTCCAGACAGTAAACTCCCTTGCCTTCAGCCTGCCTTTGCCATCTTATTGCCACACTCAACTTCTTCCTCAAAGTCTCTCTATTTCAAACACCCTCATCACAAACTGCTCAGACTATGGCTGACTCCTTCCAATGCAAGGTTCATAAGGTTAATATTGAATTCCTCACCATGTGACCTCCATCTCCCACTTCATCTCCTACTCCTTCTTTGACTCTTGCCACCTTTCTTCTTTTACTAAAATCATTGAGGAGAAAACTGCACATCTTCCCTCCTCAAAACTCACTACTTGTTTCTCTGCTCCCATTTCCACCCTGCTCACCTCTCTTCTCTGCTGTCATCCTTTCAATCTATCATTTCTCAATAAAACTGTTCCTGCTGCCTTCAAGCAGGTTGTAACATAGTAAATGACAGCAGATAAAAACCAGCATGGTCCATCTAGTCTATCCGGCAAGGTGGTTAGAGCTGTATCTGCTTCTCCATGCAGGCTACACTACTCTGGGCCTTTGTTGAGAATAATGATCACACAATTCTTTAAAAATCTTCTCTGGCTCCTACCTACTCTGTTAACTACCATCCCATCTCTCCCCACCTTTTTACATCCAAACTATTCGAACATGTTGTTCACCTTTGTAGCCTTGATTTTCTTTCATCTGAAGCTATTTTGATCCTTTTGTTAAAATGGTAAATAAAGGTAAAAGGAAAAGGAGACTGCTATGGCTTTCGAAAGAAGTAGCTGAAAAAGTGAAGAAAAAGAGGGAGGCCTTCATAAAATACAAAAGATCACAGAGAGAGGAAGACAGGCATCTATATTTGGAAAAACTTAGAGAAGCTAGAAAAGTAGTCAGGAAAGCAAAGATTCAAAAAGAGGAGAAAATAGCCAATGCAATAAAATAGGGGGATAAGACATTTTTAAGATATGTTAGTGAGAAAAGGAAGGGCAAAAGTGGTATTATCAGACTCAAGGGTGAAGGGGAGGAATATGTAGAAGCTGATGAGGATAAAGCGGAATTGCTTAACAAATATTTCTGTTCTGTGTTCACGGATGAAGAACCAGGAGAAGGACCTCAGAAAACATCCACAAACAGGAACAGAAGCGAGGGGCATCTTGAACAATTTTCAGCAGACTGTGTTTGTGAGAAACTAGCTCAATTTAAAGTAGACAAAGCGATGGAACTGGATGGGATACACCCTAGAATACTGAGGGAACTTGGGGAGGTTCTAGCAGCTCCACTGACTGACCTTTTCAATGCCTCATTAGAGTCGGGAGTGGTGCCAAAAGACTGGAGAGAGGCTCATGTGGTGCCTTTACACAAAAGCGGAAGCAAGGATGCGGTTGAGAACTACAGGCCAGTTAGTTTAACTTCGGTGGTGAGTAAATTATTGGGAACGCTGCTGAAAGAGAAAATAGTGAGGTTTCTGGAGTCCAGCGGATTACAGGATCCGAGGCAGCATGGATCACCAGAGGCAGTCTTGTCAGACAAATCAGATTGATTTCTTTGACTGGGTGACCAGGGAGTTGGACTGAGGGAGAGCCCTATATGTGGTATATTTAGATTTCAGTAAAGCCTTTGACACTGTTCCTCACAGGCGACTTATAAACAAACTGAGCACCCTAGGGATGGACCCTAAAGTTACTGATTGGGTTAGAAATTGGTTGGGTGGGAGGCGACAAAGAGTACAGGTAAATGGAGCTCACTCTGAGGAGAAGGATGTTACCAGTGGTGTGCCCCAGGGATCTGTCCTTGGTCCGATTCTTTTTAACATCTTTGTTAGTGATATAGCGGAAGGGCTGTCAGGTAAGTTTTGCCTCTTTGCGAATGATACCAAAATCTTCAATAGAGTAGACACCCAGGAAGGTGTAGATAACATGAGGAGGGATCTAGCTAAGCTTGAAGTATGGTCCAGAATTTGGAAGCTGGGATTTAATGTTAAAAATGTAAGGTCATGCATTTGGGCTGCAGCAATCCAAGGGAGCAATATAGTATAGGGGATGAAGTACTTTTGTCCACTAAAGAAGAGCAGGACCTAGGCGTGGTTGTGTCTGATGATCTTAAAGCAGCTAAACAGGTAGAAAAGGCGACGGCAAAAGCTTGAAGGATGCTTGGGAGAGGAATGGCTAGCAGAAAAAAGGAGGTGATAGTGCCTCTGTATGTCTTTGGTGCGACCTCTAAAGGAAAAAAGGGGACTGTTGTTGATATGGAAGGAGAGACTAGATAGGCCATGTGGTCGCTTTCTGTCATCATATTTCTATGTTTCTATGTTTCTTTCCAATCTAGCTTTCATCGCATTTTCAGTATATGTTTTCAGGATCCTCCCCCATCACTATTCTGTTATCAATTGGTGTACTTCATAACTCTGTCTTCTAACCTCTTCTCCTTTCTCTTTCTTTCTATCCTTCGTGCTCTAATCTCCTCCCATGGCTTTCAGTGCCATCTTTATAATGATAAATCCAAAATCTATTTCTCTGTACCATAAATTTCACCAGGAATCCAGGCTCAAATCTCTGCCTGCTTGTCTGACTTTGTTACCTGGATGTCCCACTGACCTGAAACTTAACATGGTCAAGACAGAACTTCTTATCATTCATATTAATCCAGTCTTTGCCCTTCCACCTTTCTCTAATTCTGTGGATAACACAGTCATCCTCCAAGTCCCTCAACTTAGGGTCACCTTGACTCCTCTCTCTCTTTCTCTATACATATCCTATAACATCTCTCTCTATAACATCACTAAAATTGATCCATTTCTTTCTGAACACACTACAAAACTCTCATCCACACGCATATCACTACCTGCTTAGACTATTGCAACCAGTTCCTCAAAGGTATCATACATTGAACCATCTCTCTCCACTTCAGTCTTTTTAAAATTCAGCTACCTGACATATTCTGCTAGTGTTGCTACACTTACATAATCCCACTGTGGTTTCCTTGGCTCCCTGACATTTTGGCATACAATTCAAACTTCTCACTCTTAAAATGCATTAATTTTGCAGCTGCCCATTAGCCCTCCTCAGGAACTCCAGACCAGGCCCGTACCTAGCCCTGTGCAAGTGGTGCGGCCGCACAGGGTGCAAAGGCTTAAGGGGCGCATTTTAAGCTGTCTGCCGTTGCCTGCCGCCAATGACAGACAGCTAAAATGCACCCCTTAAGCTTCTCGCCGGCATGATAAGCAGATCTGGCTTAGCATACTGGCGACTTGCACATTGGGCGCACCTCTTCTCTCCCGCCGTGAGGGGGTGGGGCGCATCTGATGTGCAGGTCGCACAGGATGCGATTTACACTTGGTACGGCCCTGCTCCAGACATCAGGTAAATCACTCTTATCTGTGCCCTTCTCCTCCATCACCAACACCAGAATTTCTTCTTTTCATCTTGCTGCTCAGTACACCTGGAATAGACTTCCTGAATCAGTACATCATGCTCCATCTCTGGCCCTATTTAAATCCAGCCTAAAAGCCCACTTTTTTGAGCCTGCTTTTAAATCTTAACTCCTTGTCCTCTTGTTCACATCACATCGGTTTTAATTATTTTCACATAATAAATGAAATTTCTTAATTCTTGTGTTTGTCCTTTTGTAAGTACTGCAGAAAAGAGATTCTCTCTTATGTATACATTCAGCAACGTAAATGTCTAGTTTTCGTATTTTGATTTACCACCTTTTTCCATATTAAAATAAAATGGTTCCAAAATTATTTCATACATATAAGAAGAAGAATAGTCTAGTGGTTAGAGCAGTGGGCTGACAACCAGGGAAGTTGGGTACAAAAGCCCCTGCTGCTCCTTGTGACCTTGGGCAATTCATTTAACTCTCCATTGCCTTGAGTACAGACTTAAATTGTAAGCTCCTTGGGAATAGGAACATACCTACCATACCTGAATGCATCTTCCCTTGAGCTACTCCTGAAAAAAAGTATGAGCTAAATCCAAAATCCCTTTCCTCCCCTTCCATCGTCATAACGTTGCCCAATGATACTCAGAGCTAGCATTAGAGCTGATATCTAAGGGACAACTCATGGGCCTACTGCACAGAAAGAAGTCCCCATCTTGATGCCCAATTGAATGTGCCATCTTCCCAGTAAGATGCTGGAGGAAGCATCCAGTCCCTCAGCCTTTGGGTGAGAGACAACTGTGGTCATCATCCATAGGTAATAGTGGCCAGAATCAGGACATTTGGACATAGGACTCAGAAGGAACCTTGCTACATGACCATTGGCTAAAGTACTGTCATGGCAATGACTAAGCATTTTTGGGCAGTGAAGGGAGAATACAAAATATGTGAAATAAATCCCAGGTAGTTGCAAATAAAAGCATTCCAAGGATTCTAGCCTTGATTCTGACTGAGTTGGAGGCTCCTGGAAGCTAGAGGATCATTGTGCAGAGGAGACTCTCAGTTCCATCAACCAAATTTTAACTGGTCCTAAAATAATTTTTTGTTACAGACTGGTTTAAGTCAAGAAAATTGTATCTTAGAATTTTGGATAAAGGGTATATTGATTTAAAAAAATATATCAGACTGACAATACTACTCATGAGAGATTTACAGGTAATTTCATGGGCTATGAGGTGCCATTGGTTTAAGAACATAGACAGCAAAATGGGGTGAACCACTGGGATCTTGGTACAGCCAACCTTTGGCTCTGCATGAGCAGCTAGGGGAATTAGGGTGAAATTTAGTTTGTCCCTCCCCCCAACCAAAATGTTATTCTGTGGCCCCTGAAAACAGGGGCTGCCCAAGGGTGATGTGGGGCCATGTGCGGAGACTCATTGTGGGGCCTCATTTTCATATCCACTGGACCTCATTTGCATAAATTTGATTTATTTTTTTTTTAAATGTATATGTTGCCCATCTAAAATTTTAGGCAGCTTTCAAAGGAGCCCTTCACGAGCATCTTTTTTGGGGCATGTTTACTAAATATTAATGTGTGTTAAGTGCCACTGCACCAATAGAAATAAATGGCTGTTGCTGCATTTGTGAATGTGCATTAACTTTTAGTAAACATGCCTCTTAATGAGCGTCTCAATACCATTTGCATGGGCAGTAAGAATAAAGGAAGACTATCAGATTTCTACTTTACTATACTCCAGTGCCAACTGCCAGGCACATTAGGAAATACTATAAACCCTGCCCATTTAGAACCCATAGCAAACCCACCATATCATAACAGCACTACCAAGACTCACAAAGCACTAAACCCTACCTATCAAAAGGCAACACTGCAAATATTAAACCAATACATCTCAGAGAATAACAATACAAGACCTACTGGGGAAAGAGAACAAGTGGGACTGTCACATGAACAGAATAGTGCAGCTCGGTTACACATGGAAACCATAGACCATCACCAAACATAGAACAAGGGTTCACAATTTAGAAGTATGAAGACACTAATTAAACTGGGACCCCAAAAACCAAACTTGGAACATAGAACAACCTGGAGAAATACAACTATAAATTAATTTCCTCTTGTACTAAACAAAATGCAAAGACATTTGTAATGCACATTTCCCAGAGCTAATGTATTCCAGTTAATAGATTCAAAATAAAATAGGTTTTTCTACCTTTTGTTGTTTGGGTATTTTATTTTTCATTCACAATTGACCAGTCGTTTTCTTCTGCTTTCTTCATGTCTTCTGCTAACTCTCCATTGTCTGCTGTCCATTTGTCCTTCCTTCTTTCTTTTAGTTTTGCCATTTTCTCTCTACATCTGCCTCTAGCATATTGATCTTTCCCATTTTGCTCTTTCGTCCATTTCTCTCCTTACTCCTTTTTCATCCACTCAAATTTCATCCCTCCATCCTCAATCCCCACTAACTCTCCCAGCCGGTGCACCAAACATTTCTGCACAATGGTCAGGCTGGCCCTGCCTTAAGAAAGAACCAGAAGTCAATAAAATGTCGAAGACTCATTTAAGAAAGCAGAAGACACTCTACAGGAAAATCTGCATTGTAATTACACTGTTGTAGCACAGAAATGCCAGAGAAAAGTGCCCTAAAACAGCACAAATCTTGTGTGGAAGCAGCAACAGGATTAGTGTAAACCTTCTATTTGATTCTTTCTTGCTTTTAATTATTTTGAGAATAAAATCCCAACACATTCAGATACAATATTTGGAAAGAAAGCAATCTTCATAGACAACAGCAAACAGCAGCTTCTTTCGACTGCTCAAGTAATGTAAAAAACGAAAAACAAGGGCAAAGGATCTGATAAAACACATACTGTTATCTCCCAATTTACACAGCCAAGCTAAGTACCCACTCATAGCCTCTTCTCCTGTGCCAGCAGGCTGGCAGGTAATTGAGCTCGGCAGTGGGTAGCAAACACTACATTCAGGCAAAAATTCTAGCCCAAGGGTGCAACAAAGATAACAATTTTATAAACTGGAAGTGAGTCTTGAACTGAGTGAGCTAGGAAACAGTTCAAGTACTCGTATACAGGGGAATCAGAGCTAATGTTTCCAGCAATAATCTTTGATATTAGGACAACAAAGCTAGTTGTAGTGGCAGCGTGTGTCCTGTTTGCATACCCCAGTTTCCCTGGAGAGCAGACTGAGGTTTTGGAGTATACTGTAATGTCAGTCATTATTTCCTAAGCACACTGACTAACTTTGAGCATCATTCGTCCTAAGTGCTGAGTTTTGCTGGGGGCTCAGTCATGTGCCAGCATGCTCTTGAATTTAATCTCAAATGGAATTAAGAGATGAAAGTGTTGGGGGGGGGGGGCTGCTGTTGCACACTCAGTGCATTTTCCTGCTTTGTGAGCTGCAATGCTGAGACCTCTTTGCAGCAAGCTTTTGCTCGTTTGATATCCTCGAGGCTTGAAAAGCTCTTATTTCTTGCTTAATAGGAAAATATTTAACAAACTTTAGTAGGGCATGTGAGCGAGAAGAGAGTTGTCGTTAGAACAAACAGAAAAATGGAGCTCTCTGTAGGGTGGCGGCAGGGAAGGAATCCATGCGGAGGACGAATTGAAATCTGAACAGAAGGAAACCGCGGTCACTTGTTAAGAGCTACTTTGGATCCTTCTACCATGATTTCTCTCCGTGCAACTGAACTGATCTGTTTGGCTATTTTATCTGTCCTTCCTATTTTTTCTCAGAATTATCCTTACATTGAGGTTTAAAATTCTATGGGTTTGTTTTAGATTTGCGGGCTATAATGTTATGCTCAATTTATGGCTCAAATTTAATCGTTACACCCTAAATATCTTTCTATTCCAAGCTGGTGGATGAATTAACAAATATTAGATTGCATTATTGTATTATTCCTATGGATGCACTATCTTCACATATCACACTATTCACCATACAAACTAATAAATATTTTATTGAACAAATGTTGACATCCCTTGCTATCTCATCTCACAATATATCTGAAACTTAGAAAATCAATATATTTAATACATACATTACTTGTACAATGTTAACATCCCTTATTATCTCACAGTGTGACTATGCATCCTATATAATCATACAATTCCACAATTGTTTTTCCTACAAAATATTAAAATACATTAACAGAAATTGCTCACACTACTTTTTTATAAACCTTAAAATATTCAATTAATTATGCTGAATTGAAGGTAAAACTTCCTTCTTGTTAATGCTCATTTGAACTGAATAGCTGATATCCGTGGCTGGTCCCACTATAGTGAGTACTCAAATATTATCCCCAAGTGTCCAGTTCATCAATTTCATAACGTTTTTATAGATGTCCCATAATGGTGTCCAGCTCTCTGTATAAGAAGTACGTCACTTTTTTTCACTTCCTCGTAACTCTTCAGCAGCAATCAGTCCAAAATTTGTCCCAACGCCGTCCACTGGCACTGCCCACGCGTTTTCCCTATTTAGTTCTTCAGGGGCTCTTCATTTAAATAGCACTACTCTCAGCACTCTCTTTACAAAACCTAATAACAACCAGAAATACAATTATAACTAAATGTAAAAACTATCCGTCCACCTCCCAATCCTTTACTATCTATTATAGTAAGACTTTTGACATAAACTGTTACATTTACCCCCATTAGAAACACTTACTCGATGCTGCCCACGTCTCTCTCTGATCGATTCCACCAAGAAATGAACCAACGATTCAGGAACGCCGCGCATGCGGAGTTGAACTACCACAGAGAATTTAAACCCCACAATTATTATTTCAGGGATCCTCTAACAAAACCTAGACCTAATCTATAGTGGAAGTTCAAGACCTCTCCTAACCATCGGGGCCTGTCCATATTAACGGAACTGCTTTAAAAACCGAACTCCCAGCAACAGCCCCAATCAATCATTCACTCCACCAAAACTCTCTCATACTATACAAGATCGCCATTCTATTTGCAAATTGAGCCCTCCCGGTGCCTCCGAACCTAACTCAAAAATCCACCATTGTTCTCGCCAAGCTAACCACTGATCCAAAGATCTTCCCCGGCTTCCCCGGTCTATTTTTTCAATGCAAAAACACTTTAAATCTGTGAATTCATGATGTAATGTCAGGCAGTGTTGCACCATAGGTGCTTCCAATTTGCTATGCAGCAAACGACTGCGATGTTCTATCATACGTGTTTTTAATGCCCTACTAGTTCTACCTACATAGAGCAATCGACACGGACATTGCACTATATAAACTACATTACTAGTTGTGCAGTCCGAATGGTGGCGCAAACGATATCGTTTGTTTTTATATTCAAACAAGTCTAGCTCCCAAGTTACCGGGCAAATCGTACAGCGCCCGCATTGTCGATGACCCACTGCAATATGTTCAACAGACCGTACTAAACTACTGGTTTTAAAACGTGAAGGACTCAAATATTCTTTTAAATTCCTTCCTCTCTGCCATACACATCGTATAGCTTTATTTTGAAGAGCAGGAATCAAACACAAAACTGCACCATGTTTCTTAAGTGTGCTCTGAAGATAACTACTCAAGGGAGAATACTGAGTGACAAGATTTATGTGATCTGTCAAGCAAGTTGAGCCACTATGAGGAACATCACTCAGGAGCCAATCACGATCATTATTTAGAGCTCTCTGGTATGCTCGCTGCACTATCCCTGAGGGATATCCTCTATCCAAAAAGTTTTTTGTCAGCTGTTTAGACTGTAATTTATAGTCCTGTCTAGTCGAACAATTTCTCCGATATCGTAAATATTGAGAAAATGGAAGACCCGTTTTTAAACGGGGGGGATGGGCACTACGAAAATGTAACAAAGTGTTACGATCTATCTCCTTTCGATACAACGTTGTCTCCCATCCACCTTCCCCTTTAGACACCCGAACATCTAAATAAGTTATTTCCTGACTATTAATCTCATAAGTGAATTGGATGTTAGTATCACAAGTGTTCAACCAAGTGATAAAAGATTCAAACTGTAACGTTGAACCATCCCATAGTACAAACACGTCATCTATGAATCGCTTCCATAACTTGATGTGACTCCGATAAGGATTCTCTGAAAACCATCGTGCTTCATAACTCGCCATATAAAGGTTTGCTACTGACGGAGCACACGTAGCTCCCATGGCCACTCCTGATAACTGATGGTATATCGTATCAATAAACCAGAAATAGTTCTGAAAAATTGTAATCTCGGTCAGCTGCAAAAGGAAGGCTATGTGTGCTATGGTTAGATCCCCCCGGGATTGTAGAGACGATTTAACTGTATCAAAAGCTGCTTTCTGCGGAATACTTGTATACAGAGAGCGGACATCAAGGGTTGCAAGCAAAACAGTTTCCTCTAAAGCCAAAGCTGAACAAGACTTCAGAACTTGTAAAAAATGTGTAGTATCGCGAATAAAGGATGGAATCTGGGACAATAAAGGGCGAAGATAAGAATCAATAAAAGTTGATAACGGCTCTAAAACTGACCCTCGTGTGGAAACAATCGGGCGCCCTGGAGGTCTATTCAGGTTCTTATGAATTTTAGGTACAGTATAAAAAACTGCCCCCTGTGGATTCGGTTTATTTAAATACTTCCATTCTTTATAGGAAATTAACTTATTCTGTAATGCCGCATCTGTTAGATTTCTAATGCTAGCTTGAATTTCTGCCGTCGGATCTGTCAACATCACTTCATAGACAGACGTGTCTTCCAACTGCTGCAACGCTTCCCACTGATAGTAAGCACGATTGAGAACCACGATCGCACCCCCTTTATCTGCCCGTCGAATGATAATATCTTCCCGAGCTTGAAGTTGTCGCAAAATTTGATGCTCTTCTTTCGTTAAAGTCGTTGAGTGGTGTCTAACCTCTTTTTCTTTTTTTCTCCATATCACGCAATACTAAATCCCGAAATGTTGATAAAGTGGGATGAATGGGTCCCGGAGGATACCAATTAGACTGAAAAGGCAGAGGGAGGCGCTGAAAACCGTCAACTCTATCTTGTGGTACTCCTTCCGTCGTTTCAATATTCTCCAAAGAACCTTCAATTGTTCCCTCCGTTCCGACATCCCCTCCTTCCATAGGATGTGAAAAAAATATCTTTAATTGAATTTTACGTATCAAGTTTTCAAAATCAACCCTAAAATTAAAAGGGTCATGATGGATTTCCGGAACGTATGAAAGACCCTTATTCAACAGCGCCTCCTCCTCTATAGACACCACTAATCCGGATATATTAATCACTAAAGAGGATGGCTTCTTAACATCCATAATTAAGTCCGTCGACGGGTCGGACGTTCTACTCTGGCCTTGGGAGGGACTCCTTTCTTTTTTTTGTTGTTGGTGGCTTCCCGGTCGCTGCTTTCGTCTAAAAAATCACTTTCTCCAGTAGTGCGGCTTGAATCACTATCAGCATCAAAATTCACCTTCCTTGATGGCTTTCTCTTTTTTCGATTTACATCCATCCAGGGGTATACATACCCTATGGTATAGTCATCATTATCCCTCTTCAACTTTTTCACCTTCTGTTTGTGAACTTCCTGCCATAAGGTGTGTATCTGTTTCTCTGTTTCTTGTTGATGTGTCCGAAACAGCTCCTCTGATTGAGCTTCCTTCAGTACGGTCAAACTGGCTTGTATCTCCTTATGCATCACATCTAAATTGCTCTTGATGGTATCTATCAACAAAACCATAAGGTCCAGAGAGCACTTGTTTAATATGCAATTCCATTTAGTGAGAAATTCCCCAGTCATATTATGCATTCGGGGCTCCTTATAAACCCTCAAGCCCCGAGGGATCTGCTGCCTGGTTACATATTCAATTAAGGATAAACGATGTAGCTCCGTCCGGACTACTCGCTTCTGTAGTTTAAGGAGTTCCTCCCAACTGGTTCCCGAACTTTCTTCCTCTTGTGCTCCCTGGGCAAACGGTGTTTTTTCTTTACTAAGGGCCGAAATGTAATCAGTTGAAAAACTCAAAGTCTCTTTCCACAATATTTGGCCTTCCATTGACGTCTTATCAACTCCTATTCTGGCACTATTCACAGGGTGTGAAATCACTCAAATTTAATCGTTACACCCTAAATATCTTTCTATTCCAAGCTGGTGGATGAATTAACAAATATTAGATTAGATTAGAGGAAGGAATTTAAAAGAATATTTGAGTCCTTCACGTTTTAAAACCAGTAGTTTAGTACGGTCTGTTGAACATATTGCAGTGGGTCATCGACAATGCGGGCGCTGTACGATTTGCCCGGTAACTTGGGAGCTAGACTTGTTTGAATATAAAAACAAACGATATCGTTTGCGCCACCATTCGGACTGCACAACTAGTAATGTAGTTTATATAGTGCAATGTCCGTGTCGATTGCTCTATGTAGGTAGAACTAGTAGGGCATTAAAAACACGTATGATAGAACATCGCAGTCGTTTGCTGCATAGCAAATTGGAAGCACCTATGGTGCAACACTGCCTGACATTACATCATGAATTCACAGATTTAAAGTGTTTTTGCATTGAAAAAATAGACCGGGGAAGCCGGGGAAGATCTTTGGATCAGTGGTTAGCTTGGCGAGAACAATGGTGGATTTTTGAGTTAGGTTCGGAGGCACCGGGAGGGCTCAATTTGCAAATAGAATGGCGATCTTGTATAGTATGAGAGAGTTTTGGTGGAGTGAATGATTGATTGGGGCTGTTGCTGGGAGTTCGGTTTTTAAAGCAGTTCCGTTAATATGGACAGGCCCCGATGGTTAGGAGAGGTCTTGAACTTCCACTATAGATTAGGTCTAGGTTTTGTTAGAGGATCCCTGAAATAATAATTGTGGGGTTTAAATTCTCTGTGGTAGTTCAACTCCGCATGCGCGGCGTTCCTGAATCGTTGGTTCATTTTCTTGGTGGAATCGATCAGAGAGAGACGTGGGCAGCATCGAGTAAGTGTTTCTAATGGGGGTAAATGTAACAGTTTATGTCAAAAGTCTTACTATAATAGATAGTAAAGGATTGGGAGGTGGACGGATAGTTTTTACATTTAGTTATAATTGTATTTCTGGTTGTTATTAGGTTTTGTAAAGAGAGTGCTGAGAGTAGTGCTATTTAAATGAAGAGCCCCTGAAGAACTAAATAGGGAAACGCGTGGGCAGTGCCAGTGGACGGCGTTGGGACAAATTTTGGACTGATTGCTGCTGAAGAGTTACGAGGAAGTGAAAAAAAGTGACGTACTTCTTATACAGAGAGCTGGACACCATTATGGGACATCTATAAAAACGTTATGAAATTGATGAACTGGACACTTGGGGATAATATTTGAGTACTCACTATAGTGGGACCAGCCACGGATATCAGCTATTCAGTTCAAA
Source organism: Ichthyophis bannanicus (assembly GCA_033557465.1). NCBI lineage: Eukaryota > Metazoa > Chordata > Amphibia > Gymnophiona > Ichthyophiidae > Ichthyophis > Ichthyophis bannanicus. Next base: position 1,158,099,488 of record CM066032.1, on the reverse strand, counting down.
TGAGCATTAACAAGAAGGAAGTTTTACCTTCAATTCAGCATAATTAATTGAATATTTTAAGGTTTATAAAAAAGTAGTGTGAGCAATTTCTGTTAATGTATTTTAATATTTTGTAGGAAAAACAATTGTGGAATTGTATGATTATATAGGATGCATAGTCACACTGTGAGATAATAAGGGATGTTAACATTGTACAAGTAATGTATGTATTAAATATATTGATTTTCTAAGTTTCAGATATATTGTGAGATGAGATAGCAAGGGATGTCAACATTTGTTCAATAAAATATTTATTAGTTTGTATGGTGAATAGTGTGATATGTGAAGATAGTGCATCCATAGGAATAATACAATAATGCAATCTAATATTTGTTAATTCATCCACCAGCTTGGAATAGAAAGATATTTAGGGTGTAACGATTAAATTTGAGTGATTTCACACCCTGTGAATAGTGCCAGAATAGATGCTCAATTTATGGGTCAGCAATATAGAATACCTAGCAATGTTCACAATACCATAGAGACTTAACAGGACAGTTTGCTTCTAATAGCTCATCTTTTACAACCTTGCTATATCTACCTCCTTAGATGATACTGCCTAGTCCCCTTTTGCAATCTTACAATGCGCACTAATCTCTCTGGAAACTGCATTAGCTATTAGCTTGTTTTGTATTATTGAGGGAATTATTTAGAATCTTCCTTGGCCTATGGCAAAATTATTTTTGAATCTAGTAGTGTTCTTTAGGCCCGATTCAAGAAAGGCACAAAAATGTGGGAGAGAAAAGCCTCTTTTTTTTCTTTTTTGATTGTCCCACAAGTGACTGCCCCCCCCCCCCCCCTTGCTGATTAGTGGGTAGCACATCTCAAAAGCTCGGCCACATTCATATTCTAACTATTTCCTGCAAATGCCAATGCTGTTCTCAGCAGAGTTTGGTCTTCTGAAGTGCTTTGCTAAGGAAGATCTCATTTTATCCATTCCACAAAGCTCATGCCACAATAAAGAGTCCTGATTTTTCCACCTGTCTGAGAGATACACTGAGGCTTCTCTTGTAATGAGAGGAAAGCTCTGTGTCCTTTCCATCCAAGGCCTTTCAGTCACATGTATTTTTGACTGATGTGCTTCCAGCCTGACTGCAGTAATGAGCACGTATTCAAAACCTGGGCAGCGGTCATGTGGCGGTCTGGGCTCCAATGGTTTTCACATAATTGGCAGTGTAAAGAGGGTCCCAGCAGGACATAGTTTCTGCATAGACAGGGTTAATTAGCTGTCTTAGGGCAGCAGAAGAGAGGAGACCAAAGTCGCTAAAGCTATTACAGTACAGAAAGGAAAAAGACAAAGCAACCAGCTTTCTGCTATAAAACTCCCTTCAACATCTGACCCATCATTCAGGTTCGGAAAATTCAGTAGTGGCCAGATAATTATGTTTATTATGCACTTGAAATACATTTTCATTGTTTGCTTAATTATATAGTATTATAATCTCTGATAATGTGTCGATTACATGTAATTGAAATTTAATGTTGATTTTTTAAAAATCTAAATTAAATATACTTCCAGTACTTTGTATCTCACTACTCTATATAATAAGGATGATGTCTTCAAATGGGTTAGTTTGGCATTTATTTAACTTAACGATTAGAGCAGTGGGCTAGAATCTGTGAAGCCAGGGTTCAAATCACACTGCTGCTGCTCCTTGTGCTCTTGCGCTAATCACTTAGTCTTCTATTGCCTCAGGTACAAACTTAGATTGTAAGCTCACTGAGGACAAGAAAATATCTACTGTACCCGAATGTAAAAGGGGATACACTCAGGAGTAATATGTGGAAATATTTCTTTACGGAAAGAGTGGTAGATGCATAGAACAATCTCCCATTGGAGGAAGTAGAGACGAGGACAGTATCTAAATTCAAGAACGCATGGGACCAACACAGAAGATCTCTAAAAGAAAAAAAGGGACTATAGTACGGAAGGACAGACTAGATAAGCCATATCGTCTTTTTCTACTGTCATGTTTCTATGTTTCTTTCTATGTTTTTATTTATTAGTTCAGATTTATTAACCGCCTTTGCGAAGAAATTCACCCAGGGTGGTGTACAGCAGATATGATGATCCTTACCCCATGCCTCAGGGTATGGTAGAGATGACCTCAGTCTCTTGGATCCATTGCAAATGCTCATCTCAGCACTTCCGCCTCCTTCTGGAGTTTATAAGATGTAGTTTGCACTGACAGCATATCAGAGTACATTTGGAAATTTGTTTAAATCGGGCCATGATGCCAACTATAACTGGCATAATTTCTGATCTTTCCACCACATTTCTTTGTCTCTGCATTTATTACTACTTGAGGATTTTTTTGCGTATATAGGCTAGTATATGTGTGCAAAAAGCTTCTTATGAAATTATCTTACACATAAAAGTATGCAAGCTGCAATTAGATGCACAATTCTTGAGTGCAACTTTGGAATAGGCATGTTCAGGGAAGGGTGTTTGAGCAGAGCACAAGCAAAGTCATGATTTATACACATAGGGGGTTATTCTGAGCCACAAATAGCAGGGATGGATGGCCCGATGGGACTCCATCCCCACTATTTGTGGCTTCTCCTGCCCCCGAATAACTTCACCACTGGTTGTGTGGGGTAGTTAGTCGGGGACGGGGAATGGGTGGCATAGGGGTGGAGAGTGGGCAGACAGTGGTGGTCAGGGGGCTGATTCAAATGTCAGCCCTGTATGTCCGGGGCTGGCGAAATGTCCAGGGAAGTTATTCCACCTCCACGGTTATTCCACGTTTTTTTTTTTTTGGAAGGCCCGGGGTGCAGGAGGGGTCAGGGTTTATTCCCCGCAGCCCAACCTTGGCCTTAGGAGGCGAGAACGGGGGTCGGACTGCGGGAAATAAACTCTTTTTCTTGGCAGTCGGCATCGCTGCTTTAAAATGGAGCCGTGGTGCCATGGCTCCATTTAAAAGCCCTGAATGAGTTAGTCATACTACTAATGTACATGTAGGCCAGACTGAATCGCAGTCCCAGCCTGCACGTACATTGCTGTTCATGATTCTGATTCCGCGGATGTTCAAAGGGGATGGACGTGAGGAAGAGAATTGGGCCCATAGAGGACAGTTCCCATCGGGGCATGTCCGGCCCATCCGGACATCCAAGATCAGGATGGGCCAGTCGTACACCCGATTCTGATCCCGTGGGGGGTAGATGTCCCTATGGGATCAGAATCGGGTGCAACGGGTCTGGAGGGTGAGAACCTGCCCCGATCCTGTGCCCTTGGATGCCCCACTCCCTCCCTGTCCAACCTTGCCATGGCCCCTGCATGGAGCCTGGTGCTGTGGCGATGGGACTGGGATGCCATGCAGAAGCCGCGCTCACCGCTGGACCCAGCATGCCTTTCTTTCTCCACCGCCTGACTCCTGAATGGAGGCCAGAGTCAGGCTGCAGGGATTCTCCTGTGCACTCCTCACCTTCTGGGGGAGGGTCCTCTGCATGGACTGCCGCACTCAGGGGGAAGTATTCCACCTCCAAGATGGAATAAGTCCTCCGTCTATCTCCCCGACCCCGGACTTACAGGGCCACAACCACAATCAGCCCTGTATGTCCGGGGTCAGGGTCACGCCTCCAGTCCACCCTCACTCCTCAGCCTGCCCCCTCCCCCCTCATACAGAGTTTCCCACACATCTCCTGTGTACATGCAGGGAGCTCTGTCCTTGGCATCGGGTATAGGTGAATAGCGGGGGCTGGATGTCCATGTCGGATGTCCAGCCCTGGCTATTTGAGATTGGAATGACCCCCACAGTTTATAAACTTTGCATGTATGCAGATACTTTATGTGCTAACTTATAAACCTGCTCCCGAGTAGGCATAAATATGTGCATAAATCCACCATTTCTCCTGATTTGTGCTAGTATTTTTAAAGACACATAAACGCCCAAGTGCCTCTATGAAAACAGGCAAAAAATAAGCATCTACACGGCCTTTATACGTCTCCAACCGGTTATAAACTTACTCTAGAAATACAGAAGAGTCCCAGTGCTGTCCATGTTTCTCCTTGATCACAATGTCCTGTTCTCTTACAGCAAGCATTTATTTATTTATTTAGACAGATTTGTATACCACCTTATCCTTCAATCAAAGCATTGTATCTGTGAGACTAGGAGCGTCGCAGGTAATCACAGATCTGTCCGGATCATAATACCAGTGGTTTTCTGGCAAAAAAAAATGTTATAGTGTTTAGTTAAATTTAGTTTATTGAGATAATTCATAAAATAGCACTGAAGCACTGAACCATATCATAAGAGAAAGGAAAAAAAGAGCGCATGTTGTTCAACAACAAACACGGGAAGAAAAAAAGAATAAAAACCACAAACTAGACTCAAAAATGTTTCTAAAATTAAGACAATGGCAAACAAAGCATAACTACAGAAACTCTGGGCCCGGATGCATCAGTTCAGAACAATGTGACTGAAGGGGAGATCAGTTCCCACTATGAGACTGGATCAGCAGTGCAGCAGATGGTGGGAGTAGGACCCACTGGCCAAACAATAGCAGGCAGCAGCAGAGGGCCTGAGCAGACGGAAGGAACTGTGCAGGATATCAGTCCTCACTTAGGCAGGGAGACAAGCCTGCGTGACAAACAGCTAACCCAGGATCAACAATCAGCATGCGGCAGCACTCAAAAAAATGGGGAGCGGAGTCAAGAAGGGATGCAACACCGTGCCCAGTCACCGATGCACACAGCTACACACACACACACACACACACACAGTGCCCAGCCACACATTCTCATATGCTCCCCATCCTGCCATGCACACACCCATATACACAAAAAGCCAGGCAATTGTACCCAATGCTCCCACCATCACCTATGAGACACCCCAGGTGGGGATGTATTACCATTTGGAGGTCCTATACACTACCATCTCTTGGGGGATATATATAGGGAATAAGGAGAGGGGCGAAGTCATCTAGGTTTCCTCTCATTCAATGATGGGCTTTTCTGCTGGTGTGTTAATAATTTATAATGCACTGTGCCAGCCCCGGTCTGCAGAAATGCCTGTAGTAGCTAGAATAATTTGTTCTTCCTTAAGTGAAGTGGTGGAGCTAAAGAGGGAGTTATACAGGGAATAAGGGGCACTCTGACACCATTTCGTATCTAAAGGGATTGCTTTCCTTCTGTTAGAAAGGGTCAAAGATTGAGGGTCATGTTTAGTAAAGCGCGTTAGGGTTTTGCAGGTATTGTATGTTTAGGGTATAAATTAACACGTGGTACATGCAAAAGTCATGTACTACCCAAGGACAGATTTAAGAAGGGACCCAGGATATCAATCCTTGACCCAGTACAAGCATTGCGGAACCTGTGTCTTTTGGGGAAACTGCTAGGTATGTATGACCTAGATTGGCCACTATTGGAAACAGGATACTGGGCTTGATGGACCTTGGTCTGACCCAGTATGGCATATCTTATGTTATGTTCTTATGTTGGCGCCCATAGGCAGGACAGGAGAGTAGTGTCGAGAGGAGGTTTCTCCCCCAGAGATCAGCGAACACAGTTCTACATCCAATGGAATCAGGTGCCTGTTTAACGTAGGTATTTGGTGCCTGAAACATGTGGTGCCCTGGGTAATTGTAACAATTGTACATAGTTTTGTAAGATGATTCCCTTAAGTAACAATCCTACTTTGCACATAGTTAAACCTGTTAAACCATGTTCGATGTAAGAAATGTTATTCCTTTATAAACCGCCCCTGATCTTGGGAAGGAGTGGTATAAAAATAACAATCAATCAGTCAATAAATAAATAAATAAATAAAATAATTGCCTGTATCTAAATCCAGGCCTGGTATTGCCTGATGGCGGGGCTGCATAGCAGGGCCCCGCAGATACCACACTGAGCAACATGATTGCACTTAATGCCACCCACTGGGGTGGTGTTCAGTGCATCCATGCCAACTGCAACATTGATGGCAAATGTATTGGCAACCCACACGCTAACCGCAACATGTAGACATGCTCACACTCTGACTCTGCCCCACCCATGTCTCTTCCCATCATGCGCTAAGCAGATAGCGCAGAATTAATCCTGTGCTGCCTGTTTAGGGGGTGTGCTGTTATCACAGCCCATTAGCACATGCTCAAGCCCGCATTTACAGCCAGAAGAGCTTAGTTACATGCCCCTTAGTGTCTATTGCCAATGGAAGAGGATAGAAGAAAAGCCTACAGTGTACAGGCTGCCAAAAGCTGTGACGACCCTGTCACTGGGGAAAGAAGCTGGGGGAGGAAGAGTGACTGTAAGCAGGTGAAGATGGGGCTGCTTGGGAGCAGGAGGACATATTTAAAAGCAAGGGAAAGTAGAGAAAGTGCTTGGAAGAAAGGGAAGGAAAGAGGGAGAAAGAGTCCCTAGAGGAAGGAGAAGGGGGGGAGAGAAGTGCCTGGGGAGAAAGGGAGATCAAAGAAAACAAAAAGTGAAAATCAAGGAAAAAAGAAGTGAAGACAAAAGCCTTAAAAATGAAGTAAATAAAGCCAAAAAGAAATCCTTGGCTATTGCATTTTTTAAATAAATGTTCATCTCTTCATATGGGTTTTCTGGGAATGTTGTTTAGCAGTGGATTGGGAAAGAGCTACCGGGGTAGGCAGTGGGTAGTAGTACATTAAGGCTATTTTTCTTGCAAGATCAGTAGCACTGAGTAGCGTGAAACATCTGTTCCCACTTGAGAGGGATCAGGGCCGTTTCTAGGTAACTGGAGTTATGGCGCTGGATCGTGCTCACTGAAACTGCTTCTCACGCAAGACATTGATTGGTCATTTTGTAGTGCTAAAAGGTATAGAAAGGGTGTCTTCAGATAAGTGGGATGCACAGAGACAGACCGGTGGGCTAATTTTAGCTGACCTACTTTGAGCAGTGATTGAACCTTTTATATTTGTTTGCCTTGATCTTGCCCCTGGTGAATCGAAGGTTGTTACTTTTTAATGAAACTGTCTTCACAAACTGTTGTTTTAGGTGTCAAAAAGGCAAGATAGTTAATTTTTTAGTTAGCATTCCATATGTCTTTAGGTTGAGAAGTTTAGCTCCCGATCGCAGATATAGACTCCGTATACTTCTGACCCACAAACATGCTTTCTAGGCTCAGTAATGAGAATTAATCTAAAAACAGAGAAGCAAGATATTGCATTATTATTTTTATATGTACTTTCAGGTTTAGACAGTTTTCTACAGACACACATAGACTGGCCAAGCTTATTATATAAAAGAAAAGGTCTCCCCTTTCCCATGCCAGTGCAAATTCTTTCTCATGCTACAGCAATCCTTTTTATCTTTAATGAATTTTAAAGGTTTGAATAAACTATGAAAGTGTATGCAAGAATCCCAAGCATTACAATAAACATATGAATGCAGAAGATAAACAGAGGATGTTGGTTTTTATTCACTGTAACACAACATTGTCAGCAAATGCTAAATACATGCAGGAAGGAGCTGTGTGACTCGGATAGTGCAAGTTTTCAAATAATTACGTTTCTATGGCAAAAAAGCTTGTTTTAGTGTAACTTGCCAAGATTGGATTTCACAATGGAACACCATTATCATAACTTCAGCCTTGTTTAAATTCAAAACTGTGTGAGCCTTGAGGCTTGGAGGACAGAGCCCAATGTAAGCACAATCTTATGAACGCAAATGGCATTGAAATAATCATAAGCCATCAAATTCTTTGCAATTGCCCAGAACAGCTGTGCCGGTATGCAGTAATATATCAGAAACTCTTTTCTAGGTCTTTATGCAGAAACAAATAAAGAAGCACTGCGGGGGGGGGGGGGGAGGGGGAAGGGCGCCACCTCCGAATGCAAAACAATCCACCTCCTCCCATAGGAACTGAAAAGCACCTCCTCATCTCCTCCCCACATTGCTGAGCTCAATGTGAATTTATCTACTTCATGGGCAATCAAGGACCCCTCACCAAGATTCACCAAACCAGCTGACGGATAACACGTGATATATAGGGAGAGGGGGAATTATGTTCCTGTAAATTCACCCAGTATTCAGCCTTACCCTCCTTACTCTTCCCAACTCAGGCTTTTAGTAACTGTATTTCTTTTCCCTAATGACACTTAAATGTTCTCTGGACATCTTAAGGCTAGCTATCCTCTAAGCTTTATATAGTGTACATTATCAGCATGTCTCTCTGAATAACATTAACAAAACATTACATTCTGCAGTTAAATCAAGAGCCTGCTGGAAGATTAGCATTCATATATGATCTCTCTCTGACTTGCCAATAGAGTCTGCAGTGAGAACTATTAGCTCTCACCTACAGAGTGCTCTATGCAACAATCTTGAGTGCCGATAGCATGAGGTCTCTGCAGAAAATGGATCAGATGTACAAAAGAGGGTTCCTTCTGTCAGGAGAACCCTTAAGCCTATCTGGCATTGCAGTCAAAACACTTCCTTGCTCTTCCGCCAGGCCATAAATGTGTAAGTTCTTGTAAGTGCTCTTCTCTGTATGTGGTTGATCTGAATAAGGGCGAAGGGTTCAAGAGTTCTTCTGATAAACCCAGAACTTGAAACCAGATCTCTGGTGCCATACACAAGTCAATTTATTATAGGAGATTGTATACAGAGAAAGTCCATGACTGCGTTCCTGTGACTTCGCAAAGGTACAGAAACAGTAGCGTAGGTTGTCATTTCGTCTGAGACCGCAAGCTGTAACCCCAAGCCCACCCTCTCTTAGAAACCTTTTATATGCTCAGTAATGGTCTGGTGTAAGTGAAAATAATCACAGCAACCCTACGGTATCCCATAGTCAATCTTAGTCACCTAATTGCTCACTCACCTTCCAGAGATGCCTAGATATTTTAAGGTCCAGATGTACAATGCCTTTTCCCATAGATGCAAAATGGGAAAAATCATTTAGTAAGGGTCACAGTCTCTTACCATTCCATGGCTGCAGCCACGAAATCCAGCCTTCCCATGGAATTCCCCATTCCTCACAGAACTGGCACAGGAGAATGAGGGAAAGAGTGTGTGACACTTGCAGAATTGTTAGCTATGGCTATGATGCAGGTGATTCACCTAATCTCCCTCTTCTACACAATATGGGAGGTCATGTGAGGAGGACAGTGGTACTGTTTTGCCTCAGGACACATCCTCCTGCTCTGCAAAATATGCAAATTTGTGAAAACTTGGCTCATAATTGCAGAAGAATTTGTAAATTCTTGCAACAGAATCTTGAAACATCTGCCACCAAAAAGAGGAAGCTGTGCCTTTAATACATATGGCTTATCAGACCAACATATAAAACACACACAGTACTTGCTGCCACTTACAAAGACCCTACCATGGCTACAGTGTAGTTTTTAAACACATATACTGATGTCTTAAAATGTTATGTACCTGCATATGCAAAACAATAAAATAGCACAGTAATTACCTAATTAGTCATACTATGCTATTTTCAAAGTCCACAGTAATTGCACATAAATATCACTGGCTATTTTAACATGTGAAATTGACTACTTCCCCCCCCCCCCCAGGAGAGTCTTTCTCCAAATGAAGACTCCGCCCTAGGAGGCTAGCCTTCAGGTAGACAATACCCAACCATGGCAGGCCCCATTTCCAGGTCTTCTGGCAGGAAGAGGAAAGACATGGCAACATGTGGTTCAATGAATAAGGCAACAGGACCACTGTTTTGAAACAGACCAGCAAATTAATAGGATGCAAGCAGACTGCTCTTCTACTCCAGCTGTTGTTAAGTTCCATCGAGTCGATGTCGACTCATGGTGACCCTCTGGATAGTTGTCCTAAACTGTGTTCGGTCTTCAATCAGGCGGCTCTTTGTTGAGAGATTGGTACCCATAGTTGCTGTAATTATATCGATCCATCTCATTGCTGGCCTTCCTCTGTTGAGTTGACTTTCTACCTTGCCAAGCATGATGTCTTTCTCTAATGATCTCTCTCTTTGCATGATATGTTCAAAATATGAAAATCGAAGTCTTGTCATGTGAGCTTCTAAAGAACGCTTATGTTTGATCTCTTCTAGTACTGACTGGTTTGTTCCTCAGGCAGTCCATGGTATTTGTCGCCAGCACCATAATTTAAAGGCATCAATTTTCTTCCTATCTATTCCACTGTCCAGTTTTCGTATCCATATGACATTATAGAAAATACCATGGCTTGAACAAGTCAAATCTTTGTATGGAGAGAGACATCTCTACTCTTCAGAATCTTATCTAGGTCCTTCATAGCCATTCTGCCACGAGCAATGCACCGCCTGATTTCTTGACCTCTTGTTGCTTCTTTATTGATAGTTGATCCAAGCAGGTTAAAGTAGTCCACTATTTCAATCAGGCCCTAAAATTCCCTTTACAGTCAGACTGTTCAGCTCATAAACAGATGCAAAGTGTGAACACACCCAACAGGTTAGCACTAACAGGAAAGTGCACATATTCCATGTACGTGCACCAGAGAAACTAAAATAAGTACTTTAGGGTAACATTTTGTTTCCACAATTTTTTCTACATTCAGCCAAGAAACGCTTTTATGTTCTAACAAAGTGAATCATCCAAAATACAGTCATCATGCCTTGTCTTTCATATTATTTCGGGCTTGAAACTTATTTTTATTTCAGATTGCTTGTTTTTCTAGCATAAAGGATCCAACCTATCAACCTGATATGTTTCTCAGAGCAGCTTTCAGCATTAGTGAAGGAGATATAGCTTCTTTGTTTACATAAAAATAATAGTTTTCCCAGATGCTTTCTCAGAGCAAAAGTAGCAGTGATTACTCACCACAAATTGTTTCCACTAAAACAAATAGTATAACCTTCTCCTCCTCCTAAAACTGGTTGCCCATGAACTTAATTTGTCCTTGTAATCAGTGCAGGCTATGCCCTGCTTAGCATTTTCACAGATGTCAACCATTCATCTACTTGTAAGCCTATGAGATCTTGGAAGAAGGATTGTTTTAAACATTTGAGGACAATCCTGCATGCATGTGAGATGAAACTATGCATAGGGCAGGAGTCCAGGACAATCCTGTGGCATGTACCATTAGATGCCATTTCAACAAACAGTAAAACTGCAGATCTAGCTCACCAAAGCCTTGCTAGCAGAAAGCCACAGCTACAGGCAGATCTGGTTTATGCATATAGCGGAGTTCGTGGCCAGGTCAGCTGTGAATAAACAATATTTTTGCAGATATTTCTAAAACCATTAACACTCAGCTTTCCACACTTACTCTCTTGTTGATTATTCCAGAGCCACTTTTACCTATGGGTGAGAGAGGTAGCTGCCCCAACCCCTGCATAGCAGGGAACCCATAAGCAAAAGCAGCCTTGAGATGTTGGTATGAGGTGGTAAGTCCCCCTCCATTAAAACAGATTGCAACCCTATCAGATTAGGCTCCGGGTAACCCAAAACCTTCTGATCCAGTGCAGTGAAGTCTATTTCATCCTACTTCTTCCCTTCAGCAGATTGCAGGAGATGTGCTTAATTGCACACCCGTGGAGTGGAGGCACGTTCATGATAATCTGATAGACTTTCTAGTTCATCCCACAAAAACTGCAACAGACGATGAGGTGCAATTAAGAGCATCTTCTGCTCTCTCCTGGTTGGAGGCTTGTGGAGAGCTGTGGACGGGTGATGGGGGGGGGGGTGACTGACAGCATCTAGAAGGAGGAAAAGTGGAGAAAGAGGGCAGGGGCTCAGATTGGAGGGATGGAGGAGGTGAGAAGGAAAAAAGTGGAGGGAGGGAAGTGGGGAAAGGGGGAGAGTATCTGAGGGATAGGGATGAAAAGAGGTCACATAAGAAAGAAGAAAGGAAGGGGTGGGAAAGGGAAAAACATTTGTGGAGGGAGATGGTAAAAGAGGAGAAATATGAAGGGAGGGATGGATGGAGAGTAGATGAAAAGTGGAGGGTGGCATAAGAAGAAGATCAGCATAGAGAGAGGGGAGGGGTGAGAAGAAGGGAAGAATAAACAGAGGGGTAAGAGCGGAAGAGTGTCGAGAGGGAGGGTGAGGAGGTGCGATGGGATGAAGTGTATCTGGGGTACAGAGATCATGTGAAAGATCTTTATATTTACTGGATAAATGTGCTTCTCTCTCTTGATATGAAAGAGTGCCACTAGAACAATTCAGGGTCAGTTTAACCACTTATAGGGCCCAAGGCAAACATTTGTGAATGGACCCTCTTTTATTTTTTAAAGATCTTTATTCCTCTAAATCATGTATCCAGTAACAACTGAAACACCTCCCAAGGCACAATCATCTTTAAATATTTGCTTTGTCATCTCAAACATCTTAGGGTACAGAAGTACCCAGTCTAAAGATGTAAACAGTTGGGGCAAATATACTGTGAAGCATTAAGAGGCCCTTTTACTAAAGGTTAACGTGTGTTAATGAAGTGAATGTGCATTAAGTGCCTTTGTGCCAATAGAAGTAAAAGAGCTGTGGGCACGTAACGTATATTAATTTCATTAACGCACATTAAAACCTTTAGTAACAAGGCCCTAAGTATTTCACTTACCTTATACAAGAGGACTGTGAAAAATTGCAAGAGGACCTTGATAAACTGGAAGACTGGACGTCCAAATGGCAGATGAAATTTAATGTGGACAAGTGCAAAGTTATGCACCTAGGAAGAATAACCCAAACTCTGGTTACACGATGCAAGGTTCCACCTTAGAAACCACCACCCAGGAAAAGGATTTAGGCATCACCATGGATAATACATTGAAACCCTCCGCCCAGTGTGCAGCAGGAGCCAAGAAAGCAAATAGAATTCTAGGAATCATAAGGAAAGACATGGAGAACAAAACCAAGGATATTATAATGCCTCTGTATCATTCCATGATGCGATCGCACCTTGTATAGCGCTATAAAGCATGCACAGTGTTGTATGAAGTTGCAGGGTGTGAATGTAGGATAAGATCTCCCAGTGAAGGAAGCTGGTTGGTCCTAGTCTAGATAGGAAGATCCAGAGAGAACATAGAGGGGCTAGAAGCTTTTCCCTAGAAATATTCATACTGTCTGATATCCACTGAGGACAGGGACGGCAGGGCTGTTTGCTTCTGCTGCTCTACGATGCCTGATGCTGAGTTCCCATGCAAACAGGGAGTTGGCATCGAGAGTCAGAGAGGGGCGGAAGTAAACAGACCTGCAGCAACAAAGTTTGAAGGTAAGCTCCGCGGGGCTGTTTGCAGCTATTGCCACTGCTGTTGGTCCTGGAGACCCCTGGAAGGCCAGCGCTCTAAGCGACAGCCTATATGTATGTTTATGTTTATTAATAACTTACTAGTGTGCATAATGGTAGCTTCGGCCCTGACTGAGGAGTCCAGTGGTATGGGACTGGAGCCAAGATGAATGGTAAAATCTATTGAAGTTAACAGAGCTGTGTCTAAGGTATAGTGAGAGAGTGGAGGAGTAGCCTAGTGGTTAAAGCAGTGGCTTAGTAACCAAAATACCAGGGTTCAATTGTCATTAACTCTCCTTGTGTCCTTGGGCAAGTCACTTTACCCTCCATTGCCTTGAAAAAATGGCCTGGCAATCTACATCCAGTCACACTGCTAAGAAAACCCAGGAGCTGCTGGGTTGCCAGAAATCAGGTACTGTAGGTATTTCCCTGTCCTTGAAGAGCTTACAATTTAAGCTTGTATATGAGACGTTCCCAATTACCTATCATAATTGGAAACATCTTTAAATTTAACACCAAGAACACTAGTGGAATGTATTTTCATTTAGAAAAGTGTCCCGTTTGGTTCATTTGTAAAGGAAACATTCAAAGTATATATGTATACATCTATTTTTCTTCTATGGATTTGCTTGATCATTGATATTGCAAAGGTAGCAGTGAAGGGAGAAGTAATCTACCAGAACTTGACTGGAGTATTCCTTCTGCAGATCTGGAAAGAAGTAAAAAGATTGTGGATACTTTCCAAGAAGCATTGCTCAGACAAATGGTGAGGGAAAGTTTGACTTAGTACTCACCAATGAAAATAGCGTGTCAAATGTCCGGGTGGGTGCCCATGTGAGCAGCAGTGATCATCCCACAGTGTAGTTTGAGGTAAAAGCCAAGGCAGAGTCAATCACAGCAAACATAATGTCCTAGACTTCAAAAATGCTGACTTCAGTAAAATGGGAAAGTACCTGACGGAGAAAGCGGGAGGAGATAAGGGAAGTGAATTTACAGTGGGCTAAACTAAAAGGGGCAATGGATAGATATAGTTATGGTCACCATTATTGGCACCTTTGCAGTTGAACCTCTTAATGTCCGATATTGCCTAATAAAAAGTGGACAGTAAAATGGCTTTGGACTATATATGCACAAATATCTGACACATAAATGAATCAAATAAAACAAGGCCAATCAGAAAAGGAAATAGTATAAAAACTGGGACATTGCCAAGACATGATTATTGGAACTCTTATAACCAATTCAAGTCAGTTTGAAGAACCACATTCCCATTGCAGTCAAATTAGACGTACCTGTGATCAATTGTCAGTACTTACATAACTTGAATCAACTAATGACTGATGGCTCTAATGTTTAAAATGGCTACATTCACTCCCTGTTCCATTTTCACAATGGTGAAGACAAGAGAGCTGTCTGAGATTGTCAGCAAAGCCATTATCAGCAAACATCAAACTTCGAAGGAGTACAAGGCCATCTCCAAAGATCTTGGGATTCCTGTGTCTACAGTTCACAATGTTATTAAGACATTTTCTGCTTATGGAACTGTCAAGAACCTCCCAGGATGTGGTGGGAACAGGAAAATTAATTTAAGAAGTCTTCAAAAGTTAATGCAAACTGTTGGGAAAAAACCCACGCACAACATCCAAATAGCTTAAGGCTGGCCTGAAGCAATCTAGAGTGGTGATTTCAACCTGCATCATATGCAACACACTAAACAAAGAAGGACTTAATGGGTGAAGGCCAAGGAAGACTCCACTGCTCAAAAACAGACATAAAAAGGCATGCATGATCATTGCCCAAACCCTCCTTGAGAAACTCCAATTCTTCTGGAAAAATATGCTATGGACAGATGAAATCAGATTTGAGCTCTTTGGCAATGCAGACCAGCGATACATTTACAGGTGAAAAAATGAAGCTTATAAGGTAAAAAAACCACCCTTCCTACAGTTAAATATGGTGGAAGTTCCATAATGTTGTGGGGTTGTTTTGCTGCCTCAGGAACTGGAGTGGGAATGTATTAAAGGAATCATGAAATCAGAGGACTACCAAGGTACTTTGGAGCAAAATGTGCTACCTAGTGTCAGAAAGCTAGGTCTGGGTCAAAGGTCATGGGTCCTCCAGAAGGACAGTATCCCAAAACATGCATCCAAAAAGTACAAAAGAATGGTTAAAAAGAGGAAGAAATTGACTGTTTTAAACTGGCCAGCAATGAGTCCTGATTTCAGTCCAATCAAGAACTTTGGAAAGAGCTGAAATCTGCCATTGGTAAAAGGAATCCTGGAAACATTTATGAGCTGGAACAAATCACAGTTGAAGAGTGAGCAGACAGATGTACAAAACGTATAGATGGCTACAAGAAATATTTGGAGGCTGCCATCACTGCCAAGGGTTGTGCAGCCAAATATTAGTGAAGGGTGCCATTCATCCTGCCCAGGTCATATTTTGGGTTTTTTTCTCAGAAATTACCACATCTAAGTTGCACAGATATTTTTTTTTTGTTATATACCTTTGAACATACTATTTAAATATTATGATAACATATAGTTGGAATATTTCCAATTATTTCTCAAGATATTGTACACAACATACCTAAAATGCAAGGGTGCCAATAATGTTGACCACAGATGATATATGTAAGGAAAGTAAATTAAAACAGAGGAAAAGGAAACCTACATGGTTCGCCAAAAAAGTGTCTGCACAAATAAAGGCAAAAACCGCAGCTTTCACAAAATTCAGAAGATCACAAAAAGAGGAACACAGAAAAAAATACAGGATAAAGCTAAAAGAGACAGAGAGAGAAATAAGGATAGCAAAAGTAAAGGTGGAAGAAAAGATGGTCAAAGATGTGAAGCGTGGAGACAAAAGGTCCATAAACCATTATTACAGAGGACCTGGGAAATCCATTGCTTGTCCCGGGACAAGCATTGTGGAACCTGTGTTCCTCTTTGGGAACCTGCCCAATACTTTTGGCCTACACTTGCCACTTTTGTAACTGGATACTGGGCTTCATGGATCTTGGTCTGACCCAGTAAGGCATTTCTTATGTTCTTAAACATTTTTTCAGGTATATTCGGGAGAAGAGGAAGATCAGAGCTGGAATTGCAAGACTCAAAAGTGCCGAGGATAGATTTGTAAAAAGTGATATCGAAAACAAATACTTCTGTATTCACTAAAGAAAATCCTGGTGAAGGACCATGTATTATCGAGAAATATACAAATAGGAATGAAGTAGATACCACACCATTCACAAAAGATGATATTTTTGAACAGCTTGCAAAACTGAAAGTAGATAAGGCCATGGAACCAAATGGGATACATCCCAGGATACTGAAAGAGCTCAGAGAGGTTCTGGCAGGGCCTTTAAAGGATGTTTTAATAGATCCAAGGAGAGGTTCCACAGGACTGGTGAAGGGCTGATGTTGGTTCTCTTCACAAAAGTGATAACATGGAAGAAGTGACAAACTATAGGTGGAAAGCCTTACTTCTGTGGTGGGAAAAGAAATGGAGACGCTCTTTAAAGAAAGAATAGTGGACTTTCTAGAAACCAATGGATGCATGATCCAAGGCAACATGGTTATGCCAAACAAAGATCATGCCAAACAAATTTGATTGAATTCTTTGACTGGGTGACCAGAGAACTAGATCAAGGACATATGACTGATATGATATATCTAGATTTCAGCAAAGCCTTAGATACTGTTCCTCATAGGAGGCTTATCAATAAACTGAGCAGCCTGGGGATAGATCCCAAGGTGGTGAACTGCATCAGAAATTGACTGACTGATAGACGTCAGAAGATGGTGCTAAATGGAAAATACTCAGAAGAAAGGAAATTGCATAGTAGCGTGCCTCAGGGATCAGTCCTGGGACCAATACTGTTCAATGTATTTGTGAGTGATACTGTGGAAGGATAAAAGGGAAAAGTCTGTCTTTTTGCAGATGACACAAACATTTGCAAGAGTGGACACTTCTGAGGAAGTGGACAACATGTGAAAAGATCTACAAAAACTGGAAGAATGGTCTAAAGCTTAGCAGTTAAGATTTAATGCAAAGAAGTGCAGAGTCATGAACTTGGGATGCAGAAATCCAAAGGAATTGTATGCGATAGGGGGTGAGAGGTTGGTGTGCATGGACAAGGAGAAGGACCTCGGAGTGATAGTGTCTGAGGATCTCAAGGTGGTGAAACAATGCAGCAAGGTGGCAGCCAAAGCCAGAAGGATGGTGGGCCTCACAGAGAGAGAAATAACCAGCAGAAAGGAGGAGGTATTGATGTACCTGTACAAGTCATTGATGAAGCCTCACTGAGTATTGTTCAGTTTTGGAGACCATGGGCCCGATTCCAAGACAGGTCCTATGGGATGGGTACTGTGGGGCTGCATGTCCTGGCCATCCTGCCCCTATTCCCCCTCCTGTTCTCCCCACATGGTTAGAGCTGCAGGACGGGGAGAGCTGGCAGGGGATGGGGTCTGGGTGGAATGGGGGTGGGCCAAGCTGGCAAGACGTAAAGTGCCAGTTCAGGTCACGGTGCTGTACATCCTGCGAGGTCAGAGGGGATATACTGATTGCGATCGGGGCTGTGGATCCCCCCCAGGGCCGGGGGCAAGGGAGTCCATACCACCTGATCCAGGCCCTGGCTGGCAAGCCATGGGTTGGGTGGTGGGGAAGAGGGGGACCTGTGGGGAGGACATCCCCCGCAGGCATGCAGGCGCATGCCAGACCCGATTTTGTGTGCTGCGGGAACATTTTGTTCTCACGGTACAGAATTGGGTCCTAACGGGCCCCTCCTGCTTGGGACCATCTGGATGGCCCAGATGTGCCCCTCTCAGAATCGGGCTCCACATCTCATCAAGAATATAAAAAGACTTGAAACAGTTCAGAGGAAGGTGACCAAAATGATTTGGAGTCTGCACAGAAGATGTATGAGAAGATACTTGAAGACCTAAATATGAAAACCCTAGAGAAGAGGAAGGGCAGGAGAGATATGATACAGACCTTTAAATACTTAATGGGTATTAATGAACACACAAACCTTTGTCAAAGAAGGGGAAGCAGTAAAACTAGAGGGCATGCATTGAAGCTGCAAGGCAATAAACTTAAAAGCAACATCAGGAAATATTTTTTCACTGAAAGGGTTGTGGATGCTTGGAATGCCCTTCTGATGAAGGTGGTGGGGGCAAATGCAGGTGACAGAATTCAAAATGGCATGGGACAGACACAGTGGATCACTTTATAGCCAGAGGATCAAATCAAAGCAAACTTAAATATCTTTTATACTTCAATAAATAGAGGGGGGTGCCTGCACAGAGCATTGGATACAATCCTAAAAAAGCATAGAGGGGGGGTGACTTGCATGGAGCGGTGATTACAACCACTTTAGCCTCCTTACTGGGTAGACTAGATGGATCATACTGGTGTTTATCTGTCCTCATATAATATGTTACTATGAGTCAGCATTGATTTGAAGGCACATATTGCATTGTATTGCATAGAGAGAGAGGAGTTGCAAGTGTGTGAGAGAGGAGGCAAGCCTGTCAGGAATTATGTGAAGATATCTAAAGAGATCAAGGGTTTGATTCCCACTGGCACTCCTTGTGACTCTGGGCAAGTCACTTTACCCTCCATTGCCTCGGAAGAAAAGGCTGGTAATCTACTTCCAGTGATACATTGCCAAGAAAACCCAGAGGTAGCTGGGTTACTATGAGTCAACACTGACTTGGTGGCACTAAAAAAAAAAAAAAATCTAAAGAGGAAGAGAAGAATTGTAAATGCTGCTGGAATTTTCTTCAGAGATAGTACTGCATATCAGCTGTTTGAGCCAACTTGTTCATTAACATGGAGTTTCAGTCACACAACTGGTATGCCGTGGCGTTATCTTCAAGAAGCCCTTATCAAAGAGTGGAGTGCTAGAAAAATGTGGATGCCTAGTATATAGTTGTGTAGGGAGAGTAGAGTCCTTGTGCTCTTAGGATCCATCAACAAACGTAAAAATTGTTCTGAAACCCCATGAACACACCTCATTCTGCAGGGGATTTACCAGATGCCAGGTACAGAAAAGGGTGTCCTGAAGGATCTGATGTAAGCAGGGCTTGGAGAGCTTCATTGGCCAGTTATACATATCTGAAAAGGGATAGCGAGAGTCACGCCTAATAAAACTGGATCAATCTACAAAGGCATGCAAAGAAAATTTATGGGACTTTTCAGGGAGTCTGTACTTCATTTTTTAACGTAAGATGTGATTGTTTTAATTTATCAAACATAGCAAATATCCCCCTGCAGTAAATTCTTCTCAGCACCACTTTAATTTAATTTTTTTGATATGATATATTCAAACATAATTTACATTATTCCTAAATTTAAATGAGACGGAAGCTTTTTGACTACCCCAGACTAACAAGACAAGCAAAGTAAAATAATGGCTAAGCTCCTGGGTAAGGTCAGTGATCACTTAATACTCATGTTTAATCTTATACCATTGCACGATGGAGCATGTTTACTAAAGATCGCTAGTGGGTAGCACAAGGTTCAGCATGCGCCAAAAAGTACCATACATTAACAATGTGTCCGTGCTAAAAATCTTGCGCTTCCGAGTAGAATCAGTTGGGGCAGAGCACGTACATCATGGGTAGCATGGGCGTTTTTGGTGCACACTCTCTAATGATGTTGCACTTAACACCCCTTCAATGGGTAGAGCTAAGTGCACCCACACTAATCATGCCAAACAATAGGAGCATGGGGGTGCATGAAACCCATGCTAGCAATACGGGGACATACCAGGCATGCCTCCATTTTATAGCTTGAGTCGAGCACCGCCCCCGCGTTCACTTTCAGGGCTGATTGTGAGAAGTTTAGTAAATATTCCCCAATGAGTCAATACATGCGTACAGTGACTGCAAGAGAAAGAGAGAGAGATGTGTGATAGTATAGAATCTATCAAGTCAATATTTAAACAACTCAGTTGGCCTTTTTTTTAAAAAAAACATCATTTACAGTCTTTAAATAATTCACATATGTTTGTGAATT
This sequence comes from Ichthyophis bannanicus, assembly GCA_033557465.1. NCBI lineage: Eukaryota > Metazoa > Chordata > Amphibia > Gymnophiona > Ichthyophiidae > Ichthyophis > Ichthyophis bannanicus. Next base: position 1,158,079,291 of record CM066032.1, on the reverse strand, counting down.
GAGCATCATCACTCTCTGGATAACTCATCGCTCTGCGCACGTGCTGGATATCCAGAGAGTGTACGGACTATCCACAGATAGTGGCAGCGAAGGTATTCATGGGGGTAGCACAGTTGCTGTTATCTTGTTAAACGCCTGTTAATATCTGCCATCTATGTCGATTTCAGCGAATTTGCATTTGGATTTGTTTGCCCGTCTTTCCAAAACCAAGGCGATGTGAGTTGCATTCAGGTTCAGTAGACATTACCGTGTCCCAGAGGGTTTACAGTCTAAGTTGTACCTGAGGCAATGGCAAGTGAAGCGACTTGACCAAAGACAGAAGGATTGTCTGTGGGAGAACCAGGGTTTGGATCCTGGATTCCCTGGTTCTCATTCTGCTGCCCCAACCCATTTTTTATCATCGTGCTGAAGTGAGTACTACAAATTATCTGTCTTGTCTGGGTGTTGTAAGATTACAAGCTTCATGGAGGAGCACTATAGAAAAATTTAGTAGCGATCCTAGAAAGCTGCTCCTCTTGTATTCCTTGAGAGTTGTTAGTGGAAGAAAAGCATTAGCAGACATGTGGTTTCTTGTCCTTTCATGAATGAATGAATGTGGTCACCTTGCCCTTACTGTGAGTGCACTGCTCTCTTGACTCAAGCAGTGTTTTGTTTTAGATCTATTGTTCAATGCACACTAGAGTGGGCTCATATGCTCCCATCATGCCCAGTGCTGACAATGGGCAGCATGCAATTTCTGCCCAATTTGTGAAAGCGCTGGTGAGAAGTACTTGTATGTCTCCAGTAAGTTAATCAGCTTTTGATACCTGAAAACTAAGCACACTACAGTTCCTAAGACTGATGGCACAGTGCTGCAGTAAATTGTTTCTTAGCAGGAAATCTACAGTAGCAGTGTAATTTGGACAATGGAGCGTTTGACAGCTAACCCATCAAGAGCACTGCACCCTGGGGAAGCAGCTCACTTGCAGTTTTACATCCAGCCAAGCATTGATGAAGCAACAGCTAAATAGGAACATCATTTTCCAATCAAATAACAGAGAGGCTATTTATCCCAGTGCCAAGAGGGGCTCTGTCAGACACAGCTCTGTCTGAGGGCTGTGCACGTGGCATGCTTAGCCAAGGAGCCTGGCTCTCTCTTCAGACTTCCACGTAGGTTTTTTCAAGATCAAGATTTAGTGGAGCTGAGCAAAATGCCTTGCTTTTACATCGACCGCCCCCTCCCCTCAGATTCATTAATGCACGATGGCACAAGGATAGACTTAAGGATGGCGATGAAGGCAGCACGGAGCTGCAGTTTGCAGATAAAAAGTGGGGTGGTTTTTTAATATACTGTACATGTATTTTTCATTAGTCTTAGCTGTTTACAGTATTATTCTGAGCTTTCACTAAGAACTACATGCACACACATTTTATTTCTGAAAATTAAAATGTGCCATAAAGAAATTATATCGTTTTTTAGTCTGCATTGCTAATATCAAACTTTACCATGCCTGCATAATATACTTATACCTATTTCTGGAAATTGCAGGGCCTCTATTAGTGATATTTAGCATGTGCTAATGGTATTAGCATGTGCTATATGCCGCCATGCCCATAGGAATAAAATGAGCCGTGGCGGCTGAGAGCGGGTCTAACACCACCAGTACATATTGAGCATTTGAAAAGGGACCCAGAATTTTAATTCGACCCCTTCTCTTTATGTGACATTCTGTCTATGGAGACAAGTGTGCTTGACCAGCAGCAAGTATTTCATTGCCTCAAAAAAATACAATTGGGCATTCATTCTTGACTTCTAAGCAACAGATAATTCAATGACTGTTATTCATATATATCTATTATTTACTATTTACCAATGCACAATATTCTTTAAGTAAGGTCCTAGGTCGCAGGTCAGCTTTCAGAAACCAAGATATTCACACAATTAGATGATAGTGGGCTAAAAGCTCAGAGCACAGCACCGGTACAGAGATTTTGAGAGTTCAACTCAGCTATCATGGAAAGCTTTCTCTTTCCAAGAGCAACATTATGAAACATAGGCTTTTACCAGGATATCTAGGCTATGAATGTGCATAACATATAGGTTGTGTCTACTTTATGAAGACACCAAAATAGTAGAACATTCTCAAACCTTTAGAACTCTTTTTATGGTTTGACATTGACATTATTTGCTGGATAAGACATTAAAGCGGATGAAAGGCATGAAAAAAGTGCAATAAGAAATTTTCCCTGATGCAGAAAGGACTTCGAAACAAAGGCTTATGTCGGCTATTAAAGGGGGGGGGGGGGGCAGTGGGAATAACTACTGAAGATCATGCGACTAGATACAAATGCTTTCTGTATTCTTTGAAAACATCACCAATGATAAATGGCTTAATGGATGCACGTATGAATTATTTGGTTTTGCATGGAGATTAGAGAGATTTAAATGACTTTAAAGGACCAGTGATGAAATCAAAGTGATAACGACTGGAGTATTGCTTCCTATTGCACTTCTTTTTATTTGAGTCCATTATATAAATTAAAAACATGTTTTCTTGACATAAAGAAAAGAGTTAAAGGGCTGGGAATGCTCTACTGTTTTGGCATGTTTGATTCTAGTGTTCTTGGTAGAGGAATCGAGTTTTGTTTTCCTATTTTCTAGCGTCATCATATGCACGCCTATGCACATTTACAAAATTGCCTTCATGAAATTTGTCATATAAAGTTATACTTACTCTAAAGCAGGTGTAACTTTCCCACTTAATTTGTCTGAGTACGCACACATTTTATTGCATATGCACCTATCTCAATTCCACCCCAGTGCCGTCCAGGTATGTGTCACACATCGGCTGCATGTATACCTTGGGAAAATTTTGCAAGTGCCTATTTCTGTATGTAAAATACTGTTTTAAGTGCATAAAAATGCTTATAATATCCCCCCCCCCCTGAACGTACACCAACCCTCCACTGCTCTACTTCATATAATAAACATAAAATATACATTGAATATACAGAGGCATATTCCAAGAACCGGGCACACAGATATAGACGGTATTCTGATCCCACGTGGCACGTCTATCCTCTGCGGGATCAGAATCCCATCTAGGCCTGTACATGCAGGCCGGAATCCGATTCCGGTTGGCCTGCATGTACAGGCCTCTGCCCGGCTAACTCTGTCAAGGCTCCTGAATGGAGCTGCTGGGCCATGGCATCCAGTTGCCATGGCACTGCGGCTCCATTCAGGAGCCGCGATCCCCAGCCACCGTTGACTATTTTCATTCCCCACAGCCCGACCCCCGATCTGGCCTCCCAAGGCCAGGGTTGGGCTATGGGTTATCTCCGGTACCCCCTCCTACCTTTGCTGCTCCCCAAGCCTGCCATCCCCTGCTGTCTAGGAGAACTTATTCCACAGAGAAAATACAGATAGCGCAGTGATTTTCTACGCTGTCTACATTTTTTGAAGTATCTGCGTGAATGTGTGGGATATGTTACTTCTTAGTGTATGCTGATAGCGCATGCTATCAGCCACATTAACAGACAGCTTATTAAACATGCCCCTAAAACATGCTGACAAGAAATTCTAGTGAGCACTAGGGACACCAACACAATAAGAAGCACCATCAGATCACATGCTTACACACCTTGGGGAGTAATTTTATATGGAACAACCTAATTCTAGGGGCCAGAAATTCACATAAATCTCATTACTTTAGCTTATGTACATAAGAGGCCTCTCTTATGCTGGGCACTATTTTAGAAGTACACGCAGAGAGTCGATGGCGCATACTTTCACTATGGGTATGTACATGCGCGAACCGCACAAGTCCAAATGTAAATTATAAATCTAGGTGCAGGATTTTTTGGCCATTTACACTAGTATTTTATAAAGAAAGAAGGTGCCTCTTTTTCTTTATCAAATGAGCTTACAATAAGTGGGTTTTGATTATGAGCAGTGTCCTCAAATGGGTTAATTTTGCACATGCTATAGCAATAACGAACCTCACTCCTAAACCAGGGTCTGTGTAAGGATCTCAGTCTCTTCAAATTCCTGTTAATACTTGCCGTACCACTTGCATCGTCACCCTCTCTATGGGGCATGTTGACTAAAGAACGCAGCAGTAGCACGCATTTGGGCTGCGAATCTAATGCGGAGGACTGTGCCAACTTCAGGGGATGAGTGCGTCTGTTCCCCTGCCATTGGCGCGTTCCTAATGCGGGGCACTGTGCAATCTGGAATTCCCCATAAGGGCCATGGTAACCATGATGTGCCATGTTCTGCTCCTAAGCCACCCAATCACATGCCAAGCAATTAGCACAGGATTTTTATAGCGGGGCTCCTAATGGTTAGTGCAATTTAGTAAACGTGCCTCTGTGGAGCCCTTTTAATAAAGGTTTTAAAGCGTGTTAAGTGCCCACAGCTCTTGTCTGTGGATACAATAGCACGTGACATACATTAACTTCATTAACGTGTTAATCTTTAGTAAAAAGGGCCTCTATGTGTGGGGAAGGTAATTATTTAATTCTTTATCTCGTTATCCAAATAATAATAAAGGAGAACACCATTTTTGTTTTAAGTAGAGCAGATGTATTTAACATTTGCTGCTTGCTCTTCACTGAAGGCTATATCCCTGTCGTCTTAGCAGATTTTCCAATAGTGCATGGTCTGCATCTGTAACTGAGACAAAATCAATGCTTATGGATTTAGCCATGTAATCCTATCACTTGTCCGCTAGATATTATTTGAAATGTAAAGTTTGTTAGGGTTCAAATGAACTTGAAGATCCAGGGTCCTGGGGGAGGTTTCTGTTGCCAAGTATAGAATCTATTCCCCTTTTTATTTCTTTCTCTAATATCTTATCCTGTCTTTCCTCTCCATTACGGTCCAAATGCTAGTCAAATGAAGTCATTTGGCCACTGTGTCTGGCAATTGAAATGTATGGACTTAATGGTCAGTACATCAGTCACAGGTGATATTCCTTATTGAACTAATCAAATATATTTACAAGTAGCTCTCAAGAGTTAGATTCCCTTCATGGGGCGGATGCAGGGAAAAATACGAACAGCATATGTCCAGAATGAATATCCAGCCCAAAATTAGGAAAGCTAGAAAACTTTATTATTGACCTATAGCTATGACTACAGGAGGATGAATCACTAAAACATAATCCCCACTCATCATATTCTAGCTTTCTGGCAACCTCCTAATCTAATACAAAAGCTGGTGAGAAGCAGATTTACAACAGAAATTCAGCAAAGAGAGAAAGGGAACTGATCCACTGCTGCAAATTATGCAGGCACATCTAGATCCCCAAGTGATGTCGCAAAAGTGCACTGCATGCGAATTGTCATGTAAAACGCGTGGAAATGACCAAAAGAAAACACCACAGTTCAGGCATTTTGTGATATTTTTCATACCAAATGTACTTTTACAAAATCACTTTGCCTCAAAAGCACACTTTGCGATAGTGAACATTTTATTTAGTTCATTTATTTATTTATTTAACATCTTTTCTGTATCGTCTTTCTACAAGGCAAGATGGTTTACAGAGAACAATGTGCAATCAACATATTAACTAAACCGGTGCAGTTACATACAACTTTGAGACAGGTAGAAGATTAAGGTAACAACTAGTAGAGAGTAAAAAAGTGTGAAATGTGATGAGAAGGCTTATCATAACTCATGTACAATAAAATGACAGGCAATGGAAGTCTAGCCTGTGAGGAGTTTGCCTAGAGGGGGTCTGCTCCACAGAATTCCAGGAATAGTAGGGTCTTACGTCGCTTCCAAAATTCTCCCAGCATTTCGATGGTTCTTAGCTGTGGTGGGTAGGCGTTCCATAGAGTGGGGCATGGAAGGAGAAAGCCCTGCTCTTTGTTCATTGGCTTTTGGAGAGCTTTTTAGGGGGTAGGTCAAGGAGGTTGAGGATGTTACATCTCCTGGGTCTGCTGTTAGTGGATCTTCCTATTAATTTCTGGGGGCATTCTTCAGATAGGTTGTTCAGTACTTGTATATGTTAATGATGATCTTGAACTTAATTCTGGGCATAGTGGTAAGCCAGTGGAGCTGTTTGAGGATTGGGGTGATATGTGTCTGACTCAAGACTTCATGTATTACTCTTGCTGCTGTATTCTGAGCAAGTTGTAGGGGATATAGGGTGTGTTTGGGCAGGCCCTGATAGATTGAAATGGAGTAATCTAATAGCGGGGTGATGATCACCTGGCAGACTGTGCGGAAATCAGTAGGGTTTAGGAGGGGTTGGACGTTCCTTAGTAGTTTATGTTTGTAGTAGATGGCTTTAGTTGTTTGCTTTATTTGAGCTTGTAGGTTTAGGCACTGGTCCAGCATGACAGTGAGATCTATATTATCCATTGTGATGGTTGCTAGAGGTTTAAAGAGGGGGTCTCTTATTACAAAAAGGACTTGGTTTTGTTATAGTTGATATTGAGGTTGTGGTTTTTTAGCCATTGGTTGATTGCAGAGAAGCATTTGGATAGCAAAGAGTAATCGGGTGTGGGAGTGGATAAGGGGGTGTATAACATTATGTCATCCATGAATATTTGGAATTTGACCTTAAAGCTTAGGATAATGTCACACAATGGCTGTATGTATATGTTTTGGGTGAACCTTTATGTAAATTTGGCATTAATGAGCTGCTGGAATGTAAAACACCTTTCTAATGCATAAAAATGCAAAAATGAGCACCCAAAAATACTTTTCAGGCCTGTTTTTGCTGAAACAATAACTACAGCTCAAGTGTGCCCTTATTTGGCAATCTGACCCCTAGCAGTAATGTTGCAAGACAACCGCTAGGGGTCAGGTGACATAATTTTGTTAGAGGCAGCTACCAAGGCACATGTAAGTGGGGATCCTTCTTACCTCCTATCACCCCTAGACCCCATGAGAGGAGTCAGAGGGTCAGGGGAAACATGGGGCAGTACGGGTCAACCCTCAGTTTAACTTTGATAAGGGGAGGGCCTTTGGGAAAGGGTTATTATAATCATTCTAATTTCCTGTATTGGGCCTGGGGAGGGGGCTTTAAGGGAGAGAGTTTTGGGGGCCTCCAATTTGAATCAGTGGCCCCTATAATTTTATTCTAATGCCACATTGGCACAGTCAAGAGGATGCAAGAAGTTTGCATAGTTTAGCTAAGATTGTAAATGAGTCAAGAGCTCATTCGTATAGATAAATTTCATAGAAACATCTACTAACCCATGTACATTTTAGCCGGTTGGTAGATAGGGCCCCATAGAGACTATAGTACCTCATGTGAGGAATAAAGGTCATTAAACAAGTTGTAGGAGATACCTCAACCCAGCCAGTCAGGTTTTCAGGATATGAATATGTATAAGATAGATTTGCATGCACTCCCTCCATTGTATGCAAATTTCTATCATACATATTCATATAATCATCCTGAAAACCTGACTGGCTAGCTGTGTCTTCAGGACTGGGTTGAGAAACCCTGCTCTAACACACCCTATTCCAGATAGAGGGTTTGGAGGTAGGGAGGACAATGGCAGGGAACAAAACATGGTACTAAGAAACCAAGACATTTGATTAAGGTGCTTTGGCCGGGAACATCCCAAACAGACAGCACGAAGGGATGTTCCCGGTGCAATGGTTCCCGGCGCAATGGTTGAGCAGCGGACGGAGTGATTGGCTTGCAGCATTTTTGAAGATAAGTACTTGCTGACTCTACTAGTGAGCTCCGTTTATAGTTCCTTATTTTCCTTTTCCTTTTTTAGGAAACTACAGTTTGTTCCTGCATTGCTCATCCTAAACGCTGTGACGACTATGACGCTGTTTGTGTGATTTTGGATAGTGTGTATGTTGTATGAATGTGATTAGAAGTGATATTAGTTATATTATTTATTTCCCAGAAGTATTTGTTGTGGTTTTAGGGTGTAGGAGTTATGATTGAGCATGGGTTATAAAAAAAGAGGCTACATGACCTGTGATGTGAGCGTCAGCTGTTCCCTATAGTGATTTCATCACTAAATGTAGGGCTCTAGCCATCCTGAGGTCAATTGTTGCCTGTGTGAAGTTTAAAGGTGTTTATTGCTAATTCAAGATAAATTTTGTTTAGGAGTAAATCTTGTATTCAAGGGTTCTTTTGGTTCAATTTGTTTATTATATGCTCTTGGACAGTTGGTGCTTAGTGTATAACTTCCTTAGTTACCCATGTAAGGGCCTTATCTGGGATATTCGAAGGGGACCTACATGGGTAATGCCCTTTGAATATCCTGGCTAAGTCCCTAATGCGCCCAAATGCTATCTACTACACTAACAGTTTTTACTACATCCTCCGGTAACGAATTCCAGAGTTTGATTACACGTTGAGTGAAAAAATATTTTCTCTTATTAGTCTTAAATAGTTACACTGTAGCTTCATTGCATGTCCCTTAGTCTTTTTACTTTTTAATGCTGTAAAGAATCGATCTACATTTACCTGTTCCACTCCATTCATTAATTTATAGACCTCTATCATATCTCCCCTCAGCCTTCTCTTTTCCAAGTTGAAGAGCGCTAACCTTTTAAGCCTCCTCATAGGATTATCCTTCCATCCCCTATACCATTTTGGTGGCTCTTCTCTGTACCTTTTCTAATTCCGCTACATCCTTTTTAAGATACGGCAACCAGAATTGCACACAATATTCAAGGTGCGGTCGCACCATGGAACGATACAGAGGCATTATAATATCCTTTATTTTATTCTCCATTCCTTTCCTTATGATTCCTAGAATTTTAATTTGCCTTCTTGGCCACTGCTGCACATAGGGCGGAGGGTTTCAATGTGTTATCAATGATGATGCTTAAATCTTTTTCCGGAGTGGTGGTTCCTAATGTGGAACCTTGCATCGTGTAACCATAGTTTGGGCTATTCTTTCCTAGGTGCATAACTTTGCACTTGTCCACATTAAATTTCATCTGCCTTTTGAACATCCAGTCTTCCAATTTATCAAGGTCCTCTTGCAATTTTTCACAATCCTCAGTCAGGCTCATGAATGAAGCTGCGGTGCCATGACGTCCGGTTGCCATGGCACCGCAGCTCCATTCAGGAGCCGCAATACCCGGCTGCCATTGACTTTCTTCATTCCCTGCAGCCCGACCCCCAATCTGGCCTCCCATGGGTTGGGCTGCTACGAATCTCCTCTACCCCCTCTACGCTTTGCCACTGCCTGGTCTGCAATCCACCGACATCTAGGGGAACTTATTCCACCTTAGAGGTGGAATAAGTTCTCCATCTAGTCTGCCGGCCCCGGACATACAGGGCCGACATCAGAAGCAGCCCTGTACATCTGGGGCCACAGATCACCCACTGCCCACCCTAATTCTACCTCCGCTCTGCCCCCTCCCTGCCCCATCTAGCCTCCCCATACAAACTCCTTGTTCGTATATGGGAGACTTAGTCGGGGACGGCAAGGGGGACGAATAGCGGGGATGGACGTTGTCACACTTCAGCACCCTCTGGTATATATAGACGGTTGCCTAGGAGGGGTTGGCATGTGATACATAGGGGAATACATATTTATAAACCTTCTAAGTGCTGCAGCCTGGTATCCGTTGTAGTTGTGGTCCAAGTAAATACAGCAAAGGCTTCCGTGGGTTCAACAATAACTTTATTGCCGCACAGGAGTTTGGTGAACTACTTCCCCAAACACAGACAAAAGATGGTGCTACGCAATTGTGTCAAATAAAAGTCCAAGAATCCCCTGATGCTTCTCAGGTACAAACTCAAAGCAAAACATTCAGCTTTCAAACTTCCTTCAGCTTCAAATACAACAGCTGTTTCTCTCCATTGGCATTGCTTTCATATACATGCTTTAAACACAGGAAAACTTTCACAGCCTTGTACTTCTCTTCACAGCTGAATTAATTAGGCTTGAGTTTCCCACAGGCAGAATGCTGCCTTTCTCCGTGGAAATTCAGGTTATAGCAAATAGGCTTTCTCAGCACTTCTATAGGATATCTTTGTACAGCTTTCACTCCTTTTACAGGATATACTTATATGGCTTTCAGTCCTTATAACAAACCCCACAGTCCATAGCTGATCCACTGCTATCACTTAATGGTGCATCAGTTTGCATGTCCTCCAGCTCTGGGTCTGATATGTCCTTAAGACCTGGGTTAAGGGAGTCTACAGACTACCACTGCTTAATTAGTGCTTTAAGCTGCTTCCGTTTGTTATCTCTAACATACCTAGGCACTTGCAAGGATTCCAAATCACCAGCACCTTTTAAAACATCACAAAAAGGGCTCACCTTCCTTCTGGTCTGCCTAGTATATGCTTTCTGGTTGAGAGGCAAATATTTCCCTTGATACTGCTTCACTAGTTCTTTTAACACAGCGTGCTCTTCAGAGTCTAACTCTTGCCCGTGTCTGTGCTGCCTGCAATTAGTAACTTGCTGAAAGGCACCTGGGCTATACTCAGAGCTAGAGCTCCTGTCACGTTCTCTGTAGTATGCAAACTTTTGCAGTCTTTTGAATGGGACTTTCTCTCTTCCCAATCTCTCCTTTATAATTCTGGCTTTGAGAGAAGATTCCAGAGAACTACTCCTATCCCTTCCAGGCAAGGTATCTGACCTTTTCCCCTGAGGTTTAAAGTAGTCTCTGACCTGTTTTTGTTTGCTGTGCAGCTCACGGTAGTTCCTTCCTGGAAGCTTTTTCAGACGGCACTCCTGAGACCTGGCTGTCTCTCTGCAGTCTGGCCAGCAACTCCCCAAGCACCTTGTGCCAACCGGGTATCGGTTGCTCTTGGCTTTGCTTCTCCTGGTCCCCAGATCTCTCCCTGGATCTGACTCTCCTGGACCTTCCTGGAACTGCTCTCTTTCTCCTTGCTGCTCATGGAACTCCACGTAGTGTTCTCTCTCTCTTCCTTGTTCGAGTTCTTGTTCCAGTTCTATCTGACTAACAGTTGCTTCCTGGTTATGTGAACAGGGCTGCCCTATCAGGTGTGACTCCGCCCCTTTTCCTCCCACGTCAGCTCCCTGGGTTTGCCTGAAGCTAGGGTATGGCTCTCTTTCTGCTTTCCTGTGCAGAGCAGCTTTCAGGGCTGAATCCTTAACCCTTTCCTGACCTGTTTTACTGACAGCTTCTGAGGACAAAAAGTGTTTTAAACCCCTATTTTTAGGTTCTGCAACCTCTGCCTTGTCACAACGTCCATCCCTGCTGTTCATGCTTCAGAATAGACCCCATACTGGCAGAAACCACCTACTGCATTCCCATAGGGGTGCTCAACGTCATACCATTCTCTGTGTTAAGGAATGACACAGTAGAAGGAGATTGAAATTAAGACATCAGGACGTACACATTTCTGACATCAAGATGTACATATTTCTGGCAGTATTTTAGAAAAGGCTCTGCCAAAAATGGAGCCTTTTCTAAAATATGTATATGGATATGTAGGTGTGCATGTTTATTTTTTGACACATAGAGCCAGAAGTGCCATTTTACAAATATACACATGGGAAAAATCAATGGAGACAACTCGGCAACCTATACAACTGCCATTACTTACATGTGTAAGTTGGTATTGTGAAACCTGTAAAGGGCTTTTTAAAAACCTGTGGGGGTCATTTAAGAAATTCTGTTTGTGCTTTGGTCCTCCAAAAATGGACATAGAGACATTCATAGAACAGGAACGTCATCAGAACCATTTTAGAAGCCATGTCTGTGGATGTGCCCAGCATGAAGATGTCCAAGTCTGAACAGGGGCATTGTAGAGGCATGGTGGTGCTTTGCCAAGAACCTTGAGGTCCACATCCTGATCTCAAAGAACATTGCATCTAAGTTTAGACCTGCTCCAGGCACGAACATGCATCTCAAAAGTGCTTGTTTTCATTGAAAAACATCCGGTGGGTGTAGAGGAGAAAGCATTCTATCATCCCCAGTACTCAGCACCATATCAACAATAGTAGCAATGGGATCTGAACTCTGGCATCCCTATTCCTAGCCCACTACTCTAGCCATTAGGCTATTCCTAGACATGCAGATTATCAAATTCTATTTTTAGGATTTCTATGTAGACGCCCCACAAATGTCAAATCAGGCATGTTGTGAAATCATGTCTGCACCTGAATATGCCCGCTTTTTTTCAGATATTCTTACTTAGACATCCCAGATTGCACTTGGATGTCCTTGTGAGGGAGCAGCTGTAATTCTGGACATGGACAATTTTCATTGTACACATGCATTCTCTATATCAAATGAAGAATATATGTGTAGATTTTTTATTGACTCGGGCCACATCCCTGCAATTTTTATGTCTTATGGACATCCACATGCAAACTCTGCCCTTTCTAAAATTGCCATTTGTACATGAATGCCATTTCTATGTATAAATGCCAGATTTTCTGCACGGAAATTGCAAATAAGGGCTTCTTTGCAAATTTACAGTAGATACTTCTAAAAATTCTGAAGTTTGGAAAAATCAACAGTGTCTAAAGAATGGAACTAACAGGGTAGAAAACAAATGTGAACTATCATTAAAATCATCTGTAATACCTGAAGATTGGAGGATGGCCAATGTAACCCAATTTTTAAAAAGGGTTCCAGGGGTGAATGGGAAACTACAGACCAGTGAACCTGACATCAGTACCGGGAAAAATAGTAGAAACCATTATAAAGAACAAAATTATTGAACATGTCTTATTGGGAGACAGCCAACGTGGCTTTAGCCAAGGAAGGTCTCGTCTTACTAATCTGATATGTTTTTTTGAAGGTGTGAATAAACAGGTAGACAAAGGTGAGTCAGTTGATATAGTGTATTTGGACTTTCTGAAAGCCTTTGACAAGGTCCCTCATGAGAGACTCTTGGCAAAACCAAAAAGTCATGGGATGGGAGGCAGTGTACTATTATGCATCAGGAACTGGTTAAAAGATAGAAAGCAGAGAGTAGAGCTAAATGGCCAATTTCTCAATGGAGAAATGTGAATAGTGGTGTACCCCAGGGATCTGTGCTAGGTCCGCTGATTTTTAAAATATTCATAAATGGCCTGGAAATGGGAATAACGAGTGAGGCTATCAAATTTGCAGATGACACAAAACTAAAGTTGTTGAAACCCATGAGGACTGTCGAAAATTGCAAGAGTACCTTGATAAATTGGAAGACCGGGAATCCAAATGGCAGATGAAATTCAGTGTGGACAAGTGCAAAGTTATCACCTAGGAAAGAACAACCCAAACTATGGTTACATGATGCAAGGTTCCACATTAGAAACCACTACCCAGGAAAAAGATTTAGAAGTCATTGTGGTAACATATTGAAATCCTTCGCCTAGTGTGCAGCAGCAGCCAAGAGAGCAAATAGAATGCTAGGAATCATAAGGAAAGGAATAGAGAATAAAACCAAGGATATTATAATGCCTATATCGTTCCATGCTGCGACTGCACCTTGAATATTGTGTGCAATTCTGGTTGACATTTCTTTACAAGGATATAGCGTTATTAGAAAAGGTACAGAGAAGAGCTACCAAAATGGTAAAGGGGATGGAAGGACACACCTATGAAGAGAGGCTAAAAAGGTTAGGGCTCTTCAACCTGGAAAAGAGATGGCTGAGGGGAGATATGATAGAGGTCTATAAATTAATGAATGGAGTGAAACGGGTAAATGTAGATCGATTGTTTACACCATCAAAATATAGAAAGACTAGGGGACATACAATGAAGCTACAGTGTAATCTATTTAAGACTAATAAGAGAAGATATTTTTTCACTCAACATGTAATCAAACTTTGGAATTCGTTACCGGAGGATGTATTAAAAACTGTTAGTGTAACTGGGTTTAAAAAAGGTTTGGACAGGTTCCTGGAGGAAAAGTCCATAAACAATTATTAAAAGGGACCCGGGAAATCCACTGCTTGCCCCAATACAAGCATTGTGGAACCCTGTGTCTTTTGGGTAAACTGCTAGGTACTTGTGACCTAGATTGGCCACTGTTGGAAACAGCATACTGGACTTGATAGACCTTGGTCTGACCCAGTATGGCATATCTTATGTTCTTATGTAAATTTACTGTAAGCACCATGATGTAATTTTTAATGAAAAAAATATGTGTACATAGGATTAGTTACTTTTTCAATATAATATTGTCAAAATGATAGGAATTCATTGAAAGAAGCATCCTGACAATAGTCCCATGCATCACTCAGATCTTTGGAAGGGGGTGGTATAGAAAAACCTTTCAAATAAATAAAATAAATAAATTCCTTCCAGATTTGCTTTATTCTATGTTGTCATTTCATCTTTGGGTAGATCATGTACTAGTACATGATTCAGAAGTGGAACCACATTGATCTTTCAGAGAACTGGATTCTTTGCAGACTGTGAACCAATGTAACAGTGTTCTAGATATTTATTTTATTTAATTAACTACTTGTATATACCTCCTTATCAGAATGTCAAGGCAGTTAACATATTACCAGACTAACAAGAATATTGAAGTTTGTCAGACGGCTGCCTAGGGTGAGAACTTACACAATCTTGACGATGCATATATTCATATGATTCTTGCAAGGTATTGTGGGTATTGTAGTTCATTCACTCCCAAACACAGCTGATGACAATAATTTGAGTTGTGAAACCAAGTGGTAAGATCAATAAAATACTTCTTTTATTGATGGGGTTTAATTTACCCAGCACATGTATGCTTGATAGCACTATAAATGAGGTTACTTGCTTGCAGTGTTTAAATGGATAACAAAAAGTCACAAAGTAAACCAGAAAACAACCTTCAGCTTGTCAGGCAATTAGCTAATGTTTTCTTAGCAAATAATTACCAAATACAAAGGCACAAAGTAAAGAATAAACTTTGCTGGTTAGGTTAACTTCTGCTTATTTTCCACGCCGATCTCAGCAGTGATTCTCCCTTGCTCACACACACACAATCAGGTGCAGCCCTAATTACTATCAATGGACCAGCTGAAAGCCTTTAGCTGGCTGGCTGCTACTGTGTGAGCCCAAATCCTGCTTTAAGAGCTGTTTGCAGTGGAAATAAAGAACAAAGTTAGGTTTCTTTGTGATGGCTGATGTGTTTGCTCAGAGTAAGCTAGCAATAGCATTTAGATAGAGAACAGTCCATGTAAACTGTATTTTCATCTGCTGTATCAATTAGCATATGGTCACTATCATACATTGGCACAGACGAGTCTTTCATTAAGGCATTATCATGAGAATGCTTATTCCCTTGCTGCCATTCTCTATTATAGATAGGGTCTGGATCAGTGTTCATACCTGAGCCTCTCCTGCTATCATTATTTCTCTTTGTATAGCCTGGCCAATATGTAATCCAATTCTGATGTCCAGCCTTCCAATCTTGATCCCTGGACACTGGATCTTCTCTCACATACCTTCTGGCCTTGGTCTGAAAGTCCCTTCCACATGCAGTCTTCTCTCTTCCAGGTAGCCACTGGTGATTCCTATCTCTGCCAATCCATTCCTCTGGCTGAATCCAGTCCAATGGACTCTGCTGGCATTTGGAATACCTCCCAGTATGGGTACTGCCTTGGAATCTCCCAGACCTTCCAATGGGCTTTCTTCTCTTCCTTCCAGAGAGTTTCCTTCTCTCTCTATCTGCTTGGCTTTTGCTGAAGCTGTTCTTCAAACTCTCCTTGAAGCCAGGCTGGAGCTTGTAGTAACCGTTATCTGAAGAATAAGCTCTATTCTTATTCTGTCCTAATGTGTGCTGCTCCCTAACACAGCGCAGCTGTGTTGAATCAGGCCCTGCCCTTTGAGATGAGTGCTTAGGGATTACCTCATAGCTCTCTTGATTGCACACACATTCTCTCACTTCAGCCCCTCTCATGGCTGCTGGAAACCTGGTGCATTCTGGGACTGGTAGTCTTTTATGTGAAAACTCTGTTTTCTTGCTTCTACCAGAACTGACAGGTTGCTTGTTCAGAGTCACATCATCTTTTCTATAGCTCCTACCTGAGCTATGATAAGCTTCCTTATCACAAGTTACATATTGTCATGCAGCAGGAGCTGATGGAAGCAAAGATGCAAGAAAAGAAGCTGTTTTTCATGATATAAAAGATGTGCACGGGATGCAATTCCCGCACAGAGCAGCTAGAGGGAGCAGGCGTGCACTCACAGAGGCTGACTGGACACACCTAGCTAATTGACACCACCTGACATGCAGCCCAGAAAGCTCAAACACAGGAGAGCTTTATAAGCAAGAGGCTGGAGACTGGAAAGGGGGTGGAGGTAGAGGTAGACCGGAGAGAAGCACCAGGAGCAAAGCCGTGCAAGAGAAATGCACCACGAGCAAGGGCCAAGAAGAAGGAAGCATCAGGAGCATTGAGCTAAGCCCTAGGAGTGAATGGGAAAGCAATGCTGAGCAAAGGAACAGTCACTTTGGGAAGCAGAGCAGTGCTGAAGGAAGAAGCCAGAAGTTAGGCATGGAAAGAGGCCTGTGCTTACCGGAGGAACCAGTGACCAGACTGAAAGGTAACAAGAGCTTTCAGGGAAAAGACTGGCATGAGGATTGTATCCCAGGAGAACTACTGGAAGGAGAAAGTTCCTGTTCTACATGCTGTTGGAAGCCAAGGTATGCTGACTCTGTTTTTAAGAGAAAAAGCTCATCTCATAAGGGCCCTTTTAAAAGCAATGCTCGTTTACAAGAAAGGAAAAGTAAACCTACTTTGTATAACCCAGATGGTAAAAGCACAAAGGTAGGCCACGCTCACTGGCGAACCTTAGAAGAACTCTACAAACACCCAGAGAATAAGAATAGCGACTGGCCAGTTCCAATAGCCAGAGAAACGCCAGATACAGAAAGGGATAACTCTGACTCAGAGCCGATGCAAGTGGAATTTGTGGAGCCTAGTCTTTTGTCTCAAGAGGAGATGGACTGTTCTCTATGCATTACAAGCAGTATAGAATCACTACTAGACTTGTAAATAATATATGCTGTCTCCAGAGTGTTACTTGTATGCTAAAAGGAAGAAGAGTGTTGAAGCGGTTGAGTTACTCTAGGAAGCCTTAATTAATCCTTGTTACAACTGTGAAGCATAACAGTTTTTCTTTACCATGAGTTTGTTTCATTCCTGAAGTAAAGGACATTTTCCTATGTTGTGACCCACCTGAACTGTTTGCGTAAAGGGAAATAAAAGCCAATGTTATCCCTCTACTCTGCATTCACAATTTACTTCTTAATAGGAGCTGAACTACTAAGACCAGGCTGTACCTGGCTCTTAAAGGAACCTCCTCTCATATAAAAATATCTTTGTGTCCAACCTACCCCTATGACCACTGGCCACTGGGGGCGGTACGTGAAAATATGAACAAATAGAAGTAAATGAAAGTAAGTAACTATATGTATATTACTGGAGAATCAACGTGGATGGACGGAAAGGGGGGAGGGACAGAACCAGGGAATGCGCCTGAGTAAATTATACAGTGTGCTCAGAATAGCTAACTTGAGGGTAGAGTTCTGTGCACTTAATGGTAGGAGGAGAACTATTTGCATACATGGGTTTATGATGTATGGACTTATTGTACATACAGTACATAATAACTGAAGCTTTGTTTCTGAAAGGGAGCAGAGCAAATAGTCCGCTAACTGATCATACTGCCCGCTTAAATCATAATAAGGACACAGTAATCCTCCCGCTGGAATTCTGCAAACAGAATTCATACTTCTATGTCAAAAGCTCTGAATTATGCAGCCTTCTTCATGATTTATCAAAAGAACAAAGTCTATTATTTTTGAGTGATAAGTAATTTAAAATGCAATACAAAAAAAAGCACAAAAATAGTGCAAAATTTTGAATTATTGTGTGCAGAATTCCAGCAGGAGTAACACTTCAATTTCTTGTATGTGCCTTTTCTGAATTTAAAAATGGCATACTTGGGGAAAAAACATAATTAGGTGCATACAATGCTGCCATTAGGCGATGGACATTGTGCATTACTTTGCTCACCTTTGGAAACAAGGTACACAGGTAATTTTATTTTTCTAGGTCAGATAAGTGGGGTCATTATGTTTTAAGTAGCCTGTGTTAACATGATCAGCCACCAGTTGCCCAGGATATCATGAGCACTTACCATTAACCAATTATCGGTTCAGGTTTCAGACAGTTTTGAGCTTATAAATGAGCAGAAGAGTCACTTCACCATACTAATGACTTGTGTTTTAATGGATTGTGCCTGTGTTGCATCGTGCCCTTGGATCAAACCCCTCCTGGGATTGCAGACTTACTGAAAATATAGCATATAACTTGTACCGTGAAGATTAATCTGTGGTAGCCCCCCCAAAAGGAAGTTTCTACATAGTTTTGTGTGTGCTGAATGATGGGCCCTAATTTTCCCAACAGCACCAAGTATCTTTTAAGAAAGCACAGCTGTCTGCTTAGGGATGTGAAAAGTTTCCTGAGGCCCAATAGGTAGATTTATTATTTAGTCAAGGAAGTATGTTTCAGCATTCTCAGTTTACTTTAAGGCCCGATCTAAGTTTTAATAGAATATTTGGAGCATAGTTCTCAGCTTAACTGAGCCTCTTAAGGAAGAAATAGATTTGGAATCCATCAACATGCTCAACCAGAGGTGCACAGCTCTGGACCTTAAGGGCCATAAACAGATCTCATTTTACAGGTAGTCAAACTATGCAAATAAGCTGACTCTCAAGCCGAATGCAGACAGATAAGTTTTATAAATACTCATTGTGAATATCCAGAACATCAGATCTGTTTGTGGTCTGCAGAGACCAATATTACATATCACTGCGTCAAATGCTTTAGAGAGCCTTCTGAATTGTGCTTTCTTAACCTTTAGAAAGAACATTCGCAGGATAAGTGACAAGATTTCATTGAAAAAAGCCACTTGACAACAGTCCCATGCATCACCCAGGTGCGTGATGGTTGTAGGACGATGAGAATTTATTAATGGTGTGATTTGGTCTTACAGAAAATGGATACTGATTGCCCATGGAGGGGAAAACTGATCACTCAGAAAACTATTATTGGCAAAGTCTGTGAATTTATTTATTTATTTTCAAGCATTTGATATATTGCCCTTCGATGACAATTTGACATCAAGGCAGTTCACAATCATTATAAAATCAGACTACCAAATTATAACATATAACGACTGAGTTTTGGTCAGGGACACTTTAACCCCATTTGGGGCCCGAGCAACATTTGAGGATGGGCCCCTTTAAATTTTAATTTTTGTTCTTCTACTGCTCCCCTGGCCCACGTTCATGCGTCCCCACATTTATTAAAATTATAGACCTCTGAATCTACGACTTTGTTAGTGATGCATTATTCTGGACTATATAGTCTCGAATACCATTAAGAAATCTCATTCTTCAGTATAATTTGAACCTATGAGCATTGTACTATGAAAATGAAAGAAAATAGAAAATCAGTATGCTGAACATTAGAATAAAGGTACATGAAAGGAGGTTCTGAACAGCATAAAAAAATAAAGATTTGATTATCTGTATGCTACTGAAAATTAGTAACATGGTGCAGAAGCAATTAAATAGAAAGACAGATTGAAACAGCTGTTGATCCATTTATTTTATGGCGTGGAGCCCGATCCTGGAAGAAGCACGTCTGGGCCGTCCAGACCCCCCCAGACCATGACGGACTCTGTTGTACCTGATTCTGCACCACGGGAGCAAGAGTCTCCTATGGTAGCAGGATAGTGTAATGGGATGGCCCGGCATGCCCATTCAGGGGCCACAGGAGACATACAGCCAATAGGACAGCCAGGCCTCCCCCCGCTCTCACTGCTGCACTGGTGTCAGACAGCCCCCAAGACCAGTTTTCCTGTTGCCCGACCCTCGGCGGGTCTGCCAGGGCCAGGATCGGGCAGCGGGGACCTACCAGCACCTGATCCTGACCTTGAGGGCGGTTCCAGGGCACAATCGCCGACTTTGCTGCTACTTATTCCACCTCCATAGTGGTATAAGTAGCACATCTGACCCCCTCCCAGAAGATGTACAGGGCCTAGAGATGAATTGGCCCTGTACATCCTGCTGCCTCAATCCTCCCCTGCGCCGACCACAATCCACCCCTCCCGCCGCCCTCCGGTTCTCCCCTCACTGCGACTCTGGGTGTGCGGCAGAATACGGCTGGGATGACTAGTGGGGCTGCATGTCCCACCGTGGCGCACAGCCCTGCTAGTTGCCTTGCAGAATCAGGCCCATAGTGTCTCGGTGTATTCTTTCCACCTTTTCTTGATCTTCTCAGCATCATACAATATTGATCCTTGAGTATCTTTTAACATTCCAATTCAAGGCTTTAAGTCTCATAATTTTAGGAAAGCTGAATTTATTCTTCCTCTACCATTTTCTGATTCTATTTCCTTGCATGCGTCATTGTAGTACTTCTCCTTGTCTCATCTTGCTGCACATTGGAAATATCTGTTGAGTTCTGCGATTACCTCTCTTTCTCCTCTGGCTTTAGCTCCTCTGTGTTTCTGAGCAATTTTCAGAGATTCTTCATTCATCCATTTTGGCCATTTTTGCTTTATCACCTTCTGCAGAGACTTTTCACTTTCTTCAAGCAAAGCTTTTTTGATGTCATCCCATTACTCTTCTGGTATTTAATTAAGGGTGTTGAAAGAACTGAAATATGAGATTGCAGACCTGCTATTAGTAATCTGTGAATTTTCATTAAAATCATCTGTAATACCTGAAGATTGGAGGATCGCCAATGTAACGCCAATTTTTAAAAAGGGTTCCAGGGGTGATCCGGGAAACTACAGACCGGTGAGCCTGACGTCAGTACCGGGAAAAATGGCAGAAACCATCATAAAGAATAAAATTACTCAGCATGTAGATAGTCATGGCCTAATGGGAGACAGCCAACATTGTTTTAGACAAGGAAGATCTTGTCTTACTAATCTATTATGTTTTTTTGAAAGTGTGAATAAACAGGTGGACAAAGGTGAGTCGGTTGATATAGTGTATCTGGACTTACAGAAAGCCTTTGACAAGGTCCCTCATCAGAGACTTTTGGCAAAACTAAAGAGTCATGGGATAGGAGGCAGTGTACTACTGTGGATCAAGAACTGGTTAAAAGATAGAAAGCAGAGGGGCTAAATGGCCAATTTTCCCAATGGAGAAAAGTGAATAGTGGTGTACCCCAGGGATCTGTGCTGGGTCCGCTGCTTTTTGACATATTCATAAATGACCTGGAAAGTGGAATAACGAGTGAGGTTATCAAATTTGCAGATGACACAAAACTATTTAAAGTTGTTAAAACCCAAGAGGATTTTGGAAAATTGCAAGAGGATCTTGATAAATTGGAAGACTGGGCATCAAAATGGCAGATGAAATTTAATGTGGACAAGTGCAAAGTTATGCACCTAGGGAAGAACAACCCAAACTATGGTTACACGATGCAAGATTCCACATTAGGAACCACCACCCAGGAAAAAGATTTAGGTGTCATTGTGGATAGCATGTTAAAACCCTCGGCCCAGTGTGCAGCGGCAGCCAAGAGAGCAAATAGAATGCTAGGTATCATAAGGAAAGGAATGGAAAATAAAACAAAAGATATTATAATGCCTCTATATCATTCCATGGTGAGACCGCACCTTGAATATTGTGTGCAATTCTGGTCGCTGTATCTTAAAAAGGATATAGCGTTATTAGAAAAGGTTCAGAGAAGAGCCACCAAAATGGTAAAGGGGATGGAAGGATACTCCTATGAAGAAAGGCTAAAAGGGTTAGGGCTCTTTAACCTGGAAAAGAGATGGCTGAGGGGAGATATGATAAAAGTCTATAAATTAATGAACAGAGTGGAACGGGTAAACATAGATCGATTGTTTACATTATCAGAACATAGAAAGACTAGGGGACATGCAATGAAGCTACAGGGTAAACTATTTAAAACTAATAAAAGAAAATATTTCTTCACTCAACGTGTAATCAAACTCTGGAATTTGTTACCGGAGGATGTAGTAAAGGCTGTTAGCGTAGCTGGGTTTAAAAAAGGTTTGGACAAGTTCCTGGAGGAAAGGTCCATAAACCATTATTAAGGGACCCAGGATATCAATGCTTGACCCAGTACAAGCATTGCGGAACCTGTGTCTTTTGGGGAAACTGCTAGGTACGTATGACCTAGATTGGCCACTGCTGGAAACAGGATACTGGGCTTGATGGACCTTGGTCTGACCCAGTATGGCATATCTTATTATTTATTTATTATTTATTTACATTTCTTATATACCGCGCTATTATAATCAGTGTGGTTTACAGTTGAAACAAACATACTACAATGTAATGGCACTTATGTTCTTATGTTATATTCTTATTTGTATCCAAAGCTGTGAATCAATTTTGCTGGCATTTTTTAAATTTTTGTGGTATATTTTTAAGTGATTTGCTCTTTTTCAGCTTTAGCTAGAACTTGCATAGTAATAACTGATGATTTAATCTGTCCCACAGTCAGCTCCAGGTTTTGTCTTTATTGACTTCCACAGATGTAGTCAATTTGATTTTTTGTACAGTTCATTGGGTGAAGTCCATGTGTACAGTCGCCACTTTTGTTACTGGAAGGTGTTTGAGATGAATAGATTGTTGATATTGCTGCATTCTATCATACTTTCTCCAGTTTTGTTACTGTTGCTAAGCCCAAGTTTTCCTACCACCTTTCCTTTTTTGTTCTCGACTTTTTCCATTCCAGTCACTCATGTCTAAAAATATATCTTGCCTGCATGTTTCTGTCGATTTCAGCTTGTACTTGTCCATAGAACCGATCAACCTTGTCATTTCTGCATCTCTCATTGGCGTAGATTCTTGAATAATTGTTGTGTTGATGGGCCTTCTTCATAGATGGATAGTTCTTGCAAGCCTTTTCTTAATTATACTTGTAATGCCATGTCTTCTTTGTCTTTCATTTCCAGCAAAGTATACCACTGTGATCATCAGATTTAAAGTGCCCAATGCCAATCCATTTCACTTTGCTGGCACACAACAGATCGAGTTGTGCACATTGCATTACTTGCTTGACGACATCCAGCTTTTCTTGGTTCATACTTTATACATTCCATGTCCCAGTATGTAAGACATCACTGCAGCTTCTGACTCTCATTTCAAGCAGGGCTACATCACCAATCAAACATTCTGAGGGCTTTGTTCCAACTGCATCATAAATGCTGGTTTTACTCTGAAGAATCTTCAGCTCTTCCCCAGTAGCTTGTTGATTGCTTTCTGACCTAAGGGGCTCCATTTCCAGCACCATATCACAATTTGCTTTGCTGAGACTATTCTTTGGGTTTTCATGGCAAGATAAGGGAGTAGATTGCCAGGACTTTCTTGTGTGCAGGTTAATGTCAGTGTTGCTATTATCACAGAATTGTGGTCCTCCGCCACCAAAACTGTCCCCTACTGTTGCTGCAAAGATGGGTGGTTTGACTTAGTCTGGCACCTCAGCTGAGACCTGTCCATCTTGGGGAGACTCTGCCAGCAGTTAATTTCTAATGGCATAGCTCTCAACATCACTGATGCATGCAAACCCTCATGGCACACCAAGCCTCAAACCAGTTGTGGGAAAACCGGGTCTTAAACTGTGATGTTCTTTCATAGATAACAGCACAGATCAAAACACTGTTTTCTACAAGTTGCTTGACCATTTGGTTGTTTTGGCAGTAGGTGTTTGGAGCAATGACCTGCCAAAACAATGAAAAACCTATACTGCACAGATAACATCACTATCAGTCATGGAAAACAGAGACCAAAATGAATTGTACAAAAATCACTGCAAATATTGGACACTTTCCTGAAAAGATATTCCCTCATTGTGTTCTGCATGTCAATATTCAAAGCGTCTTTTATATTTATGGAGTATGAATCGTGTCATTGTAGTTGTAGACCTTGTCTATACAGGACAAACATAATGTATTCTTCAATCAACAGCTAATCAATCACATATACTCTATGTCTCCTTTCTGTTTACAACGAAAGACTCAAACAATATTGAATGTATAAAGTAATAATTATTATTTTATTATTACTATTAGTTTGGAATTAGCTCAACATCTTTTCAGTATTAACTCAAGGTAAGTTTCATTCAGGTACAAAAGATAAATAGGTAACCAAATCATATGTACTATGCAATCTTAAAATATTTGTAAAGAATACAATGTGATGAACATCAATTTTGCATGTGTATATTATAACACAAGATGGATCGGAATATTTAGATTTCTGTTTTCCTAACTGCTTTTATCGTGCATCAGTATACCTGTGCTGGGTGTTTCTCACTCTACCTAACCTTTTCTATCACTTCAGTCAGCACAATATAAAGAGTTTGTCATACAGGAGGAATGTAGATCATGTCACTAAAGAAATTCCTTATCGTCACTCCAGTCCAGTCCCTTTACTTCTGGGTTACGCAACCCTTCCAGCAGCTTGGAGGCTGAGCCCAACCTTTTTGGGGATGGAGCGGTATAAATACCACTGGGACCACCCACCAACTCCAGTATTCTCAGCCTCCAAGCAGCTGGAGGGTTCCGTAAGCCTAGGGCTTACTGGAGTCTTCCTTTTTTATTCCTCCTTTTTAGTCAAAGTTTACTCTTACTTTACTTTCATTTTTAACTATTTAATCCTTTGATTTACCTTTTATTTGTTGCAAGTCCTGTCCCTTTAATTCTCCTGCTTGCTCTCCCCCCCCCCCCCCCCTTACTGATCGGGCCGGGGATTGGAGGTGGTTTTCCGTAGGCGGCAGTGGGGAGGACCTCGCAGAGCTCCTCAGCTGTTTATCCGGCCGGCTTCTGCACAACTTCTTTGCAGCCCTGCCCTGCCTCGCGCCGAAGCCCTCCTGGTGGCTGAGCGCTAGAGGCAACGCCGCGATTCCATTCTCACCGCCGGCCCCGTCCCGGAGCAGAGGGACGCGGGGGCGAGCTCAGAAGGCCGCGATTCCAGCAGGAAGCTGTTTTTTAAACGGCGGGTTTTTTCAGGCTCTTCAGGAATCGCGGTGCTCAGCCCTGCTCCTGCATTTGGAAGGAAGATCGGGGCTGTGAGCAGACTCGCGACTCCCGTTTAGGCTCCACATGGTGCGGCCTACCACGTGTAGAGCCAACGGTTGCAGTTCGCGGAGTCGGGACCAGACATCTCAGCTGAAGAATTCCTAAACCGCAAGTACTGGGGTTTGGTTTAAGGGATGTGTATGTTTTTAATTATTTTAGTTTTGGTTTTGTTTTGGTTATTTTATTTTGATTCAATTTTTATTCAATTTGGATGCAATCCTGTTTCACTCTTCAAAGGGGAACTGGCAACTAGTGGAGAGCATACACCCTTAGTAAAGTAAAGGGTTAACGCTGTATCAGAGCACTACACTCTCTCCGGGGTTAGACCCAGTGTTTCAGCCTCAAAGCCCAGGAGGGGCCCCTGTAACCTTTTCAAGGCCATGGCGGCCAAGTCTCATCCTGTGGCACCCGGCGAGGTACTTCCTCAGAGGCAGGGATCTGCAGGGGCTGTGTTGCAGTGGCTACCTCCGTGGAACAAGAAATTAACTTGGCCATGTCGCAAGCTTCCCAGGGCTCTGGAGATTCCCTACAAGGGGAGGGGGGTTCCCAGCCTCCTCCTTCTACGTCCTCGGATTTATCCACTCCTCCCTTGCCCCCCTCCCCCCTTCCTACGGGGGAAGGGGAAGCCGGGGATTTTTTCTCCCCTGACTTCGTCCTGCTTCTACACAAGGCCTATTGCTTGCGTAAGCAAGGCTTGGGGTCAGGAGATGCTGGAACATCGGCAGAGGTCAAATCGGCCAAGCCCACGAGAGTAAGCAATCCGGAATTCCGCCTAAGCGCCCCTGTCTGAGCTCCGAGGAGCCTCTCCCGTCCCTCTCACAGGATATCCCTGAGGAAGAGATCTCCGACTAGGAGTTGGGCGAGGAAGAGGAGGAGCTGGAAGAGGGGGAGATCCCTGAGGAAGATCAATCACGTGTAATCAGGGTATTTCGTCGGGAGGAGCTCCCGGCGTTAATTAATGAATCCCTGAAAGTTCTCAATGTAGCCTCGGATACACCGGCAGAGGAGGAGGCGTTGGAAGATCCTCTAATCCAAGCCATCAGGAAATCACAGAAAGTTTTCCCGGTCCACAGAGTTGTGTGTCAGATGATCCAGGAGGAATGGGATCAACCAGAATCAAGCTTAAGGGGGGTCCGATCCATGACCCGCTTATATCCGCTTCCAGAGTCTGACAAAGAGCTGCTGAAGTCTCCCAGGGTGGATGCGGCAGTGTCAGCGGTTACGAAGAAGACTACCATCCCAGTCGAGGGCAGCGCGGCCCTCAGAGATTCTCAAGACAGAAAATTGGATACGCTTCTGAAGCAAGCCTTTGATATTAGCGTTCTGGCATTGCAGGCCTCCGTTTCAGGGGCCTGGGTAGCTCGGGCCTGCTTAAGATGGTCACAACAGCTTCAATCAGTGGAGGGCTCCGCGGACGAAGCTCAGGCCAACACGGCTAGACTAGAATCCGGAGCTGCCTACTTGGCTGATAGCCAGTATGACCTCATTAGAAGCCTGGCCAAGAACATGGCCTCGGTCGTAGCGGCTAGGCGGTATCTGTGGCTCCGGAATTGGGCCGCCGATGCCTCCTCCAAGTCACGCCTCAGCCGCCTTCCTTTTAAGGGAAAGCTGTTATTTGGGGAGGACTTAGAGAAACTAGTAAAGGACCTTGGCGAGTCTAAGGGAGGCAGGCTCCCGGAAGACAGACCGAAGCAAGGGCGTCCTCTGGCCTCTGTCCGTAACCAATCTAGGGATCCCCGGAGGTTTCGTCCAGCCAGGTCAAACCCCTTTCCCAGGGGCCGCTTCCCTTCAAGGGGTCAAGGTTTTAGAGGGTTTCGAGGAGCAGGTAGAGGCTTTGGCGCCTCTTCCTCCTCCTTGGGCCCTAGAAAACAGCAATGAGACAACGGGGGTTCAGGGGGATGGACTGCCGATCGGCGGACGCTTAAGGCAGTTTCTTCCTGCCTGGTCCCGAGTCACGTCCGATCAATGGGTCCTAGAGGTGATCAGAGAGGGCTATGCTCTCGAATTCGCAAAACAAATACAGCCAGCCTTTGTGCAGTCTCCCTGCGGTTCGCCCATAAAGAGCGCGGCCATAGAGACAACTCTTGCCCAACTAATAGCTCCTGGGGCCGTGGTCCCGGTTCCCCCAGACCAGCTCGGCTCAGGTCGGTACTCGATTTACTTCGTGGTACCAAAGAAAGAAGGGTCGTTCCGTCCGATACTGGATCTGAAGCAGGACAATCGCTGTCTCAGAGTACCTCACTTCCGAATGGAGACCCTACGTTCGGTCATAGCGGCCGTAAGGGACAGGGAGTTCCTGACGTCCCTGGATCTGACAGAAGCCTACTTGCACATACTGGTCAGAAAGTCCCATCAACAGTTCCTGAGATTCGCAGTGCCCAGAGGCCACTATCAATTCCAGGCTCTGCCCTTCGGTCTAGCTACGGCTCCAAGAACCTTTACCAAAGTGATGGTGGTAGTAGCGGCTTCCCTACGGAGAGAGGGAATCCTAGTGCACCCTTACCTGGATGATTGGCTAATCCGGGCAAAGTCGGAAGAGGAGAGTCGCGAGGCAACGGCCAGAGTAGTCCAAGTTCTAGAGGAGCAGGGGTGGATCATCAATCAAGCAAAAAGCAGGATGACCCCCTCACAGGAACTCAAATATCTCGGGGCAAGGTTCGACACCAACAAAGGCAGGGTGTTTCTGTCACGAACGAGATCAAGGGACCTAAGGCTTCTGGTCACACAGTTCCTGCACAGAAGGACTCCCTCAGCGTGGCATTATCTTCAGGTGCTGGGAACCATGGCGGCGGCTATAGAGGTAGTTCCATGGGCCAGGGCCCACATGCGACCGTTACAGCGGGCCCTATTGAGGCGTTGGTCTCCTCAGCATCATCCTTTGTCTATGCAGTTACCCTGCGCTCCACGGACCAAGCAGGCACTCCACTGGTGGCGGTGCCCAAGAAATCTGGATCACGGAATGCCCCTCGAACCTCCGCAATGGTTACTGTTGACGACGGATGCCAGTCTGGCAGGCTGGGGTGCCCACTGCGAGGACCAGTTCGTCCAGGGTCGCTGGTCTCCGTTGGAATCTCAATGGCCCATCAACAGGCTGGAGTTGCGGGCCGTTGCCCTAGCCCTCAAGGCTCTCGAGACCTTGGTGCGGAAAAGAGCAATTCGCGTCCTCTCCGACAATGTCACAGCAGTGGCATACATCAACCACCAGGGCGGCACCAGCAGTCCCGCCTTAGAGAAGGAGGCGGACGCCCTATTCCACTGGGCCGAGGTTCGGTTGGAAGCGCTCTCAGCTCAGCACGTGGCCGGCACGGACAACATCACGGCAGATTACCTCAGCAGGTGCAAGATAGACCAAGGAGAGTGGGAGCTGGACCAGGGGACCTTCGACCAAATAGATGCCCGTTGGGGTCTCCCTGTCATGGATCTCATGGCACGGTTCTCGTCCGCCAAGGTGGACCGCTTCTTCAGTCGGAGGAGAGAAAGAATGTCCGAAGGACTGGATGCCCTGTCCCAGAAGTGGCCTTCGGAGGGACTCCTCTATGTGTTTCCCCCCTGGGCTCTGATCGGAAAGGTCCTCCAGCGGGTGGAGGCTCACCGGGGATTGATAATTCTCATAGCCCCGGATTGGCCTCGCCGTCCCTGGTATGTGGATCTGGTGAGGTTACTCGTCGACCAGCCTTGGCGGCTTCCCTACAAAAGGGAACTGCTGAGGCAAGGGCCGGTTCGGATGCCTCACGTGGATCGATTCTCGCTTACGGCCTGGCTATTGAAAGGGCGCGGCTCCTGAAGCGGGGCTATTCAGGAGCGGTATTCACGACGCTGTTAAAGGCGAAGAAGCGCTCAACCTGCCTTTCCTATGTCAGAGTTTGGCGCATCTTCGAAGCGTGGTGTGCGGAGCACCGGAGGAATCCACTTGCGGCCTCGGTCCCCGAGGTCTTGGAATTCTTGCAAGCAGGATTTGACAAAGGTCTAGCGCCCAGTTCCCTACGGGTCCAGCTAGTGGCCATCGCTTGCTATAGAGGTAAGGTCCGCAGCAAGTCTCTAGGGGCCCACACGGATGTGTCCAGGTTCCTAAGGGCGGTTAAGCGACTGCGTCCCCAACGCCGGTCGGTCATGCCCCCTTGGGATCTCAACCTAGTACTAAATGCCTTGGTCGGGGAACCCTTTGAGTCGGTTAAGAGGGCCTCCTTAAAGGTTCTAACCCTGAAGACAGTTTTTCTGGTAGCTATTTGTTCGGCCAGGCGGGTCTCAGAACTTCAAGCGCTGTCTTCTCGGCCTCCCTTTCTATCCTTTCTCAAGGACAAGGTAGTCCTGCGGACGGTCCCTTCATTCTTGCCTAAGGTTATTTCCCCTTTTCATGTGAACCAGGTGGTTACTCTTCCGTCCTTTCCGGCCGAGGGGTTAGAAGGAAGGGAGAACAAGCTTCGCCTACTAGACGTCCAGAGGGCCTTGAAGCGTTATCTCTCCCGCACTGCCCCCTTCCGGAAATCAGAACGCCTGTTCATTCAGTTCGGAGGTCCACACAAGGGGGAGGCGGCGGCCAAGGCCTCCATCTCCAGGTGGATTAGAGAAGCTATTGCCTCCGCCTATGTCCTGAAAGGGAAACAGGTGCCAGGGGGCCTGCGGGCGCACTCAACTCGGGCGCAGGCTACCTCTTGGGCAGAATTCAGTCTAGTGCCCCCTCTGGATATTTGTAGGGCAGCGACTTGGTCCTCCCTACATACCTTTACCAAGCACTACAGGCTGGACGTGCAGAGTTCAGCGGACGCTCGGTTTGGTCTGGCGGTTCTTCAGTCCGGTTTATCGGACCCCACCCAGGGTTGAACTGCTCTATTACATCCCAGAAGTAAAGGGACTGGACTGGAGTGACGATAAGGAAGAAGCAATTAGATCTTACCTGCTAATTGGTGTTCCTGAAGGAACGACAATCCAGTCCCTGATCCCACCCGGTCTTTGCCGACAGCCGTTAAGGCCCATTAGTCAGGGGCGGAGCGGCGGACTGAGCGTGAGGCAGGCGCTGTGGGGAGAGGTGCACGTGAAGGACGGCTCGGACAGACGCAGGTTAACCACCTCCTTCCGTATTCCTACCTCCTACTCCTAATCCTTAAAAAAAAAAAAAAGTTTGTTTAATAGTTCTTCGAGGTATTATGTTAGTTAGGTTATTGTTGGAAGTTAGTTATGTCTGCTTTTTCATTCGAATACTGGAGTTGGTGGGTGGTCCCAGTGGTATTTATACCGCTCCATCCCCAAAAAGGTTGGGCTCAGCCTCCAAGCTGCTGGAAGGGTTGCGTAACCCAGAAGTAAAGGGACTGGACTGTCGTTCCTTCAGGAACACCAATTAGCAGGTAAGATCTAATTGCTTCTTGTATGTTTTTTCCCATTATATATTTATTTTGGCCCTGAAGTTTCCTCCTCCTCATTGCCAGCTCAGTCAGGACCAGGATTGGGATCCAGTATCACAAGCTTTGAATTGCAGTCACTAGAGTATTTTATCCCTATTTTTATTTCCCTCTCCATCCCCTTATTCCAGTCAGGCAGATCAAAGAACCACACTCTCTTTGAGACATATATCATATATTTGACATGATCTCAAATAGTGCGGTATATAAGAAACGTAAATAAATAAATATATTGACCAGTCCCTAAGTGTAACCACTAGATGTCACTGTTGAACAAGACTCAGGATTCCTTCCCCCAAAAGGGCTACAAACATAATTTCTGCAGCATCCCAAGCCCCAACTGACGAGAAAAAAGAGTACTGTTCCAGAAATCGCTCAACATGGCAGTGCATAGCACACAGAGAAGTGACACTGAGCCATGGGGCTGACCTGAAACGTAAACTGTAGTGTTTATTTAAAAAAAATAAAATTGAGATGCTCTTAGCCAGTTCTTCTCAGCCCACCATTTTTTTTTTTTTACTTTTTTTCGAGAGAATGGAATAAGCATCAGGATCAATGAACAAAGGTAGAGTAAGCAGGTATCCCATTAAACCTTGGGGGATATTGGAACAAGTGGGGGGAAGCAGGATCTATGAATGTTGCTGCGCCACCTCAGTTCCCTTCACTGCTAGTACCGCCAGAGATGCAAGGTGAGAGGACGAGATGATGACATCGTAGGAGGGGAAAACGCAGAGGGAGGTGCAGGCTTGCTTTCCCTCCCCCTATCCATCTTCCTAGATATGCCATTGTTAGGGATGAGCTGTGCTTAAAAGAAAAATATACACTGCAAGAAACCCATTCGGTATTTGAGTAATGATAACACTATTCTAAAGCTAAGCAATGTTTCATGGGATGTGTATAGGGCAAATAGCTTTGATTTTTGGGTTGATTGCATACATTTGTTTTAACAACATTTTTTAATGTACATCCTAGGATGTACATTAGAACTCTTTAACATGCACTTAATGCACATTAATCTCTAGGTTGCAATGCGTGCCACTAAGTCAGTGCTGACCCAGCAGCTCTTGGGTTTCTTGGCAGTGTGAGCGGAAATAGATTGCCAGGCCTGTTTTCCAAGGCAATGGAAGGTTAAACAACTTACCCAAGGCCATGAAGAGTGCTAGTGGGAATCAAACCCTGGCCTTTTGGTTGTTAGACCAGTGCTCTAACCACTAGGCTACTCCTCCACTCCCAAGCAATGTGCACTTAATCGGTTTAGCATGCACTAAATATCTTAAGGCCTTGAAATGCTGATGTCAATGGGCAGCATCTAAGGCTTTATAAATTAATAAAATGAGTCAATTGTGCATCAACAAATGCACATCCCTTATTTCTAAAGATGCAAAAGCAAAACATGAGGAAGGGATCATAGCTGTACAAAGAGCTTAAATAGTCGTAAAGTTTGCATACTGTAGGTATCACCTCACACAATCACCTTCCTTAAGTTAATTTTATTGTATAAGGCTTGCATGAAACTTCTTTTTTTTGCATAAGCAGTGTAATTATGCTTGACAGAATTATCAATTAAATGCAACAGGAAGGTTGCAGGAGAATCTGGAATCCATCAGGACTTTGGGATATTTCATGTAGAGGTAGGGATCCCTAATGGAGGAATCCAGGGGCATTTCTGCCGGACGCTTCTTCTGGGTCTCTTCAGATAGCAAACAAAACAGCCAGAAGCCGGGGAAGGGGGCGCAAGGGGGATAAAGTTCTGCTTTAGGACAACAGCAGTTATCTGCTTCAGTACTTGTGTCTTTATTCTTTTATCCAAAACTATCATTATTTTAATACAGTGTTACAACAGGATAAAAGAATTTCTTTCCTAATGTTGTAGACGGAATAATTTGATTAATTACTATTCCTAGCTGTGTTTAATTCTCCCTATAACTAAGTGATGGCACTGGCCTTCCTTGCTGACAGCATCACTCATATAAAACGGAGAAACAGCAGTAATAAATTCTACAAAAAATCTCACTTTGCCTGCTCTCTGGCTCTGTTGCTTCCTCGTTCTATCTCAGTTTTAGTTCCTCTTGCTTTGTTTGCACACCTGTCATATGTGCATGTGAGGCTAGATAGATAGATAGACATCCTCACGAAGGAATGCTATTGTGTTGGGAAAGCCAGAGAATTTAAGGGATTTGAACATACTGAGCAACAAGAGGGAGTAGCGAACTGTGGAATCCAGCATGCTCACCTGCCAAAGTTGAGGAGTGCCTAGGTTTCAGGCTTCAGTGCCCTGACCAGAACAGCCTCAGAAGGCAGTAGATATGAATGATCTAGAGAAGGGAGAAAAAATAACTGCTCCATAAAATCCACAAAGAAAATCGGAGGATTCGCTCGTCGGTGAAGGATAATTCTTAAAACGGAACTGATGTACACAGAACTGCTCAAAGGCTGCTTCAAACACTGAAAGGGCAAACAGTTCACATGAAATGCAAACATATGCACTATGTTCCCTTTTGGCACAAAAATTAACTATTTGCTATGAAAATAACTATTGTTTGCTTATAGTTTTATGCTTGCAAAACGTACTATAAATTCATTGTTTATGAGTGCTGGTGATGCAAAGTTATGCAAACCCATTTGGACTGTTGTCATGGGCTATTAATGGGACTGCCATGGGGCTTAGTGAAGAAACTCCAACTAGTGCAAAATGTGGCCGTCTCGTTAATTTTAGGAAGACCCCACTGGGAAAGACCAATACCTATGTTGAAGATCTTGCACTGTATGCCTTACAGCTCCCAGATTAAATTTAAATGATAGTTTTTCATGAGGGAGGGTAAACCCTCTTAGCTGCTGCAGCATGCTGATATCAATTTAACTGGTGTTTGTGATCAGCTAATGAGGTCACACTTTGAGTTCGAGTCATCAAGGAGGTCCAGCATGAACATATTCAGGGCAGGATATTCTCAGTTATAAGTCCAGAATGGTGAAATAAGATGCCCCTGGATATCAGATTGAAACTAAACTTTAAAATGTTTAAGCAGAAGTTGAAAACTTGTTTGTTGCCCACGGGATAGAGGTTGGTAACAAGGACACGATGTGAGGAAGGACTTGGATCTCTTCTAGGGAAGATGATCTAGAGGTATGTGTTTGTAGGGGGTTGGGTGTATTATGTGTTTATAATATTTGAAGTTTTATGGTAAACTATGCGGAACAGATAATTATTAGTAAGAGCAGTATGGAAGCTTTTTAAATAAATAAACTATGAATGCATAGCAAATCGACAAGTGAAAATAACTTTGCAAATATGATTTTGCAAAAAACAAAACAAAAAAGAAACGTGGCAAATGTATTGAGCTATTCTGCTATCGGGCTTATTTGCATAGATGTCTCCTTAAGACAATAGAGCATGCAAAAGCTTAATTATTCACACAGTTCTGCACATTTCAGTACATTGAATTTAATATATGTTTATTTTTATTTCATTTATTGTGATTTGATATACAGCATTCCAACTAGAACCTAGCCAGCAAGGCAGTTTATAAAGCCAAGACTAACTCCCGAACACTTAGGGCCCTTTTACGAATTGGTGCTAAGTTGTTGCACCTAATGCGCCAAAACGATGGCATGTGAGGTACAACACCACTGTGTTACCCGATGGGGAATGGATAGCAGTTAATGTGGAGCACTTTCCCTAATGGATAGCAGTTAATGTGGAGCACTTTCCCTCGCTATGAATACTGCAGCAAGGGTTCTTCAAGGAGCATCCAAGAGTGAACATATCACACCTATCCTCAAGCAGCTCCATTGGCTCCCCATACACGGAAGGCTGATGTTCAAAACCCTCATTCTTACATTCAAGGCTATCAAGGGTATATCTTCCAACTCACTCTCCGAGCTCATCCAATCCGTACCACCAAACAGAATTAGAAGACAGGCAGCATTAAGCTCCTTAGCATTACCAAAGGCCATAACAACATGCAATCTATCAACAGCGAACAGAGCTTTCTTGTTTTGCGCACCAAAGTGCTGGAACTCCCTCCCTTCTGACATCCGTACCATAACCGACTTGACCCAGTTTAGGAAGGCCCTTAAATTCATCCTATTCACCAAATACTACTCCATATGAAGTTAACATAATAGTCCCACTACATATCCAACCACTTGTTCTTTTTTCTTTTCTTCCTCGCCCCAGCACCCTTGCTAAGTCATGTACATAGTTCGAGTATGTTATCCAGTTAACAGATTGCATATTCCATGTAAATAGTTCTCCCATGTTGCTCCAAGTTTATACTCCTGTTATATGTAATACCGAACAGCCTGTTGTTCTGGTTTTGTTTGTGTTCTCTGTGAACCGCGCTGATGTCAAAGAGTGCGGTATATAAGAAATTAAATAAATAAAATAAAATAAATAAAAATGCAGGCCACATTATCACGGCACACTTAACTCCACCTCTTGAAGTGGGGTTAGGTGAACTTGTGCTAATGCAGTTAGCACATGGTGTGAAACCGGCACTAACTGTGCTGAGCACTGCACACCTACTCTCCACCCCAAACCTGCCCACTTGTGACCCTAACGCCGGTTGCACAATTAACATGGGAATCCTCCCATATTGTCACGGTCCCACACTAGCTGGCAACACATCCCCAGTGCACCTTCAGCATGCGCCAGAACATGTGCTGCCAACTAACGCCCAATAGTAAAAGACCCCCCATAATGCATCGCTATAAGGGTTAAGAATAGTCATGATACACAAGGGAGGAAAAGTTATAAACCAGCACTATTAATCAGAAGAATGGATAATAATCAGGCCACAGAAGGTAGTGGAGGAGGGGCTGTTGAGCATTACCCTAGTAGAAAAAAGTCTTCCACTACAGCCATGACTTTATGCCCTTTTTAAATTTTGCATATGAACTTTCTAATCTCAGGTCACTGGAAGGGCATTCCAGAACCGGGAAAAATGGTAGAAACCATTATTAAGAACAAAATTTCTGAACATGTAGATAGTCATGGCTTAATGGGAGAAAGCCAACATGCTGTAGCCAAGGAAGATCTTGTCTTACTAATCTGTTATGTTTTTTTGAAGGTGCGAATAGATAGGTAGACAAAGATGAGATGGTTGATACAGTGTATCTGGATTTTCAGAAAGCCTTTGACAAGGTCCCTCATGAGAGACTCTTGGCAAAATTAAAAAGTCATGGGATAGAAGGCAGTGTACTATTGCGGACCAGGAACTGGTTAAAGGCTAGAAAGCAGAGGGTAGGGCTAAAAGTCCAACTTTCCCAATGGAGAAAGGTGAATAGTGGAGAACCCCAGGGATCTGTGCTGGGTCCGCTGCTTTTTAACATATTCCTAAATGACCTGGAAATGGGAATAACGAGTGAAGCAATCAAATTTGCAGATGACACAAAATTATTCAAACTTGTTAAAACCCAAGAGGATTGTGAAAAATTGCAAGACTACTTTAATGAATTGGAAGATTGGACATTCAAATGGCAGATGAAATTTAATGTGGATAAGTGCAAAATTACGCACCTAGGAAAGAACAACCCAAACCATGGTTACACAATGCAAGGTTTCACATTAGGAACCACCACCCAGGAAAAAGATTTAGACGTCATCAATGTGGATAACACATTGAAACCCTCTGCCCAGTGTGCAGTGGCAGCCAAGTAAGCAACTAGAATGCTAGGTATGATAAGGAAAGGAATGGAGAATAAAAAAAGGGATATTATAATGCCTCTATATCATTCCATAGTGTGACCGCACCTCAAAACTGTGTGCAATTCTAGTCACTGTATTTTAAAAAGGATATAGCAGAATTAGAAAAAGTACAGAGAAGAGTCATCAAAATGGTAAAGGGTATGGAAGGTTCTTCAACCTGGAAAAGAGACAGCTGAGGGGAGATATGATAGAGGTCTATAAATTGATGAACAGAGTGGAATGGGTAAACGTAGAAAGATTAGGGGACATGCAATGAAGCTACAGTGTATCCCAGCTAAGACTAATAAGAGAAAATATTTTTTCACTCAAGATGTAATCAAACTCTGGAATTCGTTACAGGAGAATGTAGTAAAAGCTGTTAGTGGAGCTGGGTTTAAAAAAGGTTTGGACAAGTTCCTGGAGAATGGGTCCATAAACCGTTATTAAAGGGGGCTCAGGATATCCACTGCTTGCCCCAGTACAAGCATTGTGGAACCTGTGTCTTCTGGGAAACTGCTAGGTACATTTGACCCAGATTGGCCACTGTTGGAAACACATTACTGGGCTTAAAGGCCCTTGGTCTGAGCCAGTATGGCATGTCTTATGTTCTTATGTTCTTTTTTCAGTGGAGGGGGAACAGAAAAATAGTTTTGCTGAGACGATAGTAAGAAGCAGGATGGGCAATAAGGGATACCTTAAGAATAAAGAGAGAGCAGAGTGGCAATGTCGAAGGACCTATGTTCTAAAATTAGGTTTTTATTAATAGTACTGGAAATGGGTAACCTTTTCCGATCTTCAAGCAGTGGGGAAACACGGTCATGGGGTTGAGCATGATAAAGAGCTTTTACTGCGTGTTTTTTAGTAATTCCATTCTCCTAATGCTTCAGAGTCCTTCCTCTGGCCACAACCTCTATTCTTACAGAGCTCTTAGGCAGCCCATTCTTCCTTCAGCTGGTCATGAGATTCTCACGGTGTGGTGCTCATCAGCATGGGAGTCTGATACAGGTCAGGCTGCAGGTAGCAGATTTTTTGGGACATCTGGGCAAAGCTGAGATGGGTTGGTGGGGCAGAGTAAAGTATGAAAATAAGGAATGAATGAAAGAATGACAGGAAGGAACTGGGAAGATTTTGTATTCTTTATGGCCAACTCAATTCTCTCAAAAAGTGCCAGTTTACAGTATTGTTGGTTTAAGTTTCTTGCTTTTGATATTAGACTATCAGAAAGCTGGTGAATGAGAGTGATTACCCCCCTCCACTGTTCCCTCTAAGCTGTGCGCGTGTGCACGCGCACACACCTCACCAAGCGAGCTCACATGCTTTACAACAGAGCGCACAAACATTACAGCTCTGATTCTGATAGAAAACAACACAGATGTCTTAAAATTTAAAAGTTATGATTGTAATTACTAGAAATTTTCCGCTTCATTTAGTAATCGTCTATTTTCATTTAATTTGATTAAAATCAGTGTGGTGTATATACTGTATTCTGACGTGTAGTCAAATTTTAAAGTATAGAACTCCGAGTGTCGTTATGTGGCGCACAAAAATTTAACCTTCCTTCAAAAGCTGCACACAGCTGATATTTTATGCGCCCACAGCCTACAGAAAATTAGAGGGAACATTGCCCCCTCCCCCCTTTTACAATGCCATACATTTACTTTCACATTATAGGAAATGAAGTTGCTATCTAGTAGTAGTATGTAATTTAAGAGACCAAGGCCGGTGCAATTTTAAAGGATTTCAACACCTGATTTGAGTGTTAGGCACCTAAACTAGCCACTTAGCTAACTCAACTAGGCCTAAATATCTACATTAGAAGTCTAACTTCTCCACTCTGAATCCCTCATTACATCATTTCCATTTCCATTCTAACTCCTTCTTCTATCCCATCACCCTCACTCTGATTCACTCTTAACCCCTTGACATCCCAATATCATTGTCATCACTAGCTTTTTATCATACAGTATGTCCTTACCCATTATTCTCTCTCTTTCTCTTTTTTTTCTCTCTCCATCTTCCTACCAGTCAAGACCTCTATCTCTCTCATGTTCCCCCCTCCCTTCACAGCTGTGGCTCTCTTCCTCCTTCTAGCTCTCTATTACCGTTCTCTCCTTCACCATCTGTGGTTCATCTCCCCCTTTCCCCCTCCATCTGACTCACATAGATGCTCAATCTACGCCCCATCCTCACTCCAACACCTTCTCTTGCTCATCACTCCCTGTCAGCAGCTATGGCTTTTTACTCACAGGTTCTCCCACTTCAGCAGTGTCTTGCACCCCACTTCCTTTCCACCAGCTCTTCTGTACCCATCTCCATGCTGTGTCCCTGCATTCCTTTCTCCTCCCTTATGGTTTTCACATACCCCCCTACCCTGGATCTCTCATACCATTTCAAACAGTCCAAATTTGCATTGCTGATTTCAGATAGATTTCAGATGCGAGACTTCAGCCGGGAGGGAAGAGCTGCCGAGGCTGCAGTAGAGCCGGTGCAGGCAGCCAGCAAGGATGTTGAGGTATGTTTGCTGTGCATGCCTCTGCTATGTGGGCCTGGCATTTTTGACACCTCTCCTGGACGGCACCTAGGGTGGACCACACCCACTGCCCTGTCCTTGTTTTTTTCTAAGGTGCTGCCTTTTGGAACAAGAGGGGACAAGAGGGTGGGATCGTGAGATTTCAGTGGACAGAACAGAGGAGTAAGCAATTGCTCTGCAGTCTTCTCCTGTTTCCTGCAAGCTATCTGTAGGAAGGGGGATGATAGGACGTAGTTTTCGGCTTTCTCAGATTTAGGGCTCTGGCTAATAGACTCATAGTTCAAGTTTATTTGCCCAATGTGGTTGTACTTGTAAGAGGAAGAGGCTACAGGGCTTGCCGCAGCCACTGATGGGCTACCAGTATTAAAAATGATGGACCCCTAAGGAAGAGAAAGAGCTTTTTGGCCTGGTCAAGCCCTGCTAGTCTGGCAAAAGAAGAAATGCTGTTGTGTCCCAGAGAGCAGACATTGCACGGCCAAAAGAGGTATAAATTGCAGTGAGTTAGTTGGAGAGAAAAAAATGGAAGAGACTGAGAATGGATATTAAAAAAAAAAAACCGTTCTGAAAACAAAAAT
This sequence comes from Ichthyophis bannanicus, assembly GCA_033557465.1. Lineage (NCBI taxonomy): Eukaryota > Metazoa > Chordata > Amphibia > Gymnophiona > Ichthyophiidae > Ichthyophis > Ichthyophis bannanicus. The sequence goes on along the minus strand of CM066032.1, from coordinate 1,158,040,143 downwards.
TAAAAAAGAATGTAAGCTAAAATAAAAGGTAGGCAACTGGTTACAAATGTGCACTACTGTATTAGGACATGTGAATAATAACTAGGGGGGTCCTTTTACTAAAGTGCAGTAGGTTTTTGTCGTAGGAAGAAAACCCCGTGCAGAGTAAGTGCAAAAGTTGTGCGGTAACTGTCAGGGGCTTGCCCTGCACTTCACACACAGAAAAAACTCTCACCATGCATTAAATTCATTCACGGTTAGCATTACGTGCACAGACACTAACTGCAAAATTGGCAGTTAGCACTTGATTATTACTTTGAATTAGCTGCGCTGTGCAGGCCAAATCCACTCTCCACCCCGTCCTGCTCCATCATGCACTAAGATGTTATTGTGGGATTTATACAATGCTGGCTGCTTTTAACGCATAGTATCAATAGAAAAATACAGACCTTCCAAACTGAGCTTACACTAATAATATAATAAACCAAACACTCAGGAAAAGAAACCAATGAAAAATATTTTTTTGTCGGAGTGGCCAGCACAGTAAAACAGGAAAAATACCTGCTACGGGCCACGGTGGTAGCAGGTATTTAACGCATAGTAGCCATTACCAGAGGCCCGCACTAATAGTCAAGAACATAAGATATTCCACATGGGTCACACCAAAGGTCCATCAAGCCCAGTACCCTGTTTCCAACAGTGACCAATCCAGGTCACAAGTACCTGTCAGATTTCCAAAGGTAGAATTACTACATGTTAACTGCTTAGTACGCTTTTGGAAAAGGGCCCCTAGGTCTCATTGTATAAAATGGTACCTGCAATAAAATAGCATATATTAATAACTATGTTACTGTGCAAAAAAGAGTAAACACAAAAAGAAGGAAAAAAAACTAGTGCAGAGCAAAAAAACAAAAATAAGAGCAAATTTTGAAGAGACAAAACATAACCTTGGCCGTTGCTTGACTTTGCTTAATAAGTTTCCACCACTGCATACATTGCAGGCCTAGACTAAGAATGAGGTCAAGAGAGGCTACTGTCAACCAGTGCCAGCATAATTCTGCTCAAAAGCAAAATGCTGCTTATGTTTGTTTTATGAAATTGTCACAAAAATTACAAATAAGATAAAACTAAAGTGTTATGCTGCTTCATGACTGTTTATTTTTCATGGTGATCTCATTCTTGTTCATGTGATCTTACTCATCAGTAACAGGCTGCTCCAACTATAAGGCTTCTCAGATAGGTTTACCCTCCATATTTTCTAGTGTATAAAGAAACACAGGTGTGTACGTGTCCAAAAACATGCCCCAGAAGTAGTGTAGATGCCCACGCCTAGATGTTTAAAGAATGTCATGTTACAGTATTTTATAACGTCAGCGCATAGATTTCTGCTCCACCCACACTCTTCCAGGGACGTCCCCACGGAAAGCACATGCCATCAGCCTCCCGCGCGTACTTACAAAATAGCAACCGGCTAAAATAACACACCAAGTCTCCTCCACATAAGTAAATTTATTGAAACTACTCATATTGGTGGCATCTCACCTGTTCTGGCTCTTTATAGAATGACTTCCGTGAAGTACCTCGTCAGAGGAAGGGTTATGAGAAGATCCTCATTACTGAATGTGACCATTGGTGGAATCGCATAACATCCTGAGCTGCAACCCCGATGTCCTAGCCAAAGCTTCTTTATACTGTATATACTCTATGACAGGTATGCAGAAAGAAGAATGAAAGTAATAATCTCTGAAGCACCCATTTTATCCTTTCTTCAATACAGTGGACGGCTGTGACAGAGTTTAGCTTTCCTAGTAAAATTAGAACTCATTTCCAGCCCTGTCTTTCTCACCTATCCAACAACAATGTTTTGCCATTGGATATTCAACATATAATTTAGGCTTCAATACACAGATGCCGAATACTCAAAAAGCATCTGTTCTTCTAAATGGATTAAGCAATTTACTTTAGGTAATGTAGCCTACAAAATTTTAATTTCAGATTAAATAAACCGTATCCTTCAGCATGCCAGTTCTACCTTGTCTTTCCAAAGATGAAATATGTGTGCGTTTAGTGAATTTCTCCTCAGGATGCTCCAGCAGAGAAGGGTCAATAGTTTACTAATGAAAACAGTCAATAACAATTTCTCTTAGTATGTTCAAGGAAATCAGCATTAAACAATCGTTGGTAGGGAAGAACCTGATACGATTACGTGCTTGGATTGGTACAAGCTTTAAGAACCTCACTAGCTGTAGCAAATAATTTACTGGCTCTAGTTAATTATAGCTGATAGTTTAATTACACCATTGTTAGTAGCTGTTGCAATATTAGAATAAAATCACAGCAAGCTTATATTGTGTAAATCAATGCCATTCTCACTCTCTCTCTCTCCGAGAGTTCCGCATTTCCTCTCTTTCAGAATTTACGTCTTATTTATTTTATGTCACTTTATCCTTTGCCATTCCCAAAGGTATGCTCAAATTAAGGTGCAGAGAGATGGTCATTACCATTCTAAAAATACATTGAATGTGATCATTAAGTAAAGCTAATAATAATAATCGTCATGACCATAATAACATAACAGACTAAATAATAAAGCAAATACACACTGTCTTTCCCTTTGCGCCCTAGCATTTCTGAGCCTTCCCTACATGCTCTGCTGCACTTTTTCAGCATGGAAAATCTGCACTGCGTGGGTCAAACTCACCAATAGGTGTTCAGAACCAGTACCTGTGAATGGGAGGAGGGGAATACAGAAGGGTGCGGGACCATGTGTAGAAACCGATTGCGGGGCCTCATTTGCATTAGTTAATAGAGGATAAAAAAAATGGGGCAAAAAAACAGTTGCTCAATGGTAGGGCCGGCCCTGAGTGTGAGTTGCTGCCAATCCATTGAAAGTTAGCAACAGCCTCAGCGTGGTAAAGTCCAGGCAGGGGCGGCCCAAGGGGGGTATGGGGCCATGTGCGTAGGCTTATTGCAGGGCCTCATTTGCATGTGGGGCATTATTTGCATAAATATTTGCATAATGTTAACATGCACTGTCTTTTAGTAAACATGCGTCTTAATCAGTGTCTGGATAAAGAAAGACTACCAGATTTCTACATTACTATACTTTAGTGCCAACTGCCAGGCACGTAAGGAAATACTACAAACACTGCCCATTCAGAACCCATAGCAAACCCGCTATATCATAACAGTACTACCAGAACTCACAAAGCACCATATCCTACCTATCATAAGAACATAACATAAGAACATAAGATATGCCATACTGGGTCAGACCAAGGTCCATCATGCCCAGTATTCTGTTTCCAACAGTGGCCAATCTAGGCCATATGTACCTAGCAGTTTCCCCAAGGGACACAGGTTCCACAATGCTTGTATTGGTTCAAGCATTGATATCCTGGGTCCCTTCTTAATAATGGCTTATGGACCTTTCCTCCAGGAACTTGTCCAAACCTTTTTTAAACCCAGCTACACTAACAGCCTTTACTACATCCTCCGGTAACAAATTCCAGAGTTTGATTACACGTTGAGTGAAAAAATATTTCCTTTTATTAGTCTTAAATAGTTTACCCTGTAGCTTCATTGCATGTCCCCTAGTCTTTCTATATTCTGATAAGGTAAACAATCGATCTACGTTTACCCGTTCCACTCCGCTCATTAATTTATAGACTTCTATCATATCTCCCCTCAGCCGTCTCTTTTCCAAGTTAAAGAGCCCTAACCTTTTTAGCCTTTCTTCATAGGAGTATCCTTCCATCCCCTTTACCATTTTGGTGGCTCTTCTCTGAACCTTTTCTAATAACTCTATATCCTTTTTAAGATACGGCGACCAGAATTGCACACAATATTCAAGGTGCGGTCTCACCATGGAACGAAATAGAGGCATTATAATATCCTTTATTTTATTTTCCATTCCTTTCCTTATCATACCTAGCATTCTATTTGCTCTCTTGGCCGCCGCTGCACACTGGGCCGAGGGTTTTAACATGGTATCCACAATGACGCCTAAATCTTTTTCCTGGGTGGTGGTTCCTAATGTGGAACCTTGCATCGTGTAACCATAGTTTGGGTTGTTCTTCCCTAGGTACATAACCTTGCACTTGTCCACATTAAATTTCATCTGCCATTTTGATGCCCAGTCTTCCAATTTATCAAGATCCTCTTGCAATTTTCCACAATCCTCTTGGGTTTTAACAACTTTAAATAGTTTTGTGTCATCTGCAAATTTGATAACCTCACTCATTATTCCACTTTCCAGGTCATTTATGAATATGTCAAAAAGCAGCGGACCCAGCACAGATCCCTGGGGTACACCACTATTCACCTTTCTCCATTGGGAAAATTGGCCATTTAGCCCTACCCTCTGCTTTCTATCTTTTAACCAGTTCCTGATCCACAATAGTACACTGCCTCCTATCCCATGACTCTTTAGTTTTGCCAAACGTCTCTCATGAGGGACCTTGTCAAAGGCTTTCTGAAAGTCCAGATACACAATATCAACCGACTCACCTTTGTCCACCTGATTATTCACTCCTTCAAAAAACATAACAGATTAGTAAGACAAGATCTTCCTTGTCTAAAGCCATGTTGGCTGTCTCTCATTAGTTCATGACTATCTACATGCTGAGTAATTTTATTCTTTATGATGGTTTCTATCATTTTTCCCAGTATTGACGTCAGGCTCACCGGTCTGTAGTTTCCCGGATCACCCCTGGAACCCTTTTTAAAAATTGGTGTTACATTGGCGATCCTCCAATCTTCAGGTATTAGAGATGATTTTAATGATAGTTCACAGATTACTAATAGCAGGTCTGCAATCTCATATTTCAGTTCTTTCAATACCCTTGGATGTATACCATCCGGCCCAGGTGATTTGCTACTCTTCAGCTTATCTAATAGTTGTAATACATCTTCTCGATGTATCGATATTTCCTTCAATTCTTCTGCACCTTTAAATACCACTTCAGTCATGGGTAACATCCCTACATCTTCCTCAGTAAAGACTGAAGCAAAGAATTTGATCAGTCTCTCCGCTATCAAAAGGCAACACTGCAAATATTAAACCAATACATCTCAGAGAATAACAATATATCTCCTACTGGGGAAAGAGAACAAGTGGCAATGTCAAATAGGAATTACATAAACAGAATACCTCAGCTCAGTTACTCATGCAGAACATAGACCATCACCAAACAAAGAACAAGGGATCACAATTTAGAAATAGGAAGACTAATTAAATTGGCAACCCCTAAAACCAAACTTGGAATGTACAATACTACAGAAATACAACTATAAATTATTTTTCCTCTTGTACTAAACAAAAGCGCAAATATGTCAGCAATGCACATTTCCCAGAGCTGACATATTTCAGTTAATAAATTCAAAATAAAAAAGTATTATTCTGCCTTTTGTGGTTTGTGCATTTTATTTTTCAGTTGCAATTGCTCCAGTCACTTTCTTCTGGTTTCTTTGTGTCTTCTGCTAACTCTCCATTTGTCTGCTGTACATTTGTCCTTTCTTCTCTCTCTTCTAGTTTTTTTCCATTCTCTCTCTCTGCTTTAACATACTGATCTTTCCCCTTTTGCTCTTTCCTCCATTTCTCTCTTTATTTCTTTTTCATCCAATCAAATTTCACCCTTCCATCCTCAATCCCCACTTACTCTTTGGCCAATCATAGATTTTTCTTCCCTCTCACACAAAATATCTTTTCCCCTCTCCATTCTCAATCCCCCAGCCCCATCCCCTTCTAGTCCTCCCCCAACATCCACTCCCTTCTAGTCCCATTCTCCCATCCCCGTCCATCAGCCCATTTCCAGTCCAAGCTCCCGCCATCAGCCCATTTCCAATCCTAATCCCCTGTCAGCCCATTTCCAGTCTTAGCCCCCATCAGCCTTTTCCTGTCCTATCATAGACCCCCCCCCCTCCCCCTGAAGAGCCCCAAGACTGTCTAAGGTGCTGCAGAGGAAGATGGAGAAGCCCACGTGAGGGCCCAGCTCACCTATGCACAGCTGCCAGTGTGAAGAGCGGTGTTTTCCCTCACGCTAGTGGCTGTGTTACTGTGGAGCACGCTGAATGCTGGGAAAGGTTAAAGGGCATTTCCTGGCACTCATGCGCTTCACAGTAGCACAGCTGCCAGCATGAGGGAAAACACCGCTCTTCACGTTGGTGGCTGTGCAGAGATGAGTGGGTTCTTGCATGAGCTTCCCCGAATCACCTCTGAAGCCATCCATTGTGTGCGAAAGAAGTTCGTGCGGGGCCCCCTAAAGCGCGAGGCCCTGTGCGAACAACATTCTCGCACAATGGACGAGCTAGGCTCTCTAGTCTGGAACTTCCCCCTGCTGTCTGCCCCGACCCCTGCCTGAATAAAAGAAATAAAAGCTGGTAAAGTAACAGAGCTGGAGCTGGGCAGCAGCAGGACTGGCCCAATCGTGAGGCAAACAAGGCAGTTGCCTGGGGTAGCAACTTAAGAAGCACAGCAAAGAGCAGGACATTCATCTGACACTTTTCTCTATGTTATGTTCTTATGTTTCCAGATTACCTCAAGCTTGTGTTCACGCCCTTATATTCCTGTGAACACTGAGATTTTGATAAGGCGGTATATAAAAACAGCTAAATAAATACATAAATTCAAAGCGAAATAATACATTTTGAAAGCCAGGGGCTGTAAAGCTTACGGTCTGCCTAGGACTCCAACACCTTCCCTGGGCAACAATGGAAACCCCTAGTGGCAGGAGGTGCTTTTTCAGCCAGAGCGCTCCAAGGCCTGCAGAATGATAGTGTCAGGTACTGGGCATTGTCACCAGGCTTCAGCTACAAGTGCAGCCAGAGGGAGCAGAGGCGATCATGGATAGTGTTGAGGGGGACATGACAGAATGAGGGGAGACCGGCCCTTTCTTCTGACAGCTTTCCCATGGCTGAGCACGCCATGGAGGCTGTGGTCTAGAGAGACTGACTTCAACTTTTCTCCTTGGCTCCTAAAAATTCTTGCTGTCACCTACGATTTTTTAAATATTTTTCTAGCCCTGACTGAATCATTCAATATCCTTGAACTGCATCGGCAAAGCCTAGTAAACTGTGCTTTGCTTTCATATCTCTCAAAGTCATGTCGATGGGTCTGTGACCTTCACAAAAAAGCTTTTGTTTCTGACTGCATCACTCAGCAGTAAGTACTATAGGCCACAGTTCCAACAACTGTACATTCTAAACCATACCAACACTTGTCTTTTCCATCTCAGGTTCTAATTAACGTTTGACATGCAGGGCAGAGTTGACTAGTATGTGTACTGTGCACAAGTGAAGAGAGTTGGGAGACTAGTCAATAGCTGCTTTTTCATTCATTCCTTGTCAGTAGTTTTTATGCAAAATATGGATGCCCTTGCAAGTTGCAAAATATGCAATAGTGCACTTTATATAAAGGGATAGAGCAGGCCTTAACAAATTTTCTTCGACTCTAGGAGCAAGCTTAAAAATCTAGGAGCCAGACACCGAAACCTAGGTCACAGTGCATGTCCCCTCCCCAAAGAGATATATAGCAGGTACTTTTTCAGGTTTTAGGACCTGATTTACTAAGCCTATTTTCCCACTTTCTACAGGAAAAAGCTTAATAAATCAGGACCTTAATGGGTCACTGCACAGTGTGTGTGTGTGTGTGTGTGTGTGTGTAGTTTGTAGGTGGAGTGCTTGCCTGTATGGGGAGGGGGCTGGGGGGGGGTGTAGTACTTCACCCTCCGACCACTTGCACTTTAACCCCTCTCTTGCACTCTCTCCTCCATTCTCCAACTCTCTGTTCCCATTCCCAGACTCTATCCCTTTCTGCCTCCCCCTTGCATTCATCTCTGCCCTCCATTCCCCCCCCCCCCCTTTAAAATTCTTCAACTTCTGTGCACTCTTTTTTTTTTTTTTGCAGGCTCCAGTGTTGCAGCCTTTCTGCCCACATATGCTCTGAGCCCCAGGCACCAGGTCCTATTTTTCAGTGGCCATGATGACCTGGCACCTGGGGTAGAGTTTCAAAGGCTTAATTGGGATCTATGCTATGCGCATAATATAGGAAGTTGCATAAGTAGATTGGTTCTGTCCACATAAGTGAATTTTCAGTTGCCTGAATGTACGTGCATACCTTCACAATGAACTAGTGTTGAGCTGCATTAAAAAGCCACATTCCTAGGGGCTGTTTCTGAAATGATGAGGGAAATGGTTAAAAACTATGTTCATGCATTTAAGAAGAGCCTGGACCAGCTTTATTTCTGCACCCAGGATGAATAATCAGAATTATGACTCTCCCACACAGACCTTTTTTTTTTTTTGCTTGAGCTGAGTTTAGTTGTGAGGGTGGGGAGGGTTGCATGGATCAGTGCAGCTGGGATCTCCTTCAGAATACTTCCCCTAGCCCATGCAGACATAGAACCCTGCAGACCAATCTTTTGCCCCTTTTTTTCCGTGCAAAGCTGAGATGACAGGCCCTTGTGATCTGGATTGGCCACGGTTGGAAACAGGATATTGGGCTTGATGGACCTTCGTCTGACCCAGTGTGGCATTTCTTATGTTCTAAGAAAAGAAGCATCAGCGGCACTGAAATGGATACTATTTGCAAAGTTTCAAACAAGAACAAAAGGTCCTTCCGATTGTTTTATAAACAGAAAATGTGCTGAGAAATGTAATTTAACAGTAGGAATGTAATTTAACAGTAAGCCCTGGCATAATTTTACAGAACAGATGGCTGCTGGGAATTGTGGGACTTCCCACAGCAATGCCTCAGTTCAGAGAGAAACCAGTAGACCGATTTGTACGCTGTGCAACTGAAAAAGATAAGCTTTACAAAATGATTTTATACAAGGTGGTTAAAGAGATTGGATTTTGGAAAGAGAAGATGCAAATCATAAGGGGCTTTAAGCCAGTCAGCCAGAGGTGTTGGTGCTCGCACTTGATCAGTAATTACTGTGACTGAAAGGTGGGGACGATTCATGGCGAGATAAAGGCTGGATTTCATTTTGTTGTTCCATTCCCCTGATTAGTGCCTACTGTGAAATCAAAGAACAGAGAGAAACTGTAAGGCCTTCTTCACCTAAGCGCTCATTGTGCCCCCACACTCTGAAAACACAGTGCTTGCTCTGCATAAACAACAGGACTGCTCAAGGACTGTCCTGCATAAAGATACACTAAATCCTTTTCCTTTGTAGCTCCTATGAAAGTTGCATTTTTGTCTATCCTAAGCAAGGACAGACCCTGTTTACGCTCCATATTGATCTGGAGGCCAGCTCTCTACACAGCTTATTGATTAGAGACTGAACAAAAAGAAGTATAGGATCATAAGGCTAATACCAGCTACACATGTTACCTCTTGCTTGAAGAGTTTAAAGATTTGCCTGTTGTCAAATAGAATTTCAAGAACTTCTGTTTGAACCATGTTAAATTAAGCATGGCGATATACTGGCTGACCAAATCTGACAAGGAAGGACCAGACTTTCTCCGTTTAATAAAACAAACACTTAAAGTATGACACTGAAATATCTGTAGTTCAAATCCCCCCATGAACTTCTTTCTAAAAGGTTTTAACTCTCCCCCCACCCCACCAAATCACTCACAAACTGAAGAGTAGAGAAGTCTAAAATTCAAGCTCCTCCTCCTCCCCCCAAGAACCGACATACAAAATATTTGCTAGGGCTAGGTCAAGCAATTGCAAAGTTATAATAGGGACACCGACACAACAGGACCTGTGAGTTTCTTGCAAGGTCTTCTCAGATTGACTGCCAAATATATTCGGACCTACCCTTTGCAAGCATCAATAAGAGAGATACTGTAATAACTCCCCCACTAGAAATAATCATGAAGAACAGGAATGTATAAGATCCAAGGAAAGAAATTATAATAGACTATCCTAAAGAAATATTCCGAAGACCATTATGGACTTGATAATTCTTTTTTCTTCTTTGGTATTAAGTATAAATATAGTATCACAGGTGCTCTTAACACCTTCTCTTGAAGTGGCACAAGAACATACGATTTGCCATATTGGGTCAGAACAAAGGTTAATCGAGCCCAGTGTCCTGTTTTTTCAACAGTGGCCAATTGATGTCACAATTATCTGGCAGGATCCCAAAAGTAGGCAAATTCCATGGAACTTCACCCAGAGATAAGCAGTGGATTTCCCCCAGTCTATTTTAATACTAGTTTACGGATTTTATCTTCAGGAACTGTTATAAATCCAACTATGCTAACAGCTTTTATTATATCTTCTAGCAATGGTCCAGCGCTTATTTACACATTGAGTGAAAAAATATTTTCTCCAATTGTTATTGAATGTACTACTTAGTAGCTTCATTGTATGTCCTCTAGTATTTGTACCTTTTGAAGGAGTAGACAACAATTCACGTTTACTTGTTCCACTCCTCTCATTATTTTATATACCTCTATCATACTGTATCTCCCCTCAGTCATCTCTTCTCCAAGCTGAAAAGCCCTAATATTTTAAGCCTTTCCTCATTTTGGGTGCCCTTCTCATTACCTTTGCTAATTCTGCTATATCTTTCTTTAGATGTGGTGACCAAAAATGCATGGAATACTCAAAATGCAGTTGCATCATGGAGTGATACAGAGGAATTATGATATCCTTTATTTATTCTCCGAGACACTGAGCAGAGGATTTCAATGATGACAGTTAGATCCTGTCCCTAGGGAGTGGAACCTTGCATCAAGTACCTATAATTTGGGTTGTTCTTCCTTAAGTGCATAACTTTGCACTTATCTACATTTAATTTCATCAACCATTTGGATGCCCGGTCTTCCAGTTTCTCGAGGTTCTCTTGCAATTTTTCAAAATCCTCTTGTGATTTAACAATTTTGAATAATTCTTTGTCGTCATCTGCAAATTTCATCACTTCACTTGTTCACATTTTCTGGTCATTTATAAATATGTTAAAAAATACTCCATTATTGATGTGTGTACTCTTCTGTTCACCTTTCCCTGTTGAGAAAATTGATCATTTAGCCCCACGCTTTATTTTCTATTTTTTTAACCAGTTTCTTATCCACAATAAGATACTGCCTCCTATCCCATGACTTTTTAATTTCTTCAAGAGTCTCTCATGAGGGACCTTTTCCAAGGCTTTCTGAAAATCCAGATCAACCAGCTTATCTATATCTATACCTTCAAAAAAATGTAACAGATTGGTGAGGCAAGACCTCTCTCTGCTAAATCGATGTGTTTGTCCCATTAAACCATGATTCTTATATGATCATTTTTTTCTTTATATTGGTTTCTACCATCAGGCTCACTGGTCTGTAGTTTCCTGAATTGCCCCTGGAACTGTTTTTAAAAATTGGTGTTACTTTGGCTACTCTAATCTTAAGGTACTTTAGATGATTTAATGATAGATTACAAATTACTAATAGTAGGTCTTCGGTTTCATTTTTCAGTGCTTTCGGCACATTGGGATATATACCATCCAGTCAAAGTGATTTGCTATTATTTAGTTTATCAAATTATCCAATTACACCTTTCAGGTTCAGAGATTTCTTTCATTTTCTCTAATTTATCCCTTTAAATGTCATTTTTAGCAATGATGTCCCTCCAGTGGAAATAGTAATTCTTAGGTAGAACAAATTGGAGGGCATTTTCACAGCAATTTAACCAGACTTGCTATCCGGTTAAACTGTGGATATCCAATGGCACTAAACTCTGTAATGTCACTAAATATCCTTTCATACCAGATCGGAATGCCCCAATGCTAGGTGCTAAGTGTTGCCACATTCTGGGGAAGGAGCGGGGTGGGGGGGCAGTGCTGGGAGTTAGCTGGTCAGTGGTGATATTGATCCATTGGCTGGTAAACCCTAATCTGCTAACATTAGGACATCTGAATGTCCTAACTTTAGCTGGTTTAGCTATCTGGCCAGAAGATGAATATCGCCAGAGACCAATTAGCTATTTATCTAAGCAAGCAGTCCAGATATGCAATGCCAGTGGCCAAACATGACCCCAGCATTGAGTATTCAGGTTTAAATTACCACTGCGATGGCTAGCCACTTTAATGGTATAAGGGGCCTACTGGTCCACTATCTCACCTTACACGGAGGAAGTACACAGAGACCAATTTAATGGGCTGGAAATCCCCCCCCCCCCCATTACTTATAAAACACTCCAATCAATTGAATAATTTGTTAAAGTGAATAGAACTCAGAACTTAAAAGAACCCTCACTCTGCTACAGCAGCTGCACAAAGATCCAGTTTTAGTCACCAGTCAGAAAATCCTCCATGAATCCCTAATTTGTTTGCAGTTTTTTTAAGACTTTTTCATTTCATTACTGCAGTCTCTTTTTCATTATGCATTTTTAGTTATATAATTTAAAATAAAGCTTATCTCATCCATGGTAGCTACATGTCCCAACAAAAGCCTTCGTTTCACATATAGCTGTGTCAGGGGCTGCTGCTCAACACTTTTCAATTCAATCATAAATTCTTACTTTAATCCAGTTTGACAACATTTTCTTTGCCCCTATAGCAATTTCATCTACCCTGTCATTATAATCTGTACCCGAATAACAGTGTCCCATTGGTTATCCTGCTTTTATCAGGCTTCTTTGATGACTCTTTATTCTGGGCTATGTATTCTCGCTCTCTGATTTAAATATTTAAGATTTACAGCATTTATATACTGGTATTTCAAAGTATGTTTCTGTTCATATTGCTTAATAGCCAATAGGGGTAATTTGGGATCCTTCAACTCTGTCTGCTCTTTACTTAAAGGCACATGGACTGCTTTTACCTTTATTACCACTTTACTCTCCTTCAAAAATAGTATCATCAAAGGATGTCGTATCCTGCAAAGATACTTTATTCTAAACCATATGCTCCCAGACAACTGTAGGTTTTCCCCCATTAGCTAGTTTAAAAGATGCTCTATATCCTTTTTTTAAGGTTAATGCCAACAGCCTGGTTCAACCCTCGTTAAGGTAGAGCCCATCCTTACAAAACAGGCTTCTTCTTCCCCAGAATCTTGCCCAGTTTCTAACAAATCTAAAGCCCTCTTCCCTGTACCATTGTCTCATGTATGCACTGAGACTCCAGAGGTGTCCTTGTCTTTGGGTCCTACATGTGGAACAGGGAGCATTTATGAGAATGCTACCCTAGAGGTTCTGGATTTCAGCATTCTACCTGAAAGCCTAAATTTAGCTTCCAGAACATTCCTCCCACACCTTCTTATGTTGTTGGTACTTACATGTACCAAGATAGCCATCTTCACCCAGCACTATCTAGAATTCTGTTTAGTTGATGCATGAGGTCCACCACCTTCACATCTGTCAAGCAGGCAAGTACCAAGTGATCCTCATGCCCATCAGCCACCCAGTTATCTACACACCCAATGATCGAGTCACTAACTAAAATGGCTCTCCTAACCCTTCCCTCCTGAGCAGAAGCCTCTAGAGACACATCCTTGGTGTGGGAAGACAGGTCCTGGAGGAAAGTTCCTGGCTACAGGATCGCTTTCTGCCAACACTAAGGTGATGATTTCCTTTCAGGTAGCATCTCTTCCAAGGACACAACTGAAGGTGGGTCCTTTCTATTATGTTTCCATAGGTTTTCTCTATATGGCTCTCTGGCTGCCTCAGTTCCTTCAAGTCTGCTGCTCCAGCCTCCAGAGATAGGACTCATTCTGTGAGAGCTAAGAGCTCTTTCCACTGAGTGACACATACAATCTCACACCAACTAGGAGATAATCATAAATGTGACACTCAATGCAAAAGACTGGATAGCCCCCATCTTGCTGCTGGACTGCCTTCTGCATCTTTGTATTAGTGAGTTTGTTTAGAGTCGCTAAAGAAGTAGGGATACCTGAAGTAATATAAAGGCCCTTGGGATTATTTATGTTTTATTTTATTTTGTGTTTGCTTCCCTATGAACTGCTAATAATGTTTTAAGGGTTAATTTCACTCTCTTAATTGGGATAGCTAACTATAAATTAAGGGATTTACCTGGGATGGGTGGGAAAACTGAACTTACCTGTCTTCTTTTTTTAAGGCGTATAAGGGCCTACCTAAATCTAACAAATTTATTTTAAACCTCTAAAGGCAAGCTCAGAACTATCAAAAACAAACCTTTCCAAATAAACCCACAATCTCCCTTCTATCCTAAGTGTTAAGTCACATAATTGCTAGCAAAATAATGTTCACGTACCTATAGAGGCTTCAGTTGCTCTCAGCTTTTTCTCACCCACGTTAACTAAAAAAACTGATGGTTAGTACGCAGTAAGTACCGTGCGCTAACATGCCCATTTTGCACCCATAACTCACCCAGTCCCTGACCCTTCACATGATAAGCAGTAAACAAGTTTTTACCACATTGGCTGTTTTTAACATGTGATAGCCGTTACCGCAGGCCTGCACTAATGGCTACTGCATGTTAATTGTTTGACGCAGTTTAGTAAAAGGGCCCCTTAGACTTGGGTTTGGCATCCAGTCTGACAAATCTGTGTACACAATTATAATTATGTACCCTAATACTTATCTATCCGACTTCATGAACTGTATAAAAATACATCACCATGGTATTAATTTATATATAACACATATCTTGTGACACTGAAGCTGTACTTCACTTGGAAAACTCAAGCAACTTCTTGTACAACGCAACAGAAATGGTGTTCTGGTACTGCATAGCAAGAATTTCCACACGCGTGCAAAGTTACTGTCTAAAACCAAAGTGTGCAAACCAAAATAACTTCTATATCTTACAATATTTCTTTAGAATATTTTATTATCGTTTTCATCCTATTACACACTTCTATTGTTGACATTCATTTTATAATTACCACCGCAAACAGGAAGGTTTATCAAAACACCATCAATAAATTAAAGAAGATCAGTAAAAGGTGGGATTCAGAATTATCTCCATTAGTGGTAAATAACCATTTGTGTATCTTATCAAATCTCAAAAAAGTGTCATCATATTTTTTAGAGAGTTCCCCATCAAGGACATCACTTAAGATTTCACAGCATAAGCGATTTACCCCTTACTGTAATCATAGGACACCAAGGGCCCAATATTAGAAAGATATTTACATGGTTTACAGCCCAGTAAACCATGTAAATGCCTTTAATCTGGATATTTAGTGGCACTTACCCGGTTAGTGCTGTTGAATAGCCCCTTCTAACCCTGCTACACGCCCCGGTGCTGTGTGGTTATCATCGGGGCATGTTACGGCCATTCCGGAACAGAGGAGAGGCGCTATTTCCTGCTGCCCGGTTAGCGACCTGAACCTAAAAGATAGGTGAGGAAAACCTTTGTCTATCTTTCAGACGCAGGAGCTAAGCGGGCAGCATGCAGTATTGCCTTTGCCTGGCTACTGTGCCTCTAGGCATGTGCGGCGATCCCCAGATATTCAATGCTGCAGCTGCTATGACCCCAGCACTGAATATCCATGACTCAAGGGCTGGTGGGCAGAGTCATGCACAGTAGTGATGCATAGCCTGACCAGCTGAATATCGGGCCCCAAGTTTCCATGCAAACAAGAATGCTATAAACGCACTTCAGACATCATATTTAAACGTATCACTATTAGCTCTCAAATGATGAAAGGGCAAAACACAGCTCACATCGGAATTTGGGATTCCTGCCACTATGACATTTGATAGGAGATTTTTCCATTTTGATCTGTGGCCTTCCTAGCCCCCTTGGCCCCCCTAGCTCCCGTGGCACGATACATTCCCCCCATCTGGCCCTCCTCCATGGCACGATACATCGCTCATTGTCTGTCTATCCCTGTTGAAGTCTTGCAAAGTGTGAGACTTCAGCCTGGAGAGCGACAATGGGCCTGGATTGGAGGCAGTGGGGCAGCCACCCAGCTTTTAGGTAAACCTTCTGCGCTGCCGCAGAGGTCTGGGCCCAGAGGGAGTGCACCCTCCTCCTGGCCGGTACCCAGAGTGGGCCGAACACAGCATCCTGCCCTTGGTACGCCATTGCTTTTGATATATACAGGCTAAAATATCGTAAGTTCTAGCACTTACCATGTGAAAGGAGCATAGCCCAATGCACGGTAATCACAAAAGCCAAGGATAACTGTCAGAGGCATGCCCAGTATGTTCCTTGCACTTACTACATGGAAAGGCTCCTTACCACAAGTTATGTTCATTTGCAGATAGCATGGGTGCACTTAATACCACCTATTGAAGTGGCATTAAGTGCACCTCCTCTAATTGCAACATTGACAGTGCACAGTAATTACTTGTGCTAGCTACAATGTGCAGTCCATGCCCACTCTGCACATAGGCCACCCAGTCCTCGTCCCTCAATGTGGTAGGCAGCACATGCTGTCATGCCAGGATGGTAACAGTTACCACACTTGTGCACTAACAGCGCATACTAATTCATGTGTTGTCTACTTAACACACTTTAGTAACAGGTCCCCTAAATGTTTAAGAGGCATATTTACTAAGACACACTACCCAGGTAGCGCAGGAGGTGGCATGCACTTTTGGCGCATGCTAAAATGTAGGATAGGGCCCTGTGCTAAAAACCCAGCACTACCTGGGAAGCATGCATCTGGGCAGTGCCTGTGTGGGGCATGGGCAGTCTCCTGAGTGCTTGGCGAGGAGCCACTACTACCAGCACAGTGCATGGTGGTAGTTGTTCTCTGTGGCAGTATTAATGCCACAGACAGTGCTAAATTCAAGCCTCTGACGAGGTCCGGGCCCGACCGGACGCGGAGTCAGAGAAGATTCATTCCTTTTGTGACTGCCGACTCCTCAATGCCTTCGAGGACATTTTGTTGCACGGACCACAACCCCCACCCCCCCCCCCGCCCCCGCATCTAACACAGTGTCCTGCACTAGTAATGCAACCCAAATTCATATTAGCATGGGGCTTAGTACATATGCCCTGATATATCTTCAAAGAGGAGCTTTTGCCCTCTTTAACATCTGAAAACTTATTGTGAGTATTTAGTAAGAAAGGGTTGTGTTTTATACACTTCGGGGGTCATTCCGATCAGTGAATAGCAGGGGTGGATGTCCAACCCCCACTTTTCACAGGGAGCGAATTCCCACTTCCAGGCTCCCTGCACGTACAGCAGTGTTCTGCAGGGAGCTGTGGATGGGGGCGGGAGGAGGAGGGCTGGAGGAGGATCATGGGAGGGGCAGAGGCAGGCCCATGACCCTGGGTATAGAGGGCCAATTCCAGTCGTGGCCCTGTATGTCCGGGGTTGAGGAGTTGGACGGGGGACTTATTCCACCTCTGAGGTGGAATAAGTTCCCCCGAGGATGTTGGCCATTGCAGCAGGACCTCCCCCTACTAACCAGGTGAGCATGGCAGGGGGGTCCCTGCTGCCCCGATCCTGGCCTTGGCAGGCCCCCTCCGTTGATAGAGCAGTTGGGAAAGGCTCTTTTTGCTCCTGCATAGGCTCTGTTGGGAAAGGCTCTGTTTGCTCCTGCATAGCATCTCGATGGGACACCACAGCACCGAGGCTCCATGAGGAGCTTTGGGAGGGTTTACGGGGAGGGACATGCAGCAGGGCGGAATCTGAGTACATCCTGCCCATCCAGGCCTTTGCAACTGACTCTGCTCCCCGGGAACATCTCCCACGGGTGTAGAATCGGATGCAAATCCAGCCCATCCAGATTTTGGACGTCCGTAGGCTCTGTTCCGAATTGGCTCTGTATATAATTTCTGGATATATCATTAATGCTATGGCATCTTAAGTACTGCCCTTGAGGTGTAACTCCTAAAATATATAACAACATGTCTTTGAGATTTGAAGAGATAAATCACTGTTTCTCTAGATAATCCTGGTGTACCTCCAAGTCAGTCTGGTTTTTAGGCTATCCACAATGAATATGCATGAGAGAGATTTGCATGCAATGGAGGCAATGCATATAACGCTCTCTTATGCATATTCATTGTGGGTATCCTAAAACCAGACTAGCTAGGGGGTATACCAGGACCAGCTTCAGAAACACTGAGATAGAGGAATGAATGTTTTCCACGAATGTGGATGTTTTTAGAGACGATCTTCTGCTGATTTTCATGTTACAAGCCCTGTGCTTCTTCACTATCAAAGCTCCCTGTGGAGAACAGCAATGTTCCTTCGAAGCTGCGCGGGAGTCCTCCACTTGCGCTGCTGCCAGCGTGGGGAAGGTGCCGCAGTATTGTGTTCTCAGCAGCACGGGTAGAGGCCTCCCGCAGGAACATTAGAGAACAGTCTTGAATTTTGGTTGCTGAAGCAGATGCACTTCTTTTGTCTGGCAAGACTTTAACCTTCCACCAGTAACATATCCGTGCATCTGCTGGTAGAGCAGCACCTATGTACTCCTGCGACGGCTTGTAGTACAAACCCAGAGCAGAGTATTTAAACATAGCTTTTCAGTCTGATACATGCAAGAAGAATTCATATTACATTTGAGAGTCTTATATACCTCAGGGATCATAATTGCATGATCATTTTGTCATTGTGAACAAAGTTTTCAAACTTTCCTCACAGGGACAAAGGCCATGTCATTGTGCTAGATTTCAAAGTGAAATGATCTGCATGCTTTCACCTTGAAACTTGCCCTTGATTTTCTCACCTCCTTTTTGCTTGGGTACTTTTTCAATGGAAAACAATCTGTGTGCAGAAGAAAATGCAGTATGCCTGTTATTTTTCTTTCCTGCCCTAACCCTTCTCCCCTCCCATACCTGCAAACACGCACACCCACACATCCCGGCAACGCCTCCTCTGTTTGCGGCTAAAAGCACAAATAATATGAAAGAATGCAAATCAGGGACACTAATATTCAGATGGTCAGTTTATGCAGGTAAATTGCTATTTTCCCATGTGAATGGCTTTGAAGTAATCCTCTGTAATGTACTTACGATGCCATTGGGATTCCACGAACAGAGGACTCTCAGTAACCATAATAAACTCACCTGCTTTCAGATTTAACTACCGCTGTGTGCTATAGCAATGAGTACATGCTCCACAATGGTGATTCCAGCATTGCAAAACAAAATTCTTCACCTTGCCCAGTTGCAGAAAAGAAACCTGACCCGGTTGACGGTGGGGGAGGGGAAGCATGACAGAGAGCCATTTTTGCTTGTTTTCTATTGCATAACATGAAATACAGTGAGGCAGCTGTGGCATATTAAATATTGAGCACATCAGACCTTCTAATGCATCCTCTAGGGTAGAAGGGCAGGAAAATGATCCAGTTTGACATCCAAGGAGTTAATGCTCTCTGAAAGAACTGCTAAAATGCTCCCCTTTCTTCATGGACTATAGATCATGAACCACAGTGGAAAGAGCAAAAAATATATACACTGTGATGACCAGGAAGGAGGGTCTGGCTCTGAGCTGCAGAGTCGGATCCATGACACTGCATTTTGCTCTGATGTCATTTGGGAGCTTTCCTCCTTAATTTCATCCCCTTCACTCCTCTTTTACCAGAATGGAGTAATAACCATACTCGGTGCCATCACTGGAAAGAGATAAATCCCATTCCAGAGCCGCGGTATTGTTCAGCCAACGCACAGCGGCTGTGCCAGCACATTGCAGAACTGGCTCCCTCTGGTCATCAGCTGATTGTCAGTGACAGCCTAATGTTGTTTTTGTCAGAAAGCAAGTGAGAGGGTTGCCACAGATAGATCACACGTAATATAATTGCTTTGCAAACAAATCTGTTAGCAGACATGCTGGAGTCAATTGAGAAAAAAGGCATGTTTCCTTGCCGAGTTTCGTTTGCTTTCGGTATCCAAATTACACCTCTAGAGGATACTTGTTCAGTGGGCAGATGGGGGGAACAGAAGTAGCACATGCAAGGAGGGGAATAGTGACCATTGCATAGGGAAGAATTTTAATTATTTTTTAGTTCAAACATTTATTTGAAATAAATCAAAACAACTACAGACACCAAACGTGTGGATAGCCCATAGAGACTTCATGCTGAACTTGCCTATTACATATTTACAATCGGTTTCCATGTCCTAATAGATTTTTTCAGATAATCCTTTTTTTGACAGCCTTCTTTTCCCATTTACAGGTTAGGAAGACTAAATTGTACTACAGTTCTAAAGCCATAGCTTTCTTCCAATTGGTTAAAATTAACTTCAAGGACAATGCTAATAAGATGTTCAGAAATTTCGTAGGTTGTGGGTTGCAGTTTTTTGGGCTATTTGCCCATGCCACTTTGGGTGAAAAAAATTGTGGCAAGAAAGAGCAAAAAAAAAAAAAAGGCTAATTCCAGCTTCAGAGATGGCCACGGCCCTTGGCTGCATCTCATTGGTCAGGTCACAAAGTAGCACATCTCCTGACGAATGAGATGTGGCAGGGTGAAAGTGATTGACTGCCAGACTCCAGCCAATCAAGGAAGGACAGGGTTCGGCAATGTGGCAAGGTGGGAGTGGTCTAGTGGTTAGGACAAGGTACTTCAGGCCAGAGGGCCGGGGGTTCAAGTCCCACCTGGGGACAGCAATCTCAGGCCGGAGGGACTGGGATTTCTAGTCCTATAGGCACTCCTTGTGGTCTTGGGCAAGCCACTTAACCCTCCATTGCCCATGTTCCCTGTGAGTATTAGCGTATGTGTCTCATATCCCCTCATGTTAAATGTATCCCCCAATTGACCGCTTTGACCCGGTGAAAAGCGGGATATAAATACAGCTAAATAAATAAATAAAATAAACATCTGATGGACTGCCAGACCAGCCAATCAGTGAAGAGGAAGGGCAAGATCAAGAGTGGGTCACTGTTTTGTGCTACTTCTTAATCCATATTGGGCTGGAAATGTTTCAGATCATCTAGCAAAACTATTTTATAGAAACAAGGCACATTTTAGAAATGACATCCAGATGCAGTTGGGGATGTCCATGTGAAAACATGCCTGAAAAGGCTAGTCCCATCCAAGTTCAGGCACGATTTCACAAACATGGATGCATCCGATCCGGATGTCATCAGGGACATATACATAGGCATCCCTGAGGCAATATTCAAGACAGGAGATGCATCCCAGACAGCCATTCTGCAAGTATCAGAGGAATAACTGCAATTCAGGTGTCCCAAATTCCCATTAAAGGTCATTGTGCTTATGGACAGTACTGGGAATACAAGAGTACTATCTCCTCTACCCTCTCCGGGGGTATACTGGCTAAACAAGCACCTTTCTGATGCTTAGTCATACTCTGGAGCAGCTAAAGATTTGGATCTGGGCCGAGATATGTTGGCCATTTCTGAAATGCGGACTGACCTGGACATGCCCCCACCATGCCTACCACCATATTTAGAAGTCTGTGTGCTGGGGACATCTTTAGACCTGCCTATTAAAATGGCTGTAGGGATGTCTCTGTGATTTGGACATCTGCACTTGTTTTTTGATGTCCAAATCACAAATAAGTAGGGCTGGGCCGACCATGAGGCAAACTAGACGACCGCCTAAGGCAGTAACATAGAAACATAGAAATATGACGACAGAAAAAGACCACATGGCCTATCTAGTCTGTCCTTCCATATCAACAACTACCTCAGTCCCCTTTTTACCTTTAGAGATCCTCTGTGTTTGTCCCATGCTTTTTTAGATTCAGTTACTGTCCTCATCTCTACCACCTCCATTGGGAGACTATTCCATGGATCCACTACTCTTTCCGTAAAGAAATATTTCTGCATATCACTCCTGAATCTATCTCCCTTCACTCTCATCCCATGTCCCCTTGTAGCAGAACTTGCTTTCAATTGAAAGAGGCTCTCTCCCTGAACATTTATGCCACGGAGGTATTTAAACATCTCAATCATATCACCTCTATCCCGCCTTTCCTCTAAGGTGTGCATATTAAGATCCTTAAGTCTGTCCTCATATGCTTTATAATGAAGACCACTATCCATTTTAGTAGCCACCCTCTGTACTGACTCCATCCTGTTCACATCCTTTTGAAGGTGCGGTCTCCAGAATTGCACACTATACTCTAAATGAGGTCGCACCAAAGACCTATACAGAGGCATTATCACCTCCTTTTTTCTGCTAGCCATTCCTCTCCGTATGCACCCCAGCATCTAGCTTTTGCCGTCGCCTTTTCTACCTGTTTAGTTACTTTAAGGTCATCAGACACAACCACACCTAGGTCCCGCTCTTCTTTAGTGGACAAAAGTACTTCACCCCCTATACTATATTGCTCCCTTGGATTGCTGCAGCCCAAATGAATGACCTTACATTTTTTAACATTAAATCCCAGCTGCCAAATTCTAGACCATTCTTCAAGCTTAGCTAGATCCCTCCTCATGTTATCTACACCTTCCTGGTGTCTACTCTATTGCAGATTTTGGTATCATCCGCAAAGAGGCAAACTTTACCCGACAGCCCTTCCGCTATATCACTAACAAAGATGTTAAAAAGAATCGGACCAAGGACAGATCCCTGGGGCACACCACTGGTAACATCCTTCTCCTCAGAGTGAGCTCCATTTACCTGTACTCTTTGTCGCCTCCCACCCAACCAATTTCTAACCCAAGCAGTAACTTTAGGGTCCATCCCTAGGGTGCTCAGTTTGTTTATAAGTCGCCTGTGAGGAACAGTGTCAAAGGCTTTACTGAAATCTAAATATACCACATATAGGGCTCTCCCTCGGTCCAACTCCCTGGTCACCCAGTCAAAGAAATCAATCAGATTTGTCTGACAAGACCTGCCTCTGGTGAATCCATGCTGCCTCGGATCCTGTAATCTGCTGGACTCCAGAAACCTCACTATTTTCTCTTTCAGCAGCGTTTCCAATAATTTACTCACCACCGAAGTAACACCTGGTTAGCAGCAAAGGCATTCACAACTAAACAATAGATTTTGACAGCCAGGAGGAGTGTAAAGTTTACGGTTTGCCTAGAGCACCAACTCTTTGAACCAACTATGGAGCCGTCCTCGTGAATAAGGCTTCTAAAATGACTCCCACAGTTATCCATCTTAGCCCAGGATCCTTCTATCATCCATTTGCACCCTATTCTTGACTCTATTCAACCAGTTATCTCTGGACAATGGTTTTTATTTTTTTCCAGAACACTTTAGTGGTTGCTCCTCACAAAGGCTATTAATAAAGAAGACATTTTTTAAAGGATGGGTTAGTTTGAAAGGGGCATTTCTTCAATACTTCCCATTGTAACTGATTCTTGTTAATAGAGCCAGGCGGTAATGGGAAGTATGATGGATTTTGTTCTCTCACGCTGATGAAGTGATTAATGGAAGTAACTGCTGTATCTAAGCGAGCAACTTAAGCAGTAGTAGCAAGGGGAGAAGCTTTCTGCAAGAGATGATAGAATTAATAATATGAGAACTGTTTATCTTCCCTGGAGAACTGGAGGCTGGAGAGGCAAAAGAGCGTTCCTTGTATTCATGGGCTTGGTTCAGCAAAAATGGAGAGCACGCTCAGTGGAGGGGGGGGGGGGTGAAAGGAGATACCCAGGTACTTGAACACAGTTTGCCTTGATCTGTTATATTTTTTTTGTCTCCAATGTATAGTATTTGCCACTTTTCTAGGATATATAGAGGGGCTGTTTCCCAAAGGCACACCATGCATGCTCCTAATTGGACTTACTGTCGCCATAAAGAAATCTATTCTGTAAAACTGATCTCAGGGGCTTGAATGCACTGTTCCAATGCCTGAAGCAGGGGTAATAGCAGTAGGACTAGCAAGTCCATTTACTTTAAATCTAGAGGAAAAGCAGCTCCATGGGTCCCATTCAGTATACATCAGATTGTTTCTCTCCTCCTACTCTTGTCCATTCCCTTCTATTGTTCTTCAGTGTTTGTTTCTAGTCTCCTTTACAGAATACTCTCTTCCAAATGTTGTCCCTCCCTTTACTCATCTCTACATGTCTCCCATCTCCCTTCTCTTCTTTCTTGTATCTTTTACCTTGCAACAGGGAAACTTCCCAGTGAGGGTTTTACTATAGGGAGCTGGGAAAATCATTCACTTGAAAGAAAACAGTTATCAAACGCAAAGAAGGTAAAGTACACAATGAATGCACAGGGCACTGCTGCTAGTACTAAATATTGTTTTCTGTTGTTGGCTTTTAAAATTTTGGTTCTATTTAATTCGCTAAAATGTCTGTGTCTGTGGAATTCAGATGATAGTTATAGACTAAGCTGCACTTCAAGCCCTCTAGGGTCATTGCTCCAGCTCAGATATGTGGCAAGGACTACGGAAGTATGAGCAAGCGAACATTTACCCCTTTCATATCGGTGTAACTTAGTGCAGGCAGTTACGTGCTTGGATTTGTATGCTGGGTGGGAGAAATCATTTATGGCTAGAATCGGTTTTTCTTCATACTCTGTTCAGCTTGCTTAGGCACTTAGCCTTTATGGTGCATTATTTAAACACACAATACAGCACAATAGTAATTACCTCTTGATTAAACACACTGTTGACTACTTCTGCTTCAGCAGAGTGGTTCCTGCGCAGTCCGAGTTGAGAGCAAGTCACTGTAGGCCAGCGAGCATGCCTCCTTTGCAGGGAGTTGGGAGCAGCAGCAGTTATGTACCGGCTGCTGATGAGGATATCAGTTTCTGGAGTGACGTGTCACGTACAGCAACTAGTCCTTCACTTCTTCTGTGCCCTAGGTTATTCTGACTTAACACACACATACAAGAGTATTTCATTGGTTCTAATCATTTGGAGACTACAGGCCATCTCTCTCTCTCTCTCCTCCCATCTCTCTCTCTCTCTCCTCCCATCTCTCTCTCTCTCTCTCCTCCCATCTCTCTCTCTCTCTCTCTCCTCCCATTCCTCTCTTCTTCTATCCCCTCTGCAGCTCACTATCCAACTCTTCACTCACCCTAGCTCATGTTTCACTCTCTCTCTCTCTCTCTCAACAGTCAAACCCCACTGATCCTCCCTCCCATCCAAGCCTCCATGGGCAGATTCTACTTCCTTCTTCATCCCAAACTATGTAGACTACTGCTTCCTCAGCGATGGTGATATAGCGCAGTCCCCAATTTTCCCACCCCTTGCAATGACCCTGACCCTCAGCCTGGTCACTAATTGTCAAAGCTGTGTAATGCTGAGACTCCTTTATCCTCCACCTCTCCCCAAGGGATTCCGAAACGGAAGTTCTCTGGACTTGCACAAGTCTCCTGCTGAGACAGCTGGAAAGAGGCATATCCTGCCGAATGATAACTTTGGCAGTGGTACATTTAAAGAGTGTCTTTGAATGCTTACAATTATTTCTCCTTTGACATAAACACAACTTTATGGTGTTGAGGTTTTCACTGCTCGAGGATACAATAAGGTGTCTCCATAGTTAGGCACTGTTGTATTACTGCTGATGTTTTTCAATGACTCCCCTTTTCCACATATCTTGGGTAACCCATGTTGTCTGTTGCCAGCCTATTTCCAATTGTAAATTTGATGCTGGATGTTGGTGGATTGAGCTAGTAGTATGCTTTTCTTTGGCTTGTGCGGCACTCTACCAAGAGCCAAGGGCGACATCACATGTGCTGTGTTACCACACTCTGTTTAGATTGGCCTGCTCTGTCTGATCTGCTTTTTTCTACCCATTGAACAAGTTATGTAAAGAAAATCAAAGGAAAGACACGTGTAGTGTAAAGATGGGTTCTGAGCCAGAATCTCTATGTACTTGTTTTCTCTCTAGGTTAGTATGCAAGGTGAATATTTTGGGTGGGAACGGGGTATGTTTTGGAACAGAGAGGATAGATACAGTTGATTCTGTGTAGCTTTCCCAGCAGCCAGGAGCACGCTGAACCCCACTATTGACTGCACCGTAGAAGCAACTCTTCATAAAGACGTCATGAGTCTGCACAGGGCTGTACCGTGCCGCTGCGGACAATCTCATCCTTTGCCAGCCTTTCTCCACATCCTACAGGAAGCATAACGAATAAGCTTCAGAAGAACTTTAGGTATATAGGGAGGGAAATGTATTTGTGTATGTACAAGACTATGAGAGTACTCCTAGATTTTGTACTTGAAAATCGTTCAAATGTTACCTCATTTGTGTGTATCTGTTTATGGTTGTATGTGTGCCAGGAATATTTCTGTGCTCACTATATATGCATGTTCATTTAATGCATGGTTTATATACTAGTACGTTAGGAAGGCAAATCATGAGATTCTTATATCTAAGTGAATTCAGGTAAAAATGACTCTTAAGATCAGCGAATGAGCTTCAAGGCTCAGCAGTGGTATCCTGCAGGAAATTAGTTGCAACCAAATAGAGCAGGAAGGTTTTTTGTGTGAATAGATCTGATAGACCAGTCAATAAATTTATATTATTTTGGAAAGTTATATGGTCCAGCCTATGCTATACTGTTCCACTGTGCAACCAGAAATCAATCCATTACCATTGCCTAGTGGTTAGGACACAGGACCTCAGGCCAGCCCTCACTTGGTTTGCAGCTTGTCGTGTTGTGAGGGCTTGTGTGCATCTGTGATGCTGAGAGCTAAACTATCGGTAGTTTAACCACTGGCAGGGTCTCCCAAGATGGACAGGTCTCAGCTGAGGTGCCAGACCAAGACAAACCACCCATCTGGGCAGCAGCAGAATGGGATAGTGTTGACGGCAGAGGATCACATTTCTGTGACAACGGCAACAACACTAAACTTAAACTGCATGGAAGAAAGGCCCGGCAATCTACTTCTGTTCTTGCCATGAAAACCCAATGGATAGTTACAACAAAACAAATTGTGCTGTAGTGCTGGAAGATGAGACCCCCAGGTCGGAAGGCACTGAACTAGCTACTGGGGAAGAGCTGAAGACTTTTCAGAGTAAAGCCAACAATTATGATGTGGTTGGATCAAAGCCCTCGGGACGTCCAACTGCTGATGTAGCTGCACATGAAATTAGAGTCAGAAGCTGTAAAGATGTCTTACACATTGGAACATGGAACGTACGAAGCATGAACCAAGGGAAGTTGGAGGTGGTCAAGAATGAAATGGAACGTGTACAACTTGATCTGTTGGGTGTCAGCGAACTGAAATGGACTGGCATCGGGCACTTTGCATTAGATGATCACATGGTCTACTATGCTGGAAATGAAAGACAAAGAAGAAATGGTGTTGCATTTATAATAAAGAAGAAACTTGCAAGAACTGTAATGAAATACAAAGCAGTCAGCGAACGCTTAATCTCTATTCGTCTACGAGGAATGCCTATCAACACAACTATAATTCAAGTATATGCCCCAACAACAGCTGCAGAAGAGAATGAAATTGAAGAGTTATATGAACAAGTACAAGCTGAAATTGACAGAACATACAAACAGGATATCCTGATAGTCATGGGTGACGGGAACGCAAAAGTTGGCAACAAAGAAGAAGACAAAGTAGTTGGAAAATATGGACTTGGCAACAGAAATGAAGCTGGAAAAGGACTGATAGCATTCTGCAAGACCAACGATCTATTCATCTCAAACACCTTCTTCCAGCAACACAAGCGGCAACTGTACACATGGACTTCACCCAATGGATTGTATAAATATCAAATTCACTACATCTGTGGAAGTCAACGATGGAAAAGCTCTACAACATCAACAAAGACAAAACCTGGAGCTGACTGTGGTACAGATCATCAACTACTAGTATGCAAATTCAAGCTAAAGTTGAAAAAGAGCAAACCACTCATGAATGCAGCAAAATATGACCTTCAGAATATACCACTGGAATTTAAAGACTGCCTGCAAAATCGATTTGCTGCTTTAGATACAAATGACAGAGCTCCAGAAGAGTTATGGAATGACATCAAGAAGGTTGTGTTTGGAAGAAAGCGAGAAGTCTCTACAAAAGGTGAAAAAAGAAACAGCCAAAATGGATGACGGACAAAACTCTGAAAATTGCCCAGAAACACAGAGAAGCTAAAGCCAGAGGAGAAAGAAAGACAATCACAGAACTCAATAGAGATTTCCAACGTGCAGAAAGACAGGACAAGGAAAAGTACTACAATGACGCATGCAAGGAAATAGAAGCAGAAACTATTAGAGGGAGATCAAGATCGGTTTTCCTAAAACTACGAGAGTTAAAGAAAAAGTTCCAGCCTCGTATTGGAATGTTTCAAGATGCTCAAGGTTCTATGTTGAATGATACTGAGAAGATCAAGAAAAGATGGAAGGAATATACAGAGTTTTTATATGATAAAGACCAAGTGGACCAACTGCCTTTTCAACCTGTATCTTATGATCGGGAACCATTGGTGATGAAAGAAGAAGTTGAAGCAGCATTGAAAGCCTTATCAAAGAACAAAGCACCAGGCATTGATAGCATTCCCATAGAAGTACTACAGCAATCTGATGCAGCTGTTACCGTACTTACAAGGCTCTGCCAAGAAATATGGAAGACAACATCATGGCTAACTGACTGGAAAAGATCTGTATTTATACCAATACTAAAGAAAGGTGATCCAACTGACTGTGGAAATTATCGCACAATCGCTCTGATCCCACATGCCAGCAAAATTCTACTGAAGATTATTCAAAAGAGACTACAACCATACCTGGAACAAGAACTACCTGAAGTGCAAGCAGGGTTCAGGAAAGGGCGAGGAACGAGAGACAACATTGCGGATGTGAGATGGATCCTTGAAAAGACTAAAGAATACCAAAAGGATATCTATTTGTGCTTTATCGACTATAGCAAAGCTTTTGACTGTGTAAACCATGAGAAACTCTGGGCCACATTAAGAAACATGGGTATACCAGAACACCTGATCGTACTCCTGCACAATCTGTACATTGATCAAGAAGCAACAGTTCGAACGGAACAAGGAGAAACAGAATGTTTTAAAAAAAGCAAAGGTGTAAGACAAGGTTGCATACTTTCCCCCTACCTGTTTAATTTATATGCAGAACAAATCATCAGAGAAGCAGGATTGTATGAAAACAACACAGGTGTGAAGATTGGTGGAAGACTCATCAACAACCTTCGCTATGCTGATGATACCACATTACTGGCTGAAAGTGAAGATGATCTGAAACATTTGCTTCTCACAATCAAAGAACATAGTCTCAAAATGGGCCTGCAACTTAATGTAAAGGAGACAGAGATCATGACAACTGGCATAATCAACAGGTTCATTGCTGAAGGAGAAGAAATTGAAATCGTGGACAACTTTAACCTACTTGGATCAACTATCAATAAAGAAGCAACAAGCAGTCAAGAAATCAGACGACGCATTGCTCTTGGAAGAATGGCTATGAAAGACTTAGATAAGATTCTCAAGAGCAGAGAAGTCTCTCTCCATACAAAGATTTGACTTGTTCAAGCCATGGTATTTTCTTAATTTATATATTTATTAAACGTTATTCAAAATTCAAATCACAAAGCACTAAGCATTATACAGGAAAAAAAAGGAAACAACCAAACCTAGTCCCATCAAGGGGGAGCACAAGCAAGGATCAGTGATGAGGCCCTATCCATCTAAACTCTAATTATTTCTAACATTGCTAAATGCAAAAAAAAATAGGCAAACAATCATAAAATATTATACCTGCTATACTTAGGGGGTCAAATTATTAAGAACATTTTCTAAGGAACCAACTTCAGTAAAGACATACTTAGTACCCCTGATAGTGACCAGGCATTTACAAGGAAACTTCAGGAAAAATGTTGCACCAGAGGTTACGACCCGTGACTTTAAAGCCAAAAAGGCCCTGCATCTAGATTGAGTTTGCCTGGACACATCGGGGAACATATAGATTTTCCCTCCACAGAATTCAGCATTTTTATTTCAAAATAAAGCCGCATAGCTGTATTCTTATCAGTTTCAGAGGAAAAAGATACCAAAAGAGTAGATCTCGACGAAATCAACTCCTGAGAAAATTCTATAAATTTAGTCAAATCCAACGAGTCTGTAGCTATAGATGGAACGGCAGCTTGTGGCACTCCAGAAGCTGTCGGAACCATCTGCGGCAAGTAATACATTTTAGTAATTACAGGTTTGGTACTAGCTTGATATCCTAAAACTTCTATCAAATACTTATCAAATAAAATCTGCGGAGATAATAATCGACTGTAAGGAAAATTCAAACATCTAACATTCACTGACTGCAGACTATTCTCAAGCATTTCTTGCTGAGTGTGTAATATAAGGCTATCTTTAATAAATGACAAATTAGTAGATTGTAACAAAGAATATTCAGCATCCAGCTTCTGACACTTATTATCTAAAGCAGCAATCTGAAAGTCATGTTGATTCATCTTAGCCACTGAATCTCGTGAAAAGTCTGTAATCTGAGTCACAACCGAAGATAAGGAAAGTTCAATGCGTGAAAGAACACGCCAAATGTCAGTCAAAGAAATACACTGGGTATCCACAGGTATATCTGGAGAGCCGTCATGTCGAGCCCTATCGGAAACCTCTGGAATCTGGAGGACTCGGGGCAGAGGAACTACCACAATATCTGACAAAGAGACAGAAGAAACCACTGGAGATGCTACATCCAGAACCCGAGGCTGCTCCTCCGCCAATGGTGAAGAAGTCACAGGACGGCTATCCTCTCTATTAGCAAGTGGGGCAGAGTTCAAACCCCCCAATGAAATAGAGGAGCTATCGAGAGAAGGTGGAAAATTGGAGACGGCAATAGGCAACTTTCCATTCCCAGAAGCAGAAACCACATGCTTATCCATAGGGCCAGAGATCAGCCTTAACAGGGTTGATATTGCTCACATTCAGCTTCTTCTTATGTTTGCCCATTCCAAATCTCCAAACTCGTTGCTCCTCTTGCGCCGAAGGGGCACAAAAGGGGCCTAACAAGCTCCTTTAAACGTGCCCCTTCAAACGCGACCGCGACCGCAACCGCGACCGCGCAACTGCGGTGTAGGCCACGAATTTAAAGTCCCGGAGATGACGTCGGGACCAGACGCTGTGGCACGCCGCTGCTCCGGTAAGTCAGACTGCCCCAAACAAACAGAAGAGACGCAGGGCACGTTCGGGCAGCAGCTCAGCTCCTCGCTCACACTCCTGATATGCAGATCACAGCAACCTCCTTTCAAAGTCCCAGAGATGATGTCGGGACCAGACGCTGTGTCACTGCGCTGCTCCGGTAAGTCAGACTGCCCCGAACAAACAGGAGAGACGCAGGGCACGTTCGGGCAGCAGCTCAGCTCCTCGCTCCCACTCCCCCAAGCCATGGTATTTTCAGTAACATCATATGGATGTGAAAGCTGGAAAGTGAAAAAGATAGACAGGAAGAAAATGGATGCCTTTGAATTATGGTGCTGGCGGCGAATATTGTGTATACCATGGACTGCCCGAAGAACAAACCAGTCGGCACTAGAGGAGATCAAACCTAAGCTTTCTTTAGAAGCTCAGATGACAAGACTTCGACTTTCATACTTTGGACACATCATGCGAAGAGAGAGATCATTAGAGAAAGACATCATGCCTGGCAGGATAGAAGGTCAACGCAAAAGAGGAAGGCCAGCAGTGAGATGGATCCAGGGGCGGCCCAAGGGGGGTGCGGGGCCATGTGCGGAGACTCGGTGCGCGGCCTCATTTGCATAAGGGTCCTCATTTGCATAAATATTTGCATAATGTTACCATACACGAACTTTTAGTAAACATGCCTCTTAATGAGTGTATGAATAAAGAAAGACTAAAAGACTTCTACATTACTATAATCCAGTGCCAACCGCCAGACACATTAGGAACTACTACAAACACTGCCCATTTAGAACCCATAGCAAACCCGCCGTATCCTAACAGCACTACCAGGACTCATAAAGCACCATACCCTAACTATCAAAAGGAAACGCTGCAAATATTAAACCAATACATTTCAGAGAACAACAATACATGACCTACTGGGGAAAGAGAACAAGTGGCAATGTCAAATAGGAATTACATAAACAGAATACCTCAGCTCAGTTACACATGAACAGAACATAAACCATCACCAAACAAGGAATCACAATTTAGAAACAGGAAGACAATAATTAAACTGGGAATCCCAAAAGCCAAACTTGGAATGTACAACACTGTAGAAATAAAACTATACATTAATTTGCTCTTGTACTAAACAAAGCGCAGACGTTAATGATGCACATTTCCCAGAGCTGACATATTCCAATTAATAAATTCAAAATAAAGAGATATTTTTCTACCTTTTGTGCATTTTTTTTCAGCTGCAATTGCTCCAGCCACTTTCTTCTGGTTTCTTCGTGTCTTCCGCTAATTCTTCATCGTCTGCTGTCCATTTGTCTTTTCTTCTCTCTTCTAGTTTTTTTCCATTCTCTCTCTACATCTGCTTTAACATACTAATCTTTCTCCTTTTCCTCTTTCCTCATTCCTATTTCATCCACTCAAATTTTACCCCTCCATCCTCAATCCCCACTTACTCTCCCAATATCCGGACAATTGTAGATTTGTCTTCCCTCCCACACAAAATATTTTTTCCCTCTCCATTTCACTCTCCCAGCTCCATCCCATTCTAATCCTCCCCCAACATCAGCTCCATTCTAGTTCCAGTCCCACCCAGCATCCGCTCCCTTCTAGTCCCCGCATCAGCCCATTTCCAGTCCTAGCCCCCCATAAGCCCATTTCCAGTCCTAGCTCCCCCATCTATTTGCAGTCCCATCCAAGTCCCTCCATCAGCTCATTTCCAATCCCAGCCCCCCATGAGCCCATTTCTAGTCCTTTCCTAGCCCCACCATCAGCCCATGTCAAATCCTAGCTCCCCTCCACTCAGCCCATTTCCAATCCAAGCCCCCCATGAGCCTACTTCCAGTTCTAGCCCCTTCATGAGTCCATTTCAATCCAAACCCCCACCACAGCCCATTTCCAATCTTAGCACCCCCCAACAGCCAATTTCCAGTCCTATTCTAGCCCCTCCATCAGCCCATTTCCTGTCCTAGCCACCCCCTCACCCATTTCCAGTCCTAGCTCCCTCCCCCTCACAACCCATTTCCATTCCAAGCCCCCGTCCACATCAGCTATTTGCAGTTCAAGCCCTCCTTCCACTCAGCCCATTTCCAGTCCTAGCCTCCTCATAGCCCATTACTAGTCCTAACCCCCCATCAGCCCATTACGTCCTAACCCCCCATCACCCTATTTCCATTCCTAGCCCCCCATCATCCTATTTCGAGTCTTAGCCCCCCTCCCATAGCCAATTACCAGTCCTTCCCCCCCATCAGCCCATTTCCAGTCTTAGCCCCCCATAGCCCATTACCAGTCCTAACCCCCCCATCACCCTATTTCCAGTCCTAGCCCCCCCATCAGCCTATTTCCAGTCTTAGCCCCCCCATAGCCAATTACCAGTCCTACCCCCCCCATCAGCCCACTTCCAGTCTTAGCCTCCCCCCCCCATGGCCCATTACCAGTCTTAACCCTCCCCCCCATCAGCCCATTACCAGTCCTAACCCCCCCCCCCCGGCCCATTACCAGTCCTAACCCCCCCCATGGCCCATTACCAGTCCTAACCACCCCCCCCATCAGCCCAATTCCAGTCTTAGCCCCCCCATAGCCCATTACCAGTCCTAACCCCCCCATCAGCCCATTTCCAGACCCCCCCCCCCCCTGGCCCATTACCTGGCCTAACCCCCCCCCCCCATCAGCCCACTTCCAGTCTTAGCCCCCCCATAGCCCATTACCAGTCCTAACCCCCCCCATCAGCCCATTTCCAGTCCTACCCCCCCACTTCCAGCCTTAGCCCCCTCCCCATAGTCAATTACCAGTCCTACCCCCCCATCAGCCCATTTCCAGTCTTAGCCCCCCCATCAGCCCATTTCCAGTCCTACCCCCCCCCCACTTCCAGCCTTAGCCCCCTCCCCATAGCCCATTACCAGTCCTAACCCCCCCCCCATCAGCCCACTTAGCCCCCCCATAGCCCATTACCTGTCCTTCCCCCCCCCCCATCAGCCCATTTCCAGTCCTAGCCTCCCCCCCCCATGGCCCATTCCCAGTCCTAACCCCCCCCCAGCCCACTTAGCCCCCCCCATGGCCCATTACCAGTCCTAGCCTCCACCCCCCATGGCCCATTACCAGTCCTAACCCCCCCCATCAGACCACTTAGCCCCCCCCCATAGCCCATTACCAGTCCTAACCCCCCCCCCCATCAGCCCACTTCCAGTCTTAGCCTCCCCCCATGGCCCATTACCAGTCCTAACCACCGCCCCCCCCCCCCCTGGCCCATTACCAGTCCTAACCAGCCCCCCCCGGCCCATTACCAGTCCTCACCACCCCCCCCATCAGCCCACTTCCAGTTTAGCCTCCCCTCCCATAGCCCATTACCAGTCCTAACCACCCCCCCCCCCTATCATTCCAAATTAAAATAAAAAAAAAACCAAACTGGCTGCTTCTGCCGCGGCAGCATCAAGAGCTCTGCCGCGGCAGCATCAAGAGCTCTGCCGCGGGGCCCCCCCCTGCCCGGCAGAGCCTCCGTGCATCCTCAGCAGCTTTCTTCATGTCCAAAACGCAGGCTTCTTTCAGAGCCGGCGAGAGTTTCTTTTCTCGCGGCTCTCTTAATCCCGCGGGGCTGATGGGAAATCCCATCACCCTCGGCGGGATTAACAGAGCCGCGAGAAAAGAAACTCTCGCGGCTCTGAAAGAAGCCTGCGTTGTGGACATGAAGAAAGCTGCTGAGGATGCACGGAGGCTCTGCCGGGCAGGGGGGGGGGGCCCGCGGCCGCGCTCTTGATGCTGCCGCGGCAGAGCTCTTGCTGCTGCCGCGGCAGAAGCAGCCGGTTTGGTTTGTTTTTTTTAAACTTGGGATGCTGAAGAATGTTTTTTGCGCGGGGCCCCCTGAAACGCGGGGCCCTGTGCAAAAAACATTCTTGCTCAATGGACGGGCCGGCCCTGGATGGATCGATACAATAACAGCAGCTACGGGTACCAGTCTGTCAACAATGAGCTGCCTGACTGAAGACCAAACACAATTTAGGATAGCTATCCAGAGGGTCACCATGAGTTGACTCCACCTCGACGGCACTTAACAACAACAACACCTCAGGCCAGAGGGCTGGGGATTCAATTCTCACCTGGGGACAACAATCTCAGGCTGAAGGGACTGGGGTTTCTAGTACTATAGGGACTCATTGTGGCCTTTGGCAAGCCACTTAACCCTCAAATACATAGAGATTGTGAGCCCTTTGTGGACAAGAAAATTTATCCAGTATCTGTTTGTAGTGATTACATAATGTAAACCACTTTGATTGAAGGATAAGGCGGCATAGAAAACTGGTAAAATAAATAGTCAGTGTCCAAATACAAATAGCATGTTACTATGAGTCTAGCTTTTTACTTCCTCACTCTACAGGGAAGGCAAGGATGGTTTTGGCCTCCTGTAAATGAGTCCATACCTTTCAAGGGCTACACTATACGAGTATGTCTTCTTATAAAGAACTTCACTGTCTCAAGAAACCAAGCAATTACCTTCCCTATATAAGTGAGATTTCTTCTTAAATGATGAAAAACTAGACTTGCTTTTTGTGAAGACTCCCAGTTGCAGGCACTTTTCTGGAGAGCCGAGAGCATTTCCATGTTTTTGGCTCTGCCAGTTGCAGCAAGCCTGCTTTTTATCTATTTTAAGATTCCTCTGTGTTTGTAAAAGCAGAAATTTGTAGATAAAGCCTGGCCTACAATGTGGGCCTAATTCCAGGCTGCAGCTCATAATCTTCCTGTCCAGTTGCTCAAGTATCCAGCTGCTTAATTCAGTACTGAGAGTATTACAGGTTTTTTTTTATTAAGGAAGATTTTTATAGGAGGGTGGAAACATTGTGTGTGGGTGGGGAGAGGAGGAAAGGGGAGGCTTTTGCTGGCAGAAGTCATTATTTTCCTCTAGAATTTAGCTAATGGATTCCTAACAAGATTTAAAGTTCTACTGGGATAAATCAGTCATAGACAATACAATTTATGCTTCCTTGAGACATGAAGTGGCTGCAGAATGAAGCGATAACCAAAGTTAATCTTATAATGCATATTTTTGAAGCTGAATTGTCATTCTTATCATATTGTCACAAACTGTTACATAGTCCCCAAAAATGATCCAGGACGTTATGCACATCAAAAAAATAATTTTCCTGGATCAGGATCATACATTTTTGTAGTTTTTTGAACATGACTACGAAAACCTGCCCAGCCAGCAGTACCAGCACAATGGGTGAGATTTTTGATTATCTTCTAAAATCATCTGTTCGGCCCATGTCTAGATTTTATGGATTCTAAAATTGTCATCTGTTATATGGGAGCTTGTTCCTGTTTTGGGGGAGAGAACTTGGTTGTACAGTTCAATTATTAATAAAGTAATTTGATGTCCATGGGGAAAAACTGGCAGGACAAGAGGATGTGCATGTTGTTAAGAAACAGCGGGCTAAGCAACGTGTCATTATAAAATCAAATCATCATTATATTGGCTAAGAGGAACATTTTGGAAGCCTTAGTCATGATTTATATGTGTCAGTGCGACCACTTACACGTACGAATTGCAACCACATGTAGACGGCCATTTTAGAAAAGGTGATTTTACATGTCACATCGATAGTAGATGGGGCGTGTCGAGGGCATGGCCTAGCCTGGCCAGGACAAACATCTACGCATGCATTCCCCATTTCATATATAGGAATGTACCTGCAAGCCTGAAATCACCCGTGTCCAGATGCATACCTGCTCGCTGACATCAATAGGTATGGAGAAACTGCTCTGTTTACTTCTACAAGAGATATCAAGGGAGTTATCCCTTTTAGTCACCCAATGTTTATTTTCCTTTGAATTGAAACAACTGAAAGATAGGATCCACTGTAAGTGAGTAGCAGCATCAGCATGTCTTGGTTTGCAAAGTGGCTTAGATACACGTATAATTGCTGACATTTGAATGTGCGTGTTATGCAATACTATGCACGTTGCCGGGTTTCCTTCATCGATTTGTCTCATGTATATTTCTGAAATAGCTCTTCCTGCTGTACATGGATGCGGATTTTTTTTTTTAATAAACTTTATTTAGAAAGCAATCAAACATGCCAGAAAGAAAAAAACATCACACGACCATAAGCCGCCAGCCTAGGTGTATTCTTATCCCTGGCCGGAGGCAAACGACCGATACAGGCATATGGGAATAGCAAAAGGCAAAACAACCACAGCAATAACATTTTATATTTTGTTAGTGCTCTATCCCCCTCCCTTCCCCCCCCCACCCAGTCGCACAACACACCCCAAAATACTTTAGCAGCTTTACCTCCTCTATCGCTCCCCTCCAATTTCCCTCCAACCATGTTGAGGGTCACTGCGCTTAACTAATACCCCGCATTCAAGATTTCATTACAACAACGCGGGCCCACTATTTGAATGTAGGGTTCCCACTGTCGCATAAAAATTAACCATTTCTGCGGGTTGCCCCGTGCCCTCCAGTGTTCTGCTAATGTAAAGCATTATGCCACTCCCAGAAGGAGGGAAGAGTCGGCTCTCGCCATCGACGAAGCACTGGGCCCTTTCCCACCAGACATGCCTTACGCACCCAACGCCGAACCCACCTTCCCCTGGGGGAATCCTGGCTCAATTGGTCAAGGACTACAAATGCGCCCGTCCAGGGAATCTGCTGGCCCAAAACCCCTTCCAGCCAGTTGCTGATCCGCCTCCAGTATGGTCTAATGTACTGGCATTCCCACCACATATGTAAGAGGTTAGCCAAAGGCTCTGCACATATGGGACAGCTCCCATCCGTAGTAATATGGCTACGTAGGGCTCTCCTAGGCGAGAAATACGCTCGCGCTATACACTTGAATTGAATTTCCCTCCAACGCGCCCCTTCAACTAAGTCAGAGATGCGTCTAAGTGCCCCCAAGATGGAACCGGGCGGCACCTCTCGATGCAACTCGAGTGCCCAGGCCCTATCCACGTTCCCATACTCCGGTTTGGCTCCATAGCACTCTAATCGGGCCTTCAGCCGAGCTATAGTCGGGGGAATTTCCCCCCCCCCCCCCAAATCAAAATATTCCAAGATCTGAGCCGACCTTTCACCCGCAAGTTCGACTGCTGGCAAGCTAGCCACATAGTGGGTCAGCTGCATGTAAGCAAAGAAATGGCTCGGCCGTAATTCATATTCTACCGACAACACGGGAAATGATTTACACTTCCCCGAGAGGTCTACTACATGCCCTAAATTCTGCATGCCTTTCCCCTTCCAAATTCAAAAGACTCCGGATTCCGACCCCGGGGAGAAACCCAGATTACCTTGTAAGGGTAGCCAGCTGGACACTGTCCAGTTACGTTTTCAATACATATTCAATTGTCGCCAGGTACGCCACATTGAAGTAAGCATTTTGCTCCACCTAATGTCTACCGGCAATAAGTTGCTCTCCGTGTGTAAAACGGCTAGTACCGTAAGAGGGGCCACAAAGGCTTCCTCTAAGGCCCTGGGTGTATAAGTTTCTGTGCCCCCTAACCAGTCTCCCAAATGTCTTGCCTGGCAAGCCAGCGCATACAGCCAGAGATCCGGGAGTCCCACGCCCCCCGCCTTCCACCTACCTACTAAACGGTTTAGCAGGATACGAGCTCTGGCCCCTTTCCACAAGAACCTCTTAAATTCCCTCTCAATGGAACGGAGATCCTTACGCCACAACCATACTGGGAGGGTCTGCAGCCAATATAATATCCTTGGTAAAATCACCATTTGCACCGCCGCTACCCATCCCAAAAGCAGCCAGTCCCAGAGGGAGTGAGCAGGAGCTCCCCTTCACCTCCCGGATCTGCCTATCAGCGGCCCTTCACCACCATAAAAACCGCCGCTTCTGAGGACGTGAAAAGCAGCCAGTCTCAGAGGGAGTGAGCAGGAGCTCCCCTTCACCTCCCGGATCTGCCTATCAGCGGCCCTTCACCACCATAAAAACCGCCGCTTCTGAGGCGCGTGAAAAGCAGCCAGTCTCAGAGGGAGTGAGCAGGAGCTCCCCTTCACCTCCCGGATCTGCCTATCAGCAGCCCTTCACCACCATAAAAACCACCGCTTCTGAGGCGCGTGAAAAGCAGCCAGTCTCAGAGGGAGTGAGCAGGAGCTCCCCTTCACCTCCCGGATCTGCCTATCAGCGGCCCTTCACCACCATAAAAAATGCCGCTTCTGAGGCGCGCCCGCGCCTTGCGGGCCCACGCCTGAGGGCCTCGCCAGAGGGCCCTTTGGCGTGGCCCTTAGGCGTTGGTCAGTGGCGCTTGTTGCTGAAAGTTGCACTGATGACTTGGACTGGGCTGACGTGCGTCTGTGATGTGGTAACCTGCTGTTCTATGTTTCTCCTCTGCTATTATCTGTTTGACTGTCTCTATACTCTATTCTGTCCTATTATATAATGGCGTTCTTTTCCTATTTCCTAGAATGATATTGCATTGTAAACCGCTCTAATGCCTCTGGCCTGAGCAGTATATCAAATCTAAAATAAACAAACATAAACAAACAGAGACAGTGGGAGGTGGCTCCAAGCACTCAGCTGCGGCCTCATTCGAGACAGAATTCTCGTGAAGTTACTCGCATAGAGATCTTGAGGCATCCGAGTCAGGATAATACCCAAATACACAAATTGGTTTAAGGCCCATTTCAAAGGAAATGCTCCCCCCCACTGTCCCTGTAGACGACCGGAAACATCTAAAGCCTCCGACTTATCAGCATTAATACGAAGCCCGGCAAAACTGCCAAATTTCGAAATCGCTGCCAACAATCGAGGTACCGAGTCTCGTGGGTCGACCAAGTGTACCAGAAGATCATCCGCAAAAGCCGACAATTTAAACCCTTGGGAACCTATATCCACTCCGCGTATACTTTTATCCATCTCTATCCTACGAATTAGGGGGTCTAAAGATAGAACAAACAGAAGCGGTGATAAAGGGCAACCCTGTCTCGTACCCCTTTCCAGTGGGAAAGGTTCCGATAGTACGCCATTACAGCAAACCCTAGCCGTTGGCACCATGTAAAGGAGCTTCACCATTTCGCAAAACGATGATCCCAAACCATATAAAGGCAACAGATAGTGCAAGTAATCCCAGTTAACCCGGTCAAAAGCTTTTTCAGCATCGAAACTAATTAGGAGCGATGGTAAATCCCGTGCATGCACCCACTCCAAATAAGCCAAGATTCTGAGCAAATTGTGCACCGCATATCTGCCCTTAACGAACCCTACTTGAGATTTGTGCACCAAGTCTCCCAGAACTTCCGCCAGATGTTCCGCCAGTATTTTGGCCATCAATTTCAAGTCAAAATTCAACAAAGAAATAGGCCGGTATGACGCCGCTTGAGTCACATCCTTCCCTGGTTTAGGAATGAGCACAATATGCGCCTGATTACCACCCCAACGAATAGAGCCCGACTCCCTCCTCTGAGAAAACATAATAGGGGGCTTATCTTATCCGACAGGAGTTTATAAAATTCTGCCCCAAACCCATCGGGGCCCGGTGACTTATAACCACACGCCTTCGCAATAACTTGTTGCACCTCCTGAAGGGTAATAGGCTGCCCAAGACACCGACTCTGTGCACTACTTAATTTAGGCAAATCAAGATCTTGAAAATATTGCTCCATTGCACCCGAGGACTCCCCATCTTTCGCATATAATTTTCGAAAGAAATCCTGGAAAACCGCTGCTATTGCATCCCTGTCTTTCCGGAGACCCCCTGTGCATCCCGAACAGCCGCAACCAGTTTCCCACCTCGGGCACCCCTCAAGCAGCGACCCAACAATTTACCAGGTTTATCTCCAAAGCAATATAGCTTATAAAGGTAATACATCATTGATTTTTTTGCTCTCTGATGC
Source organism: Ichthyophis bannanicus (assembly GCA_033557465.1). Classification (NCBI taxonomy): domain Eukaryota; kingdom Metazoa; phylum Chordata; class Amphibia; order Gymnophiona; family Ichthyophiidae; genus Ichthyophis; species Ichthyophis bannanicus. The sequence goes on along the minus strand of CM066032.1, from coordinate 1,157,999,510 downwards.
AAAAGCTCATTCAATACCGATTGGGTTTCCCACAATCTCTTCTTGTTCGCCAACGTGGGACGGAGTCCATAGACACGCCGCTCCTGTACTATCTTTCGTTCTAATTGGATGATTCGCTGTGCCATCAACCTCCGCCTCCTCACCACATACCCAATAATATCACCCCGCATCACCACCTTAGCAGTCTCCCACATCAATTCCGGATCATCCTGATGACTGAGGTGGTTTGCCTCAAATTCCTGCCACCGTTGACGGAGAAACTGAATAAACTGAGTATCGGTATATAAGTCCATCAGAAACCGCCAAATATGATGGGCATAGGGACCCCTCCCACCCCAATGTAAATCTATCCGGATCAGAGTATGATCCGAGATCTCCGATGGTCCAATTTTTGCATCGCCCGTTAAGGCAAAAAGACTTGCCGATATCAAAAGATAATCTATCCTTGCACTAGTACCGTGCGCCCTAGACTGGTGGGTGAAATCCCTTTCAGACGGGTGAAGTAATCTCCACGGGTCTACCAATCCCAATCTATTCCGAAATTTCTGCAAAACAGAAGCTGTCCAGGATCTCTCCCATGACGCCAGCCCACTAGAAGTGTCAAGAGCGACCTCGAACACCCCATTGAAGTCTCCCCCCAATATCAGCGGGAAGTCGGCCATTTGTTCAACCCTAGCAGCCATACGATGATATAAATCCTGGTCTAACACATTAGGGCTATATAAGTTACCCAGAATAACTCCTTGAGCCTCTAACATTCCTTGTAACAAAACGAAACGCCCATTGGGACCAGCAACTGCCCTGTCCAAGACAAAACGCACTCGTTTGTGAAATAAGATGGCCATTCCCCCTTTTTTACCTACTGCTGGGGCCCCCCAAACCTGACCAACCCAATCCCTACACAGTTTACCATGCTCCTCGGCTGTCTGGTGGGTTTCTTGTAGGAGCGCTATGTCACACTGCTGTCGGGCGAGAGCCTTTAAGATTTTATATCTCTTCACCGGGCTACCCAACCCACAGACATTCCAAGAAATTATCTTTAGTGTGTTAAATAGAAATTACGCCTGAACAACTGCCCTAATTGCTGTCTTGTGGGGAAAGCCCCCCCAGCCTGGGACCTCCCCTCAATTACCCTGCTAAAGCTCTCGAAAGGCCCATCACGGGCATGCGAAGTGCGACTGTCCCCCCTCCCCAGAACCATCAACCCGTTAATACTCTGTGGCAGCCTATATGTCCCCTCTAACCCCTCCCTCCCAGGTACCCTACAGACACCCCCTACCCTCCCCCTTTCTCCTGCATACCCCCCCCCAGCTCCCCCCCCCTTCTCCCCTCTACCCCCTTCCCCCCCCCCTCTACCAACTCTAACCTCGGGTCTCTCCCCTACCCCTCCTTTGGAGAACCCAATTCAGGTCCCTCTGGCACGCCCCATACCCTAGAGTTCAGACTCTCTAGCCCTCGGCTCATCCTCTAGACAACAGCCAAGATAACATCAACACTGTCCCCCCACCATACCTTCCATATAGCCAAACCCTTAACAATAGGCAAACAAACCAAACTTCAAAAGAAACGCACATCCTCCGGCTCCTAATAGAGCAGTGGGGAACCACAACTCCCCCTGCTCCCCAGGACAGCCATGTCACCGAGCGACTCTGCCAAGCCCAGTGGTGGCCCAGACAGGAGCTACTCCCCCCATATACCTTAATATAATCCAATATGAGGCCTAGTAGCTCCCTGTCTTATGCCAAGCGGCGCAGCCAAGCTTGCCAGGTCTCCCTCCCAGGGATCGCTCCATAGGTCTCCTCTCCCCCTACCCAACAGATTCATCCAGTCATGGAGGATCAGACAACCACCACCACTAAACTGCAGGCCACTGCAGCTTCCTAAGGGAAGTCAAGCAACTATTAGGGAGAGTCCACAGCCAGTCTCCAGTCTCTCATCTTGACGGGGACGTCGAGGCTAAAGGCTCTCGGGTGACAATCTGGTCCACATAGGGTCCTGCCGCTTCCGCTGATTCAAACATGCGGTGTGAGCCTTCGTGAAACACATATAGTTTTGCCGGGTACTGCACAGAGAAACAAATTTTTGCACTCAGCAGCTTATCACACAGGGAGGCATAGGCTCTACGTTTCTGGCTGAGCACAGTAGAAAAATCCTGAGCAATTCGCAGTTTAACATTGTCATGTATCACATCCCCCTTCTTCCGAGCGGCTCTTAATACCGCTTCCTTCTGGGGAAAGTGTAGCAATTTAACAAGTACCACCCTTGGCCGACTATCTCGGGTAAGCTTGCTTCCAACCCGATGCGCTCTTTCAATGTGCACTTTTCCTCCCATCTCCGTGCTCCCCAGCAGCCGGCACATCAGGACCTCCAAATACTCTGTAAGCTCCTTATCTGCCACAGTCTCGGGGACTCCCAGTATCTTCAAGTTATTCCGGCGCGACCGGTTTTCAAGGTTGTCAATTTTTGCAGCTTGGAGGCAGGCCTGCGATTTCAGGCCGGCTACCTCCTGGACCAACGTCTCGATGGTGTCTTCGGCGCGGCTCAGGTGATCTTCTACCTCCTGGATTCTGGGCCCCATAGCGCCTACAGAAGTCTGCAGACCGTCAATTTTGTCGTGGAGAGCCGCAAACTGCGAAGATAAGGCAGCTGCAACCACCGCGGAGACTTCATCAATGAAGGCAGGAGAGGTAGATGCGCCCGGTGAGGCTGGCGCGGCCGACCCCTCCGCCATCTTACTAGGGCCGGCCACGCGCTCCATTTCCCTGCGAGACATTTTCGCGGCTGCCACCATGGTAAGCGCCGCTCACTCCCCCAAGATCGTCTTCTGCACACTATCCGCTCCACTCCGGGGGGGTTCCCGACAAACCAGGGCTATTTCAAACTGCTTTAAATTCGCCGGCAAGGGCTGGGGGTCTCGGAGCGCGCTCAGGATGCGTCCACTACCTTCCCCGCATCACGTGACCCTCATGGATGTGGATTTTATAAACAGCTATACATTTAGCCAAGCTGTCCTAAAATATCATCAGGATTGAATATGTCCTGATCTCAACCTCTCGATTCTGATTCTATAACCTATGCAAAATATGCTTTCACATGAATGCAGTGAAGAAAAAATGAAACCAGTATGGCTTTGAGTGGAAATGGTTGAAAAGGTAAGAGCAAAAAACATTTTGAATGTAAATCTCCAAAGAGCAGCTACAATTGGTAGGACAGAAGGGCAGTCAGCACAGCAAAGACACAGATGAAGGGAAGGGATTTGGGATTGAGCTCATGCCTTTTTATAGGAGTAGCTCAATGTGAACTACATTCAGGGACAGTAGGTATTTTCCTGTTCTTGGGGGGGAGCTTACAATCTAAGTTTATACTTGAGGCAATGTAGGGTTGAGTGTCACAGTTGAAGAACCAGGAGCAGGACCTCAGAAAACACCCACAAACAGGAATAAAAGCGAGGGGCATCTTGAAGAATTTTCAGAAGACTGTGTTCGTGAGAAACTAGCTCAACTTAAAGTAGACAAAGCGATGGGACCGGATGGGATACACCCTAGAATACTGAGGGAACTTGGGGACGTTCTATGAGCTCCACTGACAGACCTTGTCAATGCCTCGTTTGAGTCGGGAGTGGTGCCAAAGAACTGGAGAGAGGTTCATGTGGTACCTTTACACAAAAGCGGATGTGGTTGAAAACTACAGGCCGGTTAGTTTAACTTCAGTGGTGAGTAAATTATTGGAAACGCTGCTGAAAGTGAAAATAGTGAGGTTTCTGAAGTCCAGCGGAGTACAGTATCCAAGGCAGCATGGATTCACCAGAGGCAGGTCTTGTCAGACAAATCTGATTGATTTCTTTCACTGGGTGACCAGGGAGTTAGACCGAGGGAGAGCCCTTGATGTGGTGTATTTAGATTTCAGTGAAGCCTTTGACACCATTCATTACAGACGACTTACAAACAAACTGAGCACCCTAGGGATGGACCCTAAAGTTACTGCTTGGGTTAGAAATTGGTAAATGGAGCTCACTCTGAGGATATGAAGGTTACCAGTGGTGTTCCCCAGGGATCTGTCCTCGGTCCGATTCTGTTAGTGATATAGCGGAAGAGCTGTCAGGTAAGGTTTGCCTCTTTGCGGATGATACTGTAATAGAGTAGACACACCAGGAAGGTGAAGATAACATGAGGAGGGATCTAGCTCAGCTTGAAGAATGGTCTAGTATTTGGCAGCTGGGATTTAATGTTAAAAAAATGCAAGGTCATGCATTTGGGCTGCAGCAATCCAAGAGAGCAATATAGTATAGGGGGTGAAGTACTTTTGGCCTCTAAAGAAGAGCGGGACCTAGACGTGGTCGTGTCAGATGATCTTAAAGTAGCTAAACAGGTAGAAAAGGTGACAGCAAAAGCTAGAAGGATGCTTGGGTGCATACAGAGAGGAATGGCTAGCAGAAAAAAGGAGGTGATAGTGCCTCTGTGTAAGTCTTTGGTGAGACCTCATTTGGAGTATTGTGTGCAATTCTGGAGACCTCACCTTCAAAAGGATATAAACAGGATGGAGTCAGTACAGAGGGTGGCTACCAAAATGGTTAGTGGTCTTCATTATAAAGCATATGAGGACAGATTTAAGGATCTTAATATGTACACCTTAGAGGAAAGGCGGGATAGAGGTGATATGATTAAGACATTTAAATTCCTCCATGGAATAAATGCACAGGGGGAGAGCCTCTTTCAATTGAAAGCAAGTTCTGCTATGAGGAAACATGGGATGAGGGTGAAAGGGGATATATTTAGGAGTGATATGCGGAAATATTTCTTTACAGAAAGAGTGGTGGATCTGTGGAATAGTCTCCCAGTGGAGGTGGTAGAGATGAGGATGGTATCTGATTTCAAAAAAGCATGGGACAAACACAGAGGATCTCTAGGGGAAAAAAAAGGGGACTGTTGTAGTTGTTGATATGGAAGGACAGACTAGATAGGCCATGTGGTCTTTTTCTGTCATCATTTTTCTATGTTTCTAAGTGACTTGCCCAAGATCACAAGGAGCAGCAGTGGGACTGGAATCTGACTTTCCTGGTTCTGAGCCTACCGCTTTAAATCATTAGGCTACTCCTCCACTTCATGAGGGAAAAATAGCTAAGTTAGTAAAACAAGATGACAACATTTTTTGTGTAAACTAATGAAAGGAGTAACTAGTACCCTAATTCTCACACCCATCTCCTACCCCCCTCCACTGAAACCAACCTCCAACAATCAGAGAGATCCACCTCCCCTGAAGCAGATTCCCAAATTCCTAAAGAGATCCCCTCTGGACCCACTAGGGCTATTCCTGGTATCCAGCAATAGGGCACAGGAGTATTTTATTTTATTTTTATTTTATTTATTTATTTAACATTTTTTATATACCGCACTATTCATCATCAGTGCGGTTTACATTGAACAACAATATACCTGCCAATACATGACTGATCTAGGTTTACAGATAACAGGGAAGATAAACTGGGTGTGAACTGGGGATAACTATCTACATAATTATACATAATTATATATACATTGAATAGGTTACATCAAGATTCGATATTTGACAAGAGTACAGAATACAAAAATACAGTGTTTTCACATTTTGATCCTTTGTTCTGGATTGCTGTTATGTGTAGGAGTTATCTGAGTGGGCGATAGCCGGTTCTATTGTGTGTATGGTAGCCTGAAGTGCAAAGTGAATAAATAGTGCTTGATGGACTTTCTAAATTGGGTGATATCCCTGATTGATCTGATGTTTGGAGGTAGATTGTTCCAGCACTTGGGAGCATAGGACACAAAAGCTCTGTTAGTAGTTTGTTGTGTCCATTTTGTGGAGATACTAGGAGTAACTAGTGTGTTTTCTGCTACTAGTCTCCTGGGTCTGTTGTTTGGTGTCAGGGTGATGAGATTTGAGATCGATGCAGGAAATAATTTATTAATAGCCTTAAATGTGATGATAATAGCCACTCCTCCTCTGTAGTAGACCAGCATCAAAATGGTTCTAGTCCCTAACAGCAGTCTTTTAGCACTGCCATTAGGGGTCAAACTACCATGTCTTATTCTACAGCTTGACCCCTAGCAGTAGTACTAGAGCTTTTAGATGGAAGCAAGCTATAGGAGAGGAGCAACTGGGGATCACTCTTACTCCCACTGCAGGATAGCAAGGATAGCCCCGGTAGGTCTAGGGGATTTGGGGAGGGGTTTGTTTGAAGGGGAGAGGGGTGTAGTTTTGGGAATGAGCAGTCTCATGTGGGGGGAAAGGGGTCTTTTCTTGGGGGCCTCTTATTGGAAGGTCTTTGCTGGATGGGATGGAGGGGTAGGCATGGTAATTTAGATACCTCCAGCCCCTTTAAAACATAGTGGGATTGATGTGAGGCCCACTGTCAGAATTACTGCATCCACAACATTCTCAGCTCTAGAAACACACACTTATATTTACCACAGGAGTCACTGAACTACGGTATTGAAGTATGGTAGGTTAGTAAGAGCAGAAATATCTCTCTCCATACAAAGATTTGACTTGTCCAAGCCATGATATTTTCAATAATCTCATATGGTGCAAACGTTGGACAGTGAAAAGATAGACAAGAAGGGAATCAATGCTTTTAAATTATGGTACTGGTGAAGAATACTGTGTATACCATGGACTGCTCAAAGAACAAGCCAGTCGGTACTAGAGGAGATCAAACCTAAGTTTTCTTTAGAAGCTCAGATGACAAGGCTTTGACTTTCATACTTTGGACACATCATGTGAAGAGAGAGATCATTAGAGAAAGACATCATGCTTGGCAAGGTTGAAGGTCAATGCAAAAGAAAAAAAGCCAGCAATGAGATGGATTGATACAATAACAGCAGCTATGGGTGCCACTCTATCAAAAATTAGCCACCTTTGATGGGATATATAGGAAGTTACCTATCACTTTCAAAAGGGATCATCAGTAGTCTACCTTTAAAAATTCTACAGCTCAGAACTCAGGGCTGGGAAGGTATGACTCAGAGAGAGGGATTAAGAATTCAGCTGGGGCAAAGAAGGAGAGAGGCCCATGGAGACAGAAAGCTCCTTCCCAGCCAGGCTGAGAAGGAGTCCTGCTGTGAGGTAGGAAATTCAAGAAGTGAGCGATCGGACTTTATTCTTCTGAATTTTAACTTGTGGGCTAGGGGAGGGGCATTGTGAACCAGCATTGTGAAAGCAACAAGCTTGGGAGGGAATGCTGAATAACTGAAGCACAATAAAAGTGGATTTTTGTTTGTCCCTGAACATTTGTGTGCCTGATATTTTAAGAGCCCTGGCCACCGTACCTACCATACCAACTGACTGAAGACCAAACACAGTTTAGGACAACTATCTAGAGCAGTGGTTCTCAATCTTTTTTGTACCGCGACCCCTTTTACCATTGGTCAACTTGTGATGACCCCTAATGATAAAATCAAATGTGTCTCTCTTCCTTTACCGTTAACGCATTGTCGCTGTAATCATTTGTTGAATTATTAATATATTATAGGCCTTTGCAATATGTTTTATTTATAAAATTTACTTATTTAAACCACAATAATTAATCACAGCAACAAGTAACAATATTTTATTTCAAAATAATGATGATTTTGTAGTCAAATCATTAATATGAAACAAAATTATTTTTTCTACCTTTGTTGTCTGACCAATTTATTCTCTGATCATGCTGGTCCCGATCTGAGGCTTCTGCTTTCCTTTCTTCTCTTAGCTCTCTTTCTGTGGTCTATGGTCCATCTGCCATTTCTTATCTCTTCTTTTGTTTTCTTCACTTCTTTCCATCAGCCTATTTCCAGTCCCCTTCTAGTCCAAATACCATGGCAGCCCCTCTCAGCATCCACTCCCTTCCAGTCCCATTCTCCCATCCCCTCGCATCAGTCCATTTGTAGCCCTAGACCCCAGTTTTCTTCCAAGGCCAGCAGCTCTATCCTTCCCTCCCCACCATCAGCCCATTTCCAGTTGAAGCCCCCCCAATCAGCTCACTTCCAGTGCTAGTCCCCCCTCAACCCCATTACCAGTGCTAGGCTCCCCTAAGCAGCCCATTACGAGTCCTACCCCCTCCCCATCAGCCTATTTCCAGTTGAAGCCCCCCCAATCAGCTCACTTCCAGTGCTAGTCCCCCCTCAACCCCATTATCAGTGCTAGGCTTCCCTAATCAGACCATTACTAGTCCTAGCCTCCTCTAATCAGCCAATTTCCAATCCTAACCTCCCCAATCAGCTCATTTCCAATGCTAGCTTCCATCAGTCCATTACCAGTCCTACCCCCCTATCAGCCCATTACCAGTCCCAACCCCCTCCATTGATCAGTCCATTCCCAGTGCTAGCCTTCCCTAATCAACCCATTACCAGTGCTAGCCCCCCCATCAGCCCATTATAATCCTAACCCGCACTGTCTCTCCACTCTGTCTAGCATTTATCCCCCATCTGTCCAGTATGTCCCCCTGTCTCTCCTATGTCCATGTCAGCCCCCTCCCTCCCTCCATGTCAGCTCCCCCTCTCTCCATGTCAGCCCCCCTTTATCCATGTCAGACCCCCCTCTGTCCATGTCAGCTCCCTCCCCCTCCATCCATCCAGCCATGTCAGCCCCCCCTCCGTCCATGTCAGCCCCGTCCCTCCCCCATGTCAGCCCCGTTGCAGGTTCCCTGCCCCCTCCTCCCCTCTCCCTATGTCTGCCTGCTACTGCCAAGTTGTTCCTTTGGAGGCGGGACAATGCTTGCACAGAGCCCATCGAGAGACGGGAAGGTTCTGCAATGTTTTCACAGGCACAGCCACGGTTCCCTAAGAGGCAGGGAGCCGCGGCTGCAGAAGAAGGGAAGCGGTGAGTTTGCCACTGCCGAGAAGCGGACTCGGCAGCGGCAGCAACTTGTGCGCTTTTTTATTTTTTTTTAACTTGGCGGAGTGAGGCGACCCCTCCTAAATCCTATGGCAACCCCTGTGGGGGGTCGCAACCCACAGGTTGAGAACCACTGATCTAGAGTGTCATCATGAGTTAACACTAACTCGATGGCACTTAATAAAAACAACAGGTTAGTAACTCTTGTATTAAATATCACTCTGGTAAAATGTGTAATTTTACCACTACTTTGCAAATACTCCCTTAAAGGTTTTACTGGTCCTACAGGAAACAGCAAGGCATGCAGCCCTCTATCAGTTACTTGCTATGGGCCTGGTATAGGCAAAGATTTAACACCTGCCTGGGACCTGCAGTTACATTTTTCCTATGCACACAGTGGTTTTAAATCTCCTGTTCTATTTAGCCCACACTGAAAAGGCTGATTAGTCCGGGAGATTTTCTTTTCACAGCCCTGTTTGGAAAACTCCATCATCGTCAACATCCCCAAGCAGGGAGAGGATAGATTTACCAATAGGTAGAATAGGCAAGGCAGTAGCCATGTTGCGTGAGTCAGTTATTTTACATCATCAACTTCTGCACTGTGCTAACTTGTGCAGAGGGGCTGTCCAAATGCTTAATGGTCACAGAGAGGGGGAAGGGATTTGAAATCCACCATTGTTCACAAGCACCCAGGGCACACACAGACATAAACACCCATTTGCGACCATTATGGCATTCTTCAGTTGAATGATATGTAATAGAATAGTAGTAAAAGAAGATTACTCTACAGAAAAAAGTGTGGGGGTTTCAGTGGAGTTCTTCAAGGATCAGCTCTGCGAGCCAGTTTTGCATCCAGTTGTAACTCGTCTCTGGGGGTTGCACTGGAACATAGAGTATGAGGATTCTGGGAATGAGACCTGCATAACTAGGAAGCCTTTGCCCAAGGATCTTTACCTCCTTCTCAAACCACAGTGTTTACTGATAAATAAAAACTTCAGCAATTAGTCCAAAATAGATTAACACACAGTCTTAATTAGGAAAACACAAAATGATTCTCTTGTACACTTCTTGGGTTTTGCAAGACTTGATACTGTATGACTTACAGGATGATGCAGAAAGCCGGCTCTGAAGTCATGCGCTTTTAGCTGTGTACTTGTTTTCATAGCGCGCCGATAGCATAAGACTTCAGCGCCAGTATGCAATAAAAGGCATGTATGCAAAAGAGCTGTGTGCAAAAGTTCTGTGTAAAGTTGAAAGGAGGGGAGCCAACACATGCGCAAACACTAGATTCACTACAAGTAGCCTTATGTGCATTATGTAAATGTCAAACGCTCATGTTATATGCACAGAACGTGCAAGTTCTTTTGGCACTCACCCCATAATAATCAATACTGTTTTTGCCAAAAACATTTTTTATAAAATCACAACAAAAACCTAAAATAAAAGATAAATAATATAAATGAGTCCAAAAAACACATAAGGATAAGAAGCAAAAAACATAATGCGTCATCATGCATGAAGGCTCTTCTTATGTATTTTACTGATAGTATTCATTTAGAATGGTTTATTTCTGAGCAACAGGCGGTATTAGGGGTGAATCAGGGTGAGTGATTGTTATAGGCCTCCTAAGATGGGCAAGTTATTGCTTTGATTTCTTTCATATGTATTTTTTTTCTGTTTATTAGAATGATCACAACCAGTTCCCGTAATGTGGACTTTATCTAGTTTTCATTTTTCTTTTTTCTGTATGATTCTTATGCTACATCAATTGATTTTCCTGTATTATTTCCGATTTGTAGTAATTGTCTGGAAAAACCTATAAATAAAAATTAAAAAATAAAAAAAAATAAAAGAAGCAAAAAACATTTCTTCTTGAACACCGAACTTTCACTTATATGCTGAGGGGGTTATTCTGTGCTACGAATAGCGGGGATAGACGGCCCGACGGGTCATCCATCCCCGCTATTCATGGCTTCTCTTGCCCCTGAATAACTTCCCTGCCGGTTGTATGGGGAATGGGCAGCCTGGAGGCGGAGTCTGGGCGGGCAGTGGGCGGTCGCCGGCCCTGGATGTACAGGGCCAATTTTAATGTCAGCCTTGTACGTCCAGGGCCGGCGAAATGTCCAGGGAAGTTATTCCACCTCCAAGGTAGAATAACTTCCCTGTACATGTTTTTTTTACTTGCCCGGCGCGCGAATGGGGTTGGGGGGGGCAGGGTTTATTCCCCACAGCCCGACCCTGGCCTTAGGAGGCCAGATCGGGGGTCAGGCTGCAGGGAATAAACCCCTTTTTCAGGAGGTTGGCATTGCAGCTTTTTAATGGAGCTGCAGTTGACCCTAATATGCCCAGATGCTATCCATTTAGCATCGGGGCGTGTTGGGGGCATTCCGGTGCAGAGCAGAGGTGGGCCATGGTGCTACCCATGCAACCCCGATTTTCAGTGCTACACGGTTAGCACACTGTGCCTTAAAGATAGGCATGGGAAAACCTCACCTATCTTTAAGGTGCTGGGGCTAACCATGTAGCATCAAAAATCGGTGTTACACAGTAGCTCCTGCGGCTTCCTGGCTGTGCGGTGATACCCAGATTTTTGATGCTGGGGCCACACATGACCCCGACATGGAAAATCTGGGTTAGGCAGGAGAGCAGCGGCTATGTGCCGACGCAGCGCATAGCACTGCCCAGCTCAAAATCGGGCCCAATGCTTATACCCACTCAATTTGTTTACATGTTTTAATGAAGAAAAGTATCTATATTGTGTATATGTGTCTGTGTATATGTATGTTATATAGTTATATAACTGGCCAATAAGCTAAGTGTCAGTATTAGTCAATATTAAGTGGATTCTGAAGGCAATCCAGGTTCAAGCTTCTCTCCTGGCATAGCAAGGGTTGGCCTGCCCACTAGGCAGCTGCCTAGTGTGGCATACTCGAGTGGGCAGCAAGGCATGATCTTAAGAAGCAGCAGCTTTGTGCTACCATTTTGGTGCCCCTGGCATGAAAATCATGGCCTGCCACCACTCCTCTACCCGCCCACATGGTAGAGGGGCAGCATGATGGGGGGCTCCTGCCTGGGGTGGTGGAAATCCTTGAGCCGCCCTGGGCATAGTCCATAAATTCTACAAAGGCAGCATGCTCAGCCATCAGGTGGATGAAGGGATGAAGGAAGGCTCATAGTGTTGCCAAGTAATTTAAGGAAAGAGATTTTACAGTATATTAGTCCTGGATTTCCAACAACCCATCCAATGTACACTGTTACCTATGTCACTGGTGTCATCAGGGATTACAAATAACACCAAACAAGAATGCAACAACATTTCTGTCCTGGAACTAGGAAAACTGGCTACTCTACTCATGGTACCTCTGCCCATGACCGTAAGTAAGCAGGCCAGGTTTTTGGTTTCTTTCATTTGGGGAGGTATATTGGTTTGTTGTTTAATTTCAGTTTCTATTGTAGTAAACTCGGGATTTGGAGCTCCTTTTAATAAATTCCTCTATGGTTTTGCACTTAACATGTGAAATAAAGACTCATTGGAAGTGCAAAGCTTCTGCATTAGCGTTCGGGGACATGAGCAGCATGTCCCTGGTAGTTAACGCCAGGATGCAATGCTAATGTGCACTCCAGTAAGGCAGGTTTACCTAACAACTCCCGTAGATACATTGTTAGGTGAACTCGCATTAAGAACCACATTGCTACTGTGCATACGGCATTTGGACTGTTGCTAATAGTAATGCAAATTTACTAGAAAACAAGACTTTTTTTTTTTCATTTTGTGCACTCCTTTTTATTAAAGGCTTTCTCTTATTTGTGCCCATGCGAGAAACTTGAATGTATTCATCCCAAAGTATCAATAAGGGGATTGAAACTCTTATCACAAGATAATGGCTTATAGACATCTGCTCTTGATCATGCTTCCTATTTATTGGCCATCCAATGTAATTGATTTCTGCAGCCTCTCTTCTGAAAGTGACATAACAGCAGAGACTAGGCTAATATTTTATGATTGGGAAAACCAAGCTTCTAAGGAACATTGGCTGGGAGAAGAGAATTATCGAGCTGAGGAGATCTCTTTTACTCTTGTGCCTCTCTCTATAGCTCTGTCTTATTAAATAAAGATTTTTTTCCATAAGCAGAAAATGACACAAAAGTGGTATGTTTACTAAACAGCGGTAGCAGCTTCCGTGCGATATTGGAGTAGCAACCCCATTGAAATCAATGGGGCCACGTCTCCGATATCGCATGGAAGCCACTACTGCTGTTTAGTAAACATACCCCAAAGACTTTCTTGAAAAGATTCCTCAGTCTTTCGACCTCTTTCTCTCTCACTCTCTTCATCTTTCCATTTATCTCTTTACTTGATCTTCCTGTCATTTCTCTATCTCCCTCACTTTACCTACATCTGTCCCTTTTCTCTTTCATTCCTTCTACTCTTTGAATGATGTCCTCCTCTCCACCTTTCTCATTCTCTATCCCTTTAAAAAATGGGGCTCAGGGCATGATCCAGGAAACTACAGAACGGTGAGCCTAATACTGATACCTGGCAAAATGATAGAAGCTTTTATGAAAAGCAGAATTACTAACCATATGAATAGACATGGCTTAATGAGGTAGAGCCAACATGGATTTAGCAAAAGGAAGTCATGCCTTACCCATCTATGGGATTTCTTGGAAGGTGTAAATAAACATATGGAAAAGGGTGAGCTGGCTGATACAGTATAACTGGATATTTAGAAGATCGGTTTTCTCAAAGGAGAAAGGTGAATAGTGGAGCGCACCTCATATCGGTACTGGGATCTGTGTTTTTTTAAATATTTGTTAATGACCTGGAAAACAGAGAATGAGTTAGGTGATTAAATTTTCAGATGGCACAAAATTATTGTTAAATATCTAGTAAATTGTGGGGCGTTCAGGAGGAGCTTGCAAGACTGGGTGTGACCAATTTGCAAATGGGACAAAATTATTCAAAGTTGTTAAAACAGGACAGGATCATAAATAACTCCAGAAGGATCTTGTGATACTAGGTGACTGGGAATCTAAATAGTAGATGAAATGCAATGTGTACAAGGGAAAAATAATACATATAGGGAAAAATGCCATCTATATTGCATCTATGTGGGGACCATATTAGGGTCAACAGCCAGGATAATAAATTCAAATCCTTGGCTCCCTATGTGGTAATGGTTCATAAAGCAAATAATGTCAGAAATAATTCCAAAGAAATGGAGAATTAGAAGCTCAGATGACAAGACTTCGACTTTCATACTTTGGACATATCATGCGAAGAGAGTAATTGTTAGAGCAAGACATAATGCTTGGCAAGGAAGAAGGTCAACGCAAAAGAGGAAGGTTGGCAATGAGATGGATTGACACAATTATAGCATCTATAGGTGCCACTCTATCAACAATGAGCCACCTGACTGAAGACCAAACACAGTTTAGGTCAACTATCCAAAGGGTCGCCATGAGTCGACACTGACTCAATGGCACTTAACAACATCAACAACGAGTAGAGATTGGACATTAAGGGGTATGTTTACTAAAGTGTCCAAAGTTGGCATGCGATTTGGCTGTGAATATAGCATGGAGGCCCATGCTAATCTCAGAGGAGGCATGTACATCTGTCTCCCTGCCATTCGCATGTTGTAACCGCACATCAAAGCACTAACCAGCATATGGGTGCACGTAATACCAACCAATGTGGTGGCATTAAGGCAAACGGAAACAGCTTCAGTTAGCGCATGCCAAAGATGGGTGTGCTAACCGTGCTGTGCCATCAATGCCCATGTTCCACCCCTAACCCACCCAATCAGTGGGTTAGGGGTGGAGGAGTGGCCTAGTGGTTTGGGCGAGGTACTTCAGGCTGGAAGGTCGGGGGTTCAAATCCCACTAGAGGACAGCAAACTTGGGCCGGAAGGACTGGGGTTTCTAGTCCCACAGGTGCTCCTTGTGGTCTTGGGCAAGCCACTTAACCCTCCATAGTCCATGTTCCCTGTAAAATAGTTATCTCCAAGTTATAATGCCCTGTTCAATGTAATTTCAGTTTGTTCAATGTAAACCGCCTTGATTTCATGAAAGGTGGTATATAAGAAATGTTAAATAAATAAATAAAAATAAATAAATCATGCACTAACTGGTAAGCATGGGATTTTTCCCAAAGGGCCGTACAACGTTTTGCGCAGCATAGTTAGCGCTCAGCAGATACCACGCTAACCATTGGTGCGCTTTAGTAAGCCTTCCCCTAAATTCAG
The DNA here is from genome assembly GCA_033557465.1 of Ichthyophis bannanicus. NCBI lineage: Eukaryota > Metazoa > Chordata > Amphibia > Gymnophiona > Ichthyophiidae > Ichthyophis > Ichthyophis bannanicus. The sequence goes on along the minus strand of CM066032.1, from coordinate 1,157,984,415 downwards.
GTGCGGACATTTACACCTGCTTGAGAGCATGTAAAGTATACAAGTACACACGTAGATCAACATGTCCATCTGTGAACTCTGCCTGCAGAATGCTCTGCCAGAAAAATAAGTGTGTTCATGCCAACGTGGGCACTTGTATGCCGGTTGATATTTTATAAGAGGCAAAATGACTTTCTAAAATTATCTCTTATCATCTTATTTCGATACATATTGCCATAATCCTGAAATTACTCAACAAAACGTTAAGTTGCAGTTCCTACTATTACTAGTACTACTAATACTACTTATCATTTGTATAGTGCTATAAGGCATACGCAGCGCTGTACATATACCCATGGGAGACAGTCCCTGCTCGACAGAGCTTACAACCTACGCAAGACCGAAACACAACAGAGAGGGGATTAGATATGGTCATGCCACACATGGGTCATAAACTGAAGAATAAAGAGTCAGGATCCAAAAGCAGCCTCAAAGAGGTGGGTTTTTAGCTTGGATTTGAATAAGACCAGAGATAGAGCCTGACGTACCTACTCAGGTAGTCTGTCCCAGGCATAAGGTGCAGCAAGATGGAAAGAATCCAGTCTGCAGTTGGCAGTGGAAGGGAAGGGCACAGATACAAGGGCTTTGTGTCATGAGTGGAATTCCCAAAGAGGGCTGCAGGGAAAGATAAGGGAGGAGAGGTAATGAAGAATAGCAGAATGAAGGCACTTGTAACTCAGTAGAAGTATGCACTGGATGCGGTAATAGGGCTCGCCACCAAGAACTGCCTTTGACAAACATGTCAGCATTTACAGTTGGATCTGGCTTGCTGGCGTGGATTCACAGCTTGCTGCAAAAATTCCATGAATGTTCTATGTGCAGCACGGCCATCGTGTGCAAGAAACCTTGCCCAGGCTGCCACTGAAAACCTCTAGATCAGCAACAGCCCTTTCAAGAGCATCACTGGGGAAAAAATGGTGATGAAACATGATCTTTTGTAAACAGCCGCAAAGGGAATCATGTCGCTGAACTTCAAACATTAAATTGGGTTAGAAAAGAAATATTTCTTCTTGAAAGCAAAAGAAGGATTTCCTTTTAAGTTCAGCTAAGTATGTCAGCCTGGGTGCTGTCTGACAAGGAGTGCCTGAAGGGTGCTTTGCATTGAATAGGTTTAGCAAAAAAACTATTTTGGACTAAGCTATGTCCATCTTTAATTAGTTATCGAGGTTAAAAGGTGGGTCAAGAGCCTGCAGCTGCTCCAGGACTAATGTGTCAAAGCAAAGTGAAGACCAGCATTGAAAAGGAAATCATACTCCTTGGAGATTTGATAATTTTGTGACCGTGTGGCAAGCATTATGACTGCTAATGCAAGCTAGGGTATAAATGTTTCATATTAAGCCTTGCACTGCCGACAGTGAGAAAGTACGTGTAGTACTTTTTAGCTTGAAATGTGGAGTCACTTGAACCATATATTAAACTCAAGCTGGAAGAATAGGTGTAAACACAATCGGTATGCCTTTAGAATGTCATGTTTCGATGGTGGAACCTTATTTCTACCTTCCCCGGGGTTTGATGTACATTTAGCAACGGCGAGAAGAGGAGAACTCTTAATAAAGTGCTGCTAACGGTATCAAATGTATAGCAAGTGCTCTTGTGAAGTACAGACTAGTGGGAACATCAAGCTACTAATCGGACCTTCTGGATTTTGGTTTTTTTAACAGCACATACATCTAGTTAGTTGAATGCATAAATGTGACTGTATGTGCATTTTGGTTCCTTTCAGCGGAGATATAATAAAGTCATGCAATAATTGAAAGGAGTGCCAGCATGTAGGTAGTATTGTTTCAAATATAGTTTCTAGGCCTGGGTTAGGCATAGCTGATTTCTTGCCAGATTTTGATAGGTATTGTCATAATGCTGCAATCTGGGTCTGACACTTGCTTTCTTCTTGAGCCAGGACTTAGAGCAGCGGCAGTAGAAAATTCTTGAAGAAGTGTTAGCACAAAGCCTGTAAGTGCATGCTGGCTCACAGGCCCGGTGCTGACGTTTCTTAAAGGATTTCCAGCAACGGGAACCGATTCAAAGGGGAGGGGGAAAGCAATACAGGAAGAGTCCAAGAGGAATAGGGTAGGTCCTAAACTAGATGACCTTCATCTTCACACACATTCATGCTTTTGGGGAAGGAATGATCTCCCTCCTCCCACTATGTGAAGGCAAATTTTAGATAGTATTTGCAGATCGGAATTGAGATGTTGAGGTTGTGACATACACAGCGCTGGCCCAACTACTAGACAAACTACGTGGTCGTCTAGGGCAGCAGCCTCTGGAGGGCAGCAAAAGTAGGCCATTCAAAGCTAAATAATAGATTTTGACAGCCAGAGTGGGTATAAAGCTTGAGGTTTGCCTAGGGCTCCAACACTGGACCACCTCTAGGGCCAGCCCTGGACATGTGCAATTCCAGCTCTGCCAAACATGGAGCCTTTTCTAAAACAGAGCAGAAGTACACATGTATTTGCCAATAGACAGAGCTGAGGGAACCATTTTACAGACGTACATTTGGGAAAAATCAATGGCAGAAACTTGGAGACTTACACATTAAAGTTTTGAAATCCCGACTCCCATGTGTAAGTGCCATCACTTGCTCACGTAAGTCAGCCATTTTGCAAATCCACACGTATAGATGCTGCCAGATGCCGCTATCTTTAAATTCAGCCTGGAAGGATAACCTCCTTAATTTCTCCAGTGAAGGGCAGGATGAATCTAGCAATTTTTAAAAACCTATAATATCAGGGAGCAACTGTAAATTGCAACATGAACAACTTTGCTCATACAAGTGCATTCCCTATATGAAATGAGGAATACAACTGTAGATTTTTGATCTGCGCAGGCACATCCTAACCATGCCCCGACATACACTCTTTACATTTCTATGCATTATGGTCATTCACCTGTAATTTAGCACTTTCTAAAATTGCCATTTCCATGTGTAAATGCCAGATTTCACACATGAAAATTGAGAATAAATCTTCTACAATAACCTTTTTTAGAGAGGTCCACATTTTTATAAAGAGGCCTTTAAATTCTTTTTCTAAGGTCTGTGCTATTCCCAGTGGAGGCATTATTAAGATTGTTAGTGTAAATTGCACTGAACCAGTGGTGTCAATTCCACCCAAGCAGCACCTGCAATGCGGGGGGGGGGGCTCAGGCAGAAAGGGAACCCATACAGCGGCAGTGATAGCTCTCGTAAGTCTGACACAAGCCCACTGGCTGTTCTTTGCCAGGCCAAAATCTTACAATAACAGCCACACCGCACATTTTTGGCCCAGCAGGGAACAGCAACTAGGACCACAGCAAACTTAAAGCAGAATAGCGTGACAAACACAATGAGATAAGTTTGCTGCCATTGCTGCCCCATGGGAGAGGCCCTCACGATGGGTGAGGGTTCGTGTGTGCCACTGCTACAACAATGTGGAGCCCTCAGCAAAATTTTGTTTGGGGGCTCCTCATTTTAACTTACGCCACTGGACTGAACTACTTTGCCAAGGAGTAACTATGACATAGTTCAGGGTATTGCTCAGTGAATATTCAGAAGATTCTAGCCAGAAGAGGGTTGGAGGTTGTGGAAGAGAGAGAGATTAACCCACTGTCCTGGAGCTGGATAAGAAGGAATCTGATCTGAGTTCCAGAAAAGAACAAAGATCTCCACAGGAGTAACAAAAACTTCTGTCAGGTTCCTCTCTAGATGTGCCCAGCTTATGTGGGGGAGTAAATAAAGGAAAGGAGAGAGATGCCCATACTGCGCTTTCTCCAGTAATATGTTGTATTCATCTGAAGAGAAGGCCTATGGTCTTGAAAATTTTTATTTGTAGATCATCTCTGCACAGTTTTCATGTCTTTTGCAATAAAAAGTATCACACTCTGCAGAGAATTCATTTTTTTTCCCCTTAGACCCAGTATGACTCCTGGAAATCTGTACGACTGATCAGAGTGTGAAATTGTTATCAGAGAAAGACATGCTCCATGCCTTTTTCCCTCTAATGATGCAAGGCAGACTGTAACTTTCTGAAGTCTAGCCCAGCAGCATCACTTCCCTTTGATAGCGCTTTCATTCCTCGGGAGTGCTATTCCAGAAGGGCTTTTTTTTTTAACCTTAACAATAAAATTAAGCCACAATCCCCCATAGTTAACTCCAATTGCTTTGTTGTAATGCATCATAATCTTTTCCTGAGTGAAAGGCAGTGAGATGCAAATGGAACTGGCAATGCGACTATCTCCCTTTTAAATGAAGCTGAAACACTCTGAAAGTAAATTCCATTTCAGAAGAATTTGCATCACATCTCGGAGATAATGGCACTTATATTTTATGGTGTGCCATATAAGTAATAATGCTTAAATCTTCAGATGCAGAAGTATGGGGAGTTGCATGTTAGGCTGAGAAAAAATAAAGCTCAGTATATGCTTTAGCAATAAAACCAGCAATCCAAATCGAAAAGGACTGCTATAGCAAGTGTAATTTTTCTCTGCTGAGGATAAGAATGGTGAAGCCAGATTAGAGAATCAGGTCATAAAGTAAACATGTAGAGGAAAGGTATCTAGTAGGGGTTTCTTCTATTTAGCATCTGCAGTGATATCCCCTACTTAATAAGCCATGGAGAATTAGGGTATATTAGCGTACGGTTGCGCTGCTGCACTAAAAGGTAATGTGGGGATTCCATGCTAAAAACCCTGTGCTATCCCGGTAGCATGTGTTGGGGTGGAGACTGAGTGGGACGGGGCATTTCTGGTATATCACAGCAAGCACAGGATGGATGTTTACAACCCCCTGCAGTTAGCGCAAAGTCCCGCGCTGGTAACACAGCCCATATGTACATTACTGGTGCAGGGCTTAGTAAACATGCCCCTTAGTGTCCATGGGGTGGATAGTGTTTACCTAGTAGTATTATGGGGACTAAAGGGTAAAATATATGAATTGTCACATCTTATCAATAAGGAATCTCTATAAATGAGAGTAGTTTACTATAGGGAGTTACTATATATTAGACAAGTGCAGGAGAAAAACTTAAGGTGGTAAATGATATGAGAGAGAGAAGGAGGTGCTGGCAAATTAATAAGATGACCATACCAACTGAAAATTGGCTCCAAGGTTAGATGAAAGACATAGGAGGAAGGAGGCCAAACCTGGGTATTGGTTTAAGCATGGAATGCGTATCTATGCAGTACAGTGCAGATGAAGATGAAAGACAACAAAACTTATTGACTTCGATAAGTGCAGTACCCCGCAGGCAGTCAAGATTGTATGACTGACAACGTGGATATGGCTTTAGAAAGAGCAATGTAGACAGAAAGGAGAGTAAAAGGCTTTTTTTTCAGTTTGTTTCATTTTGACTAGTTTTTTTTTCATTTTTTCCCTTTTTTGTTTTGTTTTGTTTGTAAAATAGACTATTTTACAAATCGGCTCCCAAAAACAAAGAAACACATTGACAAAATTAAAAGCTTCCCCACCCAGACTTCTGAGCAGCTCCCCAGGCACCCAGTTGGAACAATTTTATAATTCAGCGCCAGTGGAGCAGGAGCGACTCAGGATTGTTCTTGCCCCTTGCAGCTTCTGGGAAGTTGTAGGGTGATGGCAACAATCCCGGGTAGGGAGCTTTACTATAGTTTTGGCACTGCGGCTTGGCAGCAGCAAGGAGGCAAGTTTAGAATTGTTTAATAGGAAAGAAAAATGAATATCATTTTCTTATTCTAATGTATGCATCATCCAGTCTTCAGAAAAACTCATAGCGACATTCTTTAAAACATACAAAATACTCAATTCAGAGAATGCGCACATAAAAACAGCAAGAAGATATATAATTTAACAAAACAGCATTCTACCACAAAAGCATATCAATTAATTGACACATTAAAAGAAGGATTGTATTTCATTTTGTTTGAAAATGAAAAGAAACAGAATAGGAAACATCACTGAAATTTCCCATTCATTTTCTTGAAAGGGCTCTCCTACAGGATGGAGAAGACTGGGTGGTCCAGTTGGACATTATCTGCATCACCTATAGGTTACCGTGATAACATGCAATTATAGGCTGGTGAGATTAAAATTAATACTGCTGAAAACACAAGTGTCATTGATTAGAGAAATAGCTGAGCTACAGCATAAGTTTAGGGTCCAGACATTATACCCAAGTGAAATAAACTTTTTTCAGGCCATTATCACTGAAATATGTAGAGCTACAGCAGTAGTTTAGACATCATTTATGTGGATTGTGCTGAAGTTTATAGAATGTCATACTCCAAGCTAATAGTGAAAGCTACATGAATAGCTATGGAGCACAATGCGTCTGAAACTGCATGGGTGGTAGGATGTTGAAGAGAATGATTAATGGCACAGGTTATGGCTTGTATAAGGTAGAAAGAGAAATGCCATAGGGACTGTGTAGTGACAGGCCTGCTTTTCATTATCTCCCATACATTGAGAGATGAAAGGCAGTTTTTGTTTACGACACTGATATTAGATGTAGTAAATTCGAGTCTGGCAGACCATGACACGCTGCAGGAAAATTTTGAAAAATTAGAGGAGTGAGCTGTAAAGGTGGCAAATGTGATTCAGTGGAGACAAGCATACGGTGATGCACCCAGGAGAAATAGAAAAACATAAGTAGTATTTATAAAGAAGCGGGAAGTTTTAGGAACATGCGAGACAGCCAAGGACTGAGATGTCCAGATAGAGAATAAAGAGAGTAAAACAGAAATTATTTTGCTGCCAGAAAAGGGAGATTAAAAAGAGGTGATATTCCTACAATAGAAGGCCCTTCTAGGGGTATTCATGAATAAGGGTATTATTTTAGATGGGTGTTTACCTGGATGGTATGGATGAGTTCAAGAGATTATTAAGAAAGCACCAAACATATATTTAAAGGTACATTTTACAATGGGATCCCAAGTGCAGTCTGGGACGTCAAAGCCAGACCATCTGAAATGTGGATGTGCCTGATATGGACATCTATAGAGACATCTATATAGACATCCCCAGAATAGCTTCTCAGAACATGGACATCTAATAGCATGGAGGCACATTCCGACCTGGCCGTCCAGCTCCTTGTGCGGCTGACCAGAAGCGGGACACCCAGAGGTAGATCCAATTCTGATCCCGTGTGGGCTAGATGTGCCCGTGGGATCAGAATTGGTCTATGGCCTGAACGTGCAGGCCGGGCCCTGATTCTGATCAGCCCGCACACCCAGCAGATCCCTGGCTACGTCAGTGAGGCTCCTGAATGGAGCTGCAGTACCATTCAGGAGCCATAAATACCGGTCACCACAGATTATCTTCTTTCCCCGCAGCCAGACCCTCAATCCGGCCTCCCATGGCCAGAGTTCAGCTGCGGAGAACTTACTCGACCCCTCTACTGTTTTGTCCCAGCCCTGGGACGGGATCTCCCAACATCCAGGGGGAGTTATTCCACCTCTTCAGTGGAATAAGTCCGTCGTCTATGTTCACGGCCCCGGACGTACAGGGCCGACCTCAGAATCGGCCCTATACGTCCAGGGTCATGGCCCGCCCATGCTCTACCCTTGCTCTGCCACAGAAACAGCCCCTCCTGCCTCCATCTAAGTCTCCCCATACAAATGCACTGTTCGTACAGGGAGCCATTAGCTGTGGACGGCAGGGGAGAGAATAGTGGGGATGGACGTCCAATCCAGACATCCATCTCCGCTATTCACTGTACTAAATGACCCCCATAATGGTTAAAGTAGTGTGTTGGGAGCAGGGTGGCCAGGGTTCAAATCCCATTGTGGGGGTTTGTGATCTTAGACTAGTCACTTAACTGTCCATCTTTTCTACACTCTCTGAATGTTTTAAGGCCAAAACAAGTACTTTCCTGATGCACATTTGCACCTGCAGCAGGTCTAAACTTGGACATGCCTGTAGACGTCCTCGTCATTCCTGAACTCAAATGGAAATGTGCAAATCCATTGAACCTCCCCAGACACACCTCCACCACACCCCCTTGCCTACTTGGATGCTCCTGTGCCGGAGACATCTGTAAACATCATTTGTGGAATGGCTTCAGAGACATCTCTGTGATTTTGACGACCACATGCACATCTTCAGACACCTAAATCATGACTAACCCTTTTAAAACAGCCCCCTTAGTTATGTATAGGCGTTTATAATTTGTTAACTGAGGTGGTCATTTTCCAGTGAATTAGGAATTCTTTTACTTCAGTGGTTCATAATGAGTCAATCCTTTCCTCAGTTAATCAGGGCCTAAACACTCCAAAGCTTTAAACCTCAAATATAAGACCTTAAAATGAACTTATAAAAGTCCTGGGTAGCTAGTGAAAGTCATGTTGCATTGCTCTGATGTGAGACTTTAAAATTACTACCTGTCACCAGCTGAGCAGCAGAGTTTCATATAGTCTGCAACCTGCATATAGTTTAGTAGTAGAACCAACATAAAGGGCATAAAGGGCGAACTTTAAATGGTCAACCTCTAATAATGACTTTAAGTGATATATCATACAGAGATGATAGAAAGTGTTCTGAGCAATCACTGAGGCATTGTTCCCTGTCAAAAGTGAAAAGTCAAGAACAAGTCTAAGGGGCATGTTTACTAAAGTGCTGCAGGTAACGTGGGACTAACAAACGGTTGGCACACATTTTTACCACAGCAGGGACAGAGTGGAAAAAAGAAGGGGGCAAGGAGGTGGCAAAGAAGTAATGCTGCGCTGGGCACGTCAGTCCGTGGTAGTAGCAACTGCACTCCAGATGTGCATGCGTGATGTGTGAGGGCATGCATTTTCTGTGCCCTGCATTTGTATGCCAGCAATAGTGTGACCCCCCTAGACATACATATGGCATTGGAGCCACAGAACATGATGTGTAGAAGATGGGAGCACACGTCCTCACAGCCCAGAAACACAATAATGCCACCCTGTCAACACTGTGAGGAAGCTGCCCAACACACCCAGCAGACAGAACAGACAACAATACATAGCCCCACCCCCAACAGAGCACAATGCAGGTGGCCAGTGAAGGCTAGAGAAGGCTGACTGGGAATACCTGCACCCCGCTGCACAGCACAGAAATATGTGCCAAAGTATGAAAGGGCAGGCCATTCAATTCAGGGAAGCAAACCTATAGATAGCGGCTGAGCTGTGGCCTCGGCTGTAGGGGTAAGGGCCCAAATGCAGCACCTGCATGCCCAGGGGGCCCCATTCCAGCATACAGGCTCTGGAACATCTAACCCTCTTACCCTGAGGCACCCACAGTGCTTGACAACCTAGGCTTTCATGGACAGGTGACCAAGCTGCTGGTGGGGAGGGGGGGTTTGGGGCCCTTTCCTGTCACTCTGCCCCTGCTAGAGAGAAGTTCAGAACCCTCTCATGTGGATGAAGGGGTGGTGCCATGGCCTGATGCACGGATCAGCTGCTAAAACACAGGGATCACACAGAGATGGGGGGCATCTGACTGGGGCTCTCTGCCATCTACCCCTCCCATCTATAGGGGCAGGAGCTTTTCAGGTGCAGCCCCTAGGACATGCATGTAGGCTACCCACCCTACAAACAACTGGTGTTCCTGTGTTTGAAGGCACTCTACAGTGTTGTGGGCTCTGAAGGCACTTTACAGTACAACCCACCCACCCACCCCCAATTCGTCTCCAGCCCAAACACACCAGCATTCAGGAAGCTGAGGGACCCAAAGCTCTACGGGGCTTGCACATGTTCCCCAGATAGGTAGAACACATAATCCTTCCTGTTTGCATCAGGCCTTGGCAAATTCGGGAGTCAAACATCCTCGCAAGGCCAGAGGTTTAATGTAAATGCTGCGGAGCTGTTTTAGACCTTTGCTGCCACTGCAGGTGTCTGAGAGGGGCGGAGGTAGCGGGGGGCAATGAGGACTGGGACAATAGTTGAGGGGGGGGACTCAAAGGATGAGGTTTGCAACAGCACTGCCCTGAGGTTCTTCACCTTTGCTTTTAAGGGCAATGTGCAACCACTGAAGAATATTTCAAACAGATCTAGATGGAGTCAAATATACCCACTCCATAATTCCTCAGTTTTGATTGCATTTACTTTAGTTTGTTTGAGATCCTCCAATTTAAAATTGACTATAAACAACCTTAACAGCTTCTACTACTACTACTAAACATAGTGCTACAAGACATACACAGCACTGCACAGACACATGTAAAAGATGGTCCCTGCTCTTCAGAGCTTACAATCTAGCCAAGACAGACAACACAGTAGCTGTTGACATGGGATACATCTAGGGGAATGGTAAGGAAACACAAAGGAGATCAGGTCTTTCAAGATCCGAAAGCGGCAGCAAAGAGGTGAGTTTTCAGCCTGAATTTGAAGAACACAGTTTTATATAGGACAACCCCCAATGGGCAATAAATCTGTGCATCATCTGTATACAATTGAAAATGCCATCCAAATGACCTAATGATAGACGTTGCTGGAGAAAGAGTGGAGCTCTATAGTACTTAAAACACAGAGGGGTAGTTACTAAGCTGCAGTAAAATAATGTATTTTACCACAGCCTAATTTACTGCAGGGATGAAATAAGGAGCATGACCCATTGGTGGTAGTAAAGACTACCACTTGCCGATCAGAGGTACCATTTTGAACCTGGATGCCCAACAGGACAAGAAGCTCCTGACGCCTCCCTCAGCATTTAGCAATGGTTTTCCTAGTGTCTATCTGATGGAGGTCTTGTTCAAGGGGGGGGGGGGGGTTATCTGAAGGGATCTGTGCTGGGAGATTGGGAATGAGGGGGTGATTGTTTTATACATGAACCCATTTACAAAGCTCCCAGAGAGCATCAGGCCATGGAAAGAAAAAAAGAGCATTAGCTCAAAACTGGTTATTTTTCCAGAAGTAACACAGGTTGTGATTTGCTTAATAATGAGGTGCTTTGTATCTCATTCTTAAAGAGCTTATGTTGTGGTAAAATAATGTCCCTTGAGGTAAAAATGCAATGTTGCTATTTAACATGCATTATTTGGCAAAAATCATCAATTATCCCCTTAAAGCACATTAGTAACTACTCTCCCTTAATCCTTTAAAGGCTGAAAAATAAAACATTTGCTCCAATCAACTGTCTTCTAGTGGCCTTCTAAAACAGATCTAAAGCAACAAATAACTGTCTTCTCCAAACCAAGCTTCTCAAGCCTTTGTGAAAGAATTTGTTAGCCAACCATGTTGAAGATTAAGAAGATTAGCAAGGATAGATGTCGTCAGTCAGTTGTTTGTCACATCCTGTAAGTGAGGGTACTTACAATCAGACTAGATACTAAAACAACTCGGGATGTTCACTCTGAATAAAGGACTACTAAGGAGGATAGGATAATATTGTAGAAATGCTTAAGCAGCTCAAAGATCAATTTATAATAGGAATTATTCAAAATTGATGAAACTGGTAGAACCTGCAGGCTCTTTAAACTGGATCAAGGATACATTTACTTTAAAATTAGGGGAAATTGTTTAATACCTAAAGTGAACAAATGCTGTAATCATCTACTGCCAAATCAAATTGTGACTTTTTCCAGAGAATTATTAAAAAAAAGATATGTAACCTTTTGTTATAGTAATATCAGATATTATAGGGATGTATAAAAGCAAAACTAAATAATGGTCATCTTGATTATATAAAGACTGAACATGATAGACAGATGTCTTTTCAGTTTAAAATATATAACTAAGAAGAATGCAAGCCAGAAAGAGGATGAAATAAGTCCTTGGGATATTCCATTGAACATGGAACCTTTTGTAGTTTTGAGTTTCCTACCAAGAGCATGAATATAAGACCCTCTTTAGCAGGATGGGTTTGTAAAATGTTTTGGCTCGGTGAGTCCTTGGCAACTTGGAACCCACTTATAACCTTAGAAAGGGTTGAAATGCAGAAACATAGTTCTAGATGTCCCTTCTTCCCTCCTATCTATTGATGAGGCCACTTGTAACTTGGCTAACCTGATCTACGTCTTCCCCAATTCTGGTCTCCCTAAATCTTCCTCTCACTCTTTGAGGTTTCCTACCCTCCCTAAACATCTCTCTCATATTAGAACTAGGCCTTTTCACAATCCTTCTAACCTTATTCACATTCCTCTCCTCTCCCCGTCTGCTCTCCCCTTTTCCTGTGCCTTATGGAATGTTCACTCTATCTCTAATAAACTTGCCTTTGTACATGATCTTTTTATTTCCCGCTCTTTTCACCTCTTTGCCTTAACTGAGACCTGGCTTCTTCCTGAAGACAATGTCTCCATTGCCGCTCTTTGTCATGGGGGCTTCCAGTTCTCCCACTCTCCTCGGCCTCCTGGTCGTGGTGGGGGTATTGGACTTCTTCTGTCTCCCTCTTGTCACTTCCAGTCTCTCATCCTACCTCTCTCTCTTTCCTCTCTCTCTTTTGAACTCCACTCGATCCGCCTCTTCGCTCCTCTCCCACTCTGAGTAGCTGTTCTCTATAGTCCTCCTGATACTTCTATTTCCACTTTTCTTTCTGACTTTGATTCTTGGCTGTCTACCTTTCTTCACCCCTCCTCCCCCACCCTTATTCTTGGCGACTTTAACATTCATGTTGATGATCCCTCCAATCCCCATGTTCTAAAACTCCTCTCTCTTATCTCCTCGTATAACCTTCAACTCTCTTCCACTGCTCCTACTCACCAACATGGTCATTGCCTTGACCTAATTTTCTTCTCTAACTGCTCACCCTCCAACTTTTCTAACTCTGTCCTTCCTTTATCTGACAACCACCTTTTAAGTCTTATTATTCATCATCCTCCACCTCAGCCTCGTCCTGCTTCCACTAATCTATTTAGAAACCTTCTTGCTATTGATCCCTTAGCTCTCTCCTCCACTATTTCCTCACCCCTTTCATCCATTCTTTCTTCTAATTCCATTGATGAGGCTGTGGCCTCCTATAATGCTGTACTCTCCTCTGCTTTGGATTTTCTTGCTCCCCTCATCTCACGTCCTGTTAGGCGTTCTCCTCCACAGCATTGGCTCTCTCCTTTTGCTCACTATTTGCGCTCCTGTGCCCCCTCTGCTGAGCGTGCCTGGCTCAAATCTCACTCTCATGCTGACTTTCTCCACTTTAAATTCATGCTCTTCTCCTTCCAATCAGCCATTGCACTTGCCAAACAAATCTACTTCACCCATCTGACTAACTCTGTTGTCTCTAATCCTCGTCCTTTCTTGTTCTCTCCATAAACATTTATTCTTGTCTTGTTAATTGTTATTTGTATTATCTAATTTATTTCATATTTTGTCTTGACTAGATTCTGAGCTCTAACGGGCAGGGACTGTCTCTTTTTATGTTTGTACAGCGCTTCGTATGCTGCAGCGCTTTATAAATGCTTAGTAATAATAATAATAATAGATGTGCCATTTCTAAGGGGCTTGTTTACTAAGCTGCGGTAGCGTCTTCCGACAGACATCGGAGCCCCAGCCCATTGAATTCTATAGGGCTGCGGCTCCGATGTCAGTCAGAAACCGCTACCACTGCTTAGTAAACAAGCCCTAAGTTATAGAAGATGTAGAGGTTTAGGGGTGGCACTACAGAATTACTTGGATGAAGTTATTTAACCCAATCATCACATTTCGTGTTAAATGCTAGTACATCATCATCACTTCAGATATTAAGATAAATGGATGTTAATATTGATAGGTTGGTTACATGAATATTTGAGTTTCTTATTGGTATACAAGTGAAGATGTGCAATATACCATCTGAGCTTAGTTTTTCTGGTTTCATTTTTAGGCTTTCCAACAATTGAGTGTTATGAGGAATTATATTAAAGGGATGAAATATCCATTTATAGACACAATAGCTCTCTGAAAAGGGTGTAGAAATTCATAAAATTTGCCATTTAGGAAGAAAATATGAATGTCTCAGGGAAGTGTGACAACCAGAAAAATTGGGTCTGTATGTTCAGAGAACCAAGCCTCCAAAAAATATTCTCAGTTGCTTTCTATGGGAACAATTTCAATTTGCACAATGTTGAATGCTCCTCCATTCCTAAAACACTCCTGTCTAGCAGTTTGGTTAGTATCATTACATGAGGTAGTGACAAGGGAAAATAACTCAAGTAACTTGTGACGGATGATGCAAAAAGATCATTCCATAGCCTTCTCTCCCCACACTTCAATCACACAAAAACATCCCACATCCTAAATAGCCTCGCTTTGCCACCACACATAACACATCCTATACATCATACATCCACACTGACATTCACATCAATACCAACACACACTCTTTCATCCCATTGTCAAAATATACTCTCATATTTTTATACTTCCACAGATGTACACACCCCTCCCAATTCTCTATACATCCTAGTCACCTGCTACCCTACTCCCATACTGCTCATTAAAAATCATACCAACCTCCTACATACTCCACCTCTGCTAATACCTTCCTCCTACTGTACATACCCTCACTAATACCTCCAACACTCTCCCCACACACAAACCTACACCCTACACACCCCACCTCTGACTACATCCACAATGCACACCCTATATTTATTTATTTAACAAGTTTTGAATCCCGCCTTTTCTTTCAATCAAAGCGGTCAATACATCACAAGGTTAAACAAAGGTAAAGGAAACAAACATTACATTACACAGGTCTGTGACTAAAAAGCTGTTTGATTGTTTTCATCTAATTTCCATGTATTTTGGTGTGCTGAAAACAAATAAAATATTGAAAAAACTCCTAGACGTCATGATTTGCCACAACATGCAAAATTGTCTTCAAATTTATCAATTTTTTTCAAATTACTATTAATTAATTCAAATTGCTATTAATTCATTCACATAAGTGCATTTAAAATATAAAATGCCAAAAAAACCTTAAAGGGGTTGTCCGAGTTATGTAAAAACAAAATATAGCACTGTAAATCTGATGGTCAGCAATATATACATAAGCTAAGCAAGTTTTAAGTCCGTGCTTCTAATGGTAGAAGGGGTTAATCTTTCCTGAAGAATCCAGTGGGAGGGAGACACAGGGCAGATAGCAGCAGCTCCGGTCAGTGCAGGGGGGCGTGGCCAGCACTGTGACGTCTCGTGTACAGACACAGAGCTGCTCTCACCTGCATGCCACACTTGTGCATGAGTCATCATCAGGTTCTTGGTTCTAGGCTGTTCACACTTTTTCATCGCAATTCGTGTTAACTCGTCATTCTTCAACCGTTATGTTATGGCTCCGCGAAAGTGTATTAATTTGACAGACAGTTTCTGTTTCATCTGTGGTGAATATACAGTGTTGAAGCAACAGCAGAATATTACAGACTTTGTGAAAAAAGTATACTTTGCATACTTTGGACTAAAAATTGGAGATCAAGATAAAGTCTGGGCGCCTCATAAAGTGTGCAAACGGTGTGTTGAGGACCTCCGAAACTGGTTCAAGGGTAAGAAAAAATCTTTCCGTTATGGGATTCCTATGGTATGGCGAGAGCAAAAGAACCATAGTGACGACTGTTACTTTTGTTCATGCGATGTGAAAGGGTTTAATTCCAAATGGAAGCATTCCATTTCATACCCCAATCTTCACTTGGCAATTCGTCCCATCCCCCATGGCACAGATATACCAGTACCCAAGCCCCCTGCTACCTTGGAAGAGATACCTAGCTCCGATGAAGGTGAAGTCATACCTGAACCAGATGATGAATCAAGTTCTGACTTTGAAGATGATACAAGACCAAAATTGTTTTCTCAGGAGGAGATGAATGATTTGGTAAGAGACTTGAATCTTCCCAAAGATGCTGCTGAGTTACTCGGATCAAGGCTGAAAAGCAGGAATTTATTGTTGCCAGGAGTGTCATCTTCATGGTTCAGACATCGTGAAAAGGAATTCGTTCCTTACTTCGCCCAGGAAGACAAGTTGGTTTATTGCATCGATGTCGAAGATCTGATGGGTCAATTTAAAATCCAATATGATTCAGAGCAATGGCGTCTTTTTATAGATTCTTCAAAAAGAAGTCTCAAAGCAGTTTTACTCCACAACGGTTTTTATGCTTCCATACCTGTAGGTCATTCCGTACACTTGAAGGAAACCTACGAGAACTTGGACTTGGTTCTTCGTAAACTTAAATATGAAGACCATGGTTGGCAAGTGTGTGGGGACTTGAAGGTCTTGTGCATGCTACTCGGGCAACAAGCTGGGTATACCAGATATCCTTGTTTTCTGTGTCTATGGGACAGTCGTGACTGACAAAATCACTGGACCAAGAAGAGTTGGCAGCCGAGGGTGCTAACAGTCGTTAAAAAAATGTCCTCCGAGAAACTTTGGTACCTTCCCATAAAGTTCTTCTACCACCTCTCCACATAAAATTGGGATTGATGAAGCAATTTGTAAAATCACTTCCAAGAGATGGAGAATGCTTCAAATACTTGGTCACCAAGTTTCCAGGCCTGTCGGAGGCAAAATTGAAGGAAGGTGTGTTCGTCGGACCAGACATTAGAAGGCTTATAGTTGATCAAGAGTTTGTCAATACCGTGACGGATCCTCAAAAAGGGTGGATTGCATTTAAAGAAGTAGTACAGAAATATTTAGGCAATAACAAAGATCCTCACTACAAAAAGATTGTCGGACGAATGCTGAAAGCATTTCAAGCTTTAGGTTGCCTGATGAGTTTGAAAGTGCATTTCCTCCAGTCCCACCTTGACTACTTTCCTGAAAATTTGGGAGTTGTGAGTGAGGAACAAGGTGAACGATTCCACCAAGACATTAAAAAGATGGAAAGGAGATACCAGGGAAAATGGAGCATTACAATGATGGCAGACTACTGTTGGATGCTTCAGAGAGCCATTCCAGATGCTACTCACAAGCGTAAATGCACGAAGAGGAGCCTCACAAGGAAGAAGAATCAAGTTTAGTGTGTGTAGGTGAGCTCATTTCAGTTCAAAAAAGGATTTTCATGAAAATATTGTAATAAAACTTGTCAGACGGCTGCCTGGGTGAGAATGTTCACAGTCTTGGCAAGTGCATATATCAATATGATTTGCAAGGGATTGTGGGCAATGCAGTCCATTCACACCAGACACAGCTGCTCACAATAATTAGTTGTGCTTGAGGGTAAAGCCAATAAGATATTTATTTATGGGGTTATTTCTCCCAACACAGATATGCTTGGTAGCACATAAATCAGGTTACTTGCTTTCAGTGTTAAACTTGGAAAAACAAAATCAGAAAACAACATTTGAACTTGTCAGGCAATTAAAGCAAAAGAAATAAGACCTGGTTGGCAACAAACTGGTCTTTTCTGTAGGCTTTAGCTAATATTCTCTTAGCAATATATCAAACAACAAACAAAAGCCACAAAGAAAGGAAAAACTGTTCTTCTCAGGTTAACTTCTTGTATCTTCCCACATAGATTCAGAAGTGATTCTCTCAGAGCCCACAAGCAATTAGGTAAGGCTCAATTGCTATCAGTTATCCAGCTGAAACCCCTTAGCTGGCTTGCTTTCTACTGCGTGGCTAGAAATCCTACACAGGAGCTTTTCTGAGTAGATTAAAGAACAAGTTTGTATTTCTTTGTGATGGTTGCTGTATTTTATAACAGAAAATCACCAAAGGAGTTTAGACAGAGAGCAATCCATGTAAACACATCCTTCATCTGCAATCACTCCCCCTTCTTCAACAATCATGGGTTCAATATCCTGGATTGGCACAGATGAATTTCTCAATGGAGCACTTTCAGGAGAATACTTGTTTCCCTGCTGTCTTTCAAGGTTATAGCTAGGGCATGGATCAGTGTTCATACCTGAGCTCCCATTGCTGTTAGAGTTCCTCTCTATATAGCCTGGCCAGTATGTAGTCCAGTTCTTATGTCCAGCCTTCCAATCCAGATCCCTGGACACTGGGTCTCTCTTCACATACCTTCTGGCACGGGTCTTAGGGTCCCTTCCCAGTGCAGCCGTCTCCCTCACAGGTACCGTCTGGAGATTCCTAGCTCTGCAGCACCATTCCTCTGGTTTTCCCCAGTCCAATGGTGTATGCTGGCCCTTGGAATGCCTCCCAGTATACGTACTGCTCCGGACTCCTCTAGATCTCCCAAAGGCTTTTCTCTTCTTTCTTACAAAGGGTTTCTTGCCCTCTCTGTCCGTCCGGTTTGGCTTCTGCTTCTGATGATCCTCCAGATGAAACTGAGAATATCCAAGCTGATCATGAAGATGATGAGGATAATTCTCTGTAGAATAAACTCTACCTTTATTCTGCCTAGATGAGTGCTCCACCCTAACACAGCGCAGCTGTGCTGAATCAGGCCCTGCCCTTTGAGATGAGTGCTTAGGGATTACCTCATAGCCCTCCTGATTGAACACACGTTTCCCCACTTCAGCTCCTCTAATGGCTGTTGGAAACCTGGTGCATTCTGGGACTGGTAGTCTTTTATGGGAAAATTCTGTTTTCTTATTTCTACCAGAACTGACAGATTGCTTGTTCAGAGTCACTTCACCTTTTCTATAGCTCCTTCCTGAGCTATGATAAGCTTCCTTATCACAAACTTTAATTTTATAAGTCTATTTCCATTTATTTTGAGGTATTGCCTTATTTAACATAGTTACCTAAATTGTCAGGAAACGTGATGTCCTATGACAAAATGGAGGTCATTTTCGGATTCAGCGCACCAAAAAACATAAAGATTACGTGGAATAACCAAAACAGCTCTTGAAAAATATTTTTTTGCAGACCTGTGTTATCAGTACATCGAAGTACTAGACACTAGGAGTACAACCACAAGGAAACACATTATATACCTTACATAACATTTAACTACGAAAAACATGCAAGAACCAACATATAGCAGCAGTTTACTCGGGCCCGCACGGTCCTACGCCTAAGGGCCACGCCAAAGGGCCCTCTGGCGAGGCCCTCAGGCACAGCCTGCAAGGCGCGGGCGTGCCTCCGGTGCGGCGGTTTAAATGTCATTCTGAGGCAGTTCGAGGGAAGTGAGCAGGAACTCCCGCCCAGCCCTTTGATCTTGTTTTCAGCTGCTGCCACTCTCCCTGATTTCTGGAGAGCCTCCGGTGCAACGGTTTATATAAATCCACAGCTTACATACTCCTGCAACCACACACCTGCACCCTTCTACACAAAGCTACAATCCACCATAAGCATCCGTGTCCTCCTTTCTTCTCCCACATGCCTACATCATGCAAACACACACTAATCCGGAAAGCATCCCCAAAGTCATGCCTCTACATACTTTCCTTACTTGTTTAATAATATCTTAATAAGGACAATTAATTTGCAATAGAACATAAATTGTGTCTCTTTGTGACAGATGGTTCAACTCAAAATCAGAATTCATTTCAAGAAGATCCCAGGGGTCTGATTCATCAAGATCTTGTCCTATAAACACATAATGTGATAGCCATAGTGAATCAGCCCTTACTCACGAGGAGTCCAGATTCTGATGCACTTCCAGGGAAGAGGGGGAAATGCCAGTGGAACATTAGGTTGACAGCTTTGAATTTCTAACTCACAGAACTTCTTTATATAAGAGAAAGGAACAAGGGGAAGGGAGGTGGATTTAGGACACACCTTTCTTAGATGTTAGCAGATAATAGCATGAATCTGATTCAGAGCATAGCAATAATAATTCATATCATTTCTTTTGAAGCACATGTGGACCAGCCTGTTAGCTCAGTGGCAGTGCCCGAGAAAATCTGGGTCCAGTTCTGGTGTTTGGCCTTCTGCTCCCCAGGTTGGCTGGGAGCTGGGAATGATACAAAGGCAGCATTTATGGTTCTTGGGCAGGGTCCAGCATTGTGCAATAGTGACTCTATCTATTTATATTGATTTATTCATCTCCTCTAAGAATACTCTTGAAGAGATGTATGAACACAAATCCAAAACATACACATCCAAAATTAATAAATTAATACGTTTTTTCAAAATATGTAATCAAGAAACCAAACTAAAACAGTCTAATGTATATCTATGCCTTACCTGATTAGGGTCTGAGAAGAAGCTTTGATGCAAGGTCCCCAAATGCGCACTTTCACGTCAATGACTTGGCTAAGTGAGTTGGAAGGAGACATAAAAATAGGGGGAACATTTCCAACTTACAAATGAAGGCTCATAGTACTATAATGCAACAGAGACCAGTTCCAATTCAGGTAGAAACCTAAAGATGCAGGAAGAAACAGCCAGTCTGAAAAAGAATATGTAATATATATTTCAGATGCTTATTAATAGTTTAAAACGTTTTCCGTGTGTGTACAGTTTATGTACATGTAGCCCTTTCCCTGGGAAATAAGGCCGTTCCCTTTCTTCTGATACTATATGTTTTATTCCATCAGTTAAGTGTGCCACCTGTCTTTGAAGATATTGCCTAAAAGCAGGACTGTACCAAGCTAATAATGCACCCCGTGTGACTAATGAATTTGGTGCCCCCTTCCATCCAGCTACGTTCAGTAACTTACTCTCTTTGAGCTTCCTGGAAGCCCATTGATGATATCAGTGCCCTCTTCTGTGCTTTCGCCCTGTGCAACTGCACCGCTAGCACAGCCTTTGGTATGGCCCTGCCTGAAAGCATATGAAGAGGCAGGTTTACTAAGCCGGGCTGATGGTTAACACTTATTCTTCAATGGGACCTAGTTACAAATAGCATATGCTAACCATTAACCCGGTTTAATAAACACGCCCCTAAGTAACGATGTAGTTTTTAAGCATTACTACTGGAAACTACGTGCATTAGTTATGTGTCTTTGTCAGTTAGATGAGAATTGTAAATGCATATTATCTTTATGTCAGTACCTTTCATCTTGCTTCTTGGGCTTATCTTTCAGTAAGGGGAGTGACCCAGAAGGAAAAGGCTTCCTAATTCAGCTCACAGATAGTACAGGTGGTTCAGTTAAGGCAGCTGCCTGACATCCTTGCGCTGCAATTTAAGAAGCCTGAAATTGTTTTTTGCCATATTGATCAGCACTCTACTCGCTCATGGAGTATAATGCTAGTTGCTAAAGGAGAAGGGAAAAGGAGATTGAAAAATGCCATCAGGACCGGCAAACACTGTTGACGAGCTCTGTCAATAATTACTGCAGCTGATCTTTTTGCCATCATGAGCATAATTGATTTGAGGCATCTCTATGGGTAACCAAATTGTCTGCTTAGTTTCTTATAAATTCATGCAAGCATGCATAATTTAAAAGAAGGAGGATATCAATGAGGAAAAAAATGCCATGTCATCTTAGGAATTTGCTTGATATTTCTTAAGTTTTACAGATTTTTTTGTTCATATCTGTTGATCTTCCTGGAGTCTGTGCACCGTCTTTTTAAAACCCCTTTTACTGTCTGGACATGGGTAGGGGCTGTAGTATAAAGAGGACGTTATACAGAAGAATTCATAGTGTTTCCACCAGTTCATTAGCTAGATAATAACAAATGGAATCTTTTAGGAGGGTAGTTATTAAGATGCAATAACATCTTGAAGTTTACCACAGTTTAATTTACTATGGGCGTCACTAACCTGTGGTAACTCAGTACTGCTGATTAGTAACTCTCACAATAATGAAATAATGTTATTCCATTTGAATTCTAATAAGGTGTCCTGCATACATTTGCATCCTTTTCATCTCAGTACTCAACACGTGTTGTGGTAAAAAAAATTATGCATTATGGTAAAAAAATGAGTTTTTGCCCTTCAAGGGGCAAAAAGCAATGCGTTCTTTCCATAATGCACTTTAGTAAATATCCCCCTGAAAGATATTTGAACAGTGGCAGCTGCACAAGTTCAACTCAAGAGTCTCTAAATTCTCTAACCGTGGCTTTCCTGTTATGTTTAATTGCAGATGATGACTTTTTTCATGAACTTCCTGAAACGTTCCCATCTGACCCTCCAGAGCCTCTGCCACATTTCCTTATTGAACCCGAAGAAGCTTACATTGTAAAAAACAAGCCTGTGAATCTGTACTGCAAAGCCAGTCCAGCCACGCAGATCTACTTCAAGTGTAACAGTGAATGGGTTCACCAAAAGGACCATGTGGTGGATGAAAGCGTGGATGAGACTTCTGGTAAGTTTCACATCTTGCCTGTTGTTATGCTATTCTCAGAAACAGATTCTTCTTAAAGATTGGATTATGGTTGGTAATGTCTTCCCTTATTCTGCAAAGTTCAGTCTCATGGTACAAACAGTTTGATGGTGTAACACCACCCTAACATGCATAGCAGACACTTGTGTAAGCTGCTGCTCACGATGTCATATCTACTCTGTGTAAGCTGAAGTAGATGCTTCATTTTTTAAAATGTTTTCCCCATGCCTTTTCAGTGGTAGCTCAAGATATGTTACATTTAAATATAGTATTTTCCTCGGAGGGCTTACGATCTAAAGTTGTACCTGAGGTAATGGAGGGTGAAGCGATTTGCCCAATGAACAAGGAGCATCACTGGGAGGAGCAGGATCTGTGCCCTGAAAATTCCTGCTGCTCTAATCACTAGGCTACTCCTTCACACTGATCAATCTAATTTTGCCCACGTATATCAGAGGTTAAGATAATCAATAAAAAGATTGTACTAATGAGGATAGCGCAGCCCAGACAGAGTCTAGGATGGTGACATAGGCCTCTTAGATGATGAGCAAGTATTTCAGAGACTGAGAAAGAGCCCACGATGCTCACTCAGTCACTAGCACTCTAGTATACCAGGCGAGAGTTGCTTTCAGTCCCCTTTTCCCTTTCATGCTCATGTGTTCACAGACAGATTTAAAAAGTTAGAATGGAGCCCTCCTGGATTGGCATGTAGGGTGGTCAACCTTCTTGCCTACCATTTTGGATAGCCCTGATCTTACAAGCACTGAATATTGTGGAGTTTGAAGAGGGTGATGAGTTTTGTACCAATAAATCCTCAGTTTAAGACTTACTATTGCACTGAACATGCTCCCAAATACATCCACCAAAATTGCTACCTGGTTCTATCTGCCACCATCATCATTCTGGATCTTACCAGAGCTCACTGTCTCTCACAACTCATTGCATCAGTAATTCCTGAAGCCGCTAGTGCTCAGCTCCCACTGGCAAGATCATCAGAGGATCCTATCAGATTGTGTGTCTGCCAGGTCCAGAGAGCCATCCTGGCCATCCTTTCGTACTGTTGCTCTCACTATGGTGTCCATCAGGCATGAGAAGACTAGAGTTCTAGAGTCTACAGTGAAGCATGAGACAGATACTGCTAAAAGAAGAGTCACGAGAATAACCAAACAAGCCAGAAAGACAACAGAGCTCTGGAGAAAAGTGACTACTGAGTTTCCATAGTCTGGGACTCAATTTCTCTGCCCTTTTCAATAGACAGCTATTGAAGAAAGATGTGCTCATTCATTCAACATTACTTCAGATGCTATCATTAAAGTGAAAGATAAAAGGATATAATACTGTTAGCATTTAATAATAATAAACAAAAACAACTGGCATAAGAACTAAAACTAAAATAAGTAATTCATAATATCTCAAATATCTATGTTCAGATGTTAAATACAAACAATACTAAAAGAAAATGCAGATCAATAGATCTAATCATGTCTCTTCACTAAATGCTTTCCTAAATACAAATGTTTTTACTTTTTCCCTAAATTGTAATAAATCATGCATATCTCTTTAGTCTACTGTAATGAAAGCATATTCCAGAGGGCTGGTGCTACAATAGCAAAAATACTATCCTGCATTCACTGCCTAATCACTGCCTTAACTGATAGAATTACAAAGGTCTGCTGCAAACAACTTTGAGAGGGAGCATCCAATATATAAGGATGAAGCAATAAAAAATAAATATGAAGAAGACATCCTATGTAAAATATAAAACATAAAACTAAAAACTTAAACTAAACTTGAAAAGTAATGAGTAAAAGTAGCCCAGGTGTCTTTAAATAAAGAACATAGTTGAAAGAGTACAAATTACCCTGTCATCTCATAAGTAGGTTGTTAATATGAGCAACAAACATACTTTGAAATGCATATATACAAATGCTAGATGTCTAAAAATAGGATGGGGGAGTTAAACTATATGGTGCTGAATGAAGAGGTAGATATAGTTGGCAGCTCAGAGACCCAGGGAAGGAAGATAATAAATGGGACATTGCGATACCAGGGTACAAATTATATTTACTCCTGGGGGAGTTCAGTGCAACTGCACAGAGCAGAATTTGCATAGGATTCCACACCTGCGCAGAATTCTGCAAAGGTACTGGCACCAGCGAGCAATGAGGCAGGCTCAGAGTGCACAAGCTTCAAGAGCACATGTGTCTGTCTCACTGCCCGCTGCAGCACAGCCATGGGAGCGTTTCCCTTCACTCCCACAGCTGTGCTTCACTTCTGATGCTGGCATCAGTAAGTTTTAAAAAGGGCAACATAAGCCCCTCCTGTCCCTAACAAGAAACAGGAAGTGCTTCTGTTAACCCCTTTAAAATGAGTGATGCCGCGTCAGAAGTGTAGCACAGCCACGCGAGGGAAGGGAAACACTCCTGCAGATGTGTTTACAATGTCGCTGCTACCACCACCACAATAGGGCAGCGGAGATGAGTGCTGGGGGCTGGAGATGGCCTGATGGTGAACTGGTGGAGTGCTGTGAGCTGGAAATAGGTTGATGGTGGGCTAGTGGAGGACTGGATGCTGGAGATGGGCTGATGGTGAGTTGGGGGAGGGCTGGTGACAGGAAATGGGCTGATGGTGGGCTGATGAAAGGCTGGAGGCTGGAGATGGGCTGATGGTGAGTTATGGGAGGGCTGGTGGCAGGAGATGGGCTGATGCAAGTTGGTGAGGGTGACTGGGAATTGGAGAGGACTGATGGTGAATTGGGGGGGACTGCTGGAAACTGGAGAGGACTGATCATAAGTCGGGGGTGACTGGGGGTTAAAAAGGACTGATGGTGAGTTGGGGGGGGGGCTGAGAGCTGGTGATGTACTGATGGTGAATCTAGGGGGGCTGGCTGGGAACTAGAGATGCTTGTATGTCTGGGGAATGGGAGGAAAGAAAGGTGGAGGTATGTGCCTGGGAAGAAAGAAGGAGAGGTAAGGGAGAGATAAGGGCAGGTGCATAGGAAGGGGAGAAAGGAGGTAAGGTGAGGGTAAGTACATTAGGGGTAGACCTTAGGGACAGACAGCAGTAAGGATCTTTCTAGAAATTAGAGTGGGTGATAAGGAAGGGGCAGGAAAGGCTTGGGTGTTAGGGGAGGGCGCTGTGATTGTTGGGAGAAAGCTGAGGAAATAAAAGGCAGTGAGAATTTCTTGTCTAGATGAGGAGTTAGGCTTTATGATGGGGGAATTCTGCACAAAAATGTACTATTAGAACATGCAGAATTTCTAAATTTTTGCACAGAATTTTAAATATTTTGTGCAAAATTCCCCCAAGTGTATTATATTGCAATGATAGCATGGATCATATTGGTAGGAGTGGCACTGTATGTTAAAAAGTACATTGAGTCAAAAAGAATACAAGTTCTGCAGGAAACAAAATGCACTATAGAAATGCAGTGTAGAAATTCAATGTGAGAAGGGGAAGAGAACAGCAGTGGGGGTGTACTAGCATCCATCCATCTGGCCAGAGTAAACAGAGAATGAAATGCTAACAGAAATTAAGAAAGCTTACAAACTTTGCAACACAGTAATTTCAGTTATCCCAGTATTGACTGGGTAAATATCACATCAGGACTTGCTAGGGAAATTAAATTTCTAGATGAAATAAATGACTGCTTTATGGAGCAGCTGGTTCAGGAGCTGACATGAGGGGAAGCTATTTTAGACCTAGTCCTTATGGCACACAGGCTCTGGTGTGAGAGGTAATGGGGTTGGAGCTACTTGGCAATAATGAACATAACACGATCAAACTTTATTTAATAAATGGAGGGAGGACAGTAAGGAAATCTACCACTCTAGAACTTAACTTGCAAAAGGGAGACTGATAAAATGAAGAAAATAGTTAGAAAAAAAACCTAAAGGAGCCGCTCCAAAGGCTAAGAGTTTACATTAGGCCTGGACCATTGTTTAAAAATACCATCTTGGATACCCAGACAGATGTACTCCACTCTTTAAAAAAGATGGAAGGAAGGCCAAAAAACTGTTAGCATGGTTAAAAGTCAAGGTGAAAGAGGCTGCTATAGCCAAAAGGACATCTTGCAAACAGTGGAAAAAAACAAAAGGAAGAAAACAGGAAACAGCATAAGCAGAGGCAAGTTAAATGCAAAGCATTGATAAAGTGCGCAAAGAGAGAATTTGAAAAGAAGCTTGCTGCAAAAGCAAAAACACATAATAAAAGGTTTTGCAGGTACATTTGAAGCAAGAAGCCTGTGAAACAGTCACTTGGGCCATTAGATGATATAGGAGTAAAAGGGGTACTAAGGAAGGACAAGGCCTTAGCAGAGAAACTAAATAATTTTTTGATTCAATCTTTACTGACGCCCACATTGGAATATGCCTCTGTGTCTCTAGATTTTCAGGAAATGTTTGATAAAGTCCCACATGAGAGACTCGAATTAAAAAGTCTTGGGAAAGTAGGCTAGGCATACAAATGGCCGATGAAATTTAATGTGGACAAATGCAAGTGATGTATGTAGGGAAGAAGAATCCAAACTATAGCTACATGATGCAAGATTCCAAATTAGGAGCCACTATCAAGGAAAAGGATCTAGGCACCATAGTGAACAATATGCTGAAATCCTCTGCTCAGTTTTCAGTAGTGGCCAAGAAAGCATATCAATGCTAGGAATTAGAAGGAAATAAATAGTGAATAAACCAGAGAATATCATAATGCCTTTGTATTGTTACATAGTGTGACCACACCTTGAGGATTATAATTCCGATCACCGCAACTCAAAAAAGATATAGCAGAATTAGGAAAGGCACAGAGAAGGGCAACCAAAACTATTAAGAGGATGGAACAATACCACTATGAGAAAATGATATAGAGGTTAGGACTTTTCAACTTGGAGAAGAGAGGTTGAGGCAGTGGCGGCTCAAGGCAATCTTCTTGCCTGATGCAAGAGATGAACTGCCGCCCTCTCCCCCCACCCCAAAATAATTTAGAGCCCTTCTCCGAGCTCTAGCCAGGGCGCATGGGTGTCCTGTAACTCAGAATACCAGTCAAGTGGTTGCCCCAAGAACAGGAGATAGCAACATATTCCCAGTCTATGTAAATAATTTAAAAAAACTGCAGTGTTTATATGGATCAAAAATTGTAGTAATTATGCAGCCTGTGAATATAATATAAACCATGCTGACTCCTGACACTGCACACTTACTAAATGCAAATATATATTCTGCAAAAAAACAAAGGCGATGCAAGGTGATCAAACACCAAGGAGCAAGAATTAAAAGCAACAATGCTAATACAGTGTATAACATCAAATCCCACTCTCCCAACAATGGGTGCAGATCAGAACTAAGACATTTCCTCATAGAATGCAGCATGCCAAAAATAATTTCCGATCTGGTATCATCTCAGTACCTGCAAAGTCAACCTTCATGAGTACTGGGTATATTGTGAAGTAATACAAAACTTTACAAAAACCACTCAGGACCTATAAAGAAAATCTACCATACCATAAGAGCATTAACTTACAAAGCTCACACAAGGAGCCTATTCAGAAAAGAGCAGCACCATTAAGTACTGCAGTAGGCCTTAGAACATCCATACACCTATTCGGAAAACCGAACAAGCCGGATTACTAAAGTACAGATTCCTACATAGAAGCTCCATGCTAACAGCATACATAGCGTCGCTCATATATACAGAACACAGACAGACCTTTATCAAGTACTAAATAAGTGACCACAAAATCAAAAATACAAATACAGACAAAAATTAAACTGAAACTCCAAAAAGCCAGACTCTGCATGTAGTACAACACCAGAGAAATAGAAAGAGATGTAAATGCCCCTGTACTGTGTAGAATATAAAGACAGAACATGTAGAGACTAGTTTTCAAAAAGGCCGATATTTAACGGGGTGTCCAGTAGATATTCAACAACAGTATCGGGATAGTGACTGCCATTGAATATCTGGGCTTAGCACCACTATGCAGCTAAGTGCTGACTGAAAATTGCCACTTATCCTGATAACCACGTAGGCCTGCTTTGAATGCAGCCTAAGTTATTTGGATAACGCCAACTATCTGAACAAGCTGGCACTTAACATGATGGAAGTGGTACTACCCTTGCTCCTCCCAAAAGACTGCCTCTGTACGGGGCCAGTGCAAGGATATGAGGCACCCTAGTTGAGCCCTCAATCCTGCCACTCCACCCCTCTCTGGTCAAGTGAGCGCCAACACCAAAGTAGTGTTGGAGACTTTGGGTAAGCGCTGCATTGTTCATTTAATAACATTGCTCCCACTCAAGATCCCAGAGAAGGGTAGCAATTGGCTGCCCTGGAAACAATGATGCTCTAGGAGACCGCCTAGTTCACATAATGAGTAGCACCAGCCTTGCCCCTGCACTAACCAGATAGTGCAGAAGAGGTCTGTGGAAATACTGAAAGGCACTACCCGGATAATATCATAGAATATTGAAGTCAGCAACCTTATCTGGACAGCTTCCTGTTGGCCGTCCAGCTAAGGGTTCTGAATATTGTGCCCCTAAGTTATAAAGACTGACATATTCCCTCAGCCGCCGCCATTGCTGCTACCACTTGCTACTACTACTACTATTATTCAGCACTTGTAAAGCACCATGCACCCAGCGCTGCACAGCTGACCTACAAGAGGTAGCCAACATACAAGAGACAGTCCCTGCCTGTCAGAGTCAAGCTCATCAGAGCTTACAATCTAGTTAGAACAAAACATAAGTTAGAACAGTATGGAGCATTAGTCAGTTCTGCGCAAGGTAGAGCATTAGTCAGTTCTGCGCAAGGTACGGTTTGGTCAGTAGTTTGGTCATAAATGATGACAGGGGTTAGGGTAAGATGAGGAAGGCGTCAGGATCTGAATGCAACAGTGAAGAGGTGGGTCTTCAATCTGGATTTGAAGAGGGCCAAGGAGGATGCCTGGCGCATAGATGCAGGTAGACTGTTCCAGGCGTAAGGTGCAGCAAGGTGAAAGGAGCGCAGTCGGGAGTTCGCAGTGCATGTGAAAGGCATTGATAGAAGTAGTTTGTTAGCGTAGCGCAGGTTACGAGAGGCGATGTAGGGAGAGATAAGAGATAAGAGGTAGTGAGGGGCCAAAGAGTGGATGCACTTATAGGTTAGCAGGAGAAGCTTGAATTGGATGCAGAATTGGACAGAGAGCCAGTGAAGTGACCTGAGAAGAGGAGTAACGTTGGTATGGTGAGGTTGTCAGAAGATTAGTCGAGCGGCGTGATTTTATATAGATTGGAGGGGAAGGAGGTGGCTTGCAGGAAGACCAGCGAGGAGTAGGTTGCAGTAATCAAGGCTAGAGGAGATTAAGATCACATCCTGAGGTCAGCTGTGGCAGTGGCAATAAAATGAGAAGTAAATGCGATACTCAGCATCTTCAGTTTCCCTGCCTTGCACAATCATCTCTGCCATTGCCGTTTCTCTTAAGCTCGATGGCAGCGCCTTTTGGCGTGGCCTTTAGGTGCGGCCACAAAAGAACAGCCGAAGCATAACCACAAACAAAGCAACCCACAAACTACAGCAACAAGCAGTCAGCATACACCAGCTCACACAACAAAACCCAAGCAACCCGAGACAACAAAAAACGACCACCCAACGCCCTGAGGAAACCAGCGCAGAAGACCAACCCAGCCCCAGGACACACAGGTACATCTAGAAACCATGCCACCCTTCCTAGCCCCAATCTACTTCCTAGCACCATTCCTAACCCTTTATCCCTCCACCACCAACACGCTCTCTAACATCACCAAACATCCCTCACCAAACATCACAACCATTCAAACCTCAAGCACCAACAACCTCCCACCTACATGGGGCAAAACCCATACACCGCCCACACCAATCGATACCCCCAATCACCCAAACAGCAACCCTCTCTCCATCACACTAATAAATGCTCGCTCAGTCAGAAACAAATACCACATGCTCCAAGACCTAATCACAACCGAAAAGATCGACATCCTTTGCATAACCGAAACATGGCTCACAGACACCGACACTGTGCTCATGAACCAACTAACACCAAACGGATACAGTCTTCACCACTGCACTCGAACCCACACCAAAGGAGGAGGAGTAGCCATCATTGTGAGAGCCAACCTCCATCTCAGAAACCACGCCGCGGAAACAACCATAAGCGGACATGCTCACCCTCACCAACAAGCACCTCTCCATATGCCTAATCTACCGAGCACCCACCTCGAGCACCGACCTATCAGGCATACTACAACACATATCTGAGAGCGCCATCTCCACAAAAGAGCAAATAATCCTTGGAGACTTCAACCTCCCATCACTCCAAGACAATTATGCTGAAGCCTTCATCGGTGCCATGGAAGCAATGAACCTAACACAGATCATACACTAACCAACACATGAAAAAGGGAATACACTTGACCTCATATTCCTGAATTCCCAAAATGCCACCTCATACAAAAACTCAGAGATAAAGTGTGTACTATGGTCAGACCACTATCTCATCAACATCTCCCACGCCTACCAGCACACCAACGTTAAAGAGAACAAACAACATACAAGAAGATTTAAACCATTCATCAAAGAGGACTTCCTGGCACAAATACTACCTAAACTCCAAACAAGTTCCACCGATATCAATGATCTAATCTTAAACTGGAATACTACAATCTCCTCTGCATCCCGTGCAACAGCAAACAGCACCAAAACCAAACGTACCTCAACAAAAGCCCGATGGTTCACCCCCACCCTACAGAGACTAAAAACCAAACTCAGGAGAGCGGAGAGAAGATGGAGAAAAACCAAAAAAGAAGAGGATAAAACAAAATACATGAATGAACTGGACGCTTACCACACAGAAACTGATAAAGCAAAAAGGATCTACCACTCAAAGATCATAAACATCTTAATAAACAAACCACGTGAGCTCTTCGGGATTGTCAAGAAGCTAACAAAAGCACCCAACCATTCCAACCAGCTACCAAACATACCACCAGAACTACTAGCACGCCAATACAAACAGCTTCAACAACCACAAAATCCACAACTGAATGCAGAAGCAACAACCCACCCTACTACCATAAACGCAAACTGGAGCACATTTGAAACAATCACAAAACAAAAAATAGAATTCACCATCTCCTCCCTAAATACTACCACCTCTCCACTGGATCTCTGTCCTGCAGAATGGATAAAGAAATCCAAAGAGGACTTAAGCACACCCCTAACCTACATTGTTAATGAGTCCCTCAAACAAGGACGCATGCCAGACATCCTCAAAACCTCCATCATCTGCCCAACCCTAAAAAAACAAAACCTAGACCCCCTTGACCCCGCCTCCTTCAGACCCATAGCAAGTCTTCCATTCACCACCAAAATCATCGAGAAGATAGTCCAACAACAACTTCAGGACCACTTGGATGATAACAACATACTGGACCCACAACAACATGGTTTCCGTCCATTCCACGGAGTCGAGACCCTCATGACATCATTAATGAACACCCTCATCAAGGGCACACAGACCAAGCACTCTGGATACGCTATGATCTTCCTAGACATATCTGCAGCCTTTGACACTATCTCCCACAACATCCTCCTACACAGACTCTAAGAAATTGGCATAAAAAAGGTCGTACTTCAATGGTTCCACTCCTACCTGAACAATAGACAACAACTAATCCGCACAAACTTAGCAACCTCCCCCCCCCCTTCCAGCAACACCAAGGAGTACCCCAAGGATCCACACTATCCACCATGCTCTTCAACATCTACCTACAACCACTCTGCTCATAACATACGTGCGCATAACATCAACTACCACATCTATGCAGATGACATAATGCTCTATGGACCAATCACAACCACCAACCCAGTGAACAACCACCTATCAGACTGCTTCATAGAAGTCTCCAGCTGGCTACAAAGGAACAACCTATCCATCAACATAAAAAAACAGAAGTCCTCATAGTAACCAAAGACCCAAACTTCACCCCACCTACGCACCTCAACTTAGGAGCCACACAAATACAAATTCAACCACACATAAAATACCTAGGAGTCATCATAGACCAAGTGTTCACACTCAAACAACAGATCAAAAAAACTACCGGAATAATATTCCACAAGGCTAAAACAGTACAATGCTAAAACAGAACTTCAGGACAGTTATGCAAGCTATGACGCTCCCCCACCTGGACTACTGCAATATAATCTACCACGGACTGCCCGCCACCCATACCAACCCACTATGAACAGCCTTAAATACCACAGCAAGAATTATCCAGAAAGCAAAAAAACAAGATCACATCACCCCAGTCCTGAGAGAACTGCACATACTCCCTCTCGAAGCAAGAATCAAATACAAATCTGCCCTACTTATCCACAAAGCCCTCTACCAAACTCAGACTTCCCAGCTCCGCACTCTATTGCCCCAACCCACCCACAACAGAACAACCAGACAAACCACCAACAACACTCTCACCATTCCCCACGAACGAACTAAATACAATCAACGGACCTGCAACAGAGCCTTTGAACTGTACGCACCATCCCTCTGGAACTCTCTACCAAGTCAAATCCGAAACAACGGAGATCCCTCAACATTCAGGAAACAACTAAAAACCATCCTGTTCCAGGAATACCTCAGACCAGAAACAAACATCCATCACTAAGTACTCCTCCAGACCTCATAACATACCCTCAGATCTATCTACTAAGAGTCTCATGTCCACTGTTTGTCTTTAATGTTTGTTCAGATCATTAATGTTGGCCCCCGGGTGACAGACCCCCCCCCCCCTAGAATTGATCACTGTCCCCCGCCCTTCAATGTTAAGCCGCTTTGACCCGGTGAAAAGCGGGATATAAATACAGTTAAATAAATAAATAAATAAATAAAAGCCACCACATCCACTGCCCCTGCTGTCTTTAACTGTTCTTGAGGCTGCTCCTCTTATTGGTGTAGAAGAAGGTTCCCAGGTGTGGATCCCTAAGCCTATGACTCTTTCAGATACTCTGGACATATCTGTGACCCCTCCAGATGGGGAAGTCACACTTAAGGATTTATGGGGGGTGAATAGAAATATTGATGTTAAGCTTTCCTCTACTGTTGCCTTTTTATGTAACTTTACTCAAGGTACTGTAGAGAAAGCACAGTTACTTACCTGTAACAGGTGATCTCTGGGAACAGCAGGAATTAGTCCTCACATATGGGTACGTCGGTACCGACGGAGCCTGCGCGGGAAAGCTCCCCAGCCTTTCAGATGAAAGGCTTTTGGGGCCTCCCACTGCACATGCGCGCTGCCTTCCCGCCTTCCTGACCAGCTCTCTTCAGTTCGAGTTTAAAGCTGAGACAATAGAGAGAGGAAAGGAAGATAGATAGATAGAGATACAACTCCTAGGGGAGGTGGGTGGGTTGTGAGGACTAATTCCTGCTGTTCCCAGAGATCACCTGTTACAGGTAAGTAACTGTGCTATCTCCAGGAACAAGCAGGAATAAGTCCTCACATATGGGGACTCCCTAGCTAAGATGCCTGGGAGATCCCCCTCCAAGGGTAAACCATCTTCGTATGGATCTCAGGCATCCATCCAGGGAAGGTGGGCAGGAGTTGTTTAAGTATGGAACAGGTGTTTGAGGACAGCCTGACCAAACAAGGCATCCCGGCGGGAGTCCTTGTCCAAGCAGTAATGGGCTGTGAAGGTATGAACCGAGGCCCAAGTGGCTGCTCGACAGATCTGATCTATGGACACAGAGTGAAGATGAGCCATAGAAGTAGCCATGGCTCTCACATTGTGAGCTGTGACATGGCCTTCCAGAGAAATGTTCTTACTCTGGTAAGCAAAAGAAATACACTGAGCAATCCAATTGGAAAGTGTACGTTTGGTGACTGGAAGT
Organism: Ichthyophis bannanicus; assembly: GCA_033557465.1. Classification (NCBI taxonomy): domain Eukaryota; kingdom Metazoa; phylum Chordata; class Amphibia; order Gymnophiona; family Ichthyophiidae; genus Ichthyophis; species Ichthyophis bannanicus. The sequence continues at coordinate 1,157,950,505 of CM066032.1, read as the reverse complement.
CCCAAATGAGAAGGATCAAAAGCCACAAAAAGTTGGGAAGACTTTTGATGTGGCTGAGTCCTGTTGAGGTAAAAGGCGAGAGCTCTTTTACAGTCAAGAGTATGAAGGTTCCTCTCTGCACTGGATGCATGAGGAGCCGGGAAAAAAACAGGTAGATATACCTCTTGATTAAGATGAAAAGGCGAGACCACTTTAGGCATAAAGTGGGGATTCGTCCTAAGGACCACCTTATCATGATGAAATCTGGTATAAGGTGGATTAGCCACCAAAGCTTGCAGTTCACTGATGCGGCGAGCCGAAGTGACTGCAATAAGGAAAAGAACCTTCCAGGAAAGAAATTTCAGGGAGGTAGATACCAACGGTTCCAAAGGTGGCTTCATAAGTTGACCCAGAACTAGATTCAAGTCCCATGCCACTGGAGGAGGTCAGATGGGAGGCTTAGTGAGGGTCAAGCCTCTCATGAATCTTGCTATAAGAGGATGAGAGGAGACAGGTTGTCCATTTATAGGTTTTAAGGATGCTGCAATAGCACTTAAATGGACTCGTACTGAATTCGTCTTGAGGCCTGCATTGGAAAGATGCAGGAGATAGTCTAGTAGAGAATTCAAAGGAAGCGCAAGAGGGTCAAGACCCTGTTGCGCACACCAAATGGAAAAACGTTTCCATTTGAAAGCATAGGAACGCCTAGTAGAGGGTTTCCTAGAGGCATGAAGGATATCTTTCACTGGTTGGGAAAGATTAAACTCATGAAGGCTTAAGCCTTCAGTAACCAAGCTCGGAGATGTAGGGACTTGGGGTTTGGATGCCACAAAGTCCCCTGCTCCTGAGACAGAAGGTCTGGTGCAGCTCCCAGGTCCAGGGAGGAGCCCTGGGAGAGCTGTAAAAGGAGAGGGAACCACACTTGGCGTGGCCAGCGTGGAGCAATGAGGATCATGGATCCGTGATCCCTCTGAAGTTTGAACAGAGTCTTGGGAATCAAAGGAATGGGTGGAAAAGCGTACAGGAATTCCTGACCCCAATGTAGGAGAAAGGCATCGTTGGCCTGAGCTCCCTGACACGGAGTCCTGGAACAGAACCGGGGAAGTTTGGCATTCCACGGACTTGCAAAGAGGTCTATGTCCGGGGTCCCCCATTCCTGAAAGATTCTGCGTATCTGGTCCATATGCAGGGACCATTCGTGTGGGAGCAGAACTCGGCTGAGTCTGTCTGCCCGAGAGTTTTGAACTCCTGGAAGATATACTGCCAGAAGATGAATTTGATGCTCTCTGGCGAAGGCCCATAATCTGAGAGCTTCGTTGCAAAGCGACAGAGAGCCTGTTCCTCCTTGTTTGTTGACATAGAACATGGCTACCTGATTGTCTGTTTGTACTAAGACAGTCAGGTTGACAAGGAGGGTGTGGAAGACTGTGAGGGCAAGGAAGATTGCTCGCAGTTCCAGAATGTTGATGTGAAGGGTGGTCTCCTGAGGAGACCAGGTGCCCTGAGTGGAGAGGTGTTGGAGATGAGCTCCCCACCCTGTCTGGGAGGCATCTGTTGTGAGGGTTGCTTGGGGCAACGAAGGTTGGAAGGGGATCCCCAACAACAGATTTTCGGAGGATGTCCACCACTGGAGAGACCAAAACAGTCGTTTTGAGGTGAGTATTTGGTCTGAGAGCAGTCCTGATGCTTGAGACCACTGGGTGGCCAAGGTCCATTGAGCTGCTCTCATATGAAGAGGAGCGTAGGGCACCACGTGTACTGTGGAGGCCATGTGGCCCAGAAGTTGCAGCATTTCTCTGGCTGACAAGTGACTTCTGGACTGAGCCTGGGAGGCCAAGCTTATTAGCCTTTGGCCTCGGACCAGAGGGAGGTAGGCCCTTGCAGTGGTGGAGTCCAATTGGGCCCCTATGAATTCCAGAGACTGAGTAGGGATGAGTTGGGATTTGGGAATGTTTACCACAAGTCCCAGATATTGAAGAATACGCCTTGTGCGGTCCAGAGAAATCTGGGCTTCTGACTGAGATGGAGCTCGGATGAGCCAGTCGTCCAGATATGGGAAGACAAAGATTCCCATGCCTCTGAGAAATGCGGCTACGACTGCCATGCATTTTGTGAAGACTCTTGGAGCAGAGGCCAGACCGAAGAGTAGTACTCTGTACTGGAAATGTTTTCCCTGGAACAGAAATCTTAGATATTTTCTGTGGGATGGATGGATGAGTATATGAGTGTACGCATCCATGAGATCTAGAGAACAAAGCCAATCCTGACTCTGAAGGTATGGAAGGAGAAGGCCCAGAGAGAGCATTTTGAATTTCTCCTTGAATAGAAACCTGTTCAATTCTCTCAGATCTAGGATAGGTCTGAAGCCCCCTGTCTTCTTTGTTATGAGAAAGTAAGGGGAGTAGAAACCTAACCCCTGTTGTGGAGGAGGAACCTCCTCTATTGCCCCTTGGGCAAGGAGAGAAGAGACTTCCTGACCCAACAGGGTCAGAAGAGATGGGGGAGAACTGAATTGCCTCACCATGGTATGGGGAGGAAGGCTGGAGAAATGAAGTTTGTAGCCCTCCCTGATAATAGAGAGGGTCCATTGCTCTGATGTGATTTGTTCCCATCTGGGAGCAAAATGAGCTAGCCTTCCAGGAATGGTGAGGGGCTGTGGTTGTCCTAGAGCCAGAAACGGCAAGTTCTCTAGAGGCAAGTCAAAACCCCTAAGGGGGTTGAGCCTGCTGGGGTGTAGCAGACACTGCAGGCTTTGACTTTACCTGCTTAGATTGTTGACGCTTAGCCGCAAAGCGAGGCTGAGCAGATTGCTGGCCAGTATTTGTGGGAAATCTGGCCTTCTTATAGTAAGGCCTTTTAAAAGACTTCTTTTTGGCAGGGGTAGAAGTAGACTTGGAAAGTCTATCTAGAGTGGCATTTTCTGCATCCATTTGAGCAGCTTTAATCTGCCAGTCTTCCCCAAATAAGTTCTCACCGGTACAGGGCAGATTCCTGAGGCCATCTACAACCCAGGGTTCTAGGTCAGAAGCCTGGAGCCAAGCGAGACGTCGGGCTGCAATAGCAATTCCCGAAGCTCTGCCTGCAACTTCAAAGGAATCAAAGGCTGCCCTGTTGGAGAACTTGGAGACCTCTGAAAGTTGTGTCACCATAGAAAAGAAGTCCGCCCTTTGATCATCAGGGATAAAGGGGGCAAAATTCTGTATTTTTAGGGCACGTTGTCCAAGAAACATGCCCATATAAAGGCTATAAGAATTGATCCTGGCTATAAGAATACTAGCCTGGAACATCTTTCTTCCAAAAGAGTCTAGGGTCTTACATTCTCGCCCTGGAGGGGTAGAAGAATGCCTTTTAGGACTCTTTATTTTCTTCATGGCAGACTTCACCACAATAGAGTGGTGAGGCAGCTGAGTTTTCTGGAACCCAGGCGAAGGAGGGACCCGATACATGGTGTCCAACCTACGGGAATGGGGAGACAGTGTTAAAGGAGTCTCCCACAAATCCATCAAGTGTTCTTGAAGGATTTCATGGACAGGCAGAGTGACTGCCTCTTTAGGAGCTTTTGAGTATCCTAAAATGTCCAATTTTTTTGATCTGGGTTCTTTTTCAGAAGATGTAGCAATAGAAAGTGCTTTAGCTACATCAACAATGAAATCCTGAAAGGATAAATCTTCTGGAGGAGACATCCTCCTCTTTGGAGAAGAGGGCTCCTCAGGAAGAGTAAGCTCAGCAGAGTCATCAGAGGAATTGAATTCATCAGAAGAATCTGAGTCTTCCCTCTGTACTGCCAATGTACGATACGCATACCGATCGGTATCGACATCGGGCGTATCGGGCATGGGATCGGTACCAGGCGAAAGCCTGAATCCGGCATGCGGAACCGATCGACGTTTGGAAGTCGATGGTCTCGGTTCCGGTGTGGATACCGAAACCGGGGTCGGTACCGATGAAATCGGTACCGAGGGCGTCGCAGCCTTAATGAATGCCAGAACGGCCTGCTGCATGGTCTGGACAGTACTGCCCATAGACGCCACTACTGCCTGGATGTCGGTACCGGTATGGGCCGGTACCCCAGAGCAGTCCAACAGGTGATCGGTCGAGGCCGTGCCATCGATGTCAACCTGTGACCCCATGATTGCTTTGGAGGCCGGAACCTCCCGCCGGGGTTTTTTGGCCTGGGCAGAATCCTCGAACTCAAAATTGAGAGCCTCTCGATCTTTAGAAAGAGATTTGCTTTTAGAGGATTTGCCCACAGAAGTTTTGGTTACCTGAGATCCATCCGGAGAGGAAGACCTGGATGACTGTGATGCTTCTGAAGGAAACAGCACATGGAGCTTGTTGGCCCGGTTCTGCAAACCACGTTTAAACATCTGGGTGCAGGATGGGCAGTCCGGTATGGAGTGTTCAGGTCCCAAACATTTGAGACACCATTCATGGGTGTCTGTGACAGAAATGACAGCACTGCATTTGGTACATTTTTTAAAACCAGGGACTGGCTTCTCCATGAGGAGAATTTGTGTAGGCCTTAAGGCCTAACAACAGGTACCAAACTGTGCTGAAGAAAATAAAAAAAGTATTTTTTTTTTTTTTTTTTAAAAGAAAGAAAGAGAGACCGGCGATACCGGTTTCGGTATGGGGAAGGCAGGTACGCGGTCTAAAGAAAAACAACAAATTTAACAATTTCTTCAGCGGTGACAGGAACACGACCTGCTGGCTCCGCGGAAAAAGAGAAACTGAAGAGAGCTGGTCAGGAAGGCGGGAAGGCGGGAAGGCGGGAAGGCAGCGCGCATGTGCAGTGGGAGGCCCCAAAAGCCTTTCATCTGAAAGGCTGGGGAGCTTTCCCGCGCAGGCTCCGTCGGTACCGACGTACCCATATGTGAGGACTTATTCCTGCTTGTTCCTGGAGATATTCTCTGATTTAGATACTAGATTTTTTGGATTGCATAAATTAGTGGTCCGAATAGAAACCCAGGTGCAGTTCGTCTCTGCTACAAATGTGGTTTCTATTAAGGACTCATTACTGGTCCATGCTCTATTAGAGGCACTTGAGAATGCCTCTCGGTGTGAAATTGCACTTTTTGAATTTTCCGGTCACTCATTTGTTGTAACTGAAAATTCTTCTTAACAAATATTTTACTGAGGCTCTTAATCTATCACATCCTGTAGATGTTGCTCAATTGTATTATGTCCCCACGAAGGGAAGTTTGATTCCCTCTGCCCTGTGTCCAGCCAGAATTTGACTGAGTTCCTTGAGGACTCTACAGATACGATCACAAAGCAGAATACTTTGTTGATTACTTTCACTGCAGAGGCAGTGAAGGTTAGGATACTGAAGTTGTTTTTTTAAGTATGAGGATGTTCCATTTTGTGACCAAAAAATAAATGTTTTTCCTGATGTTACTCGCTCAACTCATACCCGCTGGAAACAATTCTTAGCGTTAAGGCAGCGGGTCCTCTCTCTGGGTAAAACCTTTTACCAGAGGTTTCCCTGCAAATGTATTATAACTTTGCAGGGCCAGACATTTACGTTCCTAGATGTCTCTCATTTAGAGAAATTTCTGGTAGACAAACCAAAGTGGTGGTCTGGTTGCGGATGTTAAGTAATAGTAGTCCTCCTATCTTGGCATGCATGCCTGATTTCATGGATGATCTTGGATAGTTTTAGGTTGGTACTTTTCCCCATGATGTGGGCTTGTACATCTCTTTGTGCTTACTAATTTGATGATTCTTGAGTTGCCTCTATTTTGGTGGTTTCTCCTGTATTCACTGGAATGTAATTTTTCAAAATTTCATAAATAAAAGAAATAATAATAAGTGGAGTGGAACGGGTAAACATGAATTGGTTGTTTACTGTTTCAAAAAGTAAAAAGGCTAGGTGGACACGCTTAAGACAAATCAGAGAAAATATTTTTTTCACACAACTCTGAATTTGTTGCCAGAGGATGAGGTAAAAGATGCTAGAGTAGCTGGGTTTAAAAAAGGTTTGGGAGAGACTTCCGGTGGCAATGAGCCGGTAGAGTGTGAGTAGACCGGCTCTGTGCGACCCACCCTAATCTTTTAAAATTTCTCGGGCCCCAGAGGTTCCACACACACCTTGAACAGGGTGCGGAGAGGGAAGTGCAAGGGAGAAGCTGATTAAACCCCCCCAAGACTCCCCAGATGCATGGCAGCGAAAATTACGCGGCGAGAAAAGGGGCGAGTGCCGGACGGCAAGATGGTGGAGGGAGCGCCGGAGAGCCCCAGCAAAGGCGATAACTTGGCAATGGTGCAGGAGTTAACGATGGCGGTAGTGAGTACCCTGGAGGAGCGCTTCCGAACTTTGACTGAACAGCTAACTCAAGTAAGCCAAAATATCGGCGATTTCACGGGACGTATGGAGGCAGCGGAGAAATGCATTTCAGATATGGAAGATGTGCAGAGCTCGGTGCAAGTGCGGCTCGCTGCTCTGGAGGCCACTGTGCAGCAACAGAAGGAGAAACTTGATGATTTGGAGAACCGAGGGAGACGGAAGAACCTCCGTTTCATCGGCATACCTGAGAGGGTGCTGGACACTGATTTGGCGAACTTTGTAGAAGAGTAGATCGGGCAGTTGTTTAATACAGGAGATCTGGGCCCGCTGAAGATAGAGCGCATACACTGCCTAGGCCGCCTGCAGGAGGGCTCACGTCGGCCATGTGCAGTTATAGCACGCTTTCTGGAGTACAAGCAGAAGGAGCTGGTATTAAAAGCGGCTCGAGGGCGTCGGAGCCAGCCCGGGGACACAGCTCAGATCCTAGTCTTCCAAGACTACTCAGCGACGGTGTATCAGCGGCGACGTGCGTTCTCCGCAGTCTGCGGTCAACTCATTCAACATGGCTTGCGTTTTGCCTTAATTTACCCCACTAAGCTGTGAGTGGAGTATCAGGGGCACAAAAATTTTTTCACATCCCCTGAGGAGGCACATGAGTTCCTGGGAAGTGCACAGGGGAACCTAGCGCCATGAATGTTGATTGGAATGTGCCTTGCTGTTCCGGATAGAAGGCGAAGGTGAAAGGGGCACTAAGGGTGCGGGACATGGACACTACGGCCGTCAAGAGAGACTCCTTTTTCTTGTGTTGTATCTTATTTTTATGATGAAGGACATGAGGGTCGGGATGGCCCTGGGGTTGTTGTTACTGCTCGTTCCCCAGGCAATATGTTTATTTTTACTGTTCTTCTTGTTCCTCCCCATTCCACCCCCCTTTTTTTTTTTTTCTTGAGTGCCACAATTAATATACTATATGTATATCGGATGTGTTTTCATTTGAACTTGGGCGGGGGAACTGGATGTTGGGGGGGGTGGGGGGTTGATGTTGGGGTTTTATGTCATATGCTAAGAGGGTTGTGTGGAGGGGGTGTGAAGTGGGATGGGGTGTGTGTGAGTGATGCGTTCTGGCAGGGGAGGTTGAGGGGCCTTTCGTAGGGGTGTGGGGTCAAGGGGTACTCCATAATTCTGGGGGGGGGGGGAGCCGCAAGCCTCCGGGATGGAGCTCGGGAGTGGAGGAGATAAAAGGCCCGTTCAGGATGGGAAGAGAAGGGCAGAGGTAGAAGGAAGGATTAGTTTCCTTCTAGGGGAAGGGGGAGAGGGTGCGGGGGAGGGGGGAGGAGGGGAAGGGGAGGTGGGTAGGTTTGGGTTGGGGATATCGAAGTACAGTGGGATTGAATGGGAGAATTTTGGGGAGGGGGGATGGGGGGTTGGGGCAGACACAAGATTACATCCCGAAGGAGAATATAGAGATAGGTAGGCGGAGTTGGAGTGCAGTGAGACATCTGATCTTGTATGGGCAGAGGGGAGTGCGGGGAGGGGCTCTAGGCTGGAGGAGTTCCTTACCTTTCAGGGGTATGTATTAAACATGCAAATCAGCAGACTGAATATGTTTGACAATGGTTGAGGGCCTGCGGTTGATTTCTTGGAATGTATGTGGGATAGGGTCCCCAGTGAAGCGTTATAAGATTTTGCGTGTACTTAGAAATAAGAAAGCAGATTTGGCGTTTTTATAGGAGACACATCAGAGTATACTGGAACATGCCAAGCTGGAAAGAGGATGGGTCGGGAAGGTATATGGGGCTTCATCAGGAGGGAAGAAAGTGGGAGTAGTGCTTCTGGTTAAGAAAGGGGCAGAATTGGAGGTGGAGCAATGTATCAAAGATCCAGGAGGGAGATATATTATTTTGGTGGGGATGCTTAAAGGTACTGTTGGGATTGGTGAACCTATATGCCCCAAATACTTATGATGCTCCCTTCTATAATAGGCTAAATAAATGCCTGAGTGACATTGGCCCAATCCCGGTTATAATGGGAGGGGACTTTAATTGTGTCTTAGAAGAGGCTATGGATAGATCAGGAGCTAGAGGGGCCACTCAGGATAGGAAATCTCAGTGGGTGCGGGGTGTTTGTGAGGGCTTTGAGTTGTTGGACTACTGGAGAGTGTTGCACCCCCTGGATAGAGATTACACACATATCTCTCGAGCGCATGACACGGGGTCCCGTAAAGATTATTTTCTGGGGTCTAGGGGGTTGTTTGACAGGGTGATTAGAGTGGAAATAGGCCCAATGGCGGTGTCTGATCATGCCTATGTCTGGCTGGACATAGCGTTGGGGGCAAGAAGAAGGGGGGCTTTCTGGCGTTACCCTTTGGGGTATACTCAGAGTGGTCACTTTGAGTCCTTTTTGCAAGCGCGGTGGGAAGACTATGTAGAGTTTAATGGCCGACATGGTGACAACCCCATTCTTTTCTGGGAGGCCGCAAAGGCAATTCTGAGAGGGAACATTATTGAATTTGGGGCTCGGCAATGGAAAGTGTATAACTCTCGATTAATTCTATTAGAACAAGAGCTGTGTCAGGCGCGGAGGGCTTTGGCGCAACAACCGACGAAGAGGAAGAAACTGGAGCTGAGCCGACTGCAACGGGAAGTGAACGCTATGCTTCAGGAAAAGGCAGCTCAGTCTTTGCTGTATTACAAATATAAGTTGCACAAGTATGGTAATCGGGCGGGGAGATTGCTTGCTCACCTGGTGAATAGGGGGCAGGCCCATATCGGAGCCTTGCGGAATGCAAGGGGTGTGATACAGAAGGGGCAGGTTCATATTGAGGAATGTTTTCAGGAGTATTATCGGACTCTGTATAGTGCCAGCACTGGGGATCTGGCTCAGGCGATGAAGTTACTTCACAAGGTCGAGTTACCTAGTCTGTCTATGGAGGAGAGTGATGCTCTCAATGTTCAAATTAGTGAAGAAGAGGTCCGGGGAGCTATTAAGCAATTACGGGCTTGTCGGACCCCGGGTCCTGATGGATATCGAGGCGAATTTTATAAGTTAATGTTAGATAGAGTGGTGGGGCCTTTGACACAATACTACAATGCATTGATAGATCGTCAGGCTTTTCCATATGAGAAAAACAGAGCAGTGCTTACTCTGATCCCTAAACCAGGTAGAGACGGGCACTTGCCAGAATCGTATAGGCCTATCTCGTTGTTAAATGTAGACATGAAACTGTTGGCTAAAGTAATGGCAAATAGACTCGCTGAGTATATTCCCCAATTGGTTAAAGAGGACCAGGTGGGTTTTGTGAAGGGTAGGCATGTAGTTAAGAATTTACGTAAGATTATTTCGTCATTATATATGACTGCTGAGGTGGGGGAACAAGCTTTGCTGATAAGTTTTGACGCTGAAAAAGCATTCGATCGCGTGGACTGGCAATATATGTATCATTTATTGGAGACTCTGGGGATGGGGGGGGGGGTTGGATACGGTTAAGCTATTGTATTCGTACCCTAGAGGGCAGGTTTTGGTAAATGATTCGGTTTCAAGAGACTTTCCGATCCAAAGGGGGACCCGACAAGGTTGCCCTCTGTCCCCACTTTTGTTTGTTTTAGCTTTGGAACCCCTATTAGAGTGAATAAGGACACATAAGGGCCTGGTGGGGGCAAAGGTGGGACGAGAGGAATTTCGTCTTTCTGCGTTTGCTGATGACATCTTAGTTTACTTGGGGATCCCAAAGAAGACCTTGCCAATACTGTTGCGCGTAGTTGAGGAGTTTGGGGGGTTTTCGGATTGAAACTGAACCTGGACAAGTCTGAGGCCCTGGATTTACAGCAGACGCTCCGTGGGGGTTGGGACGGTTTTCCGCTGAAGTGGGCGGGGGAGGGTCTTCAATACCTGGGGCTTTGTCTACCGGCCGATGTGGCCATCCTTCAAAGGGTTAATGTAAATGTGCTATTGAGGCAAACAAAAGAACGATTGAATGGTTGGCGCGATCTCCCACTCTCCTTGGGAGGCCGTATAGCTCTGTACAAGATGACTATTTTCCCAAGATGGTTGTATATGTTACAAACTCTGCCTATTTTGATGACGAGAAAGGAGATATCCAGTGTAGAAAAGTGTTTAAATTTCTTTTATTGGAGAGGGAAGCAGCCTCTGATAAGTATTAAGACACTGCAGAGACCATGGCGGGGTGGAGGTATGGGGACCCCAGATATTCGGAGCTATAATATAGCCTGCTTGCTGAGGAATCTATGAGATTGGCTGGGCAACACGGCGGACTATACGCCTTTAGTGTATGAGCAGGAAATAGCGAAGTCGTTGGCCTTGAGATTTGTGCTACATGCGACAGTGATGGACTTGACCCCGCTGTTAGGGAGTCATCCTGTCTTCAAGGTTATGAGGAGGGTGTGGCGTATGTTATGTCGGGAGTGTTTGTGGAACCCCCAAGTAACCCCGTTCTTGCCCTTATATGGGAATGGGGCTTTCTGTCCTGGGTTGCAGGGGGGGAGCGTTTCGTGGGTGGGAGTCCAAGGGAATAGTAGCTTTAGAGCAGGTGGTAAATGAAGTAGGACAGATTTTGGAATTTGCAGATTTGCAGGGTAGATATGGCTTGGTGAATAGAGATTGGTTCCATTATATGCAAGTGAGTAGTTATATCCGCAGTCTGGAGAAGAAGGATCTGCATACGGATATCTGTTCTAAATTAGAGGAATTGAGGTATGCGGGAGGAGAACAGCGGGCGCGGGTAGATTTTTTTGCATAGGGAGTATCTCCGCTTAAAAGGGTTTCCGAAGGAGCGGGAGCTGGCTGCTGCATGGACACATGATCTGGGGGCAGAGGTTAGCGGGGAGGATATGGCCAACTTACTAGCCGATATCCCCAGAAGGATTAAGACTCCAGGGTTTCGGGATATGCAGTACCGTATATTGCGCTGTTATCACTTTGCCCCTTGTAGAGCGTTTCGAGCGGGTAGCAGTGCCACTGCGAGTTGCCCTCGCTGTGGGATAGCTAGAGCTGACTTAGGACATATGTGGTGGCAATGTTTAGCAGTGGTTTGCTTTTGGAGGAGTATTGTGGAGTGCCTTGTCATCATTTTGGGATGTCCAATTACAAAAGACCCCAGAGTGTTGGTCTTGGGTGGGACTAGATGGGTGGAGGGCTTGGGCGGAGGTCAAAGGCGTTGGTTAGGCAAGGTATTGCTGATAGCGCGGAAAGTGATACTGTTAAACTGGCTGATGCCAAGAGGTCCGACTATGGGTCAGTGGCGGAAGGAGGTCTATGGGTTGTTACTCCTTGAACAACAAGGAGTTAGACTGGGGGAAGTGACCACTGGGTTGTTTTTGGAGGAATGGGGCCCCTTCCTATACAGATTGTCGCCTAGGAATAGGAGTAGAATTCTTAATGTACTTTATTGAAGGTCAGTGGGGGAAGTGTGGATCTGTTATGTCTGTGGAATTGGGGAGGGAGGGACTGGGGGTTAGGTTATTGGAGAGTGACGGACTGAAGGCCCCGGAGGAGGGAGAGTGGAGATCTAAATAGGAGTTTGGGGAAGGTTCCTGGGCTCTGTGATCTAGGGTGGGCAGTGGTTGGGTGGAGCAGTGAATGGGGGTAGTATATCGGTTCTTGGTTCTTTGGGGTTGGATGATTATTGAACCACCCATGTTTTGCTCCGAGGAATTGGTTGCACTATTGGGTGTCACTATTGGTCGTACCTGTGTATAGTGTCTGCTGTTATCTGTTAACTTGGAATACTCTTTGTTTTGTTAATTTATAGTACAGGGGGCAGGCTGTTATTACACTAGAGTAATTTTGATGTGCATGGAGTGGGGAGGGTAGGGGGAGGTGGGTGGTGCCTACCTGTTGCTTGCTGTGTCCGGTAATATATATTTGTCTGCTGTATCTCTCCAGAGTTTGCCTGCTCTTTTGGGCTACCAATCACCTCCTTCAAGCCAGAGACCTCCCATACCGGAAGTACCGCGGCCGCGCGAACGCGGCCGCGTCCCAAGAGGTACACTGCCTTCCAGTTATTTAAGAAGAGCGCCTGCGGCGCTCGTCGCCGCGGAGCGCACCTAAGGAGCACGACGTGCTCCTTAGGTGCGCTCTTTGGGGCCGCTCCGGCGGCTGTATACTTATAGCCCTTTTTAACTCTCTACTTTTAGTTAGTCTTTGTGCTCCCTTAGTATCTGGTGACGTCTCCTCTCTTCAGTTTCCTAGTTTATCTCCCACAGTATTCAATTATTCACTCTTGGTAGATCCCCTGCCCTGTTCTTCTGCTCCCGTTCCCTTTTCTCCTGTCCACCCCATGGACACCATTCCTGTGTTCTGGGGCAGACGTCCTGCCTCGCTGCCTCGCACGCGATATCGCTGTCTCTCCAACCTTCGTGTTTGCCCAATCACGACCATACCTTCTCCACCCCCCTTACCCTCTACCCCCTCTACGTCTCTTCTCTCCCTCGGCTTAGTCAATTGTCGATCCTTACGCAGTAAAACTCTCCTTATACATGATCTTGTTCTCAGATCCTCATTTGATCTTCTTCTTTTGACTGAGACATGGCTCAGAGACGGGGAGGATGCCCTCCTTGCCCGCTGCCTTCCCCCTGGCTTTTCTGCTGTCTCCACTCCACGTTTAGGTAAATCCGGTGGTGGTGTGGCCACCCTGATACGGTCCACCCTCTCTTTCAGTCAGCTTCTCCATCCATCGCTCCACTACCCCGAAGCCCTTTTACTTCTCCTCCACACCTCCCCCCCTATACATGTGCTCCTTATTTATTCCCCCCCTGCTCTTCGCATTGATCTTTGGGATTCCCTTGTTCTGACCATCACTGACCTCTCTCTCGCTCTCCCCCATTTACTTATTGCCGGAGATTTCAATCTACACTTGGACGCACCCACCTCAGCTAGGGATCTTTCTTTCATCTCTCTCTTACAAGATTTATCCCTCACACAACATGTTCCTTTCCCTACCCATCAGGCTGGGCACACCCTTGACCTACTCCTAACATCATCCTCCTCCTCTCTTGCACTATCTAACCTTTCCTCTGTGCCTCTCCCTTGGACAGACCACGTCTGCCTCTCTGTTTTATGCTCTCACTCACGGGGGCCCCACTCTCCCTCCTCCTCTGCTTTCTCCTCTTCTACTCCTCCTTCTACCCCTTCCCCTCCGCGGCTTTCCCGTGCCCTTTCATCTCTTACCATTCACCAATTTCCCACAGCAGCCGAACTCCTACCCTCTGATTTTTCCCTTCTCTCTCCTAACTCTCAAGCTACCCTCTGGTCAACAGCTCTTGCATCTACTCTTGACCGTATTGCCCCTCTGCGCCCTCATCTTACTCGTCGCCGACCCTCACATCCTTGGTATCATGGGGGTCTACGACTCTTGCGCTCACAGCTTCGCAGAGCAGAGCGACTGTGGCGTAAGAGTCCTTCACCTACCTCACTTTCGTTTTTCAAATCTAGTTACTCCCACTACCACTCTTCTGTCCACCTTGCCAAACGTACATTTTTTACTAACGCTATCCTGACTGCCCCGAATCAGACCCGGCATCTCTACTCCACCCTCCGGTCTCTTACCTCCCTTCACTCCCCAGCTTCAGCTCCTCCAATCCTCCCTTCCCCTCTGCCTTCCCTTCTCGCCGCCTGCTTCAGCAACAAAATATCTACGCTGAGAGCCTCTCTACCTTCTTGTCCTGCCCCGATTCTCTCCCCCCCTCCTACTGCCCGATTCTCTCCCCCCCTCCCATCTCCCAAAACTCCCACCGCTGGGCATCTTTCTCACTGATCACTCCTCCTGAACTTCATCATCTCATTTCTTCCTCAAAGAAAACTTCCTGCTCTTTAGACCCTATTCCTTCCTCTTGGCTTCTGGAATCCTCACTGGGTCTCCTTCCATTTATTCTTACTATGTTTAATTCCAGTCTTTCCACAGGGTCCTTCCCCCACTCCTGGAAACATGCTTTAATTCGCTCCCTTCTTAAAAATCCCTCACTTGATCCCCTAGTTCCAGCTCACTACCGTCCTGTCTCCAACCTTCCTTTTCTTTCAAAACTCTTAGAGAAATTCGTCTTTGCACAACTTTCTCACCACCTTGATTCCACTAATTTTCTTCACCCTCGTCAATCAGGTTTCCGTCCGGGTCACAGTGTCGAAACTATTCTTCTTGCTTTCACTAATGCACTGCACGTAGCTCATGATCGTGGTGATATCTCGGTGGCGGTTGCACTTGACCTTTCCGCTGCTTTTGATCTGGTTGACCACTCCCTCCTTCTTCTTCGTCTTAGGGAAGCCGGTCTCTGTAGTACTGTTCACCGTTGGTTCCACTCTTTTCTTTCTTCTCGTACTTGTGCTGTCATATCACCATCCGCCTCTACCCCTCCCTCAGACTCTTTCCCTCTTTCCTGTGGGGTCCCTCAGGGTTCTGTCCTGGCTCCTCTTCTTTTTAACCTTTTCTTAGCCCCCTTGGCCCTTTTAATTCAACAGTCCGGATTATCTGCCTTTCTCTACGCTGACGACATTATTCTGTTACATCACACATCCCCTTCTTGTCCTGACCTTTCCGCGTTAAATTCCTGTCTCTCTACTGTGGCCAACTGGCTGACTCACAACTGCCTTCACCTCAATCTCACCAAGACTATTGCTATCTGGTTCTCCCACAACAACCCTCCTCCCACGCTGGCCCCCTCTTTCTCCGGTTCTCCTGTTCCATTAGTTTCTTCATTTCGTTATCTTGGGGTTCACTTTGATTCTGATCTATCTTTCCATTCCCATATATCACATATCACTAAATCTTCCTTTTTTTTCCTCCGACAAATTCGTGCAGTTCGCCCTTTCTTATCCTCTTCAGCGCTCACCACTTTATTGCTATCTTTGGTTATATCACGGGTTGACTTCGCAAACTCACTATTCATCGGCATTTCTAAATCCCAACAGTCCCGCTTACAACAGATTCAGAATACTGCTGCCCGTTTGGTCACCCACTCCTCCCCCCGTGATCACATAACGCCCCTTCTATTTCGTCTTCACTGGCTCCCTTTTCCCTACCGTGCTCATTTCAAACTACTCACTCTGGTTCACAAAGCTCTCCATACAGGCACCCCACAATACTTAACCGACCTTCTTTCTTTTCACTCTCCCAGGTACACTCCTCGTTCCTTCCACCTGAACCGCCTCGCTCTCCCCTCCCCCTCCCGTGCCCATCTACAATCCACCCGTTCCTCCGCTTTCTTTTTTGCCGGCCCCGCCCTCTGGAACTCCCTCCCCCCCTCACTCCGCCTGGAACCTCACCATCCCACTTTTAAACAGAACCTGAAAACTCACC
Source organism: Ichthyophis bannanicus (assembly GCA_033557465.1). Lineage (NCBI taxonomy): Eukaryota > Metazoa > Chordata > Amphibia > Gymnophiona > Ichthyophiidae > Ichthyophis > Ichthyophis bannanicus. Next base: position 1,157,934,933 of record CM066032.1, on the reverse strand, counting down.
TCTTTTCCCTGGCGTTTGATGTTCCCTCTCCCTTCGTGTGAATCCCATGTGTCCTATTCTTGCTTTCCTCGTGTTTGTGTTCTGTTATACTTTTGGTCCTGTCTCTCCTGTGTTTTTGCTTTCCTATTAAGAATTTGTATTTCTATTCCATTTCGTTGGCTTCGGCCTTCTTTTTATTTGGTTTTATTGTACACCGCTTTGCCTACCCTGAAAGGCGGTTTTTTATCAAATGAAATAAAACATAAACATAAACATAAACATAAAACATAAAACTTTAAAAGATTGTGCGTTGTTTGAAGACTGTGGGTGTTGTATTGTTGGACTGTCCTGCAAAGTGTTGCTGATGTTCCTATAAATACGCTCAATAAAACAAATTTAAACATAAAAAAGGTTTGGACAAACTCCTCGAGGAAAAGTCCATAAACCACTATTAGGAAAGACTTGGGAAAGTCACTTTTTATCTCTAGGTAAAGTAGCCTGGAAACTATCTACCTTTTGGGACCCCGCACAGTACTTGTGACATGGATTGGCCACTGTTGGAAACAAGATATTGGGCTTGATGTACCTTTGGTCTGACCCAGTATGGCAAATCTTATGTTCTTATTGTGTTGATAAGTGATTGGAAGCCAGTGTGACTGAATAGATATGGGGTGTATGGTTAAAGCGTAATAGAGTAAAAATGACCCATGCTGCTGCATTTTGTGGACATTGACAATGTTATAAACACAATATCAAAATCAAGATTTAGAAAGACAATGGAAGTATTTATATTCTCTGAAGTGTTTGTTGTTATTGATTAATGTGCTGTCTTGTTTATTTGTCTATTTTGTATTTTAATATTTCAGATCTTCTTTTTACCCTGTAGAGTAGTTTTGATCTGCAGTTTACAAATATTTTACTACTACTTCTACTTATCATTTAAATAGCGTTACAAGGCATATGCAGCGCTGCACAAGCGCATGTTAAAGATGGTCCCTGCCACTGTTCCCTCTAAGCTGTGCGCGTGTGCGCGCGCACACACCTTGCCGAGCGAGCGCACATACTTTATAACAGAGCGCACAAAAATTACGGTTCTGATTCTGATAGAAAACAACACAGATGTCTTAAAATTTAAAAGTTGTTGTGTATTTACGGTTTTCACAAGTTCTACAATATTTTCTAGTGCAGTCAATGTGGTGTACAGACTGTATTCTGACGTGTAGTCAAATTTTAAAGTATATAACTCCGAGTGTCGTTATGTGGCGCACAAAAATTTAACCTTCCTTCAAAAGTTGCACAGCTGATATTTTATGCGCACACAGCCTACAGAAAATTAGAGGGAACATTGGTCCCTGCTCATAAGAGTTTACAATCTAGTCGAGAGAAACAACACAACAGTTGAGGTCAAGAATACATACAGGGAATGGCAAGGAGATAGATAGGAGTTTCAGCAGAACAGGATCCAAAAGTAGCCTTGAAGAAGTGAGTTTTTAGCATGGATTTGAAAAGGGCCAGAGATGAAGCCTGACATACAGACTTCAGTAATTTGTTTCAGGCATAAGGAGCAGCAAAGTGAAAGGATCAAAGTCTGGAGATGACAGTAGAAGAGAAGGATGCAGATAGAAATGATCTGCCAGAAGAGCGGAGTTCCCGAGGAGGGATGTTGGAGAGATAAGAGAGGAAAAGTAGTGAGTAGCAAAATTTATTTATTTATTTATTTATTTAACAATTCTTTTATACCGCGCTATTATAATCAGTGCGGTGTACATTGAATAAGAACATACTACAATGCATACAAGTAACATTGAGTTTACAATGAACAGGGAAATTCAACAGTGGACAACCAGGGGAACTATGTACAGATTAACTTATTAATATATACAGTAATAATAAAACTCAATTGGATGTGCACTTATAGGTCAGTAGGATAAGTTTGAACTGGATATGGAAATGGATAAGGAGCCAATGAAGCAACTTAAGAAGAGGGTTATATGAGCATATCTGAGCTGGCAGAAGATAAACTGTGCAGCTGAGGTTTGAACAGATTGAAGGGGAGAGAGAGATGATTTAGATTGAGATCAGCAAGGAGGAGGTTGCAATAGTCTAGAAGGGAGGTGATTAAAGAGTGGGTAAGTGTCTTGGTAGTATGTTCAGACAGAAAGAGGTGAATTTTGCTGATGTTATAGAGAAAGAAAACGACAGGTTTTAGCTATCAGTTGGATGAGTGTGGAGAAGGAGAGGGAGGAGTCAAAGATTATTCCAAAGTTGTGAGCTGAGGAAACAGGGAGTAGTAAAGTGTTATTTACAGAGACTGAGAAAGGAGGAAGTGGGAAGGTGGGTTTAGGGGAAAATATAAGAAGCTCAGTTTTCATCATATTCAGCTTCCAATGGTGGTGAGACATCCAGGAAGCAATGTCAGATAGGCAGGCAGAGATCTGGGCCTGGATTGCTGGAGAGATATCAGGAGTAAAGAGGTAGCTCTGACAGTCATCAGCATAAATATGGTACTGAAAACCATGGAAGAAGATGAGTGCACCAAGGGACTGTGTATAGAGAGAGAAAAGAAGTGGGCCCAGGACAGACCCCTGGGGTACCCCAACTGAGTGCGGGATAGCAGTAGAGGAGGATCCACCAGAAAAAACACTGAAAGTGCGATGGGAGAGATAAGAGGAGAACCAGGATAGCACAGAGTCCTTAAAACCAAACAAGGACAAGATGTCGAGGAGAAGAGGGTGGTTAACTGTCAAAAGCAGTAGAAAGATCAAGATGAGGATTGAGTAAAGGCTCTTGTATTTAGCCAGGAAAAGGTCACTAGAGACTTTGGTGAGAATTGCTTCAGTAGAATGCTGGCAATGAAAGCCAGATTGCAATGGGTCCAGGAGGGCATAAGAGGAGAGAAAGTCAAGGCAATGGCAGTGAACTGCACATTTGAGCAGTTTAGAAATAAAGGGGAGGAGGGAGATGGTCAATAATTAGAAGGACAGGTAGGGTTGAGTGAGAGTTCCTTGAGGAGAGGTGTGACCATAGCTTGCTTGAAAGCTGTAGGAACAGTTGCAGTGGAAACGATAGTTTGAGAATGTGAGATGGAAGGGATGACAGTGGAGGAAATGTAGCTTAGGAGATGGGTAGGAATACGTAGTATCAGAGGAGCAGGTAGTGAGTTTGGAGGATGAAAGAAGGTGTGTGATTTCCTCTTCAGATATCTTAGAAAAGGAAGAGAGGGTGGCAGAGAGTTGGTAGTGAAGAGAGGAGAAGAGTTGAGAGTGAAGAGGGCAAAGAGGAGAAGGAGCTGATCTCGAGGGGAAATGGAGTGTAGTCTTGTGGATTTTGTCATGGAAATAGCTGGCCGAGGTTTTGACAGAAAGGGAAGGAGGGTTCAGAGGCAAAGGTATATTGAGGAGAGAGTTGAGAGTTATAAAGAGACAGCAAAGGTCAGAGGCAAGAGAGTCAGGTGACAAATGTGCTCTCCTGAGTGGCACAGGAACTTAAATAGCAGGTAGTCAAAGACAGCCAGGGCTGGGGTAAAGTATGCCTCGCAGGATGTGGCATGGGTGGAGCAAGAACATCCAGAGGAAAGTGCGGTATTATAGGAAGCTACTGCATCATCAATAGAATCTATTGATATAGTGAAGGAAAAGGTGATGAGACAGTAGTGGACAGGACCAATAGGTCGATAGCATGAAGGTTTCTAAAGAGGTTGGAAGAGACCAAACGAGATTCAGGCAGGGAGTGACGAAGAGCATAGAAAGGAAACAGCAGCATAGTGCACATACAGAGGCATAATGAAGAGGTTATGATCGCCTGCAGGGCCGGTGCAAGGACTAAAGGTAGTCTAGGTGGGCCCCTCCATCCTGCATCTCCTGCCCCCATTGCCATCACTCCCACACCTCTGAGGGGCTAGCAGAGGTGGCAATGACAAGGGAATTGTATCACAGCACTTACCGAAAGCTCAAGTGTTGCATTACAGTTCCTGCCTGCCATCATCAGCCACTTCCACCCCCTCCAACGCAGATGTCCAGTTTATGCACAGTTTTCCTGTGTGCTAAACTCCTTTCTTCATAGGATGGCTCTGCGCTAAGCCTCCCACACTTTACTACATTGGCTCCCAAGTGAGTGATTTCCCAGAGTCTTGCAGTATGGCTGACCCCCATCTTATAGTCTGTTTCAGGCATTACAATAAGTCTAGAGTACCCTACATCTTGTGCAGATGGACCTTAGTCTTTACAAGAAATGCTTTGTAAAAAAGGGGGTTGCATGAGAATAACTTCCAGTACTGCCATTAATTTTCACAATGGTACAAGTCAAGTCTAGTTTTAACCCATCATTATTACTCTAGAAGGCAATGCATTTTAGCAATACATACTCGTAAGTCTCACAGGAGTAGTATACAGTTCTTGTCAACATTATTGGCACCCTTGCTGTTCAACCCCTTAATGTCCAATATCTCCTAATAAAAAGTGGCTACTGAAATGGCTTTGGACTATATATGCACACATATTTGACACATAAAAGAATCAAATAAAACAAGACCAATTTAAAAAGAACATAGTAGGAAAAAGTATAAAAACAGGAACATTGCCAGCACATGATTATTCCTCAAAAATTGTGAGACTTTTCTGAAAAAAACAGAGCTCCCAATAAAATACTATTTCTTTTCCCAGAGCGTTTGCCTTGAAGTCAATGATCTCTTGTGACAAACAACACAGCACTGTGTTCAGAGCTTGTTTATCATTGCTTCAAAGCCCTGTTTCAACACTCCTGAGAACGTCTCCCGTCCATCATGTAACTCCAATCATAATGACTGAAACAGTTCAGAGCTCCACATTTAAATTTGCGGCGTGTGATTATTTGTGCCCTTTTAAACAATTCAAATCAGTTTGAACAGAAGAACCACATTCCCACTGCAGTAAAATTAGACACACCTGTGATCAATATGTCTACATTTTGCAGTGTTATTAAGACGTTTTCTGCCCATGGAACTGCCAAGAACATCCCATGATGTGGAGGAAAGAGGAGACTTAATCCAAGAAGTCTTTGAGGGTTTGCATGAACTGTTGGAAAAACACCACAACATCCAAAAAGTTTAAATCTGACCTGGAGCAGCCTGGGGTGGTGGTTTCAACTTGCACCATACATCGCACACTAACCACAGAAGAACTTCATGGGCACAGGCCAAAGAGGACCCACTGCCAAAAGACAGACATAAAAAGGCACACCCAATCTTTGCCCAAACCCACCTTGAGAAACCACAATCCTTCTGGGAAAATGTTCTGTGGACAGATGAAACTAAACTTGAGGTCTTTGACAGTGGTGGAGGTTCCATAATGTTGTGAGGCTGTTTTGTTGCTTCATGAACTGGAGACCTGGAATATATTAAAAGGAATCATGAAATCAGAGGACTCCGGGGTATTTTGGAGTGAAATGTGCTATCTAGTGTCAGAAAGCTAAGTCTGGGCCAAAGGTCATAGGTCCTCCAGCAAGCCAAGGGCACAAAACATACATCTAAAAGTACAAAAGAATGATTAAAAAGGAACACATGGATTGTTTTAAACTGGCCAGCAATGAGTCCTGACAATTGGTAAAAGGAATCTTGGAAATATTCATGAGCTGGAATAAATCGCTGTTGAAGAATGGGAGAAACTGCCAATAGACAGATGTACAAAACATATAGATGGCTACAAGAAACGTTTGGAGGCTGTCTTCACTGCCAAGGGTTGTGCAACCAAATATTAGTGAAGGGTTCCATTATTCCTGTTCAGGTCATATTTTGTTTTGTTTGTTTTCTCAGAAATTACTATGTCTAAGTTGCACAGACATCTCTCTTTTTTTGTTGTAAAGCTTTGAACATACTATTAAAATATTATGATGACATACAGTTGGAATATTTCCAGTTATTTCTGAAGATGTTCCCTGTAAAATAGTTATCTCCAAGTTATAATGCCCTGTTCAATGTAATTTCAGTTTGTTCAATGTAAACCGCACTGATGCAGAATAGCGCGGTATATAAGAGAATGTAAATAAAATAAATAAAATAAATAAATAAGATATTGTACACGACATACCTAAAATGCAAGGATGCCAATAATGTTAACCACAACTGTATTTGGCTTAAAAGATATCTATTATACATACCATACCTCATGAAAAAGGAGGAAAGAAACAAGTCAATATCCTTTTTCCAAAATCATTACCTTCTATGTTATCGTTTTAAAGAAAGTTATAATGAATTCCCAGCTGTGCGGATAAGGTTTTAATTAAATAGATAAAACATAGTGATAATAGCATGGTGATGGCATACTGTATCTGCTCTAGGAGCAGATCTTAATGATGACAAATGCTGCAAAAATAACTTGTCACCTTCCTGATTTTTTTTGGCTTTAAGCATCTCTCTCCTGCTGCCAGGATCCCCCTTTCCCTTCTGTTTATCCTCTGGAAAACCATCCCATGATGCAATGCGGCAGCTCTGCCCCACACATCAGACTCCTGATGGCAGATTGTAAACAAACCTGCTGTAGGGAGCTAGCGCTGCCCTTATAAATAAACTTGTTTAAAGGGAAAATGAGTGAGAACTCCCTGGAGCTCTTCTTATCACTTATCTTTAAAAGAGGAAAAGGATGCCTGGCAGAAGACAGATGCTTTGAGAGAAATTATAAAAGCCATTGCTGTGGATAAAATCGTGCTCTACCAGTGGAAATGGGCTTATATAAAATTCTGTCCACCCTGCATCAGGGTAAAAGTACATCCACAATGCAATTGGGTAGTGGTATTTTTATTCACTGTAAGGGGGTGTTACCTAAGAATGGGGGTTTACCTCATAATTTTGCATTTTCGGAAGCTTGTATGCGCAAATTCCATTCTTGGAATAATTTTCAAATTGAGAGTATGCAGGTAATTTTACTTTGAAAACCCAGGCAAACTTTGTGGAGTGTTGTATATACCCTCCAAAAGCCTAACCAATATATTTTAATCATCTCTCTGGATATTTGTGTGCGTACTGTATGTATACGGAGCGAGAGAGAGAGAAAGACAGACAGACAGAGAGAGAGGTTATAGATATTTTCAGGAAAAGACTCAAAAAGTCTGATTATGCAGAGCTTGGACTCCCTTTGCTGTGTCAGAGATCAGATAGTTGTATAGAATGTCATTCAGTACTATGCTAGATTTCTTGGATTCAGAACATACAGACATCTTCCCTAAGCAAATTCTACTACCCTGACCTATAATAAATACACCTGGAGATTGGTAATACTGTTTTTCTATAAATCCTTTGTAAAATCAAGAGGAGAAAAAGAAGACAGTGAAAAGTGTTGAAGTGGGAATGCTGAACATAAACTTATCTTGAGTTGTCACTGAAGAAGAAATAGGAGAAGGACTGACAGTTATTGGCGGAGGAGTATATGGAAGTGGGGTTCATGTGCACCATTTAGAGAAGAAAGTTTGCATAGCACCACCAGAACTGAAAGTGTGCAAAGTGCTGGGACTGGATGGAACACATCTGAGCACATTAAGGAAACACAGACATTCCAGTTTATCTCCTAAAAGATCCATTCAACACATCTTTGGAGATGGAATGGCTTCATGGTACTGGGAAAGAGAAGAAGGGTCATTTTGAAAGGTTTAATCGTGATTTGGACGTCTCCGTAGCCATTCCACAAATAACATTAACAGATGTCTCTGGTGCAGGGATGTTCAAGTAGGCAGGGCGGTGTGGCGGAGGCATGTCCGGGGAGTGGCAGTGTACTTACAGGTCCCTGTTCGATCCTTGAAACGTCGGAGACACTTGCAGATATGTCAATGTTTATATCTGCTCCAGCCACTAATAGGCATCAGGAAAGTGCTTGTTTTCATCTTAAAACATCCAGCGTGTATAGAGAAGATGGAAAATTAAGTGACTAGCCTTAGATCACAAAGGCCCACACTGGGATTTGAACCCTCACCAGCAGGGCGGCCCAAGGGTTTCTGTCTAGGGCAGCAGAAATCCTGGAGTCACCGCCCCCCTTCTCCCAGCTGCCACCAATTCCATCTCGAGAGGGGAGGCGGGCAGCGGCAGTATTTCCAAAAGCGGCGGCTTTTTGTGGCTGCTTTTGGAAATACTGCCACTGCCCGCCTCCCCCACCAAACAGAATCAGCAGCAGCTGGGGAGTGGCGCGGCCGCCCATGCATGCCGCTGCAGCCACCCACCCAGACCATCCACCCCAGGTGGCCGCCTAGTTCACCTAGTGGAGGGCTGGCCCTGCTTGCTACTCCTGTCTTACACCACTGCTCTAACCATTATGGGCGTCATTCTTCCCACAAATATTCCCCCCTCTGCTGGCCCCAGCAAAAGCCTCCCCATACGAAAACACGTTTGTACAGGGAGGCTTAGATGGGGCAGCAGGAGGCATTCCAGAGGCGGATCAAGGGAGGATCCTGTCGCTGGGCCAGGAACAAAAGGTAGGGGGGGGGTGCAGGAAGTTCCCCGCGGCCGGACTCTGGCCACGGGAGGTCGGATCGAGGGTCCAGCTGCAGGGAATAAAGTAAATCAGTGGTGGCTGGCATTCGCGGCATCTGAATGGAGCCATGGTGCCATGGTGACGGGACAGGCTATTGTGGGCCAGTAAGACTGATCTTGGATGTTGAAGAATTAATGGAGACTCTACTGAATGGAATGTCTAATTTCATTTTATTAAACTTATTGCATGGAACACTCTAGGTGAGAGACAACTAATTTTTAAAATGGAAATATACTTTCAAAATATTGTGAGATAGACATAGTAATGCAACATAGAATTAATATTGCCATATACAGTATAATAAAACTCACAACAGCTTCAAAAAGGAACTAGTCTGAAACACAAGTGATCCAGTAGTAATAGCCAACCCATCAATCAAATGTCCTGGTAAATAACCAAGTCTTCCCAAGCTTCTGAGCCAGCTGAAGCTCTAAAGGCAAACAGTTCCAAAACTTAGGGCCCACATAGAGAAAAGCCCACTCCTGAGCAGAAGTAAAGTGAAGGGATAGGCAGGAAGGAATCTTGGGAAGAGTACAATTGAAATCCATTCCTGTAGATATTCTGGACTCAAACCATAGAGTGATTTATATACTGTATTACACACAGAGGGGCATGCTTACTAACATGTGCTAACCGTTAGCCCAGAGTTTGCCGCATGCTAAGTGCACCACACTAGTAGTTAGCTTGGGGTCCCATGGTGAGAATCCCGTGTTAACTGGGTAGTGCACGATTGGATGAGGACTGGGTGGGTTAGGGGTGGAAAGAGGACATTCACGTTACATTGCGGTTAGCATAGGCATTATGAACAATGCTAACCATGACTGCTGCCAGTAGCGTGGATGCATTTAATGCCACCTTAAGGGGATGCAGTACGGTAAGTGCACCTGTGCTTTGGTTAGCATAGTAAAGCACGTTAGCAATGCACTAACAGCTGGGGGATGAGCGCATAAAAACCAAATTATACACTGATAACAGAAAATTACAGATAGCAGGTCTACGTTAACCAAATGAATTATTTCTGTGTTCAGAATTAACCAGTTACATTGATCAGTGCTATCTGGTTAAAAATCCAATCCACTTCACGATGCCCCAACTCCTTATTTTAGCTACTTAAGTTTTAGCCCCATTGATTGGTCTGGCCTAAAAGAATAAATTGCAGAGTTGCCTGGGAATTCAAACTTGAAGATTTATCCAATTAACCTCACAGATAACCAGATGCATCTTTTGAATATCAGCCTTATCATGTCTGGATACATTTTTCATAACAATCATGGATTGCTTGTAGGGTTTTCTTTTCCAGATCAAACATAATAATAATATAACAGATACTAATAGTACATGAACCACTGAGACCCCCCACGTGTATGTTCTCAAATGTAAGTGTGAGGCAGAAGGAAAGAAATATTTATATGTGAGGATGGCTATGGGACTACAATTCCCACAGTCCAGGTCTTCGGGAAGTGTCAAGTGAAGATTAGATTAGTGCCAATTAGTATCAATTAGCAGAAGCTCAGTCACTGAAAGTGTTAGAAATATTGAGAACAAGGTGGTAATATAATATATTATATTATGTTAAAGGATAACAAAATGAGTCAGGGATTCCATGTTCTAGTTGACTCATTAAATAAATCAAAAAGATGATTGCATTCCAATTTTCATGTCCTTTTTTGTGTATTTTTAAAGTTAACTAGCACACTTAATCAATTTATTAAAAGTTGTTTTTTAGGGATGTTCATGGCTAAAATAAAAGATTGGTTAGTCTTCAATTTAAATGAAGTTTTTGCAAATTTCATTGGGTAATTTTTTACATGTTTTTGCATATATTCATCTTAAATTTGCATCTTCTAAGCATGCAAAAGTTTTTTGTGTGTGCAAATCAATTACACGTGTTAATTCATAGGTATGTGCATGCATAACAATTTTATTAGGAACCCAAATGAAGGGGGTGGGGGTTGGTATACTTGGATCAGATTTCTTATCTTAAATCTTTTTATTTGTAATAAGGAAACCCCTAGACCAAACCAGTGCCCGACTTTAATACACCAACACGTGTCCTTTTAGGAGAAGTGCTATACTATGGGTGCATTGGTGTTCAAGTCAGATACAGGAACCTATGCAATAGTGTCTACCTCAAAATGATATACAAGTTAAACATAGCAGGCTAGGCAGGAAAGACTCTGCAAATGAAGAGTTACTGAGCTCATGGTAATAGTGTGGCATACACATCCTCCATGCTATTTAGTGAGAGCTCACTTACTGAATGTGCTTGATATCTACTATGTTACTTAGCAAGAGCATGAGCACTCTAAACCAAGGGTGAGAAATGCTTTTTACAGTGACTATTCCTGCACCATAAGCTAGGTGGGGGTTCTTTCATCAGAGCTCCAGTTTTTGAGGTTCAGAGGGACCTTTCAGAGCTCCAGTTGAAGTAGAGGGGTTGTCTCTACTAGTACTACTACTACTGAGCATTTGTATTTTGCTACAAGGCATACGCAGCACTGTACAGACACATCTAAAAGATAGTCCCTGCTCCCCAGAGCTTACAAACTAGTCAAGACAGACAACACAACTGCTGAGGACGAGGATACATCTAGGAGAACGGTAAGGAAACACATAGGAGACTAAGTGGATCAGGATCCAAAAGTGGCCACAAAGAGGTAAGTTTTCAGCCTGGATTTGAAAATTCCAGGAAATGAAGCCTGATGTAGACTCAGGTAGTTTGTTCCAGGCATGAGGAGCAGCAAGGTGAAAGGACCAAAGTCTAGAGTTAGCAGTGGAAGAGAAGGGCACAGACAGAAGCGATCCGCCAGGAGAGTAGAGTTCCCAAGGAGGGATGTTAGAGAAATAAGAGAGGAAAGGTAGTGAGGAGCAGAAGAATGAGTGCGCTTATAAATCAGTAGGAAAAGTTTGAACTGAATATAAAATCAGATACGGAGCCAATGAAGCAACTTGAGAAGAGAGGCTATAGGAGCATATCAAGGCTGGCAGAAGATTAGCCGTGCAGCTGAGTTTTGAACAGATTGAAGAGGAGAGAGATGATTCAGAGGGAGACCGCAAGGAGAAGGTTGCAATAGCTGAGATGGGAGATGACTAAAGAATGGATAAGTGTTTTAGTAGTGTGTTCAGAAAGGAAGGAGTGAATTTTGCTGATGTTATAGAGAAAGAAACAATAGGTTTTAGCTATTAGTTGCATGTGTGTGGAGAAAGAGAAGGAGGAGTCAAAGATGACCCCAAGGTTGTTAGCCAAGGAAATAGGGAGTAGCAGAGCGTTATCCACAGAGATTGAGAAAGAAGGAAGGGGAGATATAGGTTTAGGTGGAAAAAATAAGAAGCTCGGTTTTGGCCATGCTGAGTTTCAAATGGCGGTGAGACATACAGGCAGCAATTTCTGATAGGCAGGCAGAGATCTGGCCTGGATTGTCATAGAGATTTCAGGGGTAGAGAGGTAGATCCGAGAATCATCAGCATAAAGATGGTACTGAAAACCATGGGAGGAGATGTGTACACCAAGAGACTGGGTGTAGAGAGAGAAAAGGAGTGGGCTTAAGATAGACCCTAGCAGTACACCAATCGAGAGCGGGATAGCAATAGAGGAGGATCCACCAGGACACAGTAAATGTGTGATGGGCAGGGCCGGCCCGTCCATTGAGCGAGAATGTTTTTTGCACAGGGCCCCGCGTTTCAGGGGGCCCCGCGCAAAAAACATTCTGATCCAAAAGTAAAATGAAAAAAAAAAATTAAAAAAAGCTGTCTGCTGCCGCTTCCGGGGCCGCCGCGGCAGAATCGAGTGTGCCGCGGGGCCCCCCCTGCCCAGCAGAGCCTGCCCTCCCCTGTATCCACCTCTCTCTTTCAGCTGCAGTCAGTCACACGCGCCGGCTTTCAGAGCGCGAGGGGAGAGTTTCTCCCTCGCTGCTCTGTTAAGCCCGCGGGGGCTGATGGGAAGTTCCCATCAGCCCCCGCGGGCTTAACAGAGCCGCGAAAGGGAAACTAGTCCCTTCGCGCTCTGAAAGCCGGCGCGTGTGACTGACTGCAGCTGAAAGAGAGAGTGGCTTCAGGGGTGGGCAGGCTCAGCTGGGCAGGGGGGGGGGGGGCCCCGCGGCACACTTGATTCTGCTGCGGCGGCCCCGGAAGCGGCAGCAGACAACTTTTTTTATTTTAAATTTTTCCTGTGCTGGGCTGGGCTGGGCTGGGCTGGGGGAGGTTAGGAGTGGTGATGGGCACTGGGCTGGGGGGGGGTTTAGGAGTGGTGATGGGCACTGGGCTGGGGGTGTTAGGAGGTGTGATGGGCACGGGACTGGCTGGGGGGGTTAGGAGTGGTGATGGGCACTGGGCTGGCTGGGGGGGTTAGGAGTGGTGATGGGCACTGGGCTGGGGGGTTAGGAGTGGTGATGGGCACTGGGCTGGCTGGGGGGGGTAGGAGTGGTGATGGGCACTGGGCTGGCTGGGGGGGTTAGGAGTGGTGATGGGCACTGGGCTGGGGGGGGTTAGGAGTGGTGATGGGCTATGGGGGGCTTAAACTAAAAATTGGGTGATGGGGGATTAGGACTGGAAATGGGCTGGTGGGATTAGGACTGGAAGTGGGCTGATGGGGGGTTAGGCCTGGTAATGGGCTATGGGGGGGCTTAAACTAAAAATTGGGTGATGGGGGATTAGGACTGGGAGAGGGCTGATGGGGAGGTTAGGACTGGTAATGGGCTATGGGGGGCTTAAACTGAAAATAGGGTGATGGGGGATTAGGACTGGAAATGGGCTGGTGGGATTAGGACTGGGAGTGGGCTATGGGGAGCTAGGACTGGTAATGGGTTGGGAGGGTTGCTAGGACTGGAAATGGGCTGAGTGGAAGGGGGCTTGAACTGCAAATAGCTGTTGGGGACGGGGTTTGGAATGGAAATGGGCTGAGGGGAAGTGGGGGGCTTGAACTGCAAATAGCTGATGGGGACGGGGCTTGGAATGGAAATTGGCTGAGGGGAAGTGGGGGGCTTGAACTGCAAATAGCTGATGGGGAGGGGGACTTGGAATGGAAATGGGCTGAGTGGAAGGGGGCTTGAACTGCAAATAGCTTATGGGAAGGGGTGCTTGGAATGGGCTCTTAGGGGAGGGAGCTAGGACAGGAAATGGGCTGATGGAGGGGCTAGGATTGGACTGGGAATTGGGTGTTGGGGGGAGCTAAGTTTGGAAATGGGCTGTGGTGGGGGCTTGGATTGAAATGGACTCATGGAGGGGCTAGAACTGGAAGTAGGCTCATGGGGGGCTTGGATTAGAAATGGGCTGAGTGGAGGGGAGCTAGGATTTAACATGGGCTGATGGTGGGGCTAGGAAAGGACTAGAAATGGGCTGATGGGAGGCTGGTATTGGAAATGAGCTGATGAAGGGACTCGGATAGGACTGGAAATGGATGGGGGAGCTAGGACTGGAAATGGACTGATGGGGGGCCAGGACTGGAAATGGGCTGATGTGGGGACTAGAAGGGAGCGGATACTGGGTGGGGCTGGAACTAAAAGGGAGCTGATGTTGGGGGAGATTAGAAGGGGATGGGGCTGGGAGAATGAAATGGAGAGGGGAAAAATATTTTGTGTGGGAGGGAAGTAAAATGTACAATTGGCCGGGTATTGGGAGACTAAGTGGGGATTGAGGATGGAGGGGTAAAATTTGAGTGGATGAAATAGGAATGAGGAAAGAGCAAAAGGAGAAAGATTATTATGTTAAAGCAGATGTAGAGAGAGAATGGAAAAAAACTAGAAGAGAAGAAAGGACAAATGGACAGCTGACGATGGAGAGATAGCAGAAGACACAAATAAACCAGAAGAAAGTGGCTGGAACAATTGCAACTGAAAAAAAAATGCACAAAAGGTACAAAGATATCTCTTTATTTTGAATTTATTAACTGGAATATGTCAGCTCTGGGAAATGTGCATCATTAATGTCTATGCTTTGTTTAGTACAAGAGGAAATTAATTTATAGTTTTATTTCTACATTGTTGTTGTACATTCCAAGTTTGGCTTTTAGGGTTCCCAGTTTAATTATTGTCTTCCTGTTTTTAAATTGTGATTCCTTGTTTGGTGATGGTCTATGTTCTGCATGTGTAACTGAGCTGAGGTATTCTGTTTATGTAATTCCTATTTGACATTGTCACTTGTTCTCTTTCCCCAGTAGGTCATGTATTGTTATTCTCTGAAATGTATTGGTTTAATATTTGCAGTGTTGCCTTTTGATAGGTAGTGTATGGTGCTTTGAGTCCTGGTAGTGCTGTTAGGATACGGTGGGTTTGCTATGGGTTCTAAATGGGCAGTGTTTGTAGTGGTTCCTAATGTGCCTGGCGGTTGGCACTGGATTATAGTAATGTAGAAATCTTTGTCTTTCTTTATCCATACACTCATGAAGAGGCATGTTTACTAAAAGTTAGTGTATGGTAACATTATGCAAATATTTATGCAAATGAGGCCCCTTAAGCAAATGAGGCCCCGCACCGAGTCTCCGCACATGGCCCCACACCCCCCTTGGACCGCCCCTGGTGATGGGAGAGAGAAGAAAAGAACCAGGATACCACAGAGTCCTTAAAGGTAAGTGAGGACAAGGTATCGAGGAGAAGGTGATTGTTAACCGAGCTCAGAGCTTTAGTTGAAAACAGTAGGATCCCCCTTAGAGCAGTAGAAATTCTCCACATGTTCTTTTACATTGATGGCCAGGATTCCTCAGCAGCATCCATGGCTACAAATATCCACAGCCCATTTCCTGAGCGGCAGCACAATGTAAGGAGTAGTCCGGGGTTCAACTGAGCGCAATGTTTATTTATAGGTCACAGCTCAATCAGATAGTTCAGGCCACGGCAATGAAAACACACAAAAGCAAGATGTACTGTATGTAAGAAGGAGCAGAGCCTCTATTTCACACTACATTGTAGCTCACAGCTCTTGCCTTGCTCTTCCTCCGGAGGCCGCTGATGAGCTGAATTCTCCAAATTAGGCCCCTCTGTCCCTCTCCTAAGTGGGCACTGCTGCAGTCAGGGCCAGGCAAAGAGAAACTAACTGGCAAGCCCTAATGATTCAGACAAGGACCCAACTTCCAGGTTTGTGGCAATAGAAAAGCATATGATCAACTGTTTCTGTGAACAGTCAATCTTATTCTTTTATTTAAATTGGTATATATCAGTAGCACTATAAGACATTTTTGCCTATAAATACTGTATAAAACTATCAGTATAACTAAAATTTATAGGAAAATAATTTCCTCTTTCCTCCTTATTTTGCTTCTGTTCTTGCTGTACACAAAATTAAATATAAATCAGATTGTTTTTTAAATCCTTCTTTTTGGTTGTCTAATAATATCAACTTATCACACTTATAAAGCTAAGCAGAGGTGAGCTCATATTGCATCGGAATGGTAATTTGATTCTGATTTTATATCACTCTATGCCCATATTTTATTTATTTATTAGAATTTCTATACCACTTTTTCCAATAGATCAAATGCAGTTTACATTAAACGATGTTTGGAAATGTACAACAAACAGTACAGAATCAATTACATAAAACAGTTGAACTATGTACATTAAGGAATGAACAAGAATTAAACAAGGCTTAGGCGAACTATGTACAGTATACAGTGCCCTTAGGTTTGGTATTATGAACCCGGGGGGGGGGGGCATTTATAAATTATTGGTTTGTGTGTGTGCTCTTTGATTAAAATAGGGAGGAGGAAATATGGAAATGAGAAGGTAGAATGCCATGAGTTCCATCACTGGCTGACCCCAATGGCTGGCTATACTGGCAAAGACTGAGTCCTCTAGGGACTATTGTGCCACAACCAGGCGATGCCTGCTTAGGTAGTCTGTTTGTACGTAGTCTCTGCCGGCCACGTGGACCGCAGAGAGACTGGTAAGATAGCCTTCAAGGGTTCAATTCTCACTGGCACTCCTTGTGAAATTGGGCAAGTCATTTGGGAAACTACAGACCGGTGAGCCTGACGTCAGTACCGGGAAAAATGGTAGAAACCATCATAAAGAATAAAATTACTCAGCATGTAGATAGTCACAACCTTATGGGAGACAGCCAACATGGCTTTAGACAAGGAAGATCTTGTCTTATTAATCTGTTCTGTTTTTTTGAAAGTGTGAATAAACAGGTGGACAAAGGTGAGTCGGTTGATATAGTGTATCTAGACTTTTAGAAAGCCTTTGACAAGGTCCCTCATCAGAGACTTTTGGCAAAACTAGAGTCATGGGATAGGAGGCAGTGTACTACTGTGGATCAGGAACTGGTTAAAAGATAGAAAGCAGAGGGTAGGGCTAAATGGCCAATTTTCCCAATGGAGAAAGGTGAATAGTGGTGTACCCCAGGGATCTGTGCTGGGTCCGCTGCTTCTTGACATATTCATAAATGACCTGGAAAGTGGAATAACGAGTGAGGTTATCAAATTTGCAGATGACACAAAACTATTTAAAGTTGTTAAAACCCAAAAGGATTGTGAAAAATTGCAAGAGGATCTTGATAAATTGGAAGACTGGGCATCAAAATGGCAGATGAAATTTAATGTGGACAAGTGCAAGGTTATGCACCTAGGGAAGAACAACCCAAACTATGGTTACACAATGCAAGGTTCCACATTAGGAACCACCACCCAGGAAAAAGATTTAGGCGTCTTTGTGGATACCATGTTAAAACCCTTGGCCCAGTGTGCAGCGGCGGCCAAGAGAGCAAATAGAATGCTAGGTATGATAAGGAAAGGAATAGAAAATAAAACAAAAGATATTATAATGCCCCTATATCGTTCCATGGTGAGACCGCACCTTGAATATTGTGTGTAATTCTGGTCGCCGTATCTTAAAAAGGATATAGCGATTTTAGAAAAGGTTCAGAGAAGAGCCACCAAAATGGTAAAAGGGATGGAAGGATACTCCTATGAAGAAAGGCTAAAAAGGTTAGGGCTCTTTAACCTGGAAAAGAGACGGCTGAGGGGAGATATGACAGAAGTCTATAAATTAATGAACGGAGTGGAACGGGTAAAAGTAGATCGATTGTTTACGTTATCAGAATATAGAAAGACTAGGGGACATGCAATGAAGCTACAGGGTAAACTATTTAAGACTAATAAAATAAAATATTTTTTCACTCAACGTGTAATCAAACTCTGGAATTTATTACCGGAGGATGTAGTAAAGGCTGTTAGTGTAGCTGGGTTTAAAAAAGGTTTGGACAAGTTCCTGGAGGAAAGATCCATAAACCATTATTAAGAAGTGACCGAAGATATCAATGCTTGACCCAGTACAAGCATTGTGGAACTTGTGTCTCTTGGGGAAACTGCTAGGTACATATGACCTAGATTGGCCACTGTTGGAAACAGAATACTGGGCTTGATGGACCTTGGTCTGACCCAGTATGGCATATCTTATGTTCTTCTGCCTATTGCAGAACCAGCTGAACTTTGGTTGCTAGCACCATGTTGCCCATTCCCCCCTGCCTGTTCAGATATGCTACCACTGAGGCATTGTCTGAATACACCCATACTGCTCTGTTCTCCAAGAGGGAGGGGAGCAAAGTGCTGCAACACCATCCATACTGCCCTTATTTCCAGACAATTGATGGACCAAACACTTTCCTCTTTCATCCATTGTCCCTGGGCCACCTGGGAAAGGCAGTGCGCTCCTCAGCTATACAGACTGAAATTGGTGGTCACCACCACCCAGTCCAGCATGTCCAGAGACATTCCTTTGCTCAAATTGCTCTTGTTCAGTCACCATTGCAGTGCTGTCTTTGTGTCCCCTGGACATTGAAGCTGACGAGACAAGGAGTGCCGCTGAAGCAATTAACTTGAGAACAACACCCTCTAAAGCGGTCTCATATGAGCTCTGATCCAGGGAATCAGATCCAGTGCCGCTGCCATCAGCCCCAGCACCTGAAGATAATGCCAGGCCGTCGGCCTCTCCATCCACAAAATTGGCGCAGTAAGTTCTGAAGCTTGTCTCTGCGTTCCTCTAGCAACATAATCAGGCTGTCCTCAGTATTGCACCAAGCTCCCAAGGTAAAGCAACTGCTGCAATGGGCTCATCTTGCCCTTTGCTGAGTTTATAACCCAGCCCAGGCTTTCTAAGAATGAGATCACTCGCTGCATGACCTCCTGGCTCTCTGTCTGTGACTTTGTCTGAATCAATCAGTCATCCAGATATGGATGAACAAGGATGCTCCGCCACCTGAGTGTCACAGCTACCACTACCATCACCTTAGTGAACATTCGGGGTGCTGTTGCCAGCCCAAAGGGTAGCTCCTGGAACTGAAAATTCCCCATGGAAGTCACAAACCAAAGGAACCTCTGGTGATGGGGCGATATGGGGATGTGCAGTTATGCCTCCGAGAGAACTGGGTTGAACTCTCCCCTCTGCATTACTACCATGATGGACTGCGGGGTCTCCATATGGAAGTGGGGGACCCTCAAGGCCTGGTTGACATGCTTGAGGTCAAGAATGAGCCTTCCTTTTTGGGCACCACAAAATAAATGGCACCCTGCACACTGTGTTCAATGCAAGTAGGTAATCCAGCATGTCCCATACCACTTGTGCCTTTCCTGGCACCTTGTGGGGCAACAGCATAAAGGCATCCCACAGTGGGTGACTTCCAGAACCCACTGATCAGATGTTATTTAAACCCGAGGGTAGAAGCATTGAAGACATCCTTCAACCTGCTTGCTAGTCTCCTGGGCCTGCCTTGCTTCATTGGGCATTTTTGGCAGCATTGGAGAACCCTGTGTTGAAGCCACAGCCCGTTCCTCTGCTCCAAAAGGACTGCCCTCTATACAGGAACCGATCCAATGGAGGAGGGGCAAACCAAGCTGCTCAAAACCAGCAGAAATCCCATGCCCCCACCCACCGAGCCTGCAAGAATTGCCCCTTAGCCCCTAAGGCTTGTCTTTAGACAGTCTGCCACATTTAGACTTGCTAAGATCCTTAACCAATTCCTTGAGGATCTCAAAGAGGAACTTAACCCAAAAGGGGAGCTTGCTCAATCAGACCTTGGATGACATATCTGCTGACAAATTGCACAGCCATAGAAGGTGGCGAGCCGCAACAACCAAGAGCATACTCTTAGAATAGGAACATACCACGTCATAACAAAAGTTGGCCAAGTAACCAGTCGCTGACTCCAATTTGGGCAGGTCTGCTGGCTCTATGCCAGATTCCCCACAGAACGTAAGAACAGCCTGAATCCAACGCATGCAGGCCCACACTACATAGGTTCCACAGATGGAAGCCTGCAGAGAATGTGTTAACCTCAAAGACCTGCTGAAGGAGAGCCTCAAGACGCTTGTCTTGCGGGTCCTTGAGGGCTGCTCTGCCCTCCACCAGAATTGTGGTCTTCCTGGTCACCACCATGACCAATGCATCCACCTTGGGGGTTTTGAAGAGCTCCTTATCCACTGGAGGAACCAGATAGAGGCGAGCCATCACCTGGCTGCTCCTCAATCCTGCCTCAGCAACCTCCCACTCTGTCTCAATCATCTGCATGATGGCCTTGAGGACCAGGAAGGAGTTCTGCAGAGTGTATTCCCTGCAGGAGCGGATCCCTCCAGCACCACTTCCTCCTCCACTATCCGGAAAGCTATGTTCAGCGCCATTAGGGAGTGAGAGATCACCCCAAGAGCTCTTCCTTCCAAAGAAAGTGAAGGATGTTGGGATCCTCCCCTGGAGGAAGATCCCCTTCCTCCAGACCTAAGGTCTCCTGGTCCCCCTCTAAGCCCGAGGAACCTTCCCCCGAGTCCTTGACTCAGAGGTTTCATATCATCACTGTTCAGTCTGCCAATATAATTAGAAAAGGTAGTTCAGTTGATTGTGTTGTGAAACACTTCATAGACCACGATGCATTGGGGGGGGGGGGCATATTTAAAGCATTTTAACCAGTTATCAAAGCTGTTAACTGGCTAAAATGCAGCCAGCCTGATATTCAACAGTACCACTGAATATCCCCACAGTCTGTGGAAAAAATGCCATTTTAAAACTGGGGTAGTCTGTGGGCAGGTCGGGGCCAGTGACAGTGGTTACCCAGTCAGTGGCGATACTCGGATAGCAGCACTGGTGTCTGATGAGCCGGGATATTCAGTGGCAAAAAACGGATATGTTCCACCATTGAATATTTGGGTTCTATTAAAGCGGCAGCAGCTAGATGCTTTAATTAGCCCACAATTGTCTTTAAATGATGATACCATCCACAATTTATTATTCTTAACTGATGTCACTCCTAACCTTTTGACAATTATTCAAAGTCCAATTATATCAGTTCTTGTATATCATGAAATGGCAGGTTTATAGAGTCCACAAACGCTTCCTCCACATTTAGCCATGTGCAGTGTAATAAATATTACCAACACCAGGGTTTGGTCCTGGGACCGGTACTGTTCAATGTATTTGAGTGATATTGCTGAAGGACTGAATGGAAAGGTCTGTCTTTTTGCAGATGACACAAATATTTTCAACAGAGTGGACTCCCCTGAGAGGGTGGATAACATGAGGAAAGATCTACAAAAGCTGGAAGAATGGTCTAATGCTTGGTAGTTAAGATTTAATGTGAAGAAGTGCAGTGTCATGCACTTGGGAAGCAGAAATCTAAGGGAATTGTATGCAATAGGGGCAAAAGGTTGTTATGCAGAGACCAGGAGAAGGACCTCGGAGTGATTGTTTCTAAGGATCTCAAAGTGGCAAAACAGTGTGACAAGGCAGTGCCAAAAGCCAGAAGGATGCTGGGTTGCATACAGAGAGGAATTGCCAGCAGAAAGGAGGAGGTACTAATGCCACTGTACAAGTCTCTGGTGATGCCTCACTTGGAATATTGTGTACAGTTTTGGAGACCATATCTTGCGAAGGATATAAAAAGACTGGAAACAGTTCAGAGGAAGGCGAGCAAAATGATTTAGAGCCTGTGCTAGAAGACATATGAGAAGAGACCTGAAGACCTAAATATGTATACTCTAGAGGAGAGGAGGGACAGGGGGGATATGATTCAGACCTTTAAATACTTAAAGAGTATTAATGAGCAAACAAACCTCTTCCAAAGATGGGGAAGCTGTAAAACTAGAGGGCATAACATGAAGCTGCAAGGGGGAAAACTGAAAGGCAACGTCAGGAAATACTTTTTCACTGAAACGGTGGTGGATGCTTGGAATGTCCTTCTGATGGAAGTGGTGGGGGCAAATACAGTGACAGAATTCAAAATGGCATGGGTCAGACACAGTGGATATTTTTATAGCAACAGGATAAAACAAAATAAACATAAAGTAGACTATTTATTCATCGTGTCTCCTTGTTAAGGGACTGGTTATTTATACCCTATTTTACCAGTTATACCTGCTTAATGCATACCCAAGTTTAATTTTCCTGTTTAATGTATACCCAAGTTATTATACCTGTTTCACTCTAAGCACAAATCACGAAATTGAGATGTGCAACTCTTATGTTCATTGTAAACCGCATTGATGTCGAATAGCGCGGTATAAAAGAGACTGCAAATAAATAAAAATAAATAAATAACTAGCTCTTATATCTCAACAAATAGGGATGACCTGCACGGAGCTGTGGGTACACCCCTAAACAAAGGAATGGGGAGGGGTGACCTGCATGGAGCGGCAGGTACACCTACTCTTGCCGCCTTGCTGGGCAGACTAGATGGACCATACTGGTCTTTATCTGCCGTCATATACTACATGACTATGTTATGTTACCACCCAAAAACAATTTGGTTACCATAGCGCTTCATAAGATAAAATAAAAGGGAGGAGTAGCCTAGTGGTTGGGGCAAGGTACTTCAGGCCAGAAGGTCAGGGTTCAAATCCCACTAGAGGACAGCAACCTTTGGCCGGAAGGACTGGGGTTTCTAGTCCCACAGATGCTCCTTGTGGTCTTGGGCAAGCCACTTAACCCTCCATTGCCCATGTTCCCTGTAAGTATTAGTGTATGTGTCTCATATCCCCATGTGTTAAATGTATCCCCCAATTGTGTTGTGACCACTTTGATTGAAGGATAAGGCGGTATACAAAACTGTCTAAATAAAATAAATAAATAAATAAAATGTTCAGAACAGAGGCTGTCAGTCACATTAGACATCACTCAGTAAAATCCAGACTAATGATATTCTCAATCTTGCTCAAGGTTTTACTTCATGTTTCATTAGGGGGATATAAAATTCCATTTTAAATTAGCCCTTGTATATCCTAAAATATAAATTTATTATATGTAACAGACAACCTAAATCGCAATACCTCACATCACTATCTCGATTTTCATCTTTTGTCAACTTAATTCTTTATAAACAATCCTGTACTCACTTCACAACTTGTTATATGTGAATCCTCCCAACTGTTACGTAGCTCTTACCCATTCAGAAGAATGTTGGGTTGACGTATAAGATCTAGCACCACTCCTTTTAATAGTACATTCCACGTCATGGTTTAATGGGAGAAAGCCAACATGGATTTAGCCAAGGAAAGTCTTATCTTACTAATCTGTTATATTTTTTTAAAGGTATGAATAAACAGGTAGGCAAAGGTGAGCTGGTCGATATAGAGTATCTGGATTTTCAGAAAGCCTTTGATAAGGTCCATTATGAGAAACTCTTGACAAAATTAAAAAGTCATGGGATAAGAGGCACTGTACTATTGTGGAGCAGGATCTGGCTAAAAGATAAAATGCAGAGAGAAGGGGTAAACGAACAATTTTCTCAGTGGAGAAAGGTAAATAGTTGAGTACCGCAGGGATCTTTGCTGGACCCACTGCTTTTTGACATCTTCATAAATGACCTGGAAATGGGAATAATAAGTGAAGTGATCAAATTTGCAGTTATTAAAAGACAAGAGGATTGTGAAAAATTGCAAGAGGATCTTGATAAATTGGAAGACTGGACGTCCAAATGGCAGATTAAAGTTTATGTGGACAAGTGCAAATTTATGCATCTAGGAAAAAACAACCCAAACTACAGTTGCACGATGCAAGGTTCCACATTAGGACCTACCACCCAGGAAAAGGATTTAGGCTTCATTATGGATAATATGTTGAAACCCTCTGTCCAATTTGCAGCGATGGCCAAGAAAGCAAATAGAATTTTAAGAATCATAAGGAGAGGAATGGAGAACAAAATCAAAGATATAATAATGTCTCTGAATTGTTCCATGGTGTGACCACACTTTGAATACTGTGTGCAATTCTGGTCGCCATATCTTACAAAGGTTTTAGCATAAATAGAAAAGGTACAGAGAAGAGCCACCAAAATGGTAAAGGGGATGGAAGGATACCCCTATGAGGAGATGTTTAAAGTTTAGGGCTCTTCAACTTGGAAAAGAGATGGCTGAGGGTAGATCTATAAATTAATTAATGAAGTGGAATGGGTAAATGCAGATCGGTTGTTTACTCCTTCAAAAAAGTAGAACGACTAGGGGACACTCAATGAAGCTATAATGCAGCCCATTTAGGATTGTTGTTAAATGCCATTGAATCAGTGTCTATTCATGGTGACCCTCTGGATAGTTGTCCTAAAATGTGTTCGGTCTTCAGTCAGGTGGATTATTGGGAGGAGTGGCCTAGTGGTTGGGGCAAGGTACCACAGGCTGGAAGGTCGATGGTTCAAATCCCACAAGAGGACAGCAACCTTGGGCTGGAAGGACTGAGGTTTCTAGTCTCACAGGTGCTCCTTGTGGTCTTGGGCAAGCCACTTAACCCTCCATTGCCCATGTTCCCTGTAAGTATTAGTGTATGTGTCTCATATCCTCTCGTGTTAAATGTATCCCCCAACCGCTTTGACCCGGTGAAAAGCGGGATATAAATGCAGCTAAATAAATAAATAAATAAATAAATTGTTGACAGAGTAGCACACATAGCTGCTGTTGTTGTATCAATCCATCTCATTGCTGGACTTCCTCTTTTATGTTGACCTTCCGCCTTGCCAAACATGATGCCTTTCTCTAATGATCTCTCTCTTCGCATGATGTGTCCAAAGTATGAAAGTCGAAGTCTTGTTATCTGAGCTTCTTGGGTTTGATCTCCTCTAGTACTGACTGGTTTGTCCTTTGGGTAGTCCATGTTATACACAGTATTTGTTGCCAGCACCATACTCCAAAGGTATCAATTTTCTCTTTTTCACTGTCCAACTTTCGCATCCATATGACATTACTGAAAATACCATGGCTTGAACAGGTTGAATCTTTGTATGGAAAGAGACATCTCTACTCTTGAGAATCTTGTCTAGGTCCTCTATTGCCAGTCTGCCAAGAGCAATGCGTCATCCTTCTGAACCATGCATTCTTGGGCGACTATCAGCTTTCCCCTGTGATCTAGTTTAAAAGCTGCTCTGTCTCCATTTCAAAGGTTAATGTCAGCAGCCTAGTTCCATCCCAGTTATGGTCAGCCCATGCTTTTGGAAATATCCTTCCTTCCCCAGAATGTTGCCCAGTTCCTAACAAATCCAAAACCCTCTTCCTTGCACCATCGTCTTATCCATGGATTGAGATTCTCGAGGTCTGCTTGCCTTTTGGGTCCTGTGCATGAAATGAGAAGCATTTCAGAGAATGATACCCTGGAAATCCTGATTTCAACTTTCTCCCTCCCTTCCACACCCTCCCACACTCGCAATTTGTACCAATAGATCAGACTCCTCCCCAGCACTATCTAAAACCTTGTCTAGGTGGTTCATGAGGTCCACTACCTTCTTACCAGACAGGCATATTACCAGGCAATCCTCATGTCCACCATCCACCCAGCTATCTACATGCCTAATGATTAAATTGCCAACTATAACAGCCATCCTAACCCTTCCCTCATGGGCACATATCCCTTGAAAATCCTCCTCAGTGCGAGAAGGTTTTACATCACCTGGAAGACAGGTCCTAGCTACACCTAATAGAAGCTGGCTTGTTCTATAATGCGAGTTTTAACTTTAGGAGTAGTCTATCCTACATGTGAAGGACCATTTTAGAAAGGCTGTTTAGGTGCCCCCTGGGATGTCCTTTTCAAAATATCCAACGTTTCATGGGAAGGGCAGCAGAGAAGGTGGACACATGTAAATGTATTCCAAAATTGACCTATATCTGCCCAAAAAGATAAGTTTCGGTAAACATATGGGGACATGCAGAATAAGGGTCCAAACATGTACAGAGAGACTGCTGATTTTAGAAAATGTATATGCAAAATATAGATGTTACCGGAAAAAATGCAATATAAATGTGTCCATGATGGCATTTCAGAACACACATGTGTATATTTATCATATACATGTCCAAGTCTTCTATTATAGGAATGGAGATGTACAGTGCCACAGCAGTATGCTAAGAGGACTTGATTTTCACTTGCTATCCTTCTGCGAGAGCAAAAAATTATTGTTATCTGTGAAGTGGGTTTTTCGAAGGGACATCTAGGAAGAATCTGGGATGTCCAGAGCACAATGCCCAAAAATCAGGGGGAGTGGCATGATGAAGGGAGGCATGTATAAATGTCTTCTGAAATTGCTCCATCTCTGCCCAGTTCTGGTGATGGGTCTGCGCAGATAGCAAGGCACGGTAGATGCCTTTTCACAAACTGGACGTACCCAGATTGCACGGCTGCAGAACCAGGTACTTGGACATATTAGATGGGGTATTTCAGAAAGAGGGGCAACTATGTTATGAGGCTAGCATGTCCTGGTCAGCCATTTCAGATAATCAGACATGCAGCGTGGGCCAGTAGTATGTTTGGAGTAGGTGTTTACGTGCAGGTTTCTTTGGCCAGGAAATAGTACCTGTAGCAATGAAAGTGCATTTTGCTCTTCCCCTAGAAACGAGCAGCTTTTTGCACTGTATTCATGTTCAGGAGGAGGCATAGGCTTGGATACCTCAGCAGCCAGGGCCAGAGGTGCTTCTACCATTCTGAATTTGCACTGTGACATGAATCTCCCTTGCTGCACCCACCCTGCCCTTACGCTACATAGACGCCTATCTACCTGGCTTTCGAAAATGTCTCCAGGGATGTCTCTGTGATTTGCACATCCGAATGCCTGATTTCAGATTTCCAGATAGTGCTTCTAGAATGAACCCTTAGTATTGAAAGCTGACCAAAATGAGCAATTTTCGAGCAGGTATAGATATGGACATGTCCGCCGGCAGTTTAAAATGTGCAATGTCATTCTGGAATTAGAGATGCATATGGATCATTTTATCACCACCCTGGATGTGGCCCCTCCTCCCTCCCCTGCCCATGCAACATAAATGTGATCACACTGGACACGTGAAAATTTGGTCCTTTATAAAACGTCTCGAGACACAGATGTTATTGGTATGTATGAATGTGCATTTTCAGATGTGCAAATCACAAATGGAATGACACCCCCCCCCCCCCCCCCGATAGTTTCTGACTTGTGGAAATAATAGCATACACCACTTCATTGGTGTTGCAATCCATATATGAGTTTAAACAATGCTTACTATCCAGATGGGGATGAATAAATTCTACTCTTTCAAGAGCATTAAAACATAGAACACATCTGCTTTTGTAATGAGCATCAGAATCCATATTTCCCACTGCATTCCCATCTGATATGAGTGATGGAAAAGGGGCTAGCATGCTTACCACCAAAATATGTCATAACTAGCATGGTCCCACTGTTCTCATGCATTGAAACCCAAAACAGCATTGGCAAAATAGTATGAGCATCGTCCTTACTAAGAGCATGCTAAACAGTGTGAGCATGCTCGGTTCTCTTTCCCTCTTGACTCGTCCTACTGACTTCAAAGAGTATGCGAGTGAGCCTAGTATATGAGGATTGCTTGCCAGTACAGAGAACTAGTACACTGCTATTGCCTCAGTGCTCAGAGATACGAGTCCTGTACTCAAACAAAAACCATTAATCAGCTCAAAAAAAATGTTGGAGCCTGTTAATTTCCTTACTACTTCTGTGTCACTTACGTTGTGATGTATCAGTGTTTTGTTTGACCTATTGTGGAATGAATATGTATACATATGTAAGAATTTGTTCCAAAAGTGTCTGTTAGCTGTTTTAATTTGACAAAGAAGTGTAGCCAAATGCACTCATCCATAAGACACTAGGGTTAGAGTTTTACAGGGTCATCGCCTACCTAGTGCCTTCATTTAAAGGCCTCCTTTTTTCAGTTAGCTGTGCGCTCTTAAGAGCATGCCCATTTTAGCACAGAGCTGGAGTAGCTATGGCTTGCAGGCCGAAACTGGCCCCATGATGCTCTTCTTCAGGTTCACAGTGACCAAATGTTGTTTTGCCTGTTGCAGAATTCAAGCTGTGATGACTAAAAAAATTGCTCACCAGGCTCCGTAGTGATCCCTTCAGATGCATTGTTGAATTCTTGTCTTATCCACAGTTGCGCCTTGCTCATTCATGAAGGTCAGTTCCTCAAAGCCACGATTATATAGTCTCCTCCTCTCTTCAACCTTCAGTAACTCAGATTTTGCCATGTTACAAGGCAATAAAGGACCTAATTATATATCAGAAGGTCTGGGACCACTAGACTAGACAGTAAGAGAGTAATTTCATAAACTCCCATGGAGTTTACACACATGAGTTTGCGCGTATCTGAGACCTATTCTATAAAGTGAAGAATGCGCATACTTTATAAAATAGTGCTATGACTGCGTGCACCAACAAGGCGCAAAAACATATGCCTGTGCCTAGGATTTTCAGGAATATACCTAAGTTCTAGTATTTTATAACTTACCTGCATAGGATTCACCCCTGAGCATGTCCACACTGAAAGCATGTGTGATTGGAATAATGCGCATACTATCATCCACCTAAACTACGCATGTTAAATGTCCATTCACTTGCATAGGTTCTTGAAAATAGGGGACTTAACGAGCACAGATGGCTCGCTTCTCTCTGCGGCTCCTTATAAAATCAGCCCCTAAATTTCTACATCTTTTAACTGAATTTAGTTTTTCCTGGCTGCACTGTTGGAATCCATGAACATGATTCAGAACTCAACAGCTCTCTCGCTTGGCCTCATTTTTTAAAATGTCCATGATGATTTTAGCTTCTAACAGAATGATAAGCATGCTTTTTTTTGCTCGAACATGGCGATTCCTCTGCAGCTTCTAAGCTGCCTTAGAAAGTGCTTCAATTTTGCATGAGCAGTAAGCTGGGGATTGGGAAGCATTAGTTAGTGCTGAAGGCCCGTATCATTAGAAAGAACATGTAAAGCCTCTGAACTAGAGGATTTTCTTTCTGGGACTTCTGCACATAGTTTTTTGTACAACAGGGACCTCTGGCAGTTTTTAGATTGCCTCTTTTATTTTCCTCTTTGTCTTCTTTACTTGAATGCTTATGCCCCGAGTGTGTTCACAATGAAAAAAAAAGGACTGGGCTATCTTTCAAGAGTGAGCGAAATGAGCACAGCTACCCGTTCTTATACTTCTTCATCTTGATTGCCTCTTAATGATACAAGTTCTTCCAAGTAGTGCTAAGGGACCACCCAATGTGATGGCGGAAAAAGCGGCTTGGTAGCAAGCGGCCTGAGTGGTGGATGGCTTTAAAGCAAATGCAAGCCTCAGACTCTACAATATTTTACACATTATAACCATGTCAGACCCAACAAGTACAGCATTGGGAAGAATATCAGCAGTTGCAGATTCCAAGCAAATTCTTCGCTTGCAGGAGCTACAATACAAATGGTGCATTTGTATAAATACCTGGTATGCAGATGCTTCCTCATCCATATAGCCACGGTCCTGTCATTCTGTCTAATTGCCCTTTCTCATTCTGTGCAGCTACTACTAGACATTGCCAGTAATTGTAAAGACAGGAAAGTGGAAGGGATGTCAATAAACAGATAGCACGGTTTAAACAAATTGGATTAGCATATGGACTGATTAAGGTTACATTATCTGCTTTCATCCATTTATTACAGATGAGCCAGCCTGCCAATAGATATTGCTAAAGTACTCTCGGTAGATCATTGCTGTAACGATGAGCAATGATCTATGAATTATTGTCATCTGTTATTGAAATAAGTTTCCCACTATAGATACAAACACATACTGCTCAGCTAACGCACCTATGTGTCTTTATAAAATAGCCCCAAAATAGGTGCCTAATTGGCCTCCCTCCATGTAGGCGACCCATTATAACGTTGCCCTTCTCATGTTAAATGAGTGTGCCTTGCTTAACTAAATGATATTAATTAGGTTGTGAGACTAGAATACCAATATAACATTACAGCAAGATTCACCATTATGCTAAAATACTATTATGGATCTGACTAAACCTCAGAAAAACTTTCAAAGTCAGGCGATTAGCTTTAACTTTCCATCCAATACAGACAGAACTACTGTGGCTCCCTTTTTATTGGGGTCTTCTCGTCATATTCTGTACAAATGAACTCACCTATTAGTCCTTCCTGGAATTATTGTTGATCTTTTCCTCTAAGCATATTGGACTTCTTCAAGCTCTTGTTTCCATCATTGATCATTCTACAGGAATCTTCCTGGGCTGTAATCTCTTATCGGTGCAACCAAAACAAAAAGCACTCTAGCTTTTAAGACTAGCAAGGATCCTTCTTCAAATGTCAATGTCTTGTTTGTGTGTCACTAAAAGGCTGCACTGCCTATAAAGATTGTATTTTTTTCAGAATGAACACAACTGTTAGAACACACACTACAGTGGAATAAATGCTATGCACCAATGCACCATGTTAAATTTGTTCATAAGTTATCCAGAGAATGATCTAACTGTACTTTTCTCAACGTCAAACTTTCTGCAGCCGGATCTTGGAAGGACAAATTCCTGGACATTTGGCAAAACAAAATCATAATAGTCGCTCAAATTTTACAGGAAAAACAAAGGTCATTTACTTCCACTGTCTTGTTTTTAGAGGATTTTGGCCGAAAAAAATACTCCAACAGACTGAAATGTTGCAAAGGGAATTGGTAAATGCAAGTTAGCCCTTTATTGCAAACAGGAAGTCGGCATCGGATGTCAGAGGGGGTGAAAGCAAACAGCCCCGTGACGCTGAGGTTTTAAGGCAAGTACCGCGGGGCTGTTTGCTGCTGCTGCAGGTCACTGAGAGGAGCAGCACCTGTGACAGTGGGCATCAGAGAGGGGGAGGGGTGCGAGGGATGACGTTCATCTAGGGTGCCACGTCTCCTTGCGGCGCTCCTGGTTCTGGCCCTGTGTGGCTCTCAGTGAGTTTGAACAATGTGATGGTCAGATCCCTGTGTTGTTAGTGTGAGATTGTGGGAACAGCATGAGAGTTTAGGCACTAAGCATTTACTGAGAACGACATAGTGGCAGAAGCTAACAGTCTTTCTAGGGGCAGCAGCAGTAGTGTGCAACTGATCAGAGCAAGGTGACCAGGGGTTAGGGACATTGGCAAAGACTGACTGGTTGCAGTGGAGTACCGTGGGTCTTCAGCGCCTGGGGGTGAATGTTTACTTTTGCCCCCCA
This sequence comes from Ichthyophis bannanicus, assembly GCA_033557465.1. Lineage (NCBI taxonomy): Eukaryota > Metazoa > Chordata > Amphibia > Gymnophiona > Ichthyophiidae > Ichthyophis > Ichthyophis bannanicus. The sequence continues at coordinate 1,157,904,055 of CM066032.1, read as the reverse complement.
CCCACACATGTTCTCTGGCCTTCTGACCCCTCCCCAGTGATCCAACACATACTAACATGTAGACGTGCTCCCAAGCAGATGTAAATTTCAGCGCTGATAAGCTAAGGACCATTTCCACAGGATTTGGGCAAAGACACATATTTTATAGAGGCTAAAAATAGGTGCCTTCTTCACCTCCAAACTTAGGTGCCCTGTTATAAAATTACTCTCAGTGTGTATGTAACTTTTAAATATAATTTTGAAAATCATTTCTTCAGGTTGTCTGACTTTTTTTGTGAATTTTATAGCCTTTTCTTTAGTTGAACTGATTTCCAAACTGCAGAGATATCAGAGATACACATTTCCTAAAGCTGACATATATGAATATACAAATTTTGAAATAAAATACATTTTTATATCTTCGTTATCTGGACATTTTATTTTTCCGAATTATGTTGGTCCCAGTCTGTTTTCTCCTTTCCTGTTTATCTTCTATATCTTTCCAGAGTTTCCTGTCCATTTTCCATTTCCCTTTCATCTTTTTTTCCATGCCTCCGTCTGTCTCTGACAATAATCTTTCTGTTTTAGCTCTTTCCCCCATGTTTTTTTTTCTGTTTCTCTATAAATTCCCATTTCACCCTCCAATTCTCAATCTCTCTCTTTAAACCTGTTTCTCGCCCACCAGTTTTTCATCCTTTTCTCTCATTTCCATTCCAGCTCATCTTCCTACTTATTCTCTCCTTAGCCCCTTTTTCCCATTCCCAATTCCCTTCTCACACCCTCACCATTTGCAAGCATCAGCCCCTTTCTCCCACCCTCAGCCTGAGCTCAGTCACCTTTCTCCTGTTTTTCTCTCCTCTGTATCCAGCATTTGCCCTCTCATCCCTATTTCCCATGCCCCCTCCATAGCACCCCTCACTCCACTGCACTATAATCCAGCATCTACCCCTTTTCTTCTTTCCCCTAATGGGTTCAGCATCTCTCTAGTCTCTTTCCTCTCTCACACACCCCCACCCCATTTCATGGTCCAGCATCTCCTCTCACCCCATCCCAAAGTCCAGCATCTCCCCATTATCTTCCCCTCACACACTCGATATTCCAGCATCACCCCTCTCTCTCCTGTCTCCCAATCTGTAGTTCAGCATTCCCCTCTCTTCTCTCTCTCTCTCTCTCTCTCTCCCCCCCCCCCCCCACACACACACACTTTGTAATCAGACATCTCCCCTTTTGCTTTTCTCCCCCCACACTCCCTATGGTTCAACCGTTTCCCTCTCTCTCTCCTCATCCCCCTACCCCTCCACAGCTGTGGTTGGACATCTCTCCTCCATTCCCTTAGGGTCTCCCTCACATTGGTCCAGCATCATCCCTCCCCCTCTCTATGTTCCTTCCTGTCCAATATTTTCCCTCCAACCTCCCTCGCTCCCTTCTGCTGCAGCCCTTTCAACTGGCCCAGCAGGCAGCAGCAAAAGAGGCAGAAGCAGCAGGGAGCCTTCGCACTCCCACACTTCTCAAAGCTTTGATGCCTCCTGCCCCTGCCCAGGCTACTTTGTGTTGTCTCTGGGTCTCCAGCACCCCCCTCAAGCAAGTGTCCAGGAGCTATCAGTCCCATCTCTATGCCACTGACTGGTTGGTGGAGTTGGATCAGATGGCCACAGACTAGCTGGGTGATTGGCAGATTAGGGGATTGATAACTGATGGCTGGCTGGTTGGGATATGTGGGTGGTGGTGGTTGATTGAATGGATAGAAGCTTTATCAGGCTATGGGCTTAGAACATGAAGAAAGATCTGATCTTTCAGCTACGGAAAAGGCTGGAGTTCATCTGCATCTTGTAGGTATCTATCTGCTCAGATGGCTTTGTGGCTCAGTATTACATCATCAAGAGGGTTGCCTGAATGTACCTTGAAATTAAGAAGAGTCTCAGCCCTTCACACATGCAGACCACCCAGATCATGATAAGGGGTAGTACCCAGAGCTACATAAGTGGGGGACGTGCATTTACATTTCAAGTAGAAAAAAATGATAATTACACTTACCTGGTAATTGTAGTTCCTTTAGTGATGACAGTTCAGTCCTCTACCTCTGGGTTGTGCTCCTCCTCCTGCAGCTTGGAGACTGGACATGTCAAATTAATGACATTGCTGGATATAGTCTGCTGGTAACTCCCATAATCCCCAGTGAACTATTGACAAAGCATACTCAACAGAGCAACAAATAAGTAGCTAACATACCAATTCAAAACATTAACCTCAAAACAGTAAACTTTGCCCCATACCGTTTCCTCCTGCCTTCTCCATAGACAAGCAAGAAAGGAATAGGGCTGAGTCAAGAGATAGTATTCCTTAAAAAATTTATGCCTACCTGTAATCATCTCGATCCCCCCATTAAGGATCCACTGACCATGACACTACCCCGGGCGGGATTGAGGACTGAACTGTCGTCACTAAAGGAACTACAATTACCAGGTAAGTGTAATTATCATTTCCTTATCGTTCCTCCAGTTCAGTCCTCTACCTCTGGGATGTAACAGAGCAGTGTTCATAGGGAGGGACCCTTAAATCCGGCTCGCAAAGCTGCTGAACCAAAATAGGCATCTCTCGCTGCCAGCACATCCAACCGATAGTGCTTACTGAACGTATGAAGCGACGACCACATTGCCACCCTACAAATGTCCCCTGGCGGAATCAAACTGTGTTCCGCCCAAGAGGCGGCCTGCGCTCTGGTAGAGTGTGCCTGCAATCCTGCCAGAACCAACCGTCCTTGCAACAAGTACGCCAAAGCAATTGCCTCCCTGATCCATCAGGAGATGGATGCCTTCGCTGCCACCTCGCCTTTGCGAGGCCCCCCCCGAACAGCACAAAGAGCCAATCAGTCTTACGAAAGGATTCGGAGACTGTCAAATACTGACGCAGCGTGCGCTTGACGTCCAAGGATCACAGGGCGCGATCCGATGTCAAGCCCTCGCCAGCAACCAGCACCGGAAGCAACACCGTTTGATTCAGATGAAAGGGAGAAACGACCTTTGGCAGAAAGGACGGCACTGGTCTTAAAACCACTTTTTCGTTAGAAAACTGAAGAAAAGGCTCTCTACAAGATAATGCCTGCAGCTCCAAAATTTGTCTCGCCGAAGAAATGGCTACCAAAAACACCGTTTTTAACGTCAAATCCTTTACTGTAGCTAGGTGTAAGAGTTTGAAGGGCTCTTTCACTAAGGCCCCCTAGCACCACATTAAGGTCCCACGGCGGTACGATTATTCGACGAGCCAGACTAAGCCTGGACACCGCTTTCAAGAAGCGCAAGACCTCCGGATGGGACCCCAAGGCACTACCCTGTATCTTACCCCTATAGCAAGACAGCGCTGCTAAGTGCACTCTCAAAGAACTGGCTGCCAGCCCCTTATCAAAACCATCCTGTAAGAAACTCAACACGACTGGGACCGAGGCTGTGGCCGCACAGATTTGCCTTTGAGAACACCAGTCCTCAAAAATACGCTAGACTTGGACATAAGCCAGTGAGGGCAACCTGTTTCTCACTCGCAGCAGCGTCACCACTACCGCCGTGGAGTAACCCATTCTTTTCAGCCGCGCCCTTTCAATGGCCAAACCGTAAGCGAGAATCGATTCACCTGAGGCATGCGAAGAGGTCCTTGTAGGAGAAGATCGTCCGAGACCAGCAACCGCCATGGCTCCCCATCCAGCAGCCGAACGAGATCGGCATGCCACGGCTGCCTCTGCCAGTCCGGGGCAATCAAGAGCACCCTGCCGCGATGAGCCTCGATTCGCTGCACCACACGACCTATCAGTGCCCTCGGAGGAAAGACGTAGAGCAGCCCGTCCGCTGGCCATGGTTGCATCAGGGCGTCGAGACCTTCCGACATTCTTTCTCGCCGTCTGCTGTAAAACTGACTCGCCTTCGCTGATCGAAAGGTTGCCATGAGATCCATGATCGGATGCCCCCACCTGTGCACTATTAGTGTAAACACCTCCGGATGCAGCTCCCATTCTCCAGCATCCACCTGCATTCTGCTGAGAAAATCCGCTGTCACATTGTCCTTTCCCGCAATGTGCACCGCCGACAGAGCTGGCAGGCGTTTCTCCACCCAGATGAATAGCCACTCTGCCTCCTCTTCCATGGCCGCACTGCCGGTACCGCCCTGCCGAGACCCACTGGTCGGACGTTATCTGGGTCCAGGCAGAAAGAAACCTCAAGAGCCTTCCGCCTATTGGTTGTCTTTCCGCTGGGACCCCCCAACCTTCATTGGGATTTGCGGAAGGTCTGAGCATCGAGAAACCTCTACCTGCTCCCCGGAACCTGCAAAACCCCTGGGCTCTGGGCGCAAACCTGCCCCTCTGGAAGTCGCCCAGCCGGGAACCCCGGAATTTTCTGCTATCCCTATATGGCCCCCGAAAGGCCGGTGAGGACCTCCCTGCCTTCGGCTTATCCTCTGGAAGCCTACCCCCTTTAGATTCTCCTAACTCTATTATCAACTTATCCAAATCGTCCCCAAACAACAACTTGCCCTTAAAAGGAAGCTTGCTGAGCCGCGACTTGGACGAACCATCGGCCGCCCAATTCCTCAATCAGAGGGACCGGCACACAGCCACCAAGGAAGCCATGCTGTTAGCTAGCGCTCGAATCAAGTCATAATGCACATCTACTAGGTAGGCCGTACCGGACTCCAACCTATCCAATGCCACAGCCCCCTCAGGGTCCAACTGAGAGGACTGCCGCAAGCGTTGAGACCATCTGAGGCATGCCTTTGCCTCCCAGGCCCCGCAAATGGAAGCCTGCAGGGACAACACATCCGCCTCGAACGACTGTTTTAACAAACTGTCCATCTTCCTATCCTGTGCGTCCTTTAAGGCCACGCTGCCTTCAACCAGGATAGTGGTTTTCTTGGTGACCGTCGACACCACTGCGTCAATGCGGGGAGAACGAAAACGCTCCTTGTCCTTATCCGCTAGGGGATATAGCCTATTCATCGATCAAATTCCTCTGAGTCCCAAATCAGGCTGATCCCACTCATCCTGAATCATCTTCTCCACCACACGGTGGACGAGGAACACTACTTGCGCCTGCCGCACCGCTTGGATGACAGGGTCCTCCACACTTTCTTCTGCCTCTGCTGGTGCAGCCGCTAAATTCAATGTCTGGAGGGACTCTGTGATAAGAGCTGACAGCTCTTCCCTTCGAAACACCCAAATGATCCACGCCTGGTCCTCCGACTACGGAATCTCTCCTTCTTCCAAGTCAGCCGTGTCCATCTCCAGGTCCGGATCGACCTCGTCCGACCCATTACCCTCCATATCGGATGAAGACAGCTCACAAGGCCGCAGCCTCTTCGAGGGTCTAGAGGAAGCAGTACCTTTTCCCGTCAGACTAGGCTGCTGTTTAAAGGCGGTAAGAGACGCGGGATCCGGCATCTTTCCTGCCATCTCATGCAGAAGGCCTGATGCATGAGCAATATGAAATCCATGGAAAAGTCTTCTATTTGTGGCACAGCCCCCAAAGCTGGACTCGCCGCCGGGAGACCCACGCTGGTATCCTGCCCACTTCGTGAGGAAGGGGCCCCCAGCTCCTCCCCGTCAGGAGGTATCGTTGTCAGCGACCCCTCAGGGCTAGCCTTCACTTCCATCTGCTGCTCCACATCAGTGGACAGTGCGGCACAGCCTCTACAAATACCAGACTCTGCTATGATGCCCCTGCGCGTGCTGCAGACCACACACTGCGGGCGTGATGCCATTATGATAACAGCCCTGTAGAACTATATGTATCTCAATTTGTTTTTGTTTTGTTTGTTTTTTAAATATTCCTGATCAGGACCACGGGGGCTAATAACCTGCCAGCAGGCCCTGCCCCCCTGGTCTCAGCATAGTCGCTGGGCTGAGAACCCAATCCCTTCTCTCCAAAAACTCCCCTCCAGCATTTCAAAGTGCACACTGTGCCCGAGGAAAATTCAAAACAGCAGGGGCATCGAGACAACTATCAAATGAAGCAGGGCTGCCATTCCAGACCCCCGCGAGCAGAAACTCCCTTGCTGCGGCAAATCCTGGGCCAGGGTTCACACCGGAGCTCATGCCATGCAGCCTCCGTGCACCCAAAATGGCCACCGCTACTGAGCCCGCAGAAAAAAAGTGGCAAAATAAACATGCCAAAGACGGCGGATCTCCCGCCCAACTCCAGTCCCCCGAAGCGAGCAGTGCCGCGAAAATAGAAGCAGTCTAACTCACCCCTCTTCAACGGGGCTCCAGCCCTCGCGGTTCCACTGATGCTTAATTTGTGAGGAGAACTGCCGGTCGAGCCTACCGCCAGGGCACTGCCACCGCCGGACAGATCCCCGTTCTCTGTCCTGTCGGGGAAACTGCCTCCGTTCCTGCCCAGAGCTCTCCTCCGTCCCATCTAAGAGGAGAGATCTGAAGATATAAGAATCTGAGCTCCCCAAGGCCCCGCTGAAAGAAGACAGGCAGGAACTGGCACTGGAGACAAACTACACCACACAAACAGCTTTGCTCTTAAAGCCACAGTACCCTCTAGCAAATAAAAGTAAATAGACAGAGAAACTTAAAAGGAAAACCACCCAATTAAAATTAGATTACTCTATCCTATCCTATGGCTCCCTATCTGTTCCTCAAGTGAGCCCAGCACTCTAGGCTCACTATGTCCTCCTGCTGCGTGGAGACTGGACACACTGGGGATTATGGGAGTTACCAGCAGACTATATCCAGTGATGTCATTAATTTGACATGTCCAGTCTCCAAGCTGCAGGAGGAGGAGCACAACCCAGAGGTAGAGGACTGAACTGGAGGAACGATAAGGAAAGACTGTTTTAAATGGCAAGGATAACTAAACTGAAAGGTTTAATGGTCCCTACTGTAGCGGCAGAGTGCAAACAATCCAATAATACCAGGAGTCTGTTCAGAAGGTCCAAATCATTTATTGTGCACAAGACTCAAGCAGAATCACATTCAAAATGGCTGAGCAATGGTTTCTAGCAAAACAACAATTTTTATACCTTTCTTCTCCATTCTGTACATAGGCAAACTTCTCATTGGTCCCGGTAACCCTTCATGCTCCATCTATTGGTCCCGGTACCACTACGTAGTCATCCAATGAGGACCTTGGTCTGGGCTCAGCACCTGCTTGCCCCCCTTACAGTCCCCATTACAATGGACAGTTCTTAGACTCTTGATACAATTCTCCTCCAAGGTCACTTAGCTAACTAGAACATGTGGGAAAGCAGGGCACTGTAACCCTTCTCTCAGCAGAATTAATTAGTTCACAAAAGTTTTCACACTCTTATCAGTACCAATTAAAGTTGTTTTTCTGTCTTTTGTAAGTTTCGATTCTGCTTAGCTATGCTTGGTTATACTTAGTTAAGTTTCGATTCTATGGAAGCAGCATTCGGGGGGTTCACTCCTCTGGGCCTAACCACCGGCTTTACTTACAGGTCAAGCTGCTTAGGCCTGTCTGTTTAGTTCAAGCAGCGTGGATCATAGGCCTTTGCCTACCACATTCCCCCCTTTGATTAATCTCACCCTATTTTCAATAAGGTGTGAGAGTTAAATCACTCAATTATACTGGAGTCGGATTACGACCATACATACTAGGGTTAGGGTGCCATAAGGCCAAAATCTTTGTGGCAGTCTTGCGTTCTACGGTATTTTCAATAACACTGTTAATGGAGCGCATACAACATGGGATTATACATGGTAACAACAGAAACAAGACTACAATAACTAATATTATCATAGCAAAAGTAGTAAGTCCCCCCAGGCCAGAGAAGATAGATTCAAACCAGTTAGGTATCTTAAGACCATGCCAGGTCTGTACTGGCACGTAAGCTTGCTTTCGCATGTTTTCAGCAATCTCTTCAACTACTTGACCTTTGTCATCTATCTTCAAACAACAATTGGTTAAATTCAACTTACCACATACTCCTCCTTCAGCGGCTAATAAGTAGTCTAATGCCAAGCGATTCTGATATATTGCAGTACGCATTTGTGTGCTTTGTCTAGCTAAAAGTGTGAGCGCTTGGCTAGTCTCATTAGTAATTAATTCAACTACTGCTTGTAAGCGTATGATACGGTTTATCATATACACAGGGGTCTGGTATCCCCAAGTACCATCTTGCTCCCAAGTGGCGGGTCCATAATAGGCAATGATTCTCTCAGTGGCCAATCTTCCCCATCCCATCTCTCCCACTTGCCTATCTTCAAGGCTGCTCTTTTCTGTCTCTTTGTATAAACTGGGTAACCTAATTGTTCTCCATGTTCTGTGGGTAACAGAAAGAAAGAAGGTCGGATGGTTCCTAAGACACATGCCCCTCCCCAGTGAATAGGGAGTCGAGCGTATGCTTGGGTTCCACAGATCCAATATAAGCCAGGTGGGGCTTGCCAGGCATGAGGCTGGGCGAGATTAGTCCATAAATTGGCAAGCTCAGGGAATTTTGCTAATGGGTTGGTAGGTTCAGGTTCATTAACTCCTGACCACCAAGACGTCTGTTTAGTGGTGTCATTATAAAACTTCTGGCTAAGATAGACAAGCTGTCCTACTTTCAAGGTGAACTGGGGTCCAGTCCGAGTGTAACACAGACGTCCTACTATTGGGTGTGCTAATACCCATTCACTGGTGGTCTTATGCAATTCAGTATGATTGTAAGCTATTGAGTAATTCAATTCTTGGGCCTCCCAGGGCCACTGATCACCCATTCTAGTTCCTCCGCAGAAGTAACAGTCTGAAATGTGGAGACTGGATACGACTGCTCCAGCTAATTCTAAGAACAGATTTTGTGACGGATGGGGAATGTCAAACTTGTTTACATGCATGGTTTCATAGAAAGTATTATGTATATGATACCGTGATGAACGATGGGCCTGGGTGTTCAGTCTTATATATACAATGGTTCCGGGATCTGATCCGGTGCCTGCAATACGTAGTCCAAATTTATATCCTTGCTTCCAAGCACTGGGGTTTATTATGTGTAACTCTAATGGGTTGCAGGCACCCTTCTTACATTTTTCTGGATTCTTTAGATGGGGCTTAAACAGGGCTGCCATCCGATTATCCCTGGTATTCTCTACCATACCAGTTTTCCATGTAGCATAGAACACACATTCCCACTTTGGACAATAGTAGTCTTTAACTGGTGCTGTGCTATATTCATTTGCTAAAATTCGTTTACCTGTACATGCCCCCCACCCGGTGGTTCCTTCTGGACACATATACTTATGATCATAATAATATGCTTTTTCCCAGTTAGCACAATGAGACCGACCATCCCTATTTATAGCATCGCAAGCATCAAAATACAAAACAGCACCCTTTGTAGGGTCAGTGAGTGGGGGTGTGGCATTAAGTAAAGCTCCATCTGCATCATCCCATCGTATTTCTAGAGTATAATAGGATGGGTTCTGATGTGGGTTAAAACAAACTTTAGTATTTCCCTTAGTACAAACGTTCAGTTCAGTGGTGTTGTATATACACCGGCTCACTGTACCAGTACAGGTATAGTAAGAATGATAAAGCAAAGTCTGAGTTACTTTCATTCCAGTTCGAGTGGAAGTAATGCAGGCAGTACATGGGGGTAAAGCAAGAACGAGTTCAAATTCCCCCAGGCAGGCAACCAGGACAAAGTAGAAACAAAGATGCATGTTGATTGTAGTCCTTCTGAGTCTCCGCTGGAAAATCTTGACCTCGACGTTCACTGTCTTTTGGCACAATGCTGACCCGTTTGCTAATAAAGCAATTCAACGGGTGTCAATGTTGATTGAAGATCCTCAAAGTTCTGATGTGTGCCAACTTACCAACCGCAGTTGGCCTGAAGAAAGTCTGTGATGGCACAGTTATTCTATGAAGAAAACAAGTGTCTTTGATGTATTGGAAACAGCAATCCTCTTTGAAAGACTTGTCAGTTATGCAATACTGTAGTTCTTGGGCGGCCCAGAGGAACTCTAAGCCGCTGGTTGCCGCCTCAGGGTGAGTCGCAAAGGAATATCAGGATGCTGCACTGCTGTCCACTGATCTGGTTCTGGAACTGCTGCTGGCTTGACTCTGCTATGGTGGATCCAGGATTCGATTTCGGCGACCTTGACAGCTGTTGGTGTGGACAGGATAACGGTGTATGGTCCCTTCCAATGAGGTTCCAGCGGTGTCTTCTTCCAATCTTTGATCCACACCGAGGTACCAGGCTTGTAGGGATGCAAGGATTCCGTCAAGTTGATGGATAACTGGTCCTGTATCCACGCATGAAGTGTCTGCAGAACAGAACTAAGAGCTAGGAGTTCTTGTCTGGTTATCTCTGAACCAATTTGTGTCAAACTCCCTTTCACCCCCTGCACTATTGGTGGGGGCCTACCATACATGACTTCAAAGGGAGAAAATCCTGATGATTTCACAGGGGCTGAGCGTATTCTAAGTAAAGCTATTGGGAGAACTTGGGGCCACTTCAGGTGGGTCTCCTGACATAGCTTAGACAACTGGGATTTCAGAGTGCGATTCATTCGCTCAACTTTCCCTGAACTCTGGGGTCTGTATGCAGTGTGTAGCTTCCATTGTATCTGTAGGGCACTTGCTAACTGTTGGGTAATCTGAGATACAAATGAGGGCCCATTGTCTGACCCTATTACTGCAGGGATTCCATATCGGGGGATAATTTCTCTCAGCAATACCTTGGTGACCTCTCTGGCTTTTTCAGTCCTGGTGGGGAAAGCTTCTACCCACCCAGAGAAGGTGCAAACTAAAACTAACAAGTAACGATAGCCACTGACTTTTGGCATTTCAGTAAAGTCTATTTGTAGGTTGTGCAAAGGGATTACACCACCTGACTGAGCTCGGGGTGGCGGTGTAGGACCCTGTTTGGCATTGTTCTTTGCACAAGTTACGCACTGGCGAGCTACTGAGGCTGACAAGGCTCCCAACACTGAAATGCAAAAATGGGGTCTGAGTGCTTTTTCCATAATGTGTGGCTTGATGAAAGGCCTTTACAAAGGCGGGTCCCAATGACTCAGGGATCACTATTCGCCCTGGAGGTTGGCTACCCTCTGCTGGTGGCAGCTCAATCCATCCATCCTTCAGTACCCCCTTTTCTGTAGTGCAATAATAGTCCAACTCCCTTGTTGTATATCGTGGCGTCCACAAGTTGAGGGGTACTGGAAACAATACTGCTTGTACTGGTGTTACTTGTGGTGAAATTTGGCCTGTCATGGCTGCTTTTCGCGCTGAAGCATCAGCAAATCTGTTTCCTTGGGCAACCTCTCCTTTTCCTGTTTGGTGTCCTCGGTAGTGCATAACAGCCACTCGTGCTGGGGCCCATACTGCATCTAGTAACATTAATATTTCTGGGCCATACTTAATGGATTTGCCTCCAGAGGTAATGAGTCCTCGTTCTTTATACAGAGCTCCATGAGCATGTAAAGTTGTAAAAGCGTACTTTGAGTCTGTATATACATTCAACTGAAGTCCGGCACCTATTACTAGTGCCCTTGTTAGCGCTATCAACTCTGCTTTCTGTGCTGATGTTCCTGAGGCAAGAGCTGATGATTCAATGACTTTCTCCCGGGTGACTACTGCATATCCGGCACAGCGTCGTCCATTGATGATGAGGCTGCTTCCATCCACGAAATAAGTCTGATCAGGGTTCTCTATAGGTACATCAGTTAGATCAGGTCGACTTGAAAACACAGTGTCCATGACTTCCATACAGTCATGTTCTGGTGAGTCCTTGCTGATTGGTATCAGGGTGGCTGGGTTTAAGGCATGGCTCACTTCCAATTGTATCCGAGGATTTTCGCATAACATGCTCTGGTACTTCAGCATTCGGGAATTAGTGAACCAGTGGTTTCCTTTCTGTTCCATGAGGACAAGCACAGCGTGTGGTACTGTAACGCGCAGGTTCTGTCCTAAGGTGAGTTTGTCTGCTTCACTCACTAACAATGCTGTGGCTGCCACAGCTCTAAAAACATGGTGGCCATCCTTTGGCTACAGTATCCAACTGTTTGGATAAGTATGCTATGGGCCGCTCCCAATGTCCCAATGTCTGAGTCAACATTCACAGAGCGTTTCCTTGCACTTCATGTACAAATAAATGAAAAGGCTTCTGGACATCTGGTAGTCCAAGTGCTGGTGATGACATTAACGCTTCCTTCAAGGCTTTAAAAGCTTCATCTTGATCAGGTCCCCACTCTAGTGGTGATTTCTCTTCTCCTTTGGTGGCTTCATATAGTGGTTTAGCAATCTGAGCAAAGTTGGATATCCATATTCGGCAGTATCCTGCTGCTCCCAGGAAGGCTCTGACTTGTCTCCTGGTAGTTGGGGTTTGGATACTGCACACAGCTTCTTTTCTTTCTGGTCCTAATTGCCGGCTTCCTTTGGTCAGCCGGAACCCCAGGTACTTTACTTCTGTTTGGCATAGCTGCGCTTTTGCTCTGGAAACTTTGTATCCAGCTTCATCTAGTAGTTGTAAAAGGTCATTTGTGGCTTGTACACATTCACTCTCTGAGGTGGTAGCTATTAACAAGTCATCCACGTACTGAAGAAGCACTCTTTTCCCAGGGATTACAGGATAACTTGAAAGGTCTTGGTTCAGCGCTGCACTGAAAATGGTAGGTGAGTTCTTGAATCCTTGAGGCAATCGTGTCCAAGTGAGTTGGCCCCGCCTCCCTGAGACAGGGTCCTGCCATTCAAAGGCAAACAACAGTTGGCTAATCGGGGCTAATCGTATGCAGAAAAAGGCATCTTTCAAATCCAGGACAGTAAAGTGGGTAGCTTCAGCAGGTATCAGTCCTAGGAGTGTATAGGGATTTGGCACAACTGGATGTATGGTTTCAACTGCTTCATTCACTCTCCTCAAATCTTGTACTGGGCGGTAATCACCTGTCCCAGGCTTCTTGACTGGCAGGAGAGGCGTATTCCATGGTGATTGACATACTCTGAGAAGGCCATACTCCAGCAATCTTAGTAAATGACGATGGATGCCCTCAATAGCTGGTCTTGGGAGTGGGTATTGTTTAACATGTACTGGTGCTGCTCCAGGCTTAAGGGTCACAATCACTGGGGCTATGTGTTTGGCTAGACCTGGTGGGTTACCTTCTGCCCATACTCCAGGAGGAGACATAATGTTGGCTGGCATGCTGAAATTGGTATCAGGAACTGGTTTGGTACTGTAATATCTCCACTCTTCTTCTCGGGGGACAGTGAGCACCATGAGTCCTGTAGGCTTTGAGTTTACAGTCATTTGCATTTCTCCTTTCTCAGTAAAGGATATTTGGGCCTGCAGTTTGGCTAACATATCTCGTCCCAGTAGTGGCACTGGGCACTCAGGCATATAAAGGAATTGGTGTGCTATTTGCTGTCCTCCTAATTCACAAACACGGTCTTTCAAAAAAGACTTGGTGGCTTTGGCGCCAGTTGCTCCCATAATAGTAACTGCTCTCGTGGACAAGGGAGCTATTTGCTTATCTACTACAGAATGTTCTGCTCCAGTATCAACCATAAAGTCCATGAATTGGTCCCCTATCTTTAAACAGACCATAGGCTCCTGGGGACCTAAAGCGAATACGGAGCCTGGTCTGTCCTAATCTGTTTCATCTAAATCATAGTCCGTTGCGGTTGCAACTCCTTCTATGGCCTCCTCTCTTTCCCGTTGGAAATGTACTCGATTTGTCCCTCTGCGATTCTGTGATCGGCCTCTCTCCCTCTCTCTCGGAGGGGCATTTTCTTCTTCTTCGTGTGAGGCGTCTTTGAGTTGCGGGCATGCATTCCTCCAGTGTCCTTCGTCCTTGCAATAGGCGCATTGATTTACGCCTAGCAGGGGCCGGCTATCTCCTCGGCCCCTTCCTCTTCCTCTGCTCCTTCGATTAGGGAAACCTCCCCGTTTCTGTTCAACTAAAGCGGCAGCCAAAAAATCTGCTTTCTTCTTCATTTTACGCTCACTTTCTTTCTGTCTTTCATTATCACGGTTCACAAACACTTTCTGGGCGACTTCCATTAGCTGTGACGTATTCATGCCCGCAAACCCTTCTAACTTCTGTAATTTGCGTCTAATATCTGGTTGGGACTGGCTGACAAAAGCGGCGTTCACCATGCATAGACTTTCAGGTGCAGCTGGGTCATAGGGAGTATACATTCTATATGCTTCAGCTAATCTCTCATAGAATACTGCTGGGCTTTCATCTGCGCCCTGGATAACTTCGGCTACCTTGGAGAGGTTCATGGCTTTCTGACCCCCCTTTCGCAGGCCTTGCATAAGGCCTTGCCGAAACCGGGCTAGGGATCTGGATCTGGATCCGTCGTCAGTGTTTGGGTCCCACCGAGGATCTTCATTGGGAAACTCTTTCTTTGCTGCTTCGCGGTTATCTATTCCTTCTCCTCCCGCTACTAGGGGATTTTCTGCTAACCAATTGACAGCTGCTCGCATAATTCTCGTCCACTCCTCAGCAGTAAATAGAGTGGACAGGAGTTGACGGCAATCTGCCCAAGTAGGCTGGTGGGTTTGCATAATTGTATTCATTACTTCTGTTAATTCTTGGGGCTTATCAGTATAGGAAGCATAATGCATTTTCCAATTCAACAAATCAGTGGTGGAGAAGGGCACATAAACTAGACTGGTGGGTCCCGCTACTATCTGGTTCTCTTCATTCGTTACGGGCATTCCCGGGACCTGCCGTAGTGGCATTACTTTCTTGATAGGGCCCCTCTTTCTCAATTTAGGCTTTGTCTTAGATTTCTTACTTGCAACGGATGAACTGGTACTAACAGCTGATTTTACACTTTCAGTCTCGCCCCGGGAAGATGTCCCTTCTTCCTCTTCTTCTTCTGACTCAGAATTTTCCTCAGTTTCTAACTGATCAATCTCTTCAGGGGGTGGGTCATCTAGCTGAGCTTCTGGTGGGTCAATGAGTGAAACTCGCCGGTCCCGGGGGCCTGCCGCGGGACGCAGTGGTACTTTTACTGGGTGCTGAGCTTGGGGCTGTCTAGTAACAACTTCCGGGGACTCGGGATCAACATAAACAGACTTTTGTGACTTCTGTTCTATCCCTGTCTTCTGTGTCTGTTCTGTCAGCGCTACCATTATTCTACACTGTTTTTCATAGCAGCGCTGAGCCCAAGGTGGCGGGCTTTCGCAAATACTTAACCAAGAATCCATATAGGGATACTGGTCGGGGTGCGCTGCTCACACCTTCCGATGAACTGACTTAATAATTCCTATGTTAAATGTTCCATCTCGGGGCCACATGGGATCTAAGGTGGGCCACTCCCTAGTACACAAGAGTTGCAATCGTGACGCAGTCATTTGCACCCCATAATCTCCTGAATATCCTTTATTAAAATACTTAATCATACATTCTAGTGGAGTGTGCACAGTAGATGCAGCCCCTCCCATATCGATGTGTGCGCGCAACAACAGACAGAAGGGAAAAGGAGAGCGGACCGTGGGTGAGGGGTCCTCACGGCCCTAGAAACATTTAGGGAAACAAATAACAAGACAAGACAACGGTCGCTTCCTCCTTTTTACGACCTGGACGCGGTCGCCCGGCCAGGAACTGCGTGACTCAGGAGTCCGCCTTCGCTTGGTCTGTGTCACCAGACCTCTCAGCCACACTTCATTCACACAATCATGCTAGCAACGTACTCCCAAACAAGCCCAATCCTGTCTATTCTGACTAGGCTATACCAAAGTTATACAAGTTATGCCGGCGTTTTCCAAGTTCCAAGAAGACGATAGTTTCACCCCACGAATACACTATGCAGGGTTAATCGGACCGTCTTGAGAGGGGATCAGGCTCTCTTATCAAAATTCCAAGTTACAAGTTACAAGTTACAAGTGGCCAGTTACTAGTTCCAAGTTACAGACTGCAGTTCTGACTCATCTGTCTAGACACACCAAAAACTATTCTCACCGGATCCGGTCCCCGTTCCCGAGCTAGCGCATGAGTTGGACCTCGGACTCCTCTCACGGGTTCAAGGTGTTGGCTCCGTCCAGGTCCGGCACCCGCCGAGGCCTGGCCCAACTCCCTCCGATGCAACTGGACCGGTGGCGCCTGGGAGCCGAGCCCACGTCGGAAGGGCACGAGCCCGGCAGGACCAAACCTATAGAGGCGGAAAGTCGTGATATATCAGCTCGTATACCCTCTACTCACCACACGTTCCCGGCCAACGCACCAAGAATATGTAGCGGCAGAGCGCAAACAATCCAATAATACCAGGAGTCTGTTCAGAAAGTCCAAATCATTTATTGTGCACAAGACTCAAGCAGAATCACATTCAAAATGGCTGAGCAATGGTTTCTAGCAAAACAACAATTTTTATACCTTTCTTCTCCATTCTGTACATAGGCAAACTTCTCATTGGTCCCGGTAACCCTTCATGCTCCATCTATTGGTCCCGGTACCACTACGTAGTCATCCAATGAGGACCTTGGTCTGGGCTCAGCACCTGCTTGCTCCCCTTACAGTCCCCATTACAATGGACAGTTCTTAGACTCTTGATACAATTCTCCTCCAAGGTCACTTAGCTAACTAGAACATGTGGGAAAGCAGGGCACTGTAACCCTTCTCTCAGCAGAATTAATTAGTTCACAAAAGTTTTCACACTCTTATCAGTACCAATTAAAGTTGTTTTTCTGTCTTTTGTAAGTTTCGATTCTGCTTAGCTGTGCTTGGTTATACTTAGTTAAGTTTCGATTCTATGGAAGCAGCATTCGGGGGGGGGGGGGGGGGTTCACTCCTCTGGGCCTAACCACCGGCTTTACTTACAAGTCAAGCTGCTTAGGCCTGTCTGTTTAGTTCAAGCAGCGTGGATCATAGGCCTTTGCCTACCACACTACCATGCATACATCTCACCAAAAAGTGTTCCCATGTTTCATGCTTTGCTCAAGGCCTTACCAACCACTAGGAAAACTAGCTGGTTGCTCATGGCAGCAGCTTCAGAGGGGGGGGGAGGGCAGCAAAGAGCAGCTACAGTTGAAACCAAGCAATGGGCCCTAACAGCCAGACAATCTCAAAGACTCATCAGTGACTTTTACCTGCAGTAAAAATAGGCAATTTGCAAAACAGTGGCTTTTGGAAATTTCTCTCAGTTTGTATATATTTACAAAATAAAGTATATTCTTTAAAAGGATGCTGTCCAGATATGCATTTTGATAGGATTTTCTGGGCAGGATGCTATTGAGATGATTATGATTGAGTTTAATTATCAAAATCTTAGGGGGGGGGGGCTAGGGGGTCTAAGAGTTAATTGTGAGAGGACACAAAGCTGACGTTTTGCCTAGGCTTCCCTTCCTTCTTCGTGGTATGTCTTTAACTAAGTTTCCCATTCAAACAGCATGCGTTGCCATGTAGAACAATCACCAGCCTTTTTCCAAAATGAAGCCTTTGTGAGACTGAAGGCAAACTCAAAGAAACTCTTTGGTTCTTCAAAGCTCTCAGGTCCTCCCACCCACACAATCGAGAATATTCACAGTGTGAATGAATATCACCTTTTAGTCCTTTTCTGCAGGAGGTTGGGGTTGGACTTCCCATAATGATTCCATCCTGTGTTAGCTGTAAACCTCAGAATCCTCTGTCGGCATATGACAGGGGGTTAAATAGTGCACACTGAGGCCTTCTCATGTTTAAATTAAGTTTCCAAGCATAGGTGAAGGAGGCATGATAAACTCAAAGACTGTCTTGTACTGCAGGCAAACTTCCCAATATATAAATATCCTTGGGTACTTCCATGTAGTTAATTTTGGTTTTGTTTGGTTTTTTTATAGCTTTTTTGAATGTTACAGGCTCTGACTTATTCCCAGTAATAGAGTTTTCCAGAAGTGGAAGGGTTCTCGAAAGGACCACACTGATTTAATCACAGTTTTGGTAAAGGCTGTGCTTTTCAAGGCTTTAAAGCACACAAAGAATCAGCAATTGAATTTGGAGAAAGGTCCACAAATAGTTTGTAGGTAAAACATTTTTAGGACTATCCTAATGTATGTCTGACGAGCTTTTAAGGGCCATTACTATCTATGGCTGCCATGCAGTAAAAGTACGACATTCGCTTCTGAGAACTGACTCAGGCAAAGTGTGTTTTGCATGAAGACTATCTAAAAATGCTTGAAAACATAAAAAAATGCCATATTTCAAGGGCTTTCACTATTTTTAACATGAAGAGCACTTTTGTGAAGTCAGTACTCAAAAGTACACCTCACAATATTAAACGTTCATGCAAAGTGCACTTTGTGTGAAAGTGTATTTATGAGCTGTTGTGGTATAAAAAACATGATTTGGCATAGGGCAGTGGTTCCCATGCTTGGGGTTGGGACCCCAAATGAGGTCATATCATCAGTGGATATGGTCACAGAAACATGGCTATTTCCCCTTCTCTCTGGACTTTCACTGTGACCTGTGTCAAGTAGTGGCAGTCACCAGTCAGCATGTGGTCTGTGAGCCAGTGAACATTCATAGGCCCTTGTCCCCTCCTGGGCGAGCTTCCCATTAGGCTAGAAGTGGGGTCTGTAAACACACACTGCACACTGACACAAGCGACCCTGTGCTGAATGCTGCTGCTACTGTTACTGCTGCTTTCCACTTCAGATGAGTGGAGAAAGAGGAAGGAGACTGGAGACCTGCTGTTTTGATTTCATCATCATCTGGGGTCACGTGAATTTTCAGTTATTAAAATGGGGTCATAAAGGATAAAACTTTGAAAAGCACTAGCATAGACTATCTAGGTCGGCAATGGAATGTTCAAATAGGGACGTTCACTATTTTCAGCCTGTTTCACAAGACTCCCGCTAAATGCAGGGCCTTTTGTAATATACATATAGGGCAGCAAGGGAATACAAGTATATTGTCCTAAATGTGTAGTGAAACCGAACACCTTAGGAATGGAAGAGTAGCCTAGTGGTTAGAACAATAGCCTTTAGTCACAGAGACCAAGGTTCAAATCTCACTAACACTCTTTGTGGCCTTGGGCAAATCATTGTCTCAGGTGCAAACTTAGATTGCAAACCCTCTGGAGACAGGAAAATACCTACTTGCTTGGAAAGGCCTGAGCTAAATACTACTCCTGTTAGAAAAGAGGCATCACTGGTTGTCTTATATATATAAAAGCTGAAACTCGTAGGTGGCAATTTTCACAGCTTACACATGGAAGTACTGGCACTTACACCTATAAACACCCTATTCTACAAAATTCCACATATAAGAGCAGGCAATTAACGAGCCAAGGTCCTGAAGACAATTTTTTATATTTTCAATGCCATTTCATATACTAGAAGGTTAGGCACAATTATTACTCCTCTAAGTCCCTGGTCGAGATGAGCAGTTTGCAGACACTTTTATTTATTTATTTACATTCTCTTATATACCGCGCTATTCTGCATCAGTGCGGTTTACATTGAACAAACTGAAATTACATTGAACAGGGCATTATAACTTGGAGATAACTATTTTACAGGGAACATATGTGCTTATATGTGCTTCAATATACATGTACTCATGTGCAATATAGGCAATGTGCATATATGTTTCAGAATACCCAAATCATTTATTTATTTAACAAATTTTGATATACCGTTTTCCTACAAGTCAAAGCGGTTTACAAAGAACTGAGTTTTTACAATGAACAAGTTATGAAGAGCATTAGAACTTTTATAATGAATATGGGGAGTAATTCAGTGTACTCATAACAATGATAATTTTTAAAGCGGAGAACAAACAAAACTATATACAAAGGGAAGAAGGGTTGGCGAGTGTGGGGGGTCATGGGGGGTTTATGAGGGTGGAGGGCATGGGGTCATAGTGGTTTCATGAGGGTTTGGGGTGTTGGGGTCATAGGGGTTTTATGAGGGTGGGACAGGGGAGGATGTGCTTGTGGGCATGAGTTTCTGCTGATTCTACATTGTTGGTTTCTCATTGCCAAAATGCTTCTGGAAAAGATGAGTCTTGTGTTGTTTACAAACATCCATGGAAGACTTGATGGTTCGAATTGTTGGGGGGTAATGCATTCCAGAGGGTGGGGGCGTATAGTGAGAAAGTTCTTGCTCTTGTAGCCTGCTTGCAATTGCAGGTCCGTGATGGGGTACTGAGGAGCTTCTGTGTGCTCTTTCTCCTTGGTCTATTAGAGTTTGAGTTGTGAATTAAGGTGTGTAGTTGCTCTGCTGCTTTCCCAAAAAGATCACTCAAAGATTGCCCAAAAAAGTCATCCCTTAGAATCAAAACGTTCCATGGCATCAACATATATAAAAAGTGGCATTCTGAAATTGGCATTTGCCCATTATAATATTTACATGTATACTGTAGATGTTGCACAAACATTCTAAATTGTCTTCCAAAATCATGCAAAGCAGATCATTAATGCAAAATACTGTTTGACAAAAATAGGTGTGGAAAAAAGGTTTGTAGGCTCATTTTGGAATTGTAGTTATTTTTTCAGAGCCCCACCCAGAAAAGTGGCCCTTCATATAGCAATGGCAAGATTTAAAGGGCCCACTAGCCTAAATCGGAGGCCCCTAGACCCTCTGGGAGCCCCCCATCTCTGGAGGGCCAATTGCATCCAAACCCCCTGCAAATCATCAATGAATTTAAAAAAGGTCACCATAGACCTCTTTTCTCTGGGGGAAACTTCAGATGCCTGATGTCTAGCATACCCACCCATCCCCGATGCGGGGCATAAATATTTGTAGAACTCCCCTCCCTATGAACACCCTCCCCTTAACATAATCTGAGGGCTGGACCTATTTCCTCCCCATTCCACTAGGATACAACATGCCCAAAGGGATCCAGGGGGCGATGGAGAAGGAGCAATTCCCACTCCCTCATGCCTGGTATCTACAACATTCAAAATGGCACTACCTAACGCCTAATTTATAGTCATGCTGATAGGGGTCAGATTGTCAAATAAGGATGTCCAGACATTTTTGACTTGTATTGGGTCTGGGAATGTGGGTGCTACTGACCTACATGGGATAGGAGGTCTCTGGGAAGAGCATACAGGGCAACTCTAATTTAGGCTAGCAAAACCCAAGCTATACTACCTGCTTTCACCACATCCTCCTGCAATGAGTTACAAGGTTTAATTATACATTGAGAGAAAAAATATTTTCTACTGTCTGTTTTAAATATACTACTTTGTAGTTTCTTGGCATGTTCCCTAGTCCTTGTATTTTTTAATTGATTCATATCTACTCATTACACTTCACTCAGGATTTTATAGATCGTATCTCCCCCTCCGTTGTCTCTTCTGTAGACTGAAGAACCCTAACCTCTTTAGCCTTGCCTCTTAGAAGAGTCGTTCCATCCCCTTTATCATTTTGGTCACCCTCCTCTGCAACTTTTCAGAATTGCACACAATATTCAAGGTGTGGTTGCCCCACGGAGCGATACAGAGGCATTATGATATTCTTTGTTTTATTCTATATTCCTTTCTTAAGGATTCATTTTGCTTTTTTGGCCGCCAACACACGCTGAACACACAGAACCTCTTCCTGAGTGGTGACTCCTAATGTGGAAACTAGCATTGTTTGGGTTACTTTTTCTTGCATGTATCACTTTGCATATGCCCACATTAAATGTTATCAGCCATTTGGATCGAAGTCCAGATTCCTAGAGTACTTCACTATTCACCATCCTCCATTGAGAAAATGTATTTAATAATTTAGACAGATTTCACTGGTCAACATTGAAATCGTTACTGACTTTAAAAGGCCCTAATCTGTAGTATCTTGGTGAGCTGAACACGAATAGAACATTAAAAAATGTTTATTGGCTCTCATTTTGAAGATATTGCAGGTAGTTCATTTTTGACGTTTCACCATGTAAATTTATCCAGTAGGACATCAACAACATCCCAAATAAGCCTTGAATGATGTAATATTGCATCACATTGCATAATACCAGCATGCACACATCATCCAGAGTTGATTGCATCATTTTCTGATGCAATGCAATACTACTGCCAGACGGCTGCTGAAGCCATCTGACATCAGCAGTGTACTATACGCAGTCGGAAAGGTTGAGCATTTAAAATATTTCAGACTGTGTGCGAGACAGTTTAAGCTACTGTTACATGTAACTTTTATTAATCATATAATTTTAGCCATTTAGGTAGAATACAGAACAGTAATGCTGCAAAAGTGCATTAATACCGTTGACAATTTCTGCTACATTTGTGGAGAAGTGACATTTCCCAACCAGAAGAAGGCATATCATCTTTACTTCGGATGCAAGATTGGTGACCAAGACAAACCTTGGGCCCCACATATATGCTGCGCTACATGTACAACACAGCTTTCACAGTGGTTGAATTGCAAAAGACCATCAATGCCATTTGCAGTCCCCATGGTGTGGAGAGAGCCAAGCAACCACATAAATGACTGTTACTTCTGCTTGGTTCCTCCTCTTTCCAGCAGAATAATGAAGCAAAAGAAGTTGAGCATAGTCTACCCAAACATTCCGTCTACATTGAGACCAGTTCCACATAGCGAGGGACTTCCTATTCCAGAACCTCCATCAGAATATTCTCTTGATTCATCTGATGAGGACAAGGGTGAGCTGACTTGTTCTTCTCCTGGTCTGTCAGCATGCAGTGACCCAGATAACTTAAAGCATCTACTGACTTCCATTAACTATAACAAGTATAGCTGGCAACTCTGTGGTGACTTGAATATAGTTGCCCTTTTAATGGGACTGCAGCAGGGATATATAAAATATATGTGTTTCTTATGTGAGTGGGATAGCCAAGCAAGGGAGGAATGGAATCGCAGACAAAATGTAACAGTTGGAGAGAAGAATATCCACAACCCAGCTCTGGTTGAGGCTCACAAAATCCTGCTACCACCCCTTCACATCAAACTAGGTCTGATGAAAAACTTCATGAAAGCCATGGACTGCACTTTGCCAGCTTTCCGATACCTGCATGAAAAATTCCCTCGACTCAGCGAAGCAAAGATTAACGAGGGAGTTTTTGTGGGTCCTCAGATTCGAGAGCTCTTCAAAGATGACCAGTTCAACAACTTGCTGCAGGGTGATGCGAAACAAGCATGGAATGCTTTTCACCTAGTGTCAACAAACTTTCTCGGGAATGTTAGGGCAGAAAACTACAAGGAACTAGTAGAAGACATGCTGATGCAGTATCAGAAACTTGGCTGCAATATGTCTCTAAAGATCCATTTCCTTGATTCCCATCTCGATTTCTTTCCTGACAACTGTGGTATGGTTAGTGATGAAGAGGGCGAACGTTTTCACCAGGATATCGCAACGATGGAGCAAAGATACCAGGGAAAATGGTCCACTACAATGCTGGCTGATTACTGCTGGACACTCCCCAGAGAAGCTCCCGAATAGCTGTACAAGAGACAGGTGAAAAAAATCTAAGAAGTAGTCTATGACTTGGTTTTTTACAGGTATTAACCGAAGGCCTATTATATTTACTATTGACATGCATTTCGTGATGTAAACATTAATTCATGTAGATTACAAAAAAAACTAGAGCCAACTTTGCAATTTCACTGTCATATTCGTGTTCAGCATATAAAAATTGATAAGAAATGACTATTTTTATTTCAGCAACATGACTTTTGTAAAATTTTGTTGACCAGCGTTTGCAAACCACCTTATCCTACAATCAAAGTGGTTACATAACGTTACATGACATTTGGAGAGTTACATTTAACAAGTGGGAATTTTACAACATTTAATATGAGGGTATTTAACAACAGACATCACAGGTGGGTTACATTTAGCATGAAGGGTACTAAAATTGACCATTTATCCCAATTCTCTGTTTTCTTTCTCTCAAGCAGTTTCTAGTCCACAATAGGACATTACCTCCTATGCCCAGCAGTCTCTGATGTGGGACTTTGTCAAACCATGCAACTCTCACAAACTGGGAGATAACCATACATGTGGTATTCAGTGCAAAAGACTGGATAGCTTCCATATGGGTCTCTGGGGTTTTTTTTTTAGAGTTGCTAAGGAAATACTAAGGATACCAAGACTAAAATAAAGGCTTTCAGAATGTTTTGTGTTTGTTTCCCACTAAACAGCTAATACTAAGGGTTAATCACTTGCTGATTAAAATGTCCTGCAATGACAAATTTCACGTTTAATTGGAAAAACTGATTACATAGTAAGGGATGTGCCTGGGGTGGGTGGGAAAAAGATGAACTACCTGTTTTGCAAAAATTGGTACTAAGCTGGAATCACAAATGGAAGGAGTTCTGGGTTATCTGCAATTTCTAAGGAGCTACAAGCCTGTGTTGAACACCTTCAGAATCCCATGAAACATGAATACAGCATGACTAAACTCTTACAGACTAGATTATGAGGTGATTTTTAAATACTGTAATAAACCGTGCTAACCATTAGTGTGGAGTTTGCTGTGTGCTAAGTGCACTGTGCTGTTAGCGTGAGGTCCTGCTGTAACAATCCCACCCTAACCAATTAGCACGTGATTGGGTGGGGACTGGGCAGGTTAGAGGCTTAATGTAGGCATTGATGGTGCATCATGCTTAGTACCAGCATTATGGGCATGCACTAACAGCGAATGTCACTGAGGGGTGGCAATAAGTACACCCATGTGCCAGTTAGGGCAGTGCTGTGCATTACCAACATGCTAACAGTCGGGGGGCAGAAGCACATGTCCCAAACGTTAGGGCAGGCCTCTGTGCTATTTTTGAGGCTCATAGTGGAAGGAGGAAAATGCAGGAGTCCTTAATTGCATAGAACCCCGAGACTGAAGACACTGTACAGATGTATAAATTTCAACCACCGAGGATAGATAATAACTTGAAGCTCCATGCAAAATTATAAATAACAGCAAGAAGACCTTTTCCAGATCCTTTGCACTATTGGCAACCAACGAAGCTGTTTTCGATCTCGAACAACCCACTAGTAATTGAGCTGCTGTGTTCTGGATCACTTGCAACACCCTTAACCTATATGCTGGCAAGTCAAGGAGAAGGGAGTTACAGTAATCCAGCCCACTTAAGATCAAACTTTGAAACACTGTACAAACTTTGATGCAGGAAGCAGATTCTTCACTTGTCCTAACATTCAAAATTAAAAAAAAACAAAAAACGTCATCAGATGGCAATGGGACAAGTCTCCTCGTTAACTGCCAGGACAATGCTTTCCAAGCCCCTGACAGTTTATGCGGGGGTGTTGCATGTAACACACACCATGGTTTTGGTGTTAATTGTGTATTAAATAGTAAATAACCCAAAGGTGCCTCTACAGATGATTACAGATAGTGTCATATGAAGGCATGCAATATACAGTACTATAATGTTACACACATTTCCCACTAAAAGAAAAGGAGATTTCTGAACAGCAGAAAAGCCCACAAGGTACTATGCCTCCTAGCTAGGGAAATTGGCAGGAATTCCAGGTTAGAGTTCCCAGGCCAAGCCCAGAATTAGGTATAGGTTATACAGGCATCTGCCCCCAGCACCAGATTTCAATAGGGACAGGAGCATTGCCTCTACAAAGGTATCTCAGCCTGGGCTTGATGCTGCAGTACTTATCATGTGGAATATAACATTGGCTACATGCTGCCCAGCATTTGCTGAAAGAAAAATTTGCACTGCACCCACCAGTCCTCATGCACTGAGAGGCTCTGCAGCTCCCGGTCCTGTCCTGATGCTAGTCTCCATAGTAGTAGAAAGCCAGTCATAGCAGAACCATTCACAGCCCTGAAGATTCTTCTGCAGATGTTGCAGCAGCTGCCAGTGAGCCACATGGTAGAACTGCAGATCTAATTGGAGGAACAAGGGAGGTAGCTCCTCCTCCTCGTTCTCCCATCCACAGGTTGCCTGTGGGCGCCCACACTTGCATTCAGAAGCACTGCAATAGTATTGAATCTGCGATGCAGTACTTATCTAAACTCTCTGACACTGCATCATGGTTCCTGCCTTCTATGATCTGCTGCTTCCGCCCTCCTCTGTCTACAGCTGCAGTAAAAAGGACACAACCTGATTGTAAATAGTTACCCCAAGTTATCCAAGTTCTTAATACCTGTTCATTGTAAACACAGATTACCCAAGGAAATGAGTAGTTTCTATGTTCATTGTAAACCGCACTGATGTTGAATAGCGCGGTATAAAAGAGACTGTAAATAAATAAATAAATAACCTGCTCAATGCAGATTTGGGCAGAGGCTGAGTGGGTCATGGGCAGAGTGTGGGCATTCACTGACAAATTTGGCTACCATGGGCATCAGCGCATGCAAAATTGTGCTTTTTGCAATTAGCACGGGCACACTTACCGATACCTGAAGGACTGGCAGTAATGGCATCCGTGGTAATCACTATAAATGGCTTGCACATGAGTGGCACCAGACCCGCACGAAATTTTGGGGCTTAACATATATGGTAAACTACCGCGTTTTAGTAAACATGCCCCATGATTTATTTATTTGATTATTAATTGTAATCTCTTTTGTCTTTTTACAGTATGCTTTTATACATAGTGGAAAGGCAGTATATTCATTTAGTAAGATCAGCCATTCAGTCAATCAGTCTTTATGTTAAGAAGATAACGTTACTAACTATCACATGTGAAAGCCAATTTTGCACTGGATGTCTATGTAGGATCTGGAACAACAGGACATGCACAATAAATTAATAACACATAAAATGGGAGAGTTAGAATATATAGCACTAAATGAGAGGTTAGATATGATTGGAATCTCAGAGACATGGTGGAAGGAGGACAACCAGTGGGACACTGTGATACCTCGGTACAAACTATATCATGATGATAAAGCTGATCAAATTGGTGGAGGGGTTGCGCTCTATTTTAGAGAGAGCATTGAGTCAGAAAGGATTCAGGTTTTGCAGGAAACAAAATTTGCTGTAGAATCTCTATGGATTGAAATTCCATGTAAAAAGGGGAAGGCGATGGCAGTGGGGATGTACTATCGATTGCCTGGCCAGAATGAACAAATGGATGATGAAATGCTCAAAGAAATCAAGGAAGCTAACAAAAGTTACAGCACAGTAATAATAATGGGTGATTTCAATTACCCCGGTATCGACTGAGTCAGTGTCACGGCAGGACATGCTAGGGAGATAAAGTTCCTAGATGAAGTAAATGACTGCTACTTGGAGCAACTGGTTCATGAACCGGCCAGAGGGGAAGCCATATTGGACCTAGACCTTAGTGGAACACCAAAACTGGTGCAAGAGATAAGGGTTTTGGGGCCACTTGGCAATAATGATCGTAGCATGATTGCATTCGATTTAATTAGTGGAGGAGGGATGGTAAGGAAATCCACATTACTACCTTTTAACCGTCGAAAGGGAGACTATGATAAAATGAGGAAAATAGTTAAGAAACAAATAAAAGGAGCAGTTGCAAAGATTAAAGACTTACATCAAGCTTGGGTGTTGAAAAATACTATCTTGGAAGCCCAGAACAGCTGCATTCCACGCTTTAAGTGGAAGAAAGTCCAAACAACTGCCAGTATGGTTTAAAGGTGAGGTCAGAGAGGCTGTTGCCAAAAAAGCATCTTTCAGGAAATGGAAAAAAGAGCCAAATGACGAAAACTGGAAACAGCACAAGCACTGGCAAGTTAAATTCAAGGCATTGATAAGGCAGGCAAAAGGAGAATTTGAGAAGAAACTTGCTACGGAAGCAAAAACGCGTAATAAAGACTTTCTCAAGTACATTCGTAGCAAAAAACCTGTGGGAGAGTCAGTTGGTCCATTAGATGATAGAGGGTTTAAAAGGGCACTAAGAGGCGGCAAGGCGATAATGGAGAGACTGAATGAATTCTTTGCTTCGGTCTTTACTGAGGAAGATATAGGGATGTTACCCATGACTGAAGTTGTATTTAAAGGTGCGGAAGAATTGAAGGAAAAATCGATACATTGGGAAGATGTATTAGAACTATTTGATAAAATGAAGAGTAGCAAATCACCTGGACTGAATGATATACATCCAAGAGTGTTGAAAGAACTGAAATATGAGATTGCAGACCTGCTATTAGTAATCTGTGAACTATCTTTAAAATCATCTGTAATACCTGAAGATTGGAGGATGGCCAACGTAATGCAAATTTTTAAAAAGGGTTCCAGGGGTGATCCGGGAAACTACAGACTGGTGAGCCTGACGTCAGTACCAGGAAAAATGATAGAAAATATAAAGAACAAAATTGCTGAACATGTAGATAGTCATGGCTTAATGGGAGACAGCCAACGTGGCTTTAGACAAGGAAGAACTTGTCTTACTAATCTGTTATGTTTTTTTGAAGGTGTTAATAAACAGATAGGCAAAGGTGAGTCAGTTGATATAGTGAGGGTAGAGCTAAATGGTCAATTTTCCCAATGGAGAAACGTGAATAGTGGTGTACCCCAGGGATCTGTGCTGGGTCCGCTGCTTTTTGACATATACATAAATGACCTGGAAAAGGGAATAACGAGTGAGGTTATCAAATTTGCAGATGACACAAAACTATTTAAAGTTGTTAAAACCCATGAGGATTGTGGAAAATTGCAAGATGATCTTGATAAATTGGAAGACTGGGCATCAAAATGGCAGATGAAATTTAATGTGGACAAGTGCAAAGTTATGCACCTAGGGAAGAACAACCCAAACTATGGTTACACAATGCAAGATTCCACATTAGGAACCACCACCCAGGAAATAGATTTAGGCGTCATTGTGGATAACATGTTAAAACCCTCCGCCCAGTGTGCAGCAGCAGCCAAGAGAGCAAATAGAATGCTAGGTATCATAAGGAAAGGAATGGAGAATAAAACAAAGGCTATTATAATGCCTCTGTATCGTTCCATGGTGCGACCGCACCTAGAATATTGTGTGCAATTCTGGTCACAGTATCTTAAAAAGGATATAGCGTTATTAGAAAAGGTTCAGAGAAGAGCCACCAAAATGGTAAAGGGGATGTAAGGATACCCCTATGAAGAAAGGCTAAAAAAGGTTAGGGCTCTTTAACCTGGAAAAGAGACGGCTGAGGGAAGATATGATAGAAGTCTATAAATTAATGAACGGAGTGGAACGGGTAAACGTAGGATCGGCTGTTTACGTTATCAGAATATAGAAAGACTAGGGGACATGCAGTGAAGCTACAGGATAAACTATTTCAGACAAATAAGCGAAAATATTTTTTCACTCAATGTGTAATCAAACTCTGGAATTTGTTACCGGAGGATGTAGTAAAGGCTGTTAGTGTAGCTGGGTTTAAAAAAGGTTTGGACAAGTTCCTGGAGGAAAGGTCCATAAGCCATTATTAAAAAGGGACCCAGGATATCAATGCTTGACCAAATACAAGCATTGTGGAACCTGTGTCTTTTGGGGACACTGCTAGATACGTATGACCTAGATTGGCCACTGTTGGAAACAGGATACTGGGCTTGATGGACCTTGGTCTGACCCAGTATAGTATATCTTATGTTCTTATGTAATTTCCAGGGTATTTCTCAATGGGCTGCCTGAATGCAGAGCCTTTTGCAGACCACCAGGAAACACACATGCAAATGGAAGCACACCCAATGTAAACAGCCAGTTTAGAAAGAAGCATATTTAAGAAAACGCAGCATCACTGGAGGTTCTTGGTGTAAAAGTGACGATGCTTACCTGTGCAAGTGGCACTTTAACAACCTGCTAGAGATGTGCACAGGAGAAAATGTTCAATTTATTTTCATTTTTTCTCCTATTTTGAGACTTTTTAAAAAAAATTTCACACATTCCTTTTAATAAAAAATGTTTAATGAGCAAATTAACTTGCATTACTTCCTAGGTTAACATGCATTTATTCACTTTTGCATGCACTAAATTTAAAGTGCACTAAAGACCCAGATGCACGCTGACAAATGCACATCTCTATAAGCTGGGCATGTAAGTGCCGGCAATTAGACATGTCAGGTCAGA
Source organism: Ichthyophis bannanicus (assembly GCA_033557465.1). Lineage (NCBI taxonomy): Eukaryota > Metazoa > Chordata > Amphibia > Gymnophiona > Ichthyophiidae > Ichthyophis > Ichthyophis bannanicus. The sequence continues at coordinate 1,157,874,216 of CM066032.1, read as the reverse complement.
GTTTATAGAACTGGACATCCCGAAGAGCCAGTTAAGGAGCAGACTGAAGAAATGTTTTGTGGAATTTATAAGCTGGTTCACAATATCAGCGACACAAACACAATTTCCATATGAGCCGTTAGCTGACACCCCAGCCTCAATGCAGGTGCAAATGCCTGTATCATCATTGCAAATCAGAAATACAGGCATACCATGCTAGCCTCCCTAAACCATACCAAGACATGCCCCTTCCACACTGCTGGTAGTGTTGCAGTTGTAGATATTCAGTACTGTAAAAAGAGGAGCTTTTCTAAAATCGCCCACACCAATATTCAAAGCCCAGAGCTGGTTGGCCAATGGGAGGCTGGTTGGCTAAGGTGGCAGACAGCAATATTCAGCAGCATCCGAGGGTGCAATGGAGACAGGACCGGCCCTTACCCGGTTAGTGCAATTTTCAGCAGCCCTTGTCTGGGCAACATAGGGCACATGAAAAGCAGACCTAAGGCCACAATCCAGGCATGTGCCAGATGAAAATCACACTAAATCACACTAACTGAGTAAGTGCCGACACCAACTTGGTCAGCGTCACTCAGCCCAGATATTCAACGTCAGATCCTGCTGCTGAAGAACGTGCCGATATTTCTGCACCTCGGTGGTTTTGAGAACTGAACCCACTATTTAGACATTGGAGGCACAAACCTTATAAAACAACCTCCTGTGAGCATAATACTGTGACAGGATACCAAGGCTGGAATTAGATAGGTGCATATACTGAACCTGTTGTACAAGGGTGGGGGGAGGGGGTATTCAGCAGTGGCTAGCACATGCTGCTGAACTCTAAACCCAGACATTCAATACTAGGACAAAGCTAATCAGACAGTGGCGCTATTTAGCCTCAATGGTGAAAGTTAGGCCAGCCTTTCAGGTGCCTACGGATGACCAGCTAGTGTCTGAGTATTGCTGCTGGCTGCTTATTCCTGGGTGTTGCCTCTGATCTGGCTAGCACCGGGGCATTCAGTGGGGTACCCAGTGATATTCAGTGGTACTAACCACATTAGAACTATTGAATATCCTGTTGTACTCACTGCAATTAACGACAGTAAGCACCAATATTCAAACATAGGAAATATAGTAAACGGCCCAAGGAGCCAGATTTTGCAGGTACCAAATACTTAAGCCATAGAGGAGCTGCTCCTGCTTACTTTAGAGCCATCTATATGTGCTGCTTGAAAAGAGCATCACAATGTCACTATGGCCTTCCTCTGCACCTTTCCAGACCTCCAAACCCCCATTCTCTGAGATCTACTGCCTGGTCTTGTCAATGGACACCAACTCCCCCCCCCCCTCCTCCTCCCCGAAGAGTATCAACAATTATCCCACATTAGAATAAGTGCTATACATTGATCACATGTCATCCCCAGGCTTTTATGCGAATAATCCCCAAGCAGTTTCATGTGCTTATTTCTGCATGTTTTACCCACAAAATTACCCTTATACCCTCATCGCAGGAAGATTTCAGGCACTAGAACCTGACAATCATTAAGAAAGCCAATGGGTTTTGGAACGCGTTTGGCCCAGAGTATCACATTTTCATTGACAGCATCTTATGAAAAGAACATTGTTGCAATGCATCTGTACAATGCCGTAAAAATGCCCAAGATCTGAAATAGTCATCATTCTCAAATAGTATAATTTAGGAAAGAAAATGGAGGACAATTAAACTGAATAAAAATGCACTGTATAGAAAAGGGGAAGGTAATATCTTATGTTTTTTATGGTGGGAAAATCATTTTGAGTAGAAATCTTTCAAGATCAGATGCCCATAAGAATATTGATTGTATTTTGCCAGGTCTCATTGTCCGTGAGGTGAGCATAGAGATTTCTCGCCAGCAGGTGGAAGAACTCTTTGGGCCTGAGGATTACTGGTGCCAGTGTGTTGCTTGGAGTTCTGCAGGCACCACAAAGAGCCGAAAAGCCTATGTTCGGATTGCATGTAAGTACTCCTCAGCCTGGGCTGGCATAGCTATAGAGAACTTCCTACTGTCATCTGCTTTGTACAATATTTGAAAGAAAGAACAGAAAACAACTGGTGAAATAAATAAATACATACATACATACTTGTCTCTACCTTCCATAGAATTGACTCCTACTAACAACACTTATATTGTATACTGCGTCCTTAGCTTGCTCTCCCTCTCTGTTCCCCGTCTAGTCATACCCAATGAATATATTGCATCCCTGTCAAAACAAACCTGCAAACTCCTGCACAAATAGTTATTTCCTTGTTTTTCAAAGAGGGTTTATACTTGAACCTGCCCCCCCCCCCCCTTTGATATGGGTAAACCTGAGCTGCATCCTGATATTCTGAAATGCATCTCCACTCCTTTGAAAGTACCTTGGTTTTATTTCTTCGCGCTGCACTCCCCTTTTCATGATGTCTGATAGAGTTTTGTTGACAGAATGCTGCTTTTAATGGCCTAGGCCTCTTAGTTTTACATCGCATGGCATTCTAGGGGGACTTTCCCTGCTTGATCATTCTGCCTGTATTCGCTGCTGAAGGATGACCAGCTAGTGGCCGAGTATTGCTGCCGGCTGGTTATTCCCGGGTGCTCCCTCTGATCTGGCTAGCATCGGGGTATTCAGTGGGGTGCCCAGTGATATTCAGTGGTACTAACCACGTTAGAGCTATTGAATATCCTGCTTACTGCAATTAACGACAGTAAGCACCAATATTCAAACATCGGCAATATAGGACACAGCCCAGGGTGCCAGATTTTGCAGACACCAAATACTTAAGCCAAAGAGGAGCTGCTCCTGCTTACTTTAGGGCCATGTAGATGTGCTGCTTGAAAAGAGCATCACAATGTCACTATGGCCTTCCTCTGCACCTCTTCCAGACCTCCAACCCCCATTCTCTGAGATCTGCTGTCCATAGATATCTATATCGGGCCCGTCCACATTTCTGAAAACATGCCTGAAATTGCACGTGCCAGGTTCTTTTTCACAGGCGTTCTGGCTTTGACATCCCAGATTGCACTTGGATGTTCTTTGTAAAATGTGCCTTTAAGTAAACACAAACATAGAAACATGATGGCAGAAAAAGACCACATGACCTATCTAGTCTGCCCTTCCATATCAACTACAATAGTCCCTTTTTTTCCTTTAGAGATCCTTTGTGTTTGTCCCATGCTTTCTTGAATCCAGATATTGCCCTCGTCTCTACTATCTCCACTGGGAGACTACTCCATGCATCTGCCACTCTTTCAGTAAAGAAATATTTCTGCATATTACTCCTGAGTTTATCCCCTTTCACCCTTATCCTATGTCTCCTCATAGCAGAGCTTGCTTTCAATCCCAAGAGGCTCTCCTCTTGTGCATTTATGCCATGGCGGTATTTATTTATTTTATTTTATTTAGTAAATACTTATATACCGCTACTTCCAGCGATCAGCAGCGGTTTGATTACAAGTTTGGGATTTGTCAAAAATCAAGACAGAAAATTTGGGGCATAGATAGAGAGAACAGGGGTAATACACAGCACACATATTAGGGTCTATATTTAGACCATAATTACTATCACAATCGATTATATATTTATACAAGCAATTATACATTTACATACGCAATTATCCGTCATCTATGTACAGTTTTACATACAGCTATTCTCTCTTTTTAAATGTCTCTATTTAAATGTCTCTATCCTCGACTATGTGATCTGAGTCCATTGATGAGGCAGCAGCTTCTATAATGCTGCACTCTCCTCTGATCTGGATGCTTTTGCTCCACCCATGCCACGTCCTGTGAGGCGTACTATATCCCAGCCCTGGTTGTCTTCCATTACCAGCTATCTACATTCCTGTGGCTGTTCAGATGAGCATACTTGGCTCAAATTCCACACCCTTGTGGAATTTCTATACTTTAAATTCATACTTGTCTCTTTCCAGTCGACCATAGCACTAGTCAAAGAAGACTATTATGTTCATCTGACTAACTCTCTTGCCTCTGACCCTCGCCATCTATTTATAACACTCAACTCTCTTCTCAAGGTTCTTCCGCCTCCAACCCCTCCTTCACTTTCTGCCCAAATTCTGGCTGACTATTTCCATGAAAAAATCCACAAGATCACCCTATCCCACGAGGTCAGATACTTTTCCTCCTCCCCCTCTTCACTCCCAACTTCCTCCTACCTCTGCTACCCTTTCTTCCTTTTCTATGATCTCTGAGGAGGAAACCACACACCTTCTATCCTTTTCCAAACTCACTAACTACTCTTCTGATCCTATTCTCACCTGTCTCTTAAGCACCATCTCCTTCTCTGTTGTCCCTTCCATCTGTCCCTGCAGCCTTCAAGCATGCTGTGGTTACACCTCTCTCAAGAAACCCTCACTAGATCCTACCTGTCCTTCTAACTATCGACCCTTCTCCCTCCTCCCCTTCATTTCTAAATACTTGAACGTGCAGTTCATTACCGTTGCCTCCACTTTCTCTCCTTTCAAGCTCTCCTGGATCCTTTACAATCTGGCTTTCATCCTTTATATTCCACTCAAATGGCTCTTGCCAAAGTCTCCAGCGACTTGTTCCTGGCAAAATCCAAGGGCCTTTACTCAATTCTCATCCTTCTTGACCTTTCTGCTGCTTTTGACATTGTTGACCAAAACCTTCTCCTCAATATCTTGTCCTCATTTGGTTTTAAGGGCTCTGTACTATCCTGGTTATTTTCTTCTCTCTCCCATTGTTTTTTCAGTGTTTGTTGTGGTGGATCCTCCTCTGCTGCTATCCCACTTTCAGTTGTTGTACCCCAAGGATCTGTCTTCAGTCCACTCCTTTTCTCTCTCCATACCCACTCCCTTGGTGCACTCATCTCTTCCCATGGCTTTCAGTACTATCTCTATGCTGATGAGTCCCAGATCTACCTCTCCACACCTGAAATCTCTCCAGCAATCCAGGCCTGGATCTCTGCCTGCCTTTCTGACATTGCTGCTTGGATGTCTCACCACCACTTCAAATTGAACATGGCCAAAACGGAGCTTCTTATTTTTCCCCCTAAATCCTCCTCTCCCCTTCCTCCTTTCTCAGCGTCTGTGGATAACTCTCTACTCCTCCCTGTTTCTTTGGCTCATAACCTTGGGGGTTGTCTTTGACTCCTCTCTCTCTCTTTTTCTCCACACACATCCATCTGCTAGCTAAAACACACCATTTCTTTCTCTATAACATTAACAAAACCCGCCCATTCTTTTCTGAAAACACTAAGACACTTATCTACTCTTTAGTCACCTCCCATTTTGACTATTGTAACCTATTGTTGGTCTCCCTCTGACTTATCACTCTTCCCTTCAATCTGTTCAACACTCTGCTGCGTGTCTAATCATCCACCAGCCTCGTCATGCTCATATTACCCCTCTTCTCAAGTTACTTCATTGGTTCTCTATCCATGTCCTTATCCAGTTCAAACTTCTCCTGCTGACTTATAAGTGTATTCATTCTGCATCTCCTCACTACCTTTCTTCTCTCATCTCTCCCTGCACCCCTCCTTGGGAACTCTGCTCTTTTGGAAAATCACTTCTATCTGTGCTCTTCTCTTCTATTGCTCCAGACTTCACTCCTTTCACCTTGCTGCTCCTTATACCTGTAACAAGCTACCTGAATCTATACGTCGGGTGCTTTCTCTGGCCCTTTTCAAATCCAGGCTGAAAACTCACTTCCTCGCTGCTGCCTTTTGGATTTTGGCTCACCTGGTCTCCTTTGTGTTTCCTTACCATTTCACCCTAGATGTATTCTGTGTCTATAGCTACTGTGTTGTCTGTCTTGACTAGATTGTGAGCTCTGATGAGCAGGGATGGTCTTTTACATGTGTCTATGCAGTGTTGCATATGTCTTATAGCGCTATACAAATGCTCAGTAGTAGTAGTAGTATATATATTAACATCTCTAAGTCTGTCCCTATATGCTTTATAATGAAGACCAATAACTGCTGTAGTAGCCACCCTCTGCACTGGCTCATCTTGTTTATATCCTTTTGAAGGTGTGATCTCCAGAACTGCATACAGTACTCCAAATGAGGTTGCACCACAGACTTATACAAAGGCACTATCACCTCCTTTTTTCTGCTGGCCATTCCTCTCCCTACACACCCAAGCATCCTTCTGGCTTTCACCATTACCTTTTTTACCTGTTTTTCCACTTTAAGATCATCAGAAACAATCCCGCCCATGTCCCATTCTTCTTTCGTGGACAGAAGTACTTCATCCCTACACTGTACTGCTCCCTTGGATTTTTGCAGCCCAAATGCATGACTCTGCATTTTTTAGAATAACTATAAATCTCAGCTGCCAAATTCTTGACCATTCTTCAAGATTAGCTAGATCCCTCCTCATCTTATCTACTCCTTCCAGGGTGTCTACTCTATTGTAGATTTTGGTATCATCCGGAAAGAGGCAAACCTTACCCAACAGCCCTTCCACAATGTCACTAACAAAGGTGTTAAAAAGAATCAGACCAAGGACAGATCCCTGTGGCACACCATTAGTAACATCCTTCTCCTCAGAGTGAGCTCCATTTACCTGTACCCTTTGTCACCTCCCACTCAACCAATTTCTAACCCAGTCAGTTACTTTAGGATCCATCCCTAGAATGCTCAACTTCTTTATATGTCATCTGTGCAGAATGATGTCAAAGGCTCGTCACATCTAGGGCTCTCCCTCGGTCTAACTCATCATTACCCAGTCAAAGAAATCAATCAAATTTGCCTGACCAGACATGCCTCTGGTAAACCCATGCTGCCTCAGATCCTGCAATCCATTGGACTCCAGAAACCTTACTATTCTCTGTTTTAGCAGCATTTTCAATAATTTACTCACCACAGAGGTTAGACTAACCAGTCTGTAGTTTTCAACCTCATCCTTACTGCCGCCTTTGTATAAAAGGACCACATGTGCCTTTCTACAGTACTCTGAGACCACTCCTCACTCTAAAGAAACATTGAAAGGTCAGGTAGTGGAGCTGCTAGAATGTCCCCAAGTTTGTTCAATGTTCTCAGATGTATCCCATCTGGTCCCATCGCTTTGTCTATTTTTAGTTTAGCTAGTACCTCATGAAAACAGTCTTCTGAAAATCATTCAAGATCCCCATCATTTCTGTTCCTATTTGTGGGTGCTTTCTGATGTCCTGTTCCTGGCCCTTTATATGTGAACACAGAAGAAAAATATTTGTTATGCAGTTCTGCCTTATCCTGATCAGTTTCTACATATTCCTCCCCTTCACCCTTGAGTCTGACAATAGCACTTTTGCCCTTCCTCCTCACCACCATATCTGAAAAATGCATTACCCCCCATTATATAGCCGTTGGCTATTTCTTCTTCTTTTTGTTTCTTTGCTTTCCTGACTACTTTCCTAGGTTCTGTATGTTTTTCCAAATATAGATTCTTGTCTTCCTCTCTGTGATCTCTTGCATTTTATGATGGTCACTCTCTTTTTCCTTACCTTTCCAGCTACTTCTTTTGAGAACCATAGTGGCTTCCTTTTCCTTTTACATTTATTTATCTTTCTAACAAAAAGGTTTGTCGCCCTTAAAATATACCCTTTCAGTTTTGCCCATTACTTGTCTAAATCCTCACAACTGTTCCCATCCCCCTAATGACTCCTTGAGGTATTATCCTATCTCTGCAAAGTTAATTTTCCTAAGGTCTAAGACCCTCACTTTTGAATGGATTTTATCAACCCTAGTCCTAATACTGACCACTCCATCTGGTGATCACTGGATGTGAGATGATTTCCCACTATGACATCAGAAACACTTTCGTCATTGATAAGCATCAAGTCCAGTATGTGTAGATTCTGTTACCAGTTGCCAGAATATTTCTCCCTGTAGACAATCTAGGATCTCCTTACGTCTAGATGACACTGCAGCAGAAATGTGCCAATCAACATCCAGCATATTGAAATCACCCATCAGTAGCACTTTTCCTTTCATGGAAATACTGCGTATGTCGTCTAAGATTAGAGACCTCCCAAAGCATTCCATTCAACCACTGCAAATGGCCCAAAATAGAGCAGCCTTCATCATCACAGGATCAGCTAAGCATGACTACATAACACCCCTTTTGAATCAACTACTCACACACCATGTACAAGACACTCCTCATCATATTTGAAATATTACACCACATCTCTGCAGATCAACTACAAGCGTTGATCACAAGAACACCGAATCCTGATCCAGGAGAACCATCAATCAAAACCAGATCATCATACCAAATGCCAATGCAAAATCCAGACAAATTACCTACAAGACAGCCTTCTCCCTAGCCGCACCATCACTATGGAACACGCTCCCATAGGACATCATAGATACAAAGGACATCAAAGATATAAAAAAAGTTAAAACTTTCCTGTACATTCAGCATTATATAAAAATAACATAGCACATCAAGAAGACATCTTAATACCCCTCTAGTCCACCTTACAGTCCCCGGATACCCTATGTCCAGTATATCCAGTACCTGCTTGTAGCATTTGTAAACCACTCTAATGCCTTTCAGCCTGGGCAGTATATCAAGAGTCATCTCAGCTTATGCCATGATGACATCCCTATCCAAGCTTTCAACATATGCACTGCACCCCCTCATTAAGTTGTTATTATTTACACAAGTTATCCTGTATATAGTTCCTGCAACTGTTACCATGCTATGTTGTTCTTCTGATAATAACCCTGGTTATACTGTAAACGTTACTTGTTACTAAGTAAACATGTTACTATGTTTTACTGTAAACCACTTTGAATGAAGGAAAAAGCAGTTAAAAACCCTGTTAAATAAATAAATAAAATTAGAATACATGCCCCTAAGAGTAGAATATCTTTTTACTCACGTTTTAATGCACATTTTTGTGAGTCATGATTTAATAAGGTTTTTAATTCACATAAAGATTTCTTAGAAAACATGCACTAAAATTAGCACACTTCCATACAAATGGCATTTAAATGAAGAGATTAGCTGTTCCCCCTTAATCAGGGAGGTGTATTAAGGCCCTGAACACTTAGCTTATGTTTTTTAACTCCTGAATTTTAACTCCTGGGTCAGAGGTAAATAGCCATGTGATTCAACATTGTGGTAATGCTACATTGGCCTGGATTTAACACTAGAAACCCCAAAGTGCAGCAATTGACGCAAATGCATCTTCAAAGTTGTATACCAGCGCCACTGCTAGAACCATGTCAGTCATGTTCCATGACTTTGTTAGCAAGATCAAGATGTTCAAATATGTGCATCGAAAATTAAAGACAGATGCACCACCTAGCGGGAAAATGAATTTATACCTAGAAGCCCCAAAGTACGTCAATTGACACACTCAATTGTCTTGGATGAGTCACTTGACATATTTTGGGGCTTCTAGGTATAAATTCATGTTCCCACTAGGTGGCACATCTCAATCACTGTTACTCTGACATTACAAACAATAAACACATGATGACATCATGTAATGACATCACATCCTGCATTTATTTAACAAATAAGTAACTTCACATTAATTCACATCTGCATTTCATGCTAAACGCAGTCGTCATGATAATGCGTCAATTGACGCACTTTGGGGCTTCTAGGTAAAATTCCTTTTGGGGCTTCTAGTGTTAAACATAGACAACAGAATAATTGCCTAAAGGTCCCAAATACCAGGCTGAAGAAGTCCAGCTCAGACCTTCATTTTAGGGTCATGCACTTCAAAATGGTGCTGCCAATGGTGCCCTCTCCACCTCTACACTCCCTGCCCTGCTTTTTGACCACCAAATTTTTACATCTGGACTCAATGCCACTTGTATTCCATAAATCTCCACATTCCTTCTATATTTGCTCTACATGCCTAATTGGTATTTAGGAAGATCTTTGCCAGTGTTCTACATAAGAATCCTAAAGTGCCTTATCTTTTGTGACTTTAAGAAGGGGCAGAGATGCCCATCACACATCCCAAAACAATGGACCATGCAGTACTGTCACAGACATCCCAAGGAAGCATATGCCCAGTTAGGTTTAGCAGTCAAAAAAACAACAGTGAATTTACTGATGTATTCTTGTGTCATAGATCTAGCACCCCATTAATGCTGTTGCAAACCCCAGATAAAGGGAGTAACATGGTTAGCAGGTCTACTAACTGTGTTACTCCCTTTGACTATTGAGCTCTTAGTTTAGGTCTGCCGAATAGTAGGCTGAAAGCAAACAGACAGTGGCAACACAGCTACCTATACAGATAGCATCTTTAAATTTAACCACTAGGATATGCATGCTAAAAAGGGCAATATTAGTACTATCCCCATTTGGTTTGTGTCATTCGTCCCCATTGAATTCTATCGGGCAAGCAACTTTAAAATGTAACAGTGGGGTTTTCCTCCATTTTCAATGAAATCTGCTTGAAATTTGCTGGCAGGCATCTGTAATGGAAACAGAAGCACTGTAAGCCATCAAGAGTAGCATAAACATCCCATGACACTAGAAGAGGAGCAAAGAGCCCTTAGTGGCAAGAAGACTTCAGGCCACCATCAGCAGGGAAAAGTAGCACAAAGAGCAGAATGAATACCCCAAGGTGGTTGAAGATGGCACAAAAATTGGTGGGAGAACACCAAGATATTTTTGGAGGAGTTTAACAGCACCAGCATTGGTATGAAAATGTCAAGGCATTGGCAATGCTTAAAGTGGCAACAACATTCAGACAACCCCAAGGCAAGGGGAGAGAATTAAAACAGAAACAATATTGACCCCAAGGCACGGAAACATTGCGAAAGAATCAGTGTGGCACCCAGATTGTGTAAAAGGCCCTCAAATATTTTAAGAGTACCATCACAACACCAGGAGAAGGCCAGAAGGTTGTAAAACACCAGAGGATCATCAACACAGCAGTAAGATAGGCTGCTCGATCCCAGGAAGTGAAAGTAGGGAGAGGTCAGCTAAGCAGCATGCTTCCATGTCACTGAGGACTTTTGTCTCGACATAGGAATCTGAAGTAGAGAAGAGGATCTCCCCAGGCTGGAGGAAGATTACATGAACTGTTGTAATGAGCTGCTATGGGATTTAGATAGAGAGCAGGAGATGAATTCTGATAAAGGTCCCAAAAGCAGTGGGAGCAGGTTAAAGGAGCAGCAGCTCTTCCCATGAAAGCATACAAGATCTGAGATGCATAAATGCAGCTGCAAGGCTCTAAAAACTAAAACTAAATAGTACCAGGAGACCAGTAGGCAACAAGTACTGTATAATAATGAAAAGCTTAAAAGAACTTTGACGAGATAGTTTGAAGGCTCATTGATGGTGGTAGCAGCCCACCGCCACATTGCGTTCAGTTTTTCTTGTTTGGTTCTGCATCCCAAAGTGTGTGGTAGAATACCAAAGACAATCCAATACAGCAGTATCTAGACAGACTGGAAGGTCCTTAAAAAATACTTGAAGAGAACTAACACAGCATCAAGATATGCTTGAAGGTTCTAAACACCCGAAGAATGCCAAAACAGCAACAAAACAAGCTAGAAGGCCCTAAAATCAGAAAACCATCAGACATTCTCCCCTGCCTCACCTCACCTATAGTCCCTTCCCTTCCTAAATCACCTCCTCCCCTCCCCCTGCTGCTATTTCTACCGTCAAATAGAGTCCCCAGGCTAGGAATAACACCCCACCTCTGGAAAGGGTGCTTGTGAGCCAGTTGCTGTTCTGGGCTCTGGATACAAAAATGGTTCTCCCCTTGAAATATCATAGAACTACCACAGTCCTTAGCTAGGCACAACTTTCTAGACAGTTAGTTCATCCAGACCTTTCCCAGCTGCAATCCCAGCTAGATCTCCCTGGTTGTTGGCATTCCTTAACCTGTCTTCCTTGGCACCTCACCTCTAGTCCCTTTAAGCTTCTGTGTCGTTATTCAACACTTTAAATCACTGAACAAGTCTCCCCAAACCACAGTCCAATAATCACTGTTCCCTGCATCCAGGATGAACCAAAAGGAAAAAAAATCACAAAAACGCAACAAAAGGAGAGACAACTCTGTAGCCTCTAGTCTATCACCACTCATGTGATGCCCTACAGTCCTTTTAGAAAGGGAAGTCACTATCATCCACTTGCAGAGAGTTCCTTAAAAGTTAAAAAAAAAAATTCAGTTATCAAAAATATAATTTGCAGCTCAGCTTGCTTCAAAACTCCATTCTGCAAACAAAACGTCAAACCTTTAAGCAAAGCAAGTTGTTTGGTTACTGGAGTGCAGAGTGTTGCTTCCTTCTCCTGAGGGAGACTGAGGTGTTTCTGTTAACTTTTATATCCCCTGATCCATTCCCTTTATGGCCCCACCTTCCTTGGAACCAGGCATTTCCCGTGACCTAGTTTGCAGAGAACAATTCTTTGGTTTCTGTCTCCTCCCCTGCTCTTTCAGGTTGAGAAAAATCCTGCCGTTCCTATCCTTTTCTAGGCCCTGCATAGATCCCGTCACAGTGTTTCTGCAAATGATGCTGCATGCTACTGCTGTAAGATGGCCCATCCATTTTCTTCTACTAATGGCCTTCCTATAGTAATGGCATGCTGCATACTGCAAATACCGAAGCCCTTTAAAATGCTGCCATGCCTCAGAAGATTTGTAATACTTCCTCTGTGAGGAACTGTTTCATTTCATTTTATTTATTATGTTTCTATACCACACTACACCACTAATATTGATGTGGTTTACATAAAACCATTCATAGTTCTGCTATTGCTGCTGTTGAACTTGTGAGCGAGAATGGAGGAGAGGATGAAAGGCCAAGAGCATCCTTCCCATTCTGTATTGTCTGTTCTATCTGGACTGCTCTTGATCCTGGCGGTGCCAGTATCACTTCCTGCCTCCTTATCATTTAGCATGCTAACAAGATCTTCCAGACCATCTTTAGCCATGAGACTTTCAATATCTGATTATTCTGATGGAGATCCATAAGATGAAGAGTCATCACATTTTGTATTTGATAAAATTAGCTGCATAAACTTCTCAACAGGGAACAGGCCTTTTGCTCTGCTCTCTTGGCTTTACCTGCTGCTTATCTTCGGTCACCTCATTCTGCACCATCTCTGCCTTTCTTTGCCCCCTGTGGAGATGGGAGGTAGTGCTGTGGCGAAAGAGGAAAGGACACCCAGAGTCTCAAGGGAATACAAGCCAGTTTATTGTGCTAGCACAGACCCAGAGGAATCATTTCCAAAAACTCTGAGCCTCGAGTCAGGGGCTGTACAATCTTTATATACTCAGTTCATACCTACATTCAGGTTTCTGACTGGTGCTCCCTTGGGTGCCTGCCCAATCATATTCCCTTAGGTAAGGGGCTATCCCTTCCCCCTACATCACCAGAATGGAAACCAGAAACTTAGCAAAGAGAACAAAGAAGAGAAAGGGAAAGGGGGCAGCCCCTCTGGTGGGCTACAGATGGCACAAATGGCCTTGAATTACAGCACAGCCCTTCTATGACTGTTTGTCCATGCAATTTGTTGCATGGGCATATTTACTAGCCAGGGGCTGAATTCCTTTCATCCTGAGGTGACTGCCACATTCCCCCCTTTGATTCTTCCACCAGCGGAAGCGGGTGGAATCAAGTCATCTTAGATAGGACAGGCTCCCCCCCCCCCCCTCCTGTGGAAGGACATGATAATTCCACATGGCCATGACATGGGCAGCTATCTTCCGTTCTACTGCCGCGTCCATGACTGAGTGGAAAGTATGGATGCAAATTGGTAGGAGGCAGGGTAAAAGCATACAACCTACAAAAAACAATAGTACCAGGAATACAAGTGTTTTCAGACCCCTCCATTCCAGAGAATACAGACCCAAACCATCCATCCAGGCTAATCCCGTTCCAAGTCTGGACAGGTACACGCGCTATCTTCCACATCCGGTCAGCGATCTCCTTAATTACCTGGCCATGATCATCAATCTGTAGACAGCAATTTGTCAAATTAAATTTTCCACATACTCCTCCTTCCGTGGCCAACAGATAAAAGGCCAGGCGATTCTGGTAGACCGCTGCCCACATTTGGGTGCTCTGTTTCACTAAAAGGGTTAGTGCTTTGCTGGTTTCGTTAGTAATAATCTCTACAACAGCTTGCAAACGGATAATACGATTCAGCATATAAATGGGAGTGCGGTAGCCATAGATTCCATCCTCGGCCCATGTGGCAGGGCCATAATACTGTATGATACGTTCAGGTGGCCATTCATTCTCCTTCCAGTTACCTATGTGTAGGAGGTCGGTGCTCCTGGGAGAGCACCTATTGCGGGCCTTGTAAACAGGGATACCCAATGTTTCTCCCTGAGGGATAGGAATGAGGAAGAAGGAGGGTCAGATCGTGCCGAGTACACATGCCCCAGCCCAGGTTCTGGGCAGCTGGGTGTATGCCCGGGGCCCGCAAATCCAGTAGAGGCCCAGAGGGGCCTTTCATATGCTGGTAGCTGCCAGGTTGGCCCAGACACCAGCCAGGTGAGAAAAATTTGCAAATGGATTCTGTGGTGCGGATAAGTTAGTACCCGACCACCAGGTAGTTCGTTTTGTGGTGGCATTATAGGACTGCTGCCCCAGGCAGGCCATCTCTCCCACCTGGGTGGTAAACTGAGGTCCTGCTCGGGCAATACAGGTATGGCCTACAATAGAGCTCTTCAATACCCACTCACTAGTTGTACGGTTTAGTGTTGACTGATTGTAGGGGGTTGAGTAGTTCAACTCCTGGGCTTCCCATGGCCACTGGTCACCCATGTTTGTCCCACCACAGAAGAAACAATTGGATACATTAAGACTTGTGGCCACTGTCTTGGCCAATTCGATGAAAAGGTTCCGTGTGGCGGTGGGCACCTCTATTTGGGTCCTTAGTTCCTCATAGAAGGAGTGGAAGACCAAGGCGGCCTGGGAGGTGTGGGACTTCGTAACTAGACGGATATGTATAAGGCTGCCAGGGTCGGTACCCTGACCCTCTATCTGGAAGCCAAAGGTGGATCCAGTGGCCCAGACACTGGGGTTTATAAGGGTCAGATTGAGGGGGTTACAGGTACCTGTCTGAAAGTCAGACATGGCAGGTAACCTGGTCAGAACTGCCTTGCGGGAATTCCGGGTGTGCCCTGTCAGTGCTTTTGGGCCAGGATGCATAATAAACACAGCTCCAGGTGGAACAAAAATTATGATCATGGGCTCCCGGTCCCATACAAGACGGGGCCCTCTGTGCTATGGCCGGACACATATATTTGTCATTGTGTGTGTATGTGCGCTCCCAACTAATAGAGCCGCACCTTGCCCTGGGCCACTTGTTGGCATTTATGGCAGCGCAGGCATCAAAGAAAAGGGAGGTTGGGATAATAGGGGAGGATATCTTAGTGGAGTTTAGAAGACGGCCATCAGCTGAGAGAGAACGAACCTCGATAACCTGATAGGTGGGGCTAGACCGGGGGTCATAACATGTTGCATTTTTCCCTGGTACGTTGCAAATGGTTAAGTCTGTGCCATTGTGATGGCACCGGGTAGTATTTCGGGAATTACAGGCATAATGGGAATGGTACACAAGGGTCTGTGCGACTTTCTGGCCAATTTTAGTTACCTTTAAACAAGAGGCACAGGAAGGCAGGACTGCAATGGAAGAACCCAGGGCTACTGCAAGGACAATAAACCCACATATGTTAAACATTTTCAGCTACAGTGATCTGAACTTCCGTTAAGGTTTAAAACAAGTAAGTCCTTCTCCTTCTTTCCACAGCTTCTGCCATACGTAGACCTGTCAGCTTCTGGTAGTGACAGGAGTAGGGCTGGAGATTCCAATGGGGTTGATCCAATGCCGGCGCAAGGTGAGACATAAAGGAAACCCAGGATGTTCTTCAGAGGTCCAAGGGTCGACTTCCTCATCCGTTGCTGGTTTCTGTCTACTGTGATATATCCATGGAGCGAGTTCTGCCACCTTTACTGCAGTGGGTGTTGAGAGTAGGACAATGTAGGGCCCCCTCCACTGGGAGGCAAGAGGGTCCTTTTTCCACTCCTTAACCACACCCGGGTACCAGGCAGGAATGGGTGCAGGGGTTCAGTTAGCGAGACAGGCAAGCAGTCCTGAACCCAAGTGTGGAGACTCTGCAAAACAGAACTTAAAGCTAACAGTTCCTGCCTAGTAATTTCCGACCCAATCTGGCCCATGTCCCCCTTTATACCCTGGACAATGGGGGGTGACCTCCCATACAAGATTTCAAATGGGGATACTCCTAGTGCTTTGGTTGGGGAGGAGCATATCCTGAGGAGTGCTATGGGTAGAACTTGGGGCCACTTCAGACGAGATTCCTGGCAGAGCTTTGAGAGCTGGGCTTTCAATGTATGGTTCATGTGCTCCACCTTTCCTGAACTTTGGGGGTGGTAGGCTGCATGCAACTTCCAGTTAATCTGTAGGGCATGGGCCAGCTGCTGGATAACCTGAGACACAAAAGATGGGCCATTGTCTGAGCCCATGACAAGTGGCATACCAAACCAGGGAATAATTTCATGAAGGAGGGCCTTGGTACTTCCCTTGCTTTTTCATTTCTAGTGGTAAATGCCTCCACCCACCCTGAAAAGGTACAGACCAGAACTAACAAATAGCGGTAGCCGTTTGCCCAAGGCATCTCAGTGAAGTCTACTTGAATATTTTCCATTGGAGCTATACCTACAGACTGAATTCCTGGAGGGGGCAGAGGACCCTGTCATGGATTGTTCTTTGCACAGGTCAGGCACCCCTGGGTTACTGAAGTGGCCAAGGGCCCAAGCATGCAGATTTAAAAATGGGGTCTCAAAGCCTTTTCCATGGCGGTTTTTCCAAAATGAGTAGCCTGATGGAAGGCTTTAACAAAAGCGGGGCCCAGGGATTCGGGGATAACAGTGGGGCCAGGCGGAGGGTTCCTCCCACACGGGGGTAGGATTATCCAGCCTTGGTCATTCAGAACTCCCCCTTCATTACAGCAAAAGTAACCCAGTTCAGCCGGGGCGTAGCGGGGCACCCAGTGGCTAAGAGGCACTGGAAACAAAGGGGCCTGAACAGGGCAATGATCCCTCAGTGAGACTTCGGAGAGGGCAGCTCTCCAGGCAGCAGCGTCAGCCATCCGGTTTCCCTTAGCAACCTCACCTCCCCCTCTTTGGTGGCCCCGACAGTGCATTACAGCAACTTGCTTCGGGGCCCAAATGGCATCTAACAGGGTCAGGATCTCACGACCATACTTTATGGGCTTCCCTATCGATGTTATTAACCCTCGCTCTTTGTAAAGGGCCCCATGGGCATGCAAGGTAGTGAAGGCATATTTAGAGTCAGTGTACACATTTATCCGCAAACCCTCCCCTAATAGTAAGGCTCTAGTAAGGGCCACCAGTTCGGTCTTCTGGGCCGAAGTTCCCGGGGCAAGGGCCGAGGACTCTATTACCGCACATAGGGTCACCACCGCTTACCCTGCATGCCGTTGACCATTGGCTATAAAGCTGCTCCCATCCACAAAATAGGTTACATCTGGGGTCTTGAGAGGGAGATCCGACAAGTCCGGGCGGCTGGAGAACACAGTATCCATAACTTCCAGGCAGTCGTGGTCAGGGGGCCCAGGACCAGCAGGTAGGAGTGTGGCCGGATTCAGGGCCTGCCTGGAGAGTAGCTCAAGTCGTGGATTTTCACACAACATACTCTGGTACTTGAGCAACCGAGAGTTAGTGAACCAATAGTTTCCCTTGTGTTCCATGAGGGTCAGGACAGAGTGTGGAACTGTGACCTGTAGGTTCTGGCCCAGAGTTAATTTGTCTGCCTCCTCCACCAGGAGTGCCATGGCTGCAATGGCCCGCAAACACGGGGGCCATCCTTTGGCAACTGTGTCCAGTTGTTTAGACAAATAGGTGACAGGGCGCTGCCAGGAGCCAAGGGCCTGAGTTAGGACTCCCAGGGCGGTGCCTCCGACCTCATGGACACAGAGGCGGAATGGTTTCTGTACGTTTGGGAGTCCTAAGGCTGGTGATGACATCAGAGCCCTCTTCAGGGCCTTGAAGGCTGTATCTTGTTCAGCCCCCCACTCCATGGGGCCATTTCTGCTCCTTTTGTGGCCTCGTAGAGGGGTTTCGCCATCAGTGCAAAGTTTGGGATCCGGATGTGACAATAACCTGCGGCCCCTAGAAAGGCCCTCAACTCCTTCCTGGTCCGGGGGATGGGTATATGACACACTGCCTCCTTTCTTTCGGGACCTATTTGGCAGATCCCAGTGGACAGGTGGAATCCCAGGTACTTGACCTCCGTTTGGCACAACTGCGCCTTGCTTCTGGAGACCCTGTATCCTGCCTCCCGCAGGAGGTAAAGCAGATCGTTGGTGGCCCGTGCACACTCTTCCTGGGAGTCTGCAGCAACTAGGAGGTCATCAATGTACTGCAGTAGGATCCTTCTGCCAGGAGTGACAGGGTAATTTGCTAGGTCTTGACTGAGAACTGCACTGAAGAGCATGGGCGAGTTCTTGAAACCCTGAGGTAATCGGGTCCAGGTAAGTTGGCCCTGTGTTCTGGTAACGGGGTCCTCCCATTCAAAGGCAAACAGAGGTTGGCTGGCTGCCTGCCGCAAGGCGCACACAGAAGAAGGCATCTTTTAAGTCCAATACTGTAAAGTGGGTGGCCTCGGCAGGGATCAGTCCCAGGAGAGTGTAGGGGTTTGGGACTACAGGGTGTATAGCAATGACTGCATCATTTACCCTTCTCAGGTCTTGGACCAGATGATAATCCCTCGTTCCGGGCTTCTTGAAAGGGAGGAGGGGTGTATTCCATGATGATTGACATTTTCGCAGTAGTCCATACTTAAGTAGTTTTCTCAGATGCTGGTGGATCCCCTCTACCGCAGGTCGCGGGAGAGGGTATTGTTTCACATGTACTGGTACCACCCCTGGTTTGAGGGTGACAATAACTGGGGGGGGGGCATTCTTCGCCAGACCGGGTGGATTTCCTTCCACCCATACTTCGGGTGGGGCTTGGATACCGGGTGGGACACTGGAGTCCGGGGCCTAGACAGGGAGGTACTGTAGAGTCGCCACTCCTCTTCTCGGGGGACAGACAGAACCAATATGCCGGCAGGCTTCCCTTTCAGTGTCATTTCCATGTGTCCCCCTTCAGTAAAGGATATCTGTGCTTGAAGTTTGGTAAGCAAGTCCTGGCCCAGGAGGTGGACAGGACATTCCAGCATGTACAGAAATTGGTGGGATATCCTCTGTCCTCCTAGTTCACAGGTACGGGTTTGCAGGAAGGATCTGGTGGCCCGAGCACCGGTGGCCCCCATGATAGTGACTGCATGGGAAGACGGGGGGGCCACGGGCCTTGCCACCACAGAATGTTCATCCCCCGTGTCCACCATAAAGTCCATAGGTTGGTCCCCAATTTTCAAACTGACATAGGCTCCTGGGGACCTAGCAGAAACTTGGAGCCCGGTCTGGCCTAGTAGTCGTCTGTGTAGTATTCTTCTACCTCGGCCAGGCCCTCAAATGCCATATCTTCCCTCCACTGGTGTTAATGTTGAGATTCAGTGCCGTTTTGTGCCCCTCTTCTCCCTGATGCAAGAGCTCCTTGCCCTCCATTCCGTGGGGCCCCACAGTTTGGGCATTCATTCTTCCAATGTCCTTCTTCCTTGCATAGGTGCACTGATTTGCGCCTAAGGGGGGTCGCGTAGCAGGAAAATGAGGAAGATGACCCCTGCCTCTTCCCTTCATCCTTCCAGCAGGGGGCCCTCCCCAGCAATGCTCAATGAGAGCGGCGGCAAGGAAATCGGCCTTTTTCTTCATCTTTCGATCACTCTCCCTTCTCTGTTCCTGGTCACGATTCACAAATACCTTCTGCGCAACTTCCATTAACTGTGTAGCGTTCATGCCCGCAAATCCTTCCAGCTGCTGTAGCTTCCGCCTGATATCCCCCTGGGACTGTCCCACGAAAGCGGCATTTACCATTCGTTGGTTCTGGGGGGCCATTGGCTTGTATGGAGTATAGAGACGATATGCTTCTGACAGGTGCTCATAGAAAGCGGCGGAGCTCTCATCGGGTCGCTGCAGAACCTCAGAAACCTTTCCGATGTTCATAGCTTTCTGGCCGCCTTTCTTCAGGCCCTCCATCAGGGCCTGGCGAAAACGGGCTAGTGAGGCTGCGCCAATTGCATTGTTCGGGTCCCAGTGAGGGTCTTCGCCAGGGAAATCCTGGGCCGCAGTCTGTTGCACATTAAGGGCCCCGGCAGGAGGATTTTCTTCCAACCATTTAATGGAAGCCGCTAATATTCAGGACTGCTCTTCAGTGTTAAAAAGGGTAGACAAGAGTTGTCGGCAGTCCAACCAAGTTGGCTGGTGAGTCTGCATAATAGTGGTCATAAGGTCAGTGAGGTCCTGAGGCTTCTCTGTATAGGAGGCATAGTGGATCTTCCAGTTAAGCAAGTCGGTGGTGGAAAAGGGTACGTAGACTAGACTCGGAGGGCCGAAGACGACTTGCTGTCGCTCGTTCAGCATGGGGAGTCCCTGGACCTCACGCAAGGGCATAGCCGTAGCGTCTCGACCGGGTAGATTCCTGAAGCCGTATGCTGGACTAGACTTCTCTGATTGTTTTGGCTGAGTTCTGGAGGTATCGGAAGATGACTCCATGCTGGCAAACCAGTCTTGGGTGTCCCCATCATCCACATATGTGGAGTCAAACGAGTCGGGGCTGGTGGGGGGGTCCCTGTCCTCAGGACAGGACTGAAGAGCAGGGTACATAGGGTGGCTGGTGGAGGAGGCACCTATGCCTGGCGGGGTAGCGGGAGAATCCCCCACAGCCTGTTCCACAGGCTCCCTATATGGCGGTGGGACAGGGGCACTGTTCCAATACAGGAAACCTTGAGGGAGGGGCTGGGGCTCCGGTTGTTCAGGGGACTGATAAACCGGAGGGCGGAGTATCCAGTTAGGGTTTATACTCCCTATCGTTTTTGAAACTAGAATCCTACAATGTTCCTCATAACACTTAGTTATCCAGGGGGGTCGTTTCTGGCAGACCTTTAACCAGGAATCTATATATGGGAATTGATATGGGTGCTCTTGGCATACAATTTGATGGACTAAAGACACAATACTGACATCCAGAGTCCCTGAGGTGGGCCATGAGGTAGACAGAATTGGACACTCCCTCTCACATAACACTTGCAATCTAGGGACACACATTTTTACACCATAATCCCCAGAGAAACCCTTTTTAAAGTTTTTGATCATACATTTCAGAGGCGTCAAAGTGGACTCGGACCCACCCATAATGACCCACAGACTTCAAACAAAAGGAGCGGGTAGGCAGACTGGAGGTAAGGGGTCCGTCCAGTCCTAGAAACAAAGAAGGAGAGACAAACACCACACGGTTCCTCCTTTTTGCGACCTGGGCGCGGTCACCTGGCCAGGAAATGTGCTACTCAGAAGTCCACAATCACTCAGTATTTATTCTCAATACCTCTCATACATACACAAGCAACCATACAGACACTTCCCATCAATCCCAGTAACTTACTGACTAACAAAAGGTCGGTGGTTTCAGTCACAAAAGCAGCTTACTCGGACCGACCAGAGAGTTGATCATGCTCTCATAAATGACCCAACCTTACAGTCTAACTATATCCCCTTAGTACTCACCGGATCCGGTACAGGTAACAGGACAGGGTTGGTTCCCGAACTCCGCATGGGTTCAAGGGTGTCGGTCGGAAGGAACCAGCGGCTCTGGCGAGGCAAGAAGGAAATCCTCCCCGGAACAACCGCCCGGTGGCGCCTGAGATTTCTCCCTGCGTTCGGCACTCCCCAGTTCCGATCGGTCCAAACGCAGAGGCGGTAAATGCCGAACCTTTACGTGAAACTTTACCACACTTCCCGGTCAGGGAAACCAGAGAAATGCTACGGCGAAAGAGTCAGGAAAGGACACCTGGAGTCTAAAGGGAATACAAGCCAGTTTATTGTGCTAGCACAGACCCAGAGGAATCATTTCCAAAAACTCTGAGCCTCGAGTCAGGGGCTGTACAATCTTTATATACTCAGTTCATACCTACATTCAGGTTTCTGACTGGTGCTCCCTTGGGTGCCTGCCCAATCATATTCCCTTAGGTAAGGGGCTATCCCTTCCCCCTACAGCACCAGAATCGAAACCAGAAACTTAGCAAAGAGAACAAAGAAGAGAAAGGGAAAGGGGGCAGCCCCTCTGGTGGGCTACAGATGGCACAAATGGCCTTGGATTACAGCACAGCCCTTCTCTGGCCGTTTGTCCATGCAATTTGTTGCATGGGCATATTTACTAGCCAGGGGCTGAATTCCTTTCATCCTGAGGTGACTGCCACAGTAGCACCTGTTCTTTCATTGTGAGACTGGAAACTCCCAATATTGCTACTCTCCTCTTCAAGAAATCTCTCTTTAGCTTTGTTGGTGGACTGAAGATAGAGGGAGCATAGGCCTACTAGATTGCCCTTTCTCTTTCTCCATTCTTTTGCCACTGCTGGCCCCAGACATCTCACCTCTCTTATCCTCTTTTCTTCTATGACCATTCCCATACCTACCCTTTCCAAGCCTTTTAATGCAATCAGACTATGAAATCACTCTGCAGAGAAGGGGTTGCCTATCTTTTATGTGTCTTTACAGAAATGTGTAACCAAGTAAACTTTGCAAATAAGTAGTTTAATCTCTACTATGATTCCTCACATATTTAGGCTGAGGCCCTTTTAAGAGCCTGGAAGACTCCCTTCAGCCACTCATGGCCTCTGCTAATGTTGTTGTTAGTTGGGACAAGCTTTTAAGCAAACTGCAATGCTAAGCTAGCATCGAGAAAAATATCTTAAAAGAATATATTTTATACTATACTGTATTGTATTACATGTTACTATTCTGTATAGCCAGTGGGTGAGAGATTGTTACAAATCTCTTCTTTCTGTTTATGATTTAGAGACATTGATGGCTTAGATGTGTCCTATATCACTCTGACTAGTTATTGAATACAACCTTCCAACTCGTAGATCACACACCCATACTTGTACATGCACAGTATTCCACTTGCCTGACCCAGGCATCCAGCTGCAAGCCTGAAAAAGGTGCAAACCAGTTAACACCCTTTTTTGGTTTTCAGTCGGGCAGCTCATTGTTGACACAGTGGCACCCATAGCTGCTGTTATTGTATCGATCCATCTAATTGCTGGCCTTCCTCTTTTGCATTGACCTTCTGCTTTGCCAAGCATGATGTCTTTCTCTAATGATCTCTCTCTTAGCATGATATGTCCAAAGTATTAAAGTCAAAGTCTTGTCATCTGAGCTTCTACAGAAAGCTTAGGTTTGATCTCCACTAGTACTGACTGTTTTGTTCTTCAGTCCATGATATACACAATATTCTTTGCGAGCACCATAATTCAAAGGCATCAATTTTCTTTCTGTCTATCTTTTACACTGTCCAACCTTTGCATCCATATGACATTGAAAATACCATGGCTTGGACAAGTTGAATCTGTGTATGGAAAGAGACATCTTTTCTCTTGAGAATCTTGTTTAATTCCTTGATAGCCATTCTGCCAAGAGCAATGTGTTGTTGGATTTCTTGACTGCTTGTCCTTTCTTTATTGATTGTTGATCCAAGCAGGTTAAAGTTTTCCACTATTTTGATTTCTTCTCTATCAATGCTGAATTTATGGGTTTGTCTTCTCTACATTAAGATGTAGGCCCATTTTAAGACTATGTTCCTTAATCTTGAGAAGCAGATGTTTCAGATCGTCTTCGCTTTCTGTAATATGGTATCATCAACATAGCAAAGGTTATTGATGAGTCTTCCACCAATCTTCACATCTCAATTGTCTTCATACAGTCCTGCTTCTCTGATGGTTTGTTATGCATATAAATTAAAGAGGTAGGAAGAAAGTAAGCAGTGTTGTCGTACACCTTTGCTGATTTTAAACCATTCTGTTTCTCCTTGTTCCATTCAAACTGTTGCTTCTTGATCAACGTAAAGGTTGTGCAAGAGAACTATCAGGTGTTCTGGTATACCTATACTTCTTGGTATGGCCCAGCGCTTCTCATGGTTTACACAGTCAAAAGCCTTGCTGTAGTCAATAAAACACATATAGATATCCTTTTGGATCCATCTCACATCCGCGATGGTGTCTCTCGTTCCTCGCCCTTTCCTGAACCCTGCTTGCACTTCAGGTAGTTCTCGTTCCAGATATGGTTGTAGTCCCTGCTGAATAATCTTAAGTAGAATCTTGCTGGCACATGGGATCAGAGTGATTGTGCGATAATTTCCACAGTCAGTTAATATTGGTATAAACCAGATCTTTTCCACTGAGTTGGCAATGATGTTGTCTTCCAAATTTACTGGCAGAACCTTGTAAGTATGGTAACAGCTGCATCAGATTTCTGGAATACTTCAATGGGAATGTCATCAATGCCCGGTGCTTTGTTCTTTGATAAGGCTTTCAATGCTGCTTCGACTTCTTCTTTCATCATTAATAGTTGTGGATCATAAGGTAAAGGTTGAAACGGCTGTTGGTCTACTTGATCTTTAACATATAATGACTCTGTATATTCTTTCCACCCTTTCTTGATCTTTTCAACATCATTCAACATGGATCCTTGAGCAACTTGTAACATTTCAATTTGAGGCTGGAATTTTTTCTTTACATCTTGAAGCTTGAGGAAAGCTAATCTTGTTCTTCCTCTAATAGTTTCTGCTTCTATTTCCTTGCATGAATCATTGCAGTATTTCTCTTTGTCTTGTCTTGCTGCACACTGGAAATCTCTGTTGAGTTCTTCAATTGCCTCTCTTTCTTCTCTGGCTTTAGCTTCTCTGTGTTTCTTGGCAGTTTTAAGAGTTTCTTCGGACATTCATTTTGGCCATTTTTGCTTTTTCACCTTTTGCAGAGATTTCTCCCAACGCAACCTTCTTGATGTCATCCCATAACTCTTCTGGAGCACTGTCATTTGTATCTAAAGCAGAAAATCAATTTTGCAGGCAGTCTTTAAATTCTGTTGGTATATTCTCAAGATCATATTTTTGCTACATTCATGAGTGGCTTGCTCTTTTTCAACTTTAGCTTGAGTTTGCATACTAGTAACTAGTGATCTGTAGCACAGTCAGCTCCAGGTTTTATCTTTGTTGATGTTATAGAGCTTTTCCATCACTGACTTCCACAGATGCAGTCAATTTGATTTTTGTACAATCCATTGGGTGAAATTCATATGTACAGACAATGCTTGTGTTGCTGGAAGAAGTGTTTGAGATGAATAGATCACTGGTCTTGCAGAATTCTATCAGTCTTTCTGCAGCTTTATTTCTGTTGCCAAGTCCTTATATTCCAGCCACTTTGCCTTCTTCTTTGTTGCCAACTTTTGCATTCCATTCGCCCATAACTATTAGTATATCTTGCTTGCAAGTTCTGTCAATTTCAGCTTGTACTCGTTCATAGAACTCATCATCTTCATCCTATTCTGCAGCTGTTGTTGGGACATATACTTGAATTATAGTTGTATTGATAGGCATTCCTAATAGATGAATAGAAATTAAGTGTCCACTGATTGCATTATATTTCATTACAGTTCTTGTAAGTTTCTTCTTAATTGCAAATGCAACACCATTTCTTCTTTGTCTTTCATTTCCAGCATAGTAGACCATGGAGCTTGTTTACAAAGCCGCGGTAACGGTTTCCGATCGTTATTGGAGCCGCTGCCCCATTGAAATCACTAATTGATTTCAATGGGGCAGCGGCTATGATAACGATCGGAAACCATTATCGCGGCTTTGTAAACAAGCCCCCATGTGATCATCAGATGCCAGTTCATTTCAGTTCGCTGACACCCAACAGATCAAATTGTACGTGTTACATTTCATTCTTGACCTCCTCCAACTTCCCTAGGTTCATGCTTCGTACATTCCATATCCCAATATGTAAGACATCTCTGCAGCTTCTCACCCTCATTTCATGTCCAGCTACATCAACAGCCAGACGTCCAGAGGGTTTTGATCTAACCACATCATAAAAGCTGGCTTTACTCTGAAAAGTCTTCAGCTCATCCCCAGTAGCCAGTTCAGTGCCTTCTGACTTGGGGGTATTATCTTCCAGCACTATAGTGCAATTTGTTTTGTTTCGACTATCCATTGGGTTTTCATGGCAAGATACGGAAGTAGATTGCCAGGCCTTTCTTCCACGTAGTTTTAACTCTAGTGTTGTTGCGTTGTCACAGAAATGTGATCCTCTGCTGCCAACACCTTCCCATTCTGCTGCTACCCAGATGGATGGTTTGTCTTGGTCTGGTATCTCAGCTGAGACCTGTCCATCGTGAGAGACCCTGCAAATAGTTAAGCTACCGATAGCTTAGCCCTCAGCATCACTGATGCACACAAGCTCTCACAGCACGACAAGCTGCAAACCAAGTGGATGTTGTGCGAGGTGTTTTTCCAATAGTTTGCACTATCTTTTGAAGGCTTCTTGGATTAATTTTCCCCTTTCCACCATATCCTGGAAGATTCTTAACAGTTCTATGAGCAGAAAACGTCTTAATAACATTGTGAAAATTAGACCCAGGAATGCCAAAGTTTTTGGAGATGGCCTTGTACCCCTTTGAAGTTTGATGTTTGGTGATAATGGTTTTTCTGACTATTTCAGGCAGCTCTCTTGTTTTCACCATTGTGAAAATGGAACAGGTAGTGAAGGTGGCCTTTTTGAACATTAGAGCCATCTTTCAGTGGTTAATTGAAGTCATGTAAGCTCTGACAATTGATCACAGGTGCACAGATTTCTGGAGGAAAAGTCCATAAATCATTATTAAAGAGGACCAGGGAAATCTGCTTGCCACTGGAATAAGCAGCATGGAATCTGTGTACCTTTTACATAACCTGACAGGTACTTATGACCTGGATTGGTCACTGTTGAAAACAGGATATTGGGCTTGATGGACCCATGGTCAGACCCCATAAGACATATCTTATGTTCTTATGGATGAATTGTTTCTAAACTGCAGCAGAGTTCTGCAATTGGTTACCATGCATTAGCTACCAACATTAACACACAATAACTATAAACCCTCTGCATTAACTGTTGGAGGTGTTTCTAAAGTCATACAGTTAACACAGAGGAAACGTCTTTATCGTATGTTAACTGCAGTGCAGATAACGTGATGCAGTTAACGCCATCCGAATAGGTGTCGTCAACTCCACCATGTTATCTGCTGCATTAATAGTTAACACACAGTAACTACCTCTGTTTTAACTGCAAAATGCAATCTTCGCCCATTTGCTATCCATTCTCTACCCATTCTCAGCCTTACTCCACATTAGCTCCAATTGTGAAAATTAGTACATGCTAACTGTTAAGGTGCTTTTTTAACTGAACTGTACTATGCCAACTGCCATGTAAACAGTTAACACCTTAGTAAATAGGCCCTATAGAGAGATATAGATATCCCCCATTATTCTGAAAACTTCAGGTTTACACATTCAATAGAAGTAGTAGGATCATGGTTTTCCAGACAATGGGACAAAATGGGCAGATGTCTCCATGTACATTAAAACAGTTATGCCCATTCTTATTTTTATTGAGCTCCCATAGTTATGCTCTTCTCCATTGGAGGTAGAGATGTGCAATGAGCTATATATATACTGTATAGTCTTGAAGGACTACTAAAAGAGACTGCTACTTCTGGAGAGAGATCTGCAATTGTAAATATTTACTTCTGGGAATTTTTCTAAATCTTGGTGAAAAATGAATTCTTTACATTAAAGCTGATTAATCTTGAATCCAGTGTATTTGTTAAATCAGTCAGGGCCTAGTATCAGCAAATAGCTTTTAGTTAAATTAAAAACTCAACGGGTAGCTTTCAGTTTAAGTTTAAAACCCAGCAGAGAGATTTTAGTTTGAATTTAATACTCAGTCAGAGCCTAGTAGCAGCAAAGAGCTTTCAGTTTAAATTTAAAACACAGCAGAGAGCTTTCTGGTTAAATTTAGAACCCAAACAAGGGCTGTGTGAATCACCCAGAAAATTGGTCACAGATTACCTTAGAAGCACAGGGCAGAGTACTGTGTAGCAGCCAGTTTTTAATAAGTCTTCTTTCCCTCCGTCCCTCCTCAACACCCACCCACCCCTGGGATAATCGTAGCTTTATAGGTGCTTAAATTAAAGGAAAGGAGGTGCAATATTCTCTCTCAGGTGCAGCTGTTTATCCTCATCAGGCATACATTAAGGACCTGAGGTTAATTAAGCTTCAGGTTAGCAAAGTACATTAAACATATTAGATATAGTTTTACTAGTATAAGTATCCCTAGCAACCCTTAGTAAGTAAAAAACTTAAATACCTAAACACAACATTAAAACTAAGATGCAGACAGCAGTCCAGTAGTGAGATGGGGGTTGTCCAGTCTTTTGCATCGAGTGTCACATGTATGATTTTTTCCCAACTGGTGAGGGGTCTTACGTGTGCACTAGGTGCAAGGAACTCTTTGCTCTCAGGGAACAAGTCCGATCTCTGGAGGATAGAGTAGAAGACTTGGAGGACATAAGGAAGACAGAGAGGTACATAGACGAGACCTACAGGGCTATAATACTGAAGTCTCACCTCCAGTCTGGCAGCATCCCTATTGCCATGGAGGAGAGAGGTCACGTGACAGGAGAGCATCACCCAGGTGATGAGAAAACCCTTTCGCACTGAGAAGGTTTCTCCAGGGCCATGTGCCCACAAGGGAAGGGTTAGGACAGCCATTATAGTTGGTGATTCAATTGTTAGGGATGTGTATAGATGGGTGGCTGGTGGACATGAGGATCACCTGGTAACATGCATGCCTGGTGCGAAGGTAGCGGATCTCACATGCTACCTACTACTACTAAGCATTTATAAAGCGCTACCACGTGCACGCAGCGCTGTACAATGAAAACACAAAAGACAGTCCCTACTCAAAAGAGCTTACAATTTAAAAACCTAGACAAGGTCTTAGATAGTGCTGGCGAGGAGTCTGCTCTCTTGGTACATGTCGGTTCCAATGACACAGGAAAGTGTGGTAGGGAGGTTCTGGAGGCTAAATTTAGGCTTTTAGATAGGAAGTTGAAATCCAGAACTTCCAAAAGGCAGGCAGAGCTCCGGGGTCTCAATGCGTGGATAAGACAATGGTGAAAAGGATGAGGGTTTTGGATTAGTTAGGAACTGAGTAACATTCTGGGGAAAGGAGGAGCTCTTCCAAAGGGATGGGCTCCACCTTAACTGGAGCAGAACTAGGCTGCTGACATTAACCTTTAAAAGGAGATAGAGCAGCTTTTAAACTAGATAATAGGGGAAAGCCGACAGTCACCCAAGAACGCATGGTTCAGAACAATGTATCCTTGAAGGATACTAGCAAAAGGATGAAGTTAGGGCATATCAGTAGAGACGTTCCAATAAAGACAAAAGTAGCCTAAATGCCCTGGAGTACAGAGCAGACAGAGCTTAAGATTCCAAATTACCCCTGTCTACAGATTAATATGAATAAAATACAGCCTCTAAAATGCTTGTATGCAAATGCTAGAAATCTAAAAAATAAGATGGGAGAGTTAGAATATATAGCACTAAATGAGAGGTTAGATTTGATTGGTTTCTCAGAGACATGGTGGAAGGAGGACAACCAGTGGGACACCGTGATAACTGGGTATAAACTATATCGTAATGATAGAGAAGATCAAATTGGTGGAGAGGATGCACTCTATGTTAGAGAGGGCATTGAGTAACAAAGGATTAAAGTTTTGTAGGAAACAAAATTCACTGTAGAATCTCTATGAATTGAAATCCTATGTATAAAGGGGGGGGGGGGGGGGGAGGCCTGGCCAGAATGAACAAATGGATTATGAAATGCTCAAAGAAATTAGGGAAGCTAACAAAAGTTACAACAAATGGGAGATTTCAATTACCCTGGTATTGACTGGGTCAGTGTCATGGCAGGACATGCTATGGAGATAAAGTTTTTAGATGAAATAAATGACTGCTTCTTAGAGCAGCTGGTTCATGAACTGACCAGAGGGGAAGCCATTTTCTACCTAGTTCTTAGAGGAACACAAGATCTGGTGCAAGAGATAAGGGTGTTGGGGCCACTTGGCAATAGCAATCATAGTATGATCATGTTTGATTTAATAAATGAAGTAAGGATGGTAAAGAAATCCACAGTAGTACCTTTTAACTTTCAAAAGGTAGACTAGGATAAAATGAGGAAAAAAGTTAAGAAAAAACTAAAATGAGCAGTTGCGAAGGTTAAAGATTTACATCAAACTTGGGTGTTGTTTAAAAATACCAACTTGGTTGCCCAAACCATGTGCACTCCACACTTTAAGAAAAGTGGAAGGAAGTCCAAAAAACTGCCAGCATGGTTTAAAGGCGAGGTCATAGAGGCTGTTGTTGCCAATAAAGCATTTTTAAGGAAATGGAAAAAGGAGCCAAATGACGAAAACTGGAAACAACACAAGCACTGGCAAGTTTGTTGCAAGGCATTGATAGGGCAGGCAAAGAGAGAATTTGAGAAGAAGCTTGCTGTGGAAGCAAAAACACATAATAAATACTTTTTCAAGTACATTCGTAGCAAAAAAAACCTGTGAGAGAGTCAGTTGGACCATTAGATGATAGAGTGGTAAAAGGCGCAATAAGAGGGGACAAGGCGGAAAGACTGAATGAATTCTTTGCTTCAGTCATTACTGAAGAAGATGTATGAATGTTACCCATGGCTGAAATGGTATTTAAAGGAGATGCTGCAGAAGAATTGAAAGAAATATTGATACACCGGGAAGATGTATTACAACTATCTGATAAACTGAAGAGTAGCATATCACCTGGCCCAGATGAGGTACATCCAAGGATGTTGAAAGAACTGAAATATGAGATTGCATACCTACTATTAGTAATCTGTGAACTATCATTAAAATCATCTGTAATACCTGAAGATTGGAGGATGGCCAATGTAATGCCAATTTTTAAAAAGGGTTCCAGGGATGATCTGGGAAACTACAGACCAGTGAGTCTGACGTCAGTATTGGGAAAAATGGTGGAAAACCATCATAAAGAACAAAATTACTGAACATGTAGATAGTCATGGTTTAATGGGAGACAGCCAACATGGCTTTAGCCAAGGAAGGTCTTGTCTTACTAATCTGTTATGTTTTTTTTGAAGGTGTGAATAAACAGGTAGACAAAGGTGAGTCAGTTGATATAGTATATCTAGACTTTCAGAAAGTCTTTGACAAGGTCCCTCATGAGAGACTTTTGGCAAAATTAAAAAGTCATGGGATAGGAGGCAGTGTACTATTGTGCATCAAGAACTGGTTAAGAGATAGAAAGCAGAGAGTAGGGCTAAATAGAGTAGTTACTCACCTGTAACAGGTGTTCTCCAGGAGCAGCAGGAATCAGTCCTCACATATGGGTCCGTGCGGAGCATTTCCCCAGCTTTCAAAGAAAGCCTTTGGGAATTGCAGCGCGCCTGCGCTGTCCCCTTGCCGCTCAAGGGTGCCATCTTGCCCAGTCTGATGACATAGCTAAAAGACAGCAAAATAGCAAAAATAAATCATATGACTGCCACTCCAAGGGGAGGAGGGAGGGTTGTGAGGACTGATTCCTACTGCTCCTTGAGAACACCTGTTACAGGTGAGTAACTACTCTTTCTCCAGGACCAAGCAGGAAGTCAGTCCTCACATATGGGACTCCCCAGCTTAAGGCTACCGGAGACCTCAAGCAGAAAAAATGAGCTCCCTCTAGCTCGTCAGTACATAAGAAAGGAATCTTCTCTGAGAACGCCCCCGACTGGTAGCCCAACACCAGGGCCGGAGGGTAGGAGTTGCCTAAACCCCAAAGAGATTATGGAGTACTGCCTGTCCGAAAGCACTGTCCTTGTGGGGCTCCCTCTCAAGGCAGTAATGGGCCGCAAAAGTCTGGCTTGAAGACCAAGTAGCGGTCCGGCAGATGTCTGCCAACGGAACAGAGCGGAAATGAGCCACTGACCTTCGCCCTGACACGATGAACCGTGACTCGACCCTCCAACGAGAGGCCGGCTGCCCCATAAGCCCAGGCGATACAGTCAGCGACCCATATGGACAAAGTACGCTTGGAAACAGGTAACCCCAATTTATTGGGGTCAAAAGAAATGAAGAGCTGAACAGCCCTTCGATGCTCCCGCGTACGGTCAAGGTAGAAGGACAACGCCCTCCTACAGTCCAGGGTATGCAGGATCATCTCAGCCCGGTTGGCATGCGGCCTGGGAAAGAAGGTCGGAAGAACCACCTCCTGATTGAGGTGAAAAGGGGAGACAACCTTAGGGAGAAACTTCGGGTGAGTCCGTGAGACTACCCTATTCCTGTAGAACCTAGTGTAAGGAGGATCAGACACTAGTGCCTGAAGTTCACTCACTCGCCTAGCAGAGGTAAGAGCTACCAGAAACAAGGTTTTACAGGAGAGAAAACGGAGAGGGCAGGTAGCCATAGGTTCAAATGGCGGACAAGTAATCCGCTGTAAGACCACATTCAGATCCCACTCAGGGGCTGGTGGACGCAAAGGAGGATGAAGCAGGAGGAGGCCTCTGAGAAAACGAGCCACCAAAGGGTGGTTGGAAAGAGGCCTCCCGTCCACCGGCGAGTGGTGCACTGAGAGAGCACTGAGGTGAACCCTGACAGAGTTGGACTTAAGGCCTAGATTGGAGAGGTAAAGCACCGAGGAGTGCATCTTCTGACTTTTCAGTCGATGCATGGCCAATTCCACAACCATGGAGTGGTGTGGTAATTATGCCTTTTGGAACCCGGGGCTCTTGCGGACTCGATAGATGGAATCGACCCGCTTGCTTAACACTGGCGTCGAGGCCGCGGTCTCCCACATGCGGAAGAGCAGCCGCTCCAACATCGGAGGAACCGGAACAGTAAAGGCCTCCTTCGGGGGAGAGTCATACTGGAGGGCCTCGAGCTCCTTGGCTCGAGGCTCCTCCTCGGGATCCATGGGGAAGGCCAAGGCCTTGGCCATATCCCGCACGAAGTCCGAGAACCGGGTATCCTCCGGTGGGGATCGTCTCTGAGGTTCGGACTCCAGCGAGTCCGATGGGACACACCCAGTCCGATAAGTGTCGGGTGACTCTTCGTCCTCCACCTCCCAGCCCGACTCCTCGGAGGAGGAATCGAGCGGCTCCAGTCGGGCGGGCACCGATGCCATCCGCCCCGACGCCGAGGGTACCGGCGTCGACGACCTCGGTCCCGAACGGGAGGCCGAGGGAGACCGTGGCCGAGGATCGACTCGAGCCCACATGGACTCGAGGATCGGCTCGGCCTCCGGGGTCGACTTGGACATCAAGGTCCCGGTGATCGGGGCAGATGCACCGGTGAGACCGGCGATCAATGCCCGCTGCTGTTCCATGAAGGCAGCGAGGCTGCTTTCCAAGGCCGTCAACCTGAGTCCGAGCTCAGGAGACCCAGCAGCCCCCGACAGCGTCGGGCCCGCCGTCGGTTCCCCTGGAGGAGAGTCCATGAGGACTACAGCACTCACGTGTCCAGGAGACTCCATCTCGATACGAGGATGCTTGGCAGGCCTCTCCGACTCCGAAGACCCGAGACGGCTATCGGGGCTATGCGACCTGGCCCTCGAGGAACCAGAAGCGTCCACTGACGACGCCCTCGTGGGTTTCTTCTTCCTGCGATGTTCCTGCGAAGGAGACCCCCGCTCAGAGGAACCCCGACACTGCTCGGGGCTGGAGTCCCGAGACGTCGAGGCCTCTGACGAGGTCTGGGCCCGTCCGGACGCGGAGTCAGAGAAGATCCTATCCTTCTGGTGCTGCCGACTCCTCAACGCCTTCGAGGACATTTTGCCACACGGACCACAGATCATCGGGTCATGATCGGGTCCGAGGCAGCGGAGGCAGCAGTCATGTGTGTCGGTAAGAGACATAAGTTTCTTACACAAATCACACTTTTTAAACCCACTGGTAGCCATCGGGGGAAAAAGGGCCCCTGAGAGGTCAAAAGACCGAGCTGCCAGTGAAAAAAGAAAAATGGCGCGAACGCTAGTCACAAAGGACAAAAACCGAAAAAGAGAGAGTGGACTCGATACCGGCGTATCGGGCCAAGGCGGGAAAAGGATCCGGCGTCGAACCGAAGTAGAAAAAGAAAAAATAGGGAAATCAACTTTTTCCTCGGGGAAAAACGAACTACGTCCGTCAGGCTCCGCGGAAAAAAGAAGATTGGGCAAGATGGCACCCTTGGGCGGGAAGGGGACCGCGCATGCGCGCTGCAATTCCCAAAGGCTTTCTTTGAAAGCTGGGGCAATGCTCCGCACGAGGGCTCCGTCGGCGCCGACGTCACCCATATGTGAAGACTGACTTCCTGCTTGGTCCTGGAGAAGGCCAATTTTCCCAATGTAGAATGGTGAATAGTGGAGTACCCCAGGGATCTGTGCTGGGTCCGCTGCTTTTTAACATATTCATAAATGACCTGGAAATGGGAATAACGAGTGAGGTTATCAAATTTGCAGATGACACATAAGTATTCAAAGTTGTTAAAACCCATGAGGATTGTGGAAAATTGCATGAGGATCTTGATAAATTGAAAGACTGGGCATCGAAATGGCAGATGAAATTTAATGTGGACAGGTGTGAAGTTATGCACATAGGAAAGAAAAACCCAATCTATAGTTACATGATTCAAAGTTCCACATTAGGAACCACCACCCAGGAAAAAGATTTAGGTGTCATCATGGCTAACATGTTAAAACCTTCCACCCAGTGTGCAGCGACGGCCAAGAGAGCAAATAGAATGCTAGGTATCATAAGGAAAGGAATGGAGAATAAAACAAAGGATATTATAATGCCTCTGTATCATTCCATGGTGCAATTCCAATTCTGGTCGCCGTATCTTAAAAAGGATATAGCGTTATTAGAAAAGGTACAGGGAAGAGCCACCAAAATGGTAAGGGGATGGAAGGATACCCCTATGAACAGAGGCTAAAAAGGTTAGGGCTCTTCAACCTGGAAAAGAGACGGTTGAGGGGAAATATGATAGAGGTCTATAAATTAATGAATGGAGTGGAACGGGAAAACGTAGATCGATTGTTTACACTATCAAAATATAGGAAGACTAGGGGGCATGCAATAAAGCTACAGGGTAACCTATTAAAGACTAATAAGAGAAAATATTTTTTCACTCAACGTGTAATCAAACTCTGGAATTTGCTACCTGAGGATGTAGTAAAAGCTATTAGTGTAGCCAGATTTAAAAAAGGTTTGGACTAGCTCCTGAAGGAAAGGTTTATAAACCAACGTGGACCCAGAATATCCACTGCTTTCCCCAATACAAGCATTGTGGAACCTGTGTCTTTTGGGGAAACTGCTAGGTACGTATGACCTAGATTGGCCACTGTTGGAAACAGGATACTGGGCTTGATGGATCTTGGTCTGAACCAGTATGGCATATGTTATGTTCTTATACGGTGAGGATGTTTCTGGAGGGTGGTGATGTGCATTTTTTCAGGGGTATTAAGTGTTTAAGAACCTTAGATGCTTCATGAGTGGGGGCAGAGTATTAGTAGAGGCTGTTGTATTTTATTTTATTATTTGCAGCATTGTTTATGCATCTATTTGTATTGTAATTTTATCTGCTATGTTAGAAATGTTAATAAATGCCGCTTTGGAAGGTTATTATTGGGGAAGGGGTTTATAAATTAATAAATAAATACAGTCCTACGTTTCAGTTCAAAAACTCAGAGCATGGGATGCAAAGCTCTAAAATGTTTCAAGAGCGACATCACCATATAATAAGCAAGGTCAGTGTGTGACCGAATCAGCCGAAGTCTTCATGCATTTCTGCTCCGTAGTAGGTGAATGGCAATGAAGTACATTCTAAGTTTTGAGTTTATTTGACATAGTGCCCTTCAAGTTTAAAAACCCAATGAAATTTTAACCTTAAATTGAACAGTTTTAACGCATACCCAGATATGTGGAGACTTGAACATTTTGGTACCTGATACGTTCAGAGCACTTTCTACACAACAGCAACCTTTCACAAATAAAATGGTCTTCTGAGGCGCTAATTGCCAATCGTGCAGATGAAAGCATTATTTCATTTACTAAAGCTTCATTTGCTAGAGCTTCAAACCTGTTTCCGTCTTTAATAAGTAAAAAGAGAGCTCAGAGGATATATCTGCTCCCAAAATGGAACATTCTGTTCCCAACAGTTGCTTCTCTCTGGTAACCATATTCCAGGGTTTGTGCATAAGTTGTACTTTGCCTTGATGGCATTATTACTGTGTTCTGTCATATTCAGAAAGGAAAAAAATAACGTTTTCCTTCTCTTTCTGACCATCATTGCTTTTGCTTTCAAGAGTTATCGAATTATTTCGTCTCTGGTGGGCAACTCCAGAAGTCCAATAAAGCAGAGAAATTGTATTTTACCTTAAAATAATTTGAAAAGTAGTGTTAATATATGGGGAATGTGCTTGCTGAGGGAAGCCAGCTCTGTGTTTAAGGAAACATGAGTACACAGGACAAACTTCCGTAGTTGGATGGGTAGACCTAAGTCTCTTTGGAGCAGCTGAATATAGTTACCTATGTTCACTAGGTAATGGTACTTAATCACGCACAATGTATCTTTCCCAGAGGCATGGTTGGTTTGGGAGAGAAAGGAAAGTAAGTGGTTACGGTGAATTTCAGCGCTAGCTAGCTAACTTCTAAAGTTACAAACATGTGCTACAGTGCTAGTGTGCACTAAAGTCATAAATGCACATTATTTAACTGAAAGTACTATTTCTTGCAATAGTAATTCTAGTTGCTAGCCACTAAAAAAACAGCCTAGCTTGTATTTCAGATTGCTATTCCTGTGCACAGGGATAGTTTACTGACTTAATAATAATAATTTATTCGTTTATATTACACCTATTCCATCGAGTTCTAAGCGGATTGCAGAAAATTAATTTCCCAAAGATTCATACACAAAACAATTATTTTAAAATTGACAGTCAAATCTGTAAAAAATAGTTATCCTGTCTAAATTATTCATCAAGAGTTTTCTAAACAATTAAGTCTGCAATGACTATCTGAAAAGGAATGATTAGACAGACTTCCAGCCTCACTAGGGAACAAATTAGTTTCCAAAATATACATATATATAACAGTTAATTTAAGTTGACAATCAGATCATGAAACGCAGCATCCTCTCTAATTATTTATCAAGAATTTCCTAAACAGATAAGTTTTCAATGAGTGTCTAAAAACTAATTAGTCGAACTTCTAATCTCCCCAGAGAATTCATTTCACAGGAGGTGACAGCTAGGGTAAGTAATGTCTGCTACCATGATAGCCCTAAGACCATTAGAACGCATTATTAGTAATTCAGTGCCGTTGCGTAAAATGGACCTGTGATAAAACAATGTACGTTGGTGGTATTAGCATACAAGTTGTACTTCACCTTGATAACATTATTACTGTGTTGTGTCATATTCAGAAAGGAAAAAAAAATGTTTTCTTTCTTTTTCTGACCATTATTGCTTTTGCGTTCCAGAGTTATAGAATTACTTCATAGTATATATTAGTAACTCTCTTAGTCAGCTATTGATAGAAATTCACACTGGCCAGCTCAGTGTCCAACTCACTACAACAAACTCAAAATACCTTCAGAAATGTTCATTTTTTCGGTGATTAAGAGGCATGTTTACTGACCCCTATGCTGGTAATGCACATGTAGGCCACGTTACCAGCATGGGGTTCTGCAGTAACGCAGAGGGCACGTGCTTCCATCCACTGCAGTTTGCATGGGTCTAGCACCTCAGCACAGTGCTAGCCAAGAGTCGGCCACAACTAACGTCACCCATTGAGGTGGTGTTACTCGCACCTATGCTACACTGCATCAAGCATAGTTAATGTGGGTGACTAATGCCCACACTAGCCAGGATACGTGGGGAATGCCTTGCACTGCCAGTGTCCTGCACAATCCCCACCCCCGATGTGCACTACCAGAGTAATGCAAGGTTTTTAGTGTGGCGCCCAAACCACATGCTAACCCCATGCTACCCTGGTAGCACAGTTTAGTAAATATGCTCCCAAATGTACCCAGATTGAGGGTAGTTTCATAACAGGGCACCTATACTAATAAGGCTCACAGGCTCATGTATTTTCACTGTTTTATAAAGACAATAT
Source organism: Ichthyophis bannanicus (assembly GCA_033557465.1). Taxonomy (NCBI): domain Eukaryota; kingdom Metazoa; phylum Chordata; class Amphibia; order Gymnophiona; family Ichthyophiidae; genus Ichthyophis; species Ichthyophis bannanicus. Next base: position 1,157,836,138 of record CM066032.1, on the reverse strand, counting down.
ATGCGCCTACGTGTTTTTATAAAGCTACTCCAGGGAAAGTAGCAACCTGCCCTGAAGCTTGTGTGCTTGCATGTGCCAGAAAAAATAAGCACATTTGTGTATATTTTATAAAATACGTATGAGTGACAATTCTGTTCCCACCTCACCTATTCTCAGCCTCTGTAAAAGCCTAGAGGGTAGATATGCAAAGCTCTTATCAAGATTGCTCATGGGGATTATCTAGCTAGGAACACTAAGCGAGATAGTCAGTGACATATTTGCATAGCGCCACTGAATAGCTTCACAGACTGCCCCAGCACTATCCGGTTAGGAGTCGGCTGGTAGAGCAAGGGTGATATGGCCATTATTTGAATAAGTGTCAAACTAATCTGGATAGCGGTGATTTTCAGTTGACACTTATCCAAATAGCTTGAACTGCATAAAAAGCAGACCAAAATTGTTATCTGGAAATATGCCATCTGAAAATCGCTGCTATTCAGAAAAGATTATCACTTATCTAGAAAGCGCCTGCTCCGTTAGAATATCAAGTCAATATTTAAGCATCAAGGCTGGCTGCTGTGGCATTTAAATATTAGTCAGTTTGAAAATCGGGTCCTATATGTATATTTACTTATTTATTTCTCAAACTCATAAACCACTACCCCAGCTAAGGGCTGCCCACTTTAATGTACAAAAATAAAAAAATAATGTAAAAACCTTAAAACAATATAAAGCAGTCACTTAAAAATGTAACCAGCAATAAGGGGAATAACAATAACTTCAGCAATGTCTGAAACTCCAGATAATTCATCTCACGTCTAATCTCAACTGGCATTGGTTCTATAAAGCACACATCCTGACTGAAATAGCTCTTAATCAATACTTCTCTTTAAAACTACCATCCACACTAGGTATAGATAGAAATGCCCCCTGACCAGATCACAGTTGACATGCTGGCTCATACGATGACAACCCATCCCTCAAATAACAGGGAAGTTTATCGCTCATCACCCAAAAAAGCTAGGGTCAGGATCTTAAATTTTGCTCTAGATTCAATAAGGAACCAATGTTTATGACGCAGCATGGGGTTAGCAGGTACCAATATAGGTTGCCCCTCAGTCATCTCTGCTGCCACATTCTGGACAACCTGCAGCCTGTGGAGGAGTCTACCCAGAAGACCCACCTACAGACCATTACAATTGTCAAGAACTTGTAGCACTATAGCTTGCATAACTTTATGGAAAAAAACCATTTCAAATAAGGAGAACACACAAGCGAGGGACGATTAGGGTCACAGGTACTTATTGGGTTTTTTCAATAAATAAGCACCTGTGACCCTAATCGTCCCTCGCTTGTTGTGTTCTTTATTTATTTATTTATTTACATTCTCTTATATACCGCGCTATTCTGCATCAGTGCGGTTTACATTGAACAAACTGAAATTACATTGAACAGGGCATTATAACTTGGAGATAACTATTTTACAGGGAACATGGGCTATGGAGGGTTAAGTGGCTTGCTTCCTGCTTATTGGTGCGAGGGTCCTGCTCCCTCTGTGTTCCTGCACCCATTTCAAATAAGGACATAAATTTATCACCTGATGAAGCTTAAAATATGCTGCATTTCACAAAATCTAACATTCTAATAACCGTCAAGTCTACTACCACTCTTAAATTGTTCACTGTCATGCACACCTTCATCCTTCCCATTGCAAAATCAACAATAGGAGGTGCAGCTGCCAAACCCTTATGCCCCACATGCAAAATCTATCTTTTGAGAGTTCACCAGAGGTTTAATATGTAAAAGTGGGGACAATATATCTATGTGCCAACTTTGTATATGTGTATACCCCCAGGAGATATTGCATGAGCCTACTTGAGCTGATAAAATACTGTTCTACATGCTCTTATCTAAGATTGCTCCCGTGGAGGCCAATTCAGGTCTGGGTGCCTCTGGCCTATCCAAGTGTCCAAAATCAGGATGTGCTGGAGTTGCACCTGATACTGATCCTGCAGGGGCTAGACATGCCTGCGGTATCAGAATCATGTGCAGCCAGCCTGGATGGGCAGGCTGTGCCCCGATCCTGATGGCCTGGAGATCCGGCATTCTACTCGGCTATCTCAGACTGGACTCCTGCATGGAGCCCCAATCGTCCATGGAAATGTAGAGTGCCTATTTCCCCACAATCTGACCCCAATCGGACCTGCCTAGGCTGGAATCGGGCTGCATGGAACCCCCGCCCCCATCTCACCTTGATTTCTGGTACTCCCAATGGCCGCTGCTATCTTCGGGAGAACTTATTCCACCTCTGAGGTGGAGTAAGTTCCCCGGCTATCCACCATCCCCCAGACGTATAGGATCATCATTAGATTAGGCCCTGTACGTTCAGGTTAGGGGTCATGCCTACGGCACACTCTCACTCCTCCCTCAGCCCTCCCCATCCTGCCCCTGTCCAGAGCTCCCCACTCATCTCCCCTGCATGTGTGGGGAGCTTTGTGCAGGGAATATGGTCCCGGGCATTTAGCAGGGATGAATGTCCAAACCAGACATCCATCCCCACTAAACACAAGTCAGAATGACCCCCTTAGTGAACATAGACTACCATAGCTGTTCAGGGATAACCTCCACTGAGTGGCAGCTAGAGCTCAAAAGAGTGAGATAACATTTGGGGTAACCTACATGGGATAGCAGTTGCAACCCTAAAATCATTAGACCTATGAGAAAGCATTAGAGATCACATGCACAAAGCAGCAGGTTGCAACCAGAAACCATCTGATCTACTGTATAAGAAAACACTGGGTTAATCTGCACAGAGTGACAGCTGCAACCCTAGCAGACTGGGTGAGGGATATAGAAAAAGGACCATAGGCGTTGTGTCCAGTATGGGAATTCGTATTCACATCTACCCAGTGTAGAAATATTACAGCTCTACGTTTACTGTATGTATGCAAGGGAATTATTAGTGACCGATCACAGTTAAAGCATATATCATATAATCTATAGCATACGGATGTACACGCATGTATACAGCTTTCTTGCAGCAGCTTTAAATGTGTGCTAGAGAATTTATATGCTACTGAGGGTCACTGTATGAGTCTATTTTGTAAAGACAAATAAGTGCTTATGTTGACCTAATAAAATAGGTAGGGCCCAGTATTCAAAGGGGTTTATCTGGTCAGCTAACCGGATAAACCCCACTGAGTGGGATATTCAGATGCAGTAACTGGCCAGATCCATGCAATACGCTGCTTTCTCAATACCCATTCCCTCACAACCCTCCTTTTCTCATTGGTAATATCCAAACTTGACTATTGCAACTCCACACTTGCTGGCCTCCCTCACCTCCAGCTTCGTTGTCTCCACTTCTTGCAAAACACAGCCACACGGTGACTTACCTCCTCCTCCTGCCGTGACCATATCACACCCTTTCTCATCAACCTCCACTGGCTATCCCTTAAGTACCGCATCGACTATGAAATTCTTACTCTGGTTCAACTTGCTTTTCACACTGACACACCCCAATATCTGGTTAACCACCTTCAGTTCCGCCCGCCCCCCTCCCCTGTCTCCTTCGGTCACTCCAAGTCCATTGCCTGGCACTTCCTTCAGCATCTCGGGCCTTCTTTTTTCTTGGTCCTGCTCTAGATTCAAATCCATGCTAAAGACCCACATATTCCAACTTGCCTTTGACCCCCCTCCCTCAGCTCTTGCTGACTGCCCTGTATCCTGCTTTGCCTACGCCCACTGCTTCTCTCCTCATTCTGTCCTGTCTGATTATGGCGTTTTTTCTATTTTCTATACAGCCGTTTTTGGAAATTGTAAACCACTCTGATACCCTAAGTCTAGGGCGGAATTTCAAGTGTTGATAAAGATGAAGAATATCTCCTCTACCTGCCGCCTCACTGTTCAGACAGTTCTGGGGAAGTCCATGAGTGGGGCAGGTGCTTTTTGCTCTGCTAACCAGATAAGTGTCCGCATAAACTTAAGTCATCTCAATAGCTGTCCTAACTTTCTGCAGCTCAGCTCTCTGGAGAAGGGCTGCATATTGCTGCTCTCTGACTAACTGCACCACTGAGAATTCTGTCTGACCATCTCAGCACTATATGGATAGTGCTGAAGTGACCCAAGGGTGGAGCCAGGGAAGAGTGAAAGCTTTTCCATATAGCTGTGATTTTCAGCACCACTATACATGTGGAGGCAGATTCCATAAAATGCACGTCCGGCCCATCGACACATCTAAATTGAAAGCAGGCCCTACTTGAACCTCATTCCACATCCTTTTTCCTGGAACAACCTGAGTCTGTACATCAGGCATCTTTTCTGGCCCGTCTCAAATCCAGGCTGAACGCTCACCTCTTCGCTGCCGCTTTTGGGTCTGATCTTCCTAATCTCCTTATTATTCCCCCTAGATGTATCCTGTCCACAGCTGCTGTGTTGTCTGTCTTGACTAGATTGTAAGCTCTGCTGAGCAGGGACCATCTTTTATGTGTGTCTATACAGCGCAGCATACTCCTTGTAGCTCTATGCAAATGATCAGTAGTAGTAGTGTAGTGTGACCTTCTGGCTATGGCATCTGATTCCCACATATCTGGGTACTGGCATTTCTCACAACAGCTACACCTGTCCCATCGTGGTGTATGTCGGTCTGTATACATCCGCTATATGTGGAGCAACCCTATCTGCCTTCCCACAGTCTGCTTTGAGGCACTGCACCCCTGCCCAGGCCCCCTTGGGCATGGGAGGGGGATCCCTGTGTCATCATACCCAGATAGACAGCCTCCAAATGTATCACCACTCTCGCAGCTAGCATAGCACCTGGACTGGTGAAGGATGTAGGCTTCTTGGTACAATCGGGTGGATGCTGGCACAACATCAGTCATGTCTCCCAGAGACTGGCACAGCTGATGTATGGCTGCCCTATCACATTGGCACCTGGTGTCGCTGTGGTCATCCATATGGTCCAGGTACCGGCCAGCCATTCATGGCCTCCCTGAATTGCAGATCAGCACACCAGATCCTCCCGTGCTACCCCCAAACCACATCCTCACTTGCAGTCACAAAAGACATCATTCTGCAAAACTGAACCTATTACTAATAGGTGCTATAACATAATGGCATGACATCCCAGGACTACACATATGATCTCCCTTTCTCACTCTAACATTAGTTGTTTCCACACTCACTCACATACTATTCTTACATCAACAGTCCCAGTTTTTAGAACGCAGGAAATGTTAGGGTCCCCCTGGATCAGCTCTTTTAGCACAAACAGCACATTTCAGCATAGCCAGAATAAACACTATTGATCTTCTTAATATTCTGTAAGGGTATTTATTAATATTTCTTTACCTTACAACATTCCCTCACCTCTGCTTTCTGTTCTTTATAATTGCATCTTATGTTTTTCCAGACTGCAGTCACACCAGTTCAGCATGTACTTGTCACAAGCATTCTTCAATATGAGACAAATTGAAGAGCATAGCAGAATATTTCCTAAGTCATTGCCTTATTCCATGTTTCAGCAGGAATAATGGGGATGTCCACAGGGATATCGCAGAATGTACACGGGCCTTTCCTGAATATGCTATGCACATCTCTGTGGCTGACCACACTCCCCATTCTGCCCCTCCCACCCATGTTCTGAGATCCCCTTGTTAGTGCTGTGGACGTGCATGACAGCAGTGTTTCATAATAGAGTCGGGGACATTTTCGGCACATAAACATCCCCACCGCATGTACAAACTCCTTATTCATGTTCTGGAATGGCCTTCATAGCCATTTAGGATAGCTTTTTACTACTACTACTACTACTGAGCATTTCTATAGCGCTACAAGTCGTACGCAGCGCTGCACAGACATGTTAGAGACAGTCCCTGCTCATCAGAGCTTACAATCTAGTCAAGACAGACAACACAGAAGGTGAAGGCAGGGATAAAACAAGGGGGAAAGAAAAAGAAAAAGGAGATCAGGTGAGTCAAGATCCAAAGGCAGCAGGGAAGAGGTGAGTTTTCAGCCTGGATTTGAAGAGGGTTAGAGAAGGTGCCTGGCGTACAGACAGGTAGTTTGTTCCAGGTGTAAGGTGCAGCAAGGTGAAAGGAACAAAGTCTGGAGTTAGCAGTAGAAGTGAAGGGCACAGATAGAAGCAGTTTGCTAGAAGAGCGGAGTTCCCGAGGGGGGTTGTAAGGAGAGATAAGAGAAGAAAGGTAGTGAGGAGCCGCAGAGTGAATGCATTTATAGGTCAGCAGGAGAAGTTTGAACTGGATGTGGAAACGGATAGGGAGCCAATGAAGTGACTTGAGAAGAGGAGTAATATGGGCATGACGAGGTAGGCGGAAGATTAGCCGCACAGCAGAGTGTTGAACAGATTGAAGGGGAGAGAGATGATTCAAAGGGAGACCAGCAAGGAGTAGGTTACAGTAGTCAAGACGAGAGGTGATTAAGGAGTGGATAAGCATTTTAGTTGTGTGTTCAGAAAGGAAAGGGCGGATTTTGCTGATGTTATAGAGAAAGAAACGGCAGGTCTTAGCTATCAGATGGATGTGTGTGGAGAAAGAGAGAGAGGAGTCAAAGACAACCCCAAGATTGCAGGCCGAGGAAACAGGAAGGAGTACAGAGTTATCCACAGAGTCTGAGAAAGGAGGAAGAGGAGGGGAGGTTTTAGGGGGAAAGATAATAAGTTCAGTCTTGGTCATGTTCAGTTTCAAGCAGTGGTGAGACATCCAGGCAGCAATGTCAGAAAGGCAGGCAGAGATCTGAGTCTGGATTCCCGGAGAGATTTCAGGCATAGAGAGGTAGATCTGGGAGTCATCAGCATACAGATGGTACTGAAAGCCATGGGAAGAGATAAGCACACCAAGGGACTGGGTATAGAGAGTAAAAAAGGAGCGGACCCAAGACAGATCCTTGGGGTACATCAACTGGGAGCGGGATAGCAGAGGAGGAGGAGCCACCAGAACACACACTGAAAGAGCAATGAGAGAGATAGAAGGTGAAAAAGGATAGTACAGAGCCCTTAAAAGCTGTCTGCATAGCCATTGACATGTAGCTATTTACGAGGGTTATTTTTAAAGTAAGGTCCGATTGGCTGTAGCTTTGTAAATTTTTTCCCCCTGTAGAAACAAGCATGCGTGCCGGCTCCCGGCATGCCTTGTGCAAAAGCAGATGCCATTTGCAGTCGTAGCATCATTTTGTACGGTTTATACTGAGACGTTAAAATGTTTAAGACAATTGAGCGGCCCTCCGACTGTGAAATATGGTCTGTGATTCGGTTTTTGAAAGCAAGGACCGTGTCATCAGCAGACATTCATCGCCAAATATGTGAGGTGTATGGCCGCAATGCAATGAGTGACAGCAAAGTGCATAAATGGGTGAGATTGTTCAAGGACGAGCGAGACAATGTCCATGATGAACCGCGATAGGGTCGACCTTCAGTAATCACAGATTTGGTGTGCACAGTTGACGCAAAAATTCATGAAGAATGGTGATTCACGATTTCCACTTTGTCACTGAAATTTCCACAAGTTTCAAGGTCAGTGCTATACAAAATAGTTTCTGAAAAATTGCATTTCAGAAAACTGTGCTCACAATGGGTTCCCAGGCTGCTTTCCGAGGAAATATTGCGTGTTGAGATTGTCTGTTTGGCTTTCACTTTGACTGGAGATGACATGTGTCTCTATTCCATCGACTGCTGCTTTGATTCTGGAGTCATGTGAGAAACCCATGTCTCGTCCCCTGTGACATTGTGGTCCAAAAGTTCATCTCCTTCCTCATTGTATCGGATCAAAAATGTCAAAGCACTAGCTATTCTCCTTTTTTGGTGTTCCTCGGAAAGCAGGCTGGGAACCCATCGTGAGCACAGTTTGTCCCACCCATCCTTGAACAATCTCACGCATTTACTCACTTTGCTGTCGCTCATCGCATTGGGGCCGTACACCTCACATATCTGGTGATGAATGTCCGCTGATGACACGGTGCTTGCTGTCAAAAACCGAATCACAGACCGTATTTCACAGTCGGAGGGCCGCTCAATTGTCTTAAACATTTTAATGTCTCAGTATAAACCGTACAAAGTGACGCTATGACTGCAAATGGCATCTGCTTTTGCACAAGGCATGCTGGGAGAGGGCATGCCTGCTTGCTTCTACAGGGGGAAACAATTTAAAAAGCTACAGCCAATCCGACCTTACTTTAAAAATAACCCTCGTACATTGCAACTTTGAATATCCAGATTTTATTTAGCTGCCAGGGCTAGCAATTAAAAAAAACCAAAAAGACCATCTCTACCAAATTTTGAGCCAGAAGTGTTTAATTTTGCTTACATGTGTTATTGTAGCGCCACATGTATTACTGTATTTGTACTAATAATCAGGGATCAGAGTTACAGAACTATGCATAAGGAATCATAACTCGTGAGCAAATAGGAAAGCTGAACTTTACCATACACGTCTATATGAAGTACTGTATATAGGACAGAGCTTCCCAAAACTGTCCTGAGACCATTGAGGCTACCTACAATGAATATGCATGAGATCTGTTTGCATATATTGGAAACGTAATGCATGCAAATTGATCTCATGCATATTCATTGTGAGTATCGTAAAAGCCTGGCTAACTGTAGGGTCCCCAAGGCAGGTTGAGGAACGCCTTACATAGGATATACACTTTGTACTACTTAAAACAAAGATTGTTCTTTGGAACCAAAGGGATGCAGGCAAAAAACACAGAACACTTTAACCAGACACATTAACCAAGCTACAGCTTTTTGTTAAAGACACCTAGGGCCCGATTTTTGAAGGCATTTACACAGGTAACTTGCCTAGTTACCCGTGTAAAGGCCTTATCTGGGATTTTCGAAGGGCATCTACACGGGTAGTGCCCTTTGAAAATCCTGGATGAGTCCCTAACGTGCCCAGATGCTATCCGCTTAGCATCGGGGGTGTGTTGGGGGCATTCTGGGGTGGAGCGGAGGCGAGCAATGGCATTACCCGTGTAGCTGTTGCACCGATTTTCGATGCTACACTGTTAGCACTTTGTGCCTTAAAGATAGGTGTGCGAAAACCTTGCCTATCTTTAAGGCACTGGGGCTAACCGTGTAGCATTGAAAATCGGTGTTACACGGTAGCTCCTGCGACTTCCTGTCTATGCAGCGACACCCGGAATTTTTGATGCTGGGGCCGCATATGACCCAGGCTTGGAAAATCCGGGTTAGGTGGGAGGGGTGCAGGCTATGCGCCGACGCAGTTCATAGTACCACCAAGCTCAAAATCGGGCCCCTAATCTTATACTTTCTTATTCTGTTCTTTTGACAAAACTATTGAAAGTAGGGCCTTTTACAGCACACTTTAAAATGTTTGAATATTAGTGACAATACATGAGACCTCACTCTTTTAAAAGGACATCACACTCAGAGGCTTCATAACATCATTTTAAACCTTGACATGATTTTGTTTTGATAATAAATATCTTCTTTTCAGAACCTTTTTCAAAATTTCCAGCAAGACACTTACCCTATGGTTTTGTATTACGTTTGCATAGTCCTTTGAGGTTATGGATTCCCCACTGTATTTATTTAGCAACTTTTTTATACTGTTGTATCTACTAGTCACAGCAGTTAACAGGGAACAATTATTTATTTAGCAATGCTTATAAACCACTTTTCACTGAGTCAAAGCAACATACATTCAGGTATGGTATATAATTCCATTGTCCCAAAGGGCTCACGATCTCACAATCTCTGTTTTGTACCTGAGGCAACAGAGGGTTAAGTAGCTTGCCCAAGGCCACAAGGAGCGCCTGTGGGACTAGAAACCCCAGTCCCTCCAGCCTGAGGTTGCTGTCCTCCAGTGGGATTTGAACCCCCAGTCCTATAACCCAAAGCAACTTACTCCACCCACTAGGCCACTCCTCCCTATACATGTAGCAAAGTAACGTTATATGGAACAAACGTAAACAACGTAAAATAACGTTAACAATAACTAATGGTTGAACAAATGTCCAAGATATATTTGTATGATATTGTATGCTTTCAGTTTAATTGTTTTGTTGAAGTGTCTGCATTTTTTTAGTCTTTATAGTTCTCTTTAAAATAATATATTAACCTGTGCCACTGTATTGAGTTTCAAGATCACTGGACTATCATCAATAAATGTGTTTTCTACCCAGTCCTCTTCTTAATCATGCACCTCTAAATCACGGGTTCCTGCTATCTGATGAGGGTACTATGATGGGATCAAGTTCCTTCTATCCAGTTCCCCTCCCTTATATTCACTATACCCTTGCCCCCACCCTCTGAGAGCACTTTGTATACCCCCCTCACTTTCTCCCTGATGTCCGACATAATGCTGATCTTCTCTCACCCTCTGGATTCCCTTGTTTCTTACAGGGGATCTTCCTGGTGTCTAGCATGGAATAGGAGCGATCCTGAGTCATTCCTGCCATTGGGTATCCAGGCTCAAAATGATGCCGCTGACCCCTAGCAGTAGTACTACTGAACATTTATATAGTGCTACAAGGCATATGCAGTGCTGTGCAGAAACATATATAAAAGACAGTTCCAGTTCATCAGAGCTTGCAATCTAGTTAAGACAGACAATACAACAGGTGAGGACAAGGATACAACTAGGGAAGGTAAGGAGACACATAGGAGGCTAAGCAGAACAGGATCCAAAAGCGGCCTTAAAGAGGTGAGCCTTTAGCATGGATTTGAAAAGGGGGAAAGATGAAGCCTGAAGCACAGACTCAGGTAGTTTGTTCCAGGTATAAGGAACAGCAAGGTGAAATGATAGGAGTCTGGCGTTGGCAGTAGAAGAAAAGGGGACAGAAAGCAGCAATCCACCAGAGGAGCAGAGTTTCCGAGGAGGGGTGTAGAGAGAGATAAGAGAGGAAAGATAGTGAGGAGCAGCAGAGTGAATGCACTTATAGGTCAGCAGGAGAAGTTTGAACTGGACGTGGAAACGGATAGGGAACCAATCAAGTGACTTGAAAAGAGGGGTAATATGAGCATGACAAGGCTGGCGGAAGATTAGCCATGCAGCATTGAACAGATTAAAGGCAAGAGAGGAGAGACCTGCAAAGAGGAGATTGCAATAGTCAATTCAAAAGGTGACTAAAGAGTGGATAAGTGTCTTAGTAATGTTTTCAGAAAGGAAGGGGCAAATTTTGCTGATGTTTAGAGAAAGAAAAGACAGGTTTTAGCTGTCAGTTGGATGTGTGTGTGGAGAAGGAGAGGGAGGAGTCAAAGATGACCCCAAAGTTGTGGGCTGAGGAAACGGAGTGTTATCAACAGATAGGAAGGGGGAAAGTTGTTTTAGGGGGAAAAATTAGAAGCTCGGTTTTGGCCATGTTCAATTTCAAATGACGGTGGGACATCCAGACAGTGATATCAAAAAGGCAGACAGAGATACCAGCCTGGATTGCTGGAGAGATATCCAATGTAGAGAGATAGATCCGAGAGTCATCAGCGTAAAAGTGGTACTGAAAGCCAAAAGTAGAAATGAAGGGCATTCATTTCTTGTAGCTCTACCCAAAAGAAAGGAATGAAAGAATATTTTCCCCAGTAACCTTGCTATAGGAGCCCCATACTGCATATGTAGCATTTGCAGAGATTTTACAAACACAGACCAGTCTAAAATCTGAAATAAATGTCATCTGATCAAAGGCTTTTCAGCATCTAACGAAACTGCAGGAATCACTGCCTCTGGTGTTGGGCGGGATGTTAAAGAAAAAGCCTAATAATATGTGCAGCTTAAAAATACCTGACTGATCCATGTAGATTAATCCTTCTATGACTTTGCTTAATCTTTGGGCTAATAAAGCACCTTAGCATAAATTTTCCAGTCCAGGGTGATTAATGAAATAAGTCTATAATTCTGAGTCAGTAATGGGTCTACACTTGATTTCTCCAGTACTATAATTTCACTCTCAACAAAAGTAGCTTAGCTTTACTCTGGGAAATGAGATCTTGATGTAGTTGTTTAAGATTGGGAGTCATCTTGCTATTAAAGGCTTGATAAATACCACCAAAAAACAAAACCAGCCAGGGGCCAGCGACTAACAAGCAGGTAGATATTTAGAGGACAATTTTGAAAGGCATTTGCTCAAGTAAATTATTCTGGTTGAAAATTATACCCCTAAAAGTGCCTCGAAAAAAATGCATCAGCCTTTACAAGGCAGGTTCGAAAGATGCTTTCTCAAGTGGGGAGGAGACATTTGATTTATCTCCAGGAACAAGCAGGAATAAGTCCTCACATATGGGTACGTCGGTACCGACGGAGCCTGCGCGGGAAAGCTCCCCAGCCTTTCAGATGAAAGGCTTTTGGGGCCTCCCACTGCACATGCGCGCTGCCTTCCCGCCTTCCTGACCAGCTCTCTTCAGTTTCTCTTTTTCCGCGGAGCCAGCAGGTCATGTTCCTGTCACCGCTGAAGAAATTGTGAAATTTGTTGTTTTTCTTTAGACCGCGTACCTGCCTTCCCCATACCGAAACCGGTATCGCCGGTCTCTCTTTCTTTCTTTAAAAAAAAAAAAAAAAAAAGACTTTTTTTATTTTCTTCAGCACAGCTTGGTACCTGTTGTTAGGCCTTAAGGCCTATACAAATTCTCCTCATGGAGAAGCCAGTCCCTGGTTTTAAAAAATGTACCAAATGCAGTGCTGTCATTTCTGTCACAGACACCCATGAATGGTGTCTCAAATGTTTGGGACCTGACCACTCCATACCGGACTGCCCATCCTGCACCCAGATGTCTAAACGTGGTTTGCAGAACCAGGCCAACAAGCTCCATGTGCTGTTTCCTTCAGAAGCATCACAGTCATCCAGGTCTTCCTCTCCGGATGGATCTCAGGTAACCAAAACTTCTGTGGGCAAATCCTCTAAAAGCAAATCTCTTTCTAAAGATCGAGAGGCTCTCAATTTTGAGTTCGAGGATTCTGCCCAGGCCAAAAAACCCCGGCGGGAGGTTCCGGCCTCCAAAGCAATCATGGGGTCACAGGTTGACATCGATGGCACGGCCTCGACCGATCACCTTTTGGACTACTCTGGGGTACCGGCCCATACCGGTACCGACATCCAGGCAGTAGTGGCGTCTATGGGCAGCACTGTCCAGACCATGCAGCAGGCCGTTCTGGCATTCATTAAGGCTGCGACGCCCTCGGTACCGATTTCATCGGTACCGACCCCGGTTCCGGTATCCACACCGGAACCGAGACCATCGACTTCCAAACGTCGATCGGTTCCGCATGCCGGATTCAGGCTTTCGCCTGGTACTGATCCCATGCCCGATACGCCCGATGTCGATACCGATCGGTATGCGTATCGTACATTGGCAGTACAGAGGGAAGACTCAGATTCTTCTGATGAATTCAATTCCTCTGATGACTCTGCTGAGCTTACTCTTCCTGAGGAGCCCTCTTCTCCAAAGAGGAGGATGTCTCCTCCAGAAGATTTATCCTTTCAGGATTTCATTGTTGATGTAGCTAAAGCACTTTCTATTGCTACATCTTCTGAAAAAGAACCCAGATCAAAAAAATTGGACATTTTAGGATACTCTAAAGCTCCTAAAGAGGCAGTCACTCTGCCTGTCCATGAAATCCTTCAAGAACACTTGATGGATTTGTGGGAGACTCCTTTAACACTGTCTCCCCATTCCCGTAGGTTGGACACCATGTATCGGGTCCCTCCTTCGCCTGGGTTCCAGAAAACTCAGCTGCCTCACCACTCTATTGTGGTGAAGTCTGCCATGAAGAAAATAAAGAGTCCTAAAAGGCATTCTTCTACCCCTCCAGGGCGAGAATGTAAGACCCTAGACTCTTTTGGAAGAAAGATGTTCCAGGCTAGTATGCTTATAGCCAGGATCAATTCTTATAGCCTTTATATGGGCATGTTTCTTGGACAACTTGCCCTAAAAGTATAGAATTTTGCCCCCTTTATCCCTGATGATCAAAGGGCGGACTTCTTTTCTATGGTGACACAACTTTCAGAGGTCTCCAAGTTCTCCAACAGGGCAGCCTTTGATTCCTTTGAGGTTGCAGGCAGAGCTTCGGGAATTGCTATTGCAGCCCGACGTCTCGCTTGGCTCCAGGCTTCTGACCTAGAACCCTGGGTTGTAGATGGCCTCAGGAATCTGCCCTGTACCGGTGAGAACTTATTTGGGGAAGACTGGCAGATTAAAGCTGCTCAAATGGATGCAGAAAATGCCACTCTAGATAGACTTTCCAAGTCTACTTCTACCCCTGCCAAAAAGAAGTCTTTTAAAAGGCCTTACTATAAGAAGGCCAGATTTCCCATAAATACTGGCCAGCAATCTGCTCAGCCTCGCTTTGCGGCTAAGCGTCAACAATCTAAGCAGGTAAAGTCAAAGCCTGCAGTGTCTGCTACACCCCAGCAGGCTCCACCCCCTCAGGGGTTTTGACTTGCCTCTAGAGAACTTGCCGTTTCTGGCTCTAGAACAACCAGAGCCCCTCACCATTCCTGGAAGGCTAGCTCATTTTGCTCCCAGATGGGAACAAATCACATCAGAGCAATGGACCCTCTCTATTATCCGGGAGGGCTACAAACTTCATTTCTCCAGCCTTCCTCCCCATACCATGGTGAGGCAATTCAGTTCTCCCCCATCTCTTCTGACCCTGTTGGGTCAGGAAGTCTCTTCTCTTCTTGCCCAAGGGGCAATAGAGGAGGTTCCTCCTCCACAACAGGGGTTAGGTTTCTACTCCCCTTACTTTCTCATAACAAAGAAGACAGGGGGCTTCAGACCTATCCTAGATCTGAGAGAATTGAACAGGTTTCTATTCAAGGAGAAATTCAAAATGCTCTCTCTGGGCCTTCTCCTTCCATACCTTCAGAGTCAGGATTGGCTTTGTTCTCTAGATCTCAAGGATGCGTACACTCATATACTCATCCATCCATCCCACAGAAAATATCTAAGATTTCTGTTCCAGGGAAATCATTTCCAGTACAGAGTACTACCCTTCGGTCTGGCCTCTGCTCCAAGAGTCTTCACAAAATGCATGGCAGTCGTAGCCGCATTTCTCAGAGGCATGGGAATCTTTGTCTTCCCATATCTGGACGACTGGCTCATCCGAGCTCCATCTCAGTCAGAAGCCCAGATGTCTCTGGACCGCACAAGGCATATTCTTCAATATCTGGGACTTGTGGTAAACATTCCCAAATCCCAACTCATCCCTACTCAGTCTCTGGAATTCATAGGGGCCCAATTGGACTCCACCACTGCAAGGGCCTACCTCCCTCTGGTCCGAGGCCAAAGACTAATAAGCTTGGCCTCCCAGGCTCAGTCCAGAAGTCACTTGTCAGCCAGAGAAATGCTGCAGCTTCTGGGCCACATGGCCTCCACGGTACACGTGGTGCCCTACGCTCGTCTTCATATGAGAGCAGCTCAATGGACCTTGGCCACCCAGTGGTCTCAAGCATCAGGACTGCTCTCAGACCAAATACTCACCTCAAAACGACTGTTTTGGTCTCTCCAGTGGTGGACATCCTCCAAAAATCTGTTGTTGGGGATCCCCTTCCAACCTTCGTTGCCCCAAGCAACCCTCACAACAGATGCCTCCCAAGCAGGGTGGGGAGCTCATCTCCAGCACCTCTCCACTCAGGGCACCTGGTCTCCTCAGGAGACCACCCTTCACATCAACCTTCTGGAACTGCGAGCAATCTTCCTTGCCCTCACAGTCTTCCACACCCTCCTTGTCAACCTGACTGTCCTAGTCCAAACAGACAATCAGGTAGCCATGTTCTATGTCAACAAACAAGGAGGGACGGGCTCTCTGTCGCTTTGCAACGAAGCTCTCAGATTATGGGCCTTCGCCAGAGAGCACCAAATTCATCTTCTGGCAGTATATCTTCCAGGAGTTCAAAACTCTCGGGCAGACAGACTCAGCCGAGTTCTGCTCCCACATGAATTGTCCCTACATATGGACCAGATACGCCGAATCTTTCAGGAATGGGGGACCCTGGACATAGACCTCTTTGCAAGACCGTGGAATGCCAAACTTCCCCGGTTCTGTTCCAGGACTCCGTGTCAGGGAGTTAAGGCCAACGATGCCTTTCTCCTACATTGGGGTCAGGAATTCCTGTACGCTTTTCCACCCATTCCTTTGATTCCCAAGACTCTGTTCAAACGTCAGAGGGATCACGGATCCATGATCCTCATTGCTCCACGCTGGCCACGCCAAGTGTGGTTCCCTCTCCTTTTACAGCTCTCCCAGGGCTCCTCCCTGGACCTGGGAGCTGCACCAGACCTTCTGTCTCAGGAGCAGGGGACTTTGTGGCATCCAAACCCCAAGTCCCTACATCTCCGAGCTTGGTTACTGAAGGCTTAAGCCTTCATGAGTTTAATCTTTCCCAACCAGTGAAAGATATCCTTCATGCCTCTAGGAAACCCTCTACTAGGCATTCCTATGCTTTCAAATGGAAACGTTTTTCCATTTGGTGTGCGCAACAGGGTCTTGACCCTCTTGCGCTTCCTTTGAATTCTCTACTAGACTATCTCCTGCATCTTTCCAATGCAGGCCTCAAGACGAATTCAGTACGAGTCCATTTAAGTGCTATTGCAGCATCCTTAAAACCTATAAATGGACAACCTGTCTCCTCTCATCCTCTTATAGCAAGATTCATGAGAGGCTTGACCCTCACTAAGCCTCCCATCCGACCTCCTCCGGTAGCATGGGACTTGAATCTAGTTCTGGGTCAACTTATGAAGCCACCTTTTGAACCGTTGGTATCTACCTCCCTGAAATTTCTTTCCTGGAAGGTTCTTTTCCTTATTGCAGTCACTTCGGCTCGCCGCATCAGTAAACTGCAGGCTTTGGTGGCTAATCCACCTTATACCAGATTTCATCATGATAAGGTGGTCCTTAGGACGAATCCCCACTTTATGCCTAAAGTGGTCTCGCCTTTTCATCTTAATCAAGAGGTATATCTACCTGTTTTTTTCCCGGCTCCTCATGCATCCAGTGCAGAGAGGAACCTTCATACTCTTGACTGTAAAAGAGCTCTCGCCTTTTACCTCAACAGGACTCAGCCACATCGAAAGTCTTCCCAACTTTTTGTGGCTTTTGATCCTTCTCATTTGGGACTTCCAGTCACCAAACGTACACTTTCCAATTGGATTGCTCAGTGTATTTCTTTTGCTTACCAGAGTAAGAACATTTCTCTGGAAGGCCATGTCACAGCTCACAATGTGAGAGCCATGGCTACTTCTATGGCTCATCTTCACTCTGTGTCCATAAATCAGATCTGTCGAGCAGCCACTTGGGCCTCGGTTCATACCTTCACAGCCCATTACTGCTTGGACAAGGACTCCCACCGGGATGCCTTGTTTGGTCAGGCTGTCCTCAAACACCTGTTCCATACTTAAACAACTCCTGCCCACCTTCCCTGGATGGATGCCTGAGATCCATACGAAGATGGTTTACCCTTGGAGGGGGATCTCCCAGGCATCTTAGCTAGGGAGTCCCCATATGTGAGGACTTATTCCTGCTTGTTCCTGGAGATAGCACAGTTACTTACCTGTAACAGGTGATCTCTGGGAACAGCAGGAATTAGTCCTCACAACCCACCCACCTCCCCTAGGAGTTGTATCTCTATCTATCTATCTTCCTTTCCTCTCTCTATTGTCTCAGCTTTAAACTCGAACTGAAGAGAGCTGGTCAGGAAGGCGGGAAGGCAGCGCGCATGTGCAGTGGGAGGCCCCAAAAGCCTTTCATCTGAAAGGCTGGGGAGCTTTCCCGCGCAGGCTCCGTCGGTACTGACGTACCCATATGTGAGGACTAATTCCTGCTGTTCCCAGAGATCACCTGTTACAGGTAAGTAACTGTGCTTTAAATGCATGTGCCACGTTTTACTTCTAATCAGCTACTTGCAGAAATAGAATGTGCAAAGTTCATGCATCATTGGTGCCAGTTTACGCGCGGTACATTTTCCAGAGAAAATCAGCCAGAAGTCATGCTCTACTTTGCAGCCAGGTAGGCTACTGAAAAAATTCCTTCATGAATTCATGAAATGGACATGAAACAATGCTCTCCCAAATTGTTGCTTTTGTATTTGTCGTGGTTACTGTTTTTCATCATTTTTCTTCACATATATTCAAACGTTGAAAGGGTATGTCTCCGAAAGCAGGATTTTGACACTTCCAAGTGTGAATGAAAAATTCCAAGTGTCTGTTTTGATTCAGACCAGAAAATGATCAGAAAGAGTGTAAGCACTGTATTCGCAGATCTCCGTGATCGAGATGGGATTGTCAGGATCTACTTCAAGAACATTTCAGAGCAAAAAAGGTGCTTGGAGGCAAGCCTATGAAGAAGCCATCCTCTGCAGAATAATTCAATGCCTTGCAGAAATGTTGTTTTCTTCTAGATAATTTCTCCTCCACCTACATTTCCATTACTTTACTGTTGTTATAACTTTCCTGTCTTCTTTCCACAATTCCAAACTGTACCATTCATCTTTCTCTCATCATCTCTGTAATCTCAGCTACCTTCAAACTTTTCAAACTTTGTTCCTAACTTTGTCGGTTCATATCACATTAAGCATCAAGCATAACACCCCCATCTCTGTCATGCTCATTGTTTCTTGTTCCTCCATTGTCATGCACCAACACTGCTCTACTATAGATTTGTACTGTACTTATTACCAGGGCTGGCCCGTCCATTGAGCGAGAATGTTTTTTGCACAGGGCCCCGCGTTTCAGGGGACCCCGCGCAAAAAACATTCTGATCCTAAAGTAAAATTTAAAAAAAAAAAAGCTGTCTTCTCCCGCTGCCGGGTCACCGCGGCAGTATCGAGTGTGCCGCAGGGCCCCCCCTGCCCAGTAGAGCCTGCCCTCCCCCGTATCACCTCTCTCTTCGTAGCTGCAGTCAGACGTGCCGGCTTTCAGAGCGCGAGGGGAGAGTTTCTCCCTCGCTGCTCTGTTAAGCCCGCGAGGGCTTAACAGAGCCGCGAAAGGGAAACTAGTCCCTTCGCGCTCTGAAAGCCGGCGCGTCTGACTGCAGCTACAAAGAGAGAGGTGATACGGGGGAGGGCAGGCTCTGCTGGGCAGGGGGGGGGCCCCGCGGCACACTCAATTCTGCCGCGGCGGCACTGGCAGCGGGAGAAGACAGCTTTTTTTTTAAAATGTTTGGCTGGGCTGGGCTGGGCGGGGGGATTAGGAGTGGTGATGGGCTGGGGGGGATTAGGAGTTGTGATGGGCTGGGGGGGTTAGGAGTGGTGATGGGCTATGGGGGGGTAGGAGTGGTGATGGGCTATGGGGGGGCTATGGGGTGGTTAGAAGTGGTGATGGGCTATGGGGGAACTAAGTCTTTATATGGGCTGATGGGATTAGGACTGGAAGTGGGTTGATGGGGGGTTAGGACTGGTAATGGGCTATGGGGGGGCTTAAACTAAAAATTGGGTGATGGGGATTAGGACTGGAAATGGGCTGGTGGGATTAGGACTGGAAGTGGGTTGATGGGGGGTTAGGACTGGTAATGGGGTATGGGGGGCTTAAACTGAAAATTGGGTGATGGGGATTAGGACTGGGTGTGGGCTATGGGGGGCTAGGACTGGTAATGGGTTGGGGGGGTTGCTAGGACTGGAAATGGGCTGGGGGGATTAAGACTGGAGGTGGGCTGATGGGGTTAGGACTGGTAATGGGCTGTGGGCTGTTGGGGGGGGGGTTAGGACTGGTAATGGGCTATGGGGGGCTAAGACTGGAAATGGGCTGATCGGGGGTTAACACTGGAGGTGGGCTGATGGGGTTAGGACAGATAATGGGCTATGGGGGGGCTAGGACAGGAAATGGGCTGATGGGGAGGGGTTAGGACTTGAGGTGGGCTGATGGGGTTAGGACTGGTAATGGGCTGTGGGCTGATGGGGGGGTTAGGACTGGCAATGGGCTTTGGGGGGCTGACTGGAAGTGGGCTGATGGGGGGTTAGGACTGGAAGTGGGTTGATGGGGGGGCTAGGACTGGTATTGGGTTGGGGGGTTGCTAGGACTGGAAATGGCTGATGGTGGGGCTAGGACTGGAAATGGGCTGATGCAGGGACTAGAAGGGAATGGATACTGGGTGAGGCTGGAACTAGAAGGGAGCTGATGTTGCGGGAGGATTAGAATGGGATGGGGCTGGGAGAGTAAAATGGAGAGGGGAAAAATATTTTGTGTGGGAGGGATAAAAAATCTACAATTGGCCGGGTATTGGGAGAGTAAGTGGGGATTGAGGATGGAGGGGTAAAATTTGAGTGGATGAAATAGGAATGAGGAAAGAGCAAAAGGAGAAAGATTAGTATGTTAAAGCAGATGTAGAGAGAGAGAATGGAAAAAAAACTAGAAGAGAGAAGAAAGGATAAATGGACAGCAGATGATGGAGAGTTAGCAGAAAACATGAAGAAACCAGAAGAAAGTGGCTGGAGCAATTGCAACTGAAAAAAAATGCACAAAAGGTAGAAAGATATCTCTTAATTTTGAATTTATTACCTGGAATATGAAAGCTCCGGGAAATGTGCATCATTAACGTCTGCGCTTTGTTTGGTACAAGAGGAAATTAATTTATAGTTTTATTTCTACAGTGTTGTTGTACATTCCAAGTTTGGCTTTTGGGGTTCCCAGTTTAATTATTGCCTTCCTGTTTCTAAATTGTGATTCCTTGTTTGGTGATGGTCTATGTTCTGCATGTGTAACTGAGCTGTGGTATTCTGTTTATGTAATTCCTATTAGACATTGCCACTTGTTCTCTTTCCCCAGTAGGTCATGTATTGTTGTTCTCTGAAATGTATTGGTTTAATATTTGCAGTGTTGCCTTTTGATAGGTAGGGTATGGTGCTTTGTGAGTCCTGGTAGTGCTGTTAGGATACGGCGGGTTTGCTATGGGTTCTAAATGGGCAGTGTTTGTAGTAGTTCCTAATGTGCCTGGCGGTTGGCACTGGATTATAGTAATGTAGAAATCTTTTAGTCTTTCTTTATCCATACACTCATTAAGAGACATGTTTACTAAAAGTTAGTGTATGTTAGCATTATGCAAATATTTATGCAAATAAGGCCACTTATGCAAATGAGGCCCCGGACCGAGTCTCCGCACATGGCCCCGCACCCCCCTTGGGCCACCCCTGCTTATTACCTTCTTGAACACCTTTCCTTGTACCTAGGCCATGATTTCCCAGTCTCTGTCAATGTTACTCATTTCTTTCTGCTTTAGCCATTCAACCATAATCCTTGTTTGGATCTCTTTGGTTAGGGGTCAACTTGCATCTGTCATTGTTCCACAGTAACCATAAATAATATAAACCACAAGAATTAACTTTATGGAGGAAACATGGATCTCAAACTTTTACCATAGAAAGAATTCCCTCAGCACTAGTTATCACCGATCCCATCCCCCCCCCCCCCTTCCACCCACGCACACACATACATACTCTACACCTCCAGTCTTTCTCAGCAAACTATTATATAGAACATTTAACAGTCGCAAAACCCAAAATATTACTTATCTTGACATCTTTCAGAAACACAGTTACCATTGCTTAAATTTCAAATCTACTCAACAAAGTCCACAGAGTCCAGTGTGGGTCACATTTCTCTAAAACTTCCTGAAGGGCACCAATTCCAAGCATAAATTTGCTTTGTTCTGCAAACCAAACGATACTTCAACTATGCTTGAATATCTAATTTTTCACCAATGTAGAAACTTACATACTCACAGCTTATGTTTTGAAACACAGCCTACCGCTGTAAGTTTAAAAACATGGCAGCAACCAATCAGTTTCTTTCCTTATATCAAGTGCTATTTTCATTTTGTCCACAAACATATTCTTGTGTAATGTCCCTGTCTATGTGGTCCTTGCAACTGCTTCTAGTGGCTTGGCAGACAGGGAGGCATTAATCCAAAGAGCCTTTCTACAGTTGGTGCTTGTGGATTTTTATTATCAGGGTTCTTTTGATGGGGACTGCCATACACCAGGAGGCCTATAGCACTTGACACTCTCACACCTCTCCCTTCTCAAATAAATGAGCCAAGGTCAGAAATTGTGTTCTGAACCAAGGGTTTACTTAAATATTAGGGTCAGTGAGCAAAATCAACAATAACATTTAGCAAAGGCAGAAAAAATATAACTGTATTACACATAGTTAGCTCTTTCTTCTTATGGTTACAGGTAGATTATGCCTTTTCCTCTTAGTTAGGCATGTGAACAACTCCCTTCAATTACTCTATCTTAAGCTAAGCAGCAACTCCAATCTTCACCACTTCTGTATCTGTATTATTTAGTCTGATTTCTTCACCAAATTTGCACTCTTCTTACTTACACTGTTTTCCCTAAGGCCCGATTCCGATCACAAAACATACATTTCCTTTGTATGTCCAGGCTGACCCGGATGTACAAAAGAGATCGCGATTCTGATCCCACAGGGCACGTTTAGCCCCATGGGATCAGAATCGCAAACAAGCCTATACGTGCAGGCCGGGACTGCAATTCACTGCCCAGCTAACTCAGCCAGAGCTTTTAAATGGAGCCGCGGTGCCATGGTGTCATATTGCCATGGCACCGCGACTCCATTTAAAAGCCGCAATGCTGGCCGCCTGCCTAAAATGTTAATTCTCCTCGCAGCCCGACCCCCAATCCAGCCTCCTAAGGCCAGGTTCAGATTGCGGGGAATTAGCACTGCCCCCCAGCCCCTTCCGCTCCCTGGAGCAGCAAAATTGAAATGTCCAGGGAAGTTATTCCAGCCTGGGGATGGAATACTTCCCTGACCATTTTGCTGACCCTGGACATACAGGGCTGACATTAGAATCGGCCCTGTATGTCCAAAGCCGGTGACCGCCCACTGACCGACCATTCTCTGCCCCTTCCCCGCCCCTGTATAACTTCCCCGCACAACCGGCGGGGAAGTTATACAGGGGCAGGAGCAGGAACGAATTGGGATGTCCATCCCGCTATTTCTGCCTCAGAATGACCCCCTAAGTGGAAACCCCTCTTTCCTATTTCTAGTACTCTTTCTCAGAGTACCTGAAGCTGGTGGTGATGCAGACACTGGTCCCTGATACTGCACTGGTTCACTCCTGGGTCTGTTGTCACTGGTATATGATGAGTGCTTGGGTTCCTTTTCTTCCTGAGAGCTGATGGCTTTCTGGTCCTTGGAACTGCTCTGCAGGGCTCCTGGCTCTGGTGAACTGGGAAGTTTTCTTGTAACCTGTCTCACAGGCTGAGCTACTCTCTTTCTAAGACAGTGGGGTGCTGGCAGGTTTTGCACAAACATTAATCCTCTGCCCCATCCTCCTATGCAGCAACGGTAAGCCTGTTGCTAACTCTGGATGTGTAGCTGTGTACATAAGACTTCTTTGCTTCCTTCTGCTGCAGTGGCTGGATGCCAAAGCAACCTGCCCCATAAGGGCAGACACCTTACTCCTGCATAGTACAGTGGCAGTGTGATGTTTTTGGAAATGTTTTATATATGACTTGGATTTTTCCTCCCAGAGAAGTCTCCTCCCAGCATGAAGCGACTGCAGAAAGAACCACTGGAGCGGAGGAGTAGCCTAATGGTTAGAGCAGTGGGCTAAGAACCAGTGAAGTCTGGTAAGAATCCCACTGCTGCTCCTTGTGATCTTGGGAAAGTTAATTAACCCTCCATTACATTAAGTACAAACTTAGATTGTAAGCCCTCTGAAGACATAAAAATACTTACTGTTCCTGAATGTAACTCACCTTGAATTTCTGGGAAAAAAAACATGAACTAACTCTACTTTCTAAATTGTTAGGCTCTTCTTTAACCTTCATTTTAATATTTAGTAGGGACATTGGATGGTGCTGTTACTCACACAGTAATATCCGAGCAGTCTCTACACTTGTAATACTCTAACTTAGGTGGATATAAACATGTAAATTACACAATACTTGCAGTTTATATTCTTGCCATAGTGGGGTTTTGGTTTTGTTTCTGCCGCATTACACTTCCTATTATTTTACTTGTTTATATCATTGCTCCTACATACATAAACTCTATAACTTTCTGCACTTTCTTGTACCTAATTCTTATCCTTTATGCTCTTACCACTTTTATCATTTTTGCCACTGTTCCCTATCATTCACTCTCCATCTCATTTCTTACGCACATTCTTGGCACTATCTCAGGCGCTCCTGCTTCCCCCCCCCCCCCCCTGCCATCATTCATACCCCCATATCATTATTGAGCTTTTAGTGTCATTATTTTATTTATTTATTTATTTATTTATTTATTTAACAATTATTTCTATACCGCTCTTTCACAAGTATCAAGTGCGGTTTACAATGAACAGTGTGTTATATGGTATGGATAGTATCATACCAAGTCATTTTACATAGAACAGATGAACTAGGTACAGATAACAGTATAAAGTTTAAACAGTGAATTATTAAACTATTATAACATATATACATAGTAACTATATACAAATTGTATCATATGTCGCGTGTGGTTGTATACTTTATATAAGCTTCAGGCACGTGAGTGTATGTTGTTTGAATTGTAGTAGTTAACCTGATCCTATCAATCCCAGTCTTCCCTTTCTGCTAAGGCCCCCCTCCCCATAAATTTGAGCTTGCTTTCCCTCCCAACCCACAAATTTCCATTTTCCCAACTCTTTTCTTCCTTTCAACAGTCCCCGAGTTCTTGCTTCCCCTTCCCACCCTACACTACAGACTGATTCTTCTGCCTTGTGGGAGCAGTCTTTCTCCCTCATCTTCTCTCTTCCTCTCTCTCTTGTCTCTGAACTTTGGCAGGCAGAACAAGCAGTGTCAGTCAGGAATGGTGTGACCCAATAGGCAAACTAGGCAATCGCCTAGAATGCCAAAGTTCCAAGGGTATCCATTCCCACCACTGCCACTCCTCTCCAGGACCTGCAGCAGCTTCAACTCTCCGGCACTGGTTTACTGTTCCTCCTCTCTTTGGCCTGCCCCTTCAATGCAGACTTCCTGTTTTCATGAGAGCATAAGGGAGTGGTGACAGCAGTATCAGTGGGGACAGCAGTGGAAGTGGTGGGGGGGATACAGGATTGAGGGATCACCTAGGGCACCTCATATCCTTTCACCAGCCCTGCTGCCAGTATCTCTACCCCCCACAGAATTCAGTTCAGTGGTTTGAACCACATGAAAGGGAAAGGGCAAGCAACAGGAGGGCAAGTTAGAAGCATTGATCTGACAGACATTGATTTCCCGCCTGTCAGAAGAAAGGGAAGGTGAAAAAGAATTTGGGGACTGCAGATTGCATTGAAAGGACTTGTCCTTAGATCCAATATGCTGTATTGCGAGGGGATCATCAGCTGTTTCTTTTTCTATTCCATGAGTCACACTGGGGCAAAAAAGGACTTCATTGGCCAAAAAGGGTCACAGCAAAGGAGGGGAGACACTCTTTTTTATTCTGACAGGCTGTATTGAGAGGTAAGGCAGTAAACTGGACATTATCGGGTCAATATTCTGCAGTGGCAGTCAGCATTTTTTTAAATGTTGGCCATAGTGTTTTAACAAATTTATATATTTGATGCTGCTGTATGGTTAGGTGGTGGTGCTGAATACTGTATATGTAGATGTCACCAATTATCTGTAGTTGTACATATTCAGTCACTATGGGGCAATTTTATAAAAGCACATACATTTATGCACGGAGAATGCACATTAATCTAGACATTTTACTTATATCCAGTACATGGATAAATGGGCATTTACACATGTATTTAACATGATCTCTATTCTGAGAGCTAGACATTAGCCCCATTTTTGAGAATGTCAACCATGACCTTCTTTTAGGCAGTTTGAAAGATGTGGATGTGGGAGTAGCAGGTTTAACATTAAAATGGTTCTCTTCATATTTTACCTCCTGCTTATTCAGGGTAGTTCTTGAGAGCACCTTGTCAGGCTCCTTTTCATAGAAACATAGAAAAATGATGACAGAAAAAGATCACGTGGCCTATATAGTCTGTCCTTCCATATCAACGACTACAACAGTCCCTTTTTTTCCTTTAGAGAGCCTATAGAAACATAGAAAAATGACATCATGTGTTGTACCACAGGGGTCAATTTTGGCCCCTATGTTTTTTTAACATCTTTCTGGCCTCCTTAGCTACATTAATACAGAGCTTGGACCCCAGACCATACATATTGTGCTGATGATATCTAGACCCTTGCAGCTCATCATAAGTGGGACATCAAGTTCCAGAGTCACTGTCTAGATTTACTAGCCCAGATTGAAACATGAATTTATTTATTTGACAGGTTTTTTTATACCGCTGTATCATTTCAGTCAAAGCAGTTTACATTGTAACTTAAACTTGAAGAGGGCTAGGAACTGGGCATTTGGGGCCTGTAGAGGTGCCGACTGTGGGAGTGCCTCGCTGGAGATTAAAGACGGGACTAACAGTGGTGGCTCCAGACATTCCACTGTAGGGGGACCCGGCCTAGGGTCTGCTGGGAGTGGAAGTGCCGAGGCAGAAATGTCCTTGCCCTGAGGCGCAGTGAGCATTGTGCTAGAGGTCTCCCCCGGGTGAGCCAAGCACGCAGCGCAAATCCTATCCTTTGACTCTCTGTGCTTCCTGCTGCACACAATGCACCTCTGCAGCGAAGGCATCCCGATGAAGAAAAACTGTCACGGGGCAGTAAAAAGGCTGGCAGGCCAGAGCCCTGCATGGATCTTCCCCCTAAGAGGTCGCAGCAGCGAGTTTCACCTTCAAAATGTCAGAGACCGCATGGCTGGGAGCATTGGTAGCTGGGAACTGCAAAACAGAGTTTCCCCCTAAAATGTCCGCTGCAGCTGTGACCGTGCGGCTGAGAGCAGCAAAAATAAAATGGCTGCTGCAACAAGTACTGCTGCAGATGGGAGCACCGGAAAGAAAAAAACCTCAGGTCCTGCGCCCCGACAACACTACTGCCGATGAGAGCAGACACTGCCACGAGCAAAGCTGTACCCATGAGCAAGGCTGTCCCGAGAGCTGGCTTGTTCCGCTGCGGAGGAGAGCAACATGTGACAAGGGGGGGATTGCATAGACTCTGCGCTGGATCTCCGAGGCAGCAGCAGAGCAGAGAAGCTAGGGCAAATGCTGAGACAGGCTGCAGAATTATCAAAGACCCTGGAGAAGGCTGCTGTCAAGATCTGAGGGCTCCCCCTGCTACCGGCACCGCAGATCCTCATGACCTGAAGCCAGCTTCCTCCTCTTTGCGGGGAGCTCACATGGTCCTCCTGACCAGGAGCTCAACCCAAACACAGCACTCAAATGAGGCTGGGAAATCCAGAGGGGCACCTCATGTGTGTCCTGGATGCATCCAGCAAAGTCAACAAAAAAGAAAAAATAAACCCCTGAAGGAAAAAAGGGGATAGGCACCATCATCTGCTGGAGACAGAGAAAATTCTGGGGGTGACCCCTAGGAGTGCAGCTATATGTCTACCAGGGCTCAGCTAATCAGGCTTCTGGTGTTTTTTTTTTCCTCTGTCTCCAACATCTGCCAGTAGGGGAGCTAAACCCACTTGTCTGGACTGGTCTAGCAGGATGATTTGGAATGTACATTAAGCAGGGACATTGATAACCTTTCTCAAGGCCACAAGGAGTGCTAGTGGGAAATGAACACTGGTCTCTGAGTTCCCAAGTCAGTACTCTAACCATTAGGCTACTCCTCCACTCTTTGGCAACACTCAACAACCCTCAGCAACTAATACTGAACCCAACCAAATCCAAAGCATTTTGGTTCAGTAGGAACATAGAGATTCCATCCTTTCACCCTAAGGTATCCAACTCTATAATTCTTCTAATGGATTTAATTCGATCTCTGGGAGTAATTTTGGATAATACATTCTCCTTCTCAAGTAACATTACTAAGGTAGTTGGGAACCCATTTCTAGCCTAAAGACACATCAGGTCCCTAAGAGTCTACCTAGATAATGGGACCATAGAAATATTACTTCACATACTTGTTTTTGAGCAGACTGTACCATCGTAACTCGATTCTTGCTGGAGTTCGAACCTACAGTATTAAGAGACTACAATTGGAGCAAAACACAGATATAAAAATTCTTTATTCCACCAAGCCTAGGTATCATATAACTCCTCTCCTCATAGTACAACTATGGCTACCAGAATCTAGCAGGACCAAATACAAAATCCTAACCTTAACCCAGAGTTTTCTATGCAGGAATTTCACTATACCATTCCAGTTCACGCTTTATGCTCATACCAACAGAATTACATCACGATTCTCTCCCCAACCCCCTCTTTCACTTCTGACTTGAACTGAGGCTTAGGGCTGTGTAGTTTTATGGCCCCCTACTTTATGAAATGTACTTCCACTTGGTCTGCGAGTAGAAAGCTCCACTAATAAATTCAAGAAAGGGTTAACAAGATGGCTACCCCAGAAATCATTTGATATAAGCAGATGCATACTTTTTTATATCTAGGCCAGGTCTCTCCTCACTTGCTATGACCTCACTGATTTCAAATTGTTGCTAGTATGAATTGCTGTTTTATGTGCTCCTCCCTTGTGTCTCGTGTTTTGTCATTATGGTTGTTTTTATATTATTTTTTTACAGTCTGCTATGTTCACATGATGTACTATTACAGCTTTGTAAACTCTAGCTTTGTTAATGCTCTGATGTCTATTATTAGATCAAGAGTGTATAACAAAGAATTCCAGATAATTAAATACATAAATGAAGTGCTGGTCATGGCTGCAGGGTCCAAGCATCTCTGACTAGTTCCTTTCTATGGCACAAAACCCGCCTCCGATAACACCTCCCCCCAGTAACCTCCCCCACCAATGACAAAATCTTCACCCCCTTAGAATTTGGCAGCTGGGATTTAATGTTAAAAAATGTAAGGTCATGCATTTGGGCTGCAGCAATCCAAGGGAGCAATATAGTATAGAGGGTGAAGTACTTTTGTCCACTAAAGAAGAGCGGGACCTAGGCGTAGTTGTGTCCGATGATCTTAAAGTAGCTAAACAGGTAGAAAAGGCGACGGCAAAAGCTAGAAGGATGCTTGGGTGCATACAGAGAGGAATGGCTAGCAGAAAAAAGGAGGTGATAATGCCTCTGTATAAATCTTTGGTGCGACCTCATTTGGAGTATGGTGTGCAATTCTGGAGACCGCACCTTCAAAAGGATGTGAACAGGATGGAGTCGGTGCAGAGGGTTGCTACTAAGATGATTAGTAGTCTTCATTATAAAGCATATGAGGACAGACTTAAGGATCTTAATATGTACACCTTAGAGGAAAGGCGGGATAGAGGTGATATGATTGAGATGTTTAAATACCTCCGTGGCATAAATGTTCAGGGAGAGAGCCTCTTTCAATTGAAAGCAAGTTCTGCGACGAGGGGACATGGGATGAGGGTGAAGGGAGATAGATTCAGGAGTGATATGCGGAAATATTTCTTTACGGAAAGAGTAGTGGATCCGTGGAATAGTCTCCCAGTGGAGGTGGTAGAGATGAGGACAGTAACTGAATTCAAAAAAGCATGGGACCAACACAGAGGATCTCTAAAGGTAAAAAGTGGACTGTTGTAGTTGTTGTTATGGAAGGACAGACTAGATGGGCCTTGTGGTCTTTTTCTGTCATCATGTTTCTATGTTTCTATGTTTCTACTGATTAGAATCCCCATGAGCGTACCCCCTTTCAGCACACACACTTCCCCTCTGCCAAACGTTAATGGCATCCATTTCAGACCCTTCCAAACAAGACCCCCACCCCCACACACACTCAAAAAGCTCTGGCCCTTCCCCCACTTCCTGAGCCATCTCCATGACCTTATATGGAGGGGGGCTCCTAGTCGTCTCAGTGGTCATCAGGACAGGAGCATTCCCCCTCCATTCCAACCGTGGTGTCTGTCAAAATGGTGCCAGTACCATATAGCTCTTTGGATGTCAGTCTGGGGGTTCTTTGTAATTTTCCAGTTTGCTCTTGGGATGATCTTAGCAGAATGACTACTAATAGGTAGAGTATCTGTAGGCTTCAGCTTTTACCATTCACAGGCTGACTGGATGCTTAGAAATAGTCTTGTAACCCTGTCCAAGATGAGCATCAGCTACTCTTTTTCATGGGTCCTCTGAAATTTCTTTTGTTTGTGACATGATCTGATCTCTCTAACTTTTATTGTAAAGGTTAAACTCAAAACATTTGGAGCCTTTTCCTAGAACAGGATGCCCAAACTGATTTCTGCAGATTTACTCTGCAGGTGGTTTATTTGCTGTATTACTCAGTAAGAACCAAATTCTTATTAGCCAATTAATTGTGCTAAAGAAACCAGTGGTTCATTACTATTTCACACACTGATTCTGAATTAATATTATTCCTGCTTTGTGCATTATTGTGTTTCTAGAAATACAGACCCTTTTTATTGCATAAATAAAATCTGGTTTCAGTTAACCAAGGGTATTATGGTAAAAACTTGTAATTTTTATTGGGGTTCACAAAACTTTTCTGTCTATAACTTTAAACAGCAACCAGTAGTGTCGCATATGCTCAGGGAACATAAATATGCTATCAGAAGGGTGATCAGGTTTACTCGATGGATTTATCTCCACTTAAGCCTGGCAGGTAGTCATACAGAAAAACAGATATGTAAATAAGCACACATTTGTCACTGAATCCAGAGTTAGCTATTAGCTAACCTTTCAGCTCCTGGATTCCTGCTCATATATTATACCATTGAAGTGCATATTCTTGTTTAATGAAGCCTCAGCGCTATATGCTATCGCCAGGAAATAAATATGATCAGCTTATGACCCATCATGAAAGCTTAAGTGTATCAAGTATGAGGCTCTGTGGACATTAGTAAAGCCAAGTAGGTTGAAAGCAAAATTTGAATAAACATGACAAAAGCCCAGCGCTTTAAAAAGCCAAAAGATATGGAGAAAAATGGAAATGAAAATAATTATTGACTTCTCTTCCATTTGCAGCTTGACTAGTGGGCCGTTCTGTAGATACACTGGAAAAGGTGCAGCATAGGTTAAATACTAGATGCAAGGTAGCTGAACCTCCCCCCCCCCCCCCCCGCCTCCTTTACAAAAACTACAGGTACAACAGTACATGGGTCAGTTCCCTTGGTCCAGTTCTTTTCATTCTAATGAGTTCCAGAAGTCAATGCCACTAATGGATATAGAAACACAGAAACAAAAAAAATGTTGGTAGATAAAGACCATATGGCCTATCCCATCTGCTCTTCATAACAACTACTAAGGTTTATAGTCCCCCTTTTCCCATAGAGACCCTCCCTGTCTGTCCCAGGCTTTCTTGAATTCAGATACCGTCCTCATCTTTACTGTCTTAACTGGGAAACTATTTCATGCATCTACCACGCTTTCCATAAGGAAATATATCCTCAAATTACTCCTGAGTCTATCCCCTTTTACCCTCATCTTATGACTCCTTATTGCAGAGCTTTGTTTCAACGGAAAGAGGCTCTTTGCCTGTAGATTTATACCACGGAGTTATTTAAATGTCTCTATCATATCTCCCTTCTCCCACCTTTCATCCAAAGTATACATATGCCTTATGACAAAGACCACTGACCATTTTAATAGCCGCCCTCTATACACATAGTACTTGAAATGAGGTTTCGCCGAAGATTTATGCAGAAGCACCTTCCTGCTGTTCATTTCTCTCCCTATTCATCCAAGCATCCTTCTGGCTTTCATCGTTGTCTTTTCTACCTGTTTAACCACTTTAGATCATCCTAAACAATCAACCCCAAGTCCCTCTCTTTTTTTCCTGGACAGAATGCTTCCTATACTGTACCACCCCTTTGGATTTTGCAGCCCAAATGCATGACCCTGCATTTTTTAGTATTAAATCTCAACTTCCAAATTCTCAACTGTTCTTCAAGTTTTGCTAAATCCTTCCTCATATTATCTGTATCCAGCACCATACCTAGCCCTGAGCGAGCAGTGCAGCTGCACAGGGTGTAAAAGGATTAGGGGTGCATGTGGGGCTGCTGGCCCTGCCTGCATTCCCCCCCCCCCCCCCGTGTTACCCTATCGCCACCGCCACTTTTTGTTTTCTCGGAGGCGGCAGCGGCATCAGCAGTGAGGCAGACCGCGTTTGTAGGCTGGTCTTTGTAACTCAGCATTTGCATGGCTGGCCTGGTCCCTCCCTCCTCTATTGTAACCTACATCATAGAAGGGAAGGAGAAACCCAACCTGCCTACAAACGTGGATCTGCCTTACTGCTGCTGCCGCCTCCTCCAAGAAAACAAAAAAGTGGCAGCGATGGCAGGGCAATGTGGGGGGGGGGGGGGCAGGCAGAGACAGGCAATCAGAGGGGGTCGTACCAGATGGGGAAATAGCACAGGGCACAGTTATGGCTTGGTTCAGCCCCATCTGTATCTTCCTGGATATCTACTCTACTGAAGATTTTCGGTATCATAGCCCTTCTGAAATATCACTTATAAAAATGTTAAAAAGAATTAGCCCAAGGACAGATCCCTATGGCATGCCACTGATAATGTCCTTTTCCTTAGGGTGAACACCATTTACCTGTACCTTTTGTTGCCTCCCACTCAACCAGCTTCTAACCCAGTTGGTCACTTTAGGGTCATCTGTGCGGAACAGAGTCAACGTTTTACTGAAGTTCAAGCATACCACATCTAGTGCTCTCTCTCAGTCCAACTCTTTGGTCACCCAGTCAAAAAAATTAATCCGTTTCATCTGATAAGACCTGCCTCTAGTAAAATAATGCTGCCTCAGATCCTGCAATCCATTGGATTCCAAAATCTCACTATCGTCTGCTTTAGCAGCATTTTCATTCATTTACTCACCAGAGAGATTAGACTAACCGGCCTGTAGTTCCCAGCAGCTTGTGTTAAAAGGGACCACATGCTCCCTTCTCCAGTCCTCTGGGACCATGCTTGACTCTAAAGAAGCTTTGAAAAGGTCAGACAGAGGAGCCGTCAGAACTTCCTTAAGTTCCTTCAATATTGTCAAATGTATCCCATCTGACTGTTAGTTTAGCTAATTCTTATGAATATAGTCTTCTGAAAATCGTTCAACAGCTGCCTCATTTCTTTCTTAGAAAATGACAGCAGATAAGACTATACAGCCTATAAAGTCTGCCCATGCCAATTGCCTAAAATCCTTTCCTCTCCCTTAGCAATCTTCTGTGCTTCTACCACGCTTTTTTGAATTCAGATACAGTCCTCCATGCACCCCCCACCATTTCCATAAAGAAATATTTCCTTTAGATTTCTCCTGAGTCTATCCCCTTTCATCTTCATCCCATGCCCCCTCATTCCAGAGCTTCCATTCAATTAAGAGGCCCAATTACTGTGGGCCATGGAGATATTTAAACATCTCTATCATATCTACTCTCTTCCACCTTTCTTCCAAAGAATATATATTGAGATCTTTACGTCTGTGCTTATATGCTTTATGATGAAGACCTCTGCACCGACTCTATCCGGTTTTTAACTTTTTGAAGATGTGTTCTCCAGAATTTAATTCAAAACATTCTTATACCTCTGTATGCTAAAGCATTCAAAATGGCGAACAACATAATTAAAAACATATAAAAACATTAACAAAAGTGGAACAATCCATGCCATCGTCATATCATACACTCCAAATCTGCCTACTTCTCTCACAGCTCTTAACAGCTAAAATCATACTGTTTTCAAGCTGGAAATAGAAAGATTTCTTGCTTTTTTCTTAAAGTTCCCAAATCCTGTTCTTCTCTGAATATTTTGGGGCGTCCCAGGTCGGTGCTGCTGACACAAAAGCTCTTCCTCTCTACCTCTTTTATGTTGCCTGATTATAACTGGGAATGGTCAATAGATAACCTTGACTTGATCTTAGCGCCATTCTATGCTGATACCATCTTAATAAATCTTAAAAATAACTTGGACCTCCCTTTCTCAATACTTTGAAAGTCAATGAAAACATTTTAAATATGCTTCCCTTTTGATGGGGAGCCAATGAAACTCTTAAAAAACATCTGATACCGGATCTCTCTTACTTTGACCAAGATACACCTTACAAGATAGAAATATAGAAAACAACAAGAAGTCAAAACCATACAACCTATTCAATCTGCACATCCATAAAAACTATTAAGTTCTGCAATAGAATTAAGTTCTACTATTAGAGGCGGGTCTTATCAGGGAATCCGAGCCTTGCAGCACACTACTAGTAAAAACTTTATCCAAAGAGTACATGTTACTTACCACTACCATTCAACCAGTTTCTAACAAGGGAGGAGTGGCCTAGTGGTTGGGGCAAGGTACTACAGGTCGGAAGCTCGGTGGTTCAAATCCCACTAGAGGACAGCAACCTTGGGCCGGAAGGACTGGGGTTTCTAGTCCCACAGGTGCTCCTTGTGGTCTTGGGCAAGCCACTTAACCCTCCATTGCCCATGTTCCCTGTAAGTATTAGTCTATGTGTCTCATATCCCCTCGTGTTAAATGTATCCCCCAACCGCTTTGACCCGGTGAAAAGCGGGATATAAATGCAGCTAAATAAATAACCCAGTCACTTTAGGACCCATCCTAAGGGCACTCACTTTATTTATAATTGCTTATATGGAACTATGTCAAAGGCTTTGCTGAAAATTATGCAAATCACATCTACCACTCTCCCTCAGTCAAACAATGGTTATCCAGTCAAAGAAATTAATTAGATTCATCTGATAAGATCCACGTCTAGTAGTAGAACTCAAATCTGTTGTCGAACGTAATAGTTCTTATGTATGGGCGGACTAGATATGCCATATGGTCTTTACCTGTCATTGTTTCCTAGGTTTCTATCTGGAAAATGTAGATAACAGGGAAGCCAGAAGGATATTTCAATGCATAGGGAGAGGAATGACCAGCAGGTAAAAAGAGTGATGGTGCCTTTGTATAAGTCTCTAATCTGATCTCATTTGGAATATTGTGTATAGTTCTAAACACTACACTTTCAAAAGGCTATAAACAGAATGGAGTCAATCTTGAGGGTGTTACTAAAATGGTCAGTGGTCTTCGTCACAAGGTATATAGCGTCTTAAAGATTCCATATCTCTGCTCTGGGGGAAAGATGGGAAAAAAGAGTGCTATGAGAGAGACATTTAAATAAATCTCTATTATAAATTACTCAGGAGATGGCCCTCTTCCAGTTGAAAGGAACTTCTGGAATGAAGGGTCATAGGATGAAGATGAAAGGGCATAGTCTCAGGAATAATATAAGGAAATATTTTATGGTAATGGTGGTGATTGCATGGAACAGCCTCCCAGTGGAAGTGGTGGAGACAAGCACTGTATCTAAATTCAAGAAAGCAAGGGACAAATAAGAGAATCTCTGAGGGAGAGGAAGGGATTATAGAACAAAAACCATGCTGCTTTGGATACTACAATTCTTTGGATTTCACTAACTGCACTATCCTCTATTTTAATAGCATTTCCATTAATTTGCTTACCACAGAGGTCACACTAAGCAATCTGTAGTTCCTAATCTCTTCCTTGTTGTTGTTGTTGTTGTTAAGTGCCGTCGAGTCGGTGTCGACTTATGGAGACCCTCTGGATAGTTGACCTAAACTTTGTTCGGTCTTCAGCCAAGTAACTCATTGTTGATAGAGTGGTATACATAGCTGCTTTTATTGTATCGATCCATCTCATTGCTGGCCTTCCTCTTTTACAGTGAACTTCTACCTTGCCAAGCATTATGTCTTTCTCCAATGATCTCTCTCTTCGCATGATGTGTCGAAAGTATGAAAGTCAAAGTCTTGTCATCTGAGCTTCTACGGAAAGCTTTGGTTTGATTTCCTCTAGTACTGACTAGTTTGTTCTTTAGACAGTTCATGATATATACAGTATTCATCGCCAGCACCATAATCCTAAGACATCAATTTTCTTCCTGTCCATCTTTTTCACTGCCCAATTTACCATGGCCTGGACAGGTGGAATCTTTGTATGGAGAGAGACATCTCTGCTCTTGAGAATCTTGTCTAGATCCTTCATAGCCATTCTATGAAGAGCAATACGTTTTTGGATTTCTTGACTGCTAGTCCTTTCTTTCATTGTTGATCCAAGTAAGTTAAAGTTGTCAACTATTTCAATTTTTCCCAGCACTGATGAACTTACTGATTTTGCCAGTTGTCAGGATCTTTTTCTTCTTAACATTAATGTGCAGACCCATTTTAAGAGTATGTTCCTTGATCTGGAGAAGCAAATATTCAGATCATCTTCACTTTGAGCCAGCAATGTGGTATCATCAGCATAGCAAAGGTTGTCAATTGTCTCCATACAGTCCTGCTTCTCTGGTGTTCTGCATATAAATTAAAGAGGTAGGGGGAAAGTATGCAGCTTTGTCATACACCTTTGCTGATTTTAAACCATTCTGTTTCTCCTAGTTCCATTTGAACTATTGCTTTTTGATCAATGTAAAGATTGTGCAAGAGAACTATCAGGTGTTCTGGTATAACCATGCTTCTTAATGTGGCCAGAGTTTCTCATGGTTTACACAATCAAAAGCCTTCCTGTAGTCAGTAAAACATATATGGATATCCTTTTGGTATTTTTTTTTCTTTCAAGGATCCATCTTACATCCGTGGTGATGTCTCTCGTTCCTTGCCCTTTCCTGAACTCTGCTTGCATTTCAGGCAGTTCTTGTTCCAAGTATGGTTATAGTCTCTGCTGAATAATCTTCAGTAGAATCTTGCTGGCATGTGGGATCAGAGCGATTGTGCGATAACGTCCACAGTTAGTTGGGTCACCTTTCTTCAGTATTTGGCATGTGGATAGCTGGGTGATTGGTGGACGTGAGGCTCACCTGGTAATATGCCTGCCTGGTGCAAAGGTAGTGGACCTCAGCGCCACCTAGATAAGGTCTTAGATAGTGCTGGGGAGGAGTCTGCTGTCTTTGTACATATCGGTACCAATGACATAGGAAAGTGTGGTAGGGAGGTTCTGGAGGCTAAATTTAGGATTTTAGGTAGGAAGTTGAAATCCAGAACTTCCAGTGTAGCATTCTCTGAAATGCTTCCCGTTCCACGCGCATGACCCAAAGGCAGGCAGAGCTCCAGACTCTCAATGCGTGGATGAGACAATGGTGCAGAGATGAGGGTTTTGGATTTGTTAGGAACTGGAGAACATTCTGGGGAAAGGAGGGCCTCTTCCAAAGGGATAGGCTCCACCTTAACTGGAATGGAACCAGGCTGCTGGCATTAACCTTTAAAAAGGAGATAGAGCAGCTTTTAAACTAGATAATAGGGGAAAGCCGACAGTCGCACAACAGCGCATGGTTCGGAAGAATGTATCCTTGAAGGATACTAGCAAAAGACCTTGAGACTCCCACTCCCAGCTCCCACTCCCAGCTCTCAAGAAACACTGTAACAGTAAGACTGCGTAGCCACCAGAATGTCCCTAAGTTCATTCAATACTCTCAGACATATCCAATGTGGCTCCATTGCTTTGTCACCTTTTAGTTTAGCTAGCTCCTCATGAACAGTCTTCTGAAAAAGATCCGTCTCATTTCTATTCCTATTTGTGTCTGTACTCTGAGATCCCACTCTCAGTCTCATCTGTTGGACACAGCACAGAAGTATTTGTTAAGCTATTCTGTTTTATCCTCATCAGCTTCTACATATTCTTCTCCTTCACCCTTGAGTCTGACAATAACACTTCTTTCACTTTCTCCTCTGACTAACATATCTACAGTAAAAAAAAAAGTTGTATCCCCCATTTTACTGTGTTAAGTAATTTTTGTTCCCTGCTTCTCTTAGCTTTTCAAAGCATTGCTGTGATTTCTTTATGAAGGCTAACCTTGTTTCTGTTACCTTTTTCAGCTACCTTTCAAGAAGCACAGCAGCCTCAGTTTCCTCATAATTTAATTTACTTTCCTAACAAAATACTATGTTGCCTTTAAAATATCAAGTTTCAGTTCTACCCACTGCTTTTCTACTTCCCTTAGATGTTTCCTTCCAGCTAATGGCTAAATTATTCTCCCAGCTTGATAAAGTTAGTTTTCCTGACATCTAGGGCCCTCACTTTTGTTTGAACAGTACCTATCTATGTCCTAATGCAGACCCACACCATCTGATAATCATTGGACATCAAATGATCACCCACTATAACATTAAAAACACTCTCCTCATTCATAAGCACCAGGTCCAGTATGCCCCCCCCCCCCCACACACACACACACACCTCCTGGGTTCCTTTACCAGTTGCCAGAATAGTTCCCCTTTAAAGAATCATAGAAACATGATGGCAGAAAAAGACGACATGACCTATCTAGTATGCCCTTCTATATTGACTACTACAATAGTCCCCTCTTTTCCTTTAGAGATCCTCTGTGTTTGCCCCATGCTGTTTTGAATTCAGATACTGTCCTCATTTCTACCGCCTCTACAGGGAGACTATTCCACGCATCTACCACTCTTTCCGTAAAGAAATATTTCCGCATATTACTCCTGTGTCTATCCCCTTTCCTCATTCTATGTCCCCTTGTAGCAGAGCTTGATTTCAATCGAAAGACGCTTTCCTCTACAGATATATTTAAACATCTCTATCATATCTCCCCTATCCTGCCTTTCTTTTAAAGTCTACATATTAAGAGCCTTAAGTCTGTCCTCATATGCTTTATAATGAAGACCACTAACCATTTTAGTAGCCACCCTCTGTACTGACTCCAACCTGTTTATATCCTTTTGAAGGTGCAGTCACCAGAACTGCACACAATACTCCAAATGAGGTTGCACCAAAGACCTATACAGAGGCATTATCACCTCCTTTTTTCTGGTGGCCATTCCTCTTCCTAGGCACCCAAGCATCCTTCTAGCATTTGCCTTCACCTTTTTAGCTATTTTAAGATCGGCAGACACAATCACACCCAGGTCCCACTCTTCTTTTGTGGACAGAAGTACTTCCTCCCCTACACTGTACCGCTTCCTTGGATTCTTGCAGCCCAAATACATGATTCCCTATTTTTTTAGCATGAAATCTCAGCTGCCAAATACTAGACCACAGTCGCCCCTTGTTCATCACGGTTAATCAGTTCCAGACTCTACCGCGATAAGTGAATTTCCACGAAGAAGGATTCTTTATTTATATCCAAGAGTTTTACCTTCTCCTGGATGGTAAGCATCTTCCTCCGGTGCTTAGTTTCATCGTCAGAAGGCTTAGAAGAAGCAGCACATTTAGGAGACATCGTGGGGCTTAGATAAAGGCCTACAATCCATACGTACAGTCATTTTAATTTTAATTGTAATCAGGGCCGGATTTACCTTGAGTGAGGCCCTACGCCAGCAAAAATTGTGGACCCCCAGCAGAGGCGGCCCAAGGGGGGTGTGAGGCCTCATTTGCATAAGGGGCCTCATTTGCATAAATATTTGCATAATGTTACCATATACTAACTTTTAGTAAACGTGCCTCTTAATGAGTGTATGGATAAAGAAAGACTAAAAGATTTCTACATTACTATAATCCAGTGCCAACTGCCAGACGCTTTAGGAACTACTACAAACACTGCCCATTTAGAGCCCATAGCAAACCCGCCGTATCCTAACAGCAATACCAGGACTCACAAAGCACCATACCCTAACTATCAAAAGGCAACATTGCAAATATTAAACCAATACATTTCAGAGAACAACAATACATGACCTACTGGGGAAAGAGAACAAGTGGCAATGTCAAATAGGAATTATATAAACAGAATACCTCAGCTCAGTTACACATGCAGAACATAGACCATCACCAAACAAGTAATCACAATTTAGAAACAGGAAGACAATAATTAAACTGGGAATCCCAAAAGCCAAACTTGGAATGTACAACACTGTAGAAATAAAACTATACATTAATTTGCTCTTGTACTAAACAAAGCGCAGAGTTAATGATGCACATTTACCAGAGCTGACATATTCCAATTAATAAATTCAAAATAAAGAGATATTTTTCTACCTTTCGTGCATTTTTTTCAGCTGCAATTGCTCCAGCCACTTTCTTCTGGTTTCTTCGTGTCTTCTGCTAACTCTCCATCGTCTGCTGTCCATTTGTCCTTTCTTCTCTCTTCTAGTTTTTTTCCATTCTCTCTCTACATCTGCTTTAACATACTAATCTTTCTCCTTTTGCTCTTTCCTCATTCCTATTTCATCCACTCAAATTTTACCCCTCCATCCTCAATCCCCACTTACTCTCCCAATACCCGGCCAATTGTAGATTTTTTATCCCTCCCACACAAAATATTTTTCCCTTCTCCATTTTACTCTTCCAGCCCCATCCCATTCTAATCCTCCCCCAACATCAGCTCCCTTCTAGTTCCAGCCTCACCCAGCATCCATTCCCTTCTAGTCCCTGCATCAGCCCATTTCCAGTCCTAGCCACCCATCAGCCCATTTCCAGTCCTAGCAACCCCCCAACCCAATACCAGTCCTAGCCCCCCATCAGCCCACAGCCCATTACCAGTTTTAACCCCCCCAAAGCCCATTACCAGTTCTAAACCCCCCCAACAGCCCACAGCCCATTACCAGTCCTAACCCCATCAGCTCACCTCCAGTCTTAACCCCCCCAGCCCATTTCCAGTCCTAGCCCCCCCATAGCCCTTTACCAGACAGCCCCCATCAGCCCACAGCCCATTACCAGTCTTATCCCCCCCATAGCCCATTACCAGTTCTAAACCCCCCCCCAACAGCCCACAGCCCATTACCAGTCCTAACCCCATCAGCCCACCTCAAGTCTTAACCCCCCAGCCCATTTCCAGTCCTAGCCCCCCCCATAGCCCATTACCAGACAGCCCCCATCAGCCCACAGCCCATTACCAGTCTTAACCCCCCCCAAAGCCCATTACCAGTTCTAAACCCCCCCCAACAGCCCACAGCCCATTACCAGTCCTAACCCCATCAGCCCACCTCCAGCCTTAAACCCCCCAGCCCAATTACAGTCCAAGGCCCAGCCCCCCCAATAGCCCATTACCAGTCCTACCCCCCATAGCCCATTACCAATTCTAAACCCCCCCATCAGCCCACAGCCCATTACCAGTCCTAACCCCATCAGCCCACCTCCAGCCTTAACCCCCCCAGCCCATTTCCAGTCCCAGCCCCAGCCCCCCCCAATAGCCCATTAACAGTCCTACCCCCCCCCCCCCATCGGCCTAAAGTCAAATTTAATTTTAAAAAAAAACTGCTGGCTGCCGCCGCGGG
Source organism: Ichthyophis bannanicus (assembly GCA_033557465.1). Taxonomy (NCBI): domain Eukaryota; kingdom Metazoa; phylum Chordata; class Amphibia; order Gymnophiona; family Ichthyophiidae; genus Ichthyophis; species Ichthyophis bannanicus. Next base: position 1,157,795,063 of record CM066032.1, on the reverse strand, counting down.
GCCCCCTCTGCTGCCGCGGCAGCATGGATTGACCCGCAGGGCCCCCTCTGCAAGCTGAATCAATCAGTCCGTCCGTCCCTCCCTCCCTCCGTGCAGGCTTTGAGAGGCGCGAAGGGAGAGTGTCTCCCTCGCGTCTCTGTTAAGCCCGCAGGGGCTGATGGGAAATTTCCCATCAGCCCCTGCGGGCTTAACAGAGATGCGAGGGAGACACTCTCCCTTCGCGCTTCTCAAAGCCTGCACGGAGGGAAGGAGGCACGGACGGACGGACCGATTGATTCAGCTTGCAGAGGGGGCCCCGCGGGTCAGTCCATGCTGCCGCGGCAGCAGAGGGGGCCCCGCGGCGGCAGCCAGCAGTTTTTTTTTTAAATTTTATTTTTAAAAAAAGCTAATTTGTTCGATTTTTGTGGGCCCTTGCCAGCTGTGGGCCCTATGCCATGGCGTACATGGCGTATAGGTAAATACGGCCCTGATTGTAATACAGGGGTGTATAATTGACTCAGACAACCGAGCATGCACTGTATCATTTTCACTGTCTCAATCAACTTTTTAATGAATATACATGTATTTGAAAAAAACGCGATAGAGTGAAGCCGCGAAAGTTGAAGCGCGAAGTGGTGAGGGACAACTGCATTCTTCAAGATTAGCTAAATCCCTCCTCATGTTATCTATTCCTTCCTGGGTGTATTGCAGATTTTGGTATCATCCACAAAGAAGCAAACCTTACCCAACAGCCTTATTTATTATTTATTTATTTAACTGCATTTATATCCCACTTTTCACCAGGTTAAAGCCCTTCTGCAATATTACTAACAAAGATGTTAAAAAGAATTGGACCAAGGACAGATCCTTGCAGCACACTACTGGTAACCTCCCTTTCTTCAGAGTGAACTCCATTTACCTCTACCCTTTGTCACCTCTCTCACCTCCTCCTCAACCAATTTCTAACCCAATCAGTAACTTTAGAGGTCATTCCTAGGGTGCTCAGTTTGTTGATAAGTAATCCAAGTATACCATATCTAGGGCTCTCCCTTGGTCCAACTCCCTGGTCACCCAGTCAAAGAAATCAATCAGCTTTGTCTGACAAGACCTGCCTCTGGTGAATCCATCCTGCCTCCAATCCTTTAATCCAATAGACTCCAAAAACCTCACTATTTTCTCTCTGAGCAGCATTTCCAATAATTTACTCACCACAGAGGTTAGACTAATCAACCTGTAGTTTCCAACCACATCCTTACTTCTGTTTTGACATGACTGAAATTGTATTTAAAAGTGATGCCACAGAAGAATTGAAAGAAATATCAATACACCAGGAAGATGTATTAAAATTATTTGATAAACTGAAGAGTAGCAAATCACCTGGACAGGATGGTATACATCCAAGGTTGTTGAACGTACTGAAATATGAGATTGCAGACCTACTATTAGCAATCTGTGAACTATCATTAAAATCATCTCTAATATCTAAAGATTGGAGGATAGTCAATGTAACGCCAATTTTTAAAAAGGGTCCCGGGGTGAGTTGAGAAACTACAGACCAGTGAGCCTGACATTAGTACCAGGAAAAATGGTAGAAACCATTATAAAGAACAATATTACTGAACATGTAGATAGTCACGGCTTAATGGGAGACAGCCAACATAGCTTTAGCCAAGGAAGTTCTTGCCTTACTAATTTGTTATGGTTTTTTTGAAGGTGTGAATAAACAGGTAGACAAAGGTGAGTCAGTGAGTCAATCTGGATTTTCAGAAAGCCTTTGACAAGGTGACTTATGAGAGACTTTTGGAGAAATTAAAAAGTCATGGGATAAGATGCAGTGTACTATTGTGGATCAGGAACTGGTTAAAAAAGAGAGCAGAGGGTACGGCTAAATGGCCAATTTTTCCAATAGAGAAAGGTGGACTACCCCAGGGATCTGTGCTGGGTCTACTGCTTTTTAAAACATTTGTAAATGACCTGGAAATGGGAATAATGAGTGAGGTAATCAAATTTGCAGGTGACACAAAATTATTCAAAGTTGTTAAAACCCATGAGGATTGTAGAAAATTGCAAGAGGACCGTGATAATTTGGAAGACCGGGCATCTGAATGGCAGATGAAATTTAATGTGGACAAGTGCAAACTTATACACCTAGGAAAGAACAACCGAAGCCATAGTTACACTATGCAAGGTTCCACATTAGGAGCCACCACCCAGGAAAAAGATTTAGGCATCGTCATGGATAACATTTTGAAACCCTCCGCCCAGTATGCAGCGGCAGCCAAGAGAGCAAATAGAATGCTAGGTATCATAAGGAAAGGAATGGAGAATAAAACGGAGGATATTATAATGCCTCTGCATTGTTCCATGGTGCGACCGCACCTTGAATATTGTGTGCAATTCTGGTCACCGTATCTTAAAAAGGATATAGCGTTATTGGAAAAGGTACAGAGAAGAGCCACCAAAATGGTAAAGGGGATGGAAGGATATACCTATGGAGAGAGGCTAAAAAAGGTTAGGACTCTTCAACCTGGAAAAGAGACAACTGAGAGGTGATATGATAGAGGTCTATAAATTAATGAATGGAGTGGAATGTGTAAATGTAGATCGATTGTTTACGCTATCAAATTATAGAAAGACTAGGGGACATGCAATGAAGCTACAGGAAAATCTATTTAAGACTAATAAGAACAAATATTTTTTCACTCAATGTGTAATCAAACTCTGGAATTTGTTACTGGAGGATGTAGTAAAAGCTGTTAGCATAGCCAGGTTTAAAAAAGGTTTGGACAATTTCCTGGAGGAAAGGTCCATAAACCATTATTAAAAGGGACCTGGAATATCTATTGCTTGCCCCAATACAAGCACTGTGGAACCTGTGTCTTTTGGGGAAACTGCTAGGTACCTGTGACCTAGATTGGCCACTGTTGGAAACAGGATACTGGGCTTGATGGACCTTGGTCTGACGCCATAGGGCATATCTTATGTTCTTATGTTTTTGTGTAAAGGGACCACATGTGCCTCTCTCCAGTCCTTTGGCACCACTCCCAACTCCAAAGAGCCACTGAAAATGTCAGACAGTGCAGCCACTAGAACATCCCCAAGTTCCTTCAGTATTCTCGGATGTATCCCATCTGGTCCCTTTGCATTGTCTACTTTTCATTTAGCTAGTTCCTCACAATCACAGTCTTCTGAAAATCATTTGAGATCCCAGTCTCTTCTGTTCCTATTTGTTGGTATTTTCTGAGGTCCTGCTCCTGGCCCTTCATCTGTGAATACAGAATAGAAATATTTGTCAACAATTCAGCTTTATCCTCATCAGCTTCTACATATTCCTCCTCTTGACTCTTGCGTCTGACAATACCACTTATGTCCTTCCTCTTCTCACTAATATATCTGAAAAATGTCTTATCCCCCCCATTTTATTGCATTAGCTATTTCTTCTTCTTTTAGTATCTTTGCTTTCCTTTCTACTTTGCTAGCTTCTCTAAGTTCTTCCAAATATAGATGCCTGTCTTCCGCTCTCTGTGATCTCTTGTATTTCATGAAGGCCTCCCTCTTCTTCACCTTTGAGTTTTGCCCACTGTTTTTCTACATCTCCCTAGCTGTTCCCATCCCACTAATGACCCCTTGAGGTATAGGCTCATCTTGGAAAAGTTAGTTTTCCTAAAACCCTCAAATTTGAATGGATTTTATCAGGCCTAGTTCTAATGCTCAACCCCACCATCTGGTGATCAATAGATGTGAGATGATCTCCCACTATAGCATTAGAAACACTTTCACCATTGATAAGCACCAAGTCCAGTATGGTCCCTTTACGTGTGGGTTCTGTTAGCAGTTGCCTGAATAGTTGTCTCTGTAGAGAATCCAGGGTCTCCTTACTTCTAGATGACACCACAGCAGGGATGTTCCAATTAACATCTGGCAAATTGAAATCAGCTATCAATAACACTTCCCCTTTCCTAGCAATGCTGTGTATGTCTTCTATTAAATCTCTGTCTACTTCTTCTCCCTGTGAGGGGGGTCTGTATATCATGCCAATACAAATTGATTTCTTTTTCTCTCTTAACCCACAGTGTCTCTTCTCTCCCTTTTAAGCCCTGTAATTCTACAGCTTTAATGTTATTTTTTACATATAGCACCCTCTCCTTGCTATTTTGTTTTTAGTGCCATCAAGTCAGTGCTAACGTCTGGCAACCCATCTGCCTCTGGGCTTTCTTGGCAATGTATCACTGGAAGAAGATTGACTTGCCCAAGGTCACAAGGAGTGCCAGTGGGAATTGAACCTCTGGGTACTAGGTGGTTGCTCTAACCACTTGGCCACTCCTTCACAAATAAGGTATAGCCTGGTATACTTACATCCCAGCCATGGTTGTCCATGAACCATGTCTCTGTAACCGCCACTAAATTCAAGTCAGCCTGTTCCATTAAAGCCTCAACATCTGGGATCTTACTACGGGCATTCATACACAATGCTTTCCAGATGTTGTCCCTTTTACCCATTTCTATAGAGGTATTTAATATTTCACTTACCTGGGGGCTTTCACTTACCAGGGGGCTTTCTTCATCCATCCTCAATGAATCTACTTTAAAACCCTCTTCATGTTGACCCTTCTTGGACAGATGGATGCCATCTCTGCTGTGCAGCCCTTGGAACATCATCCCATGGTTCAGAAAGCCAAAACACTCTCGATGACACCATCCATATAGCCATGCATTTATCTCCAAGATGTGAGCTTCTCTGCTTCTGTCTTTACCTTCAACAGGGAGGATTGAATAGAACACCATCTTCACACCTATCTGCTTCACCCTCTGTCCCAGTATCATTAGTACTGATATGGATGAGCAACTTCGGGTAATAGTGAGCTTAATGAATCTCAGCAAACTTTCCATAACATCTCGGATTTTGGCACCTGGAAGACAGCACACCTCTCTGGACATCAAGTCTGGTCACAGATGGACGCCTCAGTACCCCTCAGAAGAGAGTCAACAACCACCACTACCCTTCGCTTCCTTGTGGTCACTGATTCTGCAACTTTGGGGTGCTTGAGCTCTGGTTCTTCCCTTTCCTGGGATGCTTTCACCTCCTCCACATCTAGGGTTGCAGAATGGTTCTTCAGTTCAAGGGCTGGAGGAGTTGGATTGGTGATTCTGCAGACCCTGGTGACTCATGTCCAGCTTTTGTCATTCTGTAAGCTCCCCTCTTCACCTCTGATGAGGAACTTGGATGTTTCAGGAAGCATCTCATCAATGTATTTCTCACTGTCTTGAATGCTCTTCAGCCTCGCCACTTCTTCTCTCAGCTCCTCCATTTCTTTTCTGAGAGCTTCAGCAGGCAGGCATCCTGCACATAGAATCTGTCCTTCAACTGACATAGGGATCTCTGTCTGGACAAAGGCAGAGGCTGTAATGAGGGCAACAGCTGTGGCAATATGATTCTTCCCTGCCATTTGCTAGTTGGTGGAGCTTTAGTGCCTTGCTTGCAATCGAGTTCCTGCTTGGAATCCAGGATGTCACTACTTCTAGATGATAGCACAGCACAAATTTCCCAATTGGCATTTGCCATATTGAAATCAGCTATCAGTATCACTGCTCCTTTCAAAGCAATATTGTGAATGTCTTCAATTAAATCTTCTGCCTTTGAAGGAGGTCTGTATATCACACAATGGTAAATAAATGTACCATACCATCTTTTCAGAGCAATCCACAGTGCTGCCTCTTTATCTTATAAGTCCTTCAATTCTGTTAACTTAAAATTATTTTTTACACATGGCTTCGTGCCTCCCTTGCTTTTTAGCATACATAAGAACATAAGATATATCATACTGGGTCAGACCAAAGGTCCATCAAGGCCAGTATCCTGTTTCCAACAGTGACCATCCAGGGCATATGAACCTGTCAGGATCCCAAAAAGTAAATGGATTCCATGATGCTTATTGCAGGGTTAAGCCATGAATTTCCCTAGTCTACTTTAATAATGTTTTAAGGACTTTTCCTCCAGGAACTTGTCCAAACTTCTTTCAAACCCAGTTACACTAACATCTTTTACTACATCTTCTGACAACAAATTCCAGAGTTTGATTACATGTTGAGTGAAAAAATATTTTCTCTGATTGATCTTAAATGTGCTACATCATAGTTTCATTGCATGTCCCCTTTATTTCTACTTTTGGAAGGAGTATACAACCAATCTGGGTCCAATATTCGAAGGCATTTACACGGTTTACAGCTCTAAACTGTGTAAATGCCTTTAATTGGGATATTCAATGGCACTTTCACAGTGCATTGGAATATCCTCTTCTAACCACGTTACACACCCCGATGCTAGGCGGTTAGCCTCGGGGTATATCGTAGGTGTTCTGGGACATAGTATAGGCAGAGATTGTTACTAAATGGGTAGCAATGATATTGCACTGCTACCCGGTGAGCAACCTGTGGGTAAAACTAGGCCAGCTTTTTGCTATGTCTAGTTTTTACCTGCGGGAGCTAACTGGATAGTGGTGCAATATTGCCACTAGCTGGTTAGGCTCTGCAGTGGTTTCTTCTGTGTGGCAAACCTGGTTATTCAATGCCATCGCTATGGCATTGAATATCAGGGATTAGAGGTCAGTGAGCATGTTTTACTGATCTGAAGGCTTTTACTTACCTGGGGGATTTGTTCACCCATCTCTAATTAGCTTAGTTTATAACCTATTCAGTAAGTTAATCAGCCCTCACTTGGTTTGCAGCTTGTCGTGCTGTGAGGGCTTGTGTGCATCAGTGATACTGAGAGCTAAGCTATCGGTAGTTTAACTACTGGCAGGGTCTCCTAAGATGGACAGGTCTCAGCTGAGGTGCCAGACCAAGACAAACCACCCATCTCGGCAGCAGCAAAATGGGATAGTGTTGACCGCGGAGGATCACATTTCTGTGACAACGGCAACAACACCAAACTTAAACTGCGTGGAAAAAAGGCCATATAGTGCTGGAAGATGAGACCCCCAGGTCGGAAGGCACTCAACTAGCTACTGGGGAAGAGCTGAAGACTTTTCAGAGTAAAGCCAGCATTTATGATGTGGTTGGATCAAAGCCCTCAGGACGTCTGACTGCTGATGTAGCTGCGCATGAAATGAGAGTCAGAAGCTGTAAAGTTGTCTTACACATTGGAATATGGAACGTACGAAGCATGAACCAAGGGATGTTGGAGGTGGTCAAGAATGAAATGGAACGTGTACAACTTGATCTGTTGGGTGTCAGCGAACTGAAATGGACTGACATCGGGCACTTTGCATCAGATGATCACATGGTCTACTATGCTGGAAATGAAGAACAAAGAAGAAATGGTGTTGCATTTATAATAAAGAAGAAACTTGCAAGAACTGTAATGAAATACAATGCAGTCAGTGAACGCTTAATCTCTATTCGTCTACGAGGAATGCCTATCAACACAACTATAATTCAAGTATATGCCCCAACAACAGCTGCAGAAGAGAATGAAATTGAAGAGTTCTATGAACAAGTACAAGCTGAAATTGACAGAACATGCAAACAGGATATCCTGATAGTCATGGGTGACTGGAACGCAAAAGTTGGCAACAAAGTAGAAGGCAAAGTAGTTGGAAAATATGGACTTGGCAACAGAAATGAAGCTGGAGAAAGACTGATAGAATTCTGCAGGACTAATGATCTATTCATCTCAAACACCTTCTTCCATCAACACAAGCGGCGACTGTACACATGGACTTCACCCAATGGATTGTATAAAAATCAAATTGACTACATCTGTGGAAGTCAATGATGGAAAAGTTCTATAACATCAACAAAGACAAAACCTGGAGCTGACTGTGGTACAGATCATCAACTACTAGTATGCAAACTCAAGCTAAAGTTGAAAAAGAGCAAACCACTCATGAATGCAGCAAAATATGACCTCGAGAATATACCACTGGAATTTAAAGACTGCCTGCAAAAATCGATTTTCTGCTTTAGATACAAATGACAGCGCTCCAGAAGAGTTATGGAATGACATCAAGAAGGTTGTGTTGGAAGAAAGCGAGAAGTCTCTACAAAAGGTGAAAAAGCAAAAACGGCCAAAATGGATGACGGAAGAAACTCTGAAAAATGCCCAGAAACGCAGAGAAGCTAAAGCCAGAGGAGAAAAAAAGACAATAACAGAACTCAACAGAGATTTCCAACGTGCAGCAAGACAGGACAAGGAAAAGTACTACAACGACGCATGCAAGGAAATAGAAGCAGAAACTATTAGATGAAGAACAAGATCGGCTTTCCTAAAGCTACGAGAGTTAAAGAAAAAGTTCCAGCCTCGAATTGGAATGTTACAAGGTGCTCAAGGTTCTATGTTGAATGATGCTGAGAAGATAAAGAAAAGGTGGAAGGAATATACAGAGTTTTTATATGATAAAGATCAAGTGGACCAACAGCCGTTTCAACCTGTACCTTATGATCGGGAACCATTGGTGATGAAAGAAGAAGTTAAAGCAGCATTGAAAGCCTTATCAAAGAACAAAGCACCAAGTATTGATAGCATTCCCATAGAAGTACTACAGCAATCTGATGCAGCTGTTACCGTACTTACAAGGCTCTGCCAAGAAATATGGAAGACAACATCATGGCCATCTGACTGGAAAAGATCTATGTTTATACCAATACTAAAGAAAGGTGATCCAACTGACTGTGGAAATTATCGCACAATCACTCTGATCCCACATGCCAGCAAGATTCTACTGAAGATTATTCAAAAGAGACTACAACCATACCTGGAACAAGAACTACCTGAAGTGCAAGCAGGGTTTAGGAAAGGGCGAGGAACAAGAGACATCATTGCGGATGTGAGATGGATCCTTGAAAAGACTAAATACCAAAAGGACATCTATTTGTGCTTTATCGACTATTGCAAGGCTTTTGACTGTGTAAACCATGAGAAACTCTGGGCTACACTAAGAAGCATGGGTATACCAGAACACTTGATCGTACTCTTGCACAATCTGTACATTGATCAAGAAGCAACAGTTTGAATGGATCAAGGAGAAACAGAATGGTTTAAAATAAGCAAAGGTGTAAGACAAGGCTGCATACTTTCCCCCTACCTGTTTAATTTATATGCAGAACAAATCATAAGAGAAGCAGGATTGTATGAAGACAACAGAGGTGTGAAGATTGGTGGAAGACTCACCAACAACCTTCGCTATGCTGATGATACCACATTACTGGCTGAAAGTGAAGATGATCTGAAACATTTGCTTCTCACAATCAAAGAACATAGTCTCAAAATGGGCCTGCACCTTAATGTAAAGAAGACAAAGATCATGACAACTGGCATAATCAACAGGTTCATTGTTGAAGGTGAAGAAATTGAAATCGTGAACAACTTTAACCTACTTGGATCAACTATCAATAAAGAAGCAACAAGCAGTCAAGAAATCAGACGACGCATTGCTCTTGGCAGAATGGCTATGAAAGACCTAGATAAGATTCTCAAGAGCAGAGATGTCTCTCTCCATACAAAGATTTGACTTGTTCAAGCCATGGTATTTTCAATAACATCATATGGATGTGAAAGCTGGACAGTGAAAAAGATAGACAGGAAGAAAATTGATGCCTTTGAATTTGGTGCTGGCGGCGAATACTGTGTATACCATGGACTGCCCGAAGAACAAACCAGTCGGTACTAGAGGAGATCAAACCTAAGCTTTCTTTAGAAGCTCAGATGACAAGACTTTGACTTTCATACTTTGGACACATCATGCGAAGAGAGAGATCATTAGAGAAAGACATCATGCTTGGCAAGATAAAAGGTAAACGCAAAAGAGGAAGGCCAGCAATGAGATGGATCAATACAATAACAGCAGCTACGGGTACCAGTCTGTCAACAATGAGCCGCCTGACTGAAGACCGAACACAATTTAGGATAGCTATCCAGAGGGTCACCATGAGTCGACTCTGACTCGACGGCACTTAAAAACAACAACAAGTTAACCAGTCTGCTGCAGAAGACACTTCATCTTTTTCTAGATAGGTGAACATCATCTCTGCTCAGCAGCCCTTGGAAAATTATCTCATGATCCAGAAAGTTGAAACACTCTCATGCAGCTATCCATTCATCTCCAGGATGTGAGCTTCTCTGCCTTGCCCTTTATGCAACGGAAATTCTCTCTTCTGTTCTATCAAGACAAACTATCTCTTACCAATAATTGATTCGGCACATCCTAGTGAGCAGGTCAGTAAAGTGTCTTAACTTGGAGGGATTCATAGCTCATGTAGATGTTCTCTATTACCAAATAAATTGGGCCAAATCACAGGAATCTGGAGCCATCACATAAAAAACTTTGAAAATTACTCTCCCCATGTTTTACAATTGTTCAGTATTAAATACTATAATACAGGATAATATTTTGTATCAAAAAGATAAACACTAATCTGTAATCCTTTATGTAATAATCTAAATACATCTCGTATTAGTTTTTAGAAGTAGTCTTCATCCAAGAATTATGAAGGCCATTGTCTTCGGTTTGTATGGCTTTAGGACTCTAATTAAAGCAGTTTATGATAAATGAGCATTATGATTTGTAGGTGATAAATAGAAACCTCTAGGTCATACTGTGTGTTCCTGTTCATTACACTAAGAATAAAATGGCACTGGATTCAGAGAGTAATAAAAGCAATATTTCATTCGAAGCAACCAAAATTCAGCTGGTTTGTAAGGCATAACCATGTATCCATACTACTATCAGGATAATTTAAATTGTGGGCTTTTTCTTTTTTTTGCATTATTTGCCTCTGCGTTTGCAGGCCAGGTTTTGAGCATTGCACACCCATGACTGTTGAAAAGTAGAAGGGCATGAGAGAAGGCTACATATCCTACCGCTTGTGTCATTCACACTTCATGTGAGCGCCTATTGTATGCTATTGTCAGACAGAAGAAGCTAGGCAAAATGGACATTTGTTCTGAGTGTGAACATTCTGAAGTTCTTATGCAATACTTTCCTGAGCCCCTTGATAGAGGTTTAGTCCCAGTAAACACAGGACATTTATTATGGATCAGGGAATTGACTAGAGCTACCCTTCAACAGCAAAACCAAACAAAACTTTTAGGGGTTTGTTTGGGTGTTGTGCATGTCTAAATATAAAAGTGCACATATATCCCTTATGTGTGCATAAACCTACAAATTAATGCATGTACATTCAATGTGTGTGCTCAAATAAAGCCATAGTGCAAATTGCAGATGCGTGATTAAGAAGAATGTGAACAAAATAATTTTAAAAAAATGCCTACATTTTTTTTTAAATGAGCATAAACCAAACATTTCTTTTGGGCCTGCAGAGGCCTACTGTGTACTAGCATGTTCTATAGTCCCTACTTTGTTCATTAAAGTAGTTTACAACACATGTTAATGTAACCCTGGGCTTAGGAAAGGAATTCCAGTCCTATCTCTCTCCGCTAGTGTAGTCATGATACCAAGTGGCTATCTCAGACTAGATTCTCACACTTTGATATTATGGTCTCCACACTAACTACTAGAACCATAGGAGTAATTCCAGCAATCAGTGGGAGGAAAAAGAAACTAAATAGAATTACTGTAAGTTAGAGTAGAATATTAGCTGATGTTACAGAATGAGATGAACAACCAAGTAGATGGAATTTCAAGAACTCCCCTTTACTTTTAGATGAATAAATAAGTTGGATTGAACAGTTAAAGTTAACAAGGTGTTTGTAAACTGTTTACACTTAATAACATATCAAGGAACATTTCAAATGCAACATTTAAACAAACGTAACATAGCATTGTCCTTTTCACAAAGAATATAGGATTTTTTTTTTAATTTTATATTTCTTACATTTTACAATATACCAAGGAAACCTTGGAGCAGGAAACAAACATTCATTTCCACATAAGATAAAAGGAAAAATAAAGAGAAAACAAAATAATCAATCCTGCCAAGATTTAACAAAATGTACAAGCAGTCCACAAGGAGAGAAATCCAAGATTAACAATACTGTGGGAAGACGGAAAAAAACAGAGGAAAAAGATGCATAATGCTTAAGTAGGACATTATGGCAAAGCCTACAATAAATGGCCCCTAATAAACCCTCAGAATCAACCCTGCAGATTCTGAGTGTCCAGGAAGAAATGTAATTGAGAGGGCTCAAAAAATGGTATGTTCTATTTTGATAGTAGAGTACACATTTACAAGGAAATCTTAGTTGGAACTTTGCACCTAAGGCCAAAACCTCAGCATGAAGCTCCAAGAACTTCCTCCTAACCTGTGTCCACTGGACACATCTGGGAATATCTGAATTCTACCCACCATAAAAGACACATCAGCTTTCTTAAGAGATAAATGCAATAACGCTTCCTTGTCCTGATGAAGCACAAAAGAACTCAATAGCGTAGCTCTAGCCTCAACCACCTCGGTTGATTGCTCCAACAGAAGACAAGTTCCCCAAATCTAAAGAGTCGGAGGATATATTAGCCATGGGGGCATTGTTTGTTGTAAAGCATTCTTAGTAGGTCCAGGGGGAAGAAAATAGATCTTCTGGAGAGGAGGGAATCCAGCCTCAGGATATCCAAAAACATCTTTAAGAAACCTGTTAAACAAATCTCTCATTGGAGGAACAGAGTGGGAAATTTAAAATCCTCAGGTTCAAAGGCCCCTGAAAGTTCTCCATATTTTCAAGTTTACACTGATAAACAAGTCTATCCTGAGTCAATACACCTTGTTGCTCCTGTACCTGCTGAAACTTAACTTCAAGCCCACTAACCAAAGTTTTTTTTAATTTCCATGCTCTTCTCCACGCTCTCCAAACACGGTGAGAGTGAAATCAAAACCTGGAAAGCCCATGCACATACCTGGTATATGGACTGCAGGGCATTCCAGATCGAGTCCAGAGTCACCTCTTGAGGATGTGTCAATGGAGGAAATACAAGCTGAGTAGAAACCAAAGACTCTGGAACAACCACACACATTCCCGTGAAAGATTCACCTGCCTGTAAGCCGGATGCTGAAGCACCATCAGGCTGCGATGCTGCATTTTCCGCTGCCGAGGTCGCTGGGGAAGCAGCATCAGTCATCACTTCAGATGCCTTGTTTCTGGACATAGCTGGTGTGGGAGGGGTGGAAGGGCCTGCCAGCTCAGTGACACATCACTGCAGAAGCCGGGGCTTTCCCCAGCCCCAGCAACCAAATCACCCATCAGTTTCACCGAGGCATAAATGTCCATGGTACACTGCCCAACCTCTGGAACAGCAGGAAGACCTTCCTTGCCTTTAGCCTTATGCTTAGGCATGAGGTAAGAAAAACACCAAAGAAACTAGGGAGCAACCACCAAACGCATCCTATTCCGACACTGTCTTATATCGTCTCCATCAAGAATATAGGAATTTTCCATTTTTCTCTGAAATAATTAACTCTGAGTATTCAGTATGAAATATACTTCTTTTTTTGTCAATAAGTACCAGATCTGTTTGGTAAATAATGTTAAACCCAATTCTTCATAGAAGTTTCTCCCAAGGTATGTAAATGATTTTTTTTCGCTGGATCGTTAGGGATGAGAAATCCCTATTTGAGCTCAATTAACAACAATAAAGTTGTTATCCACCTGGGTGTTTTAGGAAGATTTGTGGTTTTTACTTACCTCTCTTGAAGTATTCATCTGTCCAGAGGTTGGGCCCGTGATATCACTCTGGGTGTTATTCCGCACTGTCCTTCCTTCCTCTGCTGCTTAAACCTACCCAGCTAAGTTTACTTACTCAAGTTTAATTCGTCAGCTACAATCTAGCTGAATGGGCTGTGGTTAAAAATTGCCCTAAATATCATCAACCAGCCAAATATCAACCAAATATCAACCAGCTAAATATCATAGCCAGCTGTCATCACTGTGCAGTGGCACTTTCAATATCTACTCTTAAGCCATCCATAAGGCTCATGAATCATGATAAAAGCCTTTATTTTTGTGTATTCAGATATGAAAATGAACAGGCTTAGTCTTGGGCCTTCTTTTATTTTTATGTCCAGTGTGGAATCAGACTTTGATTCTTGAATTGTCTACATGCAAAGAGTGAGAACTAGTCATAGGTTTAGCCATCCCTCTGCCTGAGTGTGGAAGAGATACTGGGGGGACAATCCTCTTTAGGCTTAAAGAGGAGTTTGCAGTACTGGAGTAGACTTTACCTGCTAGGGAAGGTATGGAGGGAAGGTTGGCTTCCAAGTGCTGACAGGAAGACAGAAATAGGATCCCAGGGAGGAGAGAGAAAGGACATATTTTCTTCTAAGTACTCAAGAGCCCTAATACAGGATTCCTATGTCAGTTGCAGAAAAAACAAACATTGATACTGGGATCACAGACACAAATATCTCCAAAAAGGGACATTACTCAAGTTACCAAGGACAGTGTAGTTGTATTGAATATTGGAACCAGATATTGTTTGTGTTAGACATTTCTACAGTAAAGAGAACTGGAGCACCTAATTCAGTGTCAAGAGCTTCTTTGATTTGTACCAAGGGCCTTGAAGGGATTTCTCTTCCCCACCCTGGAGAGTTTCTCCCTCTTGAAAACAGTGTGTGCATGTTGAGTAAAGGTGTGGAAGAGAACCTGGGAGATACTTGTTCTGCAACCTGGAGCTCTAGAGGGACCTGTCTGCCACTCAAAGGACCAGGAGAGTTACACAGAAAGTTTTTTCACTCTTGAAAGGAGGGAGAGAGGTAGAGAAAAAGAGAGTGTGAGGGAAAAAAGTGAGTGAGAAAGAAGAAGAAAGAAATAGAGCAGCAAAGAAAGCAAGATGGGAGGCCTTAGCAAGCAGGTGGTACAGAACTCTATACTGGAGTTTCCCCCATGCCCCAGATCAGGTTCGAACACAACCTCCTTTATGCATGCTTTTCAAGTGAAAATATTTTTTTGAGATTTCTCTGGCCTAGTCCTTTGCAAGCTCTCTCCCTCTTTTTGCAGTGGTCATCAAAATGCTGGAATTACCCTTAAAAAGTTGTTTGCCATTGTTATCCCCTTATAACAATAAATAACAATTGGTTACCACACAGGCAGTATTTCAATCAAAAGATTCTGAGATGTTCCACTGAGGTGTAGGAAGAAGGGGGCAGAAGCCATCATAAAGCATGTCTACAATGACTTTCTTCCCAATATTCCAGACTGTCACCATCACTACCTAGGTGACTGTGAAATAGTAGCAAAGTGAATTTCTGGTGTAGTAGTGACTTTTTGCATTCTTGGCAGTAGCAGAGGGAAAGGCTCTGCAGCTTATCATGATGGATTGCACATGATTCCAGCAATTATGAGAGGCCAGCAGAAACCTATCAGCTCTGCCAGGGATGGCTAATGTCAGCCCTGGAGTTAGTGGCATTGAGAGAAGACATTTTATGCCTTTAATTACAATAATACTTACAAGAAGATTAAAGGGAGCCTCTGACATACAAAGAGACTCTCGTTGTGTGCCTGTAAGAAAATTCTTTGGAAAACAAGATTTGAGACTTTGTACCTGCTTTATATAAATTCTTACCCCTCTGCACTATGCTATTTTTTTAAGGGGAGAACAGATTTGGAGAAGGAGTAGGAAGCAACGCATACACTAACATCTAGTATGCATGCTAATTAGCAGCTTAATCACTACTAAACCGGGCATGTATGTGCATGTTTGCAATCGGTGGGCATAAAAAGTATTTGAATAACTGATAATAATCTTGCAGGCTAACTTGCTGAGACTATTGGGCCTTGTGAAATTTAGTATTAGACTGGATAGTGATCCTAGTCTTCAGGGTCTCTTCTGAACAAAAGATCCCCCTCGTTCACCATATCAATATGGCAATTCAGGATCCTCACATCTTCACTCCTGACTCCTACCCCCAACATCAAAAACTCCTCCCCCCCCCTCCCCCACACATCATCTGCATAAACCATCCTCTGGGCCTCTTTCTCATTCAAGCCTGATAGGCTATGAAACATTGCTTGATGCACCATTTTGAGATCAACATCAATGCTGGAAGGAGGAAACTGCATTCCATCCTGCCAGCAAAGACTTTGGGGTCTGCAAAAAGAAAAACGGGCTACTGGAGGAGTGGAGGAGGGCAGGAGGAATGGGGACCCCAAGTTCATTTTAGGTAGTCATAGATAGTGGGGGAGAGGGAGGGATGGGCACCAGCTTTGATAGCTGAAGGTATATGGGAGAGAGGGAAACCAACTTTGGCAGCTATAAAGGAGGGAGGAGTGGCCTAGTAGTTGGGGCAAGGTGCCACAGACCAGAAGGTCAGTGGCTCAAATCCCATTAGAGGACAGCAACCTTGGGCCAGAAGGATTGGGGTTTCTAGTCCCACAGGTACTCCTTGTGGTCTTGGGCAAGCCACTTAACCCTCCATTGCCCATGTTCCCTGTAAGTATTAATGTATGTGTCTCATATCCCCTCATGTTAAATGTATCCCCCAACCACCTTGACCCAGTGAAAAAGCAGGATATAAATGCAGCTAATTAAATTCATAAATAAAAATAAAGATGTATTCAAGGTTATTTCTCCAGTTTATTTTTATTTAAAATTTGATATACCACTCCTTAACCAGGTAGCAGGGGATGGTTTACAACAGTAAAAACAATAAATTAAAAATAGAAAATTAGAAAATTAAAAGGAACACCGTTTGTATAGGAAAGCCATGCACACACACAAGTGAGAAATCTATCAAGAACATCAGAAGGGAAAGGAGAAGACTTACAAGATTGAAGGAGGGAGATCAAAAGCATCCTGAAAGAGATGCATCTTAAGTTTAGTCATAAACTGTAGGAAAAAGGACTCTAGACATAGGGTGGGGGTAGAGAGTTCCAAAGGGCGGGGCCTAGGAAGTAGAGAGTAGAGGAGTGGGTGGATTCAAGCTGTGCTTGGGATGCAGACAGTAAATAGAGACGATTGAGGTGTATATCACGAAAAACACGATGAGAGGTATGGAAAGGCAGAACATCAGAGAAGTAGGTGGGTGTATTGGTGTGCAATGTTTTATGGACCAAAGTCAAGAGTTTGCACTGAGGGCAGTATTTGAGAGAGAGCCAATGGAAGCAGATCAACAGTGGAGTAATGTGTTCGAACCGGGAAGAATGAGTAATTATGCGGGCAGCAGTGTTCTAAATTAGTTGTAGATAGCGAACTTGGGATTGTGGAAGACCTAGCCATATGACGGTGCAATAATCAAGTCTGGACATAACTAACGTGAGGAGTAGGAACGTGAGAGATGCGGGAGAGAGAAACGGACGGACAGCTCGAATACGATGGAGAGAAAGGAAAGAACGTCAAATCAAAGCAGAGATGTGTGACTGAGAGTGATGAGTCCAGAATTCCTAGATAACAAAGTGTGTCAACCAGAGGGATAGGACCAAAAGGAAAGGAAGGAGCAATGGAAGGAGGGGAACCATGGGCGGGAAACCAAATAGCAGCAGTCTTAGCAGGATTGAGATGGAGAAAAATTTGAATGAGCCAGGCTGAAACTGCAGAGGCAGGTGTTCAGTAGAAGCACATCAAGGGAAGAAGGAGTATTGTGAAAGGATGATATTGTCTACGTAATAATAGGCTATCATAAAGGGCCATACTAAATAGATCTTGCATTTTGGGCTAATTAGCATGAGGAATATATAAATGTAGCACACATACAGATTAAAAGACCAGCTCTCCTTTTGGTGCAGCCCTATTAACGTGTACACTTTGAATCTTAGGGGGCATTGTTCAGTCTAGCAGCTTAAGTGGGTAGTTTTTTTACCCATAGATCTTACACCAGTTTTCAAAGAATAATTGCTTTCCTTTGAAAATTATTTAGGAAAAATACATGCTCAAATTTGGAGTGTGTTCTTGGCATATGCACATATATGCACATGTTTATGCTGACATCGGGTTGGGCATCCACCAGTTCTACCCTCCAACCACCTTGAATCACCCCGTCCATTTCCTATTTTCCTTCTCCCTCCCCCTGGTTCTTTTTGCCTTCTGTCTTAGCCTGCTATTCTCTCTCTGTCCTATCAGCTTTGGCGTTCTTTTCTAACTTTTATTTTCTGCAGTTGTCATTTTGTTATTGTACACCGCCCTGATGCTTCGGCCTGTGCGGTCAATCAAACAATTCAATAAAGATAAAGATAAAGATAAAGAAAAAATAATTTCCATGCATAAAACTCTGTGCCCATTTTGCCTTTATAAAATATGCTTATGTTTATTGCAACATTTGATATACCGCCCTTCAAACATCAAGGCGGTGTACAATTTACAAACAAATAAAGTAGACATGAAATAGGTCTTTTGGGACATTTAACATTAGCCCTCATGTGTTTGTACACCTACTTTGTCCATGGCATATGAGCCTGGGTAATTTTATACCAGGGCACCTAGATTAATAGAGCAGGAAGGCACCTATTTTATAAAGACACATAAGCACCTAGATGACTATAAAATTCTAAAACAAATCCTGCACAAATCAGACATGACCTAATTTTAAAAAAGCTCTTTTGTGTGAAAAAGGTTCATAAAATTACCTTCTCATGACAAGCCCACCAATGGCAATTTTAGCATGCAATTAATTGACTCAACCCCTCTCTCTTATTTGTATCTTTTGTTGTTTTATGTATGACTGGTTGTTTTTGCGGATTATGATGTCTTTAATCCCACCACTAAAGGAATTGCATTACAATGTTGCTGTACATCAGCAGGGTACAAATTTCCCAATATTGCATCACAATATTCAGGTTGGCATAACAATATTTGTGACATAAGTCTACTGTTACAGAAGTTAACATGTTCTGATGCCATCTAACGGCCCATTGTTATATCACACTGTTTTCATTCTTCCTTGTCACCTTTGACCTTCTGATGTAATGCATCATGGTTCCTGTGCTCCAACTGTGTTTGGTGTCTCTTTACTTTTAACTCTGAAACATATTGTCAGAAGATTCTGAATTTGTACTGTTTCCCTGCCTATGACAGAGAGAGTTTCTTGAGAGTAGTGGGCTGCAGAATTAGGTGTGCACAGCAAAGTTTGCATAGATACTGATCGGCCTAAGACTTCATGCGCTCTCTCTTGACACAGAAACACAAAAGCATTAGAATATAATGGCAGCTGCTAAAAGCATTCCACTCCCAAAAAGTATGAACTGGGAAAATTTCAGAGCAGAGTTTGAAGACTACCATCTAGCAACAGGCTTAAAACAGAAGCCATCTGATGTGCTATACTGGAGGGGTGCTGAATACCACAGTGTTCATAAGAACAGTTTAAACCTCTCAGAAGAGGAGAGAAAGGACACCAAAACCACTCTGGACACATTACAAGCCAATTTCAAACCTATCAAAAATATAATAAATGAAAGGTTCATGTTTGGCAGATGCAAACAAGAAGGTGAGTTCATTGAGAACTATGAGGGTCATTCCGAAACAAGAATAAGTCGCTTGGACGTGTGGCGCAGATATAGTTCTAGCAAAAACGTCTACCACAATATTCTGCAACACCCGCGGCCCTTCACATACATGGCAGTAGTACGGGGATCTCAGAATGTGGGTGGGAGGGGGAAGAACAGGGGCATGGTCAGCCATGGAGCCATATGAAGCGTATTCAGGAAAGGCCTGTGTATGTCTTCGGCATTTCCCCCGGACATCCACGTTCTACCAGTGGCAATGTGGAATAAGGCTAGGACTTAGACTAATTTATGCTCTGCACCTCACTGCGTCCGATATTGATGAATGGGTGTGACAAGTACATTTTGAACTAGTATGTCTGCAGTATAGAAGAATACAAGATGTTGTTGTAAAGAACAGAATGCAGAGGTGAGAGAAGGTTGTATTGTAAAGCTACCATTATTAGTCACCCCTACAGAAATATGCAGATGTGCAATGGTGATTATTCTGGCTATGCTGATGTTTGCCATTAGTGGTAAAAGAGCAAATCTAGGGGACAGTAACAATTTCTATGTTATGAAAAAGGGAAATGTTGCAGTACGAATTGTATGTCAGTGTGCATAGAAAAGACTCTCCTATGATAAATCGCAGGATATCAAATATGTTGTAACTATGGTGCTAGTGCAATAGTGTACATTTGGGGATTCTGACTATGTTTATTCTGGACTGGGAAAGATCAGAAACAGTGCATAACTAAGATAAAGAGTTGCAATTACCTTGGTCAGGGCCGTCCCACCCACTTTGCAAACTTAGGCGGTCACCTAGGGTGGCAGCAACACCTGGCCCAGCCTTAAACTTGGTATATGTTTCATATGTTTTGGTTGCAGGGTATATCATGACCTATCTGGTCATATTTACATGCACTTATACTATATTAAGGTGCAATGTGCTAACTTAGCACTTTTGTGGGCATGCCAAGTGTAGTAGTCTATGTAGTCTAGTTTGCATCAGCTATCATTTCACATTGTTTTTTATGTCTGGTTTGCACCAGCCAATTACTGTCTGTGAGCACAGCAGCATAGGAGATGCACGTTTTACAGAAGAGGTATGTCTGCCACTGGTACCTCGCAGAGGCGGGTAGGAGTGGAGACGTATAACTTTAAAAATACGACATGTTCATACCCAATGGCAGAGTCTACCCGTGTCCCATAGGATGGATATAGTCATGTTTGTACGCGCAGGTGCCAGTTCCAGAACCTCAAGCACTTCTAGCCCCGCGAAGGCAGACTTATGTTTATATCAGGCCCATTTCCGCGTTAGACATTTTCGCGAGCCAGATGTTGATGTTATGGAATTGGTCTCCACATCACACTTTGAAAGAGGAAGCAGCGACATGCGAGTACAGCCCATTAAAAGATAAACTTATTCGTGATAAAATAGTCGCCGGCCTTGCCAATGAGGGCCCTTTGTAGCCTTGAAAATTCAAGTGTAACATTTTTGATGATTATGTTGGGAAAATCAAACATATACCACAGCCTGCAAAGAATCAAGCTTTCTTCAGGACCAGCACAGTCACCAGAGCTCTGCACCACAGATGTAATTTTATAAGCAGCTGCCTAGATTTAGGTGGTGAGAACACACACAAATGAGGATATTTTAGCCATTTACGCACATAGGTGGCCACTTATGCATGAAAATGAGCATTCTAAACACTGTGCCCCATTCTGTAAGGAGGCATGTATATGCGACGCCACGTACTTACACTGCGGATATGCATAGCGGTGGAGTTTGGATGGGGCATGGGTAGTAACCAAAGTTCAGCACATAAATTATAAAATGCTATCATTTACACGCATTCTTTAGAAATCCAGGCACAGACATTTACACCAGCTCTAGGGTTGGTGTAAGTGATTGCGCCTTCAATTAATGCACATTTTTGACCACTTACGCTAGTATTTTATAAAGAGAAGTAAGCGCCTGCTTTTCTTTCTAAAACAGTGCCTGAATGGGCCCCTACTTGTAGGCATAAGGCTTGAGTAGACATCTCTGCGGAAGCACAGTTGGAATTGCTTGCCCATTTTGCCTATTTTTAACCTGGACATTTGCATGCATTTGTCATTTCCCAGATTTGCTCAAATCTGTGTGTTCAGATCATCATTTTTTTGTGTGCTTACAAATCTTTGGGGCTGATTTCTTGAAGGTTTGCTCCAGTTTTCTTCCCGTATAAAGCCTGTGTTGTATTTATAAAGAATAAAAATCTCATTATTTTTAACTAGGAAAAAATCTGGTACAGAACTGGTTCAGTTTTTGTACTGGAACAAAATGGATGCAAGCTTTTAAAGACTCAGCCCTATGCAAGTTCATTTGCTGGAATATGGGGAGCATATTTAATGTAGTTTTGTGCTGTCCTAAATTGATCCAGATAGCATTACAGATAATGGACTAAATATTCCCGCTGTCTGTATAGTGGCAGTGCTTGCTCTTCTCTACATGTGGAGGTCAATTCTAACCGGGGCACAACCGAGCCGTCCGGACATCCAAAAAATGGACGGGCCCAAATTGTACGCAATTCTGCAACCGCAGGAACTAGACATTCCCGCCGTTGCAGAATTGAGCACTTAGAAGGTCCAGCATGCCCCTGATTCCGCCACAGGAGACATCCTCTCACCTGCCCGGCCAACCCGCCCTATGCTCCTGCTGGTGTGACTGTATCATGGCTTCCCATTGCCATGGCACCAGAACACCCAGCAGGAATGCTGAAAGCCTGGTAGCGTGTAAATCTTCTTTACCCACCGCCTGACCCTCGGGGGTGGAATAAGTCCCACATCCATCTTTCCCCCGCCGGACACACAGAGTCCTGACCAAAAAAGGCCCTGTATGTCTGGGTGCCTGGGCCCGCCCTCGCTCTGTCTTCCATCACCCAGTCACTGCCCCCTCCCAGAGCTCCCCGCATAAAGGTAATATATGTGTCGGGAGCCATCGGAGCGGAATATGGCCCCTGCAAATAGCGGGGGTTGCACGTCCAACCCAGATGTACATCCCCACTATTTGCAGGTCAGAATGACCCCCACATTCAGCAGAAAGTGGTGAACAGATCTATACTATTTAACCGCCAGAGCGAGGTTTAAAAAAAGAAAAACTCCAACCAGTTTTAAATTCCTGAAATGAAAAAAAATGTCTATAGGCAGAATATATTACTGCTTGAAATAGGCTGAAGTGTGTTAAATGTACTTATGTTTTCCTGTGAACATTCAAATCCACCTAGTAGTTATAGTATTTACAGAAAAGATGCAGCCGCTACTCATGTGGCATAAAAACTGCCGAGGGGAACAGTTACAGAAACCAGGAACCACTCAGAGTATCCTGTGTGCTCAGAGCTTAATAAACAAATTTTGGTTACCTAACCTCTTAAGTGTTTGACACATTTCAGTACCCATTGTAAAGCATTCACAAGCTCTTAACGTTCTTCATAATGCATTACTTTAAAAGCTGCTTAACCTTTTAAGTGGAAGTTCTGTCGAGCTCCAAGCTAACTCATTAGACAGGAAGAAAAAAAGCCTTCAGTTTCCTAAAACTTTGACTGGCTTATTTTAGTGGGAGATTACTAGCAAGAGTTACTGGAAGGGGTTCAAAATAGAAGTACGGATGAGTCCCTAAGGTCTATCGTGGGCAGGAATTAATCTTCCCTGACAGTAATGCTTCATTGTTCGGCCTGTTTCTGGTTTGCATCACATTTCTGTCTGACAAGTGTCCGTCTTTCAAGCTTATTCATTAGCCAACCCTGCCTTTGAGGCATCCAGTCTGTCTCTTATCATGTTTCTTCGGTATGATAAGGCATATCCTAAATGCTTGGCATGCCCATTCCCACCCTGGGAGAAAAACCCAGAGCTAGCCTGAAAAGATAAACTAGATTGTGGGAAAGAAAATCGTAACTTACTAACTTAGTGTTCTCAAGATAAACTCTAGAAAGAGATTTAATGGGAGACTTTTGACTGAGCTACTTTGTAAAGGTTAGAAAAACACTGGCGATAATTTTATGCATTGTGACGGCAGAATGGGTTGACTAAATCAATGCTAATATGTGGTATATACTGTAATGGCTGCAATCTAGTCTGCAATTTTCAGTCTGTGATTCACTTGGCTTTTTTTCTCAGCTTTTGGGTGCTTTTTCCATTCATTTCACATTTGTGTGAATTACTTTTTTTTTTTTTTTTTTTTTAGAAATTTTGAACGTGTTCATTTGGAAGTTATTATGAAATTAACCACAAGACTACAAATCACAGTAACATAAATTTCGACACAATGTAGCCATAGCCTTACAAAGGCATAACAACAAGTAAATACATTTAGCAATCATCAGAAACCATTATTTATTCATTCAAAGCAGTGTACTATTTTAATTAAACACTTACATATATATTTAATGTACTTAAGAACAATAATAAATACTAAGAAGTTTAGAGGAATTTATACATTATTTTCAAATACATTCATATTCCATAATTAAGCAACTACACATTAACCCACTCATATACTCAAATCATTCAACACTGAATAAAATATCAAACTGACATGAGACAACAAGAAATTTTTAATGGCAAACAAACACCACAATATGATGTTTCTAGTAACAACTTTCCTAAGTCACTACTAATCATTGCAGATGTCCAGCTCCAGGTGTTGTCTCAACAACTACTACTACTACTACTACTATTTAACACTTATATAGCGCCACACACAGAGCGCTGTACAGACATGAATACAAGAGACAATCCCTGCTCGTCGGAGTCCTGCTCGTCAGAGCTTACAATCTAGTTGAGACAGTACACAATACAATTTAGTGCAAAGCATAGTATGGTCACACAGTTAGGTTATGCAAATGATGGGGAGTTAGGTAAGATAAGGGATAGAAAATGATGGGGTTAGGTTAAGATGAAGGATGAGAGTCAGGATCTGAACGCGACAGTGAAGAGGTGGGTCTTTAACCTGGATCTGAAGAGGGCCAGGGAGGGTGCCTGGCGTATAGACACAGGGAAGCTGTTCCAGGCATAGGGTGCAGCCAGGTGAAAGGAGCGACGTCGGGAGTTAGCGGTGCAAGTGAAAGGCTTAGATAGAAGTAGTTTGTTAGCGGAGCGAAGTTGTCGACGGGGGATGTAGGGAGAGATGAGAGGTACTGAGGGGCCGCAGAGTGAATGCATTTGTAGGTCAGCAGGAGAAGCCTGAATTGGATGCGGAATTGAATGGGGAGCTTGTTTTATCCCACAGCACAATTCCAGATACAATGGGGTATGTTTACTAAACGCCAGTAGCATACTTCATTGGGGCCGCAGCTCCGATATTGCACGGAGTCCGCGACCGCCGTTTAGTAAACATACCCCAATGTGTCTCCAAACAAATGGTGTAATGCGAACTGAATCCACACCAATTTCAAGACCTCTTCATCACATTACGGTTCACCAATAACCCAGATTATCACTCGATCGGTATTCCAACCGCTGGATTCCAATATCTAATTTCAGAAACACGCTGCCTGAATTGGGTTGAAATTTATTTCATTTGGAAGTTAACATTTGTCAAATTAGCTTTGCATGTGCTAAAATCTTTAAGGCACTTTAAGGAACTGAAAGTGGATTTGCAAATTCACATCCCAACGAAAAACTACAGCATGAACACCAGAAAAATGCTCCTGTGTTGGAAAGCTTTCAGGACATTTGATAAGTTCATTTTTGTTGAAGGCAAACACTAGCAATTTAAAAAGAAGTATTGTAATTTTTTACAAGAAATATTATCAGGACTGAAACATCTGTACATTGTGTTGGATGCACTGGGGAAAAAGATTGGGCAGGTCAGAACCAAGCAGTTTGTTGTTGTGCTGTGTTGGTGGGGCATACGCTCTCATATCAACCATCGTCTCTGTCTACTGTTTGTAAAACAAAAACAGAAGGTCCCCAAAAATATTGAAATTAATTTTCTAATCACAAACAGCCACAAGTGTCCGTTTTTCATGTATGTTAGAAAAAGACAATATTTGTTAGACACATAACTCCCGTTGAATTGTTTGATCAGAGATAATTCTTACTAGTTTTTTCCTCCTACCATTATAATGTACAAGTGTTTGCCTAATCAATATAATTGAAACATTTATAATAAAGATGGAGGATGCAATGCTCTGATAAAGAGGGGAGAACTTAGCTGATGGGGGCAAAGAGTATATGTGGGGGGAGGGAGAGAGAATGATGGGGAAAATATAGCTGAGCTGAGTGGATGTACAATTGAATTGCAAAGTGCTGGATGGTTGATGGGGAAAGCATGGCTGTGGGAAAGTGTGGCTGAGAGGAAGAGGAGAGTGCATGAGCGAGGGCAGTTGAAGAGAGAACAGAGGGAAGATTGCAAGCCAGCATGAGGATTGCGCAACTGTGAGGGGAGAGGTAGGGCTGGCCCAACCATCAGGCAAATTAGGTGGTGCAGCAAAGAGCAGGACATTCAAAGCTAAACAATAGATTCTGACAGCGAGAGGGGGGGATGGAGTGTAAGGCTTAAGGTTTGCCTAGGGCGCCATCACCTTGAACCAACTCTGAGGCAGGCCCTGGGGATAGGGCACAGGAGAAGAGGAAGAGGGAGAGGGAACGTAGAGCAAGTGCGGTGAGATGGAGAGAGTACAGCTGATGGGAGGCATATGAGTAGAAGGGAGGAGGGTGCATAGCTGAGAAAGAGGAGAGCTGTAGTTCTAGGGAGAGGGAACAGGACTGAGGCATGCATGACTGAAGGAGAATAGAGGAGTATGCAAGGGAAAAAGGAACAGTAGATTGAGGTGGATGTGTAAATTGAGGCTGAGAGAGTGAGGCAGAACTACGCAGAAGTGAGAGGCGGATGGAAGGCACCAAAGGCAATCAGAGACAAGGAAAAATGATTTTTAGTACTTCCCCTGGTGAGACTTTTAAAGCTGTCCAAAGTGTATGCTTTTGCTTTTTCCTGTGTCATTCCGACATTGTGGAATAAGCTGCCATTGTTTTTATGGTTACCGAAGGACCTGGATAATTTTAGACGGGCTATAAAAAGCCATCTGTTTCCTACATGTTGTTAAGTGGTGATGGGGATGAAGTGACTGACTGGCGATGAAATTCTTTTTCCCCTATATGAACCAATTTGTACAGCACTACAGAAAATTATTAGCTTGTAGGTTTTTAGTCTACTTGTATTTTCTTTGTATTTTATGAATGTTTTTTTGACTGTTCATATGGAACCTGTCCTAAGTGTTTTCCACAGGATGGGCTTAATATCAGAAATGGGATAGAGAAAGAGGTAACAGAAGGAAACATAACATGGAAAGGATGATCACGAAAAAGTCAGCAGAAGCTGAGAATAGTGTGATGTGGGGACAACTTGAATAATAAAAATCTTTTGGTTCTGATTGCACATACTTAAATTTGTGGTTATGAAAGCATCAAACTATTTATTAGCTGATCCCAAGGAGTAATAATTTATCTTATTTTAGTGGTTAGGTAAAATGTGAGGTAACATAAAATGGTTTTGGATTATTTTAGGATGTTGAATGGTATTGTATATTAATATAATATTAATATTAGTAACGTTTGCACAACCCATTGGCTGCTGCTGAAAACATGCCATTGCTCAATGTTAAAGATACCAGAAAGTTCTCTTCGGTAGAAAGGGACCAGGCAGGCAAGCCCTCAACACCCCAGGTCAGGGTGAGGTCAGGCATAAGCTTCTTCATCTACCGGGTCATTAGTTTGAAGTTCAGCAACTTAGGATTTACTATGTACAATCTGGAGGTTGTATCAGGGCTATGAATGATTAGGCCTGAAAGGGCAACAAGTCCAACTGAAAATGGTTTCATTTTCCACAATTATTACAAGTGGCACATGAACCAAGCAAGTAGTTTGTGAGAAAAAAAATCCTACCACAAAAGCGGCACCTGACAACTGAATCTGGAATGTGGCAAGAGCTGGGATGATGAGAGGGTGTGCGACTAGGCAAAGTATCTTCAGTTTAAATACCATTTTGCTAAGTCGTTCCAGTTTGGATCTCTGCAACTTCATTTGTTGTTGCTGCATCCAGGATTTTGGTAATGTGATTTTGGGTTGCCTCAGGTTAGCAGAGAGCAAATTGGGCTGATTTGCAAATCTGCAGGAAGATATCAGGTGACGCAAGCAGGAATAAAACACATCCATGCTGTCATTTTCTTGAAAGGCCAGAACAGACTTTGATCAAAATCTACAATCTGAAATATTCGAAGCTCTGGGACAGACCTTGGCTTTGCTGTAATCACCACTGTCTCTAGATCTTGCTATATGGTGTTTTACTACAAAGCAAAGTAGCATGGGCCAGTTTATTTCTTATTATCTTGTCTCATCATTCCACAGATTTTCTAGTCATTCTGCTCAGTGGTCCCAGTGAGTTCTGACTGTGGAAGGGTCTGGAATGCAAGGCAATGGTTAAATTATCCCGCAAAAATGAGGATTTCTTATTTGAAAAGAAAGGAAAGCAATGCAAAAGAAGGGCAATCAGTTTCTTTCAGCAGTTATCACTGTACCTTACAGGAAATGGGCAGGGCTACTGATAGGGAAACTCCATTTTATAGAGAGAGACCCAGCTATGAGCTTTTAGGTGGCCTATGGGCATGAAATGACTCAATAATGCACATAGAAACTGGGCCCTAAAATTTCTTACACTAGCTCAGAATGGAATCACACAAAAATCAATACTCAAAAAAAGTGCTAAGTGTTGTTTTCTAACTCCCCCTCCCTTTATCTGTTCACCTATTTCTAGATTTACGGAAGACTTTTGAACAGGAACCATTGGGAAAGGAAGTGTCATTAGAACAGGAAGTTTTGTTACAGTGCCGTCCACCCGAAGGGATCCCTGGAGCTGAGGTGAGTGGCAGCAGCTTTCTCAAATATCCATTGGCACTTAGTTATCCGAACAGAGGCCTAATCTGTGGCTAATGGTGCAGTGAATTAGGGTTTGGCATGATGGATGTGCGGTAATGGAGTCCTAACTGCTGAGCTGCTGGTAGAGCAGATTGATTGAGAACTGATTAATGACTTTTGAGTCAATTAGAATGCACCACTGCGCAGAGCTACAGGCGGCTTAGTTCTGTCTTATTTATTTAATATTTTTTTCTTCCCTTTCAACAACTCAGAGCACAGGATCCTTCAATTTGGTGCCCAAAGCACACATACCTTATGAGATTTAGAAATATTTATTTGAAAACAGCCATTGTGGCTAGAGACTTAGACGCACGGACCAGAGAAAACTGCTGCAGAACTCCCAAAGACCAGAGAACAATCCGTCTTATGATTTTAGCAGTACTTAATTTGTGAAGAAAAGCTTATGTGTGGGCAATCTGCTGTCTGGTGTAAAACATGTTTGATAAGTGCCACAAAATGGTCATCTTTCCAAGTTCACTCTGCTATCCCCCCTCCCCTTTCTTTTGTTTGCTTAGAAGAAATCCCTGAATTTTAGGTTGTAAATGGTTGTTGTCTCACAATGATTGGCCTCATTAACAAAGTACGCGTATACAGTGTTTTAGTGCTACTGTCATGTCATTAAACCCCCAACTATAGAAAAGTGCTTGATGAAGACCGTTTTCCATTTTCTATTTCTCTTTTTCGTTTATGTTCTGACAAGATGTCTTTGTGATAAGTGAGATGTTTATCTGTGTTGCTCTACATTGGGGTTTTATTTATTTATTTATTTATTTTTTGCTTTCTTGGCATCCTAATCGCCATTCTAACACCACAGAGAGAGAATTAGTGCCCTGATTTTACTATAGCACAGATTTGGGGAGCGTCTTTACTTTTGCAGTAGTTAAGATTGGTGCACCCTGCCGAGCAGCTTACTGCATAACTGTTGCTGTGAGTCCTTCCTAATTCCCCTGCATAAGTAGTAAGTAGGTAGTCCCACTGAGGGGCACAGACAGAGAAGAAGAATCCCAAAGGCATTGGTGGGACTTCCAGCAGGAGACATGAGTGTGTATGCTTCTCAGCCAAGCTGCGCTAAGATTGGGCATGGTCAGAACAGCAGCATCTGTAGACGTCATTAAAAAAGCACAACACAGCCATACACAGGAACATAAGAGCTGAGAAATGAACATCTCACCAGTCTAATCCAGAACCAACATAGAAAACTCCAGCAACTTACCATACTCCTAGGCTGTGCTTGTTTATCACCGCTCAGAGGACAAAGCAGTACAGTATTACCAGTCAAATCTCTCACTAATGGGGACCCATTCTGTTGTTAGCATATGAGGACTGTGTGTATACTGATATATGAGTTCAGAAAGAAAGTCAAGACCCTTTAGCTGAAAAGCCTTATTTCTGGGATTTTCAATGTAATTTGAACCAGTCAATTCATGAAAGCAAAGACTCAGTCCACTGATTTAGCTATTTATAAAATGCTTTTGAGTCTGAACTTTAACCTGGCTTCACCCAGAAAATATACCTGCAGAGACCTCTAGTGGTTCTACCAGGTAAATGAGGTGATATTGCCTAAAATTAACAACATTTAAGCTTGGAGTGGAGGAGTAGCCTAGTGGTTAGCATAACAGCTTGTGGATCTTTTGACTCCTGTTCCACGAGACTTACTCCAAAGACATTTCTTGTGCCATGTTCCTAGCCTCTAGGTTCTGGGGCCCTTATTAAAAACGTTTTCCTTGTTGAATTCTCAAACTCACAATCCTAAATCTTTCCATGAAATTTTGTTACCCATTACCAAGCTTTACTCCAGATCCTGGTTCTCCAATTGGTGATCTCATTCAGAAATTCTGTGAAACTATGTCTAAGGAAGGAAAAGCTGCAATTAGCTCCTGTGTCTAAAAACTTCTAGTCAACTTTGAAAGCCTTTCCCTGAGCAGTTTGATAGCACCCAAGAAGCATTCGTAGAGCTGCCAAGTTATCCAGTTGCAGGAGGGAGCTTTTAGGCTATTCAGCTGACCCAGCTGGCATGATGCATTATGGGACCCACAGTACACATTTCAATGGGCAGAATCAGGGACTGTATATCCTACATTGCTTTGGGGTACAGGTTCAAAACCAGGTTTGGCTTTAAACGGGGAAACTTGGCATCTCTGCATTAATGCAGTGCCTGATGAAGTGCTTCCAGTGGTTCCTGACACTGGCTGTGCTAGGAGTTTCTTAAGAAGAGGCTGTCTTCTCAGAGAAAAAAAGGCTTACACAGAGTTACACCTTTTGGATGAGAACAGCCCATTTTTGTACAATCTAAAAGTGTTTGTGACTGCCATGACCATCAGGTTTGGGGTTCTGTCACCAGAGTTGCCAAGTTACCCAGTTTCAGGACTGAGGTTTTCTGCCAGTTCTGGATTTCTGACAATCTCATTCTGATGCATTATGGGACCAGCAGCACTGATTCCAATGGGTAACATCAAGGACTACAAGAAACATGCTACATTGGTATGCAACTTTAAAACCAGAACTGGCTTAAAATTTCACTCCTGGACCTGGGTAACTTGGCAACTCTGCATCACCTGCATGAAAGTCATGTTTCAAAGCCCCCTGCTTCCAAGATTCCAGCTCCTGAGATTCCAGTCCAGGTTATATCTACCTTGTTTCAGTGTTTCCTGTTTCCACGGCTCTAGCTCCTGGTATTCCAGTCCAGACTACAGCTATCTTTGTTTCAGTGCCCCCTACTCCCAAGACTTCAGCACCTATGCCTCCAGTCATGGTTTCAGTGACTGTCATACTGCAGACTAGTTTCAGAGATTCCAGTCTCCATTGTTGCTCCTGCTTCTGTGTCCTAATACCTGGCTTTACAGACTCCATTTTCCATGTTTGTTCCTGCCTCTACCCCAGTGAGCCTGATTCCAGAGATCCAGTTTCCATGCTTCCAAATCTGGCATCGTACATTCCTGAAAACAGTTTCCATGATCTCAAGACTGACTACATATTGGAGATTCCATATAAACTACTTATTTGGCAGCTTGACCCCTAGTGGTAGTACTGCAAGACTACTGCTAGGGGACAGAGCCACCATCCTGAACCTAAGCAGCAATGGGGATGTGAGCAACCCCCCCCCCCCCCCTCCAGTAAGTGCTATGAGGATCAGGAGTTGGAGTGATATTGACACCTGGGAATGACGGGGGTGATACATTGCCTAATGCTGGTGCAGGGGGGTGATCAAAATGGGGTCAGTTGATGCTCTAAGGGGGGTGCAGGTTGCCATAAGGTTGTGATTGGTGAGGGGACTGCGGTGGTTGGCCACAAGCAGTTTGCTTTGTTGTTGTTGGAGACCAGCTGCAGCCACTTCTTAATTCACAAAATTGCCATGAAATGAAAATTTATAGAAACAAAATGATGAAATATGCAACCATACAATAAGCTAAACAAATTTTTTTTTTGGCCTGCACACCTCTTTTGACAGTACCTTTTGAGTTAGGGGTAGAGTCTAAGCTTGGAGTTTACAATTGTCTACTTCAGCAGTAAAGAACTGTGTGACTTGTGACCTCTAATATTTTGTGCTATGTGTCTCCTTATTAATTTAACCTATTCTAATATATAAAGGTTTTCAGTAAACGCTTTGTGGTTCACAACATCTGGATCATGCTATTTGTTGGAGTGGAGAGTGAGAAGAAAATGTGGTCTCTGGGCCAAGTGCCTCACTGCACTTACTGGTCCTGGCCCAAGAATCCTGTGTGCTCGAGACAGAAGTGAGCTGTAACCCCCTGAAAAACGCACCCTCAGTCTCCTTCTGGAGTGTGCTGCACAGTTGATGGGGTGGAGGGGAGGAGGTTACATACCTCAAGAGAATAACTTGTGTTACTATTGACACCAGTGTCCCAAAGCATGAGAAATATATGTATTTATTGTGAAGTTTCCTGAGTATTGGAGTTGTACTACTTTTCTTTTCGAAGTAAAAAATCATTTTGGAATCACAGCTACTGAAGCTACTTGAACTTACTGCCTAGAACTTATCCCAAGGAATATAACTCTCACACTTACTGCAATAAAAACAAATGATGTTTACAGTGTGCAAACTAAGAGCAGTGGTTCTCAACCTGATCCTCTGGCCCTGCCTTGCCAAGCTGTCTATTAGAGTATGCTCATTAAGTGTGAATGTGCTGCCTCTCCTGCTGTTTGGATATACTGAAAGCCAAATTAGCTGAACAGGTCCTGAGAACCACTACCAACAAGCTGCCATAGGCATTGGAGTGGAGGAGTAGCCTAATGGTTAGAGCACTGGCTTGGGAACCTAGAGACCAGGGTTTGATTCCCACTAGCACTCCTTGTGGCCTTGGGCAAATCACTTAACCCTCCATTGCCTCAGAAAAGTCCAAGTTATCAATATGTTTAATGTACATTACCAAGATTAAGTTACAATGTAAACTGCTTTGATTGAAATGATAAAGCAGTATATAAAACCTGTTAAATAAATAGTCAGGCATTGAGGAATGTCAGAAGATAAAACAGCTTGAATCATGATCCTGTATATGGTGAAAACAAGGAGCAGGCCCTTAAAAAGCCTTTATCCAATTCATATAATCAGATACACTTGAATATATGGAACTTTGCATTCTAATTAAAGCCATGCTATATGAACAACATGACTAAAAAGCCAACTGTACTCTCTCTTGGTCTTCCCAAGATGAACTTCTCACTGTTGTGCAGCAATTTGACATTTAAATTGTTCTTCATCTTGCAAAAAAAGACCAAAAAGATAAATAGTTGGTAATGGGGTTGTCATATTCACATTAGATTTAGACTAGATATCTGGTTTCACCAGCCCAGATTTCTCATGGGAGCAATTTCTCCAAGTGGGTTAATTTTGCACATACCATGACAGTAATGAATCTCACGCCTAAGCCAGGGTACATGGAGTGTGATCTCAGTCTCTGAAATCTTCTGCTAACACTTGCCATACAGGATCAGATCATCCATTCAGCGAGAATGTTCTTACCACAGGGCCTCGTGCTTCAGGAGGCCCTGCGCTAACTCCATTCTGTACGTGGTGTTCAGTTTGCAGGGCCGGCCGGCATCAGAGGGAGCCAGGGAGACCTGGCTGACCTCTGCATAGCACCAGAGTGAAGAGCGGCGTTCAGCAGCTGTGTTCTCCTGAAGTGTGCTGAATGCCGGGAAACAGGAAATGCCCTTTAACAACCGGCGCGCCAGCGTGCTTCAGGGGACACAGCTACTGGAGCGAAGGAACATGCTGCTCTTCAATCCAGCACTCTGCAGGGGTAAGTCGGGGCTTCGGGCTTATCCGGCTCCAACTCAAGCCAGTCAGACAGGCACGGGGCTCTTTGGTGGGGGCTAGGATAGGACTGGAAATGGCTGGTGGGAGAGATAGAACTGGAAATGGGCTGATTGGGGGGCTTGGACTGGAAATGGTCTGATGGGGGAGGCTAGGACTTGAAATGGGCTTATGGGGTGCTAGGATAGGACTGGAAATAGCTGGTGAGGGGGCTAGGACTGGAAATGGACTGATTAGGGGAGGCTTGGACTAGAAATGGGCTGATGGGGACTAGTATAGGACTAGAAATGTTGATGGACTAGGATTCAAAATGGGCTGATGGGGGGCATGGACTGGAAATGGGCTGATGGGGGGCATGGACTGGAAATGGGCTGATGGGGGTCTAGGATAGAACTGGAAATGCTTATGGGCTAGGATTCAAAATAGGCTGATGGGGGGTATGGACTGGAAATGGGCTGATGGGGGGGCTAGGATAAGATTGGAAGTGATCTTATGGGGAGCTTGGATGAAATGGGCTGATGGGGGCTAGGACTGGAATGGACTGATATGGTGCTAAGATAGGACTGTGACGGGGGCTAGGACTTGAAATGGGCTGATGAGGGGCTAGGATAGGACTTGGAATGGCTGATAGGGGGCTAGTTTGGAAATGGGCTAATGGGGGGAGCTTGGACTGGAAATGGGCTGATGGAGACTATGATAGGAAATTGGCTGAAGGGGATGCTTGGACTGGAAATGGGCTGCTGGAGGGACTAGGATTGGAAATGGACTGATGGGAGGCTAGGATAGGACTGGAAATGTCTGATGGGGGGCTAGGACTGGAAAGGGCTGATTGGGGGGGGGCTTGGACTGGAAATCAGCTGATGGGGGGCTAGGACTGGAATGGGCTGATGGGGGGCTAGGATAGAACTGTGATTGGGACTAGGACTGGAATGGGCTGATGTGGGGACTAGGATAGGACTGTGATGGGGCTAGGACTGGAAATGGGCTGATGGGGGATAGGATAGAACTGGAAATGGCTAATAGAGGACTAGAATTGGAAATGGACTCACGGGGGTAGTTTGGACTGGAAATGGGCTGATGGAGGGCTAACATAGAACTGTGATTGGGGCTAGGATAGGAAATGAGCTGATGGAGGGCTAGGATAGGACTGTGATGGGGCTAGGACTTGAAATGAGCTGATGGGGAGCTAGGATAGGACTGGAAATGGCTGATAGAGGACTAGGATTGGAAATGGACTCACGGGGGTAGTTTGGACTGGAAATGGGCTGATGGGGGGCTAGGATAGAACTGGAATGCTGATGGGCTAGGATTCAAAATAGGCTGATGGAGGGGTATGGACTGGAAATTTCGCTGATGGGAGCTAGAATAGGAAATTGGCTGAAGGGGATGCTTGGACTGGAAATGGGCTGATGGGGTACTAGAATGGGACTGGAAATAGTTGATGGGGGGCTAGCACTAGAAATGAGCTGATGGGGGACTAGGATAGGACTAGAAATGGCTGATGGGGGAACTTGGACTGGAAATGGGCTGATAGGAGGCTAGAATAGGACTGGAAATGCTGATGGGGGGCTAGGATAGGAAATGAGCTGATGGAGGGCTAGGATAGGGATGTGATGGGGCTAGGACTTGAAAGGGTGGATGGGGAGCTAGGATTGAACTGGAAATGGCTGATAGGGGACGAATTGGAAATGGACCCACGGAGTAGTTTGGACTGGAAATGGGCTGATGGGGTGCTTGGACTAGAAATGGGCTGATGGGGGGCTAGGATTTGAAATGGTCTGATGGGAGGCTAGGATAGAACTGGAAATGGCTGATGGGGGGACTAGGACTGGAAAGGGCTGATTGGGGAGGATTGGAATGGAAATGGGCTGATGAGGGCTAGGAATGGAAATGGGCTGATGGGGGACCAGAATGGGACTGGAAATAGCTGATGGGGGGCTAGAACTGGAAATGAGCTGATGGGGGAGTAGGATAAGACTAGAAATGGCTGATGGGGGGAACTTGGACTGGAAATGGGCTGATGGGGGCTAGGATAGGACTGGAAATGCTGATAGGCTAGGACTGAAAATGGACTGATGCGGAGGGATGGGGGAATGGGACTAGAAGGAAGAGGACTAGGAAGGGATGGGGTTGGAGGAGTGAGGATGGAGAGGGGAAAAGATATTTTGTATGAGAGGGAAGAAAAATGTACGATTGGCCAGGTTTTAAGAGAGTAAGTGGGGATTGATGATGGAAGGGTGAAAAAGGAATAAAGAAAGAAATGGAGGAAAGAACAAAAGGGGAGAGATCAGTATGTTAAAACAGATGTAGAGAGAGAATGGAAAAAAAACAGGAGAAGAAAGGGCCAATAGACAGCAGACAATGGAGAGTTAGCAGAAGACACAAAGAAACCAGAAGAAAGTGACTGGAGCAATTGCAACTAAAAAATAAAATGCTCAAACAACAAAAGGTAGAAAAATACTTTTTTATTTTGAATTTATTAACTTGAATATGTCAGCTCTCGGAAATGTGCATTGCTAAAGTCTTTCTGTTTTGTTTAGTACAAGAGGAAATTAATTTATAGTTTTATTTCTCTGAGACGTATTGGTTTAATATTTGCAGTGTTGCCTTTTAATAGGTAGGGTTTGGCGCTTTGTGAGTCCTGTTAGTGCTGTTATGATTTGGCGGGTTTGCTATGGGTTCTAAATGGGCAGTGTTTGCAGTACTTCCTAATGTGCCTGGCGGTTGGCACTGGAGTATAGTAATGTAGAAATTTGGTAGTCTTTCCTTATCCAGACACTCATTAAGAGGCATGTTTGCTAAAAGTTAGCACATGTTAACATTATGCAAATATTTATGCAAATTGAGCCTCTTATGCACATGAGACCCTCCTCAATGAGTCTCCGCACATGGCTCCGCACCCCACTAGGGCCGCCCCTGTTGCCACAGTACTCGC
This sequence comes from Ichthyophis bannanicus, assembly GCA_033557465.1. NCBI lineage: Eukaryota > Metazoa > Chordata > Amphibia > Gymnophiona > Ichthyophiidae > Ichthyophis > Ichthyophis bannanicus. The sequence goes on along the minus strand of CM066032.1, from coordinate 1,157,758,568 downwards.
ATTGTGCAAAAGAGAGCTTCCTTCTGGAGTTCCATTTTTTGGCAAGTTCTCTTTATATATCCTCTGGGTTTGTAGCATCATAGTAGCAGTGCATTATCTCTTTTTCTCTGCAGGAGTCCACCTAATAGTTTTCAGTCCTCTTAGTTTTTTCATTAGTTTCTGTGGTTTATCTTCTGTTGCAGTGGGTCCATGAATGAGTTCACCATAGTCTATGGCTCCATCATTAGCCACCATCATTAGCCCAAGTGCATAAACTACGGGTGGGCACCTTTTTATCCTGGGCAAGATGTGGCCAGTAGGTATCTTTCTTTTTTCTTCCTGCTACACTTTTATTGTAATGTCACCTTGTTGAGATTTGGTATAGATTTTATACAACAGGATCACCACGTGAAGATACTCATCAAGACTTGTGGAGCAAAATATTCCATCCCCCTTTTGACCCCATTTCTCGCCTGTGAGATGCATAAAGTATCTTAACGGTGGTTGCCATTGCTGTTGCCTGAGGTCATGGGTATGTTGTGAGGCTTGTGTAGCATGACAGAAAATATGTGGAAGAGAAGGGTGTTGACTTTTTTTGTCTGGCTTGAGAGCAAAGTTTCTTCTGAGGTGAAGATGATGGTGCCGGTGCAAGCCAGGTTTTGAGTTGTGCGAGCCTGTGAGTGGATCAGTGCGTGTACAGTGTAAATGTTGCCACTTCTAAAATAAGTGGTTATAGGTTGAAAAGACTATGGGGTCATTTTAAAAGTCTTATTTGAAATTTGGACATCCGAAAATGTGCATGCAGACATCTAAGTCACAGAGATGTCCCCAGAGCCAGTTTACAAACAGCTTTCAAAGACATCTCTGGTGCGGGGACATCCAAGTAGGCAGGTTTGTGACAGAGGTGTCCCTGGGGCACTGCAATGGACTTAGACATCCCTGCTTAATTTCAGAAACATCTACAACACAGTCCAAGTAAAGATAGCATTTTACCATCCCCAGGCACAATCACAACGATAGCAGCAGTGGGATTTGAACCTTTGCTTCCCTGGTCCTAGCCCACTACTCTATACCATTAGGCTATTACTAGACATCCACAGTCTGGGGTACTATTCTGGGGACATCTATGTACAGTAGATGCCTTTGCATATGGCCACAGCAGGGATGTCCACATCTGTGAAAGCATGCCGGTCCTTTGGATGTGACTGCTTTTTTTTTTCAGACATTCTGACTTACATGTCCTAAATGTGTCTTCATATGTACCTAGGTGGAAAGCTTAATGGCAAGCAATATTGAAATCAGTGCGTGGTTGCCCTTAATTGCAATGTTTAAAAATGCTGTTTATCATAAACAGCACACTGGCAAGCTGTGTATTGATCAGTTCAAAATTATGTGGAGAAAAAGAATCTGTGTGTCTTCTAATATTGTACTCCCAATGCCCTATTCATGACTATAGAACCGAAAATATTTTAAAAATGGTTTTAAAAGCGTGCGATTTGGGCTGAGGTGTTGCCTTCAAATTTCATTTTATGCCCTTTCACTTGCTGATACAGTATTATGTCGAAAGAATTTGCAATGCCCTCTGCTCTCTCTCCAGTTTAGGGCAACTGAAGTTGCAGTATCAGAGTTAGCTCGGGAAGAGAAGTGAGAGTCTGAAGGGGAAGGAGGAGGAACCTTGAATAGGCCAATTTTTGTTCACAATCCACCCCTTGTGTGGGAGACAGGAGACTACAAAGTGGAGTAGTTCATGCTAAGGAAATAAGCATTAGCAGTGGTCTGTTTCTTTTCAACATTCTCATGGGCAATATTATGGAGGGGCTGTCAGAAAAGGTTTGCCTTTTTCAAGTTGATAAGCAAAATCTGCAACAAGATAGACACCTTGGCAGGTATGGAAATACAAATGAGAAGGGATTTAGAGAACCTTGAGGAAGGATCTAGAGTTTAGCAGCTAGGATTTAATGCTAAAAAATTCATTGTCATGCATTGATTTTTTTGATTGGATGACCAGGGAGTTGGACTGAGGGAGAGCCCTAGATGTGGTGTATTTAGATTTCAGTAAAGCCTTTGACACCATTCCACACCTAGGGGCACCTAGGAATGGATTCTAAAGTTACTGATTGGATTAGAAATTGGTTGAGTGTGAGGTGACAAAGGGTACAGGTAAATGGAGCTCACTCTGAGGAGAAGGATGTTACCAGTGGTGTGCCCCAAGGATCTGTCCTTTTTCCGATTCTTTTTAACATATTTGTTAGTGATATTGCGGAAGGGATGTTGGGTAAGGTTTGCTTGTTTGCAATTGATTCCAAAATCTACAATAGAGTAGACACCCAGGAAGGAATAGATAACATGAGGTAGGATCTAGCTAAGCTTGAAGAATGGTCTAGAATTTGGAAGCTGAAATTGAATGCTAAAAAATGCAGGATCATGCATTTGTGCTGCAAAACTCCAAGGGAAGAAGTACAATGAGGGGATGAGGTACTTCTATCCACAAATGAAGAGCGGGACCTGGCGAAATTGTGTCTGACAAAGTAGCTAAACAAGTAGAAAAGGCGACTATGAAAGCCAGAAGGATGCTTGGGTGGATAGGGAGAGGAATGTCCAGCAGAAAAAAGGTGGTGATAGTGCCTCTGTATAAGTCTCTGGTGCGGCCTCATTTGGAGTACTATGTGCAATTCTGGAGACTGCGCCTTCAAAAGGATATACAGTAAGCAGGTTGGAGTTGGTGCAGATGGTGGCCACTAAAATGGTTAATGATCTTCATTATGAAGCATATGAGGACAGACTTAAAGATCTTAATATGTATACTTTAGAGGAAAGGCAGGATAGGGGAGATATGATAGAGACATTTAAATACCCTCATGTTATAAATGCACAAAAGAGTCTCTTTCAATTGAAGGCAAGCTCTGCTATGAAGGGACATAGCATGAGAGTGAAAGGGGATAGACTCAGGAGTAATATGCGGAAATATTTCTTTACAGAATGAGTGGTAGATGAGTGGAATAGTCTCCCAGTGGAGGTGGTGGACACAAGGACAGTATCTGAATTCAAAAAAGCATGGGACAAACACAGAGGATCTCTAAAGGTAAAAAGAGGACTATTGTAGTTGATATGGAAGGGCAGACTAGATAGGCCATGTGGTCTTTTTCTGCCGTCATGTTTCTATGTTTCTATTTGGGATGCAAAAAAACAAGTGAGCAGTGCAATACAGGGGAGGACCTTTCTCAAGGGAAAAGAGGCTGTAGAATGAAGGCGAAAGAGGTTAGAGTCAGGAATAACATAAGAAAAGATTTCGTTACAGAAAGCATTTTGAATGTATGGGACAGCCTCCTAGTGGAGGTGGTGGAGATAAAAAAAAAACATGGGAGAAACACAGAGGAGCTCTGAGAGAGAAGTGAGTGTAGAGAAGAAACTTCAGGGTGGATAGACCATTTAGGATTTTTCTGCCATCATGCTTTCTCTGTTCCTATGTTTTTGGGAGTTGTCCTCAACTTTGGAAATCCAAGGTATGTGGGACCTCAAACTGATAATTCCCATTTCCTGGAATCCCCAGTTTTGGGATCTCACTTTTTTTAGTGCCTAATTTTTTTTTAAACAATTGACTTCCATTGAAGTCTGTAAATTCATCTACACTCTTGGGTTCCTCACCCCCTCTCCTGCCCTCACGGACAAGAACCCCAAGGCTGATTTTATTATTTTGTCTAGAAGTTTCCTCCAGCTTCTTTGACTTACAACTCAATCAAAACAAACATCCTTTGAGCTATGGTACCATAAGCCTTCACTCATAATTAGCAGGAGTTTTCCCCATATTTTTATATCCCCTCTTACTCACTTAGTCTAATTACTGCAGCGAGGTCAGAGATCATTGATCCCTTCAGAATCTAGTAGAATGGACCCTCTATCTGACTGCTAGATGTTGCTGCCGAGCAATGGCTAGGATGCTCTCTATCTTCTTCCCAGGGATAGGGGGTGAGGGCTACGAACACTTCCTTCACAGTATTCCCAGACTGAATCAGTTCAAGGAGCAAAAGTTCTGACCTGGGAATCCAACTCATGTCCCACAGTACTACGACCGAGTCACCAGTCCAGAAGAATCATTGCTATTAATGTCGTCTATCCATTTAGAAAAAGCGACACGGGTGGATATGCTTACCTGCAGACATATTACAAAAAACATATCCCCACTTTAGCATAGAAAGACTCTCTGTGAACTAGCACGAATTATATATATTTTTTAAATGCTCTAATGCATACTGGTTCACTTTGTCAAGCAGCAGTGATTCATGACTGCAGACTAATTGGCTATGAATTGCATTTTGCACTATGGCTCAGGGCAGACACCAATTAACACTTGGCAAACTGAAAATTCATTTGCCCAGCTGACATTCAAAAGAACTAGTCTTAATTTTTTTCTCACTTTTGAAGTCATAAGAGAGATCAAAGTCCAGATCGGAGAGCTGTCTAATAGAGCTTCTTTGTGGAGTCTATTCTAAAGAGAAGCCAGAGCAGTATTGAAAATGAGTACCTTAATGTAACACTTTATTACTATCATTTGCTGAAGCTGGTAAGGTGCATTTTTTAAGGATCAAAAGATGAAAGGTAACGTGTTGGGCTGAAGGTTTATATGATTATTTTAATCTAGAGATGAATATACTCTTTGTTTAAGACTTTCTCTATTGGTCTGAGGAATTTTTCTGATGTGAAATTATATAGAGTGATGAAGGAAACTGAAACACCAAACTGCCCATATTCCCAAATATACTTCATAGTTTAAGGGAAGTAAATATTGCATTGGGTTGTACATTTTAGTACATTCTCAAAAAAAAATAATGTTTTCTTTAATGGACAATTACTTGATGCCAGAGTTGCCTTTTGTGGAAAATCTTATAGATTTTTGCTAGCAACCTATTTTCTGAATATACAGGGTGGCCCAAAGAAATGTGAGAACATCCCGTAGCATATAAGTTATTTAAAAATTCAAAGAGACAGATGTAAACGATTGACAAATTTTAAAAAAAAAGATGGCGACCAGAAATTGTCGAAATAAAGACATTATATAGCTAAAAAAGGTAAATAAGTAAACTATTTAAGCTTTTAATTTATGAGATGTTCTCACTTTTTTGGGCCACCCTGTATGTCTTACCACTGCTGTGTTGTGCACAACTGGACTTACCATGCCAAGATTCACTCTTTGGGGAGTAATTTCATTAACCTTAGCCTATATACAATGTTGATGTACGCATGGAAAAGGTCTCTTATAAGAACAAGCCATGCATAACAGTAGGTGCGGTGCATGATGACGCACACTTGTAGAGTAGAAGTACTCAGGGATGGAGTTAAGGCAGAGTATGGGCAGAATCGTGATTTTATAGACAAATTTTATGAATGTATGAAGTACAAAATTAAGAAGATTAAACAAGTAAAATGCAAGAAGAAATTTATGGCTGCTATACTTATCTGAATAGCTGTTACATAACTTTATAAAATATGTGTGTATACACTAATATTTAAGGTCTGCTCTTGAGCAAATGTAATGTTTGCACCATCAATCTACGCACGATTTCTGCAGGATTTGTGTTAGCACTTTGTAAAGACGCATACTAAGGGGCTTGTTTACAAAGCCGCGGTAGCGGTTCGCGATCGTTATCGGAGCCGCAGCCCCATTGATTTCAATGGGGCTGCGGCTCCGATAACGATCGCGAATCGCTACCGCAGCTTTGTAAACAAGCCCCTAAGTGTGTTACCTGCTAATGCAGGATTAATGCCCTGTGGTAGCAACTAACCCGCTAAAAAAATCAGATATCGCAGGCAATTTTCTGCAATATCTGATTTTCGTGTGTTGCAGCTCCCTAAGAGTGGAATCAGAGCGGATCGGAGTGGAGATTGGCCATGGTTGATAGCCACCATTCAAAATAGATTTCAGATGATGGCTGCCAAAATCAGGCCCAATCACGGCAGCAGATAACACCACCTCCTCCTGCCCTTCTCATAGGCCGGCCCAATCAAAGATGGCTGCAGTCTCACAGTGCTGCCCCTTAGTGGGAGGCTAGAGGGCAGCACCTCATGATGGTGGCCTTTTTGTACTGGTCGTAAGCCGGTCAGGAGCGGAGAAGATTATCTCACTTCACCTAATGATAGAGCCACCCCTGCTGCCTGTGCCCTAATTTTTAAAGAGACTATCAAGTGATCACTGGATCTTAGATGATCACCCACTATGAGATCAGAAACACTATGTTCATAAGCACCAGGTCTAGTATCACTCCCTCCTGCATGGGTTCCGGAGCTGCTGCTGGAAGAGATCCCTCTTTAGGGAATCCAGGGTTTCCTTACTTCGAGAGGACACTGCAGCCGGAATGACCCAATCTACATCCGTCAGACTGAAATCACCTAGCAATACTTTCCCCTCTTTATATTGTGATTATACAGACTTCCCTCGCAGGACCATAACGAATCTGGTGCCCCTCTTCCACCCCGCCATGTTCAGTAACTCTTTTTGTGCTTCCTGGAAGCCCAGTGATGGCCCTGGTCCCTTGTAGGCAGAAGAAATAGACAGATTTTATTGAAGACATTCCCAAAATAGCTGTGAATACTTTCCCCTCTTCACAGCTATTTTGGGAATGTCTTCAATAAAATCTGTCTATTTCTTCTGCCTACGAGGGACCAGGGCCATCACTGGGCTTCCAGGAAGCACAAAAAGAGTTACTGAACATGGCGGGGTGGAAGAGGGGCACCAGATTCATTATGGTCCTGCAAGGGAAGTCTGTATAATCACAATATAAAGAGATGTTCCTTTCCCTCTTTCCACACTAACCCACAGTGCCTCCTTCTTAACTTGTAAGCCCTGCTGTTCTGTTCTCTTCCTTTAATACTGTTTTTAATATATAGCTTCACTTTTCCTCCCTTTCTTCCTAACCTGTCCTTCCTGATGATAGAGGGTTTCTCCCTGTAGTGCTTGCTTGAATGTGGGAAGATGGTAGTAGAAAACAGATAAAGTAAGTCATTCTTAAAGGTCTGTAGTGAAATATCCATCTCCACATTCTACATGGCCTTAGTTCTTAAGATCTAAAGCTTTATATTTTGCTGGATTTTTATCTGTACAGATGACTGTCATAGTAGTATCCAAGGATTTGCGAGTCTAGGGATTATGTGGGACAGAAAGATCTTTGGTAACAGGACTGGCAGGCATCTCTTGTTTATCTTGGAACTAGCAAAACCATAATGATAAAATGTATGAGCTGCAGTTCTTGTTTCTGAAGCAATGTGATCATACATAGATAGAATTATGATGCTTCTTTACTAGAGTATATTTTGACAAATTATTTCTCTGTTAACATTATTAAGAAAGGCATTTTTTCTTATGTTATATATGGAGAGCAAATAGTGATTGATATTAACATACTGTATGTTGTTAAAGACCAACATATCTCAATATAAAGTAAGCATCCCTGAAAGAGACAACATACCCTCACTTATTCAATATTTTTGACTACTACTACTACTACCTATCATTTGTATAGCGCTACAGGGTGTTTTGACTATTCGTTCATCATATCAGAGGAGATATAAAAATAAAACATGGTCTGGAATACATTCCTTCCACTTTAATTATAGCCATATAATCAGGGCCCTTCCAGGTACTTGTGACCTGGACTAGCCACGGATGGAAACAGGATACTGGACTTGGTGTACCGTTGGTCTGACCCAGTATAGCATTTCTTATGTTCTTATATCCCAAAATGTCCACATTTCTGCTAATTCTTCGGGTATTGTTTTACCTGCAACTTTTGCACCAGTGTTCATTGTGAAAGTACGGTCTTGCTTTCACTTTGAAAATTTCCTTAGACAAAATACCTGCAGATTTCTGCACTTGCTTTTTACTTTTTCTGAGGGTTCTTTTTCTAACTAAAACAACACATGTAGTTCTGAAAATTCAAAACAATGTGAGCCCGATTCCGAGAAAGATGTGCAGGGCGGATGCGAACATACAACACGTGTACATCCCAGATGTAAACGGGATTCTATACCCGGATGGCTAGACGTGCACCCGTGGAACGGAATACGGGATTGTACGTCTGCGCCGCTAATCATCCAATGCACGATAAGAGGGGGTTCCGTGTGCATGTAAGTGACACGTGTAACTTCCTGCCACTGGGTTTTCAGCGGTGACCGAGAGCCAGTAGAAGGCGGTGGCTTGGGAAGATAGGTGTGCCTTTTTTTGCTATTTCCAGCATGTTTAGTGCTCTGAGAGTTTGCAGGGGGCAGCTACTACTGATATTTTTGATTTGGAATCACAAGTTTAAAAAAATGGAAATATATCAAGCAGGCGATTGGTAGGCGCATTTTAGAGCCGTTGATGTGAGGAAGATTGGGCCTGGTTTGCAGTTCACTTTTACCATTGCCCCTACCTCCTTGGATTCTGAGGCTCTTTTCTCCTTCTATATCCAATGTTTACCTGATGTGTTGTGGGTCGAATGGTAGAGTGGTGTACCTTGCAGCATCAGCAGAGCCTACTGACAATCAAATGAGGCACCCAACCTGTGCATACAAAGGTTGCATCACAGCACTGCCAACCTGCCAGGCCACCAACATATACATAAAAGATTCATAGGTCCATCTGCAAATGGCCAGGACCCAGACCACCAACCACATTCCTAGCCACCCTCTCTAGCATCACCAACCTGTCTGGAGGAGTGGGCTTTGGAAATGCACAGAAAACCACAACTATGGATGCGTGGACGACCCACAGTGGCCTGTGAAACTATCCATCCTCTCTGTGCCAGTCCTGGTCTGTAGCAGGATGTACAACATGTAAAGAAGATGGGGAGACATGTGGCCATTAGGTAAGGGACCACATAGTATATTGAAAACAAGTGATGGGAAAGGATAATACAATACCTTGTATACAGAAGTAAACACGTAAAACCAGAAATGCTGTGAGCACATATGTCACCAATAATCTGTCTATAAAACCTAAGGACAGGCCCAACCAAAGAACCACAGATGACCCAAAAGGAGGGCAGCAGGGTCCACTTGCATGCAAGCAGTGCCACATGAACTGGCAAATGATGCCTCTACAAAGATACCTGAAACAAAAGGGCCAGACCTTGCAACACCACCAAGCAAGCAACAGGATGACCAAGGAGCACCCCAAACAGGTCTGAGACAAAGATGCAGTGACAGAGATCAGGCCCCCAGCACAAATCACTATCCCAAAGAGGGAGGATGCCATGAAGCATCAGGAACCGCATTAAAACAAAATATGACGAACATGACACCACGACACACCTGACAGGAGAAGGCTGCCCATTGAAGCCTGCAGACTAGGCAAGGAGGGCATAAAACAGAGATGCCACAAGGACACCAAGGAGAACACAGAAGGAGCTGCAAAGATCCACGGTGGAGATGGGAGTATCCATCCACCAGGTGGAATGTGACAAAACAGGACAGACACAGAGGGGATGAATACCTTTACAATGCACTGTAGACAGAGACATGCTCACCACCTGTCCATCATTGTCCATATCCCACCCAATCCACCCAGGCATCCCAGTACCATCCACTGTTGCCTGGCCCATCTTACCAGCCCTGGTAAGAGCAGCAGACACAATCATGGTCACGTCCCACCCCAAAGTGAGTACAGAGATACCATGCCACACACATGATAGCGCCCACCTGGAAAGTGGCAGCCAAAATGCCTGTATAGCAACCATAAAACAGGATATGTCAGCCACCAGGTGGACACCAGTGGTGGAGTAGGAGGAGGAAGAGAGCAGCAATGCAGCTCACAGTGAGATGGAGGCAGAAGAGGAGGAGGAACAGCAGCCAGCACCAGCTGTGACACACAGCTACGCCACCACCACAGCAGACCGCCCACCGTTAGCCAGCCCCATAGTACTATCCAGCAGCTCCCCATCAGGGGAGAGTGGGGATGAGGTTGTTACCCTCAGCCTCATGGAGGTGCCCCACTCCCCTGAGGGGGAGGGGCTGGACAGTGCTATGGAGTCTGGGCGGGGCACTCCAGGGTGGGAGGCCCAGGACATCACTGGGGCTGAGGATGGGGAGGCAGGGTACCCCTGGGTGGATGGCTCTGTTCCTCTCCTCTCCCACCCAGACCCACCTAGAGCTCACCCGCCACTCTGCTTTCTTCTTTATGGCCCCCGCCCTCTGGAATTCGTTCCCACACACCCTCCGCACGGAACTGTCTTTCCCTCGATTCAAGAGTATGCTTAAAACCCATCTCTTCCACCAGGTCTTTGCAGATAGATGGTTGCCCCTCTCTGGATGACTTTGAGTTTATGTGGAAACAAGAGGGCAAACTTAATACCCTGTTGTTGCAAGGAGATGCACATTGGCGAGAACTCTCTCTGCTTTAAGGCCACCTGAGCAGAGTAGTCATTGAACAGCAGCAATTGATGCTTCTCATAGTTCAAGGTTTTACAGTGCTGATAAGCCCACAGGATTTTCTCCTTTTCCACCCAAACAAGATATCTTGCTATGGCTGGTCTGGGCTTTGTTCCATCTTCCCTCCGAGGCCCGAACCGATGAGACGGTTCACATCTCCAAGTTGATCGTTCACCCTGGAGCCCCATTGCTATCAGGAGCCACTGCTCATAGAATTTGTAGAGCTTGTCATCAGAGAGAGATTTGGGCAGGCCCATCACGCAAAGATCATTGTGCTGCGACCTATTCTCCTGCTTGTCTACCTATTCCAGGAGTTGTTTCTGTTCAACTGACATCTACCCTACCTGCTCCTCAAGGCATTTTGTTGTTTTCCCCTGTGCTGCCACCCTTTGCTAAACCTCCACCAGTCAGGTAAGTTGTGCCTCAAATCGGTCTTTGATATCGTCAACCATGGATTGAAGCTTATTGAAGCGGTCTTCTAACACAGCAGAGACCACCTTAGAGATCTCTGCCGCCAAATCTCCAGTGTTTGAAGGAGAATTTTGGGCGGGCTCAACAGCCATTTTATGCACTGGGCTGAGGTGTTTAGCAGGCCTTATCTTCAACAAGCACTTGGGCATGCCCCACCGGTACTTTGTCGAACCCACGGCCCCGAGACAGCAGCACACCCTCTCGTTTCTCTTAACCACGGAGATGGGGAAAGTGGGATGCCGGGTTGCCAGATATTAAGCTGTTTTAGAGGCCCTAATCAGAAGCCACAGTCGGCTACGTCTACCGCACCTGCCTGCATCACATGACACCCCTGCTTGTGCGTACTGTACAAATGTATATGCACTCTGTTCACGCTTCCAGCTGCATCTGCTAGCAAAGGATGTACCTTCATGCCAAAGTACATACTTTAACACCAGTCGCTGTTTTATAAGAGGTCATTTATGCACATATGTGGCCCACATACGAACGGGAATGACTTTATAAAATTACTTCCTATATGCTAAGGATATTAACTGTTTTGGCATCCCACAAGTTACTTTGGACCAGATGTATGTTTAAGGCATATTAAGTTTCAAAACATGTACAAAACAATTGCACATTACTGAACTTGCATAAGTTACCACCTTGGATGAATCTATTCATAATAATGGTCAATAAGGCTCAATAAATGAATTAATTAATACATTTCAAAATCCTCACAGATTTAATCTCTGGCTGCCTTCTGGAAGGGAAAATAAAATCCACAGAAAGAGCACTGTGGACTGGGCCGGTGTTAGGTTTCTGAAGCTCCCTCCCTCATTATTATTAATGCTGGCTACACAACAACCCCCTCCATAAGGAGCCTACCCAAAAAAAGCAGCACTATAAATACTGCAGTAGGCCCTGGAACATCCAAACACCTATTTGGAAAGCTGAACAATTCAGATTGTTACAGTACAGATCCCTACGTAGAAACTCCATGTTAACAGAACATCTGGCCTTCGTCACACACTCAGAATACAGACCCTCACCAAATACAGAATAAGTGACCGTAACCTAAAAATAAAAATATGTAGATAAAAATTAAACTGCAACCCCAAGAAACCAGATTCTCATACAATACAACACCAGAGAAATACAAAGATATGCATTTCCCTGTACTGTATAAAGTATAAAGATTGAAAATAAAAGTATTTTTTCTACCTTTGCTGTCTGACCATTTTATTCTCTGATCATGCTGGTCCTAGTCTAAGGTTTCTGTTTTCCTCTGTCTTCTCTTAGCTCTCTATGGTCTCTCAGCCATCTGTCATTTCTTGTCTCCTCTTTTGTTTTCTTCACTTTGTTCCATCTTGGATATTGATCTTTTCTCTTCAGCTTTCTTCCATTTATTTTTCTGTCTATCCACTCAGACTTCACTACTATTTCTTACTATCGAGTCCTCAGTCCCCCTCCAGGACTTCAGTGGGGCCGGTTCTGTGACTTCTTACAGCCATGGGAGTAAAGGAAAACACTGCTGATGACTCCTGCAGCTGTGCAGAGGTGTACCAGGGTGCCAGGCTTCGGGACTCACCAGCTCCCTCTGAAGCCAGTCAGGCGCATGTGGCATCCCTCGTGCGCACACATGCCTAGAGCCAGCCCTGCTTAGGGGGTGAAGATGTCTAGAGACAGTGCCCCACAGAAGATGATGGCCCCCTGCCGCGCTTACCCTGCTTATCGGGTAGCACCAGACCTGACTGTGGACCTCACATTCACTGCTTCAGTTCAGCACTTAAAGGGGCTGAGAAACTCCCAGTGTTTTTTTCCCAAAGATTTTCCTGAACTTCTCAAAAGATGCTTTGCTGGAAATTTGTGGACTTTGAGTGGGAAAAGGGCTGGATTTTCTTATTGCTGCTTTTGCCTGGAATTTTCCTCTTTGGATTTCTAATTGTCTCTTTCCAATTGGAATTGGATTTACTGTAGATCATGCCTTTCTCAGAGTTTAAGGTGAGTTATGTTCAGGTCCTGTCCCCAGAGAGCTTACTATTTAAGTTCGTACTAAGGTAATGGAGGGATATGTGATTTGTTCACAGAGCAGCGGTTGACTAGATTTTAGCATATTTACTGAGAGCCCCATATTTAAAAAATCCACTGAGCTGGTAATTTATGCAGATAAAGTTATCTACATATTCCGTGGAATTTATAGCTAGATAAATGTGCTGATGAATGTATCCAGCTAACATTAGAGCAGTTCTTACCCGACCAGATTTACCTACATAACATTAACCAGCCAACTCCGGATATCAGCACTGACCAGCTAAAGATTAACCACACCCTGGAAACACTTCCAGCCCTATTTCTTTTTTATGTGACTAAATTTTCTCTGGGCAACAATTTTCTTGCTCATTGGAGGAGGGGACGATTAATCCCCAAAGCTTTGCCTAGTTAACTCCTAAAGTTAGCCGGGCAAAGCTTTGAATATCATCTTCTGTAAGTTTTATGGGGGTGTGCGGATGGGGAGAAATGGGTAAATAATTGCAAAAGAAAAAAGTCATGCAAGTATAGTATCTACTGTGTATGTGTGTGCTTGTGTTTATGTCAATCTATTTGATTTAGGCTCTGACCTTGCTTCTGTAGTTATAGACTTACTGGTTAGTGGGGCTGTTTTGCAGCTTGGAAGTAAATGGAGAGAAATGAGATTAAACAATAGAAAGGAGCATTTTAATTTTTTTTTGTTTGTTTCTTTCTTGTTATTGCTCATAGTGAGTTAAAAAAACACTATCATAAAAGAAGGAAGTGCCTTGGTTTTACAGTATATACTTAAACCCATACAGACAACTGAAGCATAGCAGCTCATGACAGAATTTGCCAACAAAAGTCTGACTTACAGGACCAAAAGAGTAGTATGCAACAGTGGATGAGAGGATGATGTTCACACAGGGTCATACCAAGGGTTGTGCGAGAGGTGGAGCCACACAGGGTGCAAGTACAGAAGGGGCTTCCAGGAAGCTCAAAAAGTGTTTGTTACTGGATGGAGCTGGAGGGAGGGAGGGTGCCAGATATGTTAGTCACACAGGGCGCATTTCTAGCTTGGTACTGTGCTGTGTTCTTCCTCTATCTTTGCGTCAAGTCTCTTCTCTCCCCCTCTTCAAATCCATGCTAAAGGCTTACCTCTTTGAGGTTGCATTTAGATCCTAATCCCTTACTCTCTTAGGGGTATGTTTACTAAACTGCGGTAATCGTGAATAACGCACGTTATGATGCTTTAACGATCGTTAGCGCATCATAACGCGCGTTATGATCGTTTAACGATCGTTAGCGCATCATAACGGGCATTATGATGCGCTAACGATCGTAATGCTCCGCGGCGCGGTAAAACACCGCAGAAGGTGGAGAGAGGGCGGAGAGAAGGGGTCAGTGGGCGGAGAGTGGGTGGGGAGAGGCTCCCCTCACACTAACGCACTGATTTTCAGAGCTGAATTCCAACGCGAATGAAAACCTGTCGTTAAATGCACATTACAGGGGAGAGAAACCATTTAAGTGTCAGCAATGTACAGCCCAGGCAGGGAAACAAAAAAACAGTGATAAGTGTGATACATGTGCACAGAACAAAAGGGCACAGAAACACTGAAAATGACCCCAACAAACTGGAAAAAAACAATAACCAAGCTGGCCAATAGTGGTATCAATGAGAAACATCAACCCCTCCTCCCCCCGAGTAAGCTCCATAGAACAGATATAAATCGTGGAAGGGTCTATACGCTGTCCCCATACAAGGTGAATGAGCCCACAGTGAAATAGCGCTGCTCAGGGTTTTCCCCACCATCGGACAGGTGCACATGTCCCGCAACATCAGGGCGGGCATGTCAGAATGGCAACTGGACAGATGCCGGAGAAGGGGATACAGAGGGCCGCAGGCGGCACATGCTGTGGTGGAGCTGGGCCACAGTTTGGACTAGGGTGATGCCTAGGTGGCCCATACGAATGCTGAAACAGCGGAGCAGCCAGACAGCAACTGCTGAAGGTCCAACATGGGCACGAGTGTGTTTCCCAAAGTGTCACAGGGGATAGTACCCACAGCTACCCCCAAGGGCACGGAACATTGGCAGGCGGGGCTGGGGGGGGAGCGTGGACGTCTATGCAGGCACCCCTACCCCAGAACCCGCACCATAGGCAGCTGCCTACCTGCACACTGGATGGCCTGAGACTGCGCACCACCAGCTCCACCAGCAGAAGGGCATGTCAGCATGGTGGCTGAGGGATACTGGTGGTGGAGGGGGCACTGGCAGCTGCCCAGAGCAGACCGTGGCCTAGCCCTGTGTAGGTGGGTGCCATGCACTGCAACAGACCGGCCCTGTCTGACCAACAGTCATGGTATCACCAGGGAATGCACCATCTCTGTGATAACATGGTGGTGCAGTGAACAAAACCAGTATATTCAGAAGCAAAAGGTCACAGGTTCAAGTCCCAGCTGTGGTTTCTGCCAACCCAGTCCTCATATTTTACCCACTACTATAACGTGCTAATACAGACAGAACCTTTCTTGCAGATGACGTAAACATGCCCAAAACACCTACATTTTACCCTACAGAGCACAGACACCATAAACATGCACATTACCTAGAGCAGAGCCTCCCAAATGCAGTCCTGGAGGGCCAAACACCATTCAGGTTCAATGCTGCCTCTGATAAAGATGCCTGTGCTGCATTTCTATGCGCCACCCCCATGGTATGCAGATGTATCTCATGCATATTCATGAGGGACAGCATGAAAACCCAAACAGTGTTTTGCACCGCAGGACTAGAGTTGGGAACCTCTGCCGTAAAGCAGCAGCCAACAGGGGCAGACACACCCGCACCCACAGGCCCCATTATCCAAAGCCTCCTGGAGAGGCAGGATTTTGGGCTCTGCGTGCATCTCCCAATACTAGCACTTGCATACCTTAGTAATGCCACCCTAAACCTGGGAATATGGTACACAGCTATCAAAAGGTTGCTATGATTACTGGCAGATAGCAATTCCTAGGTTAAGTACAATTTTCGGAGTGAGCTGCATCATAGCAACCTTTCTGATGTCTGTGGAGTGTGCTACTTTCGAAAGGGAGACTATGATAAAATGAGGAAAACAGTTAAGAAAAAACTAAAAGGAGCAGTGGCAAAGGTTAAAGACGTACATCAAGCTTGGGTGTTGTTGAAAAATACTATCTTGGAAGCCCAGACCAGCTGTATTCCACGCTTTAAGAAAAGTGGAAGGAAGTCCAAAAAACTGCCAGCATGGTTTAAAGGTGAGGTCAGAGAGGCTGTTGTTGCCAAAAAAGCATCTTTCAGGAAATGGAAAAAAGAGCCAAACGACGAAACCTGGAAACAGCACAAGCACTGGCAAGTCAAATGCAAGGCATTGATAAGGCAGGCAAAGAGAGAATTTGAGAAGAAGCTTGCTGTGGAAGCAAAAACGCGAAATAAAGACCTTTTCAAGTACATTCATAGCAAAAAACCTGTGAGAGAGTCAGTTGGTCCATTAGATGATAAAGGGGTTAAAGGAGCACTAAGAGGCGACAAGGTGATAGCGGAGAGACTGAATGAATTATTTGCTTTGGTCTTTACTGAGGAAGATGTAGGGATGTTACCCATGACTGAAGTGGTATTTAAAGGTGCAGAAGAATTGAAGGAAATATCGATACATCGGGAAGATGTCTTACAACTATTAGATAAACTGAAGAGTAGCAAATCACCTGGGCCGGATGGTATACATCCAAGGGTGTTGAAAGAACTGAAATATGAGATTGCAGACCTGCTATCAGTAATCTGTGAACTATCATTAAAATCATCTCTAATACCTGAAGATTGGAGGATCGCCAATGTAACACCAATTTTTAAAAAGGGTTCCAGGGGTGATCCGGGAAACTACAGACCGGTGAGCCTGACGTCAGTACCAGGAAAAATGGTAGAAACCATCATAAAGAATAAAATTACTCAGCATGTAGATAGTCACAACCTAATGGGAGACAGCCAACATGGCTTTAGACAAGGAAGATCTTGTCTTACTAATCTGTTATGTTTTTTTGAAGGAGTGAATAAACAGGTGGGCAAAGGTGAGTCGGTTGATATTGTGTATCTGGACTTTCAAAAAGCCTTTGACAAGGTCCCTCATCATAGACATTTGGCAAAACTAAAGAGTCATGGGATAGGAGGCAGTGTACTACTGTGGATCAGGAACTGGTTAAAAGATAGAAAGCAGAGGGTAGGGCTAAATGGCCAATTTTCCCAATGGAGAAAGGTGAATAGTGGTGTACCCCAGGGATCTGTGCTGGGTCCGCTGCTTTTTGACATATTCATAAATGACCTGGAAAGTGGAATAACGAGTGAGGTTATCAAATTTGCAGATGACACAAAACTATTTAAAGTTGTTAAAACCCAAGAGGACTGTGAAAAATTGCAAGAGGATCTTGATAAATTGGAAGACTGGGCATCAAAATGGCAGATGAAATTTAATGTGGACAAGTGCAAGGTTATGCACCTAGGGAAGAACAACCCAAACTATGGTTACACGATGCAAGGTTCCACATTAGGAACCACCACCCAGGAAAAAGATTTAGGCGTCATTGTGGATACCATGTTAAAACCCTCGGCCCAGTGTGCAGCAGCGGTCAAGAGAGCAAATAGAATGCTAGGTATGATAAGGAAAGGAATGGAAAATAAAACAAAAGATATTATAATGCCTCTATATCGTTCCATGGTGAGACCGCACCTTGAATATTGTGTGCAATTCTGGTCGCCGTATCTTAAAAAGGATATAGCGATTTTAGAAAAGGTTCAGAGAAGAGCCACTAAAATGGTAAAGGGGATGGAAGGATACTCCTATGAAGAAAGGCTAAAAAGGTTAGGGCTCTTTAACCTGGAAAAGAGACGGCTGAGGGGAGATATGATAGAAGTCTATAAATTAATGAACGGAGTGGAACGTGTAAAAGTAGATCGATTGTTTACGTTATCAGAATATAGAAAGACTAGGGGACATGCAATGAAGCTACAGGGTAAACTATTTAAGACTAATAAAAGAAAATATTTTTTCACTCAACGTGTAATCAAACTCTGGAATTTGTTACCGGAGGATGTAGTAAAGGCTGTTAGTGTAGCTGGGTTTAAAAATGGTTTGGACAAGTTCCTGGAGGAAAGGTCCATAAACCATTATTAAGAAGTGACCGAAGATATCAATGCTTGACCCAGTACAAGCATTGTGGAACTTGTGTCTCTTGGGGAAACTGCTAGGTACATATGACCTAGATTGGCCACTGTTGGAAACAGAATACTGGGCTTGATGGACCTTGGTCTGACCCAGTATGGCATATCTTATGTTCTTATGTTACAGGTCTTGTGTCTGACTCCTACAGTATTGCGTACCATAGCCATGCCTGCACTGTGCCCAGGACTGGTGTGGTGGCCTGGGCTGCCCAACACCTCTATAGTTGCACAATGCTGGCATAGGTGTGGGGAGTGTGTGTCTGTCTATCCAGTGTGTGGTGGCTGCCAACACCCTCCACAGCCCACAATGCTAGCACTGTTGCCAGTATTGGCCTGCCAATGTGCATAATGAGGAGCAAGGTACTGTGGGAATAGCCTGGATAGGGTGGCTTGGCCTGGCCGCATCTGCACAGGGCATAGGGCAATGGCTCGGACATTGTAGTGCCCGGTACCACCTGCACGGACAGGGTGGCCATAGCATGTCTTGCTGGGAGGTCACTCTCACCCTGACTGAGCAGTGACCATGGCATGGCTAGGTTCCCCCATGGTGCTATATAGCATTTCTCTCATGTGATATTTATGGGTTTTCTTTTGGGGCCCAATCACTGACTTATCTGCTTAGTGTGTATACTAATATCCCCGCTCTGGGTACATGCATCTTCTCCAGGACCATGCACAATGGACTAGCTGGCGGACTGTCTGCAGCTAGTATGTGTCTTGCTGGAACACCTTGCAGGTGCAGTGGCTGGAGGCTTGCTGCTGGAGAATGTCAGATAATGGTGGCGGGCAGCTGAGCATTTCCAGACCTGCCGTCTGTCTGCTATTGCGTTATGGATGTGTACTGCTCTGCATTGCCTGCCGTGTAGGGTGTTTGATCCCTAGCAGGACTGGGGTGATGGTCCCCTCTACTGCCACCATTGCAGGGGGGGTAGAAAGTAGATCTGTTGGCGGGAGATCCTGTTCCCCTACCCTGAGCCCCAGAGGGTGCGTTGGGTGGTGTTATGTAATCTCCCTGTGGGTCCCAACACCCCCCCTTCACTTACATCATGTGACCATGGCACCCACACAGGGTATGCACTTTTCTGGGTGCATCATAATCCACAAGGGCTAGATGTGACATACAGATGAACACAGGCATATCCTAGGTGTGTTTGCATTGGCACTGATGGGGACCTGCAGCATAGCCTATCTCAGCACAGCCAGGTGCTGTGAGAATGGTGCTGGGCACCATACATCTCCCTCAGGATGAGCACAGGACCCACACACTGTGACGGTCTGTAGCTACTCTGTGCCACTAACACACACCGTCGGCACCCCCTACCAGGCTGAGGTGCTGTGGGGTGCATACCCCATCTTGTGATCATCTGTAGACTGCTGATTTACATGTGCTGTGCATCCTGGGTACGGATGGGTTGATCCTCTCCTGGTAACCACAGCAGAATGTGGGTGTGGTGCCGTGCAGTCCTCCTGTAGCCAGCCAGGTGTTTATTAGCAGCTCTAGCCCACTGGTTACTTCACTGCCCATGGAGCCAGAGGTCATGGGTTCAAAACCCACAGTGGGGTTCATTGATAGGGCTGTCTTAGGCATTGTCTATTTTTATTGTATATTAGTGCTGCCAGCAGAACCACCCTCAGGGTACTGTCACCTTAGGGTGGCTCATAAGGCGCCCTATAGGGCGCCTTATACGGTGCCCTATAAAGCGCCTTATATGGTGTCCTATAGGGGACATTATAGGGTGCCTTGGCAGACAGCGCACTTTAGAATATGCCCTATGGAGTGCCTTCTAGGGTGCCTTATGTGGCACCTTAGGTTACGCCATTGTGAGGGTGTGTTTGCTGGCAGCACTATTACAGTACAACTAAACTTCCTCACAGCCCAATACTTAACCCTTTCCAGGCCAAGTCCAAAACTTTCGGGATCCAAACTTCTGCCTAAATATTACTATCAAATGGTATATAATACATGACCATGGCAGAGGGAACAGCACTATTGGAACATATTGAATAAGACGGGTACAATTTTCCTGACATATGCAAACTTTAACCCGGCTGCAGAATGTGGATTAAAATATTATAGTAGGCCTTCAAAGGGTTACACATGACGCCTCAGCCAGCCTTATTCATTGGGCACACTGGGGAATCAAACCCATGACCCTTGTACCATCAGTCTGTGTAGTAACCATTGTGCTACACCTCTGTTTCTGTATTTGGGTGTCTGCACGCGTTCTTAAACTTAATGTGCAGTAACGCGCCCTGTAACGATCGTTGCTGCGCGGCACCTTATAACACACATTATTGGTAACGATGTACCGCCCATGTCCTTTTTTGGCATTTCTTCTACTAACGCGGCTCCTAACGCGAATCGCACTAACGCAGTTTAGTAAACATACCCCTTAGTCTCCTTCCCTATTTGACGCCCCCCCCCCCTTTGTTTCTCTTGTATTGTTCTGTCCGTCTCAATTAGATTGTGAGCTCTATGAGCAGGGACTGTCTTCTTTAAATTTCTGTACAGCACTGCATATACCTTGTAGCGCTATATAAATGATTAATAGTTGCAGTAGTAGTAGTAGTGTTCGCAGACCAGGAGAAACCTCGGGGTGCTAGCATCTGAAGACCTCAAGGTTGCGAAACAATGTGACAAACTGGTCACCAGAGCCAGAGCCAGAAGGCTGCTAAGCTGTATAGAGAAAGGCATAACCAGCTGAGAGAAGTAGGTATTTGTGTCACTGTACAGGTTGTTGGAAATGCCACACATGGAGTACTATGTTCAGTTTTGGAAGCTGTATCTTGCTAAAGATATAGAAAGACTTGAAGCAGTTCAAAGGAAAGTGAACAGAATTGCATGGGGTTTGCAGCAGAAGCTATGTGAGAAGAGATCTGAAGATGTGAATATGAATTCTTTAGCAAAGAGGAGGGACGGGGGGGATATGATACAGATGTTTAAATGCTTAAAATTTATTAATGAGCCAACAAACCTTTTCCAAAGATGGGGAGGCTATAAAACTAGAGGACATGAAATGAATACTGAAAGAAAAAAATCTAAAAGCCACGTTAGGAAATATTTTTTTCATAGAAACAGGTGGATGCCTCAAATGCCCTTCTTGGGGAGGTGGTGGGGACGAAACATAGTGATGGGATTCAACAAATTGAAAAGTGTATCATGGCAGTATGACACAATGATGCATTTCTCCCATTTCTAAAATCAGGCAAGTGAGGGGTTCATGTGTGTCTCATAGCAAGTCATGGGAGGTGCAACATGTGTGTGTATGTGTGTGAGATTGGGAGTGTTGAAGAGTACATGCATGTTTATGTGATTCATGGGGAGTGACGGGGGCTGCGTGCATGAGTGTGTCATGTGGTGTGTCATGGGGCGTGTTGGCTGCGTGTATATGTGTGATTGTGTCATGGAGACTGACAGGGGCTGTGTGCATGCATGTATGTATGTCATGGGGACTATTGAGGGCTGCATGTGTGTGTGTCATGGGGAGTGTTGGGGGCTGCATGTGCGTGTGTCATGGGGAGTGTTGGGGGCTGCATGCATGTGTGCGTGTGTCTGTGTCTTCACGAAGTCCCCCCTCCCCCTCAGGTTTCAACCAGTGTTGCTATTGTGAGACTTCAAACTGCAAGATCAGCCTGAACTCCGTGCACTGCGTGGTTCTACTGTTCATTGTGGTGAGGGACACCTGCACAGAGGCATTGGCTGGCATATTCATGTTTGCTTGTGCATGCTTTTGCATGGGCAAACAAGTATCTGTACAGACAGACAACTTCCCCTTCCACTTGAACCCCGACAATAGGCACCACATCTTAGTGAAACACATCTAAAAAGGCATGTGATGAACACAGGGGAATACTATATAGAAAGAAGCGTTCCTGCTCAAAGCAAAACTTAAATGACATTCACACTTCAAAATAGCATAGAGCGAGGGTGACCTGCACAGAGTGGCAATTACAACCCAAAGGAAAAAAGCATAGAACAAGAGTAATTGCATGGGGCGACAGTTAAAACTCTATACCCCTTTCAGGGGAGACTAGATGTCTCATGCTGGTCCATCTGCCATCATTTACTGTATTGTTACATGCATTTAAGCTGTTGGTGCCCATAGCAGTACTGCAGAGTAGTAGGGAGGGACGGTTTCTTCCTCACAGAATATAGCCCTAAAGCAAGTGACATGAGACTGCTGTGTAGCCCAAGCATTTGGTGTCTTCTAAATCAGGTGCCGTAGGCAGTTGCCTGTGGCTAACTCCAGGCCTGCCCCTACACAAGTTAGGAGCTGAGGATATGGGAAGGCTGTGCTGATGCTTGCCACCGAATCACTAGCAATTATTACTTTTGCTCATTTGTTCTCAGTGGGACGGAAGGAACAGCTTGCCTGCAGACTTGCGTTCGGAATTGTGCAGTCTCATAAGATTAGCTTCCTGTGACTGGGTCACTTGTTATGTGGTTTAGTGAGAAGTAAGACGATATGTCATAAGCTGCTCCACCAAATTTCTGTTCAAAAACATGTGATTTGCTGCACATTTGTACAGAGACAATTGCTCCCTAATTATATTTGAGCTGTTTCTCACCTGGATTTAATTGCAGTACAGCATACACTCAGCATACTAGAGTGTAAACATTGCCATTACATTTATCCACATTTGTCTCTGTAATTTCAAAATGCAATAAAACAAACAAATGAGCTAATAGTGAAAGGGATGCAGGATTGTGCTAAGATGGAGCAAGTGGTGCCCAGCCTTTGCTTGTACTGACAAGGCAAAATTCTGGTGGCAGCTGCAGAGTTCACCAAGTAAGTAGCATCAGGTGACTCCTCCATCTAATTGAGTCTTAATAGGACTGGCTGTTTGCTTTGCTTCATGAGAAGCCGCTTAGGTTTTGCGGTAGTTATCGGCCCCTAATTGGAATACCATGCGTATGCGCTTCCAAGCAGGTCCAACTACCACCAAGGTAGCAAGAGGCTTTTTCAGGGTTAGAGGGTAGACGGAATGCTAATATTTTTCAGGGAATTTTCTCCATCAGTCAGGGTATGCCCATTCTTTAGCATTAGTTCAGCTTTTTTTTTGGGGGGGGGGGGGGAGGCAAGGCAGTCTTTAAAATTTACTGCATGCAAAATCAATCATATGCATATAAAACTACTTACTAATGCATGTAGAGTCAATCTGCATACATGTTAAAACGTTCTAACAGACAGTACAAAAAATGTTATTAAAACAAATGTATGAAATGAGCTGAAAATAAAATACCCTAAAATTGGGAAAAAGTGCTAATGAACTGAACATTTTTTTTACCAGTGCACATCCCTGATGTTTTCTGCCCCATGATGTACCTGTTGCTCTTTCTCACCTACTGATATTCTATTTATTTATTTAACATGTTTTTATATACTGCTCCTTCCCGAGATCAGGAGCAGTTTACAGTGAACATCAAAGGAACTTTACATTGAAGCTCCAATGACTTATCTACATTTAACTTATGAGAACTATATTACAACAACTATATACATTATATCAGCAGATATAATCTTGTAGCTCTGAAAGAGGACAAACAAGAGCCACATACTACTGGGGTTTAACTTTAAGAGGTGACGGAGGAAGGGTGGAAGGTTATGCACCTGATAGGAAGCCTCTGTTTCCCTATCAATTTGTAAAATTTGAAAGAACTGTACTGCGCTGGACTATAAGATCTCTTTCAAAACACGCACTGCCAGCTAGTTGTCTTCAGTAAAAGAGCCCCATGGATTAGATTTCCCATAGTTACTATGGTCCTATGGAAAACTAAAATCTCTAGGTTTTCATAGCTTTTAAGAGATCAATAAGATCATCCTTTCTTGACATCTAAAGGCCTATAGGTCTGTAAAACCACAGTCTCTTCTGTTGGTTCCTTAAGAGGCTGCTTGATTTAGAATGACTCTGACATCTCTCTCTATCTCTGTCTGAAATAAATAAAGGATCAGTTTTAGAAAAATGGCAGAATGATAAAAAAAAATTATCATTGGATTTGCTTTTAAGTTGTTTCTTTCCTTTCATAAGTATATGGCACTAAAATATAGGGCTATATAAATCAGTCTAAAATATTCCAGTACTTGGTGTGTATTTCCTACTGTATTTCTTTTAGCTTCAGAAATAGCCAAATCTAAAAATTTGTATACCATTTCGATAAGAACAGCTTGCTGAAGCCTTATCCTTGAAGTACAAACCATTGAAACACTTGCTTCTGGTCTTATCCAGTGCGTTTTGATAAGTTTTCTGTGCTCTCCTGTCCATGGAATGCATTTTCTTACCTTAATATAACTTTATGAAGGAAAACTAACTAGGACCTCCTGGGCAGCTGAAGTTTGCAGATGGTAAAGTAGGGTTCCCCTATAAATTCCAGTTTTTATCTATGTTTGAACCTTGTAATGCAACACTCCATATGGTAATACTTCTTCAAAGAAAGCAGCGCTTCCCTCCTATTAGTGATTCCAGTAACGTCTGCTTTAATTTTTAAGACAAGAGACCAGGGTACCGTATATTCAGTCAGGCTTCCGGGATGTCACAAGGAATATGCATGAAATAAATTTACATTCAGTGGAGACTGAGCATATGTACATTTTTTTCGTATCAATTCATTCTGGATATCCTAAAAACTCAACTGGTTCGGGGGTTTCCAGGACAGGTTTGGAAAGCTCTCCAAGTGATAATTGAACTCACTTCCAGCAACTCACTATACTAATGAGGTCGATTTTGCTACATCAGTACTCCCAAAATGATTCAAAGCATGCACAAAGACTGAGACACGTGGACATAAGAGAATATACTCAGGGCCATTTGGATTCCTCTGACCTCTGCTAGAGCTGAGATTTGCAAATGAAAAATAACTACTCAGATAATGCCTGCTGGAGATCGGCAAGAACAAACAGAACCATAAGTGATCTCTTTTCTAACACTCAAAAGGCCAGCTCTTATAGTAAACTTCAGAAAATGTATTTTCAACAGGATATCATATGGTCTTCATATGCTTGCAGCTTTTATCTTACTTAGGATACTATTTCCTATCAAATGGACAAAGCTGATGAAAATTAGTGGGGAAGAACACTAAAAACTTATCTGGGGTCACCGAAAAAGCTGGTATGCAGTTTATAGAAAAGACTTTTAAATGACTGGTCTGTTGTGTCAGTGTCTCATGCCAGATATTACCTAATAATTAACTTTATATATTATCTTGCTTTTTACATGACAATCTTTCCTATGACAAGTAACAGATTTGTAGTCAATGTTAGTCTTTCTATTGCCTAATTTTTGTAGTAGTTCAAACAGAAAACATACTTGATAGGAATGTTCAAAAAGTCTTTGGTGTCTTTTTGGATATTGTTTTCAAATTTTCAGACTTTTTTTCTGTTTCACACATTTGTATTAATTACATTTTTCTATGCATATTATAATTTTTTCATCGTAGCAACTTGGCAGCATAAGAAATGATGGCGGAAATCACGCATCCAGTCTACCCAATAAGATTGTTGTAAATGCCGCTCCATGTAGGTAGCTCCCTCATTTGTTTAGGGTTGTAACTGCTGCTCAGTGCGTGCTACCCCCTTCTCTGTTGTTTAGGGGAGGGAGTGCTTCTCCAGAGATTTTTTAAGTCTTTATCATATATTTTTTAAACAACTCTAGGGGAGATAAAAGGAATTTAAAGGAAGTTGAGAACTCAAAGATGACTCATTCTGTTTTGCAAAAGCTCCATCTGTGCTACAAGGCACATCATCCTAAATCACAGAAGAGCTAAAAGCTTGTACAGAAGAGTGCTGGTTCCCTAACTTCTCAATCCTCCCAGTATGATCCTCCAGTCCCGTGGAACCTCTCCCACCCCCAAGGATCTATTTAATGCATCCTTAAGAGGACTGCCAGAACATCTCTGAGTTCTGTCTGTATACTGGAATGCATCTCTTCCGGTCCCATGGCTTTGTCCATTTTCCGTTTTGCCAGCAGTTCATAAGTCCGCTTTGCATGCGCTAATAATTCATAGGTTAATAAGTGTTACATTGATTTTACACACACTAAATATTTTAAGGCGTGTTAACAAATTGAATGTGCACTAATGAATGCACATCCCTAATATTTCTCCATATTCTGAGGAAGAATGAGAAAACACAAGGCAGGTATTATCGTAATGTAAATGAGTGTAAAATATGTGCAAAGTAAATAATTAACTGGAGCACCACAGGGCTGATTACAATTGTGGGTCGAGGGAAATGATGGGGCTGCAGCATTTGTGGCCTGGGGTTGAGGCCACGCTGTTAAGCCAAGCCAGGCTGGAATTTATCTTGGGGAGGCCACGGTGGGGCCCAGCCTGGCAGGTAGGCCGCTGCAGGTAGTAACATTGGGAGAGCAGTGGGGGACATTGGGAGAAAGGCCCTGTAGGTCAGGGAGGCCCAGAGCATAAGTGGTGTTAGGCTGCAAAGATCTGAAGGAGCCCCAGCAGTTTGTTTTAAAAATAATAAAACGGAACCAGTAAAAGAAAACCATGGTTTACAGTCACAGCTTAGCACTTCCTGGGCCATTGGAGCTGTGCACGGCTGAGCTGTAATAAGAGGCCAAACAGATTGTTTAAAAAGTTTAAAATAATGAAGAAAGCCACTATCTATGGCTAGGGGATGCCAGGAGGGCTTATGGGCAGCACAGCACTGCATCTGTTTTAACATTTAAAGGGATAGTGGTTCCAAAATTTGCAGGCCAAGGTGAACCGGGCCCCAGAGGGACTCATTGATGGAAGGGAGTCATGTGAGAGAATCAGGGAGGTGGCCCGTGAGTTTTTAGCCCAGAATTTAGAGGACCATTGCCCTATTTTTACAGAGGTGATAACAGCACAATAAAAAGTGTATAATCACAGCCAGCAGCACAAGGCCAGCTAGTTAGGGTCATAAATGATGGCTAAAGCTAGAATTGAAGGGTCAGATCCCAGGAAATAAATTTTTATTAAAAAACCACTGTGGAGCTACAAAGCTATTGTAACTGAGCTGAGCATGGCAGGAGATTAAATAGGGATGTGGGGACCATGGAGGAGGGGTATAGAGAGTCATATTTAAATGTCATTTTATAACTTTGAAAGTATTTTAATATATATTTTATTTAAAACATGTAGTTTTCTATTGAGCCCTATGGCCATTGCCATTAGAAACAACTGAAAATATCAAACATTCTAGTCACATCAGTTGCAGAATCCCAAGCCTACACTTGATGCCTCATTGGTGGCTCTTAGGGGACACTATGGAAACAACAGAGCAATGTTCCAAAGTCAATACCATGCCCCTGGGAACACACAGCTTAATCCTAGTCAGAGATCACCAGGACCTGAATGAAGTAGACCTGTGTTTCAATGGCAGGAGCACTTGAGGCTTGCAGAAAATGGAAAATTGTGAAATTTAGATTTTTTTCCTGTTTGTGAGAGGAGAGAGTACATTAAAATGAATTTAAGCAGCCCCACAACAAATTTACTGCTCTAGATTTGGTGTTAAATCTGAATGTGTCCGAGTGAAACTGCTTCAATAAAGATTTAATTGAAGGCTATGATCTCAAGAACCCAGCAGGGGGTAACTATTAATTAACTGATAAACTGAAGCACATGCCTTGAAATTGGGCACTGATGGCCTGGTGTAAAGAAAGGCAGGCCTACGCTAAAGCAAGGCAGAGAGGCCACGCTAGACTGGAGGCTGGTGCGCAAACATAGCCACTACACACAGAGAAAGCACTTTAATACATTTTGCCAATTGGCTGAGACACCAAACGAGTAGGAGTGTGCCTGGGTCACTATACAAAATGCTCTGGTCTCTGGTTAAACAGGAAACAGAATTATTGTTTCCTTTTAAACTAGACAGGGACAATGTCAGGAATATGAAGGATTAAAGGCGTTCGATATTTCCAGGCTTCAATAAACAACAAAGACCCAATCTCTTTCCCCAATCTGTTTGAACTTTTTACTAGATAATGGCACAGACCTTTCAATTTAAGATGCACTTGCACTAAAATGGTTTATTTAAGGGAGATGAGGGGGTTTTATTCGAGATCTTGCTAAATGTCTGATTAAGTTTTCTGAAGTTAGGTATATTTTCTTTGAACCTGAGCACTTGAGGACATTTCTGGATATAAAGTTTTCTGAACATAGTCATAAGAGTTTCCCAGTGATGGGAGTTGGTAAGTCGGCTGTAAGATGTGACTATGTGACCTAGCATGCTTTTGTTTCATGTTTTATTTTTTGTTTGTCATTTATTCTTTATTTCCATAATTGTATATTTGGTTCACCCCTTATTTTATAGTAACATAGTAAATGACAGCAGAAAAAGACCAACATGGTCCATCCAGTCTGCCCAGCAGGATTGCTTGCTTGCTCAGAACCGGAGATGCAGTGCAGGTTATATAAAGTACATAAGATATGAAACGCTTATCCAGATAGCAATGTCTGCTGTTCTGATACCCACCACCAGCCAGGGCTATCGAGCGATTTCAGTAGCAATCGCTGCCAATATGATCCAACACCTTTCCTCCACCTTCAGTATTTTTTCCTTTACAACCCCAAGAAATGTTTCCATGCTGGCCATTTTCTTATTCATAATTTGTTCCAGAGAGACAATCACCTGCTAAATAATCTCCAAAGAATTTCACCAGTTTTGCTGATTTACAGCACCCGAGAACTCTGCTGCATCCTGCTTGGCTGCGGATACTCTCTAAGGGGGAAAATCTGCATCTCCTCCAAATAGCACAGCGCCAATAACAGGCTCAGCCCACCCCAACAGTCTCTTCCTGTGGGACTCCAAAGCTCCTTTACACCGGACTGTCTCGAATCAACATTGTCTATAGGAACTCTCGAAGAGCATCCACTCATCTTTGCTGGCCCTCCATCTGCAGCACTCAGATTGGAAATGGAACGAGCAGTGGTGATCGCTATCAAGATTAAGAGATACTTCTATCCTGGGAAAGGGCCTCTCATTCACAAGGACAAGCCTCAACTCAGTTTGTCCCGCTTCAGACCTCATGAATTGCAGTAATGTAGACTGCCAGAAATGTAAGGGCACTGAAACACAACATCTCACCTTTGCCTTCATCTTGGTCATAGCCAAAACAGAAAACTTTTAAGAGCTGTAGCTGTACATTCTACACTGTGGATGCCATCTTAGTTCCTGACATTTTTGTTGTTGTCATGGGAGAGTTAAAATGGAAAAATGGATAACTTTTACTTTCCAAGTTTCTACAAGGTAAAAAAAAAATCACTTACAGTATACTATTATGCTTTGACATTCAGTCTTTCAGTAAAATGTTTTGAACATACGTTATTTAACTTCTTTTCAGTTCCCTTCCATTCATTCTGAAATGGCTTCCAGTGAGCCACTGTAACGGTTACAAAGAATATCTTTGCCTCTCCACAAGGAGAGAAAACAGCCTAGAATATCCAAGGACATCCATAAGGGAGTCTCCGCAGCATGACAGTGGAGAGCCGTTACCACCAGTAAAAGGAAGAGCCTCCATCCAAAGAAATGCTACAGGAGCCAGTGGTGAGGGAGGCAAAGGGAGCCCTGGGAGACATGGCTGCGGCAGATAGAGACAGAGCAAGCTATGGCAGTAGAGGAGCTGCAACACTAGGCTGCAGCTGCTACACACTGGAAAGAAGATCCAAAGCAGCAAAAAAGACCAGAAATAAGCAAAAAAAGGTCTGGAAGTCAAATGCAACCTGCAGGAAACAGCATGATGTGACAAAAGGCCCCCCCCCCCCCCCCACCCGGGGCCAGCCCAAACATTAAGTAAACTAGTTGGTCACCTAGGGCGGCAACTGCTGAGGGGTGGCAAAGAGCAGGGCATTCAAAGCTAAACAATAGATTCTGACAGGTGGGGAGGGCCATAAAATGTAAGGTTTGCCTAGGGCACCAACACCTTGAACCAACTCTATGTTTATGTTTATGTTTATGTTTATTGTGTCTTGATAAAATCGCCCTTCTCCAAAATCAGAGCGATGTACAATTTAAAAAAATCAATATTAAAATGGCCAAAGCCATGAAAGGGAAAGAGAAAATGAAGTTACAAATTCTTTATAAAACCATAGTATAAGCAGGAAAGATAGAAGAAAGGATAGAAAGAAGACAGTTAAAAGTTCTTTATAAAATCATAAATATAAACAGGAGAAACAGCAAGGGGTAGGAAAGGAAACAAAAGGAGGGTAGGAACAGGGGAATGGAAATCACACAAAAGGGGAGGGCACATCATTAGCAAGGGAAAAAAGGTGGGTTTTCAGATGTTTTTTGAAGGTGAGGTGGTGAGGTTCTAAACGGAGGGAGGAGGGTAGGGAATTCCAAAGGGCAGGGCCAATAAAGAAGAAGGCAGAGGAACGTGTGGATTGGAGATGGGCACGGGAAGGGGAAGGAAGAGTGAGACGGTTGAGGTGAAAAGAACGAGGGGTGTACTGAGGGGAGCGAAAGGAAAGAAGGTCGGCAAGATATTGAGGAGTACCGGTGTGAAAAACTTTGTGAACCAAAGTGAGTCTAGGGTCAGTCCTGCTTCTACCCCAAGGGCACCGCAACAGACTGAAGACTGATAAGTCTGGGAAGAAACCTTTACATCAGTGCCTCAGAATAAAAAAGAAAAAAGGTAGACTAGAAGTCTCAAGGGATCCACAGATGGAAGAAGAAAAAAAATCAGTCAACCAGACCCATGGAGGAGGAGGTGGACCTGGGCAGAATACATAGTCAGGGCCCTGAGGAAAAGGAGCAGTCTTGATGAGACAGCTACTGACAAAGGCTGAGCTGTAGAGCCAGAAGAAGAGTTGAGAGAGTTTAGGCTAAGGAAAGTCACCAGCCACTAGAGCAGAAGGAGGAATTGCCAAGAAGTAGTGGAGAATAAGGCACCTGGAATGTGGGCTGAGCAGAGGAGCAAGAGAGAGAAGCAAAGAGCTGTAAGGAGGTGACTGAGACCAACCGATAGTCAACACAGCAGCAGTGAAAGAGAGAGCCATGGAAGGCTGCAATGTGGGAGGAGCACCGTATGGCCAGCCCCACAATACTTACAACTTCCTGACAGCTCACACTATTTACACATACATTACGATGGCGCTATTTTGCCCAAAGTTCTGAGAAATTTCACTAATCTGAGATCTACGAATTTACACATGTTTACCTGTTAAAGTACTTTCCTTCTCAGAAGTATCTGCAAAGCAAGAAAGGGTAAAGAAAATTAAGGAAAGAATCTCGAGTTTTTGGAAGCACAATATATTAGCCCCATAGGGAAATTTACAGTATCTGATGCTAAGACTAGTTCCTGGAAACCCTGTTTAACTAAAAAGAGAAAGAAAGCAAAGGAAAAGTTAGATTCACAATATAGATAATGTATAGAATGGGTTATTAAGGCGCGTGTGAAGGAGTGCTGGGACGCACATTGATAGCTAGCATGGGGACATGCCAGTCAGTTAATGCACCGAAATTTCCATGCTAATTGTCCATGGCGCGTTAGGGGAGCAAGTAGTCAGGGCAAAGAGTGGGCAGGGAGAGCGCCTTGCAGTCAGCATGCCCATAGGTGGAGGTAAGTGTATCCATGCTAATGTGGCACGAATTAGGGGAGAGCGCTGATCATGAATTGGGGAACATGCTTTCCACACCCCCAACAGTTGATGCCATGGCATTGCACCTAACGCGCAAAGGTTTTGCATGCTATTGGTGGGGTAGGTGCAAATCACAACACACTTTATTAAAAGGGCCCCTTAATGTTACCTGCTACTTAACTATTTCTGATTGAAATTGGGAAAGGAACAGCTGAAATTCACCTGTGTCCGATATATTCTGAAATGTGGAGAAGGAGGAACATTATTGTATGTTCAACTATTGCTTTTTCTTGACAAGACAAATGTTAACTTACCCCTTATTTTTAGAATTTCTTTTTACCCACTTAGTTTAAATATGTTTGTTTATGCTTATGTTTATTGAGTTACTTGATATACCACCCCTTCATTACACCAGTGTGGTGTACCAAATAATAAATTATAGATAGATGGCTAATACCGAAAAAGAAAGGAACTACAATGTTGGATAGGACAGAAACAATTCATTGATATATTTAAAAAAATTTTAAGAAGTATATCATGATTATTTTAGTCTATACGTAATAGTATAAGAATTTAATAATTTGTTAAGTTGATTCTCTGTATGCACTAATCTCTCTCTGTAACCTCCAGAGAAACCATTTATCATTGTCTTATTCCAAAATGGCTGTACCCTCACTAAGGCAGAACAGTATTTACCAAGTGCTTAGGTCAGCTCTGGTGTAGTTTGGTGACAGCAGCACTGTGACAGGGGAGCCTCATGGTACTCACCCTCCCCCGCAGCTGAAGGCCTGAGCTACAGTGCCATGAGCTTCCTTTTGCAACTACTTAAGGTTTTTACCTTCTTTATGTCCTTCTTCAAATGCACTTAGTTGTTACAGCTGCAGTCCTTGACTGAGGGTCACACATTGGGATTCACTCTGGAATCATGTATGAATGGATTCTAAGGGGTAGGTTTACTAAGGGCTGTTAAGGGAGCAAAGGTGCCGTTAGCGGGCGTTATCAGCACCTGCTAGTGGTTAATGGGACAGAAAGCGCTGATAATGCTGGCTTAAGGGCCGGTAGCATGTTACTGGGCAATAAAGTACAAAGGGGTGGAGAAGGGGCGTTAATTGGGTGGATCATGGGCGGAGGCAGCATGTGTTCCCTTAACGCCGGGTGCTATTAGTATGCATTACAGGCATAGCCACTGGGAACCTTAACACCTACTCAGAGCAGGCATTAAGGGCTCCCTTGCAGGGAGAGAGCTGTTTTCACACATTAAGCACTAAACAGTGAGCAAATTGAGATGTATGCAGGGTGCACCTTCCAGACCCTAGCCCTGAAATGAGGGATAGTTCTGGCCCATTGGCAGTCACAGCATTGTGCTGTTTTAATGAAGGGCACTATGTTGTCGGTGTCAAAGTGCCTAAGGTGGTGCCACATGAGCAATTCAGTGGGGCCAGCCAGTCTTCTAGGAGACCTCCTAGGGATTACATCCCTGCTGGCCGATGCGACTCTGCTGTGACAGCGGCGGCACACACATACATACCACTGCTGTCAGAAAGGAGTCATACCACCGCCACTGCTACCAAACAGCCATGTTAGTATTGTGTAGGGGAGGAGGTGGCAGTGGCATCAGCTTCTACCTAATGCAGAAGAAATCTTTTTCCCAGCCCTGCATGTCAGGTGCAATGCTCCTGTGTCTACTTTCAGGGACATGCCAAGCATGTCACTGGCAGGTAAAGCAGAGCCCATACAGTGTGTGGTGTTAGCATGGGTGCATGTAATGCCACCTACTGAACTGTTGGTAGGTGATCCTGGGCTAAGGCAGTTCATGTGTGGTGAGAACTATGCGCCAACTGTGCAGATCCCATCGTGCCTATACTGTGCCCCATCCTGCCCACTCACAACCTAAACATTAGATGTACAGTGTATATGGAAATGTCCTGCATTGTCAGTGGCACACATTAGCAGCCAATGCATGTCCCAATGCACAGTCAGTGCGCACCAGAATACATGTACTCAGCAAAACCCTTGTAGCCAAATGGCTTCTATGGCAATGCACATAACAATGCCAATGGCACAACTCCGTTGCATGGGAGTGAGACAGTGAACTGTCTCTGCAGAGGCAGCAGGGTCACAGTCGCAGTGGGTCCCCCCTACAGGTGGTGGTTCATCATGGGCAGGGTCAGCTGTCTGCAGAGTGGTTGTGCTTGCGTCCGTGTAGAATGCAGTGTATCATAGGAGATATAGCCACCTCCCTGGCCATCCCCTGGACCAAGTGCTCATCCTCCATCAGCCTAGTTTTAGGGCTACAAGCAAACTGTATGAGCATCTGAGGCCTCACTGGACCCTCTGACTGGCCATACCAGGGCTCACCAGCGCCTAAGAGCTCTACCTAACTTTGCCTCTCGCTTCCTCCAAACATTATTTGCTGCAGTAGGTGGACTGGGCTGCACCCAGTTTGCCAACTGCCACATCAGGTACTGCCAGGGCCATGCCAAGGGTTTCTGCTGCTATAAGCAAAGCCTCCCTTTGCAATCACCCCCTCCCCCCACTGCTGACTCAAGGTTCGCTGCAGCATGGAAGGGAGGATTCTCCATGCTGTCCCCTCGTAGCATCCATTGTCTCACATGGGGGAGAAGGCGGCATGGTTATTGCTCCCTGCCATGTGGTGGTGAGGCTTAAGGCAACATCATGAATGCTCACGACCACTGTTCCCTCTAAGCTGTGCGCGTGTGCGCGTGCACACACCTCGCCGAGCGAGCGCACATACTTTATAACAGAGCGCACAAAAATTACAGTTCTGATTCTGATAGAAAACAACACAGACGTCTTAAAATTTAAAAGTTGTTGTGTATTTAAGTTTTTCACAAGTTCTACAATATTTTCTAGTGCAATCAATGTGGTGTACATACTGTATTCTGACGTGTAGTGCAATTTTAAAGTATATAACTCCGAGTGTCGTCATGTGGCGCACAAAAATTTAACCTTCCTTCAAAAGCTGCACAGCTGATATTTTATGCGCACACAGCCTACAGAAAATTAGAGGGAACATTGCTCACGACATGCTGCTCCTGGCCCCCTCCAACACATCTTGGATATGTTCATATGGTATGACTGGATATGTGCATGTGGGAGGAAAATATGCCAGTGAGGCAGGAAGATTAGGCAATATGATAACACCCCCATCGCAGAGGAAAAATATCCACATTGCTCTCTCAGTTGCCAAATAATGATCTAAACATGTGCTTGAAATGGTGACCCTTTTATGATTATGTACTCAGTTATATGGCACATTCATCTGAGCTACATGGGAGCCCCAGTTACCCAGTGTAGTCTGCCATCTATGAGATTATTCCAGGACTGGCCAACAAGCACACATCAGGAAATGGTTACATGTTATATGTTATGATAGCACATTGGGTCTGCAAGGATGCACATTGCAATCATACCCATCTGACAGCATGACTTTATTAGCTCTGTTGCAGCACATTACAAAGGGTCATACGACTTGACCCTATAGATGCATGACACGTGAGTTATACATGACTGGAAACTTTCACACTGTGAATGAGTGTGTTTTGTTCCATTACATAGAAAGAGGAGTGGCCTAGTGTTTGGGGCAAGTTACCTCCGGTCAGAGGGCCACAAGTTTGAATCCTGCTAGAGGACAGCAACCTTGGGCCAGAAGGATTGGGGTTTCTAGTCCCTCAGGTGATCTTTGTGGTTTTGGGCAAGCCACTTAACCCTCCATTGCCTTTGGTACAAAAACAGATTGTGAGCCCTTTGGGGACAAGGGAAAAATATATATACAGTACCTGAATGTACACTGCTTCGACTGGTAGAAAAGCAGTATATAAGTCTAGTTAAATAAATATATGCAGGCATGTCACACTCCTGGGATGGCCACTTGCACAGATCATCACACATCTTACATCAGTTCAGAGACATGGGTGGATGCCAGGTGTGTAACATTATGTGAGTGACCTTGTTCCACAAGATAGTATGAGTATAGACTTTATTTGTATAAGAGCACTTTGCATTTGCGTGCAGATGTGTGGTTGTTATGTCTTTGGATCATAGCCTATTTGTCCAGTTGTTAAATGAATATGTGTTAGGAAGATTGTATGGTGGTTAGAGCAACTGAGACAGCTGTGAAACCGAAAAAAATGGTATTAGACCTTCCATGTGGCACAGCAACTGTTTTTCACACACACTACAACTGAGGTTAGCTGCATTTGTGAGGTCACATCAGGTACATTGGGGCAGCAAGGCCATACAGCACTCTCATCTACCCCCATCCATCCTTCAGCCCATCCATCAGCATATATCCATCATGTTCACTCATATATTCTCCTTCCAACTGCTACTCCTTGGCCCACACTGTGGCATTTTACTTATTAGGGCTCATCACTCACACCTCAACTGCAGCTGAGGTGCAGGTCACCACTGCCGCCCAGGCATTCTTTCTATGCCAACATCATGGCCATGGTGGCTACTCCATGGCACACGTCTACCCAATTCTATGCCACCCACTGACATCAAAGTGGATTACATGAGTACCCCTCACTGATACAGTCCATCTGCCTCCAACATTATCCTCACACTCACTGTCTCACATATATATGAGATATGGATGTGACTTGTCCATTCCCTTTGTTCCCATCTGGAACCTCACTTCTGACCTCTCTATAGGCTTCCTTATCCCGCATTAAGGAAATCATCCTTAGCACACATTAACCTGCACGCCTGGAGCTCTTAACACCCGTTGTCCACTTAATGCCCACTAACTGGCCACTAGCACCCTTTGCACGGGAATGCCTCCTCCCCACCTCTGACTTTAACGCCTGCTGGGGTCCTTAATGCCACTGTTAGTACATGCGAAAGGGTACATCCTTAACAGTCCTTAGTAAACATACCCCTAAGTCTATCCATTTATTGTCACTATTATACAATGACTGGGACTTCCTCCCCAGAGGCTGTGAATTTTGTCTCTGCGGCATGCCTATCCTTGGTTGACCCAATGTGTAAAAGCCTAGACTTTGAAGGAACAAAGTGCTAATATTGAGTCAACCTGCTAACCCACTATGAAAAGTCCTATTATTCAGTGCAGAAAAACATACCCTAATGTGAAAGATTCAGCATGTCAGGAATATCAGCCTGACTAAACTAGCAAATGTCCTCCTTATCACCCTTCCAGTTTCCAAGCACAGGCATAGCCTATTCTTTTATTAACATGTTAGAATACAGAGGTTAACATAAGTAGTCAAGAAGGCAAAGATTCAAAAGGAGGAGGAAATAGCCAATGCAATAAAATGGGGGGATAAGACATTTTCCAGATATATTAGTGAGAAGAGGAAGGGCAAAAGTGGTATTGTCAGACTCCAGGGTGCAGGGGAGGAATATGTAGAAGCTGATAAGGATAAAGCGGAATTGCTTAACAAATATTTTTGTTCTGTGTTCACAGATGAAGAACCAGGAGCAGGACCTCAGAAAACACCCACAAATAGTAACAGAAGTGAGGGACATCTTGAACAATTTTCAGAAGACTGTGTTCGTGAGAAACTAGCTCAACTTAAAGTAGACAAAGCGATGGGACCGGATGGGATACACCCTAGAATACTGAGGGAACTTGGGGACGTTCTAGCAGCTCCACTGACTGACCTTTTCAATGCCTCGTTGGAGTCGTGAGTCGTGCCAAAGGACTGGAGAGAGGCTCATGTGGTGCCTTTACACAAAAGCGGAAGTAAGGATGTGGTTGAAAACTACAGGCCAGTTAGTTTAACTTCAGTGGTGAGTAAATTATTGGAAATGCTGCTGAAAGAGAAAATAGTGAGGTTTCTGGAGTCCAGCAGATTACAGGATCCGAGGCAGCATGGATTCACCAGAGGCAGGTCTTGTCAGACAAATCTGATTGATTTCTTTGACTGGGTGACCAGGGAGTTGGACCGAGGGAGAGCCCTAGATGTGGTGTATTTAGATTTCAGTAAAGCCTTTGACACTGTTCCTCACAGGTGACTTATAAATAAAATGAGCACCCTAGGGATGGACCCTAAAGTTACTGCTTGGGTTAGAAATTGGTTGGGTGGGAGGCGACAAAGAGTACAAGTAAATGGATCTCACTCTGAGGAGAAGGATGTTACCAGTGGTCTGATTCTTTTTAACATCTTTGTTAGTGATATAGCGGAAGGGCTGTCGGGTAAGGTTTGCCTCTTTGCGGATGATACCAAAATCTGCAATAAAGTAGACACCCAGGAAGGTGTAGATAACATGAGGAGGGATCTAGTTAAGCTTGAAGAATGGTCTAGAATTTGGCAGCTGGGATTTAATGTTAAAAAATGTAAGGTCATGCATTTGGACTGCAACAATCCAAGGGAGCAATATAGTATAGGGGGGTGAAGTACTTTTGTCCACTAAAGAAGAGCGGGACCTAGGCGTGGTTGTGTCTGATGATCTTAAAGTAGCTAAACAGGTAGAAAAGGCGACGGCAAAAGCTAAAAGGATGCTGGGGTACATACGGAGAGGAATGGCTAGCAGAAAAAAGGAGGTGATAATGCCTCTGTATAAGTCTTTGGTGCAACCTCATTTGGAGTATAGTGTGCAATTCTGGAGACCGCACCTTCAAAAGGATGTGAACAGCATGGAGGCGGTGCAGAGGGTGGCTACTAAAATGATTAGTGGTCTTCATTATAAAGCATATGAGGACAGACTGAAGGATCTTAATATGTACACCTTAGAGGAAAGGCGGGATAGAGGTGATATGATTGAGATGTTTAAATACCTCCGTGGCATAAATGTTCAGGGAGAGAGCCTCTTTCAATTGAAAGCAAGTTCTGCTACGAGGGGACATGGGATGAGGGTGAAGGGAGATAGATTCAGGAGTGATATGCGGAAATATTTCTTTACGGAAAGAGTAGTGGATCCGTGGAATAGTCTCCCAGTGGAGGTGGTAGAGATGAGGACAGTAACTGAATTCAAAAAAGCATGGGACAAACACAGAGGATCTCTAAAGGTAAAAAGGGGACTGTTGTAGTTGTTGATATGGTAGGACAGACTAGATAGGCCATGTGGTCTTTTTCTGTCATCATATTTCTATGTTTCTATGTTTCTATAAGAATGTCATCCACCCATTTCTAAGTCACTCAGCAAAGACAGTGAAGAGATTCCATCTCCAAAACAGTGTTCACAGCTTGACTGTATGTGCATCCTACAGTTGTCTTGCTGTATATTCCTTTATGTGGTCATTAGTTTGATTAATATACAAAATATGCATTTATTCTGTAATGAAACCACACAGTGGTTCCTATGTGTTTATTTCTGGTTTTGTAATTTCAATAATAACTCACCATGCCTTAAGACAGCTCAGGCTTGCCTCAAGTAATTCTGATGAATGGCTATTTTTTTTTATTCTTGCTGATGGTTGCTTATTTCACATTTCAATATTGGGTGGCATGTGGCAGTTTTCCTCTGTTAATTAGAACAAATGTGCCAATTATGGTAATGCATCTCCTGATACCAATCAGTGAATAATTAGACACAACACATCTGTCTCTCATTGGGAATAGTAAGAGAAAGCAGAAGAAACTGTAAGGTAGGTTGATCTAAATTATTGCCAGTTTTGATTGGAGGCCTCTTAAAATGGTCTTGATTACAACTGCATCTCGGGTTTTCAAATACTTCAGGGTCAGCAGAGGCAACATGCTAGCAAGAATGTTCCATAAGGAAGGAAGATCATTGGTTGCAAAGTCCAGATGTTTTTAGGTTGATAGAAGAACCAGTTACTTAAGGCTCTTCTATTGAATATACATAATAGTGTGCACAATAAATATTTGCCAAATCTTGCTTTTACTTTGAAAACAAAGGATTACAAATTGCATCTTAAATGGAAAGTTCTGTGTCACTATTCAGTACAACCTTCAACCAAATTGGGGGTGATTGGATTTTGGAAATGTGTATTCTGATTTGAATGTTTATGATTTTTCTCTTGACATATAATTGTTCAAATGGTTGGAAAATATTTCAGGGTTGTATGGATAGCGTGCTATATTAGTTCTTGAGAAATCAGAGCAGTATTCATTGACTGCATGCTGATATTATGGAAAATTCACGTTTGGAAAGGAGATTGGGGTCAGTTGCTCCTCAGGCCAGCTAGAGCCACAAGTATACCAGAGAAACTGTCACAGTTTCTTGGGGTAGGTACTACGGAACAGACTCCATAACTCTCTATTAGATGCTATTAGTCACCTCACTTGTTATTCCAATTGTCAGGTCATTTATGAATATGTTAAAAACCATGGCTATTATAATGCCTCTGTATTGCTCCATGGTGTGACCACACCTCAAATATTGTGTGGAAGTCTGGTTGCCATAGCTTAAAAAGGAAAAAGGGGAATTAGAAAAGGTACAGAAAAGAGTGACCAAATTGATAAAGGGATTGGAAGGATATCCCTTCAAGGAAAGATTTAAACGTTTAGGGCTCTTCAGCTTGGAAAAGAGACTGCTGAGAGGAGATATGATGGAGGTCTATAAAATAATGAGTGGAGTAGGACAGGTAAATGTAGATTGGCTGTTTACTCCTTTAAAAAGTAGAAAGCCTAGGGGATGCACAATGAAGTGACAACGTAGCACATATAATACTATTCAGAGAAAATATTTTTTCACTCAATGCATAATCAAAATCTGGAATTCATTGCTGGAGGATAAGCTGTTAATGAGCTGAGCTTAAAAGAGGATTGAACAAGTTCCTGGAGGAAAAGTCCATAAACCATTATTACTTAGATTGTGAGCCCTTTGGGGACAAGGGAATAGAAAGTACCTGTTAGTATATATGTGTAAACCGCTCTGATGCGTAAGTAAAGGGCGGTATATCAAATGCCTAAACCATAAACCATAAAGAGGACCAGGAAAATTCACTGCTTAGCTCTAGGATATGCAGCATGGAATCTATGTACCTTTTTAGGAAGCTGACAGGTACTTGTGACCTGGATCAGCCGCTGTTGGAAATGGGATACTGGGCTTGATGGACCTTGTTCTGACCCAGTATGGCATTTCTTATGTTCTTATGGCTTGTGTGTGAAATTTTCAGTCCATGTGCAAAAACTTCCACTGAGCAAATCAGCGAGCAGTTGTGTGCAGTGGAAGCAATTGATTAAAAGTCATAATCTTTAAAATGTGACAAAATTAAGGAAGTGATTACATTTTTATTATCACCTTTCATTCAAGTTGCAGGATAGGCATCGGAAAGGGGTGGGCCACACGGGCTCTGGCCCCATCAAACTCCATGGTGGCAGGCAGCAGGCAGCCTGCAGGGATCCCATCCCTTATGCGCAGAAGAAGAAGAGAAGCCGTAATCGTGGCAAAGACCCTTCCTGTCTGTCTGTGGGAGATCAGAACTCCCCCCCCCCCCCACAAGGCAGAACAGGGAGTGTCTTTGCCACGATCACACCTTTTCTTTTTCTGCCCACGGGGAACTGGATCCCCACGGGCAGCCTGCTGCCTACTTGCTGCGATCGTGGCAAAGACGCTTCCTGTTCTGCCCGCGGGGATCCGATCTCTCACGGGCAGACAGGAAGGGTCTTTGCCTGATCGCAGCCGGAAGGCAGCAGGCTGCCCGTGAGGATCCTATCCCCAATGGATAGAAGAAAGACCGTTCCTGTTCTTCCTGTGGGAATCCGATCCCCTGCGGGCAGAACACAAAGAGTCTCTGTCCACTGGGTAGAGCTTGGGGTAGAGTTTGTGGTTGTGCTTAGGCCTGAAAAGTGAGTCCTTCAAGAGTACACCTTTTTCATTGTTAACACACTGTAACAATCTTGTAGACCTGAACGGAACACCACACCTCTTCCCAATTAGATGGAAGTGGTCGGGAGAGTGATGAGCTGCAGGGCGGAAAAGCAGGGTGGGAGTTGGCAGTGATTGAAGCCGTGCTTTGCATGGTACTTGAAAATTTGTGCACAACAGCATTCCCGCACAGCTTAAAAGGAACCATGTTAAATTTTAAAAATGATAGTGTCACCAGCAATCTATGATCAATATTATTATGTCATCCTATGGATGGAATTAAAAGAACCAGTTGAGTAAAGCACCAGTTTAAGTTAATTAATTGCACTCAGTTTCTTAGAACAGGCAGATGCTAATATTTTGGTTTCTCAGAGCTGCTTTAAAATTTGTCTCAGTAGCATTTTTCTTGTGCTCGCTATGTTTTGCATGTGCACTGGGTTCCTGATCTGTGGGCATGTGCATAGCTTAGAGGGAACTCTGGGCACAGTGAAGTCGGCAGGGCTGATACTGGAGGGCTAGTGAAAAATCCATCAGAACAGTTTTCAGACAGTCATCTTCTCATTGATGGATTTTATTGGCAAATGCCAGAGAGTGACTGATGACCTATTTACTTTGTAACAGCAGTTGTTAAAAGTATAAAA
The DNA here is from genome assembly GCA_033557465.1 of Ichthyophis bannanicus. Lineage (NCBI taxonomy): Eukaryota > Metazoa > Chordata > Amphibia > Gymnophiona > Ichthyophiidae > Ichthyophis > Ichthyophis bannanicus. The sequence continues at coordinate 1,157,716,551 of CM066032.1, read as the reverse complement.
ATAGGAAGGAGCTCAGAGTTTCCACAAAGATAAGGAATAATAATAAGAACTGTCAATGCCTCTAACTACCTGGCAGGCAAAGCCATCCTGTCAGATTATACTGCTTTTGATATCCATTAGGATTCTTTTTTTTTTTTCAACATATACAGTGCTTGTCCAAAAAATTTAGTTTTATGCTATTTGCTATGAAGATAAAGAATTCTACCTTTTTCATTTTGAGTTAAAAATAGCTAATACCTTCTGTGATGAATGAATGAATCATGCAAGTTCTATTGGGGAAAAAAAAAACAATGTCCAGAGTACAATGGGTCTTGTCGTAATTTTATATTTAGCAGAATCAAGTCATAAAATAACTGGAACCTATAAAAGAATATCTCAGTGTGCCATAAAATGATTTCAGCCTGAAAGAAAAATCTTTTTGAAGTGCCTGACAACAGCAGGGAAATATATGAAAGAAATGTGAAAGCTGTCTGAAACCTCCTGTTCTTTAATTGGGCTGGAAATGGGAACCTCTCTCATTGGTAGCTTAAGTTTCCCAAACTCATGTGTGCCAGGCTGAGAAAGTCTTAATAGAGCACAAGATTAATAACCAGTGAAAGGCACATGGAGTCAGACAGTCGTCTCCTACCAATGAACTGCTTTTGCCTTCACTCCCCTACACAGGCCCACCTTGAATCCACCCGACATTTTGCATTCCTTTTTCTTGGTCCCTCCCTCTGGAAGAGTCTTCCCTAGACCTTCATTCAGAACTCTCGTTTTCTAGGTTCAGAGCACAGCTTAAAGCTCACCTGTTCCGTATTGCTTACGACCTTCTCTCCTGATTTCCGCTATCATTTTCCCCGGCTGTTCTAGCCCAGTACCCTACCTTTTGTGTTTTTCCCTCTTAACTCTCACCCCTTCCTACATCCTCTGTTTATGGGGTAGATTCCAAATTCCGAATAGTGGGGTTGTACGTCCAACATGGACGTACAACCAGTGAAGAGGCTCGAAATGGTATTCTAGCCCCAGCACTCCCCGCACGTTCAGAGGTTTTGTGCTGGGAGCACTGGATGTGGGCAAGAGGGGCCGGGACAGAGGTGGGGTGGGGAAGGGCTGAAGCACCCAGACGTAAAGGGCCTATTCTGGTCAGGGCCCTGTACATCTACTTGCTGTCAGCTGCAAGCCCAACGTATTCCACCCCAAAGGTGGAATAAGTGCCGAGTGTGATGGAATTCGGGCCCTGCAGCCCCCCCCCCCCCCCCAATGACAGTGCGCTGCTGCAGGTGATGTCCTGCTGCCTGATCCAGGCCCTGTCTGCCCCCGCCGAGGATTGGGTGGTGGGGAGAGGGGTTTACTGTACGGACGGGCATTATGCGCTCCTGTTGGAACGTGCCGGTGGCATGGCAACGGGACACCACAGCAGCGGCACCCCAGAAAGGTGAAAAGTGCAGTACCCCAGGGATCTGTGCTGGGTCTGCTGTTTTTTGACAAGAATATAAGGAATGCCATACTGGGTCAGACCAAGGTCCAACAAGCCCAGTGCCCAGCACAGATTCCTGTGGTACTCCACTATTCACCTTTTTCTATTGGGAAAATTGGCCATTTAGCCCTACCCTCTGCTTTCTATCTTTTAACCATTTCCTGATCCACAATCACTGCCTCCTATCCCAAGAGTCTTAATTTCACAAAGAGTCTCTCATGAGGGACCTTGTCAAAGGCTTTCTGAAAATCCAGATACAGTATATCGACCGGCTCACCTTTGTCTACCTGTTTATTCACACCTTAAAAAAAATATAACAAATTAGTAAGTAAATGTGCTTGTAAATGTCGTTTGCTGTTGATAGCCGCTGATCATGCATCTCATGGTAAAATATCCTCCATATATCTACAATTAATAGAAGTGAACCTGGACCACTTCTTAATAATTTCTCAAGTATGTATTTATTTCGGTACTGTTTAAAATGGCCACATCATCATTTCAATTTTTGAAGAAAATTAACCTGAAGCAATGCAAAATTAATAATCTATAATAGAGGTTATCACAATTTCCAATTGTAAAATCAGTTATTTACATGTGGAAATGGCATCCACATAGAAATGGCTAAGGATAGGTTTACAAAGCAGCAGTAGCGGCCTCTGTGCGATATTGGAGTCGCAGCCCCATTTACGTCAATGGGGCCATGGCGCCAATATTGCACGAAGGTCGCTACTGCTGCTTTGTAAACATACCCCTAAATCTACACATGCATTTGTGTACTACATAGAATTTGCAAGAGGGCATGGCGGGCGCGTGATTAGAAAGTGGCCTGGGCAGGTCAAAAATATACATGTACTCCCCATTTCAAACAGGGAATACAGGAGTATCACCAAAGTTGTAAACACTGAGATTTACACCTGCGCGCTAGCACGTTTAGGTTTTACAAAAGCGGCTGATTCAGCCAGCCCTTTATAGGCGGGATTAAGGGGTGTTATCTTTCTTAATACTCCCTTGTTTATTTTTCCTCTCAAAAGTTCCGCTAGATAAGTGTCAGCAGTTCTATGTCTAGGGTTGCAAACTAGCTGCCATACATGTGTAAGTTGTGAACTCTGGCAGTCACATGTATATGGCAGCCATATTTATTCCACTGATTTTTCTTATGTGCGCCTTTGCACCTTAATCTGTATTTTAGAAAAATATTGCCTGAATCAAGATCTCAATTCCAGTCTCCATGACTTTTCTAAAATCTGCCTTCACGTGTAGTGCATATCTTCTTACTTTCTAGAAATGACATTTACTGTCAAAAGTATTGCTGAATATGTATTTAGGTTATATCAAACAACAAGAATGCATATATTTTGCATCCATAGAACCCCCTTCCTCAACACTAGATGCAGAGCAGAACTAGGACATTCACCCACAGAACTCAATATCTTAAAAAAACAAACATTATCCAGTACCAGGCATATTGTGAACTAATACAAAACCCTACAACAAAGTCACCGAGTATCTATAGAGCAAATCTACCATACCATACCACACCAGCACCAAATTCCAAAACTCCCATAAGGAGGCCATCCAAAAAAAGCATCACTGTATATACTACAGTGGGCCCTGGAACATCCAAACACCTATTTGGACAGCTGAACAATTCAGATTACTACAGTACAGATCCCTACATACAAACTCCATGTTATCAGAACACCTGGTCTTGGTCACACACTCAAAACACAGACCCTCAAACACAGAATAAGTGACCGTAACCTAAAAATAAACATATGTAGATAAAAATTAAACTACAACCTCAAGAAGCCAGATTCTGCATACAGTGCAGTACCAGAGAAATAAAAAGATATGTATTTCCATTTACTGTATAAAATATAAAGATAGCACCAAGTCTGGTCATTAAATTGAAAATAAAATTCTCTTCTAACTTTGTTGTCTGACCATTTTATTCTCTGATCATGTAGGTCCCAATCTGAGGTTTCTGCTTTCCTCTCTCTCCCAGTGCACCCTGCTGTCTACTTTCCCCCAGGGAGACAGCATGAGGGTGATGCAGGGCCACGTGCGAAGACCCACTGTGGCATCATTTGCATAAATGTAGTATACTTCATTTTAAAATGTATATGCCTCCCATCTAAAATCCTAGGCGGCTTCTAAACATACACATGTAATTTAGTAAAACAATGTTACAATAAACAAACATAATAATAAAACATGAAATTTGATTCATGAAAAGTCACTTACACAGCCCCCCCCCCAATCAAATCATTATAAGTATCTGCACATCAGTTATATTTTGCTGTGACCAGATTATTGATGAGGAGGTAAGATATAAAATGAGAAACTAATCCTGGTAGGCATGAATTCAAATGCTGGATTGGATTGTGTTAGAGCTGGAAAAGTCCGGAACTCAGCAGCAGTGAAGCTTTCAGGCTACTAAATAAAATTAAACTGAGACATTCCCTAAAAATTTGAAATTTCCTTGAACCGAACTGACATTTTAAATTTCAGTCTGGCAGCATAAAGAACGCAAAACTGGAAATCTCAAAAACACTACATATTCCAGAATCTCCCCCCAACCATCACCCTGCAGTTGACCTCACCAAGAACCCAGAGTTTCCACTATCCAGCCCCTTCTAGTCCAAATACCATGACAGCCCCTCTCAGCATCCACTCCCTTCCAGTCCCATTCTCCCATCCCCCCGCATCAGCCCATTTGTAGCCCTAACCCCCGGTCTTCTTCCAGGGCCAGCAGTTCCTCCCCACCCCATCAGCCCATTCCAGTCCTAGCCCCCCTCCCCCAATCAGCTCACTTCCAGTGCTAACCCCCCCATTAGCCCATTTCCAGTGCTAGTTCCCCTTCAGCACCATTACCAGTGCTAGCCTCCCATAATCAGCCCATTATCAGTCATAGCCTCCACTAATCAGCCCATTTCCAGTCCTAGCCCCCCTGATCAGACCATTTCCAATGCTAGCCCCCCCATCGGTCCATTACCAGTTCTAACCCCTCCCCATCAGTCCATTATCAGTCCTAGCCTCCCCTAATCAGGTCATTACCAGTCCTAGCCCCCCCGATCAGCCCATTTCCAGTGCTAGTCCCCCCTCAGCACATTACAGTCCCAGCCCCCACTCAATCAGCCCTTTCCCAGTCGTAGCTTTCCCTAATCAACCCAATATCCCCACTCAATCAGCCCTTTCCCAGTCATAGCTTTCCCTAATCAACCCAATATCAGTGCTAGTCCCCCTAAAATTTATTTATTTATCTATTTAGCTGCATTTATATCCTGCTTTTCACCGGGTCAAAGCGGTTGGGGGATACATTTAACACGAGGGGATATGAGACACATACACTAATACTTACAGGGAACATGGGCAATGGAGGGTTAAGTGGCTTGCCCAAGACCACAAGGAGCACCTATGGGACTAGAAACCCCAGTCATTCCAGGACTGAGTTGCTGTCTTCTAGTGGGATTTGAACCACCGACCTTCCGGCCTGTGGTACCTTGCCCCAACCACTAGGCCACTCCTCCCTAAAATCAGCCCATTACCAGTCCTAGCCCCCCCCCCAATCTGCCCATGTCCAGTGCTAGTCCCCCCAATCTGCCCATTTCCAGTCCTAGTCCCCTGATCAGCCCATTTACAATGCTAGCCCCCATCAATCCATTACCAGTTCTAACCCCCCCATCAGCCCATTATCAGTCCTAGCCTCCCCTAATCAGGTCACTACTAGTCCTAGCCCCCCCGACTGACCAATTTCCAGTGCTAGTCCCCCCTCCCAATCTGCCCATTTCCAGTGCTAGACCCCTCTCCCACAATCTGCCCATTTCTAGTCCCCCCCAATCTTCCCATGCTAAGTCCTAGCCGCCGCCCCCTCACCCCCATGGAAGGCCCTGCACTTGCCTGACGGTCGGCGGTCCCGGCACTCCAGAGCCGCGAGAAAAAAGTGCCTTTCCTTTCTTTCTCGTGGCTCTGTTAAAGTTGAGCCCGACGGCACCGCTGAGGTTAAACAACAGCATTTCCTGTGACAGAGCCGTGGGAAAGAAAGGGAAATACAGTTCTTTCTCGTGGCTCTGGAGAGCCAGGGCCACCGACCTTCAGGCAAGTGCAGGGCCTCCCATGGGGGTGAGGGGGGGCAGCGGCGTGGCGGGGGTTGAATCTTCCATTGCAAGCAGCAGCGGCAGCAGCTTTCCACCTTTTTTTAAAATCTTTTTTTGTTAAAGTTTAACGGCGGAGTGAGGCGGCTGTTTTGGGGTCATTTGTTGCCGCCCCAAAACTTTGCCGCCTGAGGCGATAGCCTCACTCCACCTCATTATAGAGCCGCCCCTGGGTACATAGCCCGGTTAGTCATATTCCAACAGAAAGACAAAAACAGTCCAACTATTGATCTTGCTAAAGTTGTAAATGAATTTGTAGGAACTAATAATTTATTTCATAGAGCAGTCTGAGAGAAGACGGTTTGAAAGAAATGCTCCCGTTTAACCAATTATAACATTACATTTTACTTGTTTGCATAACATGTCCCAAGTAGACATGTCTCTATGCCATCATTAGATGCCATCCTTTACCTCCCAGGGTTCTATTAGTATGCTATTTGAGGTAGCCACTGAGATGGGATTGCTTGCCATTTCCCATTCAATACAATAGCACAGTTGCCTGGCACTTTCCCACAATGAAAAGTCTATCCTAAAGTTATGGCTACCACATGCCCCCGTTTTGTTCTACCAGAAAGCTAAATTTTGCTGCAGCATTCACACAAAGAAACTGATGAGTACGTTTTCCTGGCTTAGGATTTGTTGGTCTATAAATCGAGCTCTCTCCAGGACTGCCCATGAAAAGCATTGCCTCAGAGGTATGTGTGTGCTTTTGAATTGTACTTCAAGCATGGATGGGAGTATAGGGGCCAGGTTGGAATATGCTTTATGGTACTTTACAAGGGGTCCCACTTTCCAATTCCATCCCTACCTAAGATTAAGGGGCATGTTTACTAAAGGGCATTAGCTCTACTGCAGGGCTAACGTGGTATTAACACTCGGCAGTAGCAGCTAACACAGGAACAATGCAAACATCACAGCACCTTTCCACGCTGTCTGCATTTCGCACAGTGGATGCAAGGTTGGGTGGGATTAGGGCGGAGAGTGAGAAGAGAACAGAAGTCCCTCCAAGGCACAATTACTGCGGCTATTACTATCACATGGTAATCACACAATTTTACAGGCTTCGCAGATGCAGCTATCACTACCCCCCAGTGATCCCTGCATTGTCTTCAAAGTGTATCTGCAGGAAAAACACTGGAAACACCCCCTGCAGCTTCTATGGGACCTTTGTGCTAATGCTGGTGTTTTGTCGCAATCGCCCAGCATTAGCTGCAAAAGCCTAATACACTTTAGTAAACATGCCCCTCAATTTGTATCCCCAATGACTTTTATCATTCTATGGCGGGCTGATAGCTTTGCCCAAACAACTCCCTTGCAAGTAACGTGCGAACAGCCCAACACAAGCTAAAGCCGCAGGTTTCTCTGATCTTACAACCGTGATCTCCTCTTGTTCTTCAGGGGATAACCAGGAGCCAGACCAGACTTTATTTTTATAAACTGGAACAGACTTTTTCACCATCACTTCCTTTGCGAATGCCATACCTCCAACTTTACCTTCAGCAGAAATGCAAATGATCCTGCAGCAATAGATCCACTGCTGAGGAATTTGCCATTTTTTTAAAAAAGATGGCCAATTGCATGAACTGAATTTGAATTTCACTGATATTCAAATTGGAGTTTTCAAATTAATCTCTAAAACATCATGACTCCTAAATAGTTCTGTTGCCTACTGCAGAGGGTGGATGTTTATAGTATTTTTCTACGTTGAATCCATAAGTGAACTAGGCACCAAATGTCCTTCATCAAAATGCCACCATTCATTATTCGTTGGTAACACGCCATTTGTCCTGACACCTTTTAGTTCCTATTTTTATTTTCTTTTGCTTTTTTATTTCTTTCCTTGATTTAATCTTGGGCGTGAGTTCAGAGAATCTAGTAGTGAGGGCATAGCATTAATTCATTTATGGCTCTAGTCCCATCCACTAATGCATCCCCACTTCAAATGAAAACCTGCACTCGAAAAGCATATTTGTTTACATCAGGGAAACTGTCAGTTTACAGGGAGGGTCTTATTTAGTCCACTGGTTTAAGTACATATTTTCATTTTCTGGCAAGATGAAAGGAGCTCTGTATCTTAAAGTGCTGCCTTGTACAAGGTTTGAAATTGGACCTCTGTTATCTAAAGAAAAACAGGAAACAAATGTTGAGGAATTTTAGGTTCCAAAGAAGTCCCAAAATTTGTTGTTGAATTTACACAGTCCTTAGTAAAAAGCTGGCAATCCTTTAAAAGATACAAATGTAGGGAAATTTGCAAAGGCATTTTGAAGAATAAAACAGGGCTTTATTCACAGAAATGGGTTTTGAAAACTGGCCTGGCCAGCACCTACATGTGTGCTGTATGTGCATATGACTAATACATCCATATATCTACACATGTATTGGAGGGAAAGGGCACGGCTGGGAGTTTTGGATTTCCAAAAGTATATGTGTATGTTTCATGGGAAAAATATCTCCACAAATAGCAGGATCAGATTTGTGCACCACTTTCCCCAAGTTCAGTTCTTCCCTTTAAAAATGTAGGTAAAGTCTCGGGGTAATAAGTACCACAGCCTTTAGCGATATGCACACTCTTTTGGAAGTTGTCCCCCATAAACCCAGTGCTTGCAGGAAGAAAGTCCAAAGTTCAGAGCTGAATGGGCCTGAAATCTTGTACCATCTAAGTGTTGGACATTCATTTACATGTCTCATTGCTGAACTCAAGTTATGACAGATCACCAGATGCCCACAATACGCTTTCTCTTTATACTATAATATTGTTAACTTCTGAGTGATATGGAATACGGGCAGCACATAGCAGCACAAAGATTGTACAGATGTATTACGTACCTGTGAAATAAGCTCCAGATGTAGTGGTGGAATTTGAGCTGGGGATCGGTAACCTTTACTCGATGAAGCCTTTGATTTGCAGACCAGAGTAAAAGGACTAATACCGGACCTATAGTAAACAGTTTGAGCTACGGTATAAGAAAATAATCTGTTTTCAATAGGGTTGAAGAAGAGGTTTTTTAAATGGCAAAAGTATTAAATCATATGAGAAAGTATTAACAATGGAAAAATGTCCCTTTTCATAGCACGCTGAGTGATCGGATACAGTGGGGCTTGTTTACAAAGCCGCGGTAGCGGTTTCCGATCGTTATCGGAGCCACGGCCCATGGGGCCGCGGCTCCGATAACGATCGGAAACCGCTACCGTGGCTTTGTAAACAAACCCCAATGATGATAGAAAAGGAATGTGTGAGGCTTTTCTTGGAGGGCCTTAGAAAGGGAACAGGGCCGTCACTGTAGTAAAGCATGATGGTTTGTACAAAACTGACATATTCTACCTTTAAGATAGTGTTTCATAGAAGGGATAGGTGCTAAAGGCGACAATATGAAACTAAGCAGCTCACACAAAAAGAAAAACATTCCTTCTGTTTATTGTTGCTGTGTGGCAATTACTTACTCGGTAAGGTTTAAGAATGTTCCTGCTACTTCTTGAAATGATTTAAGGGGCCTCTGTGTAATTCCCCTGTAGCCCTGCAGGGCCAGCCATGTTGCCGAGAGTGCCATAAAAAAACTTACACTCACAATACTGATTGATGCCATTGGCCATTATTCACAGGCCTGAACCAATCAGGTCACATTCCATAAGCTACCATAATTTGTGCCTTGACCCATTATCGCATCCAAGCACGTTCATGGGAACTGTATGGGAAGCTGTTAAATTCTTAATGACAATTAATGACTCAGTGGTAAAAGTTTAAACTAATGGTGGATGAGTACTGTTTTTTGCTGCATAGGCACTTTTCAAATCTTGAGCAGTCCACAGAGAGGGTATGGGTTTCTTCAACCTGGGAATAGTCAGCAGGACTGACTTAACCATTAACCAGACTAGGGGGTCTATTTGCTAAAGCGTCTTAAGCTTTTGCAACTAACCCTGCAAAAATGTTCAGATAGCATGATGTTAGCTGCTCTAACAGCAACCTGGATACAGCTAATGCCACCCATTGAGATGATGTTAGTTGCACCTGTGCTGTCTACGCATGCAACAGTTACCGCATGCTGTTGAGGCCCACGGTAACCATGCGTTGCAGCCATGCTCACTCTCTGCCATAATCCCATTTCATTCATGCAGATAACACGCTTTCCGCAGATGGTGCAGAAAGTTCCTTTTTGCAAGCGTTATCTGTTAAAATGCCAGGTAATGTGCACTATCTGCCGCGTTAACAGTGAAGCTTAATAAACCTCACCCTAGGCAGTTACCTAGGCTGGCAAGAACTAGGGGTTAGCAAAAGCAACTACAGTCAAATAAATACATTGGGCCTTATAATCACACAAAAAGCCATCAGCATGTACTCTTATCAGTAGGAAGGGCAGATCGCTTTCAAAGAGACCATTTACCTGAATAAAATTGTTTTTTGCAAGTTGTCCTCATTGAGGGTAATTTTATAATAGGGAGCCTAGGTTAAGAGGCCAAGTAGGAGTCTACTTAGGAACTATTTTATAGAGGCACATAGGCACCTATTTATCTTCAGAAAATGCTACCGTAAGTGGTAGAAAGCATGCCTTAAATGCAGGCATGCCATTTACACCTGCTTGAAAACAGGTATGAATGTTTGCCCCTAAAGCTTGCAGGCATGTGCATAAATTAAGGTATTTTATAATCTATGTGCATATTTGCAAACTCCACATGTGCTCTGCCTGGACTCTGCCCCAGCTACGCCAAAAGACAAAGTACAATCTGAGTTACATTTAAGCCAGTTAGTATTTTATAAAAGGCTTTTTATGTTCATTTGGCCACATACACGCAAAAAAAGCTTGATTAAATTACCCTTATAATATATATACGATATATGTGAAACACAGTTTACCAGATTAAAGTTTGATGTTCATGTTCAAGCATGCATTTTTAGGCGTTTGTTCTGGGAAGGGTGCTGTTGAAGTGATCATAATTGTTCAGTTTAATTATCAAATTACGAGAGGAGGGAATTAGGGGCCAGAAAGTTAATTGCAGAGTGTGCAGGCAGAATGTGTGCCTAGGGTACCTAATACTCGCACTGACATTGTCCTGTTCTTCTGACCTTCTATTATTTCACTAGCTTAATCTCTCCCTGTTCACTTACGGCTGGTCCAACCATTAGGTCAGACTAGGCGGTGGTCTAGGGCAGCAGCTTCTGAAGGACAGCAAAGAACAGCAGCAATGATTGCTGAGTTTAATTATCAAAACCTCAGGGGGCATAAGGCTGAAAGTTTGCCTAGAGCACCCATTAGTTTTGCACCAGCCCTGTATGCACCCCTCCACCCCTATCCTCTCCTAAAAAACGGAGGGAGTGGTTTGAGTTTTCACTCTGGCCCCTGCTTCTGAATCCAGAATTCTACTGAGACTAACAGTGCTGTGGGGATATCGTTTACATTGCCAGGGCTACAACAAGTAACATGTGCCTCTTACATAGAGCCAATTCTTGGTCTTTGACTACAGTTGTGGCAGTATTTGAACTATGTGTTGAAGGAAATGTAAGAAAAGAGTCCCATGTTATACTTGAGCCCATTCATGATGACTCACTAATGATAGCCAGATAGAGAGTGCACAAAGAGAGATTTACATGAGGTAAGGATAAAAAGCAAAGATAAAATTTCATCCCAAAGGCATTGAAATTAATATAGGTATAGCTAAATCCATCTGTTAAATCTCTAGAATATATACATTTTTTTCTCAATAAAATATGAGTCATTGGTACATTTTGCAAGCATTCTCAGTGCACAATGAGTGGGATCTTAAGCTACCCAAACAAATAGATTAGGCGATGGCAAAAGCCAGAAAAATGCTTGAGTGCATAGAGGGAGTTGCCAGTAGGGTAAAGGGGGTGATAGTACCTCAGCATACGTCTCTGGTGAGCAACGTTCCCTCTAAGAATTGACTGCTTGTGTGCAAAATTTGCAGACCATGTGCAAAAATTCCAGACCAAATTTGCGAGTAGCTGTTTGCAGCATAAGCTATTAATTAAAAATCATAATCATAGCAAGGGAGTGTGGTGAGCTGTGAGATAGAAGTGATGCTGGAAGCAGGGTGGGTGAGGGCGCAGTGAGCTGCAGGGTGGAAGTCAGCAGCGATCGAAACCAGGCTCTGTGTGGCACTTGAAAATTTGTGTGCAGCGCAGTTCCAAACAGTTTAGAAGGAATGTTGCTGATTACACTGTCATCATTAAATGTTAACAATCTATAATTAACATTATAGTGCCATCCGATGGATGGGATCTGAACAGCCAACTGAGCAAAGCGCCAATTTCAGCTAAGTAATTGCGCTCAGCTACTACGATCAGTCATGTGAACATCTAGGTTTCTTTGTGCTGCTTTATAACAACTAATTAAAATTTCTCTCAGTGTTATATTTTTTTGTGTGCCTTATGTTTTGCTGTGTGCACAGGGTTCACGATCTCTGTGTGCATGCAGATGTACAGAGCTTAGGTCCCTTTCAGTGGAAAAGAGGCACTGGAACAAGAGGGCATAGGATAACCATGAAAGGGATAGAGGCAGGAGTAAGGAGCTGTTTCCTAGTGGAAAGGGTGGTGGATACATAGAACAGCCTTCCACTGGAGGTGGTGGAGACGAGGACTGTATCTGAATTCAAGAAAGCCTAGGAAAAGCACAGAGTATCCCTGACGGAGGTGGAAGGGGGGAGGGATTGTAGAGATGAGCAATTAATAGGGATGAGCAGACTGGGTAGGCCGTATGGTCTTTATCTGCTGTCATTTTCGATGCTTCGGTGGACCAGTAGCCTACAGTAATGGTTAGAACAGTGGGCTTAGAACAAGCTAAGGCTGGTGCAAATATATGAGGCGCCTTAGCGAACTTCATCCCTGATGCCCCCCTGCTCCCACCCAGCCCCCACTGCTACCGCTGCTGCCCCCCCTGCTCCCACCCAGCCCCTACTGCTACCGCTGCTGCCCCTTTTCAGGACCTACAGCGGCAGCAAGTATTCTTACCGTAAACTCCAGCATTGCGTTGCTCTTCCTGCTTCTGTCCCCAACGTAGACTTCCTGCTTGTGTGGGGGCAGAAACGGCAGGACCAGCTACCTAGTTTGCCTAATGGTAGTGCCGATCATTAATGTCACATACCCACCATCTTGGCACATACCACTCTTAATTAGCCCCTCAGTTTTTGTAGTCAGTTGAATACCTTTTGACTAAGAGCCTTTTAAGTGTGCTATAGAAATCACTGAACAATGCTTCCCGCTAACTGTTAGGTTGTTTTGCTTGTTCAGAGCCCTGACATTCAAGAAAACAGGATTCGTTACAAGCTGACTTTCCCTAACCAGCAGGACCACTGTGCCCCTAGGGGTTCATTAAGCACTGAGCGCTCTAGTTTGCATAAGCATAGAACATTATGCCATGGTACATGATGGAAACCTCACACACACCTCGTCTGAATGGATCAGAATGTATTTTCAGCCTAAACAATTTTACCAGTGTCTGCTGTGCTTAGGCTGTTATGGTTATTGGTCAGCACAGGAAGTAAAAGTGAACTGAGGCTGTGACACCAAGAGACTTTATTCCCAACTGGGTAAAGGATTCACCTCTCTTGCCAAGCACTCTCCTCTGCCTTCTAATCGGCTATCACAGCCACAGCTCTTGCCCCCTGGTCACGGATTGCAGCTTCCTCAGGTATGCATTTATCCTGAATCTGGTAACTGACACCTTTGTGCAGTGAATGCGACTCCCTGCTTCCCAGGGACAGCAACTCAACCCCAGCCAGCCTCAGGAACAGAAACTAATCTCAGGAATCGAGCCTCTTACATTGTAATGCACAACACTACCACTCAGCCACTGGCCCAGCCCCTTTATATTGGATTAATTTAAACCACTTTTGATTTGGTGCAGGTGCTGAGAAGTAGGGATGCGTTTTCGTTTCTTTTAAGTACATCTGGAAACATTTCACTTGATCTAATTTTTAGTACCAATAAAATCATTCTAGCAGGGGTTAAAAGGTTATAGTGTGCCCATGTCCAACTTCATTATTTGCATATACTCCGCTGCCTGTTTTACCAGAGTTGCTGATCTTTATTATGTCATCTTTAAGGAATATTGCAGATATTATCTTAACACCTATCCCTAAAAACAAAAATTTGGAATTAAATGTAATAACTAGTTATAGGCTAATAGCAAACATTCTCTTATTATTCAAACTACAGGAAGTAATAGTGGCTACACAATACACAGTTCTCGGATAAGTTTGCTTTATTGCATGATTTTGATTCTGTAAATTTCATAGTACTAAAATGTTGTTAGTTAAGTTAATTCAAGATCTTTGTTGAATGCTGGATAAATGACATCAGTGAATTTTAATGCACTAGATATTTCAGCAGCGTTTGATCTGATAGATCCTAAAGTATTATATTTAAGTAAATTAGGTATTATGGGAAATGTTTGGAATTGGTTGAAGGGCGTTTTCAGACATAGATCCTGGAGAGCTACATTTAATAATAAGATATCAAATTCTCAAAAATTAGAATATGACATCCCGCAGGGCTCTCTTTCCTCCCTGAGGTTATTTAATATATTTATTAGTTTTTTGGCAAAGAATTGGAAATTAATGGGCCTTGTTATTCTTATGGCGGTGATCTGGTATTAGCCATTCCTTTTAGTAATACATAGTTGATTGTACATAGTTCACCTAAGTTAATTGTCAGAGTTAAAATGTACATAATTCCTGCAATGTTTAATGTAAAAACAGATATGTTATCCTGTTTCCTTGACTGTTTTATGTAAACCGCACCTGATCACTGGAAGGTAGCGGGATATAAAAGATGTTTAAATAAAATAAATAAATAAATGGGAGTAAAATTATCAGCATTTGGACAAATTGTTTTCCAAGGTTGAGAATTGGATGACCAAGAATTATCTGATGTTAAATGCTAATAAAACTAAATTACTTTGGGATGGCCATCCAGGTTGATCTAACCATCACAGAAATTAAAATTGTTAGGTAATGAGATCATGCTGTCTTCGGAATTAAAATACTGGGCATTCTGTTAGATCTTTATTTAACGCTTGAGCCTCAATTGAATAGTCTTGCTATGAAAATTAACTTTTCACAAAGGAAGTTAAGACAGTCAATATTAAGACTGTCAAGCTGTCCTTTTCATATTTTTAACTGGGCCTCTTGTTTTATCTCAGATTGATTATTATGAAAACCGCATGTTAAAATTCAGACAGCTGGGTTCATCTGGAGAGGTAAATTTAGGGGTATGTTTACCTAGCAGCCGTAGTGGCTGCCATGCGATATCGGAGCCGCGGCCGCATTGAATTCAGTGAGGCCACAGCTCCGATACCGCACAGCAGCTACTACCGCTGCTTAATAAACATACCCTTTAGAGTAAGAGCTACACCTTTTTTAATAAACTACATTGATTTCCTGTCCAATCACACAATTTTTTTTAAATGTTTTTGTTTAATTCATAGAATTTTATATATTGAATGTGCCAGTTCTTTTTGAATTCCATTTCTTGCCCTGACCAAACACTACGGACACCGAGTAAGGTTCTACTGGAGATTCTGTCTTCTAAAAATTATACTATGAAGTCTATTATGACTAGGGGGCATGTTTACTAAAGTGCGCTAGCTAGTAGTGTGGGGTTTACATGTGTTTGGGCCACACGATAGCAAGGAACATGAAGCCTAACGGTGAGCATGGACTGCTGATCACGTCTACATATGCACTGGATAGGTGTCAGAGGGCTGCTGCTGTTCTGTGCTGTGGAGGTGTCAGGAGATAGGGCCTGTACTCTCTGCTGCAGTCATTACTGGCCTCAGAGGTAGAGCTGGAGCCTAAAGAGTACAGTGGGGTGGAGGGCAAGCAAATGAGGTGATGCACCTCATGGCTAAATGACTGTTTGGCAACACTGGGGTGGAGGGGAGGGCATGCCTAGTACTGTGTTCCCTGCAGCCCAGCTGAACAA
Source organism: Ichthyophis bannanicus (assembly GCA_033557465.1). Classification (NCBI taxonomy): domain Eukaryota; kingdom Metazoa; phylum Chordata; class Amphibia; order Gymnophiona; family Ichthyophiidae; genus Ichthyophis; species Ichthyophis bannanicus. The sequence goes on along the minus strand of CM066032.1, from coordinate 1,157,701,004 downwards.
GGTTTTGGCCTCTTGGCACCTCATGGTGAGGAGGTCCATTTCCCTGTCCGCCATGACAGGGATTTTGGACATCCTATCCAGATGCTACATTTGCACCCTATAAACTACAGTTTTAGATGCAGCATATATAATTTAATGTGTTTGCTTTTCTGATTTGCATGTCCTGCCCTCTTTTATTTAGCCCCTATGCTCTGAGCTGTGCAAGCAGTTCAGCCCACTCCCAATCATCTGTCCATTCTGGACTTGCCAGTTGCTACCTTCCTGTAGGGTGCTAGGGACGCAGTTCTTCCTGTCCACAGTGAATCCAAGGCCCACAGATGCCCCAGTATCACACTTGTAGCTTTCTATTTCCTACATGTGCTGCAACCTTGCACACTGTGCACATGTGCTGTGATCACACATTCCCTACTACCGTGCTGTTGATGCATAGTATACCACGGCGTGGCACCACCCCATTTTTCTACTGCTGCCACTGGGCTCCGGAGCTATTGGCATGCATTAATTTAGCATGTTAGCCTGTGCCATCTATCACACTTTAGTAAACTCCTAGATCTTTTATTTTTCAAATGGCTGTTTTATGGAATTCCTTGCCAGAAAACTTGAAATGAGAACCTGTTTAGTCAGATATTAGGAAAAGCTTAAAGGGATATTTATTTCAAGAGACATTTGCTTCTGATTTGAGTTCTTATTAGTGGTTATCTATTAAAGTACGTGGGTGGCTTTACCATGAGGCCACCCGAGATGGCCACCTTAGGCAGCAGTTGGCAGGGGGGTGGCACTTGGATGGCGGCAGCACTCCGGCTCTGTTTTAATTTTAGATTGTGCCACCTCTGGCCTGCCTCTGCCTTCCCACTAAGATAGAACTGATCACATTGGTGGAGGAGTTGCGCTCTATGTTAGAGAGGGCATTGGGTCAGAAAGGATTAAAGTTTTGCAGGAAACAAAATTTGCTGTAGAATCTCTATGGATTGAAATTTCATGTATGAAGGGGAAGGTGATGGCAGTGGGGGTGTACTATCGACCGCATGGCCAGAATGAACAAATGGATGATGAAATGCTCAAAGAAATCAAGGAAGCTAACAAAAGTCACAGCAGAGTAATAATAATGGGTGATTTCAATTACCCCAGAATCGACTGGGTCAGTGTAACGGCAGGACATGCTAGGGAGATAAAGTTTCTAGATGAAATAAATGACTGCTTCTTGGAGCAGCTGGTTCATGAACTGACCAGAGGGGAAGCCATACTGGACCTAGTCCTTAGTGGAACACCAGATCTGGTGCAAGAAATAAGAGTGTTGGGACCACTTGGCAATAGTGATCATAGCATGATCGTGTTTGATTTAATTAGTGGAGGAGGGATAGTAAAGAAATCCACAGTACTACCTTTTAACTTTCGAAAGGGAGACTATGATAAAATGAGGAATATAGTTAAGAAAAAACTAAAAGGAGCGGTTGCAAAGGTTAAAGACTTACATCAAGCTTGGGTGTTGTTTAAAAATACTATCCTGGAAGCCCAGACCAGCTGTATTCCACGCATTAAGAAAAGTGGAAGAAAGTCCAAAAAACTGCCAGCATGGTTTAAAGGTGAGGTCAGAGAGGCTGTTGCTGCCAAAAAAGCATCTTTCAGGAAATGAAAAAAGAGCCAAACGACGAAAACTAGAAACAGCACAAGCACTGGCAAGTTAAATGCAAAGCACTGAAAAGGCAGGCAAAGCGAGAATTTGAGAAGGAACTTGCTATGGAAGCAAAAACACGAAATAAAGACTTTTTCAAGTACATTCATAGCAAAAGGCCTGTGAGAGAGTCAATTGGACCATTAGATGATAGAGGGATAAAAGGGGCAGTACGGGGAGACAAGGCTATAGCGGTGAGACTGAATGAATTCTTTGCTTCGGTCTTTACTGAGGAAGATGTAGGGATGTTTCCCAAGACTGAAGTGGTATTTAAAGGTGATACTGCAGAGGAATTGAGAGAAATATCACTACACCGGGAAGATGTATTACAACTATTTGATAAAATGAATAGTAGCAAATCACCTGGACCGGATGGTATACATCCGAGAGTGTTGAAAGAACTGAAATATGAGATTGCAGACATGCTATTAGTAATCTGTGAGCTTTCATTAAAATCATCTGTAATACCTGAAGATTGTAGGATCGCCAATGTAACGCCAATTTTTAAAAAGTGTTCCAGGGGTGATCTGGGAAATTACAGACCAGTGAGCCTGACGTCAGTACTGGGGAAAATGGTAGAAACCATCATTTTGGTTTTTTTTTTAGTGCCATCAAGTCAGTGTTGATGCATAGTGACCCAGCTACCTCTGGGTTTTCTTGGCAATGTATCACTGGAAGTAGATTGCCAGGCCTTTTCTTCCGAGGCAATGGAGGATAAAGTGACTTGCCCAAGGTCACAAAGAATGCCAGTGGGAATTGAACCCTTGATCTTCTGGGTACTAGGCAGTTGCTCTAACCACTAGGCTACTCCTCCACTCATAAAGAACAAAATTACACAGCATGTAGCGTGATGAAGCTGACACTACTGAAGCTATGGAGTTAGAAGAAAACTCTGTTTCTTTTAAAGAAACTGATTTACAGAGAATGCAGTTACCAAGAAGTGCAGCTAGAGGGAGTAGGCATGAGGCTGCAGAAGGTAGGCTGACACACCCAGATTGGAATGATGCAATAGCTAATCAAACACACCTGAATAGAGGGCTAGAAAGCTCACTAGAGAAATGGCTTTATAAGCAGTGCTCGGTCAGGAGAATCACCAATACGGAGAGGAGCACCAATACAGAGAGGATCACCAATACAGAGCGCAACAGAAACCCCTGCTACTAAGGAGAGAGAAAGGGGAAAGCTCCAACTACGGAAGGAAAGGCAGTTAAGCTTGCAGTCCTTACAAGGAAGGAACAACTTCCAGGAAGGACAAGCCCATGCTGAAAAGCTCCAGAAAGAAGTCTCCAGGGAAGACAGTGTAAGCAGGAGAGTGCCTGGTAGAGGGACTACCAGCAACGCACGTCTCAGAGAACAAAGGTACATTCACACCTCCTTTCCTGAATGTGTGCCAGGTCCTTGAAAGGCTTGTAAACCAGAGAGCCATAGATATGAGAAACAAAGCTGGGGAAAGCTTTGGAAACCTGTGCAGAAGGTCCTAGATAAAAGCCATATTAATTGTTTGCCAGACCAGGTCCAGCCAGGCTGGAAAGTCTTGGAGAGAACTACTGAAGTACATCCAGTTTTGCCTAGGGAAAGCTCAGGCTTAGCAGACACCATATCTGAGCAAGAGGATATGCAAACAGACTTTGTAGAACCAGAACCATTGCTACCTGAATATCCTATGGACTGTACTCTCTGTGTAGCTGAGAGTATAGAATCTCTCACAGAGTCATAGCATAAGACATGCTCTAAAATGTCATTGCTTTGTTGAGCTGAAAAGAAGAAGATTTTGTGTTTATTTAACCTGTTTATTTTGAAAAATCCTGCTTGAATGGAAAAGACTGTGAAGCTCTTATAACAGTTTTGGACTTTGTAACTACTTTGGTAAATACCCTGAATCAAGGTGAATTCTGTTGTCTTCTTGGAGAACCTTAGCGCATCAAGGGAATAAAACCTTATATTTAACCCAGCACAAGGCTTACACAACTATTCTTTATAAAGAAGGGAACTACAAGGACCATAATGCACCTGGTCTAAGTTAGAGTTCTCGGCTTCAACAAACAATAAATGTCCACCCTGACCCTTCAGCACGCTGCCACCGGGAGCGGCTGTGACAGTAGATAGTCATGGCCTAATGGGAGACAGCCAACATGGCTTTAGACAAGGAAGATCTTGTCTTACTAATCTGATATGTTTTTTTGAAGGTGTGAATAAACAGGTAGACAAAGGTGAGTCGGTTGATATATAGTGTATCTGGACTTTCAGAAAGCCTTTGACAAGGTCCCTCATCAGAGACTTTTGACAAAACTAAAAAGTCATGGGATAGGAGGCAGTGTACTATTGTGGATCGGGAACTGGTTAAAAAATAGAAAGCAGAGGGTAGGGCTAAATGGCCAATTTTCCCAATGGAAAAAGGTGAATAGTGTAGTACCCCAGGGATCTGTACTGGGTCCGCTACTTTTTGACATATTCATAAATGACCTGGAAAAGGGAATAACTAGTGAGTTTATCAAATTTGCAGACGACACAAAACTGTTTAAAGTTGTTAAAACCCAAGAGGACTGTGGAAAACTGCAGGAGGATCTGGATAAATTGGAAGACTGGGCATCAAAATGGCAGATGAAATTTAATGGAGGAGTGGAGGAGTGGCGTAGTGGTTGGGGCAAGGTACTTCAGGCCGGAAGGTCGGGGGTTCAAATCCCACTAGAGGACAGCAACCTTGGGCTGGAAGGACTGAGGTTTCTAGTCCCACAGGTGTTCCTTGTGGTCTTGGGCAAGCCACTTAACCCTCCATAGCCCATGTTCCCTGTAAAATAGTTATCTCCAAGTTATAATGCCCTGTTCAATGTAATTTCAGTTTGTTCAATGGTAAACCACACTAATGCAGAATAGCACGGTATATAAGAAAACAAATAAAAATGTGGACAAGTGCAAAGTTATTCACCTAGGAAAGAACAACCCACACTATTGTTACACAATGCAAGGTTCCATATTGGGAACCACCACCCAGGAAAAAGATTTAGGAGTCATCGTGCATAACATGTTAAAACCCTTCGCCCAGTGTGCAGCGGTGGACAAGAAAGCAAATAGAATGCTAGGTATCATAAGGAAAGGAATGGAAAATAAAACAAAGGATATTATAATGCCTCTGTATTGTTCCAAGGTACGACCGCACCTTGAATATTGTGTGCAATTCTGGTCGCCGTATCTTAAAAAGGATATAGCGTTATTAGAGAAGGTACAGAGAAGAGCCACCAAAATGGTAAAGAGGATGGAAGGCTACTCCTATGAAGAGAGGCTACAAAGGTTAGGGCTCTTCAACCTAGAAAAGAGACGGCTGAGGGGAGATATGATAGAGGTCTATAAATTAATGAATGGAGTGGAACGGGTAAACGTAGATCGATTGTTTACGTTATCAGAATATAGAAAGACTAGGGGACATGTAATGAAGCTACAGGGTAAACTATCTAAGACAAATAAGAGAAAATATTTTTTCACTCAACGTGTAATCAACTCTGGAATTTGTTACTGGAGGATGTAGTAAAGGCTGTTAGTGTAGCTGAGTTTAAAAAAGGTTTGGACAAGTTCCTGGAGGAAAGGCCCATAAACCATTATTAAAAATGGACCCATGATATCAATGCTTGACCCAATACAAGCATTGTGGAACCTGTGTCTTTTGGGGAAACTGCTAGGTACTTATGACCTAGATTGGCCACTGTTGGAAACAGGATACTGGGCTTGATGGACCTTGGTCTGACCCAGTATGGCATATCTTATGTTCTTAGCAATGCCATCCTGATTTCAGCTCCTGTGAGCAGGCTCTCTTTCTCTGAGCCGCAGTCACGGCTTGCATAGCCCCTGCCTGCAAGACATACTGCTCCCGCCAGAAAGGTGTGTGAGGCAACGATCATGGTCTAGAGATGTCTATGGGATCAGCATGTCCTGTAGGCAGGGGCTGTGCAAGGCCATGTGTGCCCTGCTGCTCTGGGCTTGGATCACGATCTGCATAGCCCCTGCTCGTGGGACATGCTACTCCCTGGGTAGGCTCTGCCTCTTGTACATAAATGGGGGGGGGGGCATTGGAAAGTGGAGAGTAGACATGGGGGGGGCATTGGGAGGTGGACATGAATGGGCATAGGGAGTAAGAAGGGAGATGCTGGGTGCGGGGGTGGGGGGTGGAGAATAGGGAGGCAGCAGGGATAAAATTGAGGTGGGAGGCTAGGTAGATACTGGATATGGAAATGGGTGTAGGGAGAAGCAGAGAAGGGAATTGAGTGGAATTGTTGGCCAGAGGGTTATAGAGAGACTATGGGAAAATGCTGTGGAGGGGGAGGCAGAGGGAAGATAGTGTACACTGGATAATAAGGAGAGAGGGACATGCAGGACATGGGGGTAATAGGGACAGAGAGGGGAGAAGACAGATATGGGGTAAATAGATTGAGAAAGACGGAGAGATGCTGAACATGTGAGTAATAGGGAGGGGATAGCATGGTATGTAGATGGGATAGATGCTGGTTGCAGGGGGGATAGGAAAGGATATGACAGACATGGAAAGAGAGAGAGGAGATACTGGATGGAGGGAAAGAAAAAGCCAGAGAGACAGAGACACTGAAGGGGTGATGAGAGATGTTAGACATGGAGAGTAAACAAAAGACTGGGGGATAATGGACCAGGGAAGAAGAGCTGGAGAATGGAAGGACTGGGGTGAAGGTTGAAAAGCAGTAGGTAGATGACATAAAAAAGAGGGATATTGAGAACTGGATAGTAAGGAGTAGTGAAATCTGTATGGCCAGAGAGATAGAGAAATAAATGGAAGAAAGGTGGAAAGAAAAACATCAATATCAAAGATGGAAGGAAGTGAAGAAAACAAAAGACAAGACAAGAAATGGCAGATGGAGTAGAGACTGTAGAAAGAGAAGACAGAAGAAAGCAGAAGCCTCAGATCGAGACCAGCATGATCAGAGTATAAAATGGTCAGACAACAAAGGTAGAAAAAAAATGAGTGAATGGACTTTGCACTATTTTTATATTTTACACAGTACAGGGAAATGTGTCTCTTTTCTTTCTCTGGTATTGCACTGCATGCAGAGTCTAGCTTCTTGGGCTTTCAGTTTAATTTTTTTCTACAAATTTTTATTTTTACTTTAGGTTACCCTCACCAATTCTGTACTTAGTGTGCGTCTGTGTTCTGAGTGTGTGACTGAGGCCGGGCGTTCTGTTAACATCGAGTTTGTATGAAGGGACCTGTACTGTAGTAATTTGACTTGTTTAGCTTTTCAATAGGTGTATGGATGTTCTAGGGCCCACTACAGTATTTATAGTGCTGCTTTTATCTGGGTAGGCCCCTTGTTGTATAGGTTTTGGAAGTTTATACTGGTATGATATGGCTGATTTGGCCTTGTAGATCATCGGTAACTTTTGTAGGTTTTGAATTAGTTAACAATATGCCTGATACTGGAGAATGTTTGTTAGTGAAATGATCAGAATCAGAATGTGTTTTAATATATTGAATTCTGTGGGTGAATGCCCTACCTCTGCTCTGCACCCATTGTCCAGGGAGAGGTTTCTGGGGATGCAGAATATATATTCAAAAAGAAAGAGAACTATACTTTAATGCAGTTTATAACAAAATAAAAAGTTATAATTTTATAATTTGGTATTATAAACTGCGCTTTGATTCTCACTTTTTCTTTTAGTTTCTTGGCCTATGAGCATCTTGTATTTCATGTTTTTTCAGAGGGTAGGAAGTGCTGTGTTGGGGCGCCAAGTTACTCATGTTATGTGGAAGTGGGAGGCGCTGCATGGTGCTGTTGAGTCACTCTTTTTTGGCATATTTAGCAATATGTTTCCTAAGCTTTGTGCTGGTAATATATGAACATAAGAAATGCCATACTGGGTCAGACCAAGGTCCATCAAGCCCAGTATCCTGTTTCCAACCATGGCCAATCCGGGTCACAAGTACCTAGTAGGGTCCCAAAAAGGTACATAGATGCCACATTGCCTCTCTTGGGACAAGCAGTGAATTTCCTGGGTCCTCTTTAATAATAATTTCAGCACCTTTCCTCCAGCAACTTGTCCAAACCTTTTATAAAACCCAACTACACTAACACCTTTTACTATGATCCTCCAGAGTTTGATTACGCGGGGCTATAGACTAACTGCAGGGAGGCAGTTTTCCTTGCCTATCTTTAAGATGCATTTTGCTAACTGGGCAACATCCAATATCACTACTGCTCAGTTAGCACCATTCTCCGCCCCAGAATGCCCCCAACATGCCCTGATGATAATAGGATAGCATCGGGGCACGTTCGGAACTTAGTTGGAGCTATTCAACGTCACTTACATAATTAGTGCCATTGGATATCCCCTCCTAAGGCATCTACATGGTTTACTGGGCTGTAAACCATGTAGATGCCTTTTGAAAATCAGGCTCTTGGTTACTAAGCCAGTGCCCTAACCATTAGGCTATTCCATCACCCCTATTAGTTCACAATATGTCTGGTACAGGAGAGATCACCAGAATCAGATTTTTTTAAATTACATTTTGAGTTTTGTGGGTGGATGTCCTAGTTCTGCTCTGCAGCCGTTGTTGAGAGAGGGGGTTCTGTGAATGCAAAATATATGCTCAAAAAGAAAAAGCAACAATCATAACACAGTTTATAACAACAAAATAAAAATGAGTTATAATTTGGTGTTATAAACTGTGCAGGTGTTCTCACTCTTTCTTTTAGTTCCATGGGGTGCGGACATCTTTTTATTTCCCCCACATTATCTAATTTATTTTTTGATTTGGTTCCTGACTGCAGTTTTGAGAAAACCTCCTGCAACCCCTGTTAATTTGCACTTTTTATTTTGTATGTGATGTTGTTTAATGTAATCCACTTTCAAATGACTATTATGGTTAAAATACAGAATATAAATGTTTGAAATTAAATTTAGAAGATAATTTTATAACAGGGTTCAAAGGGTAAGTTAGTAGGAAATCCTTGAACTTAGGGTTTTTCCTTTGCATGGTCTTCTTATCCTTGTTCTCTCCAGAGGGGAGCTGGGGTAGGTACCTTCCGCTTCTGCCAGTGTTTCCTGGAAGAAATAACAGATTCTCTTTGGATTTTGGCCTGGTGCTTATATTAAGTGCCAACAGTGTATTGCTTTGGACACAAAAATACCAGCTCTCCTTCAGGCCCTCGGACAAAGAGGGATATACCTCCAAGCTGGCTGTCTGCTTCTTGGAAACCATTTGCTCTGCTCCCTTAGAGTACATGTGTAAAGCATAGTTAATGCAATCTACTCTCTGACTGGATGAACCTGGGAGATAGGTCCCTCTCCATACCTAATACTTTCATTTCCTCCATAGCCCTTACTACTCTGATTCTTATCTTGATCATATTACGACTTGACTACTGCGACACTGTTTTCGCCGGCTTTCCTTATTTTCAGATTAAAACATTACAAAATATCCAGAACACTGCAATCCCTTCGTATTGTTTTGAGATGCATCACTTTTCTCCACCCGATACTGGGATGCTTACCTCTCTTCTGGTGCACAGCCTTATCTTCTCATCTCTCTTAGTGCAGTGATTTTTTTTGTTCAAGCTTAGCTGGCTTGGAGAACTGATATTCTGGAGTTAGTGGCTGGGTGGATCACTTACACAGCAGCTGTGCTGGACTCCATAATTTTACTGGCTGGTGCCCATAATTGCACGTATTCAATTGCTTCACTGATCAATGTGTGAATGGAAAATAAGAGCTGCATGTCATAAGCATATAAACAGTGCATGATTAAACAACTGAGTACTTTACAAATGGGTATCATATAGATGTTCAATAATATCGCAGATAAAGCTGAGCCCTGCAGGACAGCCAATAGTATAATGAACCCAGCTGATTGCATGTCTCCCATTTTGACCTGTTGTGAACGCCCCAGTAAAACTGATTGATACCAGTCTAGGACACAACCTGATATTCCCAAAGAGTAAAGATGGTAAAGTAGGAAGGCTGCAGAAATATCTAGAAGAATGCAAAAGTGCACTGCTCCATGATCAAAACCTCTAACCACCACGTCAAACATTGAGAGCAAGATAACTTCACCGCTCATCACCTTGCTGAATACTGACCTCACACTCTACAACCAGGTACTCTGATGTGTCCAACACAAGGCTTTTCCCATACAGCAGTTCAAGCAGGATGTTCCTTGGTTGTTCTGGAGTAAATTCCATTCTGCAGAAATGTGGCTGAGTACTGCTTTACCCCAGGAGTTTTCAGGTAGACCAGAATTTGTCACCTGATCGTTTCAGTGAGGATCCTGTTTTCAATTTAATTCAATTTAAATCTACTATACCCTGAAGATTTCAAGGCTGATTATAATCTAGATATAACGATTAAATATAGTTCATATCATTCCATACTATAACAATCAGTAATAGCATCCATTACTAAAAATAGAATTACATTTGAGTTAAATTTAAAACCAGTAAATTTCTAAAAATTAAGAGTCCATTATGCAAAGTAAACATGGTTTAAGTTTTTTCCTAAAATGTAAATAGCTTGATTCAAACCTTAGCCTTATCCTCTTTCTGTTCATATATTCTAATTTTGCTCGGATGTATACTTTATGCATTACTTTGTGATGTGCAGTTCCATGAAATCTCAGTGAACTCATCTTTGTAGCTATTTCCAATTGTAGGAGGCTTGTTTTTAAATCTGTTGTTTGCCATGGTTACATAGCCCCATAATTTGTCCTATACGTCATCCTTCTTTTTCAACAAACAAACAGTAATTAGTTTAAATGAAACTGTAAATAGACCAGGATGTGTTTAGCCAAATGAAACTGGATGTGTTTAGCCAAATGAAAACTGCAAATAAACCATACTGTAAATAGTGCACGATGTAAATAATCCATACTGTAACTAGCGCACGATGTATAAATGACTCAAGCTGTACAAACCAAACGCATAAATGCAACTGTAAATACCCTAAACTGTTTAATTTCTAATCACCAAAATCCAGATGTAGATTCTTTAATCCCTGTAAGAAAATGTTCGCTGTGCCAAAATTTTAATGTGATGTAAACCGCTACTGATCGCTGGAAGAAGCGGTATACAAATGTAACCAAATAAATAAATATACCTTTACCTTTGTATCTTGAGAAAGCAACTATAAACTTCAATGCGCACCTGACTGTGGGAACCTCCATTGAACCACAAATGTCATGGTGTATGAAGTCAAGTGATTTTGCAGCTCAGCTATGCTCACTTTAGGAAGTATTATCCTTGACACTTTAGCTCTTATTCAGTAGTCACAGCTTATACTGAACACACACGGATAGTATTACATCGTTTGCCAGTTGCTTTTTTTCTAGTTCCTTCTGATATTTTTCTGTTGCTTGTGAGCCCGGTGAATGTAGCTATTGTATTGCCTGTTTTCAGTGAGTCTCACCTGCTTCTTTAAGGTGCTCAAATGATAAGACATTGACTCAGAGTCTTTTCTCCTTTGGCATTGTTCATTCATCATCCTAGAACTAGATGGCGAGCCTCTTTGCTACTCCTCATGCCACTGGCCGTGGTGGTGTTGGGTTTCTGCTTTCTCCTTCCTGCCACTTTCAACCTCTTCTTCTACCTCCCTCTCACTCCTTTTCCTCCTTTGAAGTCCATTCCATCCGCCTTTCTAATCCCTTACCTCTCTGGATAGCTGTTATTTATAGACCTCCTGACAAGTTCAACTCTACCTTTCTCATTGACTTTGACTTATGGCTTTCCTTATTTCTAGATTCTTCTTCCTCCTCTCTCATTTATGGTGACTTTAATATTCGTGTTGATAACCCTTCTGACCCCTATGCTTCTAAATTCCTTTCCCTTACCTCCTCATTCATTCTCCAGCTTTGCTCTTCTGTCTGCACTCAGCAGCATGGTCACTGCCTTGACCTTCTTTTCTTCTCTAATTGTTTACCCTCTAATTTCTGTATCTCAATTCTTCCCTTATCTGACCATCACCTGCTAAGCTTTACTGTCCATCACTCCCCACCACAATCTCACCCTGTCTCTTCCTACCTTTTTAGAAATCTTCAGTCTATCAATCCATTGGCTCTCTCCACTATTGTCTCATCACTTCTTTCCTCCACCTTGTCTTCTAAGTCTGTTGATGAGACTATTGTTTCCTATAATACTGCTCTCTCCTCTGCTCTGGATGCTCTTGCTCCAGCCATCCCATATCCTGTGAGGTGCACTATACCTCAATCCTGGTTGTCTTCAACTACCCGCTATCAATGCTCCTGTGCTCACTCAGCTGAGCTCATTTGTCACATATCCCGCTCCCTTTCTGATTTTCTTCACTTGAAATTCATGCTTGCCTTCTTCCAGTCGGCCATATCCCTCATCAAGCAAAACTATGATCTCCATCTAACTCTCTTGCCTCTGACCCCCGTCATCTCTTCTCAACTCTCAACCTTCTCCTCAAGGCACCTCCACCTCCAACCCGTCCTTCTCTCTCTGCCCAAACCCTTGCCAACTATTTCATTGACAAAGTCCACAAGATTACACTCCAATTCCTCTCTAAATCAGCTTCATCCCCTCTTCCTCCTCTTCAATATCAACTCTTCTCCTCAGTCTCTGTTACCCTTTCATCCTTTTCTAAGATCTTCATTGAAGAAACCTTTCCTGCTTCTTTCCTTCTCTAAACTTTCTACCTGTTCCTCTGATCCTATCCCCACTCATCTCCTTAATTCCATTTCCTCCTCTGTCATCCTTTCCATCTCACATATTCTCAACCTATCACTCTCCACTGCAACTGCCCCTGTTGCCTTCAAGCATGCTATGGTCATACCTCTCCTCAAGAAACCTTCACTTGACCCTACTTGTCCTTCTAATTATTTATTTATTTGTGTTTTTTATATACCACCCCATCAATAAATCAAATCGACCCATCTCCCTTCTTCCCTTCATTTCCAAACTTCTTGAACATGTTGTCCTTTGCTGTTGCCTTGAATTTCTCTCAAGCCCTGCTAGATCCTCTTCAATCTGTTTTTTGTCCCTTACACTCTATTGAGATGGCTCTTGCCAAAGTCTCCAGCAACTGTTCCTGGCTAAATCCAAAGGCCTTTACACTATCCTCATTCTTCTTGACCTTTCTGCTGCTATTGACACTGACCACCACCTTCTCCTCGACACATAATCACACCAAGGTTTTTCTTCTGATCTATGCACACTAACCTCTCGCCCCCTATCGCATACATTTCCCTTGGATTTCTGCTACCCAAGTGCATGACACTGCACTTTTTTGCATTAAATCTTAATTGACAAGCATTAGACCATTCTTCCAGCTTTTGTAGATCTTTCCTCATGCTAAGCACTCCCTCGAGGGAGTCCACTCTGTTGCAAATTTTCATGTCATCTGCAAAACGACATGCCTTTCCATTCAGTCTTTCAGCAATATCACTCACAAATACATTGAACAGTGCCGGGTCCAGGACTGAACCCTGGGGCACCCCACTAATCATCTTCCTTTCATCTGAGTGAGCTCCATTTACCACCACCTTCTGTCGTCTGTCAGTCAACCAATTTCTGATCCAGTTTACCACCCTGGGACCCATCCCCAAGCTACTGAGTTTATTAATAAGCCTTCTATGAGAGACAGTATCAAAGGCTTTGCTGAAATCCAGGTAGATGACGTCCATCACATGCTCCTGATCTAGTTCTCTGGTCACCCAGTCAAAGAACTCAATCAGATTTGTTTGGCAACATTGTCCTTCGGTAAAACCATGTTGCCTCGGATCTTACAACCTGTTGGTTTTGAGAAAGTCCACTATTCGCTCTTTCAGGAGCGCCTCCATTACTTTTCCTGTCACTGAGATAAGGCTCACAGGCCTGTAGTTTGACACTTCTTCCCTGTCACCACTTTTGTGAAGAGGTACAACATCAGCCATTCTCCAGTCCTGAGCAACTTCTCCTGTTTCCAAGGATCTGTTGAAAACATCCTTTAACGGCCCTCCAAGAACCTCTCTGAGCTCTTTCAGTATTCTGGGATGTATCCCATCCGGTCTCATGGCCTTGTCCACTTTCAGTTTTGCAAGTTGTTCTAACACATCATCTTCTGTGAATGGTGTGGTATCTACTTCATTCCCATTTTTATATTTGGGAGTCACAGGTGTTCCTTCTCCCGGATTTTCTTTAGTAAAAACAGAGCAGAAGTATTTGTTTAGCAATTTCGCTTTTTCAATGTCACTTTCCACGAGTCCGTTCCCAGCACTTCTGAGTCCTGCAATTCTTCCTCTGATCTTCTTCCTTTCCCGAATATACCTGAAGAAAGTTTTGTCGACACACTTCACATTTTTAGCCGTCTTTTCCTCTGCCTTTGATTTTGCTATCCTTATTTCTCTTTTTGTCTCTGTATTCATTTCTGTGTTCCTCTGTTTGCAAGCTTTTGAATTTTGCGAAAGCTGTGGTTTTTTACCTTTATTTGAGCAGCCACTTCTTTGGAAAACCAAATAGGTTTCCTTCTCCTCTTGTTTTAATTTACTTTTCTTACATATTTATCTGTTGCCCCTTTTATTGCCACCTTTAATTTAGCCCATTGCAATTCCACTTCCCTTATCCCCTTCCACCCTGCCAACTCCTCCTTCAGGTACTTGGCCATTTTACTGAAGTCAGTGTTTTTGAAGTTTAGGACTTTGAGCTTGCTATGATTGAACTGAACCTTGGCTTTTATCTCAAACCACACCATGTGGTGATCGCTGCTGCTCATAGGGGCACCCACCCAGGCATTCGACACACTATCACTATTGGTGAGCACTAAATCCAGCGTTGAGCTTTCCCTGGTTGGTTCCATCACCATTTGTCTAAGTAACGCATCTTGGAAAGCATCCACAATTCTTTTTGCTTCTTTCCAGATTTGCAGAAGGAGTAATCCAATCCACATCAGGTAGATTAAAGTCACCCAATATGATCGCTTCCCCGTTTGTGGCTATCTTGGCAATATCTATTATCAATAAGTTATCTATCTTTTTGATTTGAGTCGGAGGTCTGTAGACTACAGCAGTATGGATGACAGTGACATCTCCTCTTTCCAACACAATCCAGAGCGCTTCTTCTTTTCCCCATGCCCCTGCATTTCAGTAGCTTTAATATTGCTTTTGACATACTGTACAAGGCTACTCCTCCTCCTTTTCCATTTTCTCTGTCTCTTCTGAATAGATTATAGCCAGCTATGGCCAGATCCCAATCATGCAATTCATTAAACCATGTTTCTGTAATGGCCACAATGTTCAAGTCCGTTTCCACCATTAGGGCTTCCAGGTCTGGAATTTTGTTGGCTAAGCTTTAAGCATTTGTGCTCATTGCTTTCCAGCATTTAACTGGCTTGTATGTATTTTGCATTGATTTTTGTTCTGTCCACTTCTTCCCAGTTGCTTTTGATGTATGGTTTAAAAGTGTACTTGTTTCTTCTTTCGACCTATAAATGCATTCATTCTACTGCTCCACACTACCTTTTCTCTCTCATCTCCCCTCTTCATGAACTCTGCTCTTCTACTGGCCTGCTTCTCTCTATGCCAGCGGTTCTCAACCTGTGGGTCGCGACCCCCACGGGGGTCGCCACATGATTTAGCGGGAGTCGCTTAGTCTCCACCAAGTTTTTTAAAAAAAATTAAGACGCGCACAAGTTGCTGCCGCTGCCAAGTCCGCTTCTCGGCAGCGGCAAACTCACTGCCTCCTTCTGCAGCCGCGGCTCCCTGCCTCTTAGGGAACCACGGCTGTGCCTGTAAAATCATTGCGGAGCCCTTCCTGTCTCGACGGGCTCCGTGCAGCATTGTCCCGCCTCCAAAGGCCTTCCTTTGGAGGCAGGACAATGCTGCACGGAGCCCATCGAGACAGGAGGGGCTCTGCAACGATTTTACAGGCATAGCCGCGGTTCCCTAAGAGGCAGGGAGCCGCGGCTGCATTAGAAGGGAGGCAGACATGGGGAGAGGGGATGAGGGGGCAGGGAACCTGCAACACGGCTGACATCGACAGAGGGGGGCTGACATCGACAGCGGGGCTGTCATGGACGGGGGGTGCTGACATGGAGGGAGGGAGCTGATATGGATGGATGGATGGAGGGAGGGGGGCTGACATGGAGGGAGGGAGGGAGGGGGCTGACATGGAGGGATGGAGGGAGGGGCTGGCATGGACAAAGGGGAGAGACAGGGGGACATACTGGACAGACGGAATAAATGCTGGACAGAGGCGAGAGACAGTGCAGGTTAGGATTATAATGTGCTGATGGGGGAGCTAGCACTGGTAATGGGCAGATGGGGGGGCTAGGACTGGTAATGGGTTGATTAGGGAAGGCTAGGACTGGGAATGAACTTATCAAGGGGGGGTAGGACCGGTAATGGACTGATGGGGGTCTAGCATTGGAAATTAGCTGATCGATGAGGTTAGGACTGGAAATGGGCTGATTAGGGGAGCCTAGCACTGATATTGGGGTTGAGGGGGGTCTAGCACTGGAAATGAGCTGATTAGGGGAGGCTAGGACTGGTAATTTACTGATGGGGTGGGATAGGACTGGTAATGGACTGATGGGAGGCTAGCGTTGGAAATGAGCTGATCGGGGGGGGGGCTATGACTGGAAATGAGCTGATTAGTGGAGGCTAGGACTGGTAATGGGCTGATGGGGGTAGGACTGGTATTGGGCTGATTAGGGGAGGCTAGCACTGGTAATGGGGTTGAGGGGGGATTAGCACTAGAAGTGAGCTGATTGGGGGGCTTTGACTGGGAAATGGGTTGATTGTGGGGAGGGGAGGATAGAGCTGCTGGCCCTGGAAGAAAACTGCGGGCTAAGGCTACAAGTGGGCTGATACAAGGGGATGGGAGAATGGAACTGGAAGGGAGTGGATCTGAGAGGGGCTGCCATGGTATTTGTACTAGAAGGGATTGGTCAGTGGGGAAGGAGGGGGACTGGAAGGGAATGGACACCAGTGGCAGTCATGGGAATGCAAGTTGACATTGGAAGGTACTGGGAGGGAGGACTGGAAAGGGGCTGATACTGGGGAGGGTTACTGGGACTGGAAATAGGCTGATGGAAAGAAGTGAAGAAAATGAAAGAAGAGATAAGAAATGACAGATGGACCACAGAAAGAGAGCTAAGAGAAGACAGGAAAGCAGAAGCCTCAGATCGGGACCAGCATGATCAGAGAATAAATTGGTCAGACAACAAAGGTAGAAAAAATAATTTTATTTCATATTAGTGATTTGACTACAAAATCATCATAATTTTGAAATCAAATATTGTTACTTGTGATTAATTATTGTGGTTTAAATAAGTATTTTATAAATAAAAACATATTGCAAAGGCCTATAATATATTAATAATTCAACAAATGATTACAGCGACAATGCGTTAACGGTAAAGGAAGAGAGACGCATTTGATTTTATCAATGGGGGTCACCACAAGTTGACTAACGGTAAAAGGGGTCACGGTGCAAAAAAGGTTGAGAACCACTGCTCTATGCTCTTTTCTTCTACTGCCAGCTCCAGGCTCTGCTTCTTTCACCTTACTGCTCCTTATGCCTGGAACAGACTACCTTCATCAGCACGTCAGGCTTCTTCTCTTCCCCTTTTCAAATCCATGTTAAAAGCTCACCTCTTTGAGGCTGCCTTTGGATCCTAATCTCCTGTTTGCCTTGTGATGCCTCACCTTGCTTTTTGTACCCTCATCTATTGTATTGTCTGTCTTGATTAGATTGTAAGCTTTGACAAGTAGGGACTGTCTTTTATATGTGTCTATACAGCGCTGTGTATGCCTTGTAGTGCTACTGTATATAAATGATTATTATTATTAGTAGTAGTAGTAAGTGCTTAAGAAAAGATAAATCAGGAACATACAGCACATCTTTTACTGGTATGCTCACTTCATCATAAAGCGTATGGAGACAGAATTAAAGATCACAATATGTATACTTTGGAAGAAAGACAGAAGAAGGGAGACATGATAGAGATTTTTAACTACCTCCCTGGCATAAATGCACAGGAGGAGAACCTTTTTCAATTGAAAGAAAGCTCTAGAACAAGGGAAAATAGGATGACAGTGAAAGAGGATAGACTCGGGTAACCTGAGGAAATATTTCTTTATGGAAAGAGCGGTGGATGCACGGTATAGCTTTCCAGTGGAGGTGGTAGAGATGAGGACTGTATCTGAATTCAAGAAAGCATAGGACAAGCACTGAGGATCTTTAAGGAAAAGAAGGAATTGTAAAGCTTAGTAGTTAGTGTGGATGTCCAAACAGGATAGGATGTATGGTCTCTATCTGCCATCATTTTCCTATGTTTCTCCCTGTCCAGTTCCTTCTGTAGTGATACTGCTTCCCTCTGTAAAGTAGACATTTTTTTTTTTGTTGCTTACATCCAGCTGTGTGAAGCTTCTGTCACTAGTCATGTAATCAGGGCTGGCCCAAGGGTTCTGACATCCCAGGCAGAAACTCCTGCCGTGCCTCCCCCCCCCCCCCCCCCCACTGCCCTACCCTGCTGCTGCCAATCCTGTCTTGGGGGACGGAAGGCAGGAACAGTACTGGCAGTATTTTAAAAGTGGCAACTTTGTGCCACTGCTTTGTTGCCCACACCAGGCCATGTGCTTCAACACACACGGCCTGCTGCTTCTGATCCCCTTCCGACAGTAAGTTGCTTCGGATGGAGATCAGAAGCGTCAGATATTATGTGCTGAAGCACATGGCCTGCCACAGGCAACAAAGTGACAGCACAAAGCCGCCCACCCAGGTCGGCCACCCTAGGTGGCTGCCTAGCTCGTCTTGTTGATGACCCGACCCTGCACGTAATCCATTGCTTCAGGTTCAAGGAACCAACCTTGTGATAAGCCACCTTGTATTTCTTTAAAACCTCTCTGTTCCATTGGTTAAAGCCTTGTAGCGCTGTATTCAAAGATCTAGTGGGTCAATATTGAGCTGCAGCTAAAACGATCTTGTACATGTAGCACTGCTATCCAGACAGAGGCCAGCACTGCATATGATGATGATGATATTCTGCATTGCTATAGGGATAGATAGCTCTTTCAGATACCCTTGGGACAGTTTTTTGGCTTTCCTAAGTTATCCAGATATATATCCATAAAGCAGCACTGAATATTGTGTCTACACAGATTATTGCTAGCTCCACTCCCAGCTCTGCCCATTCCAGAAAGTGCCAAGGTGATCTGTAAGGGTACTGAAAGGAACTATGTGTATAGTGCTTCTGCATATCCCCTTCAGTTGTACTTATCCCGTTAGCAAGTGCCCGTATAAGAGCATAGATTTACCAAAGTAAAATTTTTCCCCTGCTGAGCATCTAAATATAGATTCCTATATTTATTGGGCACCTAAAAGGTAGATGGGGCCAAGTTGGTAAACAATTTTAGGTGCTCAGCACTGATTTCCACTATTGGATGCCAACCCTAGATATCTAAACTTCGGAGAATCAATAGATGGCTTAAATTTAAGAACTGCAATTTAAATGCACATATAAGGGCTTATTTTCAGCCTAAAGTTTAGGAACCTAAAACCAGCTGAAAATAGTGCTTAATTTAGGCACCTCCAAGAGGCTGATTCACGGAAGTGCAGTAGTTCACACTACTGTTTATGTGAGTTACTGCACACATTAAGTGCTGTTGTCCCCATTAATATCAGAGGGGCCAATTCAAAGAAAAATGTGCAGCAAAGCACAGTAATTAGAGCATGAGGTACTGCGCTATAGTTAGCTACATTGAGGAACTTCATCATTGAATGTCCTCCTTGCCCTTTGCTTGGATGATCGTGGAAGTTTTTTTGTGATTCTCATTTCAAAATGGAGTACTCTCTAGATGTCTCCTCTCCTTCCATTGGAAACATGTTCTTGAATGTTTTAATGTCTACACTTTTCATTGCAACGTTTCTGTTCAGGTCCCTGCTACCCAGCATTCTTTCCTTTCTGCACAGGAAGTTATCAGTCTACTTTCACAAACTGTAACATCAGCCCCTCTTCCAGCCCTGTCTCAAGTATATTTGATGAGAGTATAGTATGATTCCTGCAGGCTAAGAAGGTGTGAGGCTGCCACGCGCTTATCTTCTATATCCTCTCCCATCTCACATAGCTGCCTCACTACTTCCTCCAGGTTCCTTATGTGACCCCGCTTCTCTTTTCTTTTTCCCTATCTAATTTGATAGTTTCTTCAAGAAAAGGAGCTTACTGTTGAAACTTGTCCCTTTATCTAGCTTTTACATGAATTCCATGTGTAATCTCATTCCATATATTGATCGACTGATCATCTTCCATTAATAAACTTATGGTTGCTTCACTTGTCTATTCCTTCTGCCTCACTTCTCTGGATTCATTGCTGGCCTGTCTATGAGGATTAACGTCCCAAGGGGCCTTTTTGCTAGGAATAATTCTGTTTTAAACTTCCACGGTTGGTAATTCTCATTATTCAACTCGCTCACCAAAAGTCTGAGTTCAAACCTGTGGGCCATTTTTTTTTTTGTTGAATCTTACTCAGTCAGACAGGAGAGAAGAAAGAGGGGCATAGTTTAAGATTTTGAGGTAGTTCATGGTTGATAAAGTGGCAAGGAACCAGTATTTTTGTCAATCATTTTTGGCTAGCTTTTGAGAGTTAAAACGGTCACCCATCTATTAAAAACTGACCTGGATGTTGTCAATAGCTCAGCGAAGAGCTTGTAACTTTTAACTCATTTTTTGACTCTTGTAAGTTTTTTGTGCAAAAATTAAACATTGCCTGTCACTTTTGGGCTGCCTGGTTTCTCCATATTCAAAAGATCTAACATGACTCACATAATCTAATCTAAGGAAAATTAGATATTCTCTGTGCAGTTCTACAACATTACATCAGATATTCTATTACATACTGAGTTCCAAGTTGTGATGCCATTACTAATACTGAATGGACTTAAGAAAGTGAGGAGTAGATTGTAAGCATTCATGTTCTGATGGTGCACTGATTAATGTTTTTATTTTTCCTTTAATTTATACTCCTGAATTGGATTAATGTCAGTGTGAAAACATGAAGGTAAAACAAGTTTGCTTGAAAGGTGCATTAAGTGATATAAAATACTGTTTTGTCTGATTTATATCATCTGCCAACATTGCTACAAGCTGCCAATATATTTTACATGATTTGTTTGAGAGAGTTTTGCATTTTTATTGAACTGGTTTATTAGTGAGAGAATGTGCCAGACTGATACTGTTTGGTCACAGAACAGGAGCACCAAGGACAGCAGCTTCAGTAGGACAAACTAACACTGCCAGCCATCTAACCATGATGTCATTGCTCTCTCTCCGCCAGGGGCAAGAAATACCCAATAGCAGGTCAATACCCAGCCACAGTGCTCAGTGTTTTTAAAGTGCCTAGTCACCGGGGCTGAAAATGAAACTGTATATACAGTGCCAAAGCATGTCCAGCATGTGGCATTGAATATCTGGGTTCGCCGCTGACCGTATTTGCCATCCAGTTAATAGCAATATTCAGAAGCTAATCGGATACCAAATCCGTATAAAGTTAGGATAGTTATTGACTTGTCCTAACTTTACGGTGGGCACTAATCTGGTTAGCGGAGTGAAAATCGCTGCTGACTGGATTAATGCTGTTACCATGCTTGCCCTGCTACTGTCTGGACAATGCTGTGAAGATCAGAGGAGATATTCAGGGGCACTGCCCAGTTAGGGTCGCTGAATATCCCTCTCAGCGGGGTTTATCGGGTTAGCAGCTCCTGAAAATCGGCCTCTATATGTTTTTGGTAGTGATGATGGCATGTTAGAAGTTTCCTACCTTCCACAGAAGCAGAACATGGTCTCCGAATATCATGACAATGGCTTTATCTATTGTATTTCTTCTGAACGTTCCAGGTAGAATGGCTAAAAAATGAAGATGTAATCGATCCCGTGGAAGATCGGAACTTTTACATCACTATCGACCACAATCTCATCATCAAGCAGGCACGTCTTTCAGACACAGGCAATTACACCTGTGTGGCCAAAAACATTGTAGCTAAGAGGAGAAGCACCACTGCTACTGTAATTGTTTATGGTAAGACCTGTTATAAAATAGGCTTGATCCTAATGGTCAAGGCTCCTCCCACTTACTCAAGATCATCGTACCCAGCATGCTCAGTGCAGTGGCTCAGAAGGCCATTTTTAAGAGAACAGTACACATCCCAGTTAAATTTCATTTTTATTGTTTTAATTTGTGTAATTCCCTATGCCCATTGGAAATAACCATGCTTGGAAGAGTGCCACAGATTGGTTCACACCTTGGGCTTCATTGGTCCATAGTCTCTCACAATCTCACACTCATATGCTGCATGAACCAGGGATTGGGTTATAGGTATAATACATTATAAGACCTGTTCAGGGTATGGCCACTGCTTGGTTTTTTTTTGTGTTTTTTTTAATGAGCAGGAGAGCTGTTCAAAAAACAGTATTAAGATCCTACATGCTTTATTGCTTCAGGAAGGTTATAATGTTGTAACACGGGATTTGCAAGAATTATACAATGCAAGATGGGGATGGGAAGGGCATATTAATTAAAAGAGTCTATGGTGTTCTTAACATGAGTAAAAAAAATGGAATCAGACTCCTAATATGGGAAATTTCTTCATATGTCTGAAGCAGGGGGGGTTTCCTGAAGGACAGAACAGAATACACTGACATGAAGCACAAATGGTCTGTCCGCCCATTCAGCATATTACATATCATTATAATTAGTGGACAGGGAAGTAAAGCAGATCATTAGATGGCAATAGCCATTCATTTTGTAAAGCAATTAGCAGTTAATTGTAAACAATCCCTTGTAGCTGCAATAAGGAGTTTATAAAAATTTCTTTAGCAAATTAAATGATTGATGCTAAGGACATTTTTAGCTTAGAGCAGAAATGTGCCACAAATCCTGTGTAGTGCAGAGGTTCGGTACCCCTTTGAGGGTCAGCCAGGTACCCCCTATGTATAGATAGATAGACAGATATAGATGCATTAAGAAATCCTATTGTTTCAGTTTTATCCTATTGTTCTATGCATCTGCAAGTGCTACACAAATAGACATACTGAAAATTGCAGCCCCTTAGGTACCCCTTTGTGTGCTTCAAGGTACCCCCCCCCCCCAAAGAGATTTGCATACCCCAGTGTGAGAACCATTGGTGTAGCGTGATGAGCAAATGGTTTTATAAATCCTGATCTGCACAATTTGCTAATATGTTCCCTCAATTACTGAAACTATATACAATTGAGGTCAATGATTCTCCTGTCTACTGGGTCTCCTAAGTTGCCTCAGTGGAAGCGTCTTCAAACATGTGGCTGCCACAGACATTCAAGTATATGTAAGGTCATTATATAGATACAAACATGACAATGCAGATTCAACTAGCTTCAAAAAATGATAACAGCAAGGTAGCAAGTTAGATATAACACTGAGTTTATGTAATTACAATAATTCATTTAGGGAGCTATTTTAGAAGCTCTATTCATGCTTTGGACATCTGGAAATGGGCATAGAGACATCCAAAGCATGGAGACATCTGCAGAGCCATTTTAGATGGTGGGTCTGTGGAAGCTCCCAGTGTAAGGATACCCAAGTTTGAAGGGAGCATGGTGGAGGCATGTCCAGGGTTTTCCCAAAGAACTGGATGACCTCAACTGATCTCAGAAACATCCTGGACGTCCAGCATCATGTCTAAGGTTACACCTGCTCCAGGCATGAACAGGTATCTGAAAAAGTGATAATTCTGTCAGGCAAATATCTGGAGGGCGTGGAGAAGGAGCCACACTAATATCCCCTTTATTTTACAATACAGCAACGAACGCTGATGGGTAAAGGGGGCTCATATTTCCATTTTGCTAAGCCACTGGATGTCCCCTTATCCTAGCTTTCATGACATGGATGTCCCTGCCCCACACTTTCCTAAGGGTGATGTCTATGGGGCTATCGGCATGGACGTCCATGTTATAAAAATCAGTTGACGACATAGACATCCCTGGCAGTTTTCTGACGTCCCGGATTCCACCCTGATGACCCGGATTTGACTTGGACATCCTTTCTAAAATGCCACTTTTAATGTTGCAAAGAAAAAATAAGAAAGTAAAAGAAACAGGAAGGTAGGGGATTAAAGATGATTGACAGTGAAGGATTCTGTCACCCTTCTGGGTTTGTTTCACTTTGGTGAAGTCACATTGGATTTGATGCATCTCAAATAGCATCTTGGATTTTGTCTGTAAGACAACAGTAGCTATAGCTTGGGCTTTTGAGTCCTTCTTTTTTTTTCTTTTTATGCTGTTGCAAGGAATTGTTTTTGACATGCCATTTTGCTCCCGCCTGTCTTGCAACCCCTCCTTTTCTCTCTCTACACTCAGTCCCTTGGTGCACTTATTTCCTCCCAAGGTTTTCAGTACCATCTTTATGCTGACAACTCTCAGATTTACCTTTCTGTGCCTGAGATATCTCCAGGAATCCAGGCACAGATCTCTGCCTGCTTATCCAACATTGCTGCCTCGGTGTCTCATTGCTGTCTGAAACTGAACATAGCCAAAACTGAGCTCCTTATCTTTCTCCGTAAACCCACCTCTCTCCTTCCTCCCTTCTCTATTTCTGTGGATCACACTTCATTCCCTCCCGTTTCCTCAGCTCGCAGCCTTGAGGTCACCTTTTACCCTACTCTCTCTTTCTCTGCACATATCCAATAGATAACTAAAACCTGTTGCTTCTTCCTCTATAACATTGGTAAAATTAATTCCTTCCTTTCCACACACACTACTAAGATCCTCATCCACTCACTAGTCACCTCCCACCTTGACTATTGTTACCTGCTCATCAATGGTCTCCCTCTGAAGGATCTTTTTCCCCTTCAATCTGTTCAAAACTGAACTGCAAGGCTTATCTTCCACCAGTATCACTATGCTCATGTAACCCTTCTTTTCAAATCACTTCACTTGCTCCCTATCCATTTCTGCATCCAGTTCAAACCTCTCCTACTTAACTACAAGTGCATTCATTCTACAGGCTCCTCACTACCTTTCCTCTCTTATCTCTCTCTACACGCTTCCTCAGGAACTCTGCTCCTCTGGCGGATCCCTTTTACCTTTGCCCTTCTCTGCAACTGACAGCTCCAGGCTTCGTTTATTCCACCTTGCTGCTCCATGTTCCTGGAACAAACTACCTGAGTCTGTGCGTCGGGCTCCTTCTCTAGCCCTATTCAAGTCCAGGCTGAAGACCCACCTCTTTGAGGCTGCTTTAGGATTCTGATGCTCCTCATTCTCTTGTCCACTACTTATGTGTCTCTTGCCGTACTCTAGTCCCCAGTTCTGCGATGTTTTTCTATCTTAATTAGATAGTAAGCTCTGATAAGCAGGGACTGTGTCTCACATCTATATGTACAGCGCTGCGTATGCCTTGTCGCGCTATATGAATGATCAGTAGTAGTTGTAGTGATTTTCTATGTTCCTTCTTTGACGTTCTCTGTAGCTTAGATGTTCTACAAAGATGAAGTACATTCTGGTTCTTAAACCTAGTTCTGGCTGAAATCGCATTTTTATCAATGGGTAAACAGACAAAGGAGTGAGATCGTTACTGAATGTTTAATGGCCCTCTCACACTGCGCTGAGGGGAGTCCTGGAGAGGTGCACAAAACAATAAACACA
Organism: Ichthyophis bannanicus; assembly: GCA_033557465.1. Lineage (NCBI taxonomy): Eukaryota > Metazoa > Chordata > Amphibia > Gymnophiona > Ichthyophiidae > Ichthyophis > Ichthyophis bannanicus. Next base: position 1,157,675,716 of record CM066032.1, on the reverse strand, counting down.
TTGAGGAGGAAAAATTCTCCATGCTCTTTACTGGATGGCACAATAACTCCCAAAACACTTAATAGTCCATATCAGGGATGCTTTTAATAAAAATCACCTTTCTTAGAATCTATCCCTGAAAATGAAGTACATACAGGCAGGGCCGGCCCAAGTGTTTCTGCCACTTTATGCAGAAACCCCGGCCTCGCTCCCGCCCAGATGCCGCTGCCCCCCCCCCCCTCCCAGCTGCTGCTGATTCCCTCTCAGGAGGGGGAGGCAGGCAGCAGCAATATTTCCAAAAGCGGCAGCCTTGACGGTGCTTTTGGAAATACTGCTGCTGCCCGCCTCCCCCCATATGGATTCGGCAGCAGCTAAGGGGAGCGGTGCAGCCGCCCATGTGTGTCACTGCTGCCACCACCCACCCGAGCTGCCTAGCTTGCCTAGTGGATGGGCCGGCCCTGCACACAGGGCAAGAAGAAAACAGAAAAAGACAAAGGTTGGTGGTAAAGTCCCAAATGTTCCTAGTCAGGTTCTTCTCCCTAAATCCTCTGCACTCCTTGTCTGGATTCCTGGATGCACTTCTGTTCTTTGCTGGCCCCAAGCTGAGTACCTCCGTCTTCTCAGATATGCCCTGCAAAACACTAGACCAGTTCTCCCAAAAATCACACCACAACTATAGAACCTAAATCAGTACTGTGTCTCTAGGCTTTTAAAAGGTACGAATTATGAGAATTACTTCTTAATAAATACAACATAGGGGAAAATGTACTCTCTTCCCAATAGGAAAAATCTGAAATTCTTTACCAAAATCTGTATGAGTGCTTGGGATCCACCTGGGGTTCAAGCCCCTCACAAACAGAACTGGACTTCCCAGGGGTTGAGATGGGATATAGCTAATAGGTCCCACTCAGGGCCGACCCAACCACTAGGCAAACTAGGTGGTCGCCTAGGGCAGCAACTTTCAGCGGGCAGCAAACGCAGGGCATCAAAAGCTAAATAATAGATTTTATCAGCAAGAAGGGGTGCAAAGCGTGAGGTTTGCCTAGGGCACCAACACTTTGTCGGCCCTGGTCCCACTTACCTCCTGAGGGCTACTAAAAAATTCCACAGTTGGACGCTCGCAGGCACATGATGGTTTGACACTTAGGCCCCTGCTGCTTTCTGAGCCAGAAACCTCCAGACTCTTTTCTTCAGATCTTCCTCGAATCTTCTTCTCTTAGATCTTATCCTTTGGTTGGGTCAAGCCAGAATAGGACACCTTCTCTCCCTGTACAAAACCTAGCCAGTCACAAACAAAGGCAACTCAGTGCTGATTCTGAGTAGCCTGTGCTCCGACAGTCCAAAAAAGCTGAGTTCCTAAATTTGTGTCTTATTTCAACCAGTCTTAAGACCCTAAGTCTTCAGCTGAAACTTCATCTTACTTACAGAGCGTAAACGATCTGGGGGAGTATATTGAGTGGCAACAGTCGTCGCTGCTGTAATTTGTGACTGGCTGTTCAGCGCCGCTGCATATCCAGCGACCGGCACTGGATATCTTGTTTCAGCAGATCGTAGTATTGCAGTTCCATCAGCACTGATATTCAGCCACTAGCTGGACTGCAAAACCATATAAAGTGGGACTTCATGTACTTTGACTTCCTGTTAGCGGCTAAAACTTGTCACTGAACAAATAGTCAGTCAGTGGTGCCGCATCTGTAGCGCCCCAGTGCTATGCAGAAAGCCCCAGAGTGTGTAACCCAATGAAAAGATGATATTCAAACTGGGCTAACGCAGCTGAATATCCCTCTGCAAATGGCATAAATGCCTTTGAATGTACCTCCTATGAGTCCGACTCCATAACATGCACGTCTGGCCCGTGGACACATTTAAATTAAAAACGGGCCCCGTTCAAACTAATTCCGCATCCACGGGTCTAGACGTGCCCGCGGGTCCAAAACTGGGGAGGTAAATGCGTTTGGCGCGGCATGGGCAAAGCACTATTCAGCAAGCTTGTGCACTCATCTGACGCACGGCCCACACAGGCACAAGCACAGGCAATGTGATAGAATATTATCCCCCGTCAATATTATCGGACACGGGTTAATGTTTTGGATGTCCCCGCAACCACTGTATTCTGAAAAGGTACACATTTGTTCCTGCCAGAATCCACAATGTACCTGCATACGCCACACCCCTTGAGAAAAACATGCACCTCCTAAGCTGCAACCTAGGGATGGACCCTAAAGTTACACCTTAGGGATGGACCCTAAAGTTACTACCCTAGGGATGGACCCTAAAGTTACTGCTTGGGTTAGAAATTGGTTGGGTGGGAGGCGACAAAGAGTGCAGGTAAATGGAGCTCACTCTGAGGAGAAGGATGTTATCAGTGGTGTGCCCCAGGGATCTGTCCTTGGTCCGATTCTTTTTAACATCTTTGTTAGTGATATAGCAGAAGGGCTGGGTAAGCTTTGCCTCTTTGCGGATGATATCAAAATCTGCAATAGAGTAGACACCCAGGAAGGTGTAGATAACATGAGGAAGGATCTATCTAAGCTTAAAGAATGGTCTAGAATTTGGCAGCTGGGATTTAATGTTAAAAAATGTAAGGTCATGCATTTGGGCTGCAGCAATCCAAGGGAGCAATATAGTATAGGGGGTGAAGTACTTTTGTCCACTAAAGAAGAGCGGGGCCTAGGCGTGGTTGTGTCTGATGACCTTAAAGTAGCTAAACAGGTAGAAAAGGCGATGGCAAAAGCTAAAAGGATGTTTGGGTGCATACGTAGAGGAATGGCTAGCAGAAAAAAGGAGGTGATAATGCCTCTGTATAAGTCTTTGGTGCGACCTCATTCGGAGTATAGTGTGCAATTCTGGAGACCGCACCTTCAAAAGGATGTGAACAGGATGGAGTCAGTGCAGAGGGTGGCTACTAAAATGATTAGTGGTCTTCATTATAAAGCTTATGAGGACAGACTTAAGGATCTTAATATGTACACCTTAGAGGAAAGGCGGGATAGAGGTGATATGATTGAGATGTTCAAATACCTCCATGGCATAAATGTTCAGGGGAGAGCCTCTTTCAATTGAAAGCAAGTTCTGCTACGAGAGGACATGGGATGAGCGTGAAGGGAGATAGATTCAGGAGTGATATGAGGAAATATTTCTTTACGGAAAGAGTGCTGGATCCATGGAATAGTCTCCCAGTGAAGGTGGTAGAGATGAGGATAGTAACTGAATTCAAAAAAGCATGGGACCAACACAGAGGATCTCTAAAGGTAAAGAGGGGACTGTTGTAGTTGTTTATATGGAAGGACAGACTAGATAGGCCATATGGTCTTTTTCTGTCGTCATATTTCTATGTTTCTATGTTTCACACTGACAGAAGTGTGCTGATGCAAACTAGACATAAATACCAATGAGAAATGACTTCTGCTGCAACCTAGACCATATACCAGTCCTCTACAGGCCCTGAAAAGTGCTAGGTAATCCCAGTGCACCCTAATATTGTATACAAGAATGTAAATAAGAACATATATGTGCGGACATACCTTGCATCAAATGGTACTTTGGCAGTAGGAACCAGCCCCAGTGATTCCTGTCTTGGTCATCTCTACAAACAAGCTTTAAACTGCTAAGGATGGACCTTTACCAAGTGCACCAAACCCAAAACTAACATTGCAGTTCCCCAAATGATGCATAATATTGCTGAGCAACAAATGTATGCCCTTTTCATGCCTATGGCCTCATTTGTGCCTAAGTGCACTCATTCTGCTGCTCTGCACTACCTTTCCCTTCTTATCTCTCCCTACACCCCCCTCCTTGGGAACTACACTCTTCTGTCAGATTGCTTCTATCTGTGCCCTTCTCTTCTACTGCTACATCCAGACTTTGCTCCGATCACCTTGCTGCTCCCTATGCCTAAAACAAACTACCTGAGTCTGTACATCAGGCTTCTTCTCTGGCCCTTCCCAAATTCAAACTGGGCACTCACCTCTTCCTTGCTGATTTTGGATCTGATCCGCCTAATCTCCCTTGTGTTTCCTTACCATTCCCCCTAAATGTATCCTGTCCACAGCTGCTGTGTTGTCTGCCTTGACTAGATTGTAAGTTCTGCTGAGCTGGGACCATCTCTTAAATTTGTCTGTGCAGCGCTGTGTATGCCTTGTAGCGCTATACAAATTATCATTTGTAGTAGTAGTAGTAGTAGTAGTATGGCCTTCTGGTTATGGTATCTGATTCCCACATTACTCACAAGAGCTACCCCTGTCCCATTGTGGTGTATGTTGGTTTATATACATTCACTATCTGTGCGGCAACCCTGTCTGCCTTCCCACAGTCTGCTTCGAGGCACTGCTCCCTTGGTCAGGCTTATGTGGGCATAGGAGGAGGGAACCCTGCGCCATCATACCCAGATAGCCAGCCTCCAGATATATCACATTCTCGCAGCTTGCATAGAACCTGAACTGTCAAAAGATGTAGGCCTCATGGCACAATGCAGGGGATGTTGAAACAACATCAGTCATGTCTCCCAGTGCCTGGCACAGCTGATGTATGGCTGTCCTATCACACTGGCACCTGGTGACACTATGGTCATCCATATGGTCCAGGTACTAGCCAGCCATTCATGGCCTCCCTGAATTGCAGATCAGCACACCAGATCCTCCCTTGCTACCCCCAAACCACACACACTCACTTGCAGTCAGAAAAGACATCATTCTGCCTAACCGAACCTATTACTAATAGCTGCTATGCCATAATGGTATGACGTCCCAGGACTACACATATGATCTCCCTTTCTCACTCCAACATGAGTTGTTTCCAGACTCATTCACAAACTATTCCTACATCAGCAGTCTCATTTTTCAGACCATAACATTTCTGTAAGGGTTTTCATAAATGTTTCTTTGCCTTACAACAGTCCCTCACCTCTGCTTTCTGTTCTTTGTAACTGCATCTTGTATTTTTCCGGACTGCAGTCACACCAGTTCAGCACATACTTGTCACAACCATTCTTCTATATGGGACGAATTGCAGAGCACAGCAGAATATTTTCTAAGTTCTAGCCTTATACCATGTTTCAGCAGGAAAACCGTGGACCTTCTGGGAAACACTTGAAACGTACACGGGCCTTTCCTGAATACGCTTTATACATCTCCGCAGCTAATGCCCTCGTTCCACCCCTTCTAGGCAAGTTCTGATATGACTGTGCTAGCGCAGTGTATGTGTATTATAACAGTGTTTCAGAATACAGTCGTGAACATTTTTGGCAGATAATCATCCCCGCCACACGTACAAACCCCTTATTCATGTTCTGGAATGACCCCCTATGCATATAAATGTAAGCCTGCCATTCATTTCCCTAGATTTATGAACCTAATTTATGAGCTTAGTGCTCAAAATCAGTGCTAAACTCCTATCTTCTTCTCCCCAACCTAAATCTGCCCCCTCCATGCCACCCACTTTTTATGCTCCTAAATTTAGGACCTTAGTCAAATTTTGAGTATACGTTTAGGCACTCATCTTCAAAGAGGCCAATTTAAGAGCATCACTCTCAAAATTAGGAGCGTTAATCCTTTGAATATCAGATACAGTGTTTTTAATATTGCCCTCCAAAGTTGAAGAAGATATACTCACTTACCAGAGGAGGCAGGAAGTCCCTCCTTCATTACATCACCTTAGGCACAACAATTCTTAGGAGTAGAGACTCCAGAAACGTCTTCATTGCAACAAATAGGCAAAGATTTTGGTGTCCTGCTGCAACTAAATCAATTTCCTAAACATCATTTGATCTAGCACTTGTATTTGAATAGAAATCAACTTGCATTGGCATGACATCATTTGAGAAACTGAGTTAATTGATAAACCAATAAAGTAGCAATACTTATCTGATTTTAGAATTCAGAATGAGACATTAAACAAAGCAAGCCAAGGCCTGGATTTACTGACCTCTGTTAAAGTGTTAACGCGCATTAATGCATGTTATGCTCTTAAGGGCAAGTTTACTAAAGTGCAAACCCTGTGTGATAAATGAAGGAGGCATGCCCCGCATTTACCATATAGGGCAGACACTTACCACACAGGCTCACACTCCCTGCCAAGTCAAGGAACACAGAGTCATTGCCAAAAAAAGTTAAAAGAAATAAAACAAAAGGAAACAGCTGCAGCTGCGATGACCTGACACCCCCCCCCCCCCGTGAGCATAACCCCCACAAGCAGATTCCCCTGGCACAGATCCCCTCTGAGCAGATCGCCCCACTTCACCTTGAGCAGATCCTCCCCTTAAACATCCCCTCCTGAAAAGCAAAAACAAGCTTTAAGGAGCCCCCCAGGACTGCTGACCCCCCAAACAGACCCACCCCACACGGCCCACACCCCTGAGCTGTCTTGTGTTTTACTGAGGGTAGTCTAGCAGTCATCAGGGCAGAAGCAGCTCCCATTCACTCCTGCCCCAGCTGCGGAGGCTATGACCCCTAGCTGTAGTCTTGTGGTATTATTGCTAAGGAATGACCAGTGATAGTACCATGAAACCCCATCAATGGGGCTCAAAGATTCCATTTTGACAGTCCCTACAGCTGGGGTAAGAGCAGAAGGGGACTGTTCCTGTCTCGATGACTGCTAGACTACTAGGGCTTCCCCAGGTACAACCTGGAGTGGCTGGGGTGGGGAAGAGTCAGAGTGAGGACTTTGGGGGGGGGGGGTCTCTTTGGAGGTCAGTAGTCCTGGAGGAATTCCTTAGGGCTTGCTGTTTGTTTTCCAGAAAGGGGGGAGGGGGTGTTGAAGGGAGGTCTGCTCAGCAGAAGGATATGTGCCGGGGATGTGGCAGCTGCTGCAGCACTTCTGTTTGGATGGGGAGCAGCCATGCTCTTAATGCACCCTCGAGGTGGCATTAAATACAGCCAGGCTATTGGCAGGAGTGACAGCTAGCACATGGCAATATCACATGTGCCAGCTGTTACTTGCTGAAACACCCACTCTCTGCCCCAATCCCACCCCATTGCATTCAGAGCCATTAGCATGGGATTTCTACCACTCTTATAGTTTAGGCACTCGATATACTCCCCCTTACTGTGTGTATCAGAGTGGTTTACAGATATTTATTTATTTATTTATTTATTTAGCTGCATTTATATCCCGCTTTTCACTGGGTCAAAGCGGTTGGGGGATACATTTAACACGAGGGGATATGAGACACATACACTAATACTTACAGGGAACATGGGCAATGGAGGGTTAAGTGGCTTGCCCAAGACCACAAGGAGCACCTGTGGGACTAGAAACCCCAGTCCTTCCGGCCCAAGGTTGCTGTCCTCTAGTGGGATTTGAACCACCGACCTTCCGGCCTGTAGTACCTTGCCCCAACCACTAGGCCACTCCTCCCTCTATATATTCTAACAGGCACTTTTTATTCCATAACCCCCTCAATCTAAGCATACTTGAGGCAATGGAGGATTAAGTGGCTTGCCCAAGGCCACAAGGAGTGGCAAAGGGACTAGAGACCCCAGTCCCTCCAGCCTGAGGTTACTTGTCCCTATGTGGGAATTGAACCCCTGCCTCTCTGGCCTGAGGTAATCTTCCCAATTCACTTCATCAGCTCCCAATCTGTTTCCACGTACAGTTCAGACTTCTCCAACTGACCTACAAATGCATTAATTATGCAGCCCCTTCACACTCTTTTTTTTTTATCTCTCCCTACACCCTTCCTTGGCAACTCTGCTCATCAAGCAAGTCACTTATATCTAAGCCCTTCCCTTCATCTTTCTAACTTGCTGCACCATATGTCTGGAATCGACTGCCTGAATCAGTACATCAGGTTCCAAATCCAAGCTAAAAACAAATCTCTTCAAGGCTACATTAAGATCCCAACCCCTTACTCTTCTATCTACATCCATGTCTGTTGTAATCATTTCCCTTAGTGAATTACCCTAGTATCCTTTATGTTCTGTTTTTCTGTTTTAGCAGATTGTAAGCTCTATGGAGAAGGAATTGTCTCCAATGTGTATGTGTGCGGCACTGTGTATGCCTAGTAGCGCTATATCAGTAGTAGTAGTGGTATTGCTGAATTATCCTTGGAGAGCTAGCTATGTATAATGGCACACTGAAAAGACCCCAAGACAAGAATAGCCAAAAAGCCAAATCAGGAAAGACTTGAGCAATCTTAACACTGAGCCACTGATACTGTTTATTCATGTTTTTAATGAAGTGGGAGCCACACAAAGACCATATTGAAGAATTCAATTATAAATGACAACCTTAAAGGTCTTTGTCAATGATATGTTAACATGCTGAAACACAAGAATACTCAATGTTTTTTCACATCGCTCCATATCTCAGATCTTACAAACAATAACAATGATGCCAGTTTACCACAGATTATCCATTCTTAAGTGATTAAAGGTGACATAAATTATTAAGTAGAATTCCAGTTAAATTAGTTAAGTAGAATTCAAATTCTCTGGGAAAGACACTATTTATTTGGACAAAACATAGTATAAAAGAAGACAAGTGTGATGGTCCTAATGGCTCAGGAGCATTCATGTGTTAAACATATATATTCAAGATCTAGACCAGTTGGCTTTTGGAAAGATGGCATCTCAGCTAAAGCACAAAAAATGAAAACTATAGGAGGAATTTAGGGCACGTTGTCCTGGGTTCTGAAGAGATCTCTAGTCTCTGGCTTCCTACTAAGGACAGTCAGAGCAGAGACTGAGCTGTATAGAGCATAAAGAGTGAAACATGAAAAAAAAAAGCCTTCGGACTTTCAAAGAAAACTCATGACGCCTAACTCTAAGACACTGCTCTGGTGTTGGAGCTAATTCCTACTGGGCTAGAGGCTCAGTTGTGAAAGAAGGTGACCCACCCGATCCATCCTCCTTCAACACAAAGATGCATGTTAACATATCAGAGAACATGCGCCACAGTTTTCAGCATGTTTGAAATCTAATTTTGAATATGTGTTTTCAATATATAAAATGTGTTTTGTTATCTTTCACATCTCAGTCAATGGTGGTTGGTCTACTTGGACAGAATGGTCTGTGTGTAACAATCGCTGTGGGAAAGGGTATCAGAAGCGTACTAGAACCTGCACCAATCCAGCCCCTCTCAATGGTGGATCCTTCTGTGATGGTCAAAGTGTTCAGAAGATAACCTGCACTACGCTGTGCCCAGGTAAAATAATTCCTGAGACATGTACCTCTCATGTGGGCACACATCCATGCACACAGGATTTGTGTTTTTGGGTCCATTTATTTCCAAATCGAAGGCTTCTAAATGTTCTCTCCAAAAGCTTATTTTTCCAGAATGTTGCATTTGCATGCTAAAATTTTCAGAAAAGTAATAGAGGAATACTAATTGCACAGCATAAATGTATTAACAAGAATCCCATGCTGCAGAAATTTTGTATTATGATCTAGTCCCCTGCAATGCAAGAGATTCGAGTAACATGTAAAGCGTCAAATCATAGGCAGCAAAAGACTTTAATCTTTTGGAAGTCATGAACATAAAGTGAAATGTTGAATTCAGAAAATTATTCTGACCCAAGCTTTTATGTGACAATTACTATACACATCAGCTTTTGATTCTGAAAGCTAAGCCAGATCTTAAAAACAGAACTCACATAAGTACTGCAGGAATAGCAAACCTCCATGTATCGATCTGAATGGATTTATAAAACGGAGGCGTCTTATATTCTATATCTTTCTACATCTACATAACCTGTTCCATTCCTTTAGTCTGTCTCTTTTCTTATGACAGAGGATGGTGAGTGGACAGGTTGGAGCAAGTGGTCCACATGTGGGACAGAGTGCGCACACTGGCGCAAGAGAGAATGCACCAATCCGGCACCCAAGAATGGCGGGAAGGACTGTGACGGCCCCACTCTGCAATCCAAAAACTGCACAGATGGGCTCTGTATGCAAAGTAAGCAACAGCATGTGGGGAAGACTGGGGGAGTAAGGAAGCGGGAGGTATTGGGAGTTGGCAAAGCTGGGAAAAAAGCAAAAGATCTGAAGAACATCAGAATTGTTGTTGCCATGTTACAACTAAGTAAATGTAGGCAGCTTAAAGTCAAATTATTTGAAGAAGGTCTTATAAAGAATCAGTGGCAGGGCTGGGATTAGACTTGAGCCTAAAAGGAGGGTGTTTTCTGGGTATCTAGTGCTTTCTTCTGACCCCTATGTTTGCAAGTTACATAATAAACATTTGAGGAGGGCAAGTCCTGCCTGATATGGAAACTTGCAGTAGAAGGAAATCGGAGTAAACACATATGAGAGAGAGAGTCTCCATTTTTATGTATGCTTTTGGTATATGCTCGTGAGCGATGCCTTTATCCATAGAGGAGTCTTAAATGGGCATTGCAATAATGGAATAAAAGGCCCATGGGAATCCCATTTTGAAGTAACGGGTTTATTACAATTTTCATAGTTGTGATTGCTGGGTTTGAGGCAAGTCTCTGGCAGGAGATAGCACAAATCTAATATGAAGGCCATTCTTTTTTCATTTATATATATTATATACCTATATATCTAAATTTCTGTCTATCCGTATATAGAGAGAGAAGGAGAGAGCGAGATCTCATACCAATTCTGTAGCACCACAAGACATATGAAATATATAGCTGAAGAGATACATTTTTAGCCCTAGGGACTGCTGTTTCCTTAGCTTCTGAGTTTAATTGTAACATTTTAATGGGTTTTATATACAACGGTGTATATTCTTGTAAATATTATAGGTCTCTTTTGTGATCTATCGATGCTGAAAAGATTGATTTCCTTTGCTGAATAACTCTGTTCAGCAAACACAGTTTCTACACCTTCCCCTCTCTCCCAAAATATACTCTCTTCCGGATTTACTTTTGAAATATTTACACATTTATTCTGCGCCTGAATTATATTGCTGCAAACGAGCGAGTAGCAACACAACCAAACAAGAGAATCCACGCAACACTGTATTTTTGGCATTCAGAGGATTCAGTCACTTCCATCTCAAAAGTCTCACAATTTTGTGCAATGCATGAAGCAAAAACGAAAGGTATCAAAATATACTTTGCGTTAGGGCACAACAGCTCTGTTTTCAGTTTGAAGATAAGAGTGCTAATGTAAATGTCAAAAAAAGTGGCTACTTTAAAAAGGCCTCAAGACACACACAGCTCAGCTCCCAGTAATCTGATTAATAAATTAGTAACGGACCATCAAAATCCATTAATAGAGAGCGGAGTGGAGCTACAATATACTCATGTCTAATAACTGCCTGATGCGCTGTTCCGTTTTTTTACATATCCTTACATGTAACACACTCCACAATGAAGCCTCTGCTTACCTCTCATTTGTCTCTATAGTCCCAACCGTGTCCTTAACTCATGGTGATTGTCTTTTCATCCCGCCTCCATCAAAAGCAGGTTATGAATCAACAAGGCGCTCAACATTTCTTTTTTGTTGCCGCTTCATTATGGAATTATTTACCTTCTGATTTGTGTCTTGCCCCCTTGTATAAAGACTTCAAATCAAAGATTTTTCTTGTTTGAGTATTTCTTCAGAGCGTCTACTGGGTAGGAGGTCCCAGGCAGTGGCCCCGGCCTTGAAACCACCCTCATTACAATCCCTCCCCAACTTTCCTGTTTTTAATGGCGTTTCTCTTAACTAACCTCTTGTATGTGTGAACTTCCTATTGGTTGTTTTGTGTTTTAATTTGTTACGTTTTCCTTCCATGTTTTATATCTGTTATTTTATTTTGTAAACTGCTTGTTTTCATGAGAGTGGCATATCAAGTTTTTCATAAACCATATGTACAAAACTTCTTGTGACCTACGTTAAGGTTAGTACTGATCCTAATAAACAGGGACAACTGGAAAGTATAATGCCACACCGCATTGACATACCTTATGTAGACATGAAACCGCAGAAAGTGGAGGCTATTGTTTCTCATTTTCTGCTCCCTTTCATTATAACAGATGCCAGCTTCTTTACTTTTTCGATTACCGTTATTTTTTATGTGACCCAGCTGTTACTAAGGGAAGGAAGGGGAAGAGATTTGGGATTTAGTTCACACCCTGTTCAGTGATAGCACAAGGTGAGTTGTATTTATAGAAGCTTAGAAACATAGAAAATGAAGGCAAATAAAGACCATAGGCCTATCCAATCATCCCATCCATAAGACCTAAAAAGTACTATAATCCTTTCCTCTCTCTCAGAGATCCTTCATATTGTCTCATGCTTTCTTCATTTCAGATATTTCCTTAGATTACCCCGAGTCTATTCCCTTTCACTTTCATCCTATGACCCATCACTGTAGAGCTTCCTTTCAACTGGAAGAGGGCCATCTCCTATGCATTTATACCATGGAGGTATTTAAATATCTCTATCAGGGCAGACTAGATAGGCCATGTGGTCTTTTTCTGCCATCATGTTTCTATGTTTCTATATTGCCCCTCTCCCATCTTTCCTCCAAAGTATACATATTGAGATCTTTGGGCCCGATATTGAGTTGGGCAGGCTATGCGCCACAGCGGCACATAGCCTGCCCACCAACCCTTTTAACCCAGGGAAGTGAAAATACAGGTAAGCCTGCATGCTCCAGCAGCCACAGAGGTTACATGGGTAGCAGCAATTTTAGATGCTACCTACTTAGCCTCTGCACCTTAAAAGATAGGTGAGGTAAAACCTTGCCTATCTTTAAGGTGCAGAGGGCTATGCGGGTAGCATCAAATGTCGTTGCTACCTGTGTAGCCCCTTCCTCCATCCTTGCTCCTCCCTAGAGCACTCCTAACGTGCCCTGATGCTATGCAGATAGTATCTGGACGCGTTAGGTACTTAGCCGGGATATTTGAAGGGCACTACCGATGTATATTAGGCCCTTTATGTCTATACTCATATGCCTTATGATGAAGACCACTGACCATTTTAATTGCCACCCTCTAGACCAGGGGTCTCTAAATCCAGTCCTTGAGGGCTGCAAACCAGTTTCAGGATATCCTTAATGAATATGCATGAGATAATTGCATCCATTGCCCCCCATTTTATTAAAATTTATCTCATGCATATTCATTAAGTATATCCTGAAAATCTGACTGGTTTGTGGCCCTCCAGGACTGGAGTTGGAGATCCCTGCTCTAGACTAACTCCATCCTGTCTACATCCTTCTGAAGGTATGGTCTCCAGAATTGTTCACAATATTCTAAATTAGACTTATACAAAGGCACTATCACCTCTTTTTTCCTGCGGACCATTCCTGTCCCTGTGCATCGTTCTGGCTTTTATTGTTGCCTTTTCTACCTGTTGAGCCACTTTAAGATCATATGATACAAATTCCCCTGCCCCCCAGGTCCTGCGCTTCTTTTCTGTATTGAAGTACTTCACCCCCTATACTGTACTGCTCCCTTGGGTTGTTGTAGCCTGTATGCATGACCTTGCATTTTTTAGCATTAAATCTTAACTGAGAGATTTTCAACCATTCTTCAAATTTCACTAGATCCCTCCTCATGCTATCCACAACTTTCAGGGTGTCTACCTTGTTGCAGATTTTGGTATCATCTGCAAAGAAGCAAACCTTTCCAAACAGATTTTCCATAATATTTCTTACAAAAATGTTAAAAAGAACAGGATCAAGGACCAATTCCTATGCACACCACTGGGAATGTCCCAAGATTGAATTCCATTTTCGACTACCCTCTGGTTGACTTCTATTTAACCTGTTTCTAACTTAGTCAGTCACTGTAGGGTCCATCCCAAAGACTCTTAAGTTGATTTATAAGTCACAGTATTACAGGCCTTGCTGAAACCTACCACATCTAATACTCTCCCCAATCCAATTCTCTGGTCACCCAGTCAAAGAAATCAATCATATACAGTATGTGTGATAAGCCCACCTCTAGTAAAGTCATGCTGTCTTGGATCCTGCAATCCACTGGATTTCAGAAACTGCACTATCCTCTGCAATCATCCAGATGTCAAATTGCCGCTGTGGTAGGTGTCCTGCTACCCGACCCCACCCTGGCTTCCCCCGCTGAGGGTCAGGCAGCAGGGAAATGGTTGTTATGTGCAGTTGGGCATTTTATTTATTTATTTTATTTAACACTCATTTTTATACCGCATCTTCCATAGATCAGTTGCGGTGTACAAATAACAACAATTAACAAAGCGAAGTTTGTTTTACATGGAACATCTTAATTATACATAGAACATCTTAAAATATCATAAATTAGAAGTTAAGTCTAGGAACTAAACAGTGATTTTAAACTGGAACTGTGTTAAAACAATTAACTAACAAAATATAGTTTCTATATACATAAGACAGTACATAACAGATACAACTATATACATGAGGAGGTATTAGGGCATAAGAGAGTTGGATAGTCATTTCGTTTGCGGTAAGTGTGTTGTCCATTTAGGTGGGAGGTTTGTGCTTTATGTGGTTAGTTATCTGTTAGCCTTTATCTAAGTTGAGTGCAAGGTTTTCCATGGTGTTGTAGTGTTTGGTGAATAGATACGTTTTTAATTTTTTGCGGAATTCCATGATCTCCGTTAGTGATCGTAGATCCTCTGGTAGGGAATTCCAGATAGTTGGAGCTATGTGAGAGAAAGCTCTATTGTTGGTTAATTTATGTGCTTTTATGTAGTCCTTCGGAATCTTTAGTTTATTTAATTGCTCTTTTCTGTGGGTAGGCTTAGGTGTTTCTTTGCATATTAGATTACATAGTGTAGTCGGAGCCATGTCATTTAATGCTTTGAATGAGGTTATTAGTGTTTTGTATATTATCCTACTTTGTATTGGTAACCAATGAAGGGATGCTAGTATTGGTGTAATGTGTTGGAGTGAGTTTATTTTTAGTATAATTCTTGCCGTTGCATTTTGGGCTAGTTGAATTTTTTTAATGTTCTGTTTTGAAATGCCCATAAGTATTAGGTTGGCGAAATCAAAGTGAGGGGTTATGATAGCTTGAGTTATATTAATGAAATCTTGAGTAAATACTAGCGGGCGTAATTGTTTGAGAATTTTAAGTTTGAAATAGATTTTCTTTATGGTGTTTCTAATGTGGGTTTCCATTGTAAGGTGTGTATCTAAGATAACACCTAGATATCTTATTTCATTTTTTATTTTAATTTCTTGATCTTGTAGTGTTATATGGGTTGGGGGGATAAATGATTGATTTTTTGTTATGATTAGGACTTCGGTTTTAGCATGGTTTATGTGGAGGTTTTGAGTTTTTAGCCAACTTGTGATTTCGTTATAGCAGTCTGAGAGGAGTTGTAACGGTAGATTAGGGATAGTAAATGGAATGTACATCATAATATCATCTGCATAGAGGTGATATTGTACTCCAAATTTTTTAAATATATTGCAGACCGGTTTTATGTAAATGTTAAAAAGTAGGGCTGATAGTGCAGATCCTTGTGGTAAACCTATTTCTTGATTATATGTAGTTGAAGTTTGATTACCTATTCGTACATTTTGTGTTCTGTTGTTTAAATAGGAGGTGAACCATTTATGTACTGTAGAGTTTATGCCTATCTGCCTTAAATTGCTGAGCATTATTGAGTGATGTACACTACCAAAGGCCGCTGATATGTCAATGAAGAGGAGGATGAATGCTTGTTTATGATTGTCGATTCCTCTTAGGAGAGTATCAATTAATACTGTTAGTAGTGTTTCTACTCCGTGGCGGGGCCGAAATCCATATTGTTGCTCGTCAAGTGGGTAAGATGTGTCTATGTATTCCTGTGTCTGTAATTGCACTACTTTTTCTATTATTTTGGCCAAAAATGGTATGCTAGAAATGGGCCTGTATGATATTGGGGATGTTTTATCTAGTTTGCCATTCTTTAGGATTGGGCGTATTTGTGCGTGTTTGAGAGATTGTGGGAGGTAACCTTGGGATAATGAGACGTTGACTATTGGGAGAATGAAGGATAGTAGTGTTGGCAGTGTGTTTTTTATCCATGACACTGGGCATGGGTCTAAATACGAAGTTGTGGTGTTGAGTCCGGATATGATAGTTTTTAATGTCGTACTTGAAATGGGGTAAAAGTCTGTCCATTCGTCAACAGGCTGGTGAAAGGTGTTAATTGTATCTAAAGACATTTGAGGTGTTTTTGATTTGTTTTGGTAGTGATTAGGACTCCTGTGCACTGGGTGCTCCTGCTGGATGTGCCGGTGCCATGGCGATGAGATGCCATGGCACCGGCACACAAGCAGGAGTGCTGAGAGGGCCGGCCGGGCAGCACACGGGACATCTACAGGAGCAGAATAGAGGGCATGCTGGGCCGTCCAAGTGCTCCGATTCTGCAATTACGGGAACATACAGCTCCCAGGGTTGCAGAATCGGGTACATATCGGCCTCCTTCATTTTCTAGATGTCCAGACAGCCAGACATGCCCACTGCAGAATTGACCTCTTAGGCTATTAGACATCCTTGGCCTTAGATACTATTCCAGGGACATCTATGCAGATGGCCCCATAGACATCCATTTCGAGCACGTCCATGTTCGTGAAATCATGCCTGAACTTGGACGTGTTTGCTTTTTTTCAGGTGTTCTGGCTTGGATATCCCAGATTGCACTCGATGTCATTTGTAAAATGTGCCTTCACATGAAACAATAAATGTATTTTCATGTCATATCAAGATATCCCTACCTTACTGGGGTATTCATTTTTGATATTGGCATACTTAGCTCCTGGTGGAATTCTTTGCCACTGTGTATTGTAGAATTTTTGCAGAATTTCCTTCCTGTGCCTTGTGGTTCAATTTCAATAGTCGGCCTCAGACAATAGAGATGGAGGAGGAGGAAAGGGGGCCTCTTGTAGCCAGTCTTCTTCCTGCACTGGTGCCGACGAGGCTCCAGGAGGGAAGCAGGAGTAGGGGAAGATTACAAGCTGTGTTCATCCCACATGGGAGTTTGCTGGGGTGGGGGAGAGGGAACGCTTGGGGAGTGTGTAGATAGCTGGGGGGTGAGAGCACTGGGAGGGATTGTGCCATGGGGGGATTCAGGAGAAAGAGAGCTATTGGGATTGAGTTTGAGAGAGTGCTATGATGGTTTGAGTGCTTGGGGGCTTTCAGAGAAATCTAAGGTAGGGTATGTTGGGGGGGGGGGGGTTGAGAGAGAGCTATAGGGTCTCCATTAGTTCTGCATGGAATAGGTAAATACATATAAACTGTATGGAGGTAATTCTAGGAGAAGCCACACAAATTTATGTGCTATTTACTCACATAAATCACAGTATTTTAGTCATTTATGTGCATAAGTGAGCACTTAAACACGTAAATTCTGAAGTTGTGATTATATATATACACACACACATAGAGACCATCATGCATACTTTCACTGTGGGTGTGTATATGGGCAGAGCTTGGGCAGATTGTGGGTGGAGCACACAGTTATGTGTATAATTTATAGAACATGTGCTTTAAAGTACATGGCATCATCTCCAGCAGCTCTAGAGCTAGTGTAAGCGACTGCAGCTTCATTTTACGCACTTTATAGAATATTAGCCTAAGTGACTGCTAAAGTCAAATCCATGCGGATTTAACTTTTTAAAATAGGCACGATTAACATGAGTAAAAATGCACATTACTTACATGGGAACTTTGTATATGTACATATATGTTTCATCTAGAACTAATGTGAGTACATACCTATGTATATACAGTATCTCTATATATAGATTTGTACAAGGAAACATTCCATTGCCTTAGTCCAGTGTCTAACATTTTTTCTGTAAACGAATCTGTTATTCACTACAGTAACACCACTTGGGCAAATCAATAAGCTATTTAATCAGGCTCCATATTCTGGCACAGAACTGCTCTCTGTGCCAGTATTGATTTCTGTCGGGATAAAAACTGTGGAGTCTCCTCTATCCCTGGTAATTACAGTATTTTACACCAAAAGCTATAGTTTCAGCTTACCACCCACTGTGGTATTTCTGCTGTAGCTCTGCTATCACGTTTATTCAGACTAATGTTCTCCCTAGCACACACAGTCCCCCATGCTGGGGAGTTCATCATTTTTCTCCTAAATATAAAGGAAACAAATAGTGATCGTGCCAGCATATCCGAAAAAAGACAAGAGCGCAGAATAAAGAGAAGGAAAAGTCATGAACATTTCCAATGACCACTTTTCCTTTGTGATCCTGCATCTATTTATTTATTTGCCAAATATTTATGTTGCACTAATCCAAGATGCCAAGCTCTCAGTGGATTATAATCATATAACAGATCATGGCCAGATGACAGTAGAGATGTTACAATAAACTATCAACAAAGAAAACCTGGGCCAGAAAATTCAGTACTACAAACTGTAGAAGTGATATACACATCTGACTTCCTGTCTAAATATTATCAGTTAATCATTTGAAGCAGTACCATGCTCCTTGCTAAAGAGATTGGAAGTACACAAAATGACAAAAATATTTAGGTTTAGGTTTATTGAATTTGATATACCACATATCATGGAAAAATAACTCAGTGGTTTACAATAAAATGTTGTTGTTGTTGTTGTTAAGTGCCGTCAAGTCGGAGTCGACTCATGGCAACCCTCTGGATAGCTATCCTAAATTGTGTTCGGTCTTCAGTCAGGCGGCTCATTGTTGACAGACTGGTACCCGTAGCTGCTGTTATTGTAGCAATCCATCTCATTGCTGGCCTTCCTCTTTTGCGTTGACCTTCTATCTTGCCAAGCATAATGTCTTTCTCTAATGATCTCTCTCTTCGCATGATGTGTCCAAAGTATGAAAGTCGAAGTCTTGTCATCTGAGCTTCTAAAGAAAGCTTAGGTTTGATCTCCTCTAGTACTGACTGGTTTGTTCTTTGGGCAGTCCATGGTATACACAGTATTCGCCGCCAGCACCATAATTCAAAGGCATCAATTTTCTTCCTGTCTATCTTTTTCACTGTCCAGCTTTCACATCCATATGATGTTATTGAAAATACCATGGCTTGAACAAGTCAAATCTTTGTATGGAGAGAGACATCTCTGCTCTTGAGAATCTTATCTAGGTCTTTCATAGCCATTCTGCCAAGAGCAATGCGTCGTCTGATTTAAAATAATCATTTTAAAAAATGAGAGGGACAAAAGATAAATGGACTAGAAGGTTGGGACAAAGGGGAGAGGGATTACAGTCTTCAGTAAAGGAGAGGTGGAATGTCGCAATCTAGTTCGCTGCATGGTGGTAGCCCATAGAAAGGGGGTAGAAGAGCCAATAACCTACAGAATACTGCTAAGTAAGACTGGCCTGAGAAAATAAAAACATCTTGAAGCCTTTATTAAGTTTGGGAGGGAAAGCTGTAAACAAATATCTAAAAGGCAAGGAGTTCCGTAGGGTAGGAGCACCTCCCTAAAAGCTGTCTGCCTGCTGGTTTCATAACAAATACAGTAAGGCTGGAAAAGCCACAACAGAGATTTACTTCCACTCAGACAACAAAGAATTAAACTTTACTTTTTAAGCTCCTCTACCCTAGCAAAAGTAGTGATTGTCTGATTTTCATGTCTCCCGAAACCTTTTTGAATTGGCTTCCTTTTCTGATAGCTAGGAGTTTTGCATAAAGGCTGCAAATGCATTCCAACATACAAATAGTATAGACGTATACATTAGCCCATACATACATCTTTCCGAAAATGACTGCAGCTTAGCAACCAGGGATATGTTAGTCACTTCAGCTATGTATGACCCTTAATCTAAGAAGCTTTCTTTCCATAAAGCCCTCCTAGTGAAGTAGACATGCTTAGTGCTCCTTTCCTTTATGTGAAGGAGTAGCCTTATGGTTAGCGTGGTGGGCTCAGAACCAGAGAGTCCACGTTCCCATCCCGCTGCTCTTTACGATTTTGGGCATGTCACGTAACCTTCCACTGCCTAGGGACATGAAACGACCTATATGCAGGTGCAGTCACTTGGCCAGAGATGCTCCTGAAAAAAGGCAGGAGTTAAATCTAAAATGCCTTCTGCTGCCTCTTTGCTTTGTCATAAGCCCTGCGGTATAAAGTTTGTTACTTACATCTTACAGCTGAAGACTCCATCTGACCTTTTCAATGAAATAGCCATAGTAACAGGTTATAGGCCTAAGGTTGACTGTCTTTTCTTCAAAAAATGGCCGAGCAGCCTGGATTCTAAATCAGGTATAGCCAAACTTAAGAATTTTACGTACCAGCTACGCACCTTTCAGCAATTTGCTGGATGCATCATAGACAAACCTGCCCAAAACCCAGAAACATAAGACAAAAGAAATAGATAAGCCAAGGTCGCAGTCAGCCTTTTAGGAAAGATGGCAGCGCATCCACGTCAGAAGGGAAAGCACAGTTAGAGGCAGGTGGACAGCATTGCATAGACTGCAAGACTGCCAGCACCTGTGAAATCAACGCTAGAGACCGTGGAGGAACTGTAGTGCATCAGAAGAGATAAGAAGACAACCACATCGAAGCATTACTCCTGTGCAACTTTGTTGTGTCCTAGAAGCTCGACAGAAACTGAACCAACATTAGAGTTTGTTAAAGAGCAATTGATTGATGAACAGCCTGAAAAGAGACGAGTAGGCAGGACCGACTGGGAGACTGGAGGCAGCCTTTAAAGCACTGAACCCAGTGTGTTTTCCCTGTAAGAAATCTGGACACTGAAAAGAAGACTGCTCAATGTAGAAAGCTGAGCCATGCAAAAGTGTGTCAGGGAAAGCAAATAACAGCAAAGCCACAGGAAAAAGCATCGGGAAGCCACAGTGTGGCTGTTTCAGACTTGTACAGAAGGCTGATTCATCGTGGTTGTGCACGGTCTCAGAAGCAACAAGTCACGTGACTAGTGACAAGGGACCTTTTTTTTGCAGAAATCAGCTACAGCACAGAAGACAGTTTTCCTTGCAGATGGTAAAGACATAGCTGCAGAGTGGTCAGACAGGGTGGCAGAATTGTACCACAGCCACTGGAAATGGGAGCAAGATGTTTGTGAAAAAATATCCGGTGGGTACAAAACCTAGAGGAAAGTCTATTTTTAATGTAGTGCCTAACCACTAAAGGCCTCACCAAATACTTACAAAGAAATGCATGCATCATTCAGAAGAGGCAAAGACCCTAGCCAAGGGAATCACAGAAGACTGTCTGCACAAAGATCCATGGGGACAAGTGTATCCAGCCTCCCGCTAAGGAGGTAAAAGTACAGCAGCCCTAGAGGTGTTGCACAAAACAAATTTATAGGAATGTCTGTCACTTTACAGAGGGGAAAAATGGAAAAGACAGCAACAGGGCGCCTACAGCAAAATATAAAGGGTTCTGGAGGACAAGGTGAGACTGAGCTCAAGGCCTAAATTGGAGCAAATTGGAAAAAGTAATAGACAAAAAGGCAAAGTAGACGCAAACCCTTATTTTAGTTCAGGGGTTTTAAATTTGCATTGCAGTATGGTACTTGTAGTCCTTCCTTTTTATCCATTGGAATGAGTTTTCAGAAATCCAGGACTGGCTTAAAATCTAACTCCTATAACTGGGTAACCTGGCAACTCTGCCAGTCAGGATTTCAGGATAACCACAGTGAATATGAATGAGCGAGATTTCCATTCACTGCCTGCCTTGTATGTAAATCTAGCTCATGCATATTCATTGTGGCTATCCTGAAAACCTGACTGGCTAGCTGTGTCCTGAGGGCTGGATTGAGAACCCCTGCATTAGTTGATTCTCCATGAAATACTGTATCTACAGGCCTTTCTTTGGGCCAAAACAAAATAGAAGACAAAAAACAAGGCGTTGTTCAAAGTCCTTAGACTTGCAGCTTTTCTTTACACTCCTTCCCTAGACATTACCTATATGGGCACCTTCTTCTTCTCTTATACTGCGATACTCCTTGGCGAGATGGAAGCTTCCCCTTCAGATTGTTAGTTAATATGCTCCTTTGGGTCCCTTGGAAAGTGAAGGATGTATCTTCTAGGTGCAGAGAATGTATGCTGTTGAGTCAATGTTCGCTCCTGGTGACCCAGCAGGCACTGGTTTTCTTGGGAAGATGTGACCAGAAGTAGATTGCCAGGCCTTTCTTTCAAGGCAATAGAGGGTACCGTGACTTCCCTAAGGCCACAAGGAGTGCAAGTAGGAATTGAATGCTGGTCTCTTGGTCTCCAGGCCATTGTTCTAACCACTAGGCTACTCCTCCATGCTCTATTGATTTTCTTACAATTTTTATATTCCACTACTTCTTACCTTATAAGCAGATTACAATAATACATTAGAAATAATGAAAAGTATAAAACAATACAAATATCACACAAACACGAGCAATATTACAATACGCAGTTTACAGTATCACAGCAATATTAATACAGAGCACTGAACAAGCAGCCAAAGTACGTAATAAATATACAGTAATTAACAAAACAACTAGAAGAGCAAAAATAATCACACAATCAAATTAGCATAGAGAACAGAGGCACACATAATGTTTCACAAATTCAATATAATGGCACAAAAAGTAATAATTTATTTATTTAGACATACTTGTATACCACCTTATCCTACAATCAAAGTGGTTACATCACATTACAATTGGGTAACATTTAACATGTGGGTGTTTTACAACATTTAACATGAGGGAATTTAGCAACATTAAGACAACACAATTTGAGGGTTATATTTATCATGATGGTGTCGTGAGTCTAACTGGGTTGGTTAGGTATTGAGCTTGCAGTGGAGTTTACATTGCAGTCCCTCTCGGGTGGGGGCTGTTGTGTATCTGGTTGGGACTGTTGTCTATCTGCTCATAAGTTTCTGTGAAGAGCAGGGTTTTAAGGGCCTTGCAGAAGTCTGTGATGTCTTCTAATTCCCTTAGGGGAGGGAGTTCCATAATGTGGATGCCATTAGTGATGGAACTCTTCTAGACGTATTTTGTTTTGTCTTGTGATATCCTGAAGGTGTGCTGATCATGTTGCCATAATTGTTCCTTCTTGGTCTGTTACTGATGTTCCTTGTTACTATTTCTTGTAGTACGTCTGCTGAAAGATGGTGGATGATCTTGAAATAATAAAAACAAACCCTCAAATTTTTAAAAATAACCAGACCATATAGCAACTGAATAAAATAGCTAAAAATAAATAATAAAATTATATTATGAATTAACAAAAGTCTGTAAGTATTTGACAAAGATAGCATATTTGACTACTTTTTATTTGTCACAGGCTTTTCAACATTTTTGCATGGTTGGCATCTTTTCTGTTTCCTTTCAGTAGTGCTAGCCGGCAGTGCTGATAGCTATTCTTTTTTCCAAGAGCTGATATGTCACTGAAAGATAACTTTAATACCCATCATATGCATGTAAGACTAGCTAGATGGTGTTTTTTCTCCTGTTAATAAGATAAAATCAATGTATTTGCTCCTGGTTTACAGTCAAATAGTGCATCTAATGAGCCTCTCTGTGGAGCTAACATTAGTGTAAGTTCATTTTCTAAGTGTGATGTATCATGGAGGTTTGTTTTTGCGTCCACATTACACTTCAGTTCCAGAGGTCCAAATGATCTCTCTGCACTTATTTAGTACTTTGGTACTGCAGAGAGATCATTCGGACCTCCGAAACGGAATGTGCCGGTAGCTTTCTGTTTTGTTACAAGGCCAGAGACTTATCAGCCCCTCTCGTATATCAGGACACAACAGAACGTAGAAGAGCTTAACTTAATTGAGAAATAATGTTGTCTAAGGTTTGGTAACAAACCTTGTACAGCTAAGATTCAGATCCTTAATGTGAATATTTTTAAGCCCTTCTCCCCTACCCCTGCATAGTAGGGAAAGTGTGCCTTTTCAAGACATTTTATATCCTCTTGAAAAAGAACAAGAGTGCTTTTAAGATGGCTTGTATACAGCCGTAGTGTAGCGAGTTTGGTTAGTACAAGTCAAATAACTATGCAATTTTCATGAAGGTTTTACAGATATTAATGAAAGCTCATGAACATGTCTTTACTATTTCATGCCAGCAGTTAATAGGACACATGTATCTGCAAACAGAGAACCAGAATAAGCCTGAGGAATGTGGTTTATCAATAAAAGAATGAACGTCCGTAAGTCTAGTTTGTCATTGCCAAATAGATAAGAAAAAAAGGCTAAACAGAAACTGCCTCTGGTGAAAGACTGGATGCTGAAGAAATGAAACCGATGGGAAATAAAAACAGAAGCATGCAAATTAAATAAAATACCACTCTTAGTTTATCTGTTGCCAGATATTATGAAACCGTTTTGCTGTATCATATTTATGCTGGCTTGTTTCGATGTGGTCTTCTTCTGCTCCTTGCTATTTTAGGTATGGTTTTATGTCTTATATGATTTTTTTATTTTGCACCGCCTAGATGTGTGTATGAAAGGCAGTTTAATAAACCTAATAAAAATGAAATGAAATGAAAACATCACAGAATCAGATGGAATGAAGACTCAACATTTGAACAGTCAAACAGAAAAAAGCGGAATGTGGCTTTTTGAGGACAAAGAGTAAATGTGACTGTTTTAGTCTCATGTAGTGTGTTTCTAAATGCCCTCTGTGGACCTCTGCTTAACCAGATAGACCACTACCAAACAAGATGCACGAGTAGTGTATAGGAATATTTCTGCTTATAGGAGGGTAATTTTATAACACACCACCCATGAGTAAAGGCCAAGTAGACATCTATTTGAAGCCTATTTTATAAAGACACATACAGTAGGTGCTTATGAAGGTCATTGTAGAAACACCTATATATGTAAAAAGAGGCATTTATTTATTTTATTTTATTTTATTTAACAACATTTTTATACCACTATATCTGTAAGTAATAGCGGTTTACAGCGAACCTAAATGTATAACATTTTACAGAGAACCAGCAAAACACAAAACAGGTGATTTAATTAAGTTACTAGTGAACTGGCTTACCAAAGTATAAAATTTATAAGTAGCACATATACAGCAGGGGTAGTCGGGAGAGGGGGAGTTGGGCCTAGAGGCGGGAGGGGTGGGAGGAGTTACTCAGCGGGTATATGCACAGTTATCTATAGTTAAAAGTAGAGTCCATGTTAACGTGGGTAAATTTACAATGATTTACATGTGCTTTTCCATGTTGGATTATATTCCCATACAACTAGGGGGTCATTCCATCCTGGAAGTACAGGCCCTTTGTGCGCCTGGTCGGAACTGGATGCACAGAGGGAAGTGCGATTTTGATCCCACGGGCACGTCTAGCCCCACAGGATCAGAATCGCGAACAGGCCTGTATGTGCAGGCTGGGACCGCAATTCAGCCCAACCAAGAGAGAGGCTGATGGGCATGGACCAAAAGAGAGATCTCGTGGTGATAGCGCCTGCTGGTCTCAAAATGAAGAAATAGTGTGATACGGTGGTGGCCAACCGCTGAAGGAAGCAGTGCTGCAGAGAAGAGAAGTGTTACCAGCAGAAAGAAGGATGTGATAATGCCCCTGTGCACATCATTGTGATACCACCTTGATTAATAAGATAAGGCGGTTTAGAAATACTGTTAAATAAAATAAATAAAAATCATTGATGAGGCCTCACTTGGAATACTGGGGCCAATGCAGAAAGCCTTAGAATTGTGCACTAAAAGCCGTGTGCAGTTTTCTAGCCCAAGAGTAATGCAGACTTCGTGCACCTGTATGCAGCAAGCGAATGTATTAGATGCAGGAAGTCAGCGCTAAACCACCAGGCACATGCGCACAAGCATCTGTGTTAGCAGCGCCTAAATCTTGCATACAAAAAGGCAGTTTTGCGCATCTGCAGGAATTCTGTGTGGCACATATTTCTGCTTAGAAGTTTTACTCGGAACGATATCGGCATCTTTGAACAGCAATATTGTTCGGAGCAATATTTGAGCAGAATGGTTGCTGTCATGTGTCACATACAATTCCATCATATGCGCAAAACCTTCCTTGCAGCATAGTTCCCCTGCCCTTTTATTTAAAGAACTCATTTCAGCAAAGCCTGAAAAATACAACTGGGGTTGTCCACTCATAAAACAGAGATAAAATCTTCCTTGGCACTGAGCGCAGACCCCCTTAGGTCTCCTTTGAGTAGGTGTTAAAGTTCCGGCGTTAATTTCAGTCTTCACTCTTCTGTGCATCTGGACGGAATAGTTAATTGCTTGATTATCATGCAGTTTGGATGGATTTACATGGGCTGTTCCGCTAGCATTGGTGCTGGTTTCTGCACCATGATTACATTCACGCCAATTCCTTTTCTGCATTGCGGCGCAACATCTACGCAAAAAAAAATATGCATAGATGTCATGCTAAAGTTGCTGCATCTGCTCTACCGTGTTTAGTTTTGGAGACCATATCTAAAGAGGATATAAAGAGGCTGGAAGAGTCCAGAGAAAAGTAACAGAAACTGTGTGGGGTCTGCACCAGATAACACGTGAATTGAGGCTTAAGGAACTAAATATGTATATGGTAAGGGAAAGGAAGGACGGGGAGATATGACAAACATTTACATACTTGAAAGAGATCAATGCACAAGAAACAAACCTTTTCCAAAGAAAGGGAAGCTTTAGAACTAGGAGACATGATGCAAAGCTGCGAAGTGGGAGATTCAGAAGCAACATCAAGAAATATTTCTTCATGGAAAGGGTGGCGGATGCCTTGAATGCCCTCTCAGAGGAAATGGCGGAGACAAAAACAGCAATAGAATTCAAAAAAGCCAGGGAGAAATTGAGTATGCCTTAATGGCAAGAAAGTGGAAATTGAGCAGAACAGCACTGAGATAGCCATTTCACTTCAAAGGAGAGATGGGGTGACCTTCAGGGAACAGCAGTTTCAATCCTAAATGAAGACACCGGAGACAAATTAGATGGTGCATTTTGGTCTTCTTCTGCCATCATCTACGGTGTTGTTGTTTTTTTTACAGCTGTCTCCTTGGTAATTGCCAAAATTAATGTGCAATAACTGCAAAACCTCTGCATTAACTGTTAGGGGCAGTTGACATGGTGTTAAGTGCATGGCGGATAATCACATTGTTCCTTCTAATACCCATATTTGGTCTGCTTTTTCCAGCTGTGAACAAACTCTGCTGTATCTGCTGTTTGATAAGGAAAAGGATGAGAGATTGTATAAGAGCAGATTGTCGCACTGTACCTCCAAATGCCCGCATGTTCCCTGCGTATAGACACAGCATAGTAATGCAATCAATGTTCACCTCACAGTCGATGTCTGAAAACAAGGAGCAGGCTGGGAGGAATTGCACACCAGTGTGACTCAGTGAACACCTGTTGAAAATCTGTGCAGAGAGCAACACTGAGTTTTGACTGCGCACTACAATCAGCAGGGAAGCAGGGAGTTGTGCCTAGAGATGAATCATGAGGGGGGGGGAGAGGGGCCTTGTGTGCGTAATACATTCAAGAACACATTGATTGAGAATATCAATGCATCCTGCCAGAGTTCTCTGCTTTTCGTAAGACAGCTGAACGCTTCCGGGCTTGCCTTCACCTAGATGTTAGTTATAATTTCTGGCCACTCGTGTACAAAAAAGTAAATTTTGCAAATCTATTTGCTGGGGGCTTTCCTGGGGAATACTTGCACAGACTACATAAACTGGTGACATTTGTCAATTCTTTGTAGCTTGCTTTCTAAAAAAAAAGTTAAATTAATGAGAAGGGGCCAGCCCAATGGCTTAGAGTCAGTGTTGTTATTAATTACTTTGGATTTAATTATCTTCTTTCCTAAATCTGAGCTTAAGGAAAGATACAGTTTACCATCTGAGAGGTCTATTTACGAGCCCGATTCAGGAAGGGGCACTTCCAGACAGTCCCGAGTAGGACGGGCCTGTTTGGACCTGATTCTGAAATGCGGGAGCAAAATGTTCCTGCAGCATTCAGAATCAGGCCCAAAAATGGTCCAGCATGACCCTGTGGCCATCAGGAGACGTCCACACTGCCTCCCAGCCAGCCCGCTGCATCCCTGTCTCATTGCACCCTGCCACTTGACCCCTGGGGTAGCCAGGGCCCAGCTCGGACAGCGGGGACCCACTTTGTGCTGCCTGCTGCTCTGGATGGAGGGGGAGGGGGATGCTGCTGGACTCCAGAGGGGCTGCCAGGCAGGATCAGAGGGGCACCCCGTGCTTATTCCACCTCAACGTGGAATAAGCAGGGCATCCCCCCAGTGACTCCCAGAGGCTGGTCTCGCCCATACCCCCCTACTCTCTGCTCCCATCATGCCCCCATTCCCCGCAGCATGCACAGTGGATCAGTGCATGCAGCACTGGGTGGAGGTAGAATATTGGCAAGGCAGATAGCGGGGCCTCATAGAATCAGGCCCTAATTCTGTTAGGGTATCTGAAGGTAGCATGCATTTTTTTCCAATAATGCAGCTTAGCACCAAAAATGTCAGAGCCAATGCCTGTAAAATAATGAGCTGCAAAGCATGCAAATACATGCAAAATGTCTGATTATTGTGTAAATACAATAATACAGATTACATTAAACTTCACAAACTACATTATTTCATGAACGCTAACACCTCCAGAGTTGGAGCATTGGCCGACCAATGATGCAAACCCAGGATCCACAATAGCCGGATTACAAAGAAAGCCACGTGGGCTGTGGCTATGATGATTGAGTTGGGGAGGAGACATTGAGGAGAAAAAGCCCAGATCGGTGCAAACGAAGACTCATGGTGCAATCGCCCATTGGAGATCACTTGCAACTAAGGCCAGCAGTCTGATAGAGCAGAAGGAAACTACCAAGCTAAGAAAAGACGGGGGTCTTCACAAATGCAACAGAAGGAGGCGTTATTGTCAGCTTTTGCTTATTTTCTCCAATGAATTTCCATTAAACTGTGTGGTGAATACAATCACAGAAAGCCATTTCCACAAGGGCAGGAAGTTCATTGTTCACCGCAGTAAATTTATTCACACTTCTCTCTTCCTGACTTCAGATGGCCTATGCCAGTAAAGAAAAATGTTTTTCCCATGATTATTTAAGGGAGAGCTCTTTCCTAAATCTTTGCAAAAAATGGCTCAAACTTTTAAGAGGGTGATTACCCTCTTTGCGTATAAATGACTAAACTAGCACGATTTGTGTGTGCTCTTACTATCTAAAAATAGACTCCTCCTTATAAAATTGCCTCCTAACTGCCTTCGCTCTATCAAGCCCAGTTTCCTTTACCGGTGGTCGAGATACCTGTTGTTTCTGAAGTATATCCCTTACTGATTTACGTACTAGTGGAAAATCTCTGGCAAAGCTTCCTTAACTGAATCTTATGTTTCCCATAAGACATTCACAATAATGGGAGAAAAGCCTAAGGACTCAATTGGAACCTTCTGTGACGCTGCATGTAAAATGTATACAGGGGCTTTACGGGCTAGAAAGCTTGCATCAGCCAACCTGAATAGCTGATTCAGACATTTCTGATACACAAACCCCTTGTGAGAGAATGCATAAATTATTGTAGTAATGGCTTTTTTTTTGTTCAGCTAAGAAAAGGTTGACTAATGTAGACTGTTGCTTTGACATATCATTTTTTGTTGCTCCTAAAACAAGCTGCTAGGCTCTAATCCAGCCCTCACCACTCTGCCGACAAAATCTGAAATCATTTCTAACAGCATTAGTTCCTGAAATCAATTCAGGCTCGTACAATAAAAGCAAATCCATCATTCACATTTCATTTGTCAGGATCTGGGATTTATAAATAGGTTCATGGGCAGGTCCTAGCCGATAACTTCTACATGTCAGAAGTCCTTGTAGCCGTCAATAATTAGGCAATCGGGGGAAGATAAATTGTTGTGAATTATCTCTGGGATGGCTGATGTCAGAGCTGACCTTTGACATCATTAGTGACAGTTATGAAAAGCTTTCTAGATAATAGCAAGGAATGTTTTGGTTGTAGGAAGAGAGTGGACATGTTTATCTTCATTTCCGTTCAGGATCAAGGGGACATTTTTCACCAGTGGGGAAAAAAATGTGGTATACTTGAAGAAACTGTGAGCTTATATTTATACTCCTCACCTCACATACTCCAGGCCATGGGAAGGGCTCAGAACTGGCCAAGTAAGCAGAAAAAAATATACTTGAACTCGCCAGCTTTTAATATGCAGTGTTCTAAAAGCTGTCATTAAAGAATGAAAACGTTTTGGAGCGCTTCATGCTTTGTCATCAGGTCTTTAGTTCTACTGACATTTGAATCATTGATTTCCCTTTACTGCAGTCAAACTTTTGAGTTTCTAAAAAAGACTCTTCTCCTCTTCCAAGTGTTCATAGTTCACTTATTTTTATGCTGGTTATAATGTAGTGTCATAAACTAATGGTCATGCAATCTGTCTTCGCTTTACAACCAATTTAAAGCAGATCTGTGGAACACCATTCTCCTCATTTAATTAGCACTCATTCTTTCTAAAGCGCTTGGCAAAGTCAACATTCTCTTGAAAAGGAATTTAGTTCCTCCAGGCAGAGTTGTGTCTTTTATAAAAATTTGTTTTGATTTTTAAGTAAAATAATAGTTGGCGGAAAAAAAAGAAAAGAAACCAATTACCATCCATGGAATTTATTGAATTATTTATCACCACAAAAACATAGGATCAGACACACGAAAAAAAAAAACCACAGAAAGATTTTTTTAAAGGAAAATCTTTATGAGTTAAAAACATGCTTTGCATGATGGAAACAGTGAAGGCTGACTATACCTGCCCACATACGTATTTTTACATGGGAGGCAATTTTATTAAAGGTCTACTTTATTTATTGATTTTATTTAGTATTTAGCTCACACCTTCCCAGCAGTAGTTCAAGTTGAATTATAATCAAGTACAGTAGATATTTACCTGTCACAAGAGGGTTTACAATTTTTTCTTTTTTTACATATATTTTTATTGAATATTTCATCTGGTTGTGTCCAATTTGACAAGATAATGGTATCAAGAACATTTCATAACAATGTATCATCAGAATGAACACCCTTGTAAAAATAAACAGTATGGGAAAAAACCCATAGATCAAACAAGTAATAACTTCCTAAAAAAGGCAAACAAGCCCTTCTTATTTTCTCCTCCCATCCACACACCCCCACCCTTCCAGCCCCTCCCACTCCTCTCTCTTTAACTTCTTCCCCTCACTCCTTACTGTTCTCATATAAGAGAGATGTCGACAAGGGAGACAATACCAGTTCACCAGGTGGAGGAGGGCTGAGAATGTTCAGCCCAGGTAAAAATATATGGGTAGCTATGACCTTGAAAATGCACTGCTGACCTTGTAAGATTAAAGGGAACTGATCCAGGTAAAGGTTTGAAGCATCCATGGGATAAACCTGTGGATAAAACCTGTCTTCTCTTTCCCTGTTGCTTTTCCCACACCTCATACCACCCCCTTATTAGGTCACCCCCCCCCCCCCATTCCTCACCGTAATTCCCTCCTCTAAACCCCTTCTCTACATTCTCAGTTAGGAGGTTGAATTATTCATAAACAATGAAGGTATTAGCCATAAATGGGAGCTTACTCTGGGAAGTTGCATGGCCGGAACCAAAGACAACTCGGAAGTAGGAGTACTGCAAGGCTGTGGAGAGTCGATTCACAACCCCATTGGAGGAGCGCACTAACCAGATTGCAGCCTCTTCCATCTAGGAAGATGAGTCCCCCCCTGCACAAGAAACCAGACCATAGTGCTGCAACTACTTCTGGTTTCCCTCTAAGATCTGCCATAAGCTTCTCCATTTGATAAATATCCCAGATCTTAACTATCCAATTGGCCAGCATGGGAGGAACCGCCCGCTTCCAATCCCAAGCAATGACACTGCCCGCTGCCAAAAGTAAGCAATTGGAGAGTCTGCGAGACTCTGCTTCTCCACATAAAGGAGATAGATAGCCCAGTACTCAGGTCTTCAGTGTAAAAGGGATTGTTAAACTAGAAGACCGGCAAATGCGATGGTGCATTTGTGACCAAAATATCTGAATCCTGGGACAGTGCCACCACATATGTGCCAGGTCCCCAATTCCCCTGCAATTTCTCCAGCAGAGAGAATCATCATTCTTCTCCCACCTAAAGAGTTCAACCGGGATTACTGACATGCATAGCAGAATATGCAATTGGGTATTTACTAGGGACATGGATATGGAGCAGGTGTGTGAGTAAAGGCAAATCTCCTCCCACAACTCTTCCAACGTGTTCTCTACTTCTTTCTTCCATCCTCTTCTGTACGACGGTTCTTGGTGAGGGTGCAGGAGGTCTGTAGCCAATGCTTTGTATAACAGTCAAAAAAGATTTGATACGAGAGGACTGAAAAAGAAACCTTTCCCAGTGTCTAGGCTGACAAAGAACCTCTTTGGAGAGAGTAGGAGAACCGAAGCAGTGCTGTAACTGAAAGTACTAAAAGTAAGTCAAAGAGGAGCACCATGCTGCCTCAACCTGGCTCTTGGATGCGAAAGAGGAGTCACGGTATAAGGAGGTGATTTTAAGAACCAGGAGCAGGACCTCAGAAAACACCCACAAATAAGAACAGAAGCGAGGGACATCTTGAACAATTTTCAGAAGACTGTGTTCGTGAGAAACTAGCTCAACTTAAAGTAGACAAAGCGATGGGACCGGATGTGATACACCCTAGAATACTGAGGGAACTTGGGGACGTTCTAGCAACTCCACTGACTGACCTTTTCAATGCCTCGTTGGAGTCGGGAGTGGTGCCAAAGGACTGGAGAGAGGCTCATGTGGTGCCTTTACACAAAAGCGGAAGTAAGGATGTGGTTGAAAACTACAGGCCGGTTAGTTTAACTTCAGTGGTGAGTAAATTATTGGAAACGCTGCTGAAAGAGAAAATAGTGAGGTTTCTGGAGTCCGGCGGATTACAGGATCCGAGGCAGCATGGATTCACCAGAGGCAGGTCTTGTCAGACAAATCTGATTGATTTCTTTGACTGGGTGACCAGGGAGTTAGACCGAGGGAGAGCTCTAGATGTGGTGTATTTAGATTTCAAAAAAGCCTTTGACACTGTTCCTCACAGGCGACTTATAAACAAACTGAGCACCCTAGGGATGGACCCTAAAGTTACTGCTTGGGTTAGAAATTGGTTGGGTGGGAGGCGACAAATAGTACAAGTAAATGGAGCTCACTCTGAGGAGAAGGATGTTACCAGTGGTGTGCCCCAGGGATCTGTCCTTGGTCCGATTCTTTTTAACATCTTTGTTAGTGATATAGCGGAAGGGCTGTCGGGTAAGGTTTGCCTATTTGCGGATGATACCAAAATCTGCAATAGAGTAGACACCCAGGAAGGTGTAGATAACATGAGGAGGGATCTAGCTAAGCTTGAAGAATGGTCTAGAATTTGGCAGCTGGGATTTAATGTTAAAAAATGTAAGGTCATGCATTTGGGCTGCAGCAATCCAAGGGAGCAATACAGTATAGGAGGTGAAGTACTTTTGTCCACTAAAGAAGAGCAGGACCTAGGCGTGGTTGTGTCTGATGATCTTAAAGTAGCTAAACAGGTAGAAAAGGCGACGGCAAAAGCTAGAAGGATGCTTGGGTGCATACGGAGAGGAATGGCTAGCAGAAAAAAGGAGGTGATAATGCCTCTGTATAAGTCTTTGGTGCGACCTCATTTGGAGTATGGTGTGCAATTCTGGAGACCGCACCTTCAAAAGGATGTGAACAGGATGGAGTCGGTGCAGAGGGTTGCTACTAAAATGATTAATGGGCTTCATTATAAAGCACAGGGCCGGATTTAGCTATACGCCATGTACGCCATGGCGTAGGGCCCACAGCTGCAAAGGGCCCACAAAAATTGAAGTAGTTAGGCTTTTTTTTTTAATAAAATAAAAAAAACCTGCTGGCTGCCGCCGCGGGGCCCCCTCTGCTGCCGCGGCAGCATGGACTGACCCGCGGGGGCCCCCTCTGTAAGCTCGGTCCCTCCCTCCGTGCCTCCGTGTCTCCCTCCGTGCAGGCTGTTAGAGACGCGAAGGCAGACTGTCTCCTTCTGCCTTCCCGTCTCTGTTAAGCCCGCAGGGCTGATGGGAAATTTCCCATCAGCCCCTGCGGGCTTAACAGAGACGCGAAGGAGACAGTCTGCCTTCGCGTCTCTAACAGCCTGCACGGAGGGAGACACGGAGGCACGGAGGGAGGGACCGAGCTTACAGAGGGGGCCCCCGCGGGTCAGTCCATGCTGCCGCGGCAGCAGAGGGGGCCCCGCGGCGGCAGCCAGCAGGTTTTTTTTTTTTTAAATAAATTTTACTTTAGGCCGGGGGAGGGGGAGGGGGAGGGGGAGGGGGTAGGACTGGTAATTGGGGGGGCTGGGACTGGGGCTGGAAATGGGTTGGGACTGGGACTGGAAATGGGTTGGGGGGATTAAGGCTGGAGGTGGGCTGATTAGGAGGACTGGTAATGGGCTGTGGGCTGTTGGGGGGGGTTAGAACTGGTAATGGGCTTTAGGGGGGTTTAGACTGGTAATGGGCTGTGGGCTGATGGGGGCTGTCTGGTAATGGGCTATGGGGGGGGGCTAGGACTGGAAATGGGCTGGGGGGGGTTAAGACTGGAGGTGGGCTGATGGGGTTAGGACTGGTAATGGGCTGTTGGGGGGGTGGTTTTATAAAAGTTAATGGGGTTTGGGGGGTTTACAATTGTAATGGGCTGTGGGCTGATGGGGGATGTCTGGTAATGGGCTATGGGGGGGCGAGGACTGGAAATGGGCTGGGGGGTTAAGACTGGAGGTGGGCTGATTGGGGTAGGACTGATAATGGGCTGTTGGGGGGGTTTAGAACTGGTAATGGGCTTTGGGGGGGGGTTAAGACTGGTAATGGGCTGTGGGCTGATGGGGGCTGTCTGGTAATGGGCTATGGGGGGGGGGTTAGGACTGGAAATGGGCTGGGGGGGGTTAAGACTGGAGGTGGGCTGATGGGGTTAGGACTGGTAATGGGCTGTGGGCTGATGGGCTGATGGGGGGGGGTTAGGACTGGCAATGGGCTATGGGGGGCTGACTGGAAATGGGTTGATGGGGTTAGGACTGGAAGTGGGCTGATGGGGGGTTAGGACTGGTAATGGGGTATAGGGGGGGCTTAAACTGAAAATGGGGTGATGGGGGGTTAGGACTGGTATTGGGTTGGGGGGTTGCTAGGACTGGAAATGGGCTGATGGGTGGCTAGGACTGGAAATGGGCTGATGCAGGGACTAGAAGGGAATGGATGCTGGGTGAGGCTGGAACTAGAAGGGAGCTGATGTTGGGGGAGGATTAGAATGGGATGGGGCTGGAAGAGTAAAATGGAGAAGGGAAAAATATTTTGTGTGGGAGGGATAAAAAAATCTACAATTGGCCGGGTATTGGGAGAGTAAGTGGGGATTGAGGATGGAGGGGTAAAATTTGACTGGATGAAATAGGAATGAGGAAAGAGCAAAAGGAGAAAGATTAGTATGTTAAAGCAGATGTAGAGAGAGAATGGAAAAAAACTAGAAGAGAGAAGAAAGGACAAATGGACAGCAGACGATGGAGAGTTAGCAGAAGACATGAAGAAACCAGAAGAAAGTGGCTGGAGCAATTGCAGCTGAAAAAAATGCACAAAAGGTAGAAAAATATCTCTTTATTTTGAATTTATTAATTGGAATATGTCAGCTCTGGTAAATGTGCATCATTAACGTCTGCGCTTTGTTTAGTACAAGAGCAAATTAATGTATAGTTTTATTTCTACAGTGTTGTACATTCCAAGTTTGGCTTTTGGGATTCCCAGTTTAATTATTGTCTTCCTGTTTCTAAAATGTGATTACTTGTTTGGTGATGGTCTATGTTCTGCATGTGTAACTGAGCTGAGGTGTTCTGTTTATATAATTCCTATTTGACATTACCACTTGTTCTCTTTCCCCAGTAGGTCATGTATTGTTGTTCTCTGAAATGTATTGGTTTAATATTTGCAGTGTTGCCTTTTGATTGGTAGAGTATGGTGCTTTGTGAGTCCTGGTAGTGCTGTTAGGATACGGCGGGTTTGCTATGGGTTCTAAATGGGCAGTGTTTGTAGTAGTTCCTAATGTGTCTGGCAGTTGGCACTGGATTATAGTAATGTAGAAATCTTTTAGTCTTTCTTTATCCATACACTCATTAAGAGGCACGTTTACTAAAAGTTAGTATATGGTAACATTATGCAAATATTTATGCAAATGAGGCCCCTTATGCAAATGAGTCCCACCCCCCCCTTGGGCCGCCCCTGCTGGGGGCCCACAATTTTTGTTGGCATAGGGCCTCACTCAAGGTAAATCCGGCCCTGATAAAGCATATGAGGACAGACTTAAGGATCTTAATATGTACACCTTAGAGGAAAGGCGGGATAGAGGTGATATGATTGAGATGTTTAAATACCTCCGTGGCATAAATGTTCAGGGAGAGAGCCTCTTTCAATTGAAAGCAAGTTCTGCTACGAGGGGACATGGGATGAGGGTGAAGGGAGATAGATTCAGGAGTGATATGCGGAAATATTTCTTTACGGAAAGAGTAGTGGATCCGTGGAATAGTCTCCCAGTGGAGGTGGTAGAGATGAGGACAGTAACTGAATTCAAAAAAGCATGGGACCAACACAGAGGATCTCTAAAAGTAAAAAGTGGACTGTTGTAGTTGTTGTTATGGAAGGACAGACTAGATGGGCCTTGTGGTCTTTTTCTGTCATCATGTTTCTATGTTTCTATGTTTCTATGTTTCTATGTAAGGATCTGCGTTGGCTGTAGAGTCCTACCTCCAAAATCTCTAATGAAAGAGAAAGTCATGAAAGTCTCCATCCTCTACAGATTACACGCCAAATCTTCCACACAGTCCCTAAGAAGGGGTGTGCAAGGACCCGACAAACTTGTTCTGCTTCATTGAGGAATAACATCACAGGGGATATCCACTCCTTCTCCGACCTAACCCAGTCAGAACCCGAGTTATTCATCCAAAAGAATATAGCCCTTAGACACGCAGACCAATAATATAGCTGGGGATCTGGAAACCCAAATCCTCTACTCTTAGGTAGTGTAAGAATTGCCCAACTTACCCTTGGCTTTTTGCCCTGCCACACAAAGAGCACAAGGGTCCTCAGGAGTTTGAAAGAACTCCGAGGGGCTTGGATAGGTAATTGCTAGAACAAAAATATAAGTTTTGGGAGGATCAACATCTTTACTACATTGATATGTAGAGAGGGAGAAGGGGCTCAGTGGTTGGGACAGGTTACCTCAGGCCAGAAGGCCAGGGGTTCAATTCCCACATGGGGACAAGCAACCTCAGGCTGGAGGGACTGGGGTCTCTAGTCCCATGGCCACTCCTTGTGGCCTTGGGCAAGCCACTTAACCCTCCATTGCCTCAGGTACACTCCATTGTACCAAATATGGTATTCTATAGAAAGCCAGTGTAGTTGACAGAGAAGGGGGGTGGCATGGTGAGCCCTTTGGGGACAAGGGAATAGAAAGTACCTGTTAGTATACATGTAAACTGCACTGATTCTAAAGAGAATGGTATAATAAATAAATAAATAAAATAAAATATGTCCTAGCCAGAAGAGCTTGGAGGCTCACATGGCTCCCTACTGATTTCCTCCAATAAGATCTTATAATTCATCTGATACAATTTAGAGATATTATTCGGGATATGAATGCCTAGATATTTAACCCTGGAATTGCCGAGATTTTTTGCACACACTGAATACCGTTGGGGTCATAAATGACCCCATGACAAATTTTAATCATTAACCATGAAAAATTTTAACTAAACAGACAAAATATTATTCCTAATTAATTATTAATTATATGAAGGTTAAATGTTTTGAAATTTAATGCTTTATCATAAAATTACATGAAGAAGAGTTGCCATGAAAGCAGTTTTTGCATGCACTTGATGAACACAGTAAAGTACTACAGTCATTTGCATGAGACGGACAATTTCTGAATGTTCTTTGCAAACATTGCGCTTGCAGGAGTTGTAGACTATGTTGCTTTTCTTGTCTTTTTCTCTGGAACAGCAGTGACACCTTGCCCTTTTCTTTGGGATCCCAACATTGCAAACAGCATCAGTAGTTTCTTCAATGCTGGAAGAAGTCTCGCTGCAATTACTCTGAAGCAGCTGCTTTCCTAATTCCAAGAGGAATAGACAACGTCTGTGCTTTGACTTGGACTGCCATTCTGGATTTGGTGACATCCAAACAATGAAGGCGATCAAAGCACTGATATCCAACATGTTGTACAAGGTTGCCACTGGCCAGCGTCTTGTCATTCGTTTTGTGGTATACGTGCGCAACATTTGATCTGCCGTATCTACTCCACCTTTACTAGAATTATAGTCCAAGATCATGCATGTTTTTTTGTCTGGACGTGTGTTATCTACTTCTTCTTGATCATGCAAACTGCTCAGAAGAACAAACACTTTTCCTTTCTTCGGGCAATAGGAAACCAGAGTGGCGTCATCGTGAAAGGCAAACAGTGAAGTGAATACCTCTCGGCCCTTTGCTGTTACAAATTCTGGAGGTAATTCTTTTCTGTTCTTTCGAATTGTCCCCAAAAGTGTCATTTGTTTTTCTACTAATTTCCATGACAGGGATAAACTGCAGAAGAAATTGTCAACAGTAATATTTCTGCCAGATCGCGTCAATCCTTCAGTGAGTTGCAGCACAACCCTTTCACCCTGATTCTGTTCCCTGTTTTGTCCGAGTTCCCTTCCTGTATATACTTGAAGACGCAGAACATATGACGTTGCACTGTCACACAACATCCATAGCTTTATGCCATATTTCCCAGGTTTGCTGGGACTATATTGTCTTAACGGAACACGGCCACGAAATGTAAGCAGTTGCTCATCCACGGTAACATTTTCACCAGGAACAAAGGCGTCACTTAGAGTTGCTTCCCAGGTATCAAAAATGTGTCTGATTGGAGCAAGCTTATTCACGCCTCGTTGTTCACGTCTGTTGGTTGCATCATCAAATCTGAGAGCACAAGAAATTTGCTGAAAATGGTTACGGGCCATATTTTTGCCAAAAACAGAATGACCATCTTCAAGGTTCCACAATTGAACTATGGATTCATTTCGTGACTTGTACACGCCTGAGAGGATCAGAAGTCCAAGAAAATGGTGAAATTCTCTGTCTGTCAAATCTTTCCAGGTGTCGTCAAAAATGTGTCTTCCTTGTTTGCTCGTCCACATCATGATTTCATTCAATAAGTTCTTCCTCATGAACAAGTGGAATGCTGCAAGAGGGCCATCAACATTTCGTACAGCATACCTTGTAGGACCTTGTTGTATGGGCATGACGTTAGCTCTGGCGTATCTTCCAGCAGCTTGCTTTATAGGTTTCCTGTTCCATGATGTGGCATCCTTAGATACATAGGCTTCAATGGTAACATTTGTGCTTATAGTTGATGACCTCTTAGCTCCTCTATGACCACAACGAAGATTCCTCACAGATGGTACTGACACCGAGGATTCCTGCCTTCTTCTCCATCCAGCACAGCCTCGACATTTGCCTCGACCTGTAACTTGACTCTTTGCTGCAGGCGTTGTTACTGGCTCAACATCAGTCTCACATTCACTTGCAACTGCTGTCGCCATCTGAATCATGACTGTCATCATCAGCTTTATCGCACGAACTTGGCTGATATGCTTCTTCGCTTGCTGAATATGCTGCATCATCAGACAACTCAGAGCCATCACTGTCAGCATCTCGTTGCAATATTTCTCTTCTTTCATTTTGACATCATGAACAATAACCTAAAATAAATAAACAAAGATAAAGTTGAATAAAATGCAAAGCAGTTTTACTATAGGTGTTGTGATGAAGCTGAAGCCATTGAAGCTATAGACTTAGAAAAAAACACTGTTTATTATAAAGCAACTGACTCACAGAAGGTGCAGTTACCTAAAAGTTGAGCTAGAGGGAGCAGGCACGAGGCTGCAGAAGCTAAGCTGACACACCCAGGTTTTGAGAATGCAGGAGCTAATCAGGTACACCTGAGTAGAGAGCCAGGAAGCTCAGTGGAGAAACGGCTTTATAAACAGTGCTCAGAAGGAAGAAAGCAGGGAGGACCTCAAGCTGAGAGAGGAACTGAGAGAGGACCTCGAGCTGAGAGAGGAACTGAGAGAGGACCTCGAGCTGAGAGAGGAACCTCACATACTGAAAGGCAGAGAAGCTTGGAGTACCTACAAGGAAGAGCTAAGTTCCAGGGAGGA
This sequence comes from Ichthyophis bannanicus, assembly GCA_033557465.1. NCBI lineage: Eukaryota > Metazoa > Chordata > Amphibia > Gymnophiona > Ichthyophiidae > Ichthyophis > Ichthyophis bannanicus. The sequence continues at coordinate 1,157,635,703 of CM066032.1, read as the reverse complement.
CAAGGTCATTCCAGAAAGCTCCAGGAGCCAGTCTTCAGGGAAGACGGTGATAGAAGGAGACTGCCAGGTAGAGCAAATACCAGCAGAGCATGTCTCAAAGATCCAAGGTACAGTTATATTTCCTTTCCAAGATGTGAGCCAGCTCCTAGAAAAGCTTATAACCCAGAGAGCCGTACTGATAGGAAACAAAGCTGGGAAAGGCTTGTGAAACCTTTACAGAGAGGCATAGTAAAAAGCCATAACAGTTATTTGCCAAACCAAGACCTGCAAGGCTGGGGAATATTGGAGAGATCTATTGAACTACAACCTGCCTTATCCAGGGAAAGCTCAGGACTAGCTGACAACACGGCTGAACAGGAACCTATGCAAATAGAGGTGATAGAACCAGAGCCGTTGCAGTTAGAGCACCCGATGGACTGCTCACTCTGTGTTTCCAAGAGTCTAGAGTCTCTCACAGAATTGTAACCGGCAGGACATGCTTTAACATATCTTTTTGCTTTTGCTAAGCTGAAAGAAGAAGTTTTTGTATTTGTTTTTCCTCTTGGTGTTGAAAACCTGTTTGAACACAAAGAACTGCGAAGCGCCTGTAACAGTTACTGACTTTGTAAATATTTTGGCATAAACCCTGAAGTAAGGTACATTCTGTTTTTGTCTTCCTGGAGAACCTTTGCGCAACAAAGGGAATAAAAACCATTTAAGTTTAACCCTGCACAAGGCTCACAACTATTTCTTTATGAAGTGGGACTACAAAGACCATGATGCACCTGGTCTAGAAAGGTTTTTCCTTCTTCAACCAACAATAAGTGTCTGCCCTCTCCTTTCTGCATGCTACCACTAGGAGGGGCTGTGACAGTGTACAATAAACGTGATGAACGAGCTGAAAGCCTTTAGATTTCATCAGAAATAATGAGAGCACGTATGATATCAATTATAGAAAATGTGTAATTTTCATAAAATAAGAGTACAAAAAATAAATGGTACATAATTAATGATAAATACCTTTGTCAGATCAAAAAATTCACAAAACTGCAAATTGTATCACGATCCAAACCGGACGTAAGCAACTGGTGTCAAAAATGACCCCACTGGTACTCTGTGCTGCAATTCATCACTAGCGTTACCTAGCGGGTGAAAATTATTCCTCTCATGGTGCAATATAAAGAGAATATTGACATGTGAAAAGTCATAAAAAGATTGCATTCTTGAACAGCTAGTTTCCGAGATACACGTTGTGAAACTTGCAATGGGGTCACTTTTGACCCCATCGGTACTCCCAGGGTTAAAGTGGTCAACTATCAGAAAATCTCCTGGAAATGCAACTGGAATTAAAGGGGAACCGACTAGACAGGGAAGCAAAGCAGACATCTGTCGGTTTATCGTAAAACCAGATACTCTGGAGACCTAGGTGCGCTATTATGGGGATAGAGAATCTAGGTGCAAAATAGGTGCGCTATTATGGGGATAGAGAAGCCCGGATCTCGAAGGTAAATGAATGTGTCATCCGCATAGAGGGAAACTGCGTGAACACGACCACCCAAGTATATTGCCGTATGTGATATGTGAATAGTTCTATTGCCAAGGCAAAAAGCAAAGGAGAAAGCAGGCAGCCTTGCCGAGTTCCCCTTCCCAGACTAAACTGATCCGAGTGAAACCCATCAACTACCACTGAGGCTGAGGGTTTGGCCACGTACACTTTAGGTCCAAAGCCAAACTGTCGCAGTACCTCCTTCAGATATGGCCATTCAACCTTGTTGACGGTCTTTTCTGCATCTAGATAGAGGATTGCATGTTGTACTGTTCTGCCATGTACTCCATGCAGCACGTTCACCAAACATCTCACATTTTCAAACACAAATCTGTTTTTCATAAAACCTGTTTGGTCCGTATGAATAAGATTCTGCACCTTCACCTCTAAGCGATTAGAAAGGATCTTTGTAAGAATCTTGTAGTCGAGATTCAGCAGTGAGATGGGTCTATAATTCCTGCACTTCAAGGGATCCTTGCCCTCCTTGAGTATCGTTGTGATTGGAGCATGATAAAAAGAAGGGAGTAGTCTTCTCAGAATCTGGATTTCATTATATACCCGGGTCAGAAGTGGAGCAAAAAGCTCAGGCAAAGCCTTGTACAGTTCCACTGGCAGCATGTCAGGGCCAGGAGCCTTTGCCACCTTTAACTTATAGATGACTATCGTACTTCTAGCCTGAAACAATGCTCCAATGCTTCTTGCTCTTCTGTGGGGAGACAAAGAGGTCAGCTACAGTCAACCAATCCTTATGTTTATTTATGTTTATTGCAATACATGATATACCACCCTTCAAACATTAGGGCAGTGTACATTTTCTAACAAAATAGTAAGGCCGAGGCCTAGGAAAAGAAGAAAGGAACTACAAATATAAGACAAGAAAGAGAAAGGGATCAATCATTCTGGACAGAGAAATCAGACAACAGAAATATTAACAGGGTCAGGAAATAGAGGCTGGGAGATCCAAAGTGGAAGTGAAAAGATGAGTTTTTAAAAAGGACCTGAATTTTAAGTAAGTCTGTTCTAGTCAGAGAACAGTGGGGAGTGAGTTCCATAGGGATGGACCAAGAACGAAAAAAAGCTGAGTAGTGTGTGGATTGGAGATGTGCACGAGAGGGGGATGGAAGGTGAAGGTGGTTAATATGTATTGAGCAAAGGCTATGAGTAGGAGTCTTAATTTGGAGGAGGTCTACTAAATATTGTGGGGTGTAAGTATAGATGACTTGGTGTACAAGTGTGAGAATTTTGTACCAAATATGGTATTCTATAGAAAGCCAGTGTAGTTGACAGAGAAGGGGGGTGGCATGGTCTTGAGGTGTGGTGTGCGTATTCGGAATTAGTTGCAATCTATGGAGCTAGTACTGGGGAACACCAGCAAATGCAAGATTACAAAAGTCTAATCGGGACATGACTAGTGATCTCCTCTTCCCCATCTATCAGCTGGGACATGTACAAGCCCTTATAAAACTTTGCGAAAATCTCAGCCATACCAGGGGAACCGTGAAGCATTTCCCCCATTAGGGGAGTGGAGGGCTGGTATCTTGCATTTCAGCTGCTGTCTCTTCAGTTGCTAAAATAAAAGTTGGCCCATCTTGTTGCTGTTTTCATACGTTGTACAAATGAGGCTATGCCTTTGGTGTCCAGCAGAGCTAATTCACCCCTCTTATGAGTCAGTTGATGCCAAGTATTGGCTCCGCTTAATCTCCGGTGCTGCTTTTCTAGGTCTTCAATGGCCCTCTGCAACATCTCTCGTTGTTGATTCTCCTTCTTTTTGAACCCACTGGTAAGAGATATAAGCTGCCCGTGAAGAACTGCTTTAGTTGCTTCCCAGAGCATATACACTAGAGTCTCCAGGAGATCATTAAAAGACAGGTATTCATGCCATCCCTTTTCTACCTCTTTGAGGAATTCTTTGTTCTTCAGGAGTCCTCGGCACATGGACCAAGTGTGAGGGGGATATCTTTAGCTCTTTATCCCATAGCTCCAGCGTTATTATGGCATGATCTGACACTCCCATGGTTCCTATGGAAGCAGACTGAAGTATGGAGGTGAGGTTCTTAGAAAGAAGCCATAAGTCAATTCTTGAGTGGTTCTGTGCACAGAGGAAAAGTAGATAAAGTCTCTCTATGTAACGTTCTCCAAGCATCGCAAAGGTTGAGATGCTGGGAGGAGCTGCCTTGAAATTATGTGGGAGAACCACCTACAGCCGGAGTGATCCAAGTCAGAAAGTACACAAAGACACCCCCCCCCCCCCAACACTATATCACACCGTTGGTATAGCTCTACCACATCAAGTACTGCAGTAAGTGTATCTGCTATTTGAGTAGGTGGAATATAAATGTTCATCAAGATAAGTGTAGTGCCATGGAGGGATCCCATCAATATGAGAAATCTGCATGCTGAGTCCGTGAATTGAGATGTAACCTAGAAAGGGCAATCCTTGGAAAAAAGAATCAAAACTCCTCTCTTATGCGAGGAAATATTGGCTGCATAGACTCATAGGAATACCTGGAACTTGACTTGGTGGTGACCCTGACAAGAAAAATGTGTTTCTTGCAGGAAAACAGTGTCGGCCCTCTCTTTCTTAAGCTGTGCTTGCACCCACATTCACATTATGAGGTTATAAAGGCCCTGCACATTCCATGAAATTAGCTTAACCATAGTCCGCCCAGAGTCTCGCCATCACTATAGCATATACAGGGACCAGGAGAATCAGTTTTCCCTGCATCCAACCAGATCCTGCCCCCCCCCCCACAACTGTCCCCCCTACCCCTTGCTCCCCTAAACTCCCCCAAATCACTCCTCCCCTCCCAAGAAACCCCATTGGTCCCCTCACTTGAGGACAGATACTTCTGAAAGTATTCAGATAAATGTCATCCTGGTTTCATACCAGTTGTAGTAGCGGTATGAAATATCCTCCTCCCACCAGCCCTCCCTTCTCCACAAGCAGCCCTCTTGCCACCCATGAGTACCTCGGCCAAATTAAACCCAAGTGCATTAAATCTCCTTCACAGTCCAAGAAATCCCACCATTACCCATCCCTATCATGAAGTGGCTACCCCATTCATGAGGAAGCAGATAATTTGCGTAAATCTAGAGTAATCTTATCCTCATCTCGGACTGCCCTGAAATCCCCCTCCCACAGCCATAAAGCCAGACACATATAATAAATTGCAAAAGACAAAAATATGTGCTCAGTTATTAACCTCTTTCAGGGTAATGTGAATATAAAGTAGCACTCTCTAAGGACAGCCTAGGAAATGTAGAAGGTCATATACTACTACTACTAACCATTAATATAGCACTACAAGGCATATGCAGCACTGTAAATACACATATATAAAAGATGGACCCTGCTTATCAGAGCTTACAATCTAATCAAGACAGACAACACAACAGATGAGAAAAAGGGTATAAAAGGAAGATAAGAAGTCATAAGGAAAACAGAAGATTGGGATCCAAAAGCAGCCTCAAAGAGGAGAGCTTTTAACATGGGTTGAGTCTAGCCTAATCCCACAAGCGGACATCTGTCGGGCAGCGACTTAGTCGTCCTTGCATACCTTTGTGTGTCACTATCACTTGGATTTTTTATTTATTTATTACAATTTTCTATATCGCCCCTTCCAGAGATCAAGGGCAGTTTACAAATAACCAACATATTACATAGAACAGTATAATGAGTTAACAGAAGAACAAATGACTATTGACAGTGTTTACAAGAGTTATAAATCTTCTGTCAGCAATGATACATTGCTTACAAGAGTTATAAACTCAGGCTTAGGGAATTGAGGTACTGATGGTGTGACCTCTTTGTATATTGAGTGATTGATGTGTGTGGGATTGGGTTGTGCGTGCAGTATTCCCATAGTTTTCAATGAAAAGATGCATTTTGAGCTCTTTTCTGAACACTTGGAGGTCCTTAATTGAACAGATTGAGATAAGTAGGGAGTTTATGTTTATGTTTATGTTTATTTAACGTGATATACCACCCTTCATTACACCAGGGTGGTTTACAAATTATTACAGGGATGGGCACAAGCCCTCATTGCAAGAAAGGAAATACATAGCTAGACAGGAAAGTTGAAAGAGAAAGAGAGTACATAGAAAGGACAAAACAGAGGGGAAGACACGGGCAGACACGTATAAACCAGGTCAGCTGGATGCTGCTGGGAGATTAAAGACAGAGACAAAGAAATGGGTTTTTAGTAGTGACCGGAAGGTAATATAGTTTTCTTCCAAACGAAGAGGAGTAGGTAAAGAATTCCACAGAGCTGGACCATAGAAAAAGAAGGCAGAATGGCGGGTGGATTGTAAATGTGCACGAGATGGAGGGGGAAGATGAAGCCGGTTGATGTGGAGAGAGCGAAGACTACGTGTGGGAGTGGTAAAATGGAGAAGATCAGTAAGATACTGGGGTGTATGCGTGTATAGGGCGCGATGAACTAGAGTCAATATCTTAAATTTGATGCGATGGTCAACTGGAAGCCAATGAAGATGAAACAATAGGGGGGTAACGTGATCAAAGCGGGAGGAGTGACAGATTAGTTGCAGTGTTTTGTATGAGTTGTAGTCTATGAAGTTGGACTTTGGTGATACCAGCAAAAATAGAGTTGCAATAAAGACTGGGGGCTGTGTATGTGAATGCCCTGGAACTCATGGCCTTTTTAGTCTTGCAAATCGAGGGGGAATTGCAAGTGAAAATGCATGTTATCCTTATGGGATCTAGCGTCTGAGGGGGTGTTGAGAAGCGTTGAAAGGTAAGAAGGTGCAATGTTGTTAATTAGTTTGAAAGTGGTCGTTAGTGTCTTGTATTTTATTCGGCTCAAGATTGGGAGACAGTGGAGGTCATATGGGATGGGTGTGATGTAATCGGTTAGTCGGGCCTTGAAGATGATTCTGGCTGTAACATTTTGTGCTCTCTGGAGGATATTCAAGTTCTTTATGGTAGTGTCCTGTAATGAGCTGTTATAGTAGTCAAAGTGAGGGGTTATAAGGGCTTGTACTACCGATCTAAAGTCGTGGGTGTCAAAAAGTGCTGCTGCTTTCTGTAAGGAGGCGTGCAAATTCCTTAGTGAGATGTTAGGGTCCCACCGGCGGACATCTGTCGGGCAGCGACTTAGTCATCCTTGCATACATTTGTGCGTCACTATCACTTGGATGTGCAGGCGAGGGGGAATTCCTGCTTTTGAAAATGGGGCTCTGCAGGCTGGGCTTGTGTGTCCCTCTGGTTTGAGTTCTGCTCTGTTACATCCCACACATTTGGACTGAACTGGAGAGACGATATGGAAAAAGAAATTAGAACTTACCTGCTAATTTGCTTTCCTTGAGACCCTTCAGTCCAGTCCAGGACCCTCCCATTCTTTAGTTTGCGGAGAGTGAGCTCACCCCAGCAGAGACATGAATCCTTGAGGGGCAGGGGCCCAAGTGTCTAGTGGCAAAACTCTCCAGGGGAGTTCATTAGTACAGATGACCTGACCATTTGGGCAGGAAGTAGTTCTCCTGGACTTGAGTATTGATGGTGTAAGGTCTGAAAGAAAAAAAAAAGACAAAGATACTACGAGGTACAGGAGTGGAGAGAGAGAAAGTTGGCTAGAACTCTGGCAGGCCTTTTGGCTCATTTTGATTAGATGGTACGGGTTGAGAGTAGACCCTGTTGTGCTTTCTTTGTTGTTTAGCCTTGCTCTGTTTGGAGTCTGCTTTGACAATAGGATACTGATCTTGGGACTGGCACACAGTGCCCCTCCAGCATGACACCACCAAAATCTGACATGCCCAGCTCCCAGCCGCTGGAGAGGGGAGACAATCCACACATCTGGACTAGACTGGAGGGACTCAAGGAAAACAAATTAGCAGGTAAGGACTAATTCTCCTTTGTTTGTGTTACAATGTGTGACAAAGTATTATAGGTCTGATTCAAACAGTTGTGCAGAGTGCTTCAAAGAAACTCCAGGTTGTCTCCTTTCATCGTAGATTTGGAGTTTTGGTCTCATTCTATGCTATTGACAATTATGAATTGGTAATCCCAAGAACTGAGTGACTTCCTAAATGGTGACAAAAGGGGAACTCTGACACCCTTCCAAAGCATGAACAGCTTTTCGTTAGACACAAAGCCACTTGTGAACAGCACATAGTAAAAATAAAATAAATGGCCTTACAACCTTTATATACAACATTAAGGCCTAACAGCACTAGCAACGCTAGCTGACTGGTCCTAATTATGGGGTCTGGTACTGTCCATTGCTCCCTCCTGCAGATCTTCAGTCTCATTGCCGAGCTGATGCCATGCACCTGGGATCTTGCGCCTTTTTGGCGTCGAAGCTTGCCAATCATGCTGCTCCTTAGGTCTTCCTGGTGTGTGGCACTCGCTCTTTTGGATGTAATCCACCATTTCTAGGCATTCCTCCAGGTCTTCAAGTTTGTGTTATGTTATTCCATTTAAAGATGAGCACGAATAGAAATCCCCATCTGTACTTAAAAGATTTTTCTTGGAGTAAACGCCTCCTCCATTCCAATATATTCAGGGAGAGGTCTTGGAAAATCTGGACCTCGTGGCCTTGAAACAAGACAGAGCATTTCCCCCTCAGACTGCGCATTAATCGCAACTTGTGGATACATGCTATGATGGGTTGTGGCCAGGACCCAGCCCTCATCTTACAGCCAAGACTTATATGAGCTCTTTCCAACTTGATGGGCTCAAGTTATCCAGGAACACACAGGGAACATAGTTGTATTATTTTGCCCGTATCTTCTTTGCCACTGGTCATCTTAGGGACCCCCAGAAATGATGTTGTTGCGTCTCAGCCTGTTTTCATCCTGTCTCTCTTTCAAGTCCTTGATGAGCATGTCTAATTTGTGCATTTTAATTTGAAAGAGGGCAGTTGCATCTATCTGCTCTCCCACGTTGATTTCATTTTGGGTTACCCTGTTATTAAGGATTTAATTTTGATCTTGATGTCTAGCACAGCTTTGAACAAATCTAAACGGAACAACTTGAGCTCCTGTAATATCTCCAGAAGATCCACTTTTGTCGCCAGTGAAGTTGCTGTAGCTCCACTCTCCATATCCGAGGCTTTGTTGGAAGGTGGAGCAGATATTGCTGAAGTAGCAGCTTCCTCTGGTGGTGTGTGGGAGAAGCGGGTTAAGGCTTCTGCCTAAGAGCCTTTATCCACTGTGCACATTAGTTCCAACAATCAGGGGGCCCCAGGGAGAAGATCTTAATGCCTCACTTAAGGGCTAGACTGGATAAGGATAGAGAGTTCTCTACTGGACAGACTGACATAGAGATCCTAGTTGTGAGTAAGGTGCCTCTATGTAATTTTGCACTGTCCAATTCAGAGGAGTTATGGATGATGTCTCCTCACTCCCGATGTTAATGGCGTTAGGTCTCAACCAAATTGGTCAGTCCATCGTCCATCTGTCAAGCTGATTACTGTACCCCCCCCCCCCCCTTTATATTAAACAGCTTTGACCCGGTGGAAAAGCGGGATACAAATAAAGCTAAATAAATAAATAAATTATGCTGAGAGTCTTGAATTAGAGTAAAAGTTGGACCCCAAAGTGATCTACCTTGTGACACTGAGGAGCTCAAAGGCTGTCAGTGCAGGAGAAAGCATTCCCGGGATAGCTGCACCCTTACCTTATCAGACACGATCTGGAACCAGGAGAAGAGTCCTAAAAACTATTTTTTGTCCCATCACCAACAGCTTGTTTGGATAGCAGGAGCCTCTACCTGATACAATCATGCCCTCTGCCAAAAAAACATTGCTTAAAAGAGCCCCTAGATTGAAAGGTCAGCAGCATGGGTCTCTTCGCACATCCCTACTGCTGGAATTAAGTTGTAGGTTCGGGCACCATAGCTGAAGGCGTGGTTTTGGCAACAGCCTCTTTGTTCCAGGCCTGGCTGTGCACGCTCCATACACAAGCAATCTCTGTGAAATCAGGTGATGGGAAACCACAAGTGCTCCGAATGGTAAGCTGACCAGGCTAGGACTCAATTCATGTCGCCGCAAGTTGTAAGAGACCTCCCTCATTGGGGTTTTGCACGTGCATGCTCCCACACGTGGACAGGTCACCTTCACATCTAGTCCCTGGAGTTCTTTAAAGTACTATAGAAAGCAGAGAATTTATGCTTACATGATATATTGGTGATTGGGAACTTCAAAGAAATACCAGAGGATGCCCGGATCATTGCAATAATAGGCAGATGAGATTGCACTTACATCACCATGCGGGCCCAGTGGATGGGAGAGCACGCGGAAGGAGGAGTGTGAGGGCCACCGAGTGATATGCGGAAATATTTCTTTACGGAAAGAGTGGTGGATCCATGGAATAGTCTCCCAGTGGAGGTGGTAGAGATAGGACAGTATCTGAATTCAAAAAAGCATGGGACAAACACAGAGGATCTCTATAGGAAAAAAGGGACTGTTGTAGTTGTTGATATGGAAGGACAGACTAGAAAGGCCATGTGGTCTTTTTCTGTCGTCATTTTTCTATGTTTCTAAGCCTCAGGGCTGTAAATCACCGTATGTCATCTTTATCTGCCAACATCAGGTCACACCACAGGGTGCAGACAACTAATTGGAACTGGTGAATGGCTATGAATCACTTTCATTGACGTTTTACGGCATATTTCAGCTAAAGAAAGCCAGTGGTAGGTGACTTTGTTTCTTTAAAGGAAAAAAGGGGGACTGTTGTAGTTGTTGATATGGAAGGACAGACTAGATAGGCCATGTGTTCTTTTTCTGTCGTCATATTTCTATGTTTCTAATAAAATAAATTAATAAATAAATAAAATATCCAATGGGCTTGCTAGTGCCTGCCAAGGGCTTACAATTTTAATTTGTACCTGAAACAATAGAGGGTTGACCTACCCAAAATAACCAGGTAAAGAGGTAGCGAAATGCCTATTTGTTTAAGGGAGGGCCGAGTTCCACCCTAACTCTGCCCCTAGCTCCCCAACCCCCAAGCTTCTCCTCCTGTTCTGCCTGTGGGGATCTGATCTTCAGCGGGCAGCGAGGAGTCTTTGCCCTTCTCTTATGCCCTTGGGAGATGTGATCCCCTTGGCAAAACTGGAGGGAAAGGCCTCAATGTAGATTGTTTGCCCATGGGATCCTATCTCCCAGCTGGCGGGCAAACGTTTGGTGGAATCAAGGCCCATGTGGCCCACCCTGTTCCGATGCCTAAGACCAGAAGTGCCAGTAGGACTTGAACCCTGTTCTCTTTGGGCACTAGGCTGCCATGCTAACCACTAGAATACTCTTATGCTCCATATATTTTACATTCATTTACTGGGGTATACATATCAAAAAGCCATATGTGTGTTTATGATCTAAAAGCTTAATAAGTCAGATTCATTGAGATGTAACTTGAGTCAGAACTTTCATACTAAAGCTGGTGATTTATGTGACTCACTTAACAACTCTTTTTGACAGGAGAGGTCTTCCATACCTGCCACCATGATCAGATTCCAACATAACTGGAATTATCATGGTGTGATCAGGAGTGTCATGGTTTACAGCCCAAATTCCAGGAATCCTGTGAAAGCTAAAGCCGAAGGGGGGAAAAAAAAGGGTTCTCACTGCATCTCCATGAATTCCAGCTGTAGCTATCAAGTCTGGTATGGAGCAGCACCAATGGCAGCATGCAAGTGGCAAGAGGAAAATTTGCATTCATCCCTCCTGCCCATCTCACAAATGACTGTATCAGTATAAATCTTTTTTCCCTGTGAAAGGGATGGAGATTAAGCCGGTGGGAAGATGGAATAAATTAGACACTCATGGATAGAGGAGAGTTGATGGGGATAATAGGAAAAGAGGGAAAGAGAATCTGGAAAGAGAATACAAATAAGAGTGATGAAAGAGGGCATTAGAAAATCAAGGACCCAGTTTTCCACAGGACATCTGAGGTATAAATTAAAATGTCTAAACAAAATGTTTCAATTCAACGGTGCTATGCATTTCCTTAGCACCGCTTAATATAGGTACTTGGGTATGTGCATATGTTTTGTGCATTCTTTATGGGGGTTATTTTAGGAGCCCTATTCATGCGTTGGACATACGAAAACGGGCACTGAGACCTCCAAAGAATGAAGATGTCCCTAGAGCCATTTTGGAAGCTGGCTCTATAGATGTTCCTGGGGAGAGAATGCCTAAGTCTGATCTTGGACAGCTCAAGACAATCTGCTACCTGAGGAAAGAGATGAGCTGGTGCCCCCCCCCCCTCCCCAGCAGCCAAAATGGAGGGGCATCCTCAGGACTCTAGTCAAGGAAAAGGGGATCCCCTCACTCAGAACACTGGTTAGGTGGTTGCTCCAAGAATAAAGAAAGCACCATATTCCCAGCCTATATAATTAAAAAAAAAAACCCCTTTGCAATGATGTTCATATGCAGCAAAAATTGTAGCAGTTTAATAGAATGTAACTATGGTATTAAATGTAAATATATATCCTGCAAAATACAAAGGAGATACAAGATGGTTACATATCAAAAGAGTAAAAACAAAAAGAACCATGTAACAATTTATGCCACCAAAATAAAATTAATTATGATTTTATTTTGGTGTTTTAAACTGTGCTGTGCTTCTCGCTTTTTCTTTTTGAACGTATATTCTACATCCAAAGAAACTCCTCTTCCAGTTGGGCACAGAGCAGAACCAGGAGATTTCCAACAGAGCTCAACATACCTAAAATAATTTCTGATTCTGTTGTCATTTCAGTAACAGCAATATAAACCCTCACCAATACAGGGCATATTGTGAAGTAATAGAAAACCTTACAAAAATTACTCAGGACCTACAGTAGAGATAAAAATCTAACACCATAACAGCATCAACTTCCAAAACTTACACAGGGGGCATACCCAGAAAAAAGCACTAGAATAAATATCGCAGTATGCCCTGGAACATCCATACACCTATTCAGAAAACCAAGCAAACTGGATTACTACCAATCACTACATAGAAACTCCATGCTAACTAAAAATACCTGGCCTTAGTCACACACTCAGAAATACCTGGCCTCAGTCACAAACCAAGGGAACTATTTAACATTGTGCAAAAGCTCACCAAAGACGCCACTCAGCACTGCAACCACCACTTGTACCCACAAGAATTTGCAAACTACGTAAAAACAAAGAACTCCAACCAAATGAGCACCCCTCTCTCCCAGGCATACAACCTGAAAATGACGGAGCCTCAGCAGACCTGGGAAGACTTTAGCATACTGTGACAAGGCAGAGCTGTCAGAGCGCAAGAAAAAGGGTTTTAAACACACTTTTTACTCTGAACCTGCCATAGATACAGGGCAAGAGAGGGTTAAAACCTCAGCACACAAAGTTGCAGGGCAGGAGAGACGTGAAAGGGAGCCACACCCTAGCTCTAGGCTGACAGGGAGAGCTAGCCTATCAGGGAAAGGGGTGGACTCTCGCCTGATTGGACAAACCAGTCCTCATAACCAGGAAGTGGTAGTTTCAAAGGGAGAACAGGAAGAGGAACAGTTAGAGAAAAAGGAAAGAGAGGAGGAGAACGAGGAGCTACACAGGCAACAGAAGCTGCAGGAACGGAGAAAGCAAAGCAGACACTCACCTTTGGCACAGCCAGGAGAAAGGGACTCCAAGGAAGCAGATACAGCTTTGGAGTCAGGCATTCTTTTCAGAGGGACAGAGAGAGACTTGATTTCCCAAAGAGGCAGAGCTCGAAGCAAGAGGGACCAGGTGGGAACCAATTACTTGGACGGTTGCCAGCCACCTTGCACAGAGGAAGCCATGTCTCGGGGAAAACAGCTGAAAGTCCTCCCAGGAAGGAATAGCCCTCAAGCAAAGCCAAAGCAGGTCAGAAAATCCTATAAGTCTTTTAAACAAAGTATAGAGTCTTTGTCTGAAAGGGACAGGAGCATTTCTGCTGATAGTTTCCCTGGGAATAGACAGACAAGAGAGAAACTGGGTGGAAGGGAAATCCCAGTGTATGAAAGACAAACGTTGCCTCACAGCAGAGAACGTGTCAGAACCTGCAAGCTAGAGGCTAGCACAGGTGCACCTCAGCATGCTCTTAATTGGCAGCAGCGTGACACAAGCCTAGATACAGATTCTGATGAACAGGAGATATTAAGAGTGCCTGTAAAGCCTAGTCAGAAGAGATACGTACCTCCTCACCAGAGAATAAGACCCGGGCAAGTCAAGGAAGAAAGAAATCCTTATGCTCAGCTCTTTAAGAAGGTTAATAAACAGATATCCCTGCAAGAGCGCAGGACAGTTAGAGAGAAGGGAGATAAGCAGTTACAAAGTCTCCTCAAACACCTAAGAGCCCTAGACTCAAGTAAGCCTTATATTCAAGAAGCTCCAGTTAGTGAAGAGGAACCGATGCAAACTGATATTCCATTATCTTATAGTAGTGGCTCTGAAATGGAATGTGGTATCTGCCAAAGAGACTTTTAATGTACAGCTTAAACATATGCAATATTTTAAGGCTGTTATAAAAGTGTTTTAGAGATTGGAGTTTAATTGCAGACAGGAAGCTTGTCTGACTGCCAATCCTATTTAATTGCCTAATTCCAAGAGATAGCTTCAGGAAACCTAGATTTCTTCTGGCAGAAGTTTTATACAGAAGAAAGATTAAGCTCATGGAAGAAGCTTCAGTTTACTTGGAGGCTAGAAGAGAATTACTCATGTAGATGTGGACCAGAAAAAAACCACAACAGTGGAAGTTCTTTATTTGAATGTCTTATGTGAGAAAAAGTATCGCTGTTAAGAAGAATATAGATGTTTTTGGAAAGTGGAATGCACTAAGAGAAGTTGATCTTTGATTTACCTATTATACCCTGAGAAGTATCAGGAAGGCTGTTATACCGGACTTTATCTGTTATGTTTTGATATCCTTTGACCTCTGTTTTGGGGGGAAGAAAACCTGGTGCGAACAATAAACATATTGTTTACCCTTAACCTACTTTGGCTGTGATCACTGGGCTACAACTACACAAGCACATCCAGGGAACAGCGATAACAGAGTAACTTATGCTGTGCCCCCTCTCTTTACTGCCACCATACTGGGGTAGACGAGGGAGGGGTGTCACAATACCCTCAACACAGCAAATAAAAGACATAGTGAACACCCATAACACAATGACCTCGCCATCTGCCCCATGCCCAGTAGCGTGGATCAAAGCTACTAGAAGCCAACTAACCCAGTACCTCCACAAAATCGTTAAGGAATCCCTCCAGCAAGGACATATGCCGCGATCCCTCAAGCAAGTCACGATACGTCTGATCCTCAAGAGCACCACGTTAAGCCCCTCTGATCCAAAATCCTACCGCCCCATCTCTAACCTTCCATTCCTTACAAAAATCATTGAAAAGACCGTGCAAAGACAATTACAAGATCGCAAGATTTGAATGCTCCACTTGACACCCACCAGCATGACATTAAACCGCAGCACAATGTGTAAACTCTGCTTACCTCCCTCTTCGACAATCTCCTAAAAGGCATAAACAACATAAAGAACTGATTCCTGCTAGTGTTCATGGACATCTCAGCGGCTTTTGACACAGTATCCCACACCATATTGCTGCAACGCCTGCAGCAGATTGGAATAATTAAGAACACCTTAAAATGGTTTGCCTCCTACCTGAATGATTGGACGCAACAAGTCAAATGTGCTCAAAAGAAATCACTGCAGTTCCCTGTTACACAAGGAATACCACAAGGTTCGGCACTTTCATCTATACTCTTTAATATATACATTCAACCCATATGCAACATCATCAAATGCCACAAAATACATTACCACCTTTATGCTGACGATATCATGGTATATGCCCCAATCAACTTGCAATCACCTGACATGACATTGATGACAAGCTGCCTTGAAGACATGAACACCTGGCTCACCCCTAACAACCTGACGGTCAACTTTGATAAAACAGAGGCTATGTTCATCACTAGAGACTCCACATTCAAACCACCCCAAACAATCAGTATTCTAAACAAAACTATAGCAATCAAGGGTGAAGTGAGGTACCTGGGCATTACCCTGGACAAAGCTCTGAACCTACAATCTCACATTAGTAAAACTGCAGCAAAAGCCTACCACCGATTGAGGATCATCAGAAAACTCAAACCAATCCTTAGCCAAGACCACTTCTGCACAGTTTGCCAAGCAGTCATCACCCCACTTCTAGACTATGGAAACTCATTATGCCAAGGTCCTCCCAGCAAACTATTCACCCACTTTAAATGGTGCAGAATACCGCAGCACACATCATCATGGGCAATGCAAGATCTGAACACATCACACCCATCTTTCAACAGCTACACTGGCTCCCAATAATCGCAAGGACAAAATTCAAGACAATCCGAACATCTTCAAAATCTTCCACCACCGCTCAGCAGATGCGCTCCAGGATATAATAATCAAGGATATAAGTAACAGGCCTAGAAGAACCAACAATGGCAAAAGGATCAGCACACCCACAGGTTATCACAAGACTAAGCAAGCAACGTCTAAGAGAGCTCCCTCGCTATTGGTGCCTGCATTATAGAACTCCCTCCCTATGGACTTAAGGACCCTAAATGATACCAAGGACTTCCGCAAGGCTCTCAAGACCCTTCTCTTCACCGAGACCTATGAGCAACCACCTTAAGTTGCCAAGCACTAGATACCACCCAAGTGGCCCACCAGCTACCCACACCACATGGCCCCAACTACCCATTCCCATTTAGAGCTATAAGCAGATAGCCTTTACGTATGTGTCGTATCTCCTCCTGTTAAATGTATACCTCCAATTGTGTTGTTGACCACTTTGATTGAAGGATAAGGTGGTATACAAAACTGTCTAAATAAAATAAATAAATAAATAGAGGCTCACCAAGTAAAGAATAAATTACCACAAACTAAAACTGAATCCTCAAGAAGCCAGACCCTTCAAGTGGCATAAACAGGACTGATTTTTTTGGTGAAGCCTGGGACTAACATTCATGGGCATAAAACTGCAAATGTTGATATTGTTTCCAGTTATCCTCTCATTCGACTGTTTTTCTGCCACTGACTAGGTGGGTCTGATGGTAAAGTGGAGAGACCATTGCCCACTCAGGCCAATCCTTGGCTATACTCCTTCATGCAGTGCAACACCAGGGAAAGAAAGAGATGCATATGCCCCTGTATGGTGCAAAATATAAAGAAAGATCATGTAAATTCCAAAGACTGATATATTCCAAATTGAAAATAAAATTCATTTTTCTACCTTTGTTGAATGACCATTTTTTCTCTAATTTTGTTGATCTTAGTCTCTGGTTTCTTCTGTCTTCTCTTAACACACTTTCTAGGATTTCCGATCTATCTACCATTTCTCTCCCCTTCTGTCATCTTCATTTTCCTTATATCTCTGGCTTTTTTTTTTTTTACTTTGAGCTTTCTTCCATTTATTTTTCTCTTTCTCTCTATGACGTCAGATTTTACAGCCCCTTTTTTACCATCCAGTCCTCAATTTCCCCTTGTTACTCCATCTATCTCTTTTCAACTCATAACACAATCATCTCTTTTCCCATCTCTCTATCCTTCCCAAGCCTCTTATTCCCTGGTCTTTAACTAACTCTTCCCTTTCTCTCTTCCTCATCACATGTCCATCATCTCTCCCCTTTTCTCTTCACCTGCCAATTGCCTCTCCCATCCATCTAGCACCTCATCATCTTTTTCTCACCCCATCTTACCATGTAAACTATTTCCCCCTCCTCCCTATTTCTCCCCTCATGTGCATTCCTTGTTCTCTCTCTTCCTGTCTCCAGCATCTCTCCTCTGCTTCTCCCCACACCCCATGTCCATCATTTCACATCTTCTTCTCCTTTTCCCTTCCTTCCTGTCTAGTATTTCCTCCTAGCTTTCCACTCCATGCCAAGCATCTTCTCTCCCCTCCCTATGTCCACCATCTCTTCTCTCCCTCTCCCTCCCTCTGTGACCAGCAACCTTCTTGTCTCTCTCCCTCCCTCTGTGCCCAGTATCCCATGCCCAGTATCTGCCCTATCTCCCCCCTGTGGCTTCAATCTGCCCACTGCCCCCTCACCCCATGGTCAGCATCTACCCCCCACTTCCCTGTGGCCACTATCTACCCTCTAACCCCACTCACCCCATGTCCAGCATCTGTCCCTCATCATCATTTTGTGTCTTTTTGCCCTCCACCCCCCTTCTGTATCCTCCTCCCAGTCCCCTTCTTCCACCGTCATTCAGCACTGCCTCTCTCCCTGCCTGTTGCCACCACCTTTCATGATGTCTGCAGCAGCAGCAGCTTTAAAGAAAAGAAAAGAAAAGCATGGGATCTTTGGGTCTGCCACACAATAGAAAGGCAATGCTGACCCCACCCCCTCTGATGTGAAGTATGCGTCAGAAGAGGCGGGATCAGCGAGGCCTTTCAAGCATGCTGGAGGCATGAAGATCTTGCGTTTTTGTTTGTTGTTTTCTTTTTTTGAGCTGCCACTGCTTCTTGTCACATCTGGGTCAACAGCAGAGGGAGGGGGAGAAATGCCGCCGCTGCCACAGACCCGGAGGAAGTGGCAACTAATCCTTTATAGAAAACAGGGTGTTTTTTTAATAAAGAAAAGAGAATGAGTCTGCGGTCGCTGGGTCCTTTTGGGGTCATTTTTGCTGCTCCCAAAACTTTGCCACCTGAGTCACCTGCCTCGCTCTGCCTAACGGGGTAGGCATGTTCAGAGTGCTTCCATAAGAATATAGGACAGCCATCATGACTTTAGACAAGGAAGATCTTGTCTTACTAATCTGTAATGTTTTTTTGAAGGTGTGAATAAACAGGTGGACAAAGGTGAGTCGGTTGATATAGTGTATCTGGACTTTCAGAAAGCCTTTGACAAGGTCCCTCATCAGAGACTTTTGGCAAAACTAAAGAGTCATGGGATAGGAGGCAGTGTACTATTGTGGATCAGAAACTGGTTAAAGGATAGAAAGCAGAGGGTAGGTCTAAATGGCCAATTTTCCCAATGGAGAAAGGTGAATAGTGGTGTACCCCAGGGATCTGTGCTGGGTCCGCTGCTTTTTGACATATTCATAAATGACTTGGAAAAGGAAATAACGAGTGAGGTTATCAAATTTGCAGATGACACAAAACTATTTAAAGTTGTTAAAACCCAAGAGGATTGTGGAAAATTGCAAGAGGATCTTGATAAATTGAAGACTGGGCATCAAAATGGCAGATGAAATTTAATGTGGACAAGTGCAAAGTTATGCACCTAGGAAAGATCAACCCAAACTATGGTTACACGATGCAAGGTTCCAAATTAGGAACCCCCACCCAGGAAAAAGATTTAGACGTCATTGTGGATAACATGTTAAAACCCTCGGCCCAGTGTGCAGCGGTGGCCAAGAGAGCAAATAGAATGCTAGGTATCATAAGGAAAGGAATGGAAAATAAAACAAAAGATATTATAATGCCTCTATATCGTTCCATGGTGAGACTGCACCTTGAATATTGTGTGCAATTCTGGTCGCCGTTTCTTAAAAAGGATATAGCGTTATTAGAAAAGGTTCAGAGAAGAGCCACCAAAATGGTAAAGGGGATGGAAGGATACTCCAATGAAGAAAGGCTAAAAAGGTTAGGGCTCTTTAACCTGGAAAAGAGATGGCTGAGGGGAGATATGATAGAAGTCTATAAATTAATGAACGGAGTGGAACGGGTAAACATAGATCGATTGTTTACGTTATCAGAATATAGAAAGACTAGGGGACATGCAATGAAGCTACAGGGTAAACTATTTAAGACTAATAAAAGAAAATATTTTTACTCAACGTGTATTCAAACTCTGGAATTTGTTACCAGAGGATGTAGTAAAGGCTATTGGTGGAGCTGGGTTTAAAAAAGATTTGGACAAGTTCCTGGAGGAAAGGTCCATTAACCATTATTAAGAAGGGACCCAGGATATCAATGCTTGACCCAGTACAAGCATTGTGGAACCTGCATCCTTTGGGGAAACTGCTAGGTACGTATGACCTAGATTGGCCACTGTTGGAAACAGGATACTGGGCTTGATGGACCTTGGTCTGACCCAGTATGGTTTATCTTATGTTCTTATGTTCTTAAGAACATAAGATATGCCATACTGGGTCAGACCAAAGTCCATCAAGCCCAGTATCCTGTTTCCAACATTGGCCAATCTAAGTCATATGTACCTAGCAGTTTCCCCAAAAGATGCAGGTTCCACAATGCTTGTATTGGGTCAAGCATTGATATCCTGGGTCCCTTCCAGTACTTTGATATCCTCACCCAATTCTGGAAATACCCTGGATGTCTCGAGCCACGTCCAATCTTATACCTGCTCAAGTCACGAATAGGCATCGGAAAAGTACACATTTTGTCATACAGACATCTGGAGGGGGCAGGAGAAAGTCTGCTCAGCTCATGTCCCCTATATTTTCCATGCCAATAGCGAACACAGATGGGGAATGAGGACTCATGTGTTCATCTTGCTGTGCTGTTGGATGTCTCCTTATGCTATCTTGCATGAGATGGATCTCCCTGCCCCATGCTTTCCTGAAGGACACATGTGTGTGATGGCAGCACAGCTGTCTACGTTGTGGATGTCTATGTTACTAAAGTTTGCTGGTAACAGAAGTCCCTGGCATTTGTCAGCATGTCTTGCCTTGGACATCCCCAATTTGACATGGACGGCTTTTCCGAAATGCCACTTAACTTGCCTAGATGCCCTATATCCATGTTTATGCATGTAAAGTACACGCAAAGGCACTGAATATAGGTGCCTGTTATACAGGTTATGTGTTTGGCCCAGAAGCCTAGGTTATAGCTATTTATTGTGCGCCTGAGTGGAGCACCTAGACGTCAATTGTTGGCGCCTATATGTATAATCTATGTGCACAGTCTGCATCCCAGAACACCCCAAACCCGTCCTCCCCACGTAATGCACAGAATTATATATATGGCAGATGTTTGAATTATGCTGTATGTACAATACTGATAAGTATATTTTAAAAAATACCTAGACATTTGGAACAGCGCCAAACATTTAGGTGCTTGTTAAAAGTTGAAGGGCTAAAGGTTTTTGCTGAAATGTCTCCTAAATATCTGTTTTTGAGAACAGTTTTTTCAAGTGGTGTTCATTGTCTGCCCCCTAAAGTCCAAAATTCTTTTGGGTACATCAAACTCTATAGACGTATTACTCAAGCACAGTTGGGTAAGCTTGAAACTAAGGAGTATGTTTACTAAGCTGCGGTATGGCTTCCATGTGATATTGGAGCCGCTGCTTAGTAACTATACTCCTAAGATGGCCAAACAAGGCTCAGTGGTAGAGCTAGGACAAACAGTTACCCCAAGAAAGCTGTCTTGAGTCCAGAGTGCCTCCTGAGTGCTAGTCCCAAGCTCTAACCTCCCCTTTAGAAAATATCAGGCAGAGTTATTTGCAACCTAACAGAAGTCTGTCAGGTTTTATTGTTTAGTAAACATGTCCCTTCTTCATGTAAAACAAAGAGCACTGTTAACATGGGGCTTGGTGCATGCTCAGGGTCGTGTGCTAACAGCATGGGGCCCCGCACTGCAAATTCACTGCTAACTGGATAGCTTGCAATTGGGCAAGGACTGGGCAAGTTAGGGGCACAATATGTGCATTGATGGCATGCTACAATTCATGCAGGCATTTTGGGTGCACACTAACTGCACCTTTTGCCTTTAGCATGGGTGCCATTAATGCCACTAATTGAGGTGGCATTAAGGGCACTTGCATGCCAGTGAGCGTGGTACTGTACATTAGCATCATGCTATCAGCAGGGGAGCAGGTGCACATGTCTCCATGAATTAGTGTGGGCCTCCACACTACCCACATGCACCTTAGTAAACATGCTTCCTTGGGTCCTTAGGATGCATTGACATTGCAGTGATTTCAGACCAAATTTGTATTATCTCTGGTTTGCTAACAAAATATACCTTCTTGGAGGATGGCAGTGAGGGTCTTGGCAAGGGAAAGGAGTTTTCTTCTGGATTCTGATAAGAGAGCGAAGACAAGTTGAAAAACCCAGAACAGTGGGTGATTCCTTGAAAGCTGATTCTTCTAAGGGCTGGCCTCAGCACCAAGTATTTAACCTTTGACCACAGGATGGCAGGTCTCTTGAACTCCATTAGAACCCCACAGCAAGCCATAATGATTAAATTAAATTTTAAAATAGTTAAAGCCCCTCATAACATATCCCAGGAAGTCAAAGCATATGGCAGGGAGAAAGCGAGAAGACTTTCCATATGCTAATGATTTTTGATGTCAGAAATAAAAAAGAACCATTAGAGTTTATGCTCAGTAAAAGAACGATTTTAAGCACTCCAAAGTTAGTGGCTCGAGACCGATTTGGGCTCTGAAATTCAATCTGCCTAGTTATTAGTTCTTAAGCTGTCGAGAAGAGAGGAAATGTAAAACTTAGAATTCAATGCCAGATCAGGATTTGAACATGGTAAAGGCAAGGGGTGGGGGGGGGGGACATTAGTTTTTGTTTTCTTTTTAATTAACTTCTAAGTTTCCTTCTTCCATGATTCTGTTTATGTTCTCATTCATTTGAGTTTGGTCCCATTTTTTTTCATTTCTTTCTTTTCCTTAAGGTTTGATTTATTCTGTTTCAACTGAACAGAAAACCCAGAAAGAATATGGATTTCCCTGTAAGTTTTAACATTTTGATTTTCTGTTCCAAAGGTAGTAGGGATGTGTACAGTATTTGCTAGGTCACATTTAGTTTGCTACGGTGCCTTAAAAAGAAATCTAGTGCACGTAAAATCAATACAATGCACATTAACCTACAGTTATACACATTTGTATATTTGAACTGAAAAGTTCTAATGTGGGATAAAACATGTGTGAATGGAAAAGAAGAATGAAACTTGGGGGGAAACCCCCTAACTTTCCAGAAATGAACTGTATATTTTCTGCCAGTGCACATCCCTACTATTTAATATTATTTCCTACTTGGTTTTTGCTATTCAGCCCAGCTGCATATGTGTTTGAAATTAAGGGCCTAGCAGTGTGCAGAGTACGTGATTCTTCTGAAAATTACTGCGGATGCTTCAGAAAATAGTCATATTTACACGTAAATCAAGTTCTGTCCCTTCCATTTCCTCAGGGTCATGCCTTCTTTCTATTGTTTTATGATTAAGGTATGGGATTTTGACGCCTGGAATTCAGCTGGACCTCTACAGGGTTTTCTTACCTCAGACCATGGTGCTGAGATTGCAACCTCAAAACTGTGTCTAAACTAGCAGACGGGAAAGAGACTAAGGCCCTATTTATCAGGCAATAGTAAAGTTAATTGGCAGTGAATGAAGAAAAAGGACAGAAACATACAAATTCTCCATAAATAAGATCAGTCCTTGAAATGTGTTGCCCTGAGGTCTTATATATATAGTTGAACATGTCTGTAGATTGTAAAATAAGAAAGATGCTACTCCTCTGAGCTAAAGGCATAAAAATTAACTTGCTGAACATGCTGAAAGAAATCTGCAGGCCCAGTTTAACCATTAGGCAGATTAGGCAATTGTCTAGGGTGGCAGCTTCTGTATGTGTGTGGCGGGAGGGCTGCAGTCAAGCAATATAACACTAGCTCTGAGAACCAGGGAGAATGGATAGTTTTCAAATAGCTAATTTACATTGATAAATAGCCATTTATCCAGAAAAATTACTATTATTGTTGATCGTTTATTATAGGCTACTGCCATTTACAAAGCACCAAAATGATTTACAAACTTCAAAATAATGAAATGGTAAAAAATATTGAATAATACAAACACAAAAAATAACGAAAGACCAAAGCAATAAAACTAGTAAAATCAAGCCAAAAAGCATCATATAAAACAAACGTTGTATGAAATAAAATAACAGAGGTAACAGGAGTATGAAATCACATTGATCAGCAAAATCCTTTGCACCTAAGCTCAGCCCAAGACCACCTATCCACTATCAACCCCAAAAGCTTGGATAAAATCTTAAATTTGGGAAAGGAGGGTTGGATTCCAGAGTGGCGGGGCAAAGCAATTGAAAGTGGAGTGTTCTCTGCAATTTGTCATTCTGTGAACACAGAACATGAGCTGAGGAACAGGGAACCAACATGTTACTGAAGTGTGTTAAGCAGCTCATGTGCATTTTAGTGTGTGGTAACTATGCGCAAGGGCCCACGGTAACTATTACCATGGGGGCATGACAGCTACTGCACACTGATTCGTGCACTAATTGCCAATCACAGTTTAAGGTGCTGAATGGGTGGTGTGAGGGTTGGAGAATGGGCATAATGAGTACATTGCAGTTAGCACAGTGGTACCTTTCATACGGTAACTGTGAAAGTTGACATTACCATGGGTTCACCTAAGGCCACCTCAGTATGTGCACCTGCAGAGATAGCGTTAGGGTACGTATACAAGGATTAATTGTCAGGAACAAAGGCTTTACATTTAATGCATGTTAGTTTTTGTGCTAAACCCGTGTTTGGACCTCATGCACTTTAGTAAAAGGGCCCATCTATCAGCTAGAATCAGTACTTTAAATTTTTACTCTATAAGCTACTGTCAGCCAGTGTAGCTCAATTCGTATCAGGGTTACACAGTGAAACTCAAAACAGATGAGTATTGCTTCCCTGTTCTGCACATTTTGAAATCTTCGAAAGGGGGAGGGGGGGAGTTAGTCCAATGCAAAGGGCTTTACAGTAATCTAAACAATTACCAGTGCATGGATTAATACGTATAATGTATCCTTCTCAAGAAATGGCCTATGGCTCAAACTTTCCTAAGATAATAAAAGCGGGATTTGACAACAGCAGAAACTTCCCCATCGAACAAATAGTTCAGGAGCCGCAACAGGAATCTGAAAAGTATGAAGGAAGCCGTTGGTCTCAATATAATGCAGGCTCACTTACAATGTAAGGCACATTTTTGGACCCCATTGCCCGCATTATATCAGGTCTACAGTGTATTTTTGAAAGGCAGCTTGTAAATTATTATTAATATTTGTGCTGGTCATCACCACCGGAGTTGCCATTGCCCTTTAAGGGGGCTAGTTACTAAGGTGCGCTAACGTTCATGCATGTTAATTTACTGTTAATGCACATAAATATAGCATCTGCACTCAAATAATATGTATAAATGGTGAATTAGCACACATGAACGTTAGCGCACCTTAGTAACTAGCCCCCTTAATGTGTAGGCAAATAACTAGCCTCTAAATACCTTGATAGCAAACTCTTACCTCCCAAGGAATCCACATTGTTGTCATGGATACATTACTTTTGGATTTGTGCCTCATGAATATGAAGCCAAGATCACATCCAGGAACTAGAGATCCTACAGAGGTAAAATGCTGGAATCCATGTTCAATTTGGGGTCATTAGACATTTAGGACAGAGGTACATGTACTTGGCTTGAAAGGGAGAAGTAATGCATTTATCTGCGGGTTGCCATCTACTGTTTACGTGGCACCTGCTGGAGCAGGAGCCTTTCTTTAATAGAAACTTTTAATAAAAATAATGTACTTCTTGAGGATGGTAACAACATTGGTGAGCTTTAAATGCTAAGGCACTGATATTAACTTTGAAGGAAGTAGAAATTTCACAAGAAGTGAAGTTGCCATGGCAACTATGAACTGTTTCCTGGTTTAAGGGGCAGTAGTTCTTTTTATTTCCAAGCGTGTGACAAAGCCCTGGTAGCATTTTCAGTTTCACTGACATATAATATACAGGAATATATGAAAATACATATGAAAATGTGTGTGAGCAATTTAGGCTAATATTTCATTCTATACTCTTCATCTTTCAGCTGCTCCTAACACTGATGATGTCGCTCTCTATGTCGGCATTGTAATAGCTGTGATTGTGTGCCTGGCCATTTCATTTATTGTGGCACTGTTTGTGTACCGGAAGAACCACCGGGACTTTGAATCAGATATCATAGACTCCTCAGCACTCAACGGTGGATTTCAGCCCGTCAACATCAAGGCTGCAAGGCAAGGTTAGTGGTCGTGTTAGTGCATCGTTCATCTTTTTCCTTTTAAGGATGAATTATGGAATTAATTCACTATAGGAAATGTATTTCCTTGTTCCCTAAGAATTATATGCACTTTGTGTTCTTTGATATATAATAGAGGACAAGAGATTTGTGTGTATGCATCTTTTACGGGCTTGTGCTAAATACAATGATTAGGAATTGTAAGAGTTGGAAATGTGACAGTGCCATATCAGAAATTTCAGAGCTCTGGTTAAGGAAACAGTATCATTCATCGGTACAATTTCCTCAGTACAATTCAATATCCCCTGTATGAATCCTTGTAGATTCTAAGGCCACTTAAGGTTGGTGGGGGGCATGTATAAGTGTGCGCGTGTGTGTGTGTTTATGTGCCGGTGTTTTGAGGAAAAGGATTCTGAGGGGGACATAAATAAAGGGATGGGTTAAAGATATTATTTTGAGAGTCAGGGAATCTTTGCAGGACATGATGCCTGTTACAGGGCTATTTTTAAAGCCATTCTCCTAAGGAAATACTGTAGCAATTCATGTAAGTATGTGCGAAAATTTCCCTCCTCATGCAGCTACAAAGTATTCACAGGGTTCACAAAGTGCACAGCAACGTAGACACTAGCTGCATTAAAAAAAAGGTTTTATCTGGCATGTGTTCAGGTCAAGGGAGTAAAGTATATGCAGAGAATGGAATTTTTTAAACCTGTATATGCCCCCCCCCCCCCCCCCGCAATCCTTTTCTCCTTTATACCACAGCTAGAGAAAGGGGGTGATAAGTCAATGGAGACTTTTGTGCCTGTGCATACATGTAAGAAATATTTTGAAGGAAAAACTACTGTGTAATGTATAAAACTTTACACAAAGTGAGCACCAAACTCGCAAGGAGACCAAACAAACCAAAGGGCGAGCAGGATAAGGGTCACTAGCACTTTATTAATAAAACACCCCAACGCGTTTCGGCTGGTGCCTTCATCAGGGGGTAGAAAGGACTGCAAATAAATTAAAAAACATATAGTCATACATCAATAAACACAAGGAAAATGTCTAAGGTACACTGAAAATATAAAAATATAAATAGTGAAAATCCATTGTGTGACCACAAGGAAAAAATATATAGAAAAAATATATATACTTACTTATTAAACTTCTAGTCATACCTAAAAAAGCGCATAAGCAGTATGTGACCAATAGTGCAAAAAAATAGCTGAAAAAGACACAATGAATACGTTAAATAGCAGATAACTTTTAAATTCACAATGAAGAACAAAGGAAATGGGAGACCCAGACCAAAAACATGTATAGCATTATGAATAATGCACCAATACCATAAAAATAATAATACTAAGTAATCATAAAATATCTAATAAACAGGGATAAAAATATATAAAATAAATAGTAAAAATTATAATGGATAAATAATTAAAATACATCAATATAAGATCACAAAAAAATAATGTGTATATGTATATGTGTTAATGATTAAAACAATGTAAATACATAATAATAAATATTAAAAATAGTAATGGTCAAATAATTAAAATACATAAAAATAAGAGCACACAAAAAAATATATATAAAAAATATATATATATAAATATGTGTATGTGTAAACAGTTAAAACAATTTAAATCCACAATTGTAAGAACACATAAACATTGTATATGTATATATATATGCATTGTTGGTTAAAACATTGAATAAATAAAAAATATAAATACGCTAAAACAAGTGTGATTATAAACAAACTCTATACATCAATGGCAAGCTCTTAACAATCATCTCCAAAAAATCCTCAACTGCCTAAATAGGAGAAAAAAGCTACTAAAACCTTAAAAATTGTGATCTATAAAATTAACAAAGAAAGTGGCTGTTCAAAAATATTTGGATGCATGGGAGAACCATCTTACAAATAATGTAAATTATAAAAGGAAAGAAACCATGTCCACAAACTATGTACTGCAAAATTTTTGAAAAAACAGCTCACCAGAGATGAAATAATTTACTCCAATATTATGAGGAGAAGGAAGGGAGGGGAGGGAGGGGAGCTATTTTTTTTGCACTATTGGTCACATACTGCTTATGTGCTTTTTTATGTATGACTAGAAGTTTAATAAGTAAGTATATATATTTTTTCTATATATTTTTTCCTTGTGGTCACACAATGGATTTTCACTATTTATATTTTTATATTTTCAGTGTACCTTAGACATTTTCCTTGTGTTTATTGATGTATGACTATATGTTTTTTAATTTATTTGCAGTCCTTTCTACCCCCTGATGAAGGCACCAGCCGAAACGCGTTGGGGTGTTTTATTAATAAAGTGCTAGTGACCCTTATCCTGCTCGCCCTTTGGTTTGTTAAAACTTTACACATACAGATGAGCTACCACGCAACAACAAAAATAAGATATTGTGGTACCAAAGCATTCAGGACAGCATAGGATCCTTTATCAGAAAAGGTTTAACCACGATCAATTATCTTTCGTATATTGGAACAGCAAAAGACTTACAATATAAAATAAGCATCGGTATTCCACTCACCTCAGGACAGAGACAGGGCAGATCATAGTAACATAGTATATGATGGCGGATAAAGACTAGCATTGTCCATCTAGTCTGCCCAACAAGGTGGCAAGAATAGGTGCACCTGCTGCTCCATGCAGGTCACCCCTATTTGTTGAGTAAAGTTCATTTTGAATTTATCCTGTTGCAATAAAGGGATCCACTATGTCTATCCCATGCCATTTTGAATTCTGTTACTGTATTTGCTCCCACCACTTCCATCGGGAGGGCATTCCAAGCATCCACCACCCTTTCAGTGAAAAAGTATTTCCTGACGTTGCCTCAGGGCCAGTCCGTCCATTGTGCGAAAATGTTGCTCACACAGGGCCCTGCGCTTCATGGGGCCACATACCAACAACATCCTGCACATGTTCGGCTCTCCCTACAGCGGCTCCCAGCTCTCGGCAGACTCAGCAACAGCTCCCTATAGCTGCCAAAGTGAAGAGCGTTGTTTTCCTTCACTTCGGCAGCTGTATTGTAATGCAGATTGCTGGCGCACTGGAGGTCAAAGGACATTTCCTGTGTCCCAGCTCAATGCGCGCCAGCGATCTACATTACAATACAGCTGCCGAAGTGAAGGAAAATAACACTCTTCATTTCGGCAGCTGTAGGGGAGCTGCTGCTGAGCCTGCCGGAGCCGCGAGCCGCTGTAGAGGTGAGCCAGGGCCTCTAAAGCCTGTCACGGAGTTCTTCAGGGAGGGGCTAGGGGGGCCTAAGATTGGAAATTAGTTGAGTGGGGGGGCTAGGATTGGAAATGGGTTGAGTGGGGGGTGGCAAGACTGGAAATGTGTTGAGTGGGGAGGGGCTAGTACTGGAAATTGGCTTTTGGTGAGGGTAGGATTGGAAATAGGCTGAGTGGGGGGGGGGCTAGGATTGGAAATGGGTTGAGTGGGGAGGCAGGACTGGAAATGGGCTGAGTTTGAGGGGACTAGGACTGTAAATACAAAATGTCTTCATGGCTAAACCCTTTGAAAATTTTCCATTTAATGGAATAAGCCCTAAATTTGAAACTTTTTTCTTTTGCATATTTCTCATCTCTATTAGAGATAATCATGAGCCAAATGTGTTGAGATTTTCACATTTCATGGATCTCCATAAACCCTTTTCGCATATGTTATTCCCAAAAGATTTGAGCGATGAACTCAGGAATAAAATTAATTTGTCAATTGGGTCAATATTCAAAGGCCGCCTTCAACATTTTTTTTAAAATGCCAGCCGCGGCCATTTAAAACATTCCCGTATATTAAGTGCCCACCATCTGGAAAGTGAGAGCTGCTAAATATAGATGGAGAACGGTGACTGCCAGCTCTACCAAAAGCAGCAATATTCAGCCACTGTCCATATAGCTATGCAGCCTTTTTGCTGTCCTAAATTAATCTGCATAGCTATATGGATAGCTGCTGAATATTGCTTGAAACCTCTCATCGAACAGCCCTTTACTTTCTTGGTCCAAGTCTTTGGAATGCCCTACCTCCTGACCTCAGACTGAAAGTATCCTACGACAAATGTAAATCACAGCTCACAGCTTAAAACTTATCTCTTTCAAAAAGCTTTTGATCTACCTGCTGCCTGACTCTCTTCGTTTTTACCCCTCTAGCTGCTGTTCCCATTCCTCTCTCAAGCAGGAATGTAGCAATCTTTCCTATCACTTATGGTATTCCTTTCTCCTTTCTCTCTTGACATGATTTTATTGTACCACCCTAATGTGAAGGGTGGTATATCAAGCTTGATAAACATAAACACGGAGGCATGGTATGGGTGGAGCATAAGCACGGCATCAAGGGTCAAAGTATGTTATAGAATACTATGAAGTATGCTTGTCCCTACGCCAGTCTAGGTGCCGCCAGCTATGTTTGATCTAGGGTAGATATAACTGATGCGCCGAGAGTACAGGACATTGGTGCGTAGGTATTTTATAAAATGAAGCACACACACATGCATCACTTTATAAAATAGCGTGGTGACACACATGGTCTACGCAAGAGATTACAAAATTACCCTGCATGTATCTGTACTGTATAGATAAGTGCTTCTGAATATTGGGCTCAGTGTATTTAGGATATTGAGTCCCTCTCAGGAGTTAGCAGTTACTTCAGGTTGTTTTATAGGCTGCAATGCCAAGCTAATGAATGTCGCAAGGTTTGCTATGGACCTGTTAGTGTTGAAAATTGGTCCTACTGCCTGAGGGATCAATTCTATCTTGGTTTCAGAGAGATGGGGCACAGCAGTTTCTTAATTTAGGAGAGACTAGGTGGTGAGAAAAGGTGCTGACTCTGTATCTGCCCTGAAAATTACCTTAAAGGGTGGGGGGGATATATGCTGTGGAGTATCCATTTTAGAAGTCTGCAATACAATGTTATGGAATGGATTAACCCTGTATGTACTGTGATGACGAAGGCAGTTCAGAGGAAATGGAATGGCAGAAAAGTGAACCCTGTTCCTTTAAAAGTGCTAGCATTCAGGGTTTCCCAGGCAACCAAGAACCTCTGAGTCAGAGCACAGCCAGCATCAAGCCCCGCCCACTTCAGCACGTCAGGGCTAGAGTGAAGCCTAGCAGCTCCCACGTGTGCTGGGAGAAGGGTGTGGTCCCTAGCAAAGATAAGTTTAAAACTGCTGAGTTTGAACAGTCAGTTAGCACAGCAGGGGGCACGAGGACTAGCACAGCAGAGAGGGGCTCGAGGACAAGCACGGGCCAAGGCACAAGCACAGCAGAGAGGGGCTCGAGGACAAGCCCCTCTCTGCTGCGCTAGTCCTCGTGCCCCCTGCTGTGCTAATTGACTGTTCAAACTCAGCAGTTTTAAACTTATCTTTGCTAGGGACCACACCCTTCTCCCAGCACATGTGGGAGCTGCTAGTCTTCACTCTAGCCCTGACTTGCTGAAGTGGGCGGGGCTTGATGCTGGCTGTGCTCTGACTCAGAGGTTCTTGGTTGCCTGGGAAACCCTGAATGCTAGCACTTTTAAAGGAACAGGGTTCACTTTTCTGCCATTCCATTTCCTCTGAACTGCCTTCGTCATCACAGTACAGAGGTAGAGAGTTCCTTAAAATCCCCCCCCCCCTCAACACATATGCACACTCTCAGTCTCTGCTATTTGAAGTCTGTGATATTTGCTTTGATTCTAAATTGAAAATGTGCTAAAAAGAAATGACAGTTTGACCATTAAATCACCAAAGTTGAATTAACCCATCAAAGAACTGCTGTTTACGAAGAGATCTAAGGGGATTTTACACATAAGCCTCAGGGCTAAAGGACAAAGCATTTTGGTATTCTGATAGAGTTAAACCCCGAGTCTGAATTAACAGCTGCTAATAGCGTGGAGGATTTTTATTAGCAGCTTCCTTATAATGTCTCATTTCACCTCCCACCAGATTTGCTGGCAGTGCCTCCTGACCTCACGTCTGCTGCAGCTATGTACAGAGGCCCTGTATACGCCTTGCATGATGTTTCCGATAAGATCCCCATGACAAACTCTCCACTGCTTGATCCACTGCCCAGCCTGAAGATCAAAGTGTTTAGTTCCTCTGGAGCCATCACACCACAAGATGACCTTTCAGACTTTGCCTCAAAGTTATCCCCACAGATCACACAATCTCTGCTGGATAATGAGACACTCAACCTAAAAAACCAGAGCCTCTCGCGGCAAACAGACCCCTCATGCACAGCTTTTGGGACTTTCAACTCTCTTGGTGGACATCTAATTGTTCCTAACTCAGGTAATCATTCTAAGCTGAAGCTATAAGAGACACATTCTGTCATAGAGTGAGCTGATTCTAATATACTGAAAAACAGGATGCAGCAGGAATCTGAAAAAATACATTATTTAATATATGCAGTTTTTCATCTTGTTACATTTTGAGAAAGGGAGCGAGTCACATCTTTTCTGTGAAAGGATGAGTAAGATCAGGGACGGAACAGAAAGTAACACACCCCCAATACTTCAACCCCATAAAATTCAACAGTGTCACCTAGTAGCCTTACCCTATCGATTGAACAATTCAATGAAGACCACCAATCCACCCTAACCACCCCACAAAACGAGTTACACAAGACATGACATCCACAACATAAAAACATCCTATTACTCTTATTAAAATGTATATAACCCAATGTAGATAGCTCAACCTGTATATATTGCACCCCAAAGATTTACCTACCCAAACACTCACGAACACTACCTTCACAACCACTGCATGCCGACACCCCCGCACTACTCTACTTGATTGGTTTGCAGTGAAATCCACTTTGATTCTAGGATAAAGCGGGATATAAATACTTTTAAATAAATAAATAAAAATAAATAAATATAATAATAAACGCTAACTTATGGCTGTTGTCTATTTCAAAACTTCTATAGTGAACCTTGAAAAAAGTTCATATGAAGCATGACTTTTCTTTTGGGCAAAAAAGGCAAAGTCGTCTTGTTCCTATATTTAGACCGAGCAACAAAACATACATTTGTATTCATCAGCTATTTTTTCTATATTTTAAAAAGATTTGGCAGTATTTAAGATGCTGAAAACTTTTCCTAATCAGTGGTAGAACACCAGAATCCCCAGCGTTGATCTTATGGTATTCCAAAAGCAAAACAATTCTCTATGTGCCATAACAGATGATAACGGGAAGAGCGTTGAACAGGGAGAACCAACCAACTCATTTTCTACAGAGAACGAAAGACAACAATGTTGGAACAGGGTCATTTGCTTTAAAGTGTTCAGGAAGGAATGTGGTATATGCAGCAATTCTGACATATACAGAATGCTATTCCTAAAACACATATTTTAATAGATCAGTTTGCAACTGAAAATTAGGGGAAAAGTATGGTGTTTCTGGTCTCCGATCTAAAAGAGCTTTAAAACAGATTTCAAAAACATGTAGATCCCAATATAGAAAGGGATGAATGCGGTTAGCCATGTTAATCCCCTTGGCCGGGATATTCAGTGGGTGCCGCTGGTACATGCCTCGATGCTAACCAGTTAGCATCAGGATGTTCCGGAGGCAGTCCGAGGTGCAACCAGGCAGTGGCGATATTGAGCCACTGTCCCGCGATCACAGCAAGGCAAAAGTCAGGCTCAGTAAAGGCTGAACAAACATTCGCCACTGAAGCTAACTGGGCAGCAACTGAATATCGCCGCTGCCTGGTTAGCTTCATGACAATCCGGACAACCCAGATATTCAATGCTGGGATGCAGATATGGCTCTGACATTGAATATCTGGGTCTAGTGTTCAGCAGCAGCAGTGGTTATCTGCTTTAGTAGCACTAGCCCTCGCTGCTGAATATTGGGCCATGTACTCACATGTTAACTGTTAGACACATTCCCTGCTCATTCCTGCATTATGTAGCCAATGTGGCAATTACCATGCTGACTGTTACGATGCCATGTTATCCATAAGCATGTGACAATTCCCCCAGTAACCACCCAACACAGCTTAGTGAGTAGGGCCCTTAGATACTTTAGGGAATACCAGATCCAGCTGTGAAATCAGGGGACCCATTTCTGAGGAAATACCTCTGGATCTCTCTCCATACTGCTCACACCATTTGTTGAAAGATGCAGCAGAACTAGAGAAGGGCAATAAAGAAGATAAAGGGGAGGGAACAGCTCTCCTATGGAGAAAGACTGAAGAGGTTAAGGCTTCTTTGGGAAAGAGAAGACAGAAGGTTTATAAAATCACGAGTGGGATAGTTGTTTACTCTTTCAAATAGAACCAAAACTATGGGACACTCCATCAAGCGCATAGATAGCACTTTTAAACTATTGGTGGGAGTCTGTTTTCTCTCATTGCACTCTTAAGCTGTGGAATTTATTGTGGGACGATATGGTGAATATAGTTAACGGAGCTGATTTTGGAAAGAGGTTTAGAATCCGTAAACCATTCTCCGTCAGATTGGGGAAGCCACGGCTTATCTCTAACTGTAAGTAACGAGGATTGGATCTGCTCTTTAGGGTCTTAGGGGGCAGGGTCGTAGCAAGGGCTGTGCAAGTGGTGCAGCTACATGGGGTGCAAGTACACAAGGGGCACTGACGTCATCACCGGGCTTCTAGGAAGTGAGTTCCTGCATGCAGCTGGGTGGGCGAGTAGGTGCCAGGTTCACCATTCGCACAAAGCACATTGCCAGGTACTTCTAACCGGGAATGGCCAGTCAGAGACATGATGCTGGGCTTGATGGACCTTTGGTCTGACCCATTATGACATTTCTTATATGCTTATGCAATGTGGGCTTTTCTCCATTTTCCAAAATCATGTTAACTTGTTTCCCCTATATCCATGAACTATAACTTTCAAAATTCCCCCTCAAATACTATTAAACAACATGGTGTATCAATGGTCCTCCTCCTTTCCTCTTCCCTCCCCCCTCTGACTAATCAGAAACAGGCTTATTCTGTCCCAGACGTAGATCACCTCTGTACATCCGGTCTGAGCCGGACGTACAGAGGGGATCGCAATTCTGATCCCACAGGGCACGTCTAGCCCCATGGGATCAGAATCACAAACAGTCCTGTACATGCAAGCCAGAACTGCGATTCAGCCTGGCCTGCACGTACAGGACTGTCCCCGGCTAACTCAGTCAAGGCTATTCTATGGAGTCGCAGCGCCATAGCGTCATGTTATCATGGCGCCGCGGCTCCATTGAAGAGCCGCGATGCCGGCCACTGGAAAAAAAAGATTATTCCCCACAGCCCAACCCCCAATCTAGCCTCCTAAGGTCTTCGGGCCCCCCCTTGCCAAATCCAAGCCCCGGGCTGCCAATCCTTTATATACGGGGAAGTTATTCCACCTTAGAGGTGGAATAATTTCCCCATACAAGTTGCTGGCCCTGGACGTACAGGGCCAACATTAGAATTGGCCCTGTACTTTCAGGAGCAGCGACCTCCCACCGTCCACCGCTCACCCTGCTTCTACCTCCGATTCTCCACTTCCCCACCCCCATCTAACTTCCCTGTACATCCGGCAGGAAAGTTAGACGCAGGCAGAAAAGGCATGAATAGCACGATGGACGTCCATCCCTGCTATTCATGGCACAGAATCGGACCCAAATTGTTTCTGTGGCAAATAAAGTTCCTGTGTGGCTTGGAGGGAGATAATCCCAGAGCTAGATTTAGCTGAAGCTTGTATTAGAGTTTTGCTAGAAGACGTCACACATGCTAGCTTGACATACACAGTGGAAGGGTTAGAAAAGCAGCAATTATTCTGATCACTAGTTCATGCATTTGTTGAATTTTCTTTTTTTTTTCTCTGCGGTGTTCTATAGGAGTAAGCTTGCTGATTCCTGCTGGGGCCGTCCCACAGGGGAGAGTCTATGAAATGTATCTGACAGTTCATAGGAAAGAGAACATGAGGTAAGAGCTTTGCTTGGCAAGGAGTATTGTTCAGAGGGTAATTCTATAACAGGGTGTCTAGGATAAGGTAGCCGAAACATGCCTCCTTTAAGCCTTATAGATACACGTAAGTACCTCCTTGTCTTTATGCAGTACTAATGTCAGTGATAGCAATTGCAACTTAAATTCAGTCATGGACATGTACACTCAGAGTTGCCAAGTTCCCCACTTCCAGGAGGGTGATTTATTTTGCCAGCTCTGGTTTTATATTTTCATTGCAATGCAGTATGGTACTTGTAGTCCTTGATTTTACCTATTGAAATCAGTGCTGCTGGCCCCATAATACATCAGGATGAGATGGCCAGGAATCCAGGAATGGCTTAAAATCTCACTCCTGGAATGCAGCTCTGTGCACCTGCCTTGTCTTTTAACCTTTACAGTAAGTATGCTGTCGAGTCAATGCTGACTTCTGGAGACCCAGTCCCTGGGATTTCTTGGCAAGGTGTGATCAGAAGTAGATTGCCAGAACTTTCTTCCACAAAGTAAGCCTACAGTACCAGTATTCCAAGGTGGTCACCCATCCAAGTACTAGCCAGGCACAATCCACTTAGCTCTTGAGATTATCCGAGATCAGGCTCATTCAGGGCAGAAAAGTCATATAGCAAGTGTA
This sequence comes from Ichthyophis bannanicus, assembly GCA_033557465.1. Taxonomy (NCBI): domain Eukaryota; kingdom Metazoa; phylum Chordata; class Amphibia; order Gymnophiona; family Ichthyophiidae; genus Ichthyophis; species Ichthyophis bannanicus. The sequence continues at coordinate 1,157,599,656 of CM066032.1, read as the reverse complement.
AATGAACACATGTGAAATTTGCATGCATGCATGTAGATTAAGGCATTTTATAATCAACTTACATACCTGTGAACTTCATCTGTGCTCTGCCAGACCTCATTCTCTAGTTATCCCTACTGTCAAAGTGTACAGTACATGGTCATGCTAACACAAGTATTTTATCAATTCATTAACATGTGTAAAGCACCACATATGCGTGCCAGTGACCTTATAAATGCACTGATTGGGAACGGAAAATTAAAAACATGGAGTTAGCAAAGAGACAAGGATGCTGTTGGGTGGCTAGAGAAGGAAAGAGAAAGCTGAGGACAGTCTGCCTGGTGAGCAAAATCTCTCCTTTCCACAATACACTGTAACTAGATCTTTGAGCAAGGGAAAGTTAAGTTGGTGCAAAACTCAAAATGAAAATATTTGTGAAGCAAGAAAAACTTTAAAGCTGTGAAAGTCTGAACTGTACGCTTGCTCTTTTATCTTTAAAAGAAAGAAAATCCCCATTGATCGTTTTGTAATTGTGAATCCAAAGGGTTTAGTGAAGAGATTGCAAAGTTTGGTCTTTGAGTACTACAAACAGGATATTCCCGATGATTTATGCACTAAAGCTTAGGATGCATGCTAAACCAGTCCCAGCGGATGTTAACATTTACTATATGTGCCTGTAAATGAAAGGATGTCAAGTACAAATCAGACTTTGATGTGGGTGTATGAAATACCATTATATGTTGTCCTTCTCTGGCCATCTTCTTCGTGATTTCTAAAACTTAAACCTAACACTTGCTTTGAACCAGGAGTTAACTTTTTAGCATGCATGCTGTACTTTTTCATAGGTTGGGCGAGCAGAATGCAAAGTGGTTGTCAAGATGCAAGAAATGTGTTTGCTGAAGCAGGCAGGCTTGATGGAGGATAGAGGAGGGGGAGATCGAGAGAAAGATTTTGTTTATGTTTATTTTAAAAAATTTGCGATTCGCTCTTCTACCAATTATGCAGAGGTTGACAGAGACATAGGTGAAACTACAACTATTGTTAACAGAACAATAGCACATTCGAAATTCATCTTTAAAATAAAATTAAACATTTCCAAGACAGTTGCACAGGAAATCAGAAAGCATGGAGATAACCAACTTTATAAGTAGCTGCAGCTCATTAACAGTGTGTGCTAGAAATCAGAATAGCAATCAGCTGTAAAAATCTGCATCATATCAACATAAATGTGATACATCGTCGAGTCCCTGAAGTAGCTGTGGGAGCCAACAACCAGAAAAATAGTTAAAAGTCTAAAAACAATATTTGGTCTTGACCCATAATCGGCTCTGGAACAAAATATGCGAGCAAATGGCTCAAATCTTAACAACAACTCACAGGGGACAAATCCCACAACATATCATCTTAGCCTAACCAAGTAAGACCCAATGAGCCAAAGCAAGCGTGATTATCCCCTCATAAGATTGAAGAGGAGGAGGTAAAAGGAGCAGAAAGAAGGAGGAAGAGAGGAAAGTGAGGGGTAATAGGGATAAACATAGAGGAGGCTGCCAGGTGGAGCTGTTGCTTGGTGCCACCTTGGATCTTTGTATTCTTTTCTCAGATCCCCCTTTAAACAGTGGTATTTACAGCCCCCTCGGCCTCTGGGGCGAGTGCTTCCCTTACGGCCGGTGACACCACGCCACCCCCCCACACCGGCTGGCACCTGGGGCAGGCCACACCCACTGCCACTGCTGTAAATGTCCTCCTATTGATGCTTTATGTGTTTTATGTTCTTGGGTTTGACCTAGAGTCTACTGTTGTCGTTTGATACTCTCTCCCAAATGCTCCTTTACTGCCAGACGTTTTCTCACCACAAGAACACACTGTAGTTTTCCAGATCAGAATATGATTATTTTTTAAGTGAAGCAAAATATCCTTAGGTGTAGTTGTGCAATTTCATGCATAGTGCCTGTGCCAACCACTGTCTTCCCTTCCTCGACCACCTCCTCTGCGATTTACTCCTTCATCTCCTCACCACACCCCCCCCCCCCCCCCACACACACACACATCCACACACACTGTTCTCCACTCCATGTGGAATAATGGGCCCAAACCAATGGAGAGGCCTTCCCATAATCATGCAGTGACAACACCCACTGCTCAGATTTGTGCTCCCTGGCAGAGGACTGTTGCTGCAGCAACTTCAATATTTAACTGCTCGATGCTCTTAGCACAGGCCATAGCACTTTTTTTTTTGCACAATTTTCTGTGTTAGTGCAGGCACAAACTGCAAAAGATTGCTAAAATCCTATTTATTTGTAGGCACATTCACTGATTAATTGGTAGGAATCTTGTATATAGGCCGGTTGGCAATTACATTGATTTTGCCCCCCCTCTCCTCCCCACTCTGTTCTCCTTATATATCCTTAGATATGTGTTTTTAGACAGGCAGGACGGTTCTTATTGTGCATTAGCAATACCTGGTGTGTTTTCCTTGTCTTGGTTTATCTAGTTTGACCTTTTTATTTTTGTTTCTTTTAGGATTGTAAATCACCTTGCTGGTTATATGAAAGGCGATTGATCAAATTAATAAAAACAAGCATTAACATAAATATAATCAATATGTAAATGCCTGTGCTAACGTCAGCGTACCGCTCATTTAAATCCATTTAAATAGAAGGTACTGCATCAATTAGCTGTGCAGCGCAATTACAGAGAAGTATGCAGAAGACCAAAAGGATGATCAATGCTGGGATTTTATCAAAAGGTCTGAGGAGACATTAAGGATTGGTTCATAGGTCTGCGGTCAGCACTAGGGAGACGTTCATGCCTGTTTCTTGAGCGTACAGGCAAGTTGTTTCTGGCCTACTGGAATAATGTTAAACGCATGTGCTGTACTGCGATTTGGCACATGTAGCAATGTTATTTGGCACAGAAATTCTGCTCAGAATAACAGTGGCGTTCATAAATACCGCTATTATTCTGAGCAAAATATTATTACTGTATGCGTCACATAGCATTCCTATGCAAACTGTTTTTAGGCACATTTTGCATAAACGACAGCACTTGAGTGAATCTCCGGCCCGTCAGTGAATCTTGTCTGTCCATATACATAGTTTGTTGGCGCATGAGGCAAATGGCTTGTTCAGTCTGAGCAGTGGTGGATTTACAGTCTGAGAACACGGGAACCAAAGAGTTTAAATGCCTACATAGAGTGGAAAGTGGTTTTTACATAAGACCTTGAAAGAGATAGTTGCATGCAGTAGCAATGTCGGATTGGTACAGTGTCCTACTAACGTAAGAGGGAAATCTTGTTGGCCATTGGTTGTTTTAAAGGAAAGTTTGTATAAGAGTGGATCCGCCATCTTTCCACGGTTGTAAACAATAGAAACAACGCTGTTATTGATGATGATGCTAAAGCACTGGAGCAAGAGTAAATGATGTGTGAATTGAAGAGTTGTGCTTGGGAAAGCCTTTGATGCAGCAGTTTTTCTACGAAACGAAGGCCTTTGTTGGGCAGTGGTGAAGAAATTCAGAACAGCTCCTTGATTGTGGCTTATAAGATAAGTGCAGTGGTTCTCTAATGAAGGGGACATTAATTTGTATTTTCAGTATGAATTTTTAGTATGAACTTGCAACATGAATTTCCCGTAAGAATTTTTGTACATGGATGTGATTTTTTTTTTGTAGATTTTGAAATGAATTTTTTGCTATTTGCTCTACAACTGGTATTTTTGAGTATAAAATAAAAACATAAATGTAACAAAAATTGTAATGGAATAAAGCATTTTTGATTTTAAAAAATGAGGACTTTTTTCTGGATCTGTGATGGAAACAATGAGTTTCAAACATGAATTATGGATGTGATTGGCTCGGTGACCGAGATCCTTTTTCGCCTTATACTGATTATATCCCAACTGTTGTTTTATTGGAATAATTTAGAGCCTTGCAACCAATCTGGTGCTGTGATGTCTCCTTGCCATCTTACACCTTTTAAAGTGCCTTGGTATGCTTACGCCAATAGTGCTGCTTTGCCCTCTTCCACTCTTTTGAGGTGTTCATTTTGCTCTTTGTACTGCTTTGCCCTTCTGATAGTGGTTTCTGGTACTCATCCTGCCATTTTACATACTTGTTGCCCTTCTTATGGTGTCTCTGGGGCTTTTGTGGCACACTTGATGGCTTGTTGTGTTGTTAAAAACCAAAAAGAAGAAAGGAGGTAACTTCCACAGACGAAGCAAACACAAAACAAACAGCAAGCAGAAGGCACACATGCATATAAAAAAGAACTTTATACAATGGCCCGACCTGGCCAAGTTTCGGCTAGTCAGCCTTCATCAGGCATTATAATTCCTGGGTTTTATTCTCCATTCCTTTCCCTATGATACCTGTCATTCTATTTGCTTTCTTGGTCAACGCTGCACACTGGGCAGAGGGTATCAAAGTATTATCAGTGCCGGCCCGTCCACTAGGTGGGCTAGGCAGTTAGCCCGATGGGTGATGGCAGCAGCACACATGACCAGTCACGCCATCTCCCCCAGCTGCTACCCATTCTGTTTGGGGGGAGGCGGGCAGCGGTAGCAGCAGTATTTCAAAAAGTGGTGGCTTTATGCCGCTGCTTTCTTGCCTGCAGCAAGCCATGTCCTTCAGCACACATGTCCTGCCACTTCTGCCCTCCTTGGACATGGAAAAGAATCAGAAGCAGGGAAGGCAAGAAAGTGGCAGCAAAACGCTGCCGCTTTCTGAAATACTGCCGCTGTCGCATCCCCCTTCCGAGACGGAATCGACAAGAACGGAGAGGCAGCGGTGGCAGCTGGGGGAGGGCGGCGATGCCGGGGTTTCTGTCTAGGGTGGCAGAAATCCTTATGCCAGCCCTGTATATTAATTATGATGATGGCTAAATCTTTTTCCTGGGTGGTTGTTCCTTATATAGAACCTTACATTGTGTAACTGTAGTTTTGGTTACCCAGAGATCCTTGTCCACATTAAATTTCATTTGCTATTTGGACATCCAATCTTCCAATTTATCAAGTTCCTCTTGCAATTTTTCACAATCCTATTGCGTCTTAACATCTTTGAATAATTTTGTGTCATCTACAAATCTGATCTCCTCACTCATTATTCCCATTTCTAGGTAATTTACGAATATGTTAAAAAGCAGCGGACCCAGCACAGATCCCTGGGGTACTCCACTATTCACCTTTCTCCATTGGGAAAATTGGCCATTTAGCCCTACCCTCTGCTTTCTATCTTTTAACCAGTTCCTGATCCACAATAGTACACTGCCTCCTATCCTATGACTTTTTAATTTTGACAAAAGTCTCTGATGAGGGACCTTGCCAAAGCCTTTCTGAAAGTCCAGATACACTATATCAACCGACTCACCTTTGTCTACCTGTTTATTCACACCTTCAAAAAATAACAGATTAGTAAGACAAGACTTTTCTTGACTAAATCCATGTTGACTTTCTCCCATTAAACCATGACCATCTACATGTTCAGTAATTTTATTTTTTATAATGGTTTCTACCAATTTGCTTGGTACTGACATCATGCTCACCAGTCTGTAGTTTCCTGGATCACCCCTGGAATCCTATTTAAAAATTGGTGTTACAGTTCATTTACTACAGATGATTTTAATGATAATTTACAGATTACTAATAGTAGGTCTGCGATCTCATATTTCAGTTCTTTCAACATCCTCAGATGTATACCATTAGTATATACAACTTTCTAGATGTTGCTTTTTTCCCATTTCTATACATATATTTAATGTTTTACTTACCTGGGACTTTGTTCACCCATCCTTGACAAACCTGTTCAGTTGATTAGCCAGTCTGCTGTGGAAGACACTTTGCCTCTTCTTTGATAGGTGGACACAATTTCTGCTTACCTGCCCTTGGAAAATCATCCCATAATCCAAGAAGTTAAAATGCTCTCTGATACCATCCATACCATGTATTCATCTCCAGGATGCGAGCTTTTCTGCCTCGACCTTTCCTTTAACAAGGAGGATTGAGGAAAACATCACCTGTGCACCTATCTCCCAGAGCCATGAAGTCACTCTTGATATTTTGGAAGGTAAATCTAGCAGTATCATTTGTGTCAGCATGGATAAGCAGCATCAGATAATAGCCAGTAGAGTTGATGAATCTCGGCAAGCTCTCTGTAATGTCTCAGATTTTGGCATATGGCAGACTGCACACCTGCTGCAACATCATGTCTGGTCAGAAGAGGATGCCTCTGTACCCCTCAGGAGGGAATCACCAACCACTACTATCCTTTGCTTCCTAATGGTCACTGATCCCGTAGCATTTGGGTCTTTGTGTTCCAGTTTCTCCTGTTCCTGGAATGCTCTTGCCTCCCTCATTTCTTCAGTTTGAGAGAAGACGGCAGTGGGGTGCTGATTCTGCAGCCTCTGGTCACCCCTGTCCATCTGTTCTCTTTCAATGTTGTTTCATCTTCCCCTAAGTTGGAGATCTTTGATTCCTCAAAAACTGTTTCGTCAATGAAACTCTTGCTATCATGGATGCTTCTCAGTCTTACCACATCCTTTCTCAGTTCCTCCATTTGTTTCATGAAGGATTCAACCTCCAGGCATCTTGCACATGGAACCAATCCCTCTCCTGGGATCAGGCTGTCAGTCTGGATGAAGGCAGAAGCTGTAATGTAGATGGCCGCTTTGGTGACACAATGTTTTTCAGTCAGTTGTAGGAGCTGTGGTATCTGTTGAAAGAAATGAGAAAAAGACCTTCCAAAGTCTCTATCTTTTCCTCAGTTATATTTTAAGTCAAAAAAGTAAAAAAGGGTTAGCCATAATTGTCCCCTTTCCTTCCTAAATCTCCCCCCACCCCATTCAACAGCCAACAAAACAGAAGACATGCACTAGCAGAAACCAATAAGCTGCTTCCTAAGTATTAAATACTAAGTTACGTGCTTTGAAAGATAAATTCCATATTCTGTCCATGACATGAGGGAGGAGATTTTAACCTTCAAATGTTAGCCAAGGTGACATTTTACTTACCAGTTAATGTCTTTTCCTTGAGTCCTGCTAGCCCACTCCAGACAAGTGGGTTGTGTTGCCCTACCAGCAGATTGGTGAGGACAAAGAACCAATGAAAAGCCCAGATTTCAATGACATCACTCCTATGCCACTATTTGCCTCAGCCATCAGAGGTCCCTTCAATATTCATCCTAAAGCATATAGGAGAAACATGGCAAGCCTCACACAACCTCAATTGTATGTAACAAGGAGTAAGCAATAGTAGAGAACTATGTACAGGAAAGCATAAACAGAAAGCTGTCTATAGAAGATGAACCTGCAGAGCCAAGCATACAAATCATAACAGACCCAAGGGAACTGCAGCGGAAGAACAAAGCAAATATAGTTCCAGGGGTGGGCCCTGGACCGGTATAGCAGTACTCAAGGAAAGGACACTCATAACTGCTCATATCACTCCCTCCCTTTTCCCTTCCTATATATGATAACTGTTGCTATTGTATAGTATATCTATCCATCAAACAACCCCATATTTATCTCCAAGTTGAATTCCCACGTTCAGTGTAAAAGCAATTCCTTTATAATTGTTATGTTGTTCCCTGTAAACCGCCTTGGACAAAGGCGGTATAGAAAAATTGTTAAATAAAAAATAAATAAATAAATAAATAACTGGTAAGTAAAATGTCACCTTCCATATCAGCCTGCTATACCAGTCCAGACAAGTGGGATGTATCAAAGCTACAGTTTCAGTGGGTGAGAAGACACAGCAGCTCGCAAAACCCCAATGTCAAAGGCCGTGGCCGCCTATGCGTGGACATCCAAAATGTAATGCTTGACAAAACTGTTGCTTCCCGACAGATGTCTGCAGGGGCTACTGAGCTCTGCTCTGTCAAGGAAGACACTTGTGTTTGGATAGAATGGGTATGCAAACCCTCCAGAACCAGCCAGTTCTGCAACAAATATACTAAGCAATGGCCTCCTTAATCTAGCGCCCTAAAGCCGACTTGGCCACCACATCACCTTGCGCGGTCCAACAAACAGCACAAAAGGATAGTCAAACTTACGAAGGGGATTTGTAATCTCCACATCCAAAGAAGCTCCCTCTGGACATCGACAAGGTGAAGATCCTTATTCTTCCACCGACACTGCTCCTTAGAGAAGGTCTGGCAGACCACCTGGTTCACATGAAGGGGAGAAATCACCTTAGGCATGCAGGAAGGCACAGGCTGAACATAAACAGCCTCCTTAGAAAAGACAGATAAAGATCTCGGCAAGACAGAGCCTGCAGCTCAGAAATCTGCCTTGCGGCACAAATCACAGTCAAAAAGACCATCTTGAGTGTCAAATCCTTGAAGGTAGTGCACTTCAGTGGCTCAAAAGGCGTTGCCATCAGGGCCCTGAGCACCAAGCACAGATCTTAGGAAGGAGTCACAGATCAGAGGGGAGGATGAAGATGCCGAACTCCCTAAGAAAGCATGAGACATGCGAGTGCAAGACTAGAGATTTACCAGCCACCGGACCTCTGAAACAAAGCTGCCACCTCAACCTTCAGGGAGCTAAAGGAAGAGCTCTTTTCCAGGCCATCCTGTAAAAAGACCAACAGAGAGAGAACCTTGGCCACCTCAGGAGCCAAATCCTGAACCATCCCTCAAAGAGTCACCAGATCCACATGTATGCTAACTTGGTAGACCTCCTCTGAGCTCCAAGCAGAGTAGAGACCACTGCTGGAGAGTAGCCCTTACACGCTAGCTGTCTACTTCCAAGAGCCAAGCCATAAGAGACAAGTGAACCGCTCCTGAGTCTATCCCCTTTCACCCTCATCCCATGTCCCCTCATAACAGAGCTTGCTTTCAATCAAAAGAGGCTCTCCTCCTGTGCATTTATGCCACGGAGGTATTTAAACATCTCAATCATATCACCTTTGTCCTGCCTTTCCTCTAAGGTGTACATATTAATATCCTTAAGTCTGTCCTGATATGCTTTATAATGAAGACCACTAACCATTTTAGTAGCCATCCTCTGTACTGACTCCATCCTGTTTATATCCTTTTGAAGGTGCAGTCTCCAGAATTGCACACAATACTCCAAATGAGGTCACACCAAAGACTTATACAGAGGCATTATCACCTCCTTTTTTCTGCTAGTCATTCCTCTGTGTATGCACCCAAGCATCCTTCTAGCTTTTGCCTTTTCTACCTGTTTAGCTACTTTAAGATCACCAGACACAACCACACCTAGTTCCCGCTCTTCTTTAGTGAACAAAAGTACTTCACCCCTATACTATATTGCTCCCTTGGATTGCTGTAGCCCAAATGCATGATCCTGCATTTTTTAACATTAAATCCCAGCTGCCAAATTCTAGACCATTCTTCAAGCTTAGCTAGATCCCTCCTCATGTTATTTACACCTTCCTGGGTGTCTACTGTATTGCAGATTTTGGTATCATCCACAAAGAGGCAAACCGTACCCAACAGCCCTTCCGCTATATACAGAGAGTGAGAGGAGACAGAAACAAGAGGGAAGGGAGGGAAGGAGTTGAGTCATCCACTGCACCCATTCAAACACAGCTAGCTCAGCCATTAGCTATGCACACTGTCTCAGGTTTTGTGCAGCTAAAGCAACTCTCTCTGTCACATGCACTCAACACACAGAACCATTCTGTACACCTTTGTAAACAGCGCAATATTCATGGCCTCCAGGGCCGGCCCGTCCATTGAGCGAGAATGTTTTTTGCACAGGGCCCCGCGTTTCAGGGGGCCCCGCGCAAAAAACATTCTGATCCTAAAGTTAAATTTAAAAAAAAAAAAAAAGCTGTCTTCTTCCGCTGCCGGGGCCGCCGCGGCAGCATCGAGTGTGCCGCGGGGCCCCCCCTGCCCAGCAGAACCTGCCCTCCCCTTTATCACCTCTGTCTCTGATTGTAGCTTCAGTCACACGCGCCGGCTCTCAGAGCGCGAGAGGAGAGTTTCTCCCTCGCTGCTCTGTTAAGCCCGCGGGGGCTGATGGGAAGTTCCCATCAGCCCCCGCGGGCTTATCAGAGCCGCGAAAGGGAAACTGGTCCGTTCGCGCTCTGAAAGCCGGCGCGTTTGACTGAAGCTACCATCAGAGACAGAGGTGATAACGGGGAGGGCAGGTTCTGCTGGGCAGGGGGGGCCCCGCGGCACACTCGATGCTGCCGCGGCGGCCCCGGCAGCCGGAGAAGACAGCTTAAAAAAAAAAATTTTCCCGGGGGGGGGGGGGGGGGTTAGAAGTGGTTTTGGGCTATGGGGGGGTTAGAAGTGGTGTTTGGCAATGGGGGGGCTATGGGGGGGGGGTTAAAAGGTGTGTTGGGGGATGGGGGGGGGTTAGGTGTGGTGATGGGCTATGGGGGGGGTTAGAAGTGATGATGGGCTATGGGGGGGTTAGAAGTGATGGGCTATGGGGGGGTTAGAAGTGGTGATGGGCAATGGGGGGGTTAGAAGTGGTGATGGGCTATGGGGGGGTTAGAAGTGGTGATGGGCTATGTGGGGGCTATGGGTAGGTAGGAGTGGTGATGGGCAATGGGGGGGCTATGGGGGGGTTAGAAGTGGTGATGGGCAATGGGGGGGTTAGAAGTGGTGATGGGCTATGGGGGGGCTATGGGGAGTTAGGAGTGGTGATGGGCTATGGGGGGGCTATGGGGGGGTTAGGAGTGGTGATGGGCTATGGGGGGTGGTTAGGAGTGGTGATGGGCTATGGGGGAGCTAAGTCTGTATATGGGCTGATGGGATTAAGACTGAAAGTGGGTTGATGGGGGGGGGGTTATGACTCGTAATGGGCTAAGGGGGAAAAGGCCTGGAAATGGGCTGATGGGGGATTAGGACTGGAAATGGGCTGGTGGGATTAGGACGGGGAGTGGGCTGATGGGGAGGTTAGGACTGGTAATGGGGTATGGGGGGGCTTAAACTGAAAATTGGGTGATGGGGATTAAGACTGGAAATGGGCTGGTGGGATTAGGACTGGCAGTGGGCTATGGGGGGCTAGGACTGGTAATGGGTTGGGGGGGTTGCTAGGACTGGAAATGGGCTGGGGGGATTAAGACTGGAGGTGGGCTGATGGGGTTAGGACTTAATGGGCTATGGGGGGGCTAGGACTGGTAATTGGCTGAATGGGGGGGATAACCCTGGAGGTGGGCTGATGGGGTTAGTACTGGTAATGGGCTGTGGGCTGATGGGGGGTTCGGACTGGTAATGGGCTATGGGGGGTTAAGACTGATAATGGGCTCTGGGGGGCTAGGACAGGAACTGGGCGGATGGGGTGGGGTTAGCACTTGAGGTGGGCTGATGGGGTTAGGACTGGTAATGGGCTGTGGGCTGATGGGGGGTGGGTTAGAACTGATAATGGGCTATGGGGAGGTTAAGACTGGTAATGGGCTGTTGCTGATGGTGGGGCTGTCTGGTAATGGGCTATGGGGGGGATAGGACTGATAATGGGCTATGGGGGGGGGCTAGGACAGGAAATGGGCTGATGGGGAGGGGTTAGGACTTGAGGTGGGCTGATAGGGTTAGGACTGGTAATGGGCTGTGGGCTGATGGGGGGGTTAGGACTGGCAATGGGCTATGGGGGGCTGACTGGAAATGGGTTGATGGGGTTAGGACTGGAAGTGGGCTGATGGTGGGTTAGGACTGGAAGTGGGTTGATGGGGGGGGCTAGGACTGGAAATGGGCTGATGGGGGGCTAGGACTGGAAATGGGCTGATGCAGGGACTAGAAGGGAATGGATGCTGGGTGAGGCTGGAACTAGAAGGGAGCTGATGTTGGGGGAGGATTAGAATGGGATGGGGCTGGGAGAGTAAAATGGAGAGGGGAAAAATATTTTGTGTGGGAGGGATAAAAAAATCTACAATTAGCCGGGTATTGGGAGAGTAAGTGGGGATTGAGGATGGAGGGGTAAAATTTGAGTGGATGAAATAGGAATGAGGAAAGAGCAAAAGGAGAAAGATTAGTATGTTAAAGCAGATGTAGAGAGAGAGAATGGAAAAAAAAAACTAGAAGAGAGAAGAAAGGACAAATGGACAGCAGATGATGGAGAGTTAGCAGAAAACATGAAGAAACCAGAAGAAAGTGTCTGGAGCAATTGCAACTGAAAAAAATGCACAAAAGGTTAAAAAGATATCTCTTTATTTTGAATTTATTAACTGGAATATGAAAGCTCTGGGAAATGTGCATCATTAACGTCTGCGCTTTGTTTGGTACAAGTGGAAATTAATTTATAGTTTTATTTCTACAGTGTTGTTGTACATTCCAAGTTTGGCTTTTGGGGTTCCCAGTTTAATTATTACCTTCCTGTTTCTAAATTGTGATTCCTTGTTTGGTGATGGTCTATGTTCTGCATGTGTAACTGAGCTGAGGTATTCTGTTTATGTAATTCCTATTTGACATTGCCACTTGTTCTCTTTCCCCAGTAGGTCATGTATTGTTGTACTCTGAAATGTATTGGTTTAATATTTGCAGTGTTGCTTTTTGATAGGTAGGGTATGGTGCTTTGTGAGTCCTGGTAGTGCTGTTAGGATACGGCGGGTTTGCTATGGGTTCTAAATGGGCAGTGTTTGTAGAAGTTCCTAATGTGCCTGGCGGTTGGCACTGCATTATACTGTAGTCTGGGCAGTGTTTGTAGTAGTTCCTAATGTGCCTGGGCAGTGTTTGTAGTAGTTCCTAATGTGCCTGGCGGTTGGCACTGGATTATAGTCTGTCTTTATCCATACACTCATTAAGAGACATGTTTACTAAAAGTTAGTGTATGTTAGCATTATGCAAATATTTATGCAAATAAGGCCACTTATGCAAATGAGGCCCCGCACCGAGTCTCCGCACATGGCCCCGCACCCCCCTTGGGCCGCCCCTGATGGCCTCCACTGCCATTTAGCAACAGACAAGCACAAACGGTCCCCTACTCTACATAATTGAAGCTAACCTCTCACCCACTCAAAAACACTACACTCAGTCATTCACTATCCACACACAATTACATATGCAGAAACACATCACTCCCAGTCACTCACATACACATCGCAGCTACTCTTTCCAGCCATTGAAACACATCACACCCAGTCATTCACACACACTCCACTCAGGGAAACACACTGCAGATGCAGTCACACCCCCACCCGAATCACTTACACAACACACAACCCTCTTGCAGACTATCACATGCAGATCCCAACCACATAGTGCACCCCCATCCCCCCTATCGCCAGGCTATCTTCTACCCATGTATTCCACCCCACTCACTGCCAAAACATTCATTTTATGTAGGCAAATTTTAAATAGAGAAAGCTGCCTTTGTGTCCTGCTTTTAGCAGGCAGTCTCCAGTTTGTCTTAGCCGACTATGCTCAGTTATGTGCAGCATATTGTATGGGGGCGAGTGATCAAGAAGCCAGGTCAGAATCACAGTCGTTTTGAATTTTGGACAGAAGTGCCACCCTGACTCAGAACGCTGTTTTGGGACAAGGAGAGCCCACAGCTGGAATAATCTGGTCCCCCTTGATTCTGCTACTGGTTCAGATAAAGACAATCTAAGCCAGTTCACCTTTCCCTCACGGTGGTACAGATTATACCACCGTAAAGCAACCGCGACGGGAGACAGGCACACGCTTTCTGCTACCAGCTTTGCAGACAAGCTTAGCCGTGAGCCTGCAGGAAGGGCTCTGAAAGGGAAGAGTGTCTAATACCACAGTAAATGGCTGATCGTGTACACAACTAGACCCCAAGCTGCAAAGCATAGCAATTAGGGATATAAAGAGGAACTATGCTTTGATCTAAATAAAGCAGCATGGAAAATACGGAGCTTCGTTTTTCCAGAGACGTGTTTTCCTTCTTGGTTTTCTCTTTCTCTACCTGATCACTTCTTCCTGGTTCTTGCAGCTTGCTTTCCAGCAGGGTGCATTTTCTCCCTTATGCTCTCTAGCACTCATCATCCTCTGCGACCCCCCTTGTGATCCCAATTTAGAGGAATCTGTGCCTGTCAGAGCAAGCTTAGGGGAATATCTCAAGCAGGTCTGGCTCCAGCCGCCAGACAGCAGGCAGATGGAGGAAGGTCAGAATCAAAGCTATGGGTTTTATTACAGCGGGGCCCACTCAAATGATTAACTCCACTAATGCAGTCTGGGGGATATGGAGGCTTTAAAAGTTTGTAATTCTTTACTAGCACATGTGAAATGCAGATATACACACCAGTTACCAGTGGGGGATTTTGAATTGCCAGTATCCTTGGAAATGCTGAAAGGTGGAGTCTCCTCTCACAAGTGAGGTCATGTACTGCAGTGCACAGATTCGGACGGATGCTGGTTTACCTCTGTCTGGCCCTTAGAAAGTTCTTCCCCACATGTTTCCTTCCTTGGGATCCCTTTGAAGTGTTCCCAACTTAAAAGTACCTTAGTGTTTCTGATTTCCTTTCCCTTCATTTCAGTCAGCATTATTTTTCTTGCCATTGTAGGAGGATTTGCTCTAAAGCATATGTGAGAAGGTTCCACGCAAGTTTATACCATGGCAGTGATGTGATAGGTTCAGTATAGAGTCCCAGTCCACTGACCTATAACCTAAGCATACGGACTGATTCCTTATCCGCATAATCTAAGAGTTCCTGAAGGAATCCTGTAGTCCAGGCTTGTCCAAGTTCAGTCCTTGAGGGCCACGAAGAGGCCTGATTTTCAAGATATTCCTAATGAATATGCATGAACACATTTGCATACCCACCACCTACTCTTTATACAAATCTCTCTGATGCATATTCATTAGGGATATCCAGAAAATCTGGCCTTACAGCCCTCAAGGCCTGAACTAGGACAAATCCAGGTAGTCTCAGGACTTGGGGAGAAGGTGTAGTCACTGTTGCTGCCTCACGCAGGTGAACCCAAACAGGCTCTGTCCTGCTGAATACAGGGAGTTCTAGACCTACCTTTTTAATATAGGAAAAGCAATAGGAACTAGAACTCCATGGGGCAAAATCAGAATTGAGGTGGCAACCCCACTTGGGAGATTTTCAGGAGTCCTCCAGTTTATAGATATTCATTTAGAGGGATTAAAGAATGGTAGTAATTGCCCCTTCTCCAGAAAGTTCAAGAATAAATCGTCTTTCTTGATCGGGTATAGGTTAAGACATCGTGAGATCCCTCTGGGAGGCACACCTAACTAGTCAGGTTTACACGATGAATACGCATAAGATAAATGTGTGAATATAGGAGACTCAGTGAATGCAAATTTACTTTATGCATATTATTATGGTAATCCTGACGGGCTAGGTATGCCTCTAGAAGATTGGTGGGGGCTGAGAATTACTGTACTAGATCATTGTTCCCCTAAAAGGCCCATTTATTCTTCCGTTCAGTCGCTTGGTTCCGTGTTGGTTAAATGTAGTGCTGAAAGGAATACATACTATAATCAGTTACATAAGCAAAGCAATGCTCCTTGGAATAAATCATGCACCGCATTTGCTAAAGTAGTCAAATCTCACTGTAATAAAAATTTGTGAGATGTTGCTGGCCCTTTTTCTCCCAGGAGGCCACCATGTTAGTGTAGAAAGGCTTGTTTAAAAATTAACAATGGAGTGTCTTTTTAAAAATAAAATTCTGCAGCCACATGCTTCACAGTAATAACTATGAAAATTATTAGCTGAAATTCCCTATTAATAATCTAAAGAGCCCACATACCTCTGGTGACTGTCAATCTGTGCTTCAGGTGACCCTGCCTTCCAGCAATGTGAGTCTGCTTCCTCTGGCCTTCTGGTGTCGTTCTAATCAGCCCTGGAAGAAACAGAGAGTAGCTGTCCATTCCTAGAAGCATAGGCCCACCATGATTGTGACTGACAGCCCACTGAGTCCCACAGGTTCTTTAGCTGTCATGCAGCAGCTGTTTTCAAATCAGGCAAAGCAGGGAAGCAGTGAAGTGAAATGTGGAATGTTTGCAAAAGCTTTGAGTCCAGTTTCCTTGAAAAAACAAAAAACAGAATTTGTCTTTGCTTGGTGTGCTGCAATTGTTTTGAACCTTCAAAAGACTTCTTTCTGTCATTCCGCCAGGCCACCGGTGGAGGACAGCCAAACTCTCTTGACACCAGTGGTGAGCTGTGGGCCTCTGGGAGCATTACTGACCCGACCGGTCATTCTCACCATGCACCACTGTGCAGAATCCAACACAGAGAACTGGAAGACTCATCTGAAGAACCAATCAGCGCAGGGACAGTGGGAGGTGAGTTAGTAGCACCTACAGAAGGTTAGGGCATCTCTTGTGCTCTATGATCTGCTATATGATGATGCAGAAATCTGCCTGTGCTTTACAATGATATGCTTAAAAATAATTTCTTAACGGTGGGCATTATGATCTCTTACCCAGGAGCAACAGAGGATAAAATCAGCATCTCTTATCACCAAACTCTAAGCTTATCTTTAATGAGTACATACCAGACTTGGCTTTTATATCCAATGTATGCAAATCTATCCATGTATATTCATTAGGAGAGAACCTAAAATCTAGACCAGCTAGGCCAGTCATGAGGACTGTATTGGGAACCAATGCCAGTGAGGTCTTATTTAAATGTTACTTCAATATTGTGTTCTGCTATAGACATGTCAATTCATTATCATTTTATTGTGTGCAACTTATGTTAAAAAATCAAGGAGGTCACGTGATGTGGTGAGAGTGGGTGGACGTGAACCACTCAAGCTCCGGGCCCCCTCCCCCTCTCCGCGCCGGTAAAACACACCGTTTTTTCAGCCAAAGGGCTGCATCTCAATAGATAAGCGGAGGGACGGTCGAGTTCCACGTGCGGCGGCGGTGGAGATGGCAGCAGCGGTGAAGGCGGGATGCCGAGAAAAGGAAAGACCAGCCGGAATGCCAAAGATGATGGAGCTGCCTTTGCCACCGCGATCCCCAGCCTCACCAAAATTTATTGAAGAGATCTCTCTGGCGGTGGCGGGTGCGCTATCGGCACAATTTGATGCCCTGCATGGGAAAATAGACCTGCTACAGACCTCGGTGGGAGCCCTGGGCAGCCGGATGCAGGAGGCAGAGACCCTAATTGGGCAAACTGAGGACAAGGTGGAGGAGCTGCTACAAGAGGTAGGCCGCATGAGGACAGTGCTGCAGGCGCAAGAAACTAAATTGGATGACCTGGAGAACGGGTCTCGGCGTAACAATTTGCGCTTCCTGAGCATCCTGGACAGCATATCAGACCATGAATTAAAGACCTACTTGGAGACTCTGGTGACACAGGTCTTGGAGGAGGAAGAAGAATGTGGCCAGATTCTGATAGAACGAGCGCATAGAGTGGGGCCTAGGCAATCAAGGGATGGAAGACCTCATGTGGTTCTGGCCAAATTTCTGTAGTTTCCACAGAAGGAAGCGGTGCTCAGAGAGGCACAGAAAAAAGGAACTGTCATAAAAGACAACATAAAGCTGAGAATTACGCAGGATTACTTGGCTGCCTTGGGTCAACGCAGAAGGGCGTATGCCCCCCTTTGCCAGAAGCTGGTGGAGGCCAACGTTAAATTCATGGTGCAGTATCCTGCTAAATTGGTGGTCACCTACGAGGGAGTGCGGCGGACTTTTGATTCAGCATCGGAGGCCACTCCCTACATGGAAGAGCTAATATGCAAGGTAGCAGCCCCACCAGCGGAGTGTCCTAGCAGACTGGAGTCTGCGACATGAGCAGGTAATGAAGGAGTGACTAGATGGAAGAATGCTACTGGACGAGCACTACTCTGATCCCTTGTAGGGATTTGGCATTGCAGAGACTTAGCCTGCAAAGCGCGGTTGAAAATCAGGCTACCAAAAGGCTTGGAGTTGAGTTGGATTACCAGAGTTAAACTGTTGCTGGTTTTGCAAGCCTTTGTGGGAATCTGGACATTATGTTCTCTGTTTGTTATGCTGATTAAGGTTGATGACCTTGTTCTGTTTGCGGGGGAAGGTAGCCTAGGGGGGTGGGATATGGGTGGAGCATGGATGACTGAGAATGATGTCTAAATTGCATGTTATCTTTGTGGTGGAGGAGAAATTGTTATTGGGGAGAGAGAGCCTAGGTTGCATAAGGGGCGTGGAGTAAGGGGGTAACCGCACACATCCTTAGTGACTTGGTTGGTGAGGAGGGTGAGGGATAAAGGATTAGGATTGAGGGGAGAAGATGGTGGGGGGGAGGAGGGGATGAGGGAGGGGGAAGGGGTGAGGGAAGGGAGGGGTGTAGGGGAGGGGAACCAGGGAAGGGTTAGTAGTAACCATGAGTGGATAGTAGGATGGTATGTGAGACACAAGCGAAAAATGAAGGAGGAGCTTCAGGCTGGGAAGGCTCCTCCTTGGATAAAGTTAAGAGTCAAGTGGTCTATGTCTGAGTTGCTCTGGCCACCCTGATGGTTATGTCATGGAATGTATGAGGGATTGGGAACCCGGTAAAGAGATATAAATTGTTGAAGACATTAGCGAGGCAAAAGTGTGATATTGCCCTGTTACAGGAAACCCACCAGACTGCTTGAAGGGCACCAAAAGTTACAGAGAGACTGGGTGGGACAAGGATGGGGGGGCGCCGGCGAAGGGGAAAAAAGGGGGAGTTGTCATTTTGATTCACCGACGGGTGAGATTTGTGTTGGAACAGGAATATCAGGACCCAGCTGGAAGGTTTGTGTTATTGTATGGGATACTGGAAGGGAAGCCTATTGTGCTGGGTACCTCTATAGTCCCATTGTTCTGGACCAAGAGTTATATACGCGCTTGGCTTCAAGGGTGGAACAATTACCAGATGCTCCCTTGATATTAGGGGGGGACTTCAATGGGGTGTTGGATGTGGAGCTCGACATGATGAGGGGGAGGGATAGAGCCCGTTCACAAACAGCCAGAGTGCTACAGGGGTTTCGCCGACGCTTAGGAGCAGTGGACCCTTGGCGTTTGCTACATCTGTCGGATAGAGATTTTACCCACCAATCCCGGGCGCATGGTTCAAGCGCATGGATTGACTATATTTTAGTGTCAGAGAGGCTCTTTGCCCAAACAGTAGAGGCGCACATAGGCCCTGTGGTGATTTCTGACCATGCTCTAATCTGGGTAGAGCTGGAATGGCATGATGCTAGTAGGCAGCCGAGAGTTTGGCGGTTCCTCTTAGATTTATACAGAGACACTGAGTTTCACCTATATTTAAAACAGAAGTGGCAAGACTTTGTGTGCTATAACCATGAACACCAAATAGATCCGGAACTTTACTGGGAAACTGCTAAAGTGGTGGTGCGAGGGGACATTATTGGCTATGCTGTAAGGAAGCGGCGATTGGCCATGGAGCAGATTGTCCGCCTTGAGCGGCAGCTGGTGAAGGAACGGATGAAGTATGCAAGTTGTCCCAGTGCAGCAAATAAGAAGGGGGTGTGGGAGGTTCAAGTAGCTCTTAATGAGTTGCTTCACAAACGGGCAAAGAAATCCTTTATGTACTACCGTTATCAGCTTTATCGTTTCGGGGACAAGCCAGGAAAATTGTTAGCACAGTGCCTCCAGGGGAGTAGGGGGTCTAGAGCGGTTGTGGCCCTGCGAGATGATCAGGGCAAACTGCATAAAGATAGCAAAGCCATAGCTCAATTATTTCGCTCTTTTTATCAGCGGTTGTACTCGGGAGAGGAGGGATCCCCATCTGATATGGAGGATTATGTTAGGGCGCTACAGTTACCCAGGCTGGGAGACGAACAGCGGGCCCAGTTGGACAAACCTATACTGCTTAGTAAGGTGCAGCAGGTTATTCAAAAAGCCAGTTGCTTCAAGGCGCCAGGTCCAGATGGTTTTGGGCCGAATTCTGCAAGTTGCTGAGTGACTTGGTGTCCCCTGCCTTGGTGGCGGTGTATCATCGGAGAGTAGAGCAGGGAGGTTGTAGGTAGGGTGATAATCACGCGCATATTATCTTAATACCTAAGCCGGGTAAGGACACTGTGCAGGGGGCTTCTTATAGGCCCATCTCCCTGTTAAATTTTGATTGGAAAGTCCTCTCAAAAATTTTGGCAGATCGGTTGGCAATGATACTGGGGGAGCTGGTTCATGAGACCCAGGTAAGGTTTGTGAAGGGACGATATGCAGTATGTAACTTGCGTAGAATTTTGGCGTCGTTGGAATGGGTCCGGGAGCAAGGGCTTCAATCTTTGTTAATTAGTTTCGATGTGGAAAAAGCTTTCAATCGGGTGAGTTGGAGGTATCTGAAATTCATTTTGCCATGGTATGGTCTGGGAGATTCTTTCTGCCGAATGGTGGACCTCTTATATAGTGAGCCCACGGCGGGAGTGTTATGTAACGGAGTGCTGTCTGAAAGATTCCCCTTGGAAAGGGGTACACGACAGGGGTGCCCTCTCTCTCCCCTGCTGTTTGTATTATCCTTGGACCCTTTGGTGTGGAGGATAGAAGGGTCGCAGAAGATACGGGGAGTGCGGATTGGGAAGCAGGGTTTTAAAATGGCAGCGTTTGCCGATGATATGCTGGTGCACTTGCTCTCTCTGCTTCAGTCATTGCCTTGTTTACTCGAGTAATTTGCTCAGTTCAAAAGCTTTGCAGGACTTCGTATCAATAAAGATAAGTCGGAAGCCTTAGATGTTTTGGGTACGCTTAAGGGGCGTTGGGGTAGTCCTTTCCTGCTTAAGTGGGTGAATGACTCTTTTCTCTATCTTGGGATTCTCTTGACTAGGAACCCCAAGGAGCTGTGTAGGAGGAACTTTGAGAGAGTCCTTCTTAGACTCCGTACACAGTTGCAGGCTTGGAATCCTCTCCCTTTGTCAATGTTAAGTAGGGCGGCAGCGCTGGGAATGGTAGTGATACCTCGGGTGCTGTATTGGATGCAGACTCTTCCTGTATGGTTGCTGCAATGAGACTTGAATAGTCTGGAGAGGGAAATCCGGGGATTCCTCTGGAAGGGTGTGAGAGCATGTATCCCATTGAGCCGTCTGAGAGGAGGATGGAGAAGGGTAGGGATAGGAGTCCCGGGCTTGTGTCTCTATGCGCTGGCTTGTCAAGCGCGTCATATAGGGGACTGGTTGGGTGGCACGGAGCTATATACCCCTAGGGCTTTGGAGGAAGTTAGGGTGGCCCTGCAGACATTGCTGGCAGTTCTACACGGGGAGGCGCCTGTGTTACTGGGAGGGGCAAATCAGAGCGTATTGATGATGCGGTGAGGAAAACGTGGGGACAGCTGAATAGTTATTGGGGTAGATCGCCAGCTGTCTCGAGCTGGCTGCTGTTGCAGGCCATTTTTTGGAAGTGGAACCGGCTGGGGGTGAGAAATGTCGGGCATGTGGTGGATTCAAAGGGGAAGTGTAAGCCCTTGGAGACTCTCTGCAGAGAATATGAGCTGAACCATAGTTTGTTTTTTGCATATACCCAGCTTTCTCATTATGTGGCTTCTCTTCCAGAGAGTGAGCTAACCGTGGAACGCTCAGCACAGATATTGGAGTTCTTTGCCTTAGGGAACGAGTCGGCTCCAACTATCTTGAGTCTAAAGAAGTGTTTAGATCAGTACATTGAGGTGTCAGATTATGCAGTGGAAGAGGTGCGCTGGGCAGCGGAACTGAATCAGGAAGCGGCCCCAGGTTCAATTCGCAGAGCTCTAGGCTGGATAGTGGGATTGGTCGAAGGGGCTAGATGGAGAGACGTGCAGTTTAAGTGTCTTATTCGAGCACACTTTTCTCCGAGGCGGGCCCTGCAAAGTCATCTTACCTTGGATGGCAGTTGTCCAAGGTGTTTGTACCCCCTAGCGGATTTGGGTCATATGTGATGGAGATGTCTGCAGATTCGTCATTATTGGGCGCGTATAAGTGCGTATATGGGTAGCTTGCTTCGGCAACAGATTACCTGGACAGGATCTTTAGTAGCCTTGAATCAACTTGGACCACTCCACCCAAAGGGGAGGTGGGAACATTTATTGGTGAGGAAGGCATGTCTGGTTGGTAAAGGCCCGATACTTCATAAATGGAGAGAGAGCAAACGCCCCCTACATTCTGGGAATGGCGCAATAGGTTTAATCAATTGATGTTGTTTGAGAGAAGGGGGGCGAGAGGTAATGTCCTGCGTTGGTCTTCCTTCATACTGGTATGGGAACCCTATATTCAAAACTTGAGACCGTGCATCCGTAACAAAATATTGCAGGTGGGTTAGGGAGAGGGTCTAGGTAAAGTATTGGTGGGACTGAAGAACCTCACCAATATTAGGATAAGGAAGGTGGATGGGTTGGAGGGCAATACAGTGATAATTCACTCATGGGGGTTGGGCGGGGGGAAGGCTGGTCCGGGAAGGGGAGGAGTGGGGGACACAGAGAGGGTTGTGTGTTATAACTGCGGGTGGATTGGCCTTGAGGCAGGGATAAGAGTCAACCCCGCCTGGGGGCGATGTGTATTTTCGGAGGATGTACAGTTCTTGATTGTTGTATGATGTTCTTTGTGTGGTTTAATAAACAGAGTTTCAAAAGAAAAAAAAATCAACATAGCCAGAAGTGACAGTGCAATTCTACTACCATTAATGAGAAGAGTCCATTGGAGTAGCTGCATTGGAGAAGGCAGTTGCTTTTGTCACCTAGTCATTCTGAATTGTCCCCTGTTCCCATCTATAATACAAATCCAGAGCTTTCCAGAAGCTTCTGTTACTTCAGCTCTCCTCAAAATTGAATAGGTTTCATATTTTTGTCAGCCAAACAGTAATCCTCTCTTTTTTTCTATTCATTTTATTTATAATTTTAAAATACAAGCAGTAAAAGAGTTAGGGAACAATATGAAACTACACCAATACAAAAAAGAAAAAGAAAAACTCCCCTTTAAAAAAAAGGCATGCAGAGATCCATGAAAAGAAAAACAATTAACTGCCAGACAAATAATCATCAAGAGATTTCCAGATACTTTCAGTCTGGCTATACCATCAGAGGAAACAGATGCAGCATCCCTCAATTTGCATGTCAAACAGACTGCATGCTACCAAAACGTTACATTTAGATAAGATGCATCCTTCCAATTCCATAAAACATGTTGTATAGCAAGGGATATGAATGTTAAAGAGTGTCACACATTGTGTCTGATTCTATCCTGCACATACATCTCCTTTATAGTCTGAGCTGACCTTGACATACAAAGGAGGTCGCGATTCTGATCCCGCAGAGCACGTGTAGCCCCACGGGATCAGAATTACGAACAGGCATGTGCATGCAGGCCGGGACTGCGATTCAGTCCCAGCCTGCACGTATATGAAAAGCCCAGCTGACTCAGCCAGGGCTTTTGAATGGAGCCGCGGTGCCATGGCATCATGTTACCATGGCACTGCAGCTCCATTTAAAAGCCGCAATGCCAGCCTCCTGCAAATGGAATTAATTCCCTGCAGCCTGGCCCCTGATCCGGCCTCCTAAAGCCAGGATCAGGCTGCGAAGAATTAATTCTGCCCCCCCCCCCCCCCAGCCCTTTCTGCGCCCCAGGCCATTTAAAAAACACGACCAGGGGAGTTATTCACTTCCCTGGTCATTTCGCTGGCCCTGGCTGTACTGGCCGACATTAGAATTCGCCCTGTACATCCAGGGCCGGCGATCGCCCACTGCCCGCCCACTCTCCACCTCATGACGCTTCTTTCCTGCCCCCTACTAACTTCCCCTCACAACCGGCGGGGAAGGTAGTCGGGGACTGCCGCCAGCACGAATAGCAGGTTGGGATGTCCATCCCCACTATTCGTGTCTCAGAATAACTCCCATTGTGAACAAAATAGCACTATCTTCAATGTACTTCACAAATATACTTCCATACCCCATCCCAAAAGTTTTGAGCAAAGGAGCAGTCATAAATCATATGTGACAAAGTCCCAGCCTCCAGAGAACAGCTCCAACTTTTGACTTGTTGGATTGCAAAAGATCCGCTCTACATAACTGAAGAAGGGTCCAAAAAGTATGGTGGGCCAAAAAGTATAATGACTACGAAAGGCTACTAGACATTGTGGGCCTCATTTCATCCTAAGAAATTCCAGCATCAAATTCCCAAGTTCTTTGTAGCCCCAACAATGAGGAACTTTTATAGGTTATTGATGTGTAATAAAAGTTGGCGATGGGACTACCCTCCACCCTGACACTTTCATATAAAACTAAGCAAATGCGACGAAGAGCAAACCCCTCCGGACCAAGGTGAGTCCTGTGTCAAGTCTAGATACGTAATCCTGAAAGCTTGGGATGACGACAACCCAAACGTTACTTTCAGGTATTCCTCACTTGCAACAGCCTCTCCAACAGTTGTCCAATACTGTGAATACCCTTATCAATCCACCATTTCCAAGAAATCTTCCTCCCATTAACCCGTGCCAACAGATTATACATTTATTTATTTATTTATCTTTCTTATATACCGTGCTCTTCAGCATCACTGCGGTTTACAAATAACAAAATTTGCATCAGAACAAAAGCTCTTTTGCATACATTGTAACAGGATTTGCAACTTGGGATTGTAACAAGGGTAACTATATACAAATCAGCAACAGTGGTTGTTGTCAAAACTATTTAGAATATATATTATACGTTGGGATTATAATGCAAGAGACTTGTAATCTATGCTCGTTGTGAGTGTGTTTTGTACATCGTCAAGAGTTATGTTGTTGGAATGTCGGAGGCTGTGTGGGCTAGTTGAGGTGCCGGAAGTGATTGTGTTAGGTTAGGGTGGACGAAGTGGAGGCAGAATAGGTGGTGTTTAGGGGCTTTTCTGAACTGTGAGAGGTCACCAATTGATCAGATATGAGGTGGGAGATTGTTCCAGCACCTAGGAGCATAGAATGTAAAGGCTCTTTTTCTGGTTGTTTGAGTACATTTAGTAGACTCAGGTGGTATATTCAGTGTATTGGCAGCTATTTTTCCTTCTTAGCCTGTTTGTAGGGGTAATGGTCAGGAGTGCAGAGAGGGATGAAGGGGATAGCCGGTTAATTGCTTTAAACGATAGAAGTAGTGCCTTGTAGGTGATCCTGCATTGTAACGGTAGCCAGTGTAGTTCCATAAGTATGGGTGTGATATGATCCATTCTGGAAATGCCGCAGAGAATGCGGGCAGCTGCATTCATCGCCATCTGCAGTGGATTGAGAGTGCTCTTAGGGAGGCCATGTAGGATGATATTGGCATAGTTGAAGTGTGGCATAACGAGTGTCTGGAATATTGTTCTGAAGTCGTCTGGGGCTAGTAGTGGTCTTAGGTGTCTTAGTGTCCGTATTTTATTGTAGATGGACTTGGTGGTATTCTTTATGTGTTCTTTGAAGTTGAGCTGTTGATCTATTGTGACACCCAGGTAGCGTATCACGGATTTACATGGAAGCTCTGCATCTCGTACTTTCAATGAGGTGGGGGGAGAGAAGTTCTTGTTCTTGGTTATGAATAGGACCTCGGTTTTCTTAAAGTTTATGTGTAGATTCTGAGACAAGAGCCAATCAGTGATTGCGTTGTAGCACTCTATTATTGGGGAGAGATCGGGGTGCATGATTTTGATTGGGGTGAATATCAATACATCATCTGCATAGATAAGGCTAGAAATATTGAAGGAGCGGATGATATCACAAATAGGTTACATATATATGTTGAAAAGTAGGGCAGATAGGGAGGATCCTTCGGGTACTCCCTGTTGTTGATGGGATAGTTCAGATGTTGAGGATCCTATCCGTACATGTTGCCAAAGGTTAGATAGATAGGATTTACACCATTCCCAGGCCAGGCCCTGAATTCCCTTTTCCTGAAGACGAGCGAGGAGTTGCACATGGTTAACAGAATCGAATGCAGCAGCAATATCGAGGAAGATGAGTACAAACCCGTTTTCAATTTTGTCGATACCTCTGGATAAGGTGTTGATAAGTAAGGTGAGTAGAGTCTCTACACTATGAGATTCTCGGAACCCATGCTGGCAGGGATCAAGAGGGGCTGATATGTCAATGTGTTGCTGCAGTTGCATTTGAACCACCTTCTCGATAAGTTTGGCTAGAAGGGGTATGTTCGAGATTGGGCGATATGAATCCGTCCTTGTCAGGTCGAGTTTGTTATTTTTCAGGAGAGGGTGTATGGACATTTGTTTAAGAGTTGCTGGGAATGTTCCTGCTGTGAAGGAGAGCTTCATTATGTAGGCTAGAGTTGGGCTGATTTCTGCCCGCATCGTTCTGATCCAGTGAGCATGACAAGGATCATTTGGAGCTGTAGTGGTGTTAATAGTAGCAATAAGGTCAGCGATGTATTTCTCTGCTGGAGGGGTGAAGCTTAACAGTTGCTGTATCTGGGGAGTGTAACTGGGTGAGGAACTTGGTGCCGTATTTGTTTTAATGATTTTAGATTGCAGGTATTCGGCGTAGGGCTGAGGCTGAATTGATACCATCTGATCGGAGGAAGGTGCCTTGGTTAGGGATTTAGCAATGCTAAAGAGGTCACGTGGTTTATTTAATGAGCGGAGGAGGAGATCTGTGTGGTGTTCTCTCATTTTTTCAGCTATTTTCTCACGGTGTTGCTTTAGGGTGTTTTCATAAGTCATTTGGTCAGTTGTGGAACGGGATCGACGCCATTTTCTTTCTTGATTTCTTAGAAGCTGAAGGGATGACCTTAATTCAGCAGAGAACCAAGGGGCTGGTTTTCTGTTTCTTGGTGGTTTGATGGATGCTGGCGATTTCTTTGAGGAAGGTAGCTGTGAGCAAGCGATCAGAGTGGTATTCCATCCGTTGATCATATCGTCGAGGTTCTGAGCTGGTTGGCGGAGTGCTGGAAGAGCGTTATCGATGAAGTCATCCCTGTCTAGGGATTTGAAGCGTATTGTCGATCTTGAGGAGGCCGAACTTGTTTGGCTGGGTGGAATTTGATTTCGTTGGTATAGGATTTGGAAGGAGATTAGGTTGTGGTCTGAACATGGGACCGGAGTATATGAATGGTTGATATTGTTGTTTGATTCTGACTGGGGAGCAAAAATGAGGTCAAGAACGTTTCCCTTGAGGTGTGTAGGAGAGTTCACCAACTGTGCATAACTGAGATTAGTCATAGCATCAAGGAAGGTGTTAGAGTAGGTGGGTTGCAGGGAAGCAAGGTTAAAATCGCCAATCAGCCAATTTGGTTTACGTGGACTTTCAGGGTTGCAAGCCAGGTCTATTACATTAGAGAGATCTTCAGGGGGGGAGGAAGGAGCTCTGTAGATGAGATTTATAATGATGTGCTTATTGGCAACAGACACTATATCCATGTGCATGAAACTCATAGAAGATAGTAGCTGGAACTGGAGATTAGATCTTGACAGAATGAAGACTCCACCTCCTTTCCGGTTGGTTCTGTGACATGTGTGTATCAAGTAGTCAGGAGGGATAAGTTGATTTATGAGGAGAGTATCAGTGTCTGACAGCCAGGATTCTGTGACCATAAGGATATCCAAGTTCATATTAGTGATAAGATCTGTGATGGCTGGCCATTTTTTGCGGACTGAACGTGAGTTGATGAGAGCACATTTTAGGTTACTATGTAAGAGAGTGGGTTCATGCTTGGGGCTATAAATGTTATTAAGGGATATATAGAGTAGGTGTGAATGTCTGATATGGTGTGCATGTGGTGATTTTTGATGGGAACTGGTGTGATTTCTTCTTCCCAGGCTATGCAGGATAGGGATATAGTTGGCTGGCAGAGTGCTGGAAGAGCGTTATTGATGAAGTCATCCCTGTCTAGGGATTTGAAGCGTATTGTCGATCTTGAGGAGGCTGAACTTGTTTGGCTGGGTGGAATTTGATTTAGTTGGTATGGGATTTGGAAGGAGATTAGGTTGTGGTCTGACCATGGGACCGGAGTATATGAAAGGTTGATATTGTTGTTTGATTCTGACTGGGGAGCGAAAATGAGGTCAAGAACGTTTCCCTTGAGGTGTGTAGGAGAATTCACCAACTGTGCATAACTGAGATTAGTCATAGCATCAAGGAAGGTGTTAGAGTAGGTGGGTTGTAGGGAAGCAAGGTTAAAATCGCCAATCAGCCAATTTGGTTTACATGGACTTTCAGGGTTGCAAGCCAGGTCTATTACATTAGAGAGATCTTCAGGGGGGGAGGAAGGAGCTCTGTAGATGAGATTTATAATGATGTGCTTATTGGCAACAGACACTATATCCATGTGCATGAGACTCATAGAAGATAGTAGCTGGAACTGGAGATTAGATCTTGATAGAATGAAGACTCTACCTCCTTTCCGGTTGGTTCTGTGACATGTGTGTATCGAGTAGTCAGGAGGGATGAGTTGATTTATGAGGAGAGTATCAGTATCTGACAGCCAGGATTCTGTGACCATAAGGATATCCAAGTTCATATTAGTGATAAGATCTGTGATGGCTGGCCATTTTTTGCAGACTGAACGTGAGTTGATGAGAGCACATTTTAGGTTACTATGTAAGAGAGTGGGTTCAGGCTTGGGGCTATAAATGTTATTAAGGGATATATAGAGTAGGTGTGAATGTCTGATATGGTGTGCATATGGTGATGTGTGATGGGAACTTGTGTGATTTCTTCTTCCCAGGCTATGCAGGATAGGGATATAGTTATAGGTAGGTGAGAAAGCTGATGTATTCTGAATGGCATTCGCTAGGAGGTAAAAGCTAAAAATGGCAAATAAGGAGATGGCCATGTTAGGATTGCTAGGGTGTTCAGTAATATTGTCGTTAAACTAGCGGCAGTAGAAACAGCTAGTGGGTACAATAGTAGCAGGTTACTAGTAAGGTTTAAGGTTTATTCATTTGATAAAAACCGCCTTTCTGGAACAATCAAGGCGGTGTACAATAATAAAATACATAAAATTCATAAAATACATAAATTACACAAAACGTAAAACATAATACATAAAAACTTTGGCCAAAGCCAGAAAGGAAAAGAAATATACAAATTTATAAAGGACAGAAGGCTAAAATGAAGGAGATACAGGACAGGATACAAAAGGCAAAATAAATACATCGGAAGCAGACTCATACAAAAGGGGAGGGAATATTGAATGCCAGAGAGAAGAAATGAGTTTTGAGGTTTTGTTTGAAGACTGTGAATTGTGGTTCCAGGCGGAGGGAAGAGGGGAGGAAGTTCCAATGTGCAGGACCAGCAAAGTAAAAAGCAGAAAGACGCTTGAGTTGGAGGTGGGCACGGGAGGGGGAGGGAAGGGCGAGAAGGTTGAGGTGGAAAGAGCGAGGAGTGTACCGGGGGGAATGGAAGAAGAGAAGGTCGGTCAGATAGGATGGAGTACCGGTGTGATAGGCCTTGTGAAGGAGGGTCAGTAACTTAAACTGAGAACGAAATGAAACTGGCAACCAATGAAGATGAAAAAGTAAGGGAGTGACGTGATCTCGAAGAGTAGAGTGTGTGACAAGACGTGCAGCAGTGTTCTGTATTCTTTGAAGCCTAACCACCTGGTATTTGGGAAGACCGAGAAATAGTGCATTAGAAAAGTCCACCCGTGACATAACTAAGGACAACACCAGTGTAGACAGAGCAGAAGGAGAAAGGAAAGGGCGAATTGAGCGGATTTGCCGGAGAAAAAAGAAAGAGGTTTTAGTAATATGGGAAATATGAGAACGAAAGGAAAGATCCGAATCAAAGTGAACACCTAAATACCGAAATGTAGAGACCAGTGGGACCGGGGAATTGGAGAAAGAGGAGGCTAGAATGGGGGAGGGAGCACCAGGAGTAAACCAAATAGCAAGAGTCTTAGTAAGATTGAGGTGAAGACAATTGGTAGTGAGCTAGCTAGCAACAGAGGAGAGGCAAGAATTCAGAGGAGTGAGATCAGGGCAAAAAGGAGAAGTGTGATGGAGTAGGAGAATATCATCGGCATAAAAGAAAGCCGAGATACCTGACTGCTGGATAAGGAGAGCAAGAGGGGCGAGAAAAAGATTGAAAAGAAGGGGGGCAAGAACGGAACCCTGTGGAACCCCACAAGGAAGGTGCTGTGGATCAGAGGGAGGGAAAGCAGATGAGGAAGGAAGAACCGTACAAGAGCGAGAGGAGAGAAAAGAGTGAAACCAGTGATGAACAGTGCTACAAAGACCAGCTTCCCGAAGCCGGTGAAGGAGAAGAGAGTGATCAACTAGGTCAAACGCCGCTGAAAGATCTAGGGCAACCGCCACCGAGATGTCACCACGATCGTGAGCTACATGCAGTGCATTAGTGAAAGCCAGAAGAACAGTGTCGACACTATGTCCAGAACGGAAACCTGATTGACGGGGGTGGAGAAAATTAATAGTATCAAGGTGATGAGAGAGTTGTGCAAAAACAAATTTCTCCAGAAGCTTAGACAGAAAAGGAAGATTAGAAACAGGACGATAGTTGGATGGGAGAGAAGGATCAAGGGAGGGATTCTTCAAGATGGGACGGACCAATGCATGCTTCCAGGTATTAGGAAAGATCCCAGTGGAGAGACTAGAATTGAACATGGTGAGGATATAAGGGAGGACACCTAGGGATGGAGTGAGGAACCAAGAGGAGGGAATGGGATCAAGTGAACAAGAGGTCTTTCGAGAAGAGGAGATAAGATGATGAAGTTCGGGTGCAGTAATGGGTGAGAAGGTGGCCCAGAAATGAGAAAGCTGAGAGACAGGTGGTGGCAAAGGAAAATGAGGAGGGGAAGTGATAGGAGCAGGGCAGGAGGGCAGAGAGTCCCTCAAAGAGACAACCTTTGAAATAAAGAAAGAGGCCAGTTGCGAGGGGGAAGGAGAAGACTGAATAGTGGTAGTTGACGAAGGGGTGTGTAGAGAAATGAGGGAGCGGAGGGTAGAATACAGATGACGGGTTTGGTTGGGTGCCTGCGAAATAGCATTAGAAAAGAAGTCACGTTTGGCAGAGTGAAGTTGAGTGCGGTAAAAGGAGTGGTGAGATTTGAAGATAGATAGGTTAGTGGGGGAAGGATCCTTGCGCCAGAGTCGCTCGGCCCTTCGAAGGTGAGTACGTAAGAGCCGAAGACCACCATGGAACCAAGGATGAGAGGGACACCGACGGGGAGGACGAGGACGTGAAGGGGCTAAAAGGTCAAGTGTAGCAGAAAGGGAAGAGAACCAAAGAGCAGCTTGAGAATTAGGAGAGAGAGACGAGAAATCATTGGGCAGAAGCTCAGAAGCGGGGGGGAATCTCTGTAATGTGAGAGGGGTAAGAGCCCGGGATAGATGAACTGGGGATGATGGCGTGAGAGAAACTGAAGTAGTAGAAGATGAGACCCCTGAGAAGGAACAGGACAGGGTAAGAAAAAAGTGATCTGTCCATGGAAGGGATGTGGCAGTCGGAACTGATAAGGTAAAGGAAGAAGATGCAGAGGATAAGAGCAAATCAAGGGTGTGACCAGCTTGATGGGTGGGGATAGTGATATGCTGAGTTAGGGAGAGATCCTGGAGGAATGAAAGAAAAGAAAGCTCTCTCGGTGAAGAGGGGGAATCCATATGAAGATTAAAGTCACCTGCTATGATTAGATGGGGAAAAGCTAAAGAAACATCTGTGATTGTTAACAGAAGAGCCTCCCACAGTTGGAGGCGGAGGGCAGGAGGGGAATAGATGAGAAGAAAATGGATAGAAGGAGAAGTATGAAGGCGAAAAAGAAGAGCCTCAGCATAGTGCAATGAAGGGGAAGAGATTGGTGTATAAGACAGAGAGGGGTGAAGAATGGCAGCCATGCCGCCACCGGACCGCCCATGGCGGGGGACGGAGGCTGCAGAGAAACCAGGGGGGAGACAGCGTGCGAGGAGAGCATCCTCACCATCAAGGAGCCAAGTTTCCGTGAGGAGGGTGACTCCAGGAGAAGATCTGAGAACAAGATCTTGAAGAAGAAGGGATTTGTTCCGAAGAGACCTACAGTTAAGGAGGCCAATAGAAAAGGAAGTCTGGGAGGGACTAGGGAGGACAGAGGCAAGGGAGGGGGAAGACAAGGAAAGGGGGCATAAACGTAGGTTGGTGCTGCAACGGGAACGTTGACTGAGGGGTTTAGCAGGCCGCCTGCCCCAGAATGCAGGAATAGGGGCCATAGGACAAAGAGGGAGATAAGACGAGGGAATGTGCGGGAAAGGCACCGCTGAAGGGGCTAGGCTAGAAATAGGCCCAAGTGCTGACAGGAGGGATGTAGGTAAAGGATATAACTCACCAGACAATGGAGTGTTAAGGAGGGCAAAGAGTAAACCAATCCAACTGACGAGCAAAAAGGGGGCCCTCGCTGCCGGAGCGGCCCCAAGGAGCGCACCTAAGGAGCACGTCGTGCTCCTTAGGTGCGCTCCTTCGGTGCGCGCCCCTGTTGCGCGCCACGGCGACAAGCGCCGCAGGCGCTTGTGCTTTATAGAGCAAGGCAGAGATAGCTGACTACTGGCAACTGTAAAAGTGGTCAAAATAGTAACAGTTATAGCAGGCTGCTGGCAACAGTAAGAGTAGTCAGAATAGCAATAGCTTATAGCAGGCTGCTGGCGACAGTATGGCAGGCTGTTGATAACAGTAATGTGGTCTAAATAGTATGGTTATGGCAGGCTACTGGCAACAGTAAAAGTGGACAATATAAAGATAGTTACAACAGGCTACTGGCAACAGTAATTGCAGTCTGCAGGCTACAGTAGAGGTGGTCGGAATAGCAATAGTTATAGTAGGCTACTGGCCGGAGAAGTGGAAGGCTAATGGCAACAGTCAAAAAGGGTCAAACTAGCAGCAGTTATATCAGGTTAATGGTAATGGTAATAGCAGTGGTAACATAAGAGTACTTTGATTCGTTCGTTAAATGGCGTTTACTTGCTGTAATTGTAGAGATGGCTGTGATGACGGTGAGAGTGAGCTCAACCATGGGGGAGCTCAAGCTGCCGGGTAGCTTTGATGATGTGCAGGTTTCTTGAGCATTTCGAAGATTTTTCAGAAACGGAGTATGACGAAGCACAACAGGCGTCAAACTCTTTTAATGCCTTTATAGTACTAATTATGTGAGAAGCACTCAATTTAGAACAAGGAACGTTCATTGTAGGTAACACCATCTTTCCATCACTAACCAGGGCAATGAAGAATCATTGAGAGCCCACTCGGCACAATAACACAGTAGCATGGCTGTATGATAATTTTTAAAATCTGGAAAATTGACACAACCCTTCCTTCTTGTCATTTTAAGTGTGCTTAAGGCTATACACGGTCCCTTCTACTTCAATAGGAAAGCAGACAGGAGCCTATCCATATGTGCATAAAAGGAAGCCTTACAATATCCTTGCAACATTCCAAATTTATACACTATGCTTGGCAGAACCATCATCTTAATGGAGTCTAACCGCCCCCACCGATCTTCAAAAGGAGTTATATATATTTATTAGCAGCTGGTATAGGTACAGCTCCTAAAGCTGCTGCTATTCAAAGGCACTTTACGAAGAATGCCAGGCAGAAATCACGCCAAAGGCTTTGGCGCTATCTGCATAACGTCGTCACAGCAGAGTTAGGGCAAAACGAGAGCGGGAATGCAAAACTATACATGTAATGGCAATATTCTGCCGCTATAAGCACAGCTTAGGTATTTTACTTTAGGACCACAGTGCACAGATTCCAGGAATGTTGGTTAATCCCTGTTCGGCCCATAGAAAGATCTTACTCACTTGTTTCTTTCCTTGGGATCCCTTCTAAATATTTACACCTTAAAAGTACCTTAGTATTTCCAGTTTCTTTTCCCTTCATTTGGATCTGTATTATTTTTCTTGCTTTGGAAACAGTGGTTGTTCCGATGCAGCGGGACTTGCTATAAAGCATATCTAAGAATGGTCAACCCAGATGCACACTAAGGCATAATAGTCTAACATCCATTTCAGGAGATCTAAAGGGGGCACATTTAAAGCATTTTAGTCAGTTAGCAGTCCTGCCAAACAGTTAAAACACACTGATCCCAGTATTCAACGCCCCTATCCAGATCGTGCCACTGAATATGGCCCAGAGAGGCTGGGGGAGGAGTATGGAAGTCAGAGACGGGTTGGGACCCAGGTCATGGTGATATGTGAAGCAGAGAGGCAAGTGCTTCTTGGCTTCATCTCTGACACATTGGTGCCGTTACGCAGCTGATAGCATGCTTGAGGAAGGGAGATTGCTGGCTTTTGCCAGAGATGTGCAGAGGAACCTTAAGGGATTGATTTGCTAAACTCTCTTTGCCCATAGACACAGAATGACAAAAGAGCTAAAAAAGCTGCTGCTCATCCCGAAGGGGATTCTCTCACTTCCAATGGAGCTTCATTGGAGATGGTGTTGAGAGGGGTGGGGGAGGAACAGTGAGAGGGGTCTTAGCCACTTGCTCCTACATTTTTGGGCTAGCCCCTAGATTCAACGAGACTTTGTCAAGGCCTCACTTTAATGAACCAACAGTCTCAGAGCAGGCTTGGAAAAGCATTCCCTGGACTTTCACTTATGGATCTGGCTTTTGTAAATATCCTCTTTCATAATTATATCTATCCTTTGTGGAACTATAGCACTGAGAGTGATTTGAAGGCTTCACAGCATTTCAGCCTGCCATTGAGTGAATACTCTATGGTGATTCCGTGAGTTATTTATTTATTTATTTATTTACAGTCTCTTATATACCGCACTATTCAGCATCAGCGCGGTTCACATGGAACAAAATGCTCAGTACATTTAACACGTATGAGTTTACAGGTAACAGGGTATAAATAACTTGGATAACCGGGGCAACTATTTACAAAACATACTACATGGAATCATATACACAGAAGATACATAGGGAAACCAGCCCACTATGGGAATGAATATCACACTTGGTGAGTTGTTGATATACCCTAGATTTATCTGGGACTGGTATCAGTGGGTGTTATTGGGCTCTAGGTGACGCCATTGGGTTCTATAAGGTATTTGTTGAAGAGGTGGCATTTGAGGGCTTTCCTAAACTGTGTCAGGCTCCTAATAGCCCGAATATCAGGGGGTAGTGCATTCCAGCATATTGGGGCACTGAGACTGAATGCTCTGTTGGCTGTCGATTTAGTGCAAGTAGTAAGTTCCCTCGGGATTTTGAGGGAGTTTATAGCCATGGATCTCCCTCTTTGTTATTATCTAGCCTGGCTCTAGGAGGACAATGAAAACTCATGTGTAGAGAGGCCTGCTCAGCCCTATCAGGAAGTAAGCCAGACCACATGGCCACTATACTAACTGCTCTAGCTTTGATTTATTTATTTAGACTAGGGTTACCAACTTTTTCACTGAGAAAAACCCGACACCCGTGGCTCGCCATGCTCCACCCATTCTCTGCCCCTAGTCCCACCCCTGCCCCGCCCCCAGCCCCACCCACAAAAATTACCGAGGATATGTGTAGGCTAACTTCCTTGGTCAGATAATAATTAAACTGGGAACCCCAAAATCCAAACATGAAATGTACAACACTGGAGAAATAAAACTATAAAGTAATTTCCTCTTGCACTAAACAAAAACGCAAAGATGTTATCAATACACACTTCCCAGACCAGACATATTCCAGTTAATAAATTCAAAATAAAAAGTATTTTTCTACCTTCTGTTTGGGCGTTTTATTTTTCAGTTGCAATTGCTCCAGTCACTTTCTTCTGGTTTCTTCGTGTCTTCTGCGAGCTATCCATTTGTCCTTTCTTCTCTTTTAGATGTTTTCCATTCTCTCTCTATTTCTGCTTTAACATACTGATTGTTTCCCTTTTGCTCTTTCCCCCAATTCTTTCCTTATTCCTTAATCATCCATTTAAATTTCACCCTTCCATTCTCAAGCCCCTCTTACTCTCCCAATACCCAGCCCATCATAGACTTTTCTTCCACACAAAATATTTTTTCCCCTCTCCATTCTCATTCCCCATCCATTCTAGTCCTCCCCCAAAATCAGTTCCCTTATAGTTCTAGACCCACCCCGCATCCACTCCCTTCTAATCCCATTCTCCCATGCCCCACATCAGCCCATTTCCAGTCCTATTCCAGCTCTTCATCAGCCCATTTCCAGTGCTAGCCCTCACATCACAGACCATTTCCAGTCCTAGCCCCCCCCCCAATCACAGCCCATTTCCAGTCCAAGTCCCCCATCACAGCCTATTTCCAGTCCTAGGCCCCCCCCCCCCATCACATCCCATTTGCAGTCCGAGTCCCCCCGCACCATCACAGCCCATTTGCAGTCCTACCCCCGCCCCCCACCATCCCAGTCCATTTGCAGTCCAAGTTCCCCCTCCCTCCACCATAGCCCATTTCCAGTCCAAGTTCCCCCCCCCCCCATAGCCCTTTTCCAGTCCAGGTCCCCCTCCCCATCACAACCCATTTCCAGTCCATGTCCCCCCCCCCCCATAGCCACTTTTCCAGTCCAGGTCCCCCTCCCCATAAAAACCCATTTCATGTCCAGGTCCCCCCCCCCCACATAGCCCTTTTACAGTCCAGGTCCCCCTCCCCATCACAGCCCATTTCTTTCCAGTCCAATGCCCCCCCATAACCCTTTTCCAGTCCAGGTCCCCCCCCCCTTCACAACCCATTTCCAGTCCAAGTCCCCCTAATCACAGCCTATTTCCAGTCCAAGTTCCCCCGCCCGCCACCCTAGCCTATGTCCAGTCCAAGTTCCCCCCCCCCCAGGCCTTTTCCAGTCCAGGTCCCCCTCCCCATCACAACCCATTTCCAGTCCATGTTCCCCCCCCCCCCCCAGCCCTTTTCCAGTCCAGGTCCCCCTCCCCATCAAAACCCTTTTCCAGTCCATGTCCCCTCCCCCCTTTGCTATTTTACAGTCCAGGTCCCCCCCCCCCATCACAACCCATTTCTTTCCAGTCCAAGTCCCCCCCCCATAGCCCTTTTCCGGTCCAGGTCCCCCCCCCCCATCACCACCCATTTCCAGTCCAATTCCCCCCTCCCAGCCCTTTTCCAGTCCAGGTCCCCTCCCCCCCATCACAGCCCAGGCAGTCCTTGTCCTCCCCCCCCCACAAAACCGCCGCTGTCTGAGGCTTTAGAGGGAGCCGGGGAAGCCCGCGCGAGGCCCCGGCTCCCTCTGTACAGCCGCCAGCGTGAACAGCCTTTTCCTTCACGCTGGCGGCTGTTCCTGTGAAGACGCGAATGCTGGGAAAGGTTAAAGGGCATTGCCTTTAACCTTTCCCACCAATCGTGGCTTCACAGGAACAGCCGCCAGCGTGAAGGAAAAGGCTCTTCACCCTGGCGGCTGTACAGAGGGAGCCGGGGCCTCGCGCGGGCTTCCCCGGCTCCCTCTGAAGCCCTCCGGGTTGGGAGAAAAGCCGGGTTTTTTGCTCTGGCCGCTCCCGATCTTGCGGCCAGAGCAAAAAACTGGCTTTTCAAAGGCCGGTTTTGCCTCTGCGCCGGCAGCCGGCCTGGCCATGGAAAAACCGGCCAGGCTGGCTGAAAACCAGCCAATTGGCAACCC
This sequence comes from Ichthyophis bannanicus, assembly GCA_033557465.1. Classification (NCBI taxonomy): domain Eukaryota; kingdom Metazoa; phylum Chordata; class Amphibia; order Gymnophiona; family Ichthyophiidae; genus Ichthyophis; species Ichthyophis bannanicus. The sequence goes on along the minus strand of CM066032.1, from coordinate 1,157,562,409 downwards.
TAATTTAGACAGTTTTGTATACCACCTTATCCTTCAATCAAAGTGGTCACAATACAATTGGGGGATACATTTAACACAAGGGGATATGAGACACATACACTAATACTTACAGGAATCATGGGCAATGGAGGGTTAAGTGGCTTGCCCAAGACCACAAGGAGCACCTGTGGGACTAGAAACCCAGTCCTTCTGGTCCAAGGTTGCTGTCCTCTAGTGGGATTTGTACCCCTGACCTTCCAGCTTGAGGTAACTTGCCCCAACCACTAGGCCACTCCTCCCACTAGGGAGGAGTGGCCTAGTGGAGTGGCCTAGTGGTAGTGGCCTCCATTAGGGATAGACAACATAGGCATCTTCCCTGGGCACCATATTTCTCCTATGAACCCTTTCAAGTCAAACCCTGCATTTTGTTAGACCACTTGACTGAAGGGTCTTTTTATTCAGTTTACCCATATCTGTGGTGTATTTCAGTTTGCTTTGCATAGTCTTTAAACCTTCCACATCATACAAAAGACAGTGTTCTTTTGACACACAGGTCTGGCAGTCAAAAAGAAAAACAACAGTTTTCTACATTTAACCTCAAAAATAGAGAAATATATGCCATTTTCGAGGCAGGTCATGAAAGAAGTAATACTAGGTCATGTGCTAAGAGTGCCAGCAGACAGCTCTCTTGAACATTATTTGCTCTACAAGGCAGCTATCCTACAATATTATTTAATTAGGATATTCTGCGCACTCTGAAAAGATTCTGTGTCACTCATGTATGCGTTAAACAGGGAAGCTACTCCCCAGGATTGTAACATTATTAAAAGACGGCTGTGTGTAGCCAGTTTACATCCATTTTTTGCTAGTTTTCAGTGTGATTTTATCTCCCCCCCCCCCCCGCCCCCGCCCCCGCCCCCTTCCCCTTCTATGTCATTCTGTTCAACTCACTCTGGGATTCCTGAATAGTTTGTTTTATGAAAAAATTTTTTTGCAGTTATACAAATAAATGAATATTAAATTTAGCATGCCACAAAGGAATTAAAGAATAAATTCTGAAGCAAAATCGTTCAGATGCCCCGCACCTGCTCAGTTTGAGGCCTATGCTGACACCTAGTGGAAAAGCACTAGCATTACATAGAGCTGCCAAATTTCCTGTTTCTGTTTAGAGGTCCCTTCTAAAATTATAGGGCCCAATTTACAAAAAGGACGATATTCATATACCACAACGGTCAACTATGGTGCTTAAGTACTGGTGGGATATTCAGTGTAGCATTGTCAAAATAAGAGCTGCCGCTGATTAAGTGCCAACACTTACCTGGTAAGCAGTATTTTCAGCCAGCACTTATCCAGATGGTAACTTAGATCAGCTTTTCATGCAGCCTAATAAGTGAGGACAGAAAATCCTACTAACCGGATGAAGTCTGCACTTATCTGGATAGTGGCGACACCACCTTCGCTCCACCCACAGACCGTTCTTGCGCTAACCAGATAGCGCCGGGATGGTCTGTGGAGATATTTGATGGCACAATCCAGATAGTGTTGGTGAATGTCGCAATCAATACCCTTAACTGGACAGCTTCCCTTTGGCCAACTGGCTAAAGGTTCCAAATATCGGCCCCATAATGTTTTGTACGATGTTTTCAGTTTACAGCGGCACGACTGAATTCTTATTTATTATTTACTTCTGATATTTATAAAGCAGCTATCCAGTGAAGGCTCTAGACAGGGAGCATAAATATGCATTACAGATTAAATGGTACCACTGAATATATGTGTTATCGGCAGCCATGTCACCCACTATGTCTATGCGTAAGTTAGGCCTGATTTTTTTGCTGGCCAGCATGCACTGAAGCTCTCCAAAGAGGAGCTGAATTTGCCCCTCTCTGTATAGCTTTTCTGCCAGCCCCTGGCTCTGTCTCTTGTTTAATGTAACATCATGCATTGTCATTGGGCAGAATATTTTAAAGAAAGGCATATGCATTTGGCATCAGTGCTGGCCACGTATTGTTATATAGCTACACAACAAGTCCTGCTACTTTTTGATCATACCTCGTATATACATTCTAGTTGAGTGTTCAAAGCATGGTACAAATATAAACAATGCAATAAACCATATAAAATACAAATATAAAACAACCCCCTCTGTCCCCATTGCTGGAATAGGTAAAAATATAAAATTAAAAAACCTAAAATGTGATATCAATCAGTAAATATTGAAATCCTTCAATAAAAACAAATCCATCCACTAAGACAGAAAATGCTTGAGCAAAAAGATAAGATATTAAAACTGCAAAAACCTAGATAATCCCCTATAAAATGAATGTACTCATGCATGACATGGTACAAAGAAAAGGCAGGATGCCAGACAGAGGAGGTGAGGTGGGCAGTATCTGATTCTACAAATACTTAGTGCCTCTACCATTCAGAGCTTCAAATGTTAACCTTAGAAGTTTAAATAATGGCCTAAGATAAAGGAGAAACCAACATGGAATTTTTATGTCTGATAGGGCTCATTCCATCCCCGACGTCCAGTCCCTCTGTACGTTCGATTCTGATCCTGGGGGGCACATCTATCCCCCCGGGATCAGAATCACGATCAGTCATGTATATGCAGGCCGGGACTGCAATTCAGTCTGACCTGCACATACATGACAAGCCTGACTAACTCAGTCAGGGTTTTAAATGGAGCCGTGGTGCCATGGTATCCGGTTGCCATGGAACCGCGGCTCCATTTAAAAGCCGCAGTGCCGACCGCCGGATAGAAGTGTTTATTCCCCGCAGCCCGACCCCCAATCTGGCCTCATAAGGCCAGGGTCAGGCTGCGGGGAATGTCCTCCAGCCCCCCTGCCCCATCTGTGCCCTGGTATTAAAAAAAAAACACATCCAGGGAAGTTATTCCATTTCGGAGGTGGAATAACTTCCCAACACATGTTGCCGGCCCTGGACATACAGGGCCGACATTAGAATCGGCCCTGTATGTCCAGGGCCGGCAACCGCCCACCACCTGCCCAGACTCCACCTCTGAGCCACCCCTTTCCCACCCCCATCTAACTTCCCTGCACAACCAGCGGGAAGGTTAGACGGCGGCGGGGGAAGGCACAAATAGCCCCCAATGTGTTCATTTGATCGTTTGCCTGTTATTGGTCTTGATGCAACATACAGGACAAGTGGCAGAATATGCAATCACAAGCTTGGGTGACCAACACAAGAGGTCAATACAGTAGTGCAACCTAGCTTGCTGCTGCTTCTTTTTGTGGATATTCTTAGTATTCCATGTTTCTTGACATGCTTGACATACACACACACACACAAACAGTTAGAAGTCTTGCGCCCTGTTCAGGCAGACATAGGGTGGGAAGAATTTCTTCCAGTCTCAACCTTGGAGATTTAGAAATTGATCATAAAAGTTTCTTAAAGTCCCAGTATCTCTGACCCTTGCCTGACGTGGTTATTACAAACAGCCCCAGCTGTAATGTTAAGATGGTTTTGTGGGTAAGTTGTTGAAGGAAGGCTCCTTCCCATCTTCACTATTAGTCTCAGTACCAAAGGATCTAAATGGTGATCTTGGCTCTCCAACAAATTATCGCTCTGTGGCCAGCTCACCCATCCTTACAAAAATATGTGAAGCTGTGGTAGCAAGCCAGTTGCAAAATTATTTGGACAACTATGATTTTTCGTACGGGTCACAGTCTGCATTTCAAAGCCAACATACTATGGAGACAGTATTACTTATGTTAATGTTAGATTTACACTCAATATTAATTAAGGGAAGTCAAGCTATCTTTATGCAATGTGACCTTTCGACTGCTTTTGATTTACTGGATCAAGATTTGTTATTACACTGATTTAATGAGATGCATGTCTCAGGATCTGGTGGGAGGATTTCTTAAAAAAAAAATCAGTGAGAGTGAAATGAAAAGATAGTTTATCTCCCACATGGAATCAAGGATATGGAGTGCCTCAGGAATCCACCTGTCTTGCTGCTCTTGTTTAATGTTTACTTGAGTTCACTACCTGATCTCCTACAATACCTGGATGTTGAGTTCTTTATATATGCAGATGATATTACTGTCTTATTTCCTTGTCATTTAGATTTATCAAGACATTTGGTTCATTGTTTTGGCACTATCAATTCATGGATGGATCATCATTACATGAAATTAAATCCCAAAAAAACAAAATTAATATGAGCTAGATGGGACATGACTTAATTTCCCTCTTTACACCAGCATCAGAGGGGGTAAAGATCCCGCTATTCAAATTGGTAAAAAATACTAGGCATGATTATAGATTCTAGCCTTTCTATGGAAGAACAAGTACCTGCCCCCTCGTGCTGAGCCATGCAGCCGCCCCTGCTGTTACCGGCAGCGAGGTCGGCTCAGCTGCAACAGCAGACCTGCTGTTTCTGACCCACTGAAGTTGTGTCAGAGATGTCAGAAGCAGCAGGCCATGTGTGCTGAAGCATATTTATTTATTTATTCTATTTAGTTAACAGTTTTTATATACCGTCTTTCTTCAATTCAAGACGGTTTACAATGAGCATAACGTAACAGTGTGCCACAACTGTTTTACATGGAACGGAACTTTTGAACATGAGTATATATGGCTCAAACGAGTAGCTATTTACATATTTAAAGTTATTAGTGAGGGATCGTCAGGGTAATGAGATAGGCAAAGGTATTAAGGGGTGGGTGGAGCAGGGGAGCAAGGGGCATTGAGGGGGAGAGTTAAGGTGGCAGGGAAGAATGTTCTTGGCAGCGGTGGGTTTTGAGTCTCTTCCGCAATTCAGCATGGTCAGGGCAGTTCCGTAATTCTCCAGGTAGTGCATTCCATAATGAGGGGGCATAAAGGGAGAAGGCCCTGTCACAGGTAGTTTGCTTGCAGGTTTTCTTTAGTGATGGTACGTTTAGAAGGTTTTAGTATTAGTGCAGCGTGATCTAGTATTATTGGGATTGGACAGAAGCGATGAAAGGCATGGGGCTGAGCATATGATCTGCCACTGTCGCCGAGCCACTCCCCCTGACCCCGGTGCCAGAATCAGCAGCAGTACGGCTCAGCACAGAGATGGGGGAGGGCGATGAGGCTCAGTGCAGGGGGCGGCACACCAGGGTTTCTGCCTAGGGCAGCAGAAACCCTTGAGCCAGCCCTGGGTCCTGCTAACCAGATAAACTTCTTTGAATATCACACCCTACTTTGTTTAGAAAGTACCTGTCTTAAAATTTATCAGCACTATTCATAGCACAGAATAACCCCCTTAATTTCTATTTGTCCTCAAGGAATGCCCATCAACACAACTATAATTCAGGTACTGTATATGCCCCAAAAACAGCTGCAGAAGAGGATGAATTTGAGTTCTATGAACAAGTACAAGTTGAAATTGACAAAACATGCAAACAGGATATCCTGATAGTCATGAGTGTCAACAAAGAAGAAGGCAAAGTGGTTGGAAAATATGAAGCTGGAGAAAGATTGATAGAAAAGACCAATGATCTATTCATCTCAAACACCTTCTTCCAGCAACACAAGCAGCAAACTGTACACATGGACTTCACCCAATGGATTGTACAAAAATCAAATTTACTACATCTTTGGAAGTCAACAATGGAAAAGCTGTATAAAATCAACAAAGACAAAACCTGGAGCTGACTGTAATACAGATCACTAACTACTAGTATGAAAACTCAAGCTAAAGTTGAAACAGAGCAAGCCACTCATGAATGTAGCAAAATATGATCTTGAGAATATACCATGGAATTTAAAGACTGCCTGCAAAATTGATTTGCTGCTTTTGATACAAATAACAGCTCCAGAAGAGTTATGGGATGACATCAAGAAGGTTGTGTTGGAAGAAAGATAAAGTGAGAAATCTCTACAAAAGGTGAAAAAGCAAAAATGGCCAAAATGGATAGCCGAAGAAACTCTGAAAATGGCCCAGAAATACAGAGAAGCTAAAGCGAGCGAAGAAAGAGACAATCGCAGAACCCAACAGAGATTTCCAATGTGTAGCAAAACAAGACAAGGAGAAGTAATACAAAAATGCATGCAAGGAAATAGAATCAGAAACTATTAGAGGAAGAACAAAATCAGCTTTCCTAAAGCTACGAGAGTTAAAGAAAAAATGCCAGCTTCAAATTGGAATGCTACAAGATGCTCAAGGATCCATGTTGAATGATGCTGAGAAGATCAAGTAAAGGTGGAAAGAATATACGAGTCATTATACGATAAAGATCAAATGGACCAACAGCTGTTTCAACCTGTACTTTATGATCAGGAACCATTGGAGATGAAAGAAGAAGTCGAAGCAGCATTGAAAACCGTACCAAAGAACAAAGTACAGGGCATTGATGGTATTCTTATTGAAGTATTACAGCAACCGGATGGAGCTGTTACTGTATTTACAAGGCTCTGCCAGAAAATTTGGAAGACATCATGGCCAACTGAATGGAAAAGATCTGTGTTTATACCTATACTAAAGTAAGGTGATCCAACTGGCTGTGGAAATTATCGCACAATCGCTCTGATCCCACATGCCAGTAAGATTCTATTGAAGATTATTCAACAGAGATTACAACCATACCTGGAACAAGAACTACCTGAAATGCAAGCAAGGTTCAGGAAAGGGCAAGGAACAAGAGACATCATCACAGATGTGAGATGGATCCATGAAAAGACTAAAGAATACCAAAAGGATATATATTTGTGCTTTCTCGACTATAGCAAGGCTTTTGACTGTGTAAACATGAGAAACTCTGGTCCACATTAAGAAGCATGAGTATACTAGAACACCTAATATTCCTCTTGTACAACCATTACATTGATAAAAAAGCAACAGTTCAAACAGAACAAGGAGAAACAGAATGGTTTAAAATCAGCAAATGTGTATGAGAAGTCTGCATACTTTCTTCTTACCTGTTTAATTTATATGCAGAACAAATCATCAGAGAAGCAGGACTATATGAAGACAACCAAGGTGTGAAGATTGGTGGAAGACTCAACAACCTTCACTATGCTGATGATACCACATTACTGGCTGAAAGTTTAGACAATCTGAAGCATGTGCTTCTCAAGATCAAGGAATATAGTCTTGGAGGGAGGAGTGGCCTAGTGGTTGGGGCAAGGTACCACAGGCCAGAAGGTTGGTGGTTCAAATCCCACTAGAGGATAGCAACCTTGGGCCGGAAGGACTGGAGTTTCTAGTCCCACAGGTGCTCCTTGTGGTCTTGGGCAAGCCACTTAACCCTCCATTGCCCATGTTCCCTGTAAGTATTAGTGTATGTGTCTCATATCCCCTCATGTTAAAATGTATCCCCCAATTGTGTTGTGACCACTTTGATTGAAGGATAAGCTGGTATACAAAACTGTCTAAATAAATAAATAAAATGGGCCTGCACCTTAATGTAAAGAAGACAAAGATCCTGACAACTAGCTAAATCAATAAGTTTGTTGTTGCTGGAGAAGAAATTGAAATAGTTGACAACTTTAACCTACTTGGATCAACTATCAATAAAGAAATGATAAGCAGTCAAGAAATCTGACGACGCATTGCTCTTGACAGAATGGCTTTGAAGAACCTAGACAAGATCTCAAGAGCAGAGATGTCTCTCTTAATACAAAGATTCAACTTGTTCAAACCATGGTATTTTCAATAACATTATATGGATGAGAAAGTTGGACAGTGAAAAAGATAGGAAGAAAATTGATGCCTTTGAAATATTTTTATTTATTTATTTGTGGTTTTATTTTATATACTACCCTTTCCAGAGCACAAGGGTGGTTTAAAAGTAACAAGAACAAACTATTGTATCTACCATCTCCAGTTATCTCTAATAGTGTTTAATTGTGCAACCTGTCATCTCCAGTTATCTCTGATATATTGTGTAATGGTGTAATAGGCCATCTCCAGTTATCTCTGATATATTGTGTAATAATGTAATAGGTCATCTCCAGTTATCTCTGATATATTGTGTAATAATGTAATAGGCCATCCCCAGTTACCTCTGATATACTGGGAAACTCACCGTCAACATCAGCCCCTCACGTAACTGTGCCAAACCCCCTGCAAGAGCATCGGGACAGGGTAACTCACCTGACCCACCACCATCCAAGACTCCACCTCTGACCCACTTCCAAGCCACACACACAAAATGGCCCTATCTTGCACTATCACAATTGCCCTCTACCTCCTCACCATAGGACTAGGCAACGTTACCAGCCTACACACTAGCCACAATCACATACCTACGATCCACAATTACAGAAGGCGGTGGCCAGATGCCCCCTTCTACAACACAAGGGAAACTACCCGAACTCCACACCACCATCTTCTACTCATCTCATTACAACACAACAAGAAAAAGAAACAGGAAGAAAACCCACTCCTCCAACACCTGAGGTGTGCACTGATAAATGCCCGATTGGTACGCAAGAAATGGCCGGTCATCTCGGACATGATATCACTACACAACCTCGACCTACTACTGATCACTGAGACATGGCTTTCCTGCGATGACAACGTGATACTCAACCAACTCCTGCCCTCCAATTTCTCCATCCATACATGTCACAGAAATGGCAAAAGAGGAGGAGGTGTTCTCGCCATTACCAAATCTGACCTCCAGTTCAACCTAAGAGAAGCAACCAGCTCACCACTCCTGGACACAATCTCGATAGCAAATAAGTGCTGCTCCTTCAATCTACTATACAGACCTCCATCAGCCAACCCAGACGCCCTATCAACGATAATTGACTTGGCCTCCAATACCCAGAGCCCCCATACATCTAGTTGGGTGCTAGGAGATTTCAACTTACCCTCACTGCAAGACTCCCATGCAACAGCTTTTCTCAGAGCCCTGCAGGATTTAGGATACAGCCAATTAATCAAGGATCCAACCCATGTCAAAGGAGGCATTCTAGATCTCATATTCACGACTGAGACAACCCTCAACGCACCAACCATCCCGGAGCTATCAATCACCTCAGTTCCATGGTCGGATCACAAGCTAATCTTATTCCAAGTCCCCCTCCCCAGCTGTAGCCATAATGAAGAAAGAAGAGTGAGAGGCCATCCCAGCGCCCCTCCGAGAAGGTTCCAGCCATTCAACAAAGACCTAATCCTGAAAACAACGCTCCCACTAACTACCTCACCGGCACACAACCCAGACGATCTAGTCTCCGATTGGAATATAACACTCAGCTCAATCGCCGTATGTCCGTCAACTAGCAAACTCCAAGGGAAGCGACCCTCTGCAACCTGGTATTCAGCTGAGCTGAAAGCCTCACGCACAACCCTAAGGAAACTCGAGAGAAGATGGTGCCGCTCACACTCAGAAGGAGACCGAAGTGCATATAACTCACAACTTGCAGCACATCGCACCGCAGTGACGGAAACCATGAGACGTTACCACACAGACACGCTAAAAAGATCTCTGAACAAACCTCACGACCTGTTAGCCCTCGTCAAGTGTTTGACAAAGGAACCTGCCTCAGAACATATAAGTGAAATCCACCCTCAAACATTTGCTGACTATCTGCAATCCAAACTCTGCCAGATCAACAACAACCCAGTAACTAGCACTACCCTTGAGCCATACGATCAAACACCACTCACCATCTTCACAATACTGCCCAAACAACGCATCGAGGACACCATTGCTGGCATCAACACGACCACCGCCCAAACCGATCCATGCCCTGTGTTCTGGATCAAAGAACTTCGGACCGACCTCAGTCCCTTCATATCCAGACTCATAGAACAATCATTCACGACAGGGGCTTTCCCACGTACCCTCAAGCACACATCCATAAGACCATTACTAAAAAACAACAAGCTCGACCATCAGAAGCCAGAATCATATAGACCAATATCAAGCATACCGTTTCTCACAAAAATAATGGAAAAGGAAGTACAAAGACAGATCCAAGATCACATAGAAACCAACGCACCACTGGACCCATGCCAACACGGTTTTAGAGAAGCCCACGGTGTTGAAACACTTCTCACCACACTCTTCAGCAGCATAATAACAGGCATTGATAACATCCGCCAAGGGTTCGTCCTTGTCTTCCTAGACATTGCAGCAGCGTTTGACTCCGTGAGCCACGAGCGCCTCCTGGAACGACTCATGGAGAAGGGAATCACCGATAAAGCACTTGAGTGGTGCAAGTCCTACCTTTCCGACAGATGGCAACAGGTACGATCCAGCGATACATCATCAGATCCGTTCCACCAAAAGCAAGGTGTACCACAAGGGTCCTCCCTCTCCGCCCTGATGTTCAATATATACATGCAGCCTATCTGCAACCTGATCCGGTCCTTCAGTGTTAACTACCTGATATACGCTGATGACGTGCTGTTATACATGCCGTTTTCAACAGAGAACCCCAACCTCACACCATTAACAAACTGCATAAATGAAGTATCCAACTGGCTGCAATCCCAAAACCTCAGGATCCAACACAAGAAAACAGAGGTGTTGTTCATTACAAGGAACCGAAACTTCACCGCTCCGTCCTTCTTAAAAGTGAAGGAAGCAGACCTCCAGACAAAGCCCACTATCAGATACCTCGGTGTCACCTTAGACCAGCACTTGGATATGAAAGCGCATATAGGAAACATTGTAAGAGCGGTATGCCACAAAATCCGATCCCTCAGGCACCTACGATCCCTGCTGGAGCCGGACGATTTCAGGACCATCTATCAGGCACTAATCATACCACATTTTGATTATGCAAACTCAATCCTGCAAGGTCTCCCTCAAGCCACCTTGAATCCACTGCAACTGGCAATGAACGCCGCAGCAAGAGTCCTACACGGAGCATCCAGGAAAGACCATGTCTCACCCATCCTAAAACAACTCCACTGGCTCCCGATACAAAGTAGACTCACATACAAGACCCTACTACTTATATTCAAGGCCATCAAAGGACTCTCGTCTGCATCACTAACAGAACTAATCCAGACAACACCACACAATAGGGACAGACGGTCAGTGGCTCTCAACACCCTGATAGTCCCAAAATCAATAACACAATGCACTAAGGCAACAGCAGGCAGGGCCTACCAATTCTGTGCCCCAAGGTGCTGGAACAGCCTCCCTCATGGCATCCGAGCGATCCCAGACTTATTTCAGTTTAGAAAGGCCTTGAAGCACCACCTCTTCCTCCTGTATTACCCAGTAACCAACGCAGACATAGCACCAACCGCACAAGCCACCCAAAACCCCCATGACTGAAACCAAAAAGGAGGTCACGATAATGTTGTAAGTTGTAAATAGTTACCCCTGTTATCCAAGTTGTATTACCTGTTCAACTGTAAACACAAAGTACCATCGGAAATGTGTAAATTATTGTTCATTGTAAACCGCACTGATGCTGAATAGCGCAGTATAGAAGAGACTATAAATAAATAAATAAATTATATTAAATTGTGGTAAGAACTAGAATAGAGTAATTACATTAAACTAAGTCATGGAGTATGTACAACTGATTATGCTTATTTACAGAAACTATATTACAATTAATTTACATATGGGTATGTACAAGAGAAGGTATGAGGCAGTAAATGTGGAATGTTCATATGTTGGACACGTCATGTGAAGAGAGAAATTGTTAGAGAAAGACATCATGCTTGGAAAGGCAAAAGATCAATACAAGAGAAGAAGGCCAGCAATGAGATGGATCGATACAATAACAGCAGCTATGGATGCCACTCTATCAACAATGAGCCGCTTGACTGAAGGCTAAACACACCTCGGAGTGGTTGTTTCTGAGGATCTCAAGGTGATGAAATAGTGCGACAAGGCAGTAGCAAAAGTCAGAAGGATGCTGGGTTTCATACAGAGAAGAATTACCAGCAAAAAGGAAGAGGTACTAATGCCACACATGGAGTATTGTGTTCAGTTTTGAAGACCATATCTCAGAAAGGATTTAAAAAGAATGGAAACGGTTCAGAGGAAGGAGACCAAAATGATTTAGAGCCTGTATCAGAAGTCGTATGAGAAGAGACTTGAAGACCTAACTATGCACACTCTGCAGGAGAGAAGGGACAGGGAAGATATGATTCAGATATTTAAATACTTAAAGAGTATTAATGAACAAACAAACCTCTTCCAAAGATAGGGAAGCTGAAAACTAGAGGGCATAACATGAAGCTGCATGGGGGTAAACTGAAAGGCAATGTCAGGAAATACTTTTTCACTGAAAGGGTGGTGGATGCTTGGAATGCCCTCCCAATGGAAATAGTGGGGGTAAATACAGTGACAGAATTAAAAATAGCATGGGACAGACACAGTGAATCCCTTATAGCAACAGGATAAAATCAAAATAAACATAACCATCTCTTATATCTCAACAAATAGGGGTGACCTGCACAGAGTAGTGGGTACACCCCTAAACAAGGGCACAGGGAAGGGTGATCTGCACGGAGCGGCAGGTGCACCTACTCTTGCTGGGCAGACTAGATGGACCATACTGGTCTTTATCTGCTATCATATACTATATTACTTTGTAATTTAGGCCTGCAAAAATTGAACTACTTAGCTATATATATGGCAGCCAAACATTGCTACTACATATATAGCTACCAGTGGTTAGTACTTATATATTTAGCCCATCTTTTCAGTGGCTGAATATATATTTCTTTAAAATTCGCAGCTGGCATTAAAAAAAATGATGGCTGCTGAGTCAGAATACTAATCTATATGTATATATTGCAGAGGGTTATCAGTAGTGCTATAATGTAATATCAAATAAAATATATGCTACCAGAACCCTAATAATATATTTATTTATTTACATTCTCTTATATACCGCGCGATTCTGCATCAGTGCGATTTACATTGAACAAACTGAAATTACATTGAACAGGGCATTATAACTTTGAGATAACTATTTTACAGGGAACATGGGCTATGGAGGGTTAGTTAAGTGGCTTGCCCAAGACCACAAGGAGCACCTGTGGGACTAGAAACCCCAGTCCTAATATAGACTTATTACTGACAGTAAGAAACCATAAAATAAATGGATGTCATTCCATGTCCTCTCTTTGTCTTTTAGGATGTAGTTGTGGTTGGAGAAGAGAACTTTACCACTCCCTGTTACATCCAGATGGACCCCGAGGCCTGTCATATCCTCACCGAGACACTCAGCACTTATTCCTTGGTAGGGCAGGCCACAACCAAATCTGCAGCCAAACGACTGAAGTTGGCCATCTTTGGACCAGCGTCCTGCACGTCGCTGGAGTACAGCATCCGAGTGTATTGCCTGGATGACACACAGGATGCACTTAAGGTAAACCCACTTCTCTTTAGTGTGTCCGCACATTTTTTCTACGGAAAAGAATTTTATGGAGAGTGGATTTATTATCGCTGTTGCCCAAATTCTTATTTTCTCTTCAGTTTTCTTCAGCATTTCTTGTTTTGCCATAACAGCATCAGGACGCGCATAATAGTTTTATAAGTATTATTTGTGAAAGTGTGGAAATGAGGACTTGCACGATGAGGCATTGTAACGAGCACCCATCTACTTTTAAATTATGAATGGCTTTTGTATTGCAAATTCCTTCACAGTTTTAGATTCTTAAAGGGAAAAGCTTAGCAACTAGCAAGCACAGAAATGAAATTCCCCATCCTGTGTTGTGATTTTCTTATGAAGCAATAAAAATGAAACTTTCAGAGCAAAGGAATGGTTACTGGAGGGTGGCCATCTTCAATTATAACAGTGTTGGTCTCCTGTCTGCATTGCAGTAGATGATCTAATTCTCTACAAAGATGTTGGAGGCATCCATAAATGTCAGAGACAGGTGGGGAGAAAGCATTAGAGAGGCTGGTTATTTGTTAGAGTAACATATTTAGGAGAGATTTATGAGTGGGACCTTGATGGATATACATAGCACCCTAGCTGGGAAAAAATGCACTGATATGAAAACGTTTATAGTATTTCTGCTGAGGACAGGAATGATGTTTCGGCTTTGACCTAAAACAATATTCCTATGACTTCATTAAAGACAAGCGTACTTAGCAACCATGCCTCAGTGTATGGAAGGAGTTCAGCCTGAAACCAAGTCAAGTTTGATTAGGAAGCAACCAAAACAGCAGGAAAACATGGGAAACGCCAGGGAAAAGAAAGATACATTTTGGATGTTGACCAAGAAAAGTAAAACAGAAGAAACTGTGAGCCGTCTCTTCCAAGGCCTTTCACTGTAGTTGTCCTTATCTGACAATTTACAACCAGCAGCCTTTTTTATGCTAGATAACGACTAGTAAAGCACTGCGGCTGATAGCTGCTGTCCTCTTCCAGACTTTGTACATATTTCTGCTGTTAGTTTTATCTTAGATAAACAGAGCCATTGGATGTACTGCTGTCTAAAAATCAATTCGGTCTGAATGTGCTGTGTGTATGTGTACATGCAGAGCTCACAGTATGGTGGTGGCTGATTAGAAGCACTTGTACAAATGAAAGATTGTCCAGCTTGTATGGGAATATGGAACAACAGATTTTATTCAGTATAGATTTTCTCCATGGGCAGAGAAGAGGAAAAAGTCCATTTCTAAATGAGGCCCAAGGAATCCGTGTTAGAAATTATACACACAAACAAGCTAAATGCATGCCCCATCTTGTCAGCGTGTTCAGTGGTAGCTCCTGCGCTGACTCTTCATTCCTGCCTCAAATTTTCTTTGAAAAATGTTACTCGCTGTGGTCGTATTATTCTCTTGGCTCACAGATTGCAACAGATCTTTTTCATGAAAGATATTATCTGTGTTGCATGATTTGGATATTCCAGAGTTTGTAGATGGGAGGGAGTTCAGATCCCATTTAAGAGTAACGTTAAGTATTCAGGGGTCCAACTGGATTCTGATGTGGCTTTTAAATTACATGCTGTAGAGATGTTGCAGTGTCGGATTAAGCCATTTTTGTCCGTTTTGGAATTTAGGGTAGTGTTGCAGAGTCTTTTGCTGCAGGTTGATTATTGTAATGAGGGTCCTACCTGAGGTGACTTTCAGGAGCTCGGCAAATGACCCAGAATGCTGTAGTGGGTTTAGGCACCAGGTGTGGGAGCTTTGATCGTATGACCTCCCTCATTGATTCTGTTGCCTTGGCTCCATATGCAGTGACGGGTGATATAGAAGGTTTTATTGTCAGCTTTTAAGATAAGAAAGGGTTTGCTGCATTGGTCTACGTCCCGTTCTTTGACATATGTGTTTGCTTTTGCTTCGATCTTGAGATCAGTATGTATTAGAGGTCCCTCCAGTGAGACTGGTGAGATTATTAAGTTCCAGGAAAAGGATCTTTTCAAACGGCAAGTCCGAGTCAGTGAAATTTTATGCCAATAGATTTGAAGGCTGAGGATGATTAATAGTTTTTAGAAAGAAATTGAAGACTTATTTACGTATGTTAACTTTTCAGGGTGGTGTCAATGAGTAAAGAAAAAGGATATTGTATTCTGGGTTGTATTCTGAGGTTTTAGCTGGAGGTTTTAGGTAATTGGTAGGTTATGGAAGGTTTTAAAGGCAGGTTTATGTTAGTTTAGTTAGTAACATAAGAAATACAAAAAATATGGCAATGTAATCCACTTTGAATTGGAAGAAAGGCGGAATATAAGTGTTTTAAATACATAAATATATTAAATAAATGATTACTGAGACTGGTGGCTCAGAATGGATTTGCTCCCATTGTTTATTTTTATTTATTTATTAGCATTTATATACTGCTTTTTCCAGAGATCAAATGTGGTTTACATTAAACCACAACAAAGTCAGTTACATGTAACCGTTCCAATAACTATGTACAATGAACAGGAATTTGGGACTTAAGTCAGTCATGTTGAAAAATATGTACAATGAACAGAAAACTTAGGTCTAGACTTATAGTCTGAATGTGAGCTATTTACAATGAGTTTGTTACTTCTGCAAATGTGTGTAGGGAGTAAGTTATTTTCATGTTCAGGGACCTCAGTGTTGCATGGTCCTGTGCTGATCACAGCGCATATGCTAGTTGTTTACTGGTGTGGTATTAAGTGGGGGTCGTTCAAGTGTATTTCCAAAATGCTGTACAGAGAGGTGGGTTTTGAGTTCTTTGCGGAATGCAGAGAAATCTTTGATTTCTCTTAGTTTATCAGGTACATTATTCCACAGCAAGTGCGTGAAGTGTGAGAATGCTCTGTTGTTAGTGGTTTGAATGGATTTCTTTCAAATGTTACTTGACATTCCAAAGAAATATTAATTTTTGAGATTTGTATTCATTTTTCATCATTGTACAATTTAATTGAAAACCTGTCCTTGCACTTGTGCTTACAGTGAAGTAAACAGGTTAAATATTGTGCTTTCTGTGATGCCCTTAGTCATTTCTAATCTAGTTACCATTAATCTCCTAAAGCGCTCTGATAATCTTCTAAAGTGCTCTGACTTACTCATGTGCTAAATGAAGAAATAATAGCAATGCCACCAAAACCTGTATTTGTGCTTTCAAGTAGTTCAGATATTTCGTCCATGTATTTATCTTAAAATAACCCAGGTCCATTTTCTATTTTGGAAGTCTCTAAATTGTGCCAGTGGTGACGGGTGTCCTTAGTACTATTGTTATGGGGGTGGTGCATTCAGATTGTTGGGACCTGGGTGTGTGGCTGGACTCCCAATTGGGTATGGGAAGGCATGAGTTTATCTTAGTTCATTGTTTGTTTTTCTGTGGAGGATATGACAGCTTCACCCTTACTTGTCTGTGACCAGTTTAGGAGCAGTAACTCGGGTGCTGATAATACCCGGATTAGATTATTGTAATGGGTTGTTCCTGGGTCTTGCCCAGAAGGATTTAATGCATATTCAGTTGAAGCAGAATACTGCGGCTAAGCTGATTAAAAGACTTTGAAGCACAATCATTTCACCCCGATTTTGAGGGAACTCCACTGGTTGACAGTGAGGCTTGGTGTTGAGTTTAAAGTCTTGTTATTGGTATTTAAAATCAAGCATGGTATTGGTATGGCTCCCTTTTTCTTTACGGTAAGCTTGAGTTTGTTCTGTTTCAAATAGATCCTTGCGGTCTCAAGAGGAGAAATGTTTGGCGGTGCCATCATATAAGGTGGTGCAGCATGCAGTCCATCAGAATCGGGCTTTCTCTGCCAAGGTGCCACTGTTGTGGAATAAGTTGCAACGCGAGTTGCACCTTCAGGATGATCTCCTGACATTTAGAAAGGCCTTAAAAACTTTTTTTAAGGCTTTTGGGGGAAGGAGGGGGGGGGTTAATGTTGGTGGTTTAGCAGACTGGTGGGTAGGTGGGTTGGGGGGCAAGAACTATTTTGATTGTGGGACATTGTGTGTCTTTTGTTTGTTGTTGTATACCACGCTGGGAAGAAACTTTTCAAAGAGAGGTTTAGAAATTAGAATTATTATTAATAATAATAATAATAATAATCACTAATGAGATCAGTAAGCTGAGAAAACAGATAACTGGTGATTTCTGATCTAGTTTTACAGGACATGCGTTATTGGGAGGTGGGTCTGTATCTTCCCATCAAATCGGATCAGAAAGCAGTATGAAGAGGTTCCCTCTCCGCCCATTTTAATGGAATTGTACTAACTATGGTAATTGGTTTCATCCATTTACTCAACTTTAGGAGGATATGTATAGCATACACAGTTGAATTTACACAGTTGCTAAGCAGGAAGTGATAAAAGAGTCGATTCAGGCTTTAGTAATATGTTTAGAGAGGCGAGAATACATTTTGGTAATGTTATAGAGGAAGGAACGTTTTAGCCATGTTTTCAATGTAGTGCTTGATTTTGTTATTGCACCGCTGTGTGTAATGAGACTGTCAAAAGGAGAGCAGAGGGAAGAGTTAAAAAAGAGCCCAAGGATATGGACTGAGGGATTGAGGAGGATGACAGTGTTTTCCATAGAGAAATATGAGTAGGTTTGGGATGAAAGTTATGCAGTTCTGTCTTAACTATGTTAAGACTAAGGGGATGATGGAATGTCTAGGTGGCAATATTGGAAAAGCAGACAGATTTCGAACTAGATTGTTGGGCAAATTTCTGGTGCAAAGCAATAAATCTGGGAGTCAACGGTTTGTAAACTGCAACAATGTGCATATTGTTTGAGTTGTGGTACATTAACATTTCAAATAAAGTAAGAAAAGTAAAGATGGCACTAAAAGCCATGGAAGAAAATCAGAGCAGCAAGAGAACAGGTATTTATTTATTTATTTAACCAGATTTGTATACCACTTTATCCTTCAATCAAAGTGGTCAGGTATACAGGAAAAGAGAGCTCAAGACAGAACGAGAAAGATCCACCAGAAGAATCTGTTACAAGCACAACGGGTGAAGCAAAAGATGAACCAAGATAGAACATAGCCTGGCAATCCAAGAGAGGACAGAATGTCAAGGGGTAGATGATGATCAGTAATGTCAAAAGTAGTAGATAAGTCAGAGAATGAGGAACATATAAAAGCCCCCGCTCTTGGTCATGCAAAGTCTGATGGAAACTTTGCCAAGAGCTGAGATGCAATAAAGCCAAGACACTGAAGTTGAATGATATGTTTTGAATAGTTTGGATGTGACAGTCATTAGGGTACAAAGAAGGGTTTTGGAATAAGATTGCTAGATACTCCCTCATCTGGTTGAGCAATTCTCTAACCTGCTCCTCCAGCTGTGTATTTCGTTCTCTCCATCCTGCAGTTTAGATCATCCATTTGACCCAGGCTGAAGGGAAAGAAGGTGATGGTAGGAGGAGCAAGTTAACGGGCACTCAACCAACAGCCCCATATTTCTACATGATGGACTGAGAGTTGAGAGAGAGAGAGAGAGAACACCAGGAGGCAGACAGCAAAGGTAGAGGAAGCACCCGCTGTGAAGCTGGGAAGGAAAGTGAAAGTGGGGCTGAAAAGATGGAACAGGCAGGCAGAATATGGGGACTATAAGAACAGAGGTGGAAGACAGAGAATGGCAATTTGAGGGTTCCAGCAGGGGAGGAAAAGAGAGATTCAGTGACCGGGTCAGAGGAGGAAGAGTGGGGTATCAGGAGTTAGGTCAGGGGACAGCAAGGACTGCTGGATTGACTCGGACTTGGGTGGGGATTTGAGAGCAGGAGACTAAGGTATTTGTGGGAGTGAAGTGTCTGGGACTCAGGGATTGTAGGGTATGAACAAGGAGTGAGAGTGCAATTGAGGATGTAGAATGAGGGTAAGAGACAACAGAGGAAAATGGAGAAGTGAGTGACAAAAGGGAAGAATGAGTTTAGCTAGTCAAAGAGACAGAAGAAATGGATGAGATGACAATGGGCATTGTAAAGCTGGTCTGGTACTACATGTTGCCTCCTCAAACCTGACACTTTCTTCTGCTGAATTCTGCTGCCTTCCCTCTCTCAATGTTGCCTCTCCTTCTCTCCTGTCTAATGCTGCCTGCTCTTCCCTCTTTTGCCAAATGCTGCTCCGTCTCTTTCCATTTCAGTGCATGTCTTCCCTCTCTTTTCTAATGCTACCTGCCCATCTTCCTTCCTCCCCTCACTTCCCATTTCCTTTCATCCTCCCAATCTCTCCCCTTCCTCTCACACTCTCCTGTCCAATTCCCTTCTTCATGTTCTTGTTGTCTTGCTGTTTCCCTCCTACACCTACAGTAAGAACAAAGGAGAAAGCAAGAGGAAAGAGGGAAAAGAGGGGGAAACAGAAAGGTGAAAAGGGATAGTCAGCATAACAGAGGGAAAGGGATGAAGAATTCACTTCAGAAGAACATGGTAACATAATATCCCATAACATAGCTAGCTCCAGTACTAAAATACATAGTTCCTTAATAAGTGTCACCATACAAAACAATCGTTTAAAAAGCTATATAGTTCATTCACTAGGTTTCACAGTAGAATGTATGTATGTGTCTGAGACTGGGACAGGAGAGGGAAGGGGTAGTTTGAAAGAAGTAATTCCCTAATGATTATATTTCAGTGTATCACTGTTTCTATGCTGCAGCTGCTGGAATTCCTCAACTACAGAGATGTGTGAAAATAGACTGTTATTGAATGTAGATAAATAGAGATACTGGACTTTTGGAGGGAACTTTATTTCTCTGGAACCCCTGGTCCAATCTAGCCCATTTCTGATCTGGATATGCCATTCTCTGGTTTTGCATGCTAAATGTAGTCCTGTTCTGTTAGGTTTTGGAAAGGTGTTTTTTTATTTTATCCAGATGGCCAGAGAGCAAGATGGATAGACATTCTTGAATCCTTATGGATAATTTATTTGCTACATGAAGCCTAACAGATTCTAGAGAGAAAGACAAACACACACAAAACATGATAGCATAATATTTAGCAGCAGAAAAAGACCAGCATGGTCTACCCAGTCTGCTCAATACGTTTGTTAGGACTGTAACTAAATGCTCTGTGCAGATTACCCCCTATGTTTCTTGAAGTGTAAAAGAAAATACCTCATCCACATACTCTTACAAATTGCAGAGAAGAGGCTGCAGAAGAAAGGATACCTAGAGAATCCTAAAGATGTTGTTGGTAAGAGGAGAAAAATAGAGTGGAAGAAGCCTGAGAGAGCATTTGGAAGAAAAGACTAGGTCAATATAGTGGCGGTGCTAGTGACCGGGGGAATAGAACATCACTAGAGACCAAAAGAAGGGCTAAAGGAAGGAGTCTTGAAGGACAAAAGTCAGAAGTGTTATCAGCATGGCAATTAAAGTTCCCAGAAATAAAAAGTTGGTTCAAGGAAGAAAAGCCAATAATTTAAGTTAGTATGGAAGGAGGAGGGGGACTTAGCAGCAGCTCAGTAGAGGAAGAGCGGGATGGAGTGGACATCATAGAAGAGAAAGAATATGACTAGAGGGATTGGAATTTCAAGAGGAGAATAGTAATTGCTATACCACCACAGCACAGGGAATGAGTTGCTTGATGAAAAAGATAATTGCTGCGTAAGAGAGCAACAGTCCACTTCTCAAGGGGCAAGCTGGGTCTCAAAGTGAGAAGGTGGAGAGAATTAGAGAAAGAGCTCATGAAAATAGGCAAGTGAGAACTAGAATGACATGCTATAGGAACTATATGAAAGTGAGAGGAGAGAGGAATAAGGCTGGCTTCCTGTGCACATATGGGGTAAATTGCTTTGAAGGTCCACGATTGGGATTAATATCTCCAGCTGAGGAGAAGAATAATGGAGGTGTGAAGATGGTGGAATTGAATTTGATTTAGGCGCGTGGCTTTCTCAGAAGTTGAAAGGGAGTTACATCCAGGTATTGAAGATATTTTCCTGTCCCTGGCATGTTTAGCAATGAAAGGTTAAGTGACTTACCTAAGATCACAAGGAGCAGCAATTGGATTTGAACATAGCTTCCCTTGTTGGCAGACCACTGCTTTAACCATTAGGCTTCTCTCAGGTACTAAGCTGATGTAATAGAGATTGGCACATGCTGATGGGGCAGAGGATCTCAGACTGTATGTGCTTACAAAAAGCCACATTTAAATTTGGGCGAAAGTAGAACAAAAAAGTGCAAAAAAAAGAAAAAGCCTGCAAGTCAGTTTGAATGCACGTTTGAAACAGTGCAAGGAAAAAATAATCGAACAAAGATTCTACAGTATTCTGTCTAACATTCTTTTTTTAGACCCTGCTCAGAACATCTGAGATGTTCCATGAGCCGCTTCCTTCCTAGGACTTTGCTTTCAGGATGTGTTCCTTTACCATTTGACTTCCTGCGTCATCTTCACCTAATTTGAGTAGATTAGCAAAGGGGGCAGCAATCTATGTTATTCCATGAGCCAGTTGACTCACTTTATCCAAATTAAGATGAATGAGCCAAAGCAGAAACTCTCTGTGGTCTATGGTGTTTAGCTGTACACTACAGCATATGTATTCGATACTCTGTGAGACACAGTTACCTCATGGAATACTATGAATCTTCCTTTAGACAGCCTAGGAAGGTAGTCTGGACCTAATGAAGATTTATAGTAATCAGATAATTACTATTGATTGTTCTTTAGATGTCTTGATGAGGTAATTAGGGTATACTGCAAATAAGCTGGAAGTGATTGATTGACACAATCCTAATTTAAAAGGTTTCTAATTATGTTTCTTTTCTTCTAATGACTCATAAACAAACATTGTTTAACTTTTGGAATTGTCAGGTGGCAGGTTTGCTGCAAACATCAGCTGTTACCATTACGCTAAGGACTAAGCAAAGGAAGCTGTTGCTGAAGGAGAGGGGTCTGGAAGATCAGATATAGGCTTGATTCCAGGTGCCCCCTTCTGAAATATATGGGTATCCTGTACAACGATGTATGCAGTTTGAGGTTGGGATTTCACATCATAGTGAGCAGCATGCTCATTCCTAAAATGCAATAGGATCCTTCCGGGGGCAGTTCTTCCAAATGGGTTAGTTTTGCGCATTCCATGACAGTCGTGAACATCACTTCTAAGCCAGGGTACGTGGAGTATGACCTCAGTCTTTGGAATTTACTGCTAATGCTCAGCATCATACTTGCATCGTTTCGAAGAGAGCTTCCTTCTGGAGTTCGTAAGATGTAATAGGATAGTTTAGCAAGATGGGCTTGGAAATTCTTCTTACCAAGCCTGTGGTCTTTCAATCCCTCCTCTCACAGAAAAAAACCCAAATATTTATACACTTTTTGTCTGAATTTTGGGCATGAGTTCGGTTCAGACTTTAAGTTTATAAACTTTTTTAATGTGCATAAAAGGTTTATTATATAGGGAAGTTGACTTGGCAGATGTTAGTTCATAGGTTCATGTGTGTTAAACTGATTTTGTATGCACTTTTTTGCGTATATATAATTAATCAGCCACATGCAAGCTAACAAATCTACATCCCTATCTCGATACACAGTTAATCTCTTCAACTTTTGACAAGTCTGAATCCGAAATCTCAAAAATGCAGCCTGTTGGAATTACATTATTATATCTATTTAGCCAAGGTTATGTCTGTTGCCTTAGGCATACCATATATACTTATCACACCAAGAGTCATGTAGATACAATATTCAAATTGTATCTTCATTTCTAACCTTCTATTAATAAAAACAAGGGATCTTTTACACACCGTCTGATAAGGGACTGAAACCCTCATATAAAACTTAGCCTGGTACTTAAAAAAGACTCAAGTGGTTGACAGCAATACTACTACAGACATTGTATTTCTTTTTTAATTTCTGTGGGTTATATGGATACGTTTTGTCTGTTCACCATGCTGTGCTAAGTTATATAGATAAAAATTATCCATATGCTTGGGGCTGGGCAAAATTAAGCTGCTCCCTAGATAATTTGGTCATTTGCGTTAGGCCAATGAGCAGACCTAACTCAAATAGATATTCAGCAACAGTTCATAAAAGGGGAATAAAGTAAATGCCATTGCTGAATATCTATTTAACTATCTAAACCTGAAAACTATATCCCACGAGTAATATTATTCCAATTCTAAAGAGATATATCTACTGAAAATTAATTTTTTGTTGGAACTAATGCCATGAAGATAAAAATCCTCTTGTAGCATATCGTTCCTTTTTTTTATTTTTTATTTTTCTGGGGACGCAACCCCAAAATCAATACCCGAGGGATACTAAAATCCTTAAGGTAAAATCAATCTAGTTCAGGAAATTAATCCAAACGGACTATAAGAATCCTAATTTTTTAACCAATATATGGTTCACCAAAAAGCGCTATGCCTTATCACACAATTAAGACTATAGCAAAACGGCAAACCAACAATGTATACTATGCAGCCTTACCTTCAATCTTCATTCGGCTATTGAAAATTTACTTAGCTTTCCAAGAAGAATGTCCATATCCAAGATCGATATTTAAGAAAAACTGAAATCCTCCATTGATGGTACGATAAGGAGGTATACTGCATCAGGCATCATAGGGTCTTCTTAGAACTGATCCATATAGTCCTGTTACAATTTGCAACCCAATATAGTTGTTAACCCAACGTTGCATTTCGGGCTTTAGATCTTCCTAGCCCTTCTTCAAAACTCAGATTTGAAAAGACCAGGGGCTCATTCACAGTTTTTATCCCCTCGTCATAAATCACGTGACTAATCGACAACCAATAAGATAATGAACATTTGCATTAATTCCTCCCCTTGATTTATAATGATCACTCAAAGTATACTCCACCAATCCAAAGAAGAGGATTTTTATCTTCATGGCATTAGTTCCGACAAAAAATTAACTTTCAGTAGATATATTGCTGAATATCTGGCATATATTTTATAAAGGATTTTTTTTTTGTTTATTGTAAAATAGCACCTAGTAGAATTCAAGCATGTTTCTGATAGAGGACTTATTTCCAAATTTTTTGCATTGTATTCATACTGTATTTTGGTTTGGTCCCTAGGAAGTCCTGCAGCTGGAAAGACAGATGGGAGGACAGCTTCTGGATGAACCAAAGGCTCTTCATTTTAAAGGCAGCACCCACAACCTGCGTCTGTCCATTCATGACATCCCACACTCCCTCTGGAAAAGCAAGTTATTGGCTAAGTATCAGGTAAACTCCCCATATGTGTCTTAGCTAATTACCGAACAGGAACATTTAAGGAAGCTTAGGGTAACTTAGTTTGCCCCTATAAGCATCACCACTTAATAATTTCATAATCTTCTTTCCTATATCCCTCCATGTGCCTTCTCTTGTTTTTCACAATTTCTTATACTCTATGGACCTGATATTCAAAAAAACTCAGCTTCTAGATTTAGGCCCGTATCTTAGGTCCCTAAATTTGTCCATTATTTTCAGTCAGACATAGGAGTCTAAGAAGACAATACAGTGGTGTAAATTCTGCTCAAGCTACCCCCACAATGCTGGGGGGGAGGGGTCCAGACAGGAAGGTAGCAACACATCCCCCCTTCTGTGCATGGCAAACTTACTTTCACTTGTTTACTGCTCCACTCCAGGCCCAGCAGCTGTTATCTCCCTGGCCGAAGTCTCGCCATAACAGCCACACCACAAGACTTCAGCTCAGGAGCTAAGAGCCGCTGGTCCAGGAGTGGAGGCAGACCGGTAAACGAATTAAAGTAAGTCTACCACTTGGTGGGGAGCATGCTGTCATGAGAATGAGAGGCCATCAGCAAAATTTTACTTGGGAGCCCCTCATTAGAACTTATGCCGCTGGGCCAATATTTAGGAGCTTAAAAGTTATGCTGTTAATTTTAGGCCTGCCATTCTTTTGCTTCGAATTATAAGCCTAATATTAGGTGCCTATTGCTGAAAGTCAATGCCCTAAATCCACCGCTCTTGCCACTCACATTTTAGAACCCTAAATTTAGCAGTTTAGTGTACTTCTGAGCCTAAATTTAGAAACTCAGTCCTAGTGCATTTTCAAAGAGGTCAATTAGGAGCCTAGCTCTCAAAGTTATGGGTATTTACATATGGGCTGTAATTTGCCACTATTCTCTAAATGCGTGTGCAAGTCCCATCATGCTGCTTTCAGTGTGGGTGTGCACAGAGGCGGAACGTGAGCACAATATGGGCATGGCCTAGATTTGTGTGTTTAAATTACAATATATTATAACTAGTGTAAGACACATCTTTGCATTCTTATTTTATAAAGTAAATTATGTACAAACCTCTTTTTATAAAATAGGCCTCAGATCCACACGTGGTAACACACGCTAACTTGCAGGAGATTGTTAAATTGTCCTCTTATATGCTGCCAATCCATCATGTCTTCAGCAGATAATAGCAAAAACATTAGAAGCAGCACTAATTTAAAACACTAATAAAACAACAAGCTTAAGATTATAAAAACATTAAAAAACATCACCTAACCTGAAAGCCACAGACCTGTGAATATGAATCATCCTTAACCTTTTCCCGAAAAGAGGACGAGAATTCCAGAAAACAGGCCCATTGACTTTTATAGCCCTTCATCTCTCCCCAATCTTTATCCCTCTGCTATCCTCCCACACTTTCCACAAGTCAGGTAGTATTAAGAGAGGCCAAGAGAGAATTTGAAAAAAAGCTTGCCCAAGAAGTACAAACTAATATTACAGGTTTTCACAAGTACCCCAAAAGCAGGAAGCCTGCAAAGGATTGAGCTGATCCACTAACTGACCACGCAATAAAAGAAGTGCCAAGAGAGGAGAACGAAATAGCAGAAAAATGGAATAAAGTCCTTGTTTTGTTGTGACACTCCCCCCCCCCCCTCCAATCTTCTCCGCATTTCCTCAACCAGCATTCCTTACGGTTTAGTGCAGAAGTGTGTGCTTGCTAACCAGCGGCTGCGAGGGCAAG
The DNA here is from genome assembly GCA_033557465.1 of Ichthyophis bannanicus. Lineage (NCBI taxonomy): Eukaryota > Metazoa > Chordata > Amphibia > Gymnophiona > Ichthyophiidae > Ichthyophis > Ichthyophis bannanicus. The sequence continues at coordinate 1,157,536,208 of CM066032.1, read as the reverse complement.
CGAGCGTGTGCCTCATTTTTCATACCCTTCAGAAAGAGGCGGGGACCAGGGGACAATGCTTTTGTGCTAGTGTGTGTAGCCCCACTCTTCCGGGTCCTTATTAGAGACTAGGGGCTCACTTAGTTTCACAGTGCATATGATAACAGACAAAAGTGGCATCTCTACACTTTACCAGTACAAACCAGAGTAAGGGTTAGATCTTTCATACACACTTTTCTGGCACACTCTATTTCCCTTTTTTCGGGCTTTGCGATTTCCTCTGGATCTGCACAGGCTGTCTGAGTCCCTAAGGATCCGTCTGTGTACCTGATACTCCAATGATCAAATCTTTCCTTTGTACTTGATTTCTCATCACTTCATGGGCGCCTATGGATTCCTGGATTATATTCTACTTGGGCCTTTCCAAACTCCACACAGATGGCACCCTCAGGAACACTACCTGATGCAGCACTACAAGAACTCCTCTGCATAGTGCAGTCCTCTCCATACACTACAGGATACTAGATAGAGGAGAAAGGCTTCCGAAGGAGATCAAACCTCTCCTCCCCTGCTAGGGGTCAGGAGTGACCTTTTCTTAAGAGAGTCAGGAAACCAGTCTTCTCCTCTCACTCAGAACAAACTCTCTCACACACACACCGACTAGAATATCCTTGTGTTCACCCTGCCAATCCTCAGGCTAGACCACTGTGCTCAGAAAGGACCTTAGCCAGGGCCGGCACAAGGAGATGAGGTGCCCTAAGTGGACCTCATCCCTTGCACCCCCGCACCCCCTGCCACCCCTCTCTAGGATCTACAGAGGCAGCAATAGCCGCAAACAGCCCCACTGCATTTACCTTTCAACTTCGGCACCACGGGGCTGTTTGCTTCTGCCCCCTCCAACTACCTGATGTCAGAAAGGGTGGAAGGAAAGAGCCCTGTGGTGCCGAAGTTGTAAGGTAAACACAGTGGGGCTGTTTGTGGCCATTGCTGCCGCTGTAGATCCTGAGAGGGATGGCAGCGGTAACAATGGGTGCCTCTGGAGAGCCATTGCTCTAGGCGGCCACTTAGTTCACTAATGCTGGTGCCGGCCCTGACCTTAGCAAATGGTTTTGTTTACTCCAGCACTATTTGTATGCTCTCCACTGGGAGAGGACGAACCTTAGCAAAGGATGCAAAGACTCTTTTACACTTGTGACAGTAACGGGCTGTTTTTGTTCCTGCAAAACATTCTGTGCCTAGGCAGTGTTGAACAACCTGGAAAGATAGTTTTATGAGTGCTCAATCCCCAGAACACTCATATAACTGATACCCCTGGCTAGCAGCCTATCTTTGGACACTGTTTTGTAAGGAGATTATAACTGTGCTGGATTCTGGGATTCAGCATGCTGAGGGAAGCTTGCACAGTCAGCAGTTCCTTCCTTGGCCTAGTGACCAAGAAAAGTCCCCTCACAGCACTCATAGCATAGTGCAGTAATTCAGGTTGTTTTTGTTATCAGCCAGATCTCCCTTCAGGGACCAACAGCATCTTTGTGAAGTCATAAGCCCAGGTTGTTCCCTGTTTTACAGTTGTCATTGTCTTGCTGTTACACTGAGTTTTCTTAACTGGTGTCCTCTGTTCTGCGAGCAAACTCATTTTGTATTTTGCATTTTGATGTGTGCCGACCTTTGAGATCTTTTAAGAGGAAAAGTAATGGCTTTTTAAAAATCAAACAGAAAAATATGTTCATATCCAATTTGAACTAGCTGTAAAGAATTCCATTATTTTGTTGAACTTCACAGAGAGAAATTCTTCTCTTGCAGCAAAACATGCTTTGTATGTGGGAGAAATCCCTGCTGGCTCATCACAAACTTGCCTCTGCTCCTACACCCTCCTAGTATCTGCTCTGGAACCCCAGCATCCACGGCTCCTTTGCTAGGTAAAGTGGTAACAAAGCAGAGGATGAAAGAGCCAAAAGCTTCAGTGAAAGCTGCCTGTGGCATGTTCACAGGCCGATGCAGAAACCCCCTACTACAGCCCAACGCTGAAGCTCTAGTGGAAGGTTTCCTAACACAACTCCAACTCAGATGTTTTGCTTATCGATGCTGGAAGCAAACAACATGCAAGAGCCATGCGCAAAAAGTCTGTGCTCAACAAGGATGTGCTAGGCACATCTGCACACGGGTCAGCACGAGCAGCATCTATATTCTGCACACATAAAAACGGTTTGGCACTTGTGCGCATGTGCTGGAATGCTAATATTAAATATTTATGAAGCATTACAAGACATACACAGCGCTGTATGAATGCAAATAAAGACCGTCCCTACAAAGGGACAAAGGTTGGAAATGAGGATAGACTAGGGAAGGGTAAGGAAACACAAGGAACGGGACTGGATCCAAAGGCAACCTCAAAGAGGTGAGCCTTTAATAGAGATTTGAAAAGGGGCAGGGATGAAGCCTGATGCACAGACTCGGTAAGTTTGTTCCAGGTTTAAGGAGCAGCAAGATGAAAGGACTGAAGACTGGAGTTAGCAGAGGAAGAAAAGGGCAAGGAAAGGAGCAAGCCAGTAGAAGAGCGAAGTTCACGAGAAGAGGTGTAGAGGGAGGGGGGAGAGAAGAGATAGTAAAGAGCAGTAGAATAAATGCATTTAAAGGTCAGAAGGAGGAGTTTGAATTGGATATGGGAATGGAAGGGAAGCCAATGAAATTTAATTAATTTAATTAACAGTATTTCTAAACCGCCTTATCTTAATAATCAAGGTGGTATCACAGCAAACAATCGAGTAAAGTGAGTGTGTTATACATGCAGTGAGGGTGAAGTTGAGTGTGTGTTGTCTTGTGTGCTGGATTGGTATGAGCTATGTACAGAGTGGGCTATATACAGTGGTGCAAAAAACATATACATTCATTATTTAGGCAGTATCATGCGCTGTTATACATTTTCTGAGGTTATGTGATGTGTCCATAGTGTTCTATGAACAGCATGGTTTTCAGTTGTTTTCTAAAGTCCTTGAGGTCTGTAGTAGCTCTTAGATCGTCCGGTAGATTGTTCCATATTGTTGGAGCGGCCATGGAGAGTGCTCTGTCTGTTGTGTCCTTGTGTGTGTGTTTGTATTCACTTGGGGTGCTGACTCGGTTGTGTGTATGTTTTCTTCTGGGACGTGAACTGGTGTCTGGTTGTATGAGGGTGTGCAGGCTGTTTGCTGATGTGTGCTGTTTTATCTTAAATAGGTTTATGATTGTTTTGTATCTGATTCGTGCATGGATTGGAAGCCAGTGTAAGTCCTTTAAGGTGGGTGTGATGTGCTCCTGTCGTGCGGTTCCTGATATGATTCGTGCTGCTGTGTTTTGTGCCAGTTGGAGTGGTTTGAGGGTTTGTTTCGGTAGTCCAAGGTATATCGGATTGCAGAAGTCCAGTAGTGGGGTTATCAGTGCTTGACAGACGGTACGGAAGTGTTCTGGGGCGAGGAGCGGTTTTAGTCTCCTGATGATTCGCATCTTGTAGTAGGCTTTTTGGATTGTTTTGTTTATGTGAGGCTTGAGATTGAGTTTGTTGTCCAGAGTAACTCCGAGGTATCTCACTTCTGATCTTATTGGTATGGTAGTGCTTTGTATCATTATATTTGGTGGGTGTATGAAGCTTTGGTTCCGAGTGATGATTAAAGCTTCGGTCTTGTTGTAGTTTATTGCGAGGTTGTTGTTTTGACACCAACTCGCCATTTGGGTGAGGCAGTCTGTTATCTTGGAGAAGTCCGGGTTGTCGATTGATATCGGGGTGTATATCATGATGTCGTCTGCATATATTGTGTATTGAATGTCTTTCTCTTTCATGATGTTGCATATTGGTTGGATGTAGATGTTAAATAGGAGTGCTGAGAGTGCGGATCCTTGAGGTACTCCTTGTTGGACATTTATGGGTCGGGAGGTGTTGTGTCAAATGACTTGAGAAGAGGGGCTATATGAGAAAAACAAGGCTGGTGAAAGATTAGTAGTGCAGCAGAGTTTTGAATAGACTGAAGGGGAGCGAGATGACTCAGAGGGAGACCAGCAAGAAGGATGTTGCAGTAGTCGAGGCGGGAAATAATTAAAGAATGGACAAGTGTTTTTAGTAATGTTTTCAGAGTGGAAGGGACAAATTTTGTTAATGTTATAGATGAAGAAACAACAGTTTTTGGCAATCTATTGGATATGTTAGGAGAAGGAAAGGGAAGAATCAAAATTGACATCAAGGTTACAGGTGAAGAAACAGGAAGTAAAAGAGTATTATCAAGAGAGATGGAGAAAGGGGGAAAGGGAGAGGAATCTTTAGGGGTGAAGATAAGAAGTTCAGTTTTGTCCATGTTAACTTTCAACCGGCGGTGAAACATCCAGATGGCAATGTCGGAGAGACAGACAGGGATACAGGCCTGCAATGCCGGAGAAATAACAGGTGTAGAAAGACAGATCTGAGAGTTATCTGTGTGAAAATGGTACTGAAATCCATTGGAAGAGAGGAGATCACCAAGGGACTGGGTGTAGAGAGAGAGGTTCTGCTCACAATAATATAAGCAGCAATATTATTCTGCACAGAATAATGTTTAAGCGCCAGATATCATTGCAGAACATGTACCTAACATTGTTCAAGCACACCTACCCTGGCATTTCTTTTTCACCACTGCCTTCAGCAAAGCCAGAAAACAGTAGCAGGTGCTGTACACTTAAAAAGCACATTTTACAATGGGACGTCCAAGTGCAATTTGGATCGTCAAAGCCAGAATGTCTGAAAAAAAAAGCAGGCACTTGCAAGTTCAGGCACGATTTCAGAAACATGGACGTGCTGGATATGGATGGATGCATAGATGTCCCCAGAATAGCATTTCAGAACATGGATGTCTAATAGAATAATGGTTAAAGTAGTGCGTTGGGAGCAGGATGGCTAGGGTTCAAATTGCAGTGATCTTAAACTAGTTACTTAACCCTCCATCTTTCTGTACACTCTCTGGATGTTTTAAAGCCAAAACAAGCACGTTCCTGATACCTATTTGTGCCTGCAACAGGTCTAAACATGGACATGCCTGCAGATGAGTCTGTCATTCCTGAAATCGAATGAGGACGTGTAAATCCATCGCACCTCCCCAGACACGCCCCACCATACCTCCTTGCCTACTTGGAAGTCCCTGCACTCAGACATCATCTGTAGAATGGCTTTGGAGATGTCCTCATGATTTTGATGTCCAAGTCCATGTCTTCAGATGTTCTAAATCACAACTAAGCCTTTCAGAATGACCACCTTAAGATAGAGAAGAAACAAGAAAAAATTCCTCTCCAACACAGACCCATGAGCTAACCCTTTATGTCTCACATTAAAATCTCAGCATTGAGCTCAGCCTTCTGGTCCTCAACATATCTCTCTGCATCCACGCTACATAGCTAAACGCTTTATCATCATAGATTTAAATGTGCTGTGCATGCAGCCTGCTCAAGGCTTTGTGCAGTTAGCTCACATGCAAAATTCCTTCCTGCATAGGCAGCACACATAATTGTGTGCAAAACTTGAGCTAACGCTTGCGCAAAGCTTTGTGCTTTACTTCATTGACCTCTCTGTGGCTTGTGAATGTTTTGGAACAGGGCGCGCATTAAGTGAACGACACCTTGTTTCTCATCTGAGATTACTGCTCACCCCCTCTCCTATCCCCTTTTACCACACTGTACTGGAAGAGGCATCCTGTAAATCCTGTACAGTCTCTCAAAGAATCAAATTCAAAGCCATCTTGACTATATTCAAGATTATAACCAACATTTCCCCTATATTTCTGACCTCATTAATTCATACCCAATGGGAAAATAGAAGTAGGAGGGAAAACATGAGAAACCTACTAGCCACACCAATGGAGTCAAGAAAAACAAACCTATCAACCACAAACAGAGTCTTCTCATTGTACGCACCGACCCTCTGGATCTCTTTACCTAACTACCTAAGAGAGATAAAAGATCTTTTCATATTCAGGAAAAAGCTCAAAACTGCACTGTTCTCTGAAGCATACCAAATAATAATTGACAGTCAAGACTCAACAAACCAGAACAGTAACTCAACCATCAAGTAAAGTAACCCTCAACAATGAACCCTCCATAAAATTTACCCTTTAATGTGAATAGTTGGCTGTTACATACCATACTACAGGCAGAGTTTGTTGTAATAAAGTTTCCTGTTAATTTGTACTAAACTTGTATATATGTTCCATGTTCTATGTAAACTGCGCAGTGCAGTAAGAGTTAAGTTATCTGTAAACCGCCTTGATTATATGGTAAAGTGGTATATAAAATAAATAAATAATCCCTTGGCAGCCGTGCTCTTCTAGGGCATTGAAACTGAAAAGCAGATACAATTCAGCATTTGGATTACAAACTCTTGGGCTTCTTCCTTTCCCCAAGAGACAGAAGACACATGCCCTGGGGAAATATTTCGAAGCAGGCATGCGTGTATTTCTAAACGACGTTTGTATTCCTTCTTGATAACCTGCAGGAAATCCCCTTTTATCAGATCTGGAGTGGATGTCAGAGGAACCTTCACTGCACCTTCACTCTGGAGCGGTTCAGCCTGAGCACGGTGGAACTGGTCTGCAAACTCTGTGTGCGACAGGTGGAAGGCGAGGGACAAATCTTCCAGCTGAACTGCAGCGCATCAGAGGTAAGTTCATGCACCATCTGCCACCATGCAGAGCAATCAGACCCCAGAACTGTACTCGGGTTTCCCTTTTGCTCTAGTCTGACCCTCGGATGGTGGTTCAGGCAAGTCTGAATGGTGACTCCTTGGCAGATCTACTGTGAATTCTGGATGCTGAATTTGTTACCGGAGGATGTAGTAAAGGCTGTTAGTGTAGCTGGGTTTAAAAAAGGTTTGGACAAGTTCCTGGAGGAAAGGTCCATAAACCATTATTAAGAAGGGACCAAGGATATTAATGCTTGACCCAGTACAAGCAATGTGGAACCTGTGTCTTTTGCGGAAACTGCTAGATACGTACGACCTAGATTGGCCACTGTTGGAAACAGGATACTGGGCTTGATGGACCTTGGTCTGACCCAGTATGGCATATCTTATGTTCTTATGTTCTCCGTAATGGGAAACATTTAGGGATCTCAGTCTACTCCATTTTTCAGGATACATCCTCTGTGTAAGGCGGCGTAGCGGCTTATTTCCCAGGCCTGATGTAAGATCAGAAATCAGAGCAGAAGAGAGACAAGGGGACTAGTATAGTTGACAGACAACTGTCAAAAGAGATGATTAGGAATGTGAAAACCAACAAGATTTTATTTTATGGTGCAGGTTATGCGACTCTTGTTTTTGTTTTTATTTCATTTCTAAGGGCAATATTTTGAGTAGTACTTACTATTGCTCATCAGTATGCTCTGTCTCCCTAGTAGGGCAAAAGTTTTGAAAATTCCGTGTGCAGTATCTTAAAATTCTGCATGCTTTATTAGAAAATCTTTGTGCGGAATTCCCCCATCATAAAGCTTAACTCCTCCTCTACACCTGAAATTTCCTCTGCCTTTTTTCCTCCTTAGCTCTCTTGATCCATTAACAGTTCTGTCCCCAACCCATCCTTGCCCAAACCCCAGCTTTTTCTCTCTCTCTAACTTCTAGCCCCCAATCACCCACAAAACACCAGCAACTCCCATCTCCAGCCCCAGCAACCCCCAAAACACCAGTATCCTATCTCAAGCTCCCAGCAAAACCAACCAATTCACCAGCCCCCATTTCCTAGTCCTAGTCCAATTCACAAGCAGCCCTTCTTCCTGCCACAGCAAACCCCCAAAACAACAGCAGCCCTTCCTGCTCTCAACCAGCCACCCACCCAGACTCACCAGCAGCCCTTTCCTGTCCCCAACCAGCCCCCCACTAAAATCCCTTTCCTGCTCCCAGCCAGTCCCCCCCCCCTCCAGCCTCACCAGCAGCCCTTTCCTGCCCCCCAGTCAGCCCCCCCCAACTCGCCAGCTGCCCAGTCACAGCATCACAGCCACAGGAGCCCTACCATTTGCTCTCGCAGCTGCACTAGAGTTCAAAGCTGGCATATTTTCAAAGGTACAGGAAGTACACCTTTCAAAACGTGCCGGCATTAACTGTAGTGCAGCCGTGGGAGCAAACGGAGGTGAACCTGCAGCTGTGCTGCCGCTAACAGTGAGGCAGAGTCAGGTGCTCTTAAAGCCTGTGCTCCCGATTCTGCTTCACTGTCTGGCTGGCCAGTTCCTGCGCAGAATTTTCCCAGGAGTAAATAGCGCCCACTATAGACCACATGGGAAAAAAAATAAAAATTTGGGAGGGGGGTTTCCTGTCATTTTGGGTTAAAAATGGGAAATGTCATTAATATTTCTCATGACATTTCAAACAAACCCATATCCCTAGGGCTTTTGATTTTAGGTTTTAACCAATTAACCCTGATAAAATACCCAAGTGCAAAACCAAAAGAAAAATAGGGATTTATTGGTTAAACACCAGAAAAGCCCCACTTCTCCTAGTCATCTTACGCCCTTGCCCTTGCCTGCCTTGACTTCTCGGCCCTGTTCCTGGGCTTTTCTATGCTGACAACGCCTCAGCTGCACAAATATACGTCTTTGATTCCACCGGAAAAGGAAACCAGGAATGTCACTACGCCACAAAAACATTAATGAACACTGCTTTTATGATTTCTTGCATGAACCCCGGGTAGCTGTTAAATTAACACCTAAGAATAGAAGCTGTAGGGATAGATAAGGCACAAGACTGAAGCACCTTCGTAGAAAACAGTGATAGAACAAGCAGGTTAAAAAGGAGGCCAAGTGAGATTCATTCAGCGGCAGCATAAGGAAATCTGAGGAAGGGTGAGGGCTACATAAAGTGGCCTCCCAGTAGAGATGGTGAAGGTAAAAACAGTCTGGGATAAATACAGAGATCCTTGGTTGTGGGTAAAGTTAAACCCAGATATCAAATCTGGTGTGACATACGGCAATATCAAGAGAAAAGGACAAAAAGAGGTCCTGCAGCCTTGATCTGCAGTCATTCACACAGGATGAAACACTGTGGAAATTGAAAGCAGTAGGTAGATTAAACTGACTGTATGCCTGCCATCGCAACATGAAATGACAGAAGTGTGATTCAGAGTCATTTGCTATGGTTTTGCTGATGTGTTCTGCTGGTCTGTTAGAGCTCAGAGGTTGCATCTCATAGACCTGAAGGACAGATAAGAAGTAACCTGCTCTTGAGAAGAGGAGGCAGGAGCGTCATGCTAAAATATAACAAGGAAAGTAATTAGCTCTTTTTCTTCAGCGTGCACGGAACAGACCAATAAAAGATTTAGATGTGGAAATCCACAGGTGCTCCTGTCCCAAACAAGTAAGATTTGGGTGGACATCTGTAGACCACGCACAGAAATCCACCACATTCTAGGTTGTAGAGCCTCCTCTCTGGATCCACGGCAGTGCAATGTGCTTCCATTTGGGAGCTTTGATACAGAGGTTATTCCTACGAGTCTCCTGGATGCTTTTCAGTGCATCTTCTGCCATCTGATCAACACAGTAATAATCTAGACAGAGGATAGAATAGTGATAACTAGGCATGTTGTTGTTGTTGTTAAGTGCCGTCGAGTCGGAGTCGACTCATGGCGACCCTCTGGATAGCTATCCTAAATTGTGTTCGGTCTTCAGTCAGGCGGCTCATTGACGACAGACTGGTACCCGTAGCTGCTGTTATTGTAGCGATCCATCTCATTGCTGGCCTTCCTCTTTTGCGTTGACCTTCTATCTTGCCAAGCATGATGTCTTTCTCTAATGATCTCTCTCTTCGCATGATGTGTCCGAAGTATGAAAGCCGAAGTCTTGTCATCTGAGCTTCTAAAGAAAGCTTAGGTTTGATCTCCTCTAGTACCGACTGGTTTGTTCTTCGGGCAGTCCATGGTATACACAGTATTCGCCGCCAGCACCATAATTCAAAGGCATCAATTTTCTTCCTGTCTGTCTTTTTCACTGTCCAGCTTTCACATCCATATGATGTTATTGAAAATACCATGGCTTGAACAAGTCGAATCTTTGTATGGAGAGACACATCTCTGCTCTTGAGAATCTTATCTAGGTCTTTCATAGCCATTCTGCCAAGAGCAATGCGTCGTCTGATTTCTTGACTGCTTGTTGCTTCTTTATTGATAGTTGATCCAAGTAGGTTAAAGTTGTTCACATTTTCAATTTCTTCTCCTTCAACGATGAACCTGTTGATTATGCCAGTTGTCATGATCTTTGTCTTCTTTACATTAAGGTGCAGGCCCATTTTGAGACTATGTTCTTTGATTGTGAGAAGCAAATGTTTCAGATCATCTTCGCTTTCAGCCAGTAATGTGGTATCATCAGCATAGCGAAGGTTGTTGATGAGTCTTCCACCAATCTTCACACCTCTGTTGTCTTCATACAGTCCTGCTTCTCTGATGATTTGTTCTGCATATAAATTAAACAGGTAGGGGGAAAGTATGCAGCCTTGTCTTACACCTTTGCTTATTTTAAACCATTCTGTTTCTCCTTGTTCCGTTCGAACTGTTGCTTCTTGATCAATGTACAGATTACGCAAGAGAACGATCAGGTGTTTTGGTATACCCATGCTTCTTAATGTGGCCCAGAGTTTCTCATGGTTTACACAGTCAAAAGCCTTGCTATAGTCGATAAAGCACAAATAGATATCCTTTTGGTATTCTTTAGTCTTTTCAAGGATCCATCTCACATCCGCAATGATGTCTCTCGTTCCTCGCCCTTTCCTGAACCCTGCTTGCACTTCAGGTAGTTCTTGTTCTAGGTATGGCTGTAGTCTCTTTTGAATAATCTTCAGTAGAATCTTGCTGGCATGTGGGATCAGAGCGATTGTGCGATAATTTCCACAGTCAGTTGGATCACCTTTCTTTAGTATTGGTATAGGCAAAGTAAATTAGAGAAACATCCAAGGGTTCATTCTAGAGTTGTCTACGTTAGAATACAGATAACAGATTCATTTAAAAATAGAGGAAACATTACGGTAACTCTAATGAAGCGAATTGCATTGTTCATGTCATAGTACTTTAGAATCCTGCATGCAGACTATTATAGAAATCAATGTCTGTGTAATTCCATGGAATTTGTATCCCTCTATTATTGTGGGCTGCTTTACATCGTCTATGGATTTTCTCTTTCTTTTTTTCTTATTGTTTTTTTCTTGGATGATGTATGGTGGAAGTTGTATATTTCTTGATCTGTTCTTTCAGATTGTAAGCTTTGAAAATCTTATTAAAAAAGAAATCAATGCCACTCATAGTCATCTGTCAGTACTTACCAGTTTCAAGCAGTCATGTTTTCCCTGCAAAATGTCATTGTAATACTATTACAGCTAACTTGTGAGGCTAATGTATGTGTTGCTTTTGGGTCAGATATAGGAAAATAACTATTCATTTGCTGATACAAGAGCAGAGAAGAGTGTGTCTGAGTCAAGTTTTGGGTCAAGTTGAAGGGCTTGTCTTCTCAGCCAACTGCAGCTCTCATGCTTTCTTTGTCCAATTTGTTATTCATCATAGACTAGTCTCTCTAGCTCAGTTTTCAAGGTTAGGAAATCAGTACTGACTTTATTATCATAGATAAGGCCGTATGCTGCTGTGTTATTTATATGCTTTATTTACAACTTTAAATAGATGTTTCACCATGGGATTCTCATTAGTAACTTGCACATCCAACACATAGCCCCCTTGCACAACTTAATCCAAAGTGTAATACGAACACTAACATTCCCCAGACCAAGCTATGCTGACCCTCTATGGTCCAAACTATAGCCTATGAACGTTAAACAGCAATCTTACAGCCAACTCTCTGAAAACATTTAGCTGCCTTGTCTGTCTTTACATGGAACAGATTTTAGTCTTAATATTATTATTTTTATTATTTTTTATTTTTTATTAATATTGTCATATATTTTACATGAGCATCATTCATTGCAATCAAAAATATGCCTTTGCATTGACACCAAAATTCATAAAAACATTTGTAACCCACAACTGCACATGCAACCAAACAGGCGTTGTAAACTCTAACCATCTAATATTACAAAATATCCAAGGGAGACAAATTCTTCCATTTGCTATCCATCCAGGGTGATGACCCTGTATGTACGTATGCATTTATTTATACAATTTTTATATCATCTTGTGCAGAAATGGACATTCAAAAAGGTTCACGCTGTAAATAAAATAACAAATTAAAGGAAACAAAAAGAAATAAGATATTTTATTTAATGCTGATATTAATTTTTATAACAACCACCTACTTTTCCACGGGGAATAAAAATGTCTTTATCCCTTTTCGGTACATCAACAGATGTCTCTCATAATGCAATAGCACAGGCAAATCATTCCAACACAATGGACTCTCTACACTAAAATCTTCACAACACCACAGTGTCTTTTGGATAAGGGAAATTCTAGGGACTTCTAAATAATTGCCCTATGATGATCGTAATGATGTCTTAGGTATATAATTTTATAATCTACTTTTCAAATGCAGAGCTCTGGAATTTCTTATCACCTTAAAAATGAAAACCAATAATTTTAAAAATAGATTTCTTCTGAACCGGTAACCAGCGTAATCTCCTCGAGAGAGGACAGACACTTTCATACTCCCTACCTCCTAATAAAAGTCTGCTATTGAATTTTGTGCCACCTTCACCAATCCCAAATACAATATATTACAATAAAAATATTCAGCAACAATGATTAAACCACTGTATATCACTCCTTCTCCCCTAAAAATGGTTTAAGCTGATAGACTAATTTCACTTTTTAATTACTGATCTGGTTACACTGGCAATCTGGAGTGGAGGAGTGGCCTAGTGGTTGAGGCAAGGTACTTCAGGCCAGAAGGTCGGGGGTTCAAATCCCACTAGAGGACAGCAACCTTGGGCTGGAAGGACTGGGGTTTCTAGTCCCACAGGTGCTCCTTGTGGTCTTGGGCAAGCCACTTAACCCTCCATAGCCCATGTTCCCTGTAAAATAGTTATCTCCAAGTTATAATGCCCTGTTCAATGTAAACTGCACTGATGCAGAATAGTGCGGTATATAAGAGAATGTAAATAAATCTGCCCACTTCCTATTCACTCTTTCTCTATAATTATTCCCAAGAAGTGAATTGTCTGTACCCAAGGAATCTTCACATATCAATAGAGAGTAATATATCTAAATCAGATCTCTCTACCCCACCCATGCCTAAACAAACTGTTTTTGCAGTATTTAAAACCAAGTCCCTACCACTTCCAGACAACTATTAAGACGTTCCTCTTCCTATCGCCCCCAAAGTCAGTAACTGAATGCCGTCACCATACATAAATATCTTCACTCCATAACTATGTACCAATCCTCCCTAGTGGTTGGAGATAAATAGTAAAAGAAAAAGAGGACAATCCTGTTTCACGCCCCAGGACCAAAAATATTTTTAAGACCAACACCTCTCATATCTAACCATAAAACACCTTTCTCCAAGAAAAGATTTTATCCACATTAATACTTTCCTTCCAAGACCTAACTGTCGGCAGTGCTCAACACATCTGCTTCTACCAAGTTGAATGTCGCTGACAAGTCCAGGGGTAACAATAATACTGGAATGTTTTTATCAAAATAATAGTAGATGCAGTCCATCATTGCAGCCAATAGTATTTCATTTCCATTACCAATTTGAAAACCACCTTGTTCCTCATCCAACAAATTATAATCCTACAAAAATCTGCCACTCTGAAACAAACCTCCTTTTTCTCCTTTTATGGATACAACCCCTCCTTTCATTCACTTGGCGGAAGTTATTTGCTTACCCTGGGACATCCAGTGCTTGCCCCGGGATTAGCAATGTGGAACCTGTGTGCCTTTTTGGGAACCTGCCAGATACTTGCGACGTGGATTGGCACTTTTGGAAACAGGATATTGGGCTTGATGGACCTTTGTCTGACTCAGTATGATATTTCTTATGGTCCATAAATAAAGCTATCCCTGTATCTCACAGCTTGTGGCCTCAAGCCACATGGCAGCCTACCATGTTTATAGTTGAATCTGTCTGTGAAATTCAAAGAGGCACCACAATGGATGTTCCCAAATGTCCTGGGCTCAAAGAATAGTTTATTTATGGGTTCGCTCTGAAAATCCTCCAGAAACGATAGGGTTGTGAACTACTCTTTACCCAGCAAAGGCATGATAGTAAAAAAAACAACAAAAACACCTTACAAGGTCCTCATCATTTTTCTCAGTAACCCTCATGTTCACAGTATGTTTGCACATACGGGGATGAGCACTCTAAAGGCACTGCACTTTATTATCTATGGTCGAGCGGAAAGGTTCATGCTCCCAAGAAAGTACTCCAAAAAAGGAAGTTCTTATTGACTTTAGGAAGAGCAGAAAGATGACACCAGAAAGTTACTGACTCTATAAGGCCTTTCATTGTGTCATTACTTTTTTTAGCATCTGCTAGGCTGTGGAGTGTAAAATTATATATTTATCTGGGGATGCCATCACATTAAAACCAGATGGTGCCATAACTATCATAAACAATTATTGCAATAACTGCTGTAGAGGGGTAATTGTTTTAGTTTCATATAGGGAGCAAGGGAAGGAATTAGCAGGAGCATATGAATGTTATGTCCCAGCTTGCTCACTCTCAGCTGCTTTTCTATGCCATGGATATTTCACGGAAGACACAACTTATTATTGCTCTGTCAAGATCACCTCTTTGAGGGAGCAATATCACTATTAGCAAGAGCACAGGCCAAGGGAGTTTAGAATTGATTGGCAGTCCTAGGTTCATAAAAATGTGCATTGTCCTGGTGCTATTATGTGACTTGCCCATAATGCAGCATTTCAGTAGCCAAATCAGTCCTGTCTGGGTTGGGATTCTTTCTACTGGATCAATGTAGCATACCAACATAGTGGATGATAGGCAAACAAGGACCAAGTTCCCAGTTCAAACTGCCCAGTATTACCTGTCTACACTGCCAAAGATATGCCTTAGCTGCCAGCGATAGAGTATGGCTACCTGTGGGATATCATTTCTTATCCAAGACAATTTTCATATTCCTCCTTTGTCTTCCACCCTCTTGGGTTGCTGAGAATGTAATATCTCCCTTTTTTTCATTTCACACCCAAGATCCCTCCCTTCCTTTGTCCAAGCACAATGTCCTAGAAGAAACCAACAGCTATCAACACCATCGACATGGCTATTACCTGAATGTGTAGCCTCCCAAGGCTCTGTGGTCTTTCTGGAGCGTGCCCTGCCACCACCAGCCTGCTTAACACAAGTAGTCTGTAGCCTGCCAGATAGATCCGATTGCTTGAGTGCTCGTGTTTCTGCTAGGATTTATAGCTGTTACTGAACTTACATCCTACCAGACCAACCCAGCTGCTAATTAATTCTTCAGGTCTAACTTCAGCCATTTGTACCTAAGGATCCTCTATGTTTATCCCAGTCTCAAAGTCGGTTGCTGTCTCAGCCTTCACCATCTACTCTGGAGAGGCATTCTAAACATCCGCTATCCTTTCCATGGAAAGCCATTTCTTAACATTCCTCCTTTAGTGTAGGGCTTCCCATGCTTATCTTGGGGACCCCATAGCCAGTTAGGTTTTCAAAATACAATGAATGTGCATGAGGTAAATTTGTCTATACTGAGTTTCCAATGTATTCATATATCTCCAGGAACAAGCAGGAATGAGTCTTCACATATGGTTACGTCAGTACCGACGGAGTCCGCGCGGGAACGCTTCCCAGTGTCCAATCAGAAAGCTTTTGGAAGCATCCCAACATGCCTGCGCGCTGCCTTCCCGCCTTCCCAACTGCCTCTCCTCAGTTTTCATTTTTCCGCGGAGCCAGCAGGACGTTCTCCTGTCACCGCAGAAAATTCTTCTTTTATTTTTTAGTTTTCTTGTGGTCGCGGCTGCCTTCCTCGACGCCACCGGTACCGCCGGTGTTTCTTTCTTATTTTCTTTTAAAATTTTCCTTAAGGAATATAAAATTTCTTCTTAGTGTTCACGGTTCTCAGGCCTTCTAGGCCTCTCCATTTTTCCTCATGGAACCGCCAGCCATTTTCCCCAGGAAATGCACAAACTGTGGCGGTACAACTTTATTTTTAGACACTCACAATTGGTGTCTAACCTGCTTGGGTCCTGACCATTGTCCTCCGGAGCCTTCGGGCACCAGTGCTGTGAGAAGCAGTTTTCAACATCGAGTTTCCCTCGACACGCGGTCCCCTTCCAACTTCAGGGCACCGACTATATCTTCTTCTACACAGAATCAGGTAACCCAAAAACAGTCTATTAAGACTAGCCAGTCCTCGAGCGGCAGTTCTCATGCACAGCATAGAGATGCCTCCGGCCTTGCCCTTGAGAATCCACTGGTTTCAAAACCCCGGTGGGAGTCTTCGGCCTCCAAAGCCTGTGTGGGGTTTCAGGTTGTTCCTGAGGTTCACCCCTCACAGAACATACCTGAGCCATGTCCGGTGGTGGCATCCGCTTCGAGCGGTACCGATACCCCAGCATCGGCACCGGTGTTGAATGAAATATTCCTCACTGAGGATCGTCGTCTAGCGTCTCCGGTACCTACGGGGCCGGTGGATATGCTTCAGATCGATTTCACAGTATCGGTATCGACACCGATACGCGTTCCGACGTCGGTACCCTCCAGACGTGCATCGATAGACTCGCTTCCTTCGATGCCGAGTCTAGAATCGATCTCCAGTCTGGAGGACTGGGTACCGATTCGTCTTGGTACCGACTCCCGTCGGAACCGAAGGCTCAGTTCCAATACCTCGGATCCGCAACCCTCGGTTCCACCGATACTGTTAGAGTTGCCACCGGCTGGTTTTCTTCCTCCGGCATCAGATTCGGTACCGAGATCGGTACCGACATCCACAGTACCTTTACAGTCGGTACCTTCCATGCTTCACTCATCAGGGTCGCTTCCCTCGATGCCGAGTCTGGAATCGATTCCAAGCATGGACGATATGTTACCGACTGTTGCTGGTTCTGTCCTCCAGTACCAGCGACTACTATCTAAGGATCCCATTCTGCACCATTCAGGATCTTCTATTCCTTTATACTGGAATAGATCCCTTGGTGCCAATGCTAGTTCTTCATCAGATCTAGTCTATCCAGGGGGAATTCCCTCCAGGGATCTTTCTTTCCAGACTTTCCTCCTGGATATGGCAAAATCACTTACCATTCCTGTCCCTGGACAAGATCCTACACAAGGGAGTACAGAATACCTCTCTGTTCCTAACGAAGCAAAGGAAAATATAATGCTTCCTTTGCATCATTCTTTGCAGGATCTCCTTCTATGAATGTGGGAATCTCCTTTAAAGGTACCCCCACTTTCCAGAGCAACTGATCTCCTATATCAGGTGCCCCCCTCTCCAGGGTTTCAAAGGACTCAGCTTCCTCATCATTCCATTGTAGTGGAATCAGCATTGAGGCGAGTGAAGAGTACTAAAAAGCACTCTTCTTGTCCGCCAGGTCGTGAGTCTAAGACACTAGATGCCTTTGGACGTCAAACCTTCCAGACCTCCATGCTTTCAGCAAGGATTCTCTCATATATATTTTATATGGGTCTATCTCTTGAGGAGATCACAAAGCAATTACATCTTTTGACTCCTTTTCTTCAGGAGCCCAGATGTACAGATTACTCCTCACTAGTTAGTCATATTCAGAATATCTCTAAGTTCCTTACTCGTGCTACCCTAGACTCCTTTGAGTCTGTTAACAGGACTTCTGCTATAGCTATAGGGGCACGATGTAGAGCCTGGCTTCAGGCCTCAGACTTGGACAAATGGGCACAGGAAAGACTGGGAAATACTCCTTGTACTGGAGAGAATCTCTTCAACAGGGAGTCTTTACTTCAGGTTACTCAGTTCTCCACTGACTTTCCTTTTTCCAGAGGCTGCTCTGCGCCTTCTTCTTTCCCAGTAGGTAGGAAATGTCCTACCAAACTTTCAACCCCTAAGGGGAGAAGGTTTTACCCATCATCTGCCCATCATTCAGATGTCCCTAAACAGGGGAAACATCGTTCTAGTCTGAGCAATCCACAACCTCAACAGGGTCAACAAACCCAGCAGTCGCAGGGTTTTAAATAGATCATTGCCCCTTTGTTTGGGGGGTTGGGATGGCAGTCTGCTTCTTTTCACTTGAAGTATCTGCACTAATTTTATCCTAACCTACTTAGATATCTCTTCATGAGACATCTTTTCTTAAGAATCTTCATGATGATCATGCCCATACTTAACAGATTTTCCTCTTCCTCTTGGAGGAGAGGGAGAGGTAACAACTATCAATAGACAGTTGTTTCCATCTACTGGCATGTTTCATCTCACCTGTCGGAGATTTCCTCCATAGTTGGTCTCCTGCAACTCTATCTTACCTCCCTCTTACTACAACATTTGCTTTGTAAGAATGACTTTTTATACGGGTAAGCCCCTATGGTCCTCTACCTCTTCTACCGGGGGATTCTCCCTTCTGGAGTTGTCTCCCCCTTGTTACCTTAGGGCAGCTCCTCAGACAGTAGGAAGTCCTACCATGTCTGTTGGTTTTTCCTTTTTCCCAATCTACAGAGTAGGGGAAAGAAATTCTCTATGCTGCCCTCATAGTTGCTGCAGATGCGAAAATTTCTAGTGGTTACGCCACAGGTTTTGTTCACTACACAACCAGGGCTTCCTCTCCATTAGCAATCCTCCTAACCTCAGTACTAAGTCCCAAACAGGTTATCAACCTCGTTGGGAAACCCTGTTTCACAGTTTGGTTAGGTTATCTTCTATTCTTTGCCCTTTGTCCTTGGCAGAATAGTTGGTTACCTGCTGGTTGTCCACATTCCTCACCAGGTATCGTCCACAGCCAGCTTTTCTTCTAACCAACCTGCAGCATGCTCTCTGCAACTCTACAGCGTAGCTTTGCACTATGGGCCCTTGCTAGAGAGCATCAATATCTTGCCTAGCAGATAACCCCAGATGGTTTAAAAGGGTTTCCCCCAGTCATATTCATGCCTGGTAGGTATTCTACCCTTTCCATCTTATCTTAAATCTCTGTTAAGGCATAAGCCTCAGGCTTTTCATTTCCTGAAAGCCTAAAAGAGGGGCCAACTCCCTGGCTTGGTCCATATTGCCTGGGATTTTTCCCATCAGGGATAAATTTTTTTCTGGCAACTATAGGACATCTAATACCCATCTTGCCCTCATAGGCGGATCGCTAAGGTATCTTCCTCTAGTAGCCTCCTCTATCCAATCTCCATACCACAATTCTGGAGATATCTGGACTTCTGGTCTGCAGACTAATGTTATCCTCTGCCATTTTAGGTAGGCCCTCCTGGTTATTCAACAGCTCAAATTCTACAAAGAATTAAGCCACCCCTTTGTCAAGGACAACCTTCCTCTGACTATAACAGTCATAACCAGGAGGAGAGGATTTTTTCCTGTTTATCTACTCAAGTAGGTATCAACCTTCCTGTTGTCAGAAGAATCTCCCTCTCTCCCTATAAGGGTGATGGGGATCTTTGAACATCTCTCCATCCATATACCTGGAGACATGTCTCCCTATGCTGACCTATTCTTCTGGGTATATATATATATATATATAGATATAGATATAGATATAGATAGATAGATAGATAGATAGATACAGATATATACTATCTATATCTATCTGTGTGTCTTCTGCCCATATATATATATATATCTCTTATGGATATATGCATATATGCCCTATATGTGTATATATTTCTGTATATATATATATGTATATACATATATATATATTTATAAGCATATGAGATATATTTTTAGATAGATCTGTATCCATCTACTTATCTATCTATCTATTAGGTTCGGATATCCTTACATTCTATATGATCCTGACAGATGGGCACTACCCCTATCAATGCTGTTCCGGCATATTTAGGGGACTACACCTATAACCACTTCCTGTGGTAATTAATAACCCTTTTCTTTACCTTAATCTTTTTGGTTTAGGTACTCCTGAAGCTCTCCATGTATCTTCTCTTTCCTAGGTGACCCCATTTAGGAAAGACATTGCGGAGCTTCAGTTGCTCTAAAGCTTAGTGCTTCTGAGTCTGTTCTTACTTTCTTATCAGATACAAGGGTCTCCATACCCTTTCTCCCTATATGGACTGATCCAACCCCAGTCCAAATAGGTCAGACTCATTTTTGCTCTTAAACCAAAACGGCTTAAGCTTTAATTCAATAGTACCTTCTGCGTCTCTGATGAAGCTCTACTTTTTATACTACCCCAGTTTTTTCCCCTGGGGCTATTTTTTCTAACCCTGAAGGGTTCTGGCCTCCACTTGTTTTTGGTCTACTTAGTTACCTCTACTTTACAGTGAGGTACCCCTTGAGCATATTCACTGGCTCTTTTATCAGATCCATATGGAGCTCAGTGCACCTGTGCAATGCCAACAAGGGAGGTCCAGATCACAATATTTTACTACTAAATGCCCTCGATACAGGGTCTTCCCTTTTGAAGCCCTGTTCTAGCCAGCTGTTCTACAGCTCCTTTTCTATATTCAACTCCTGCCCTCCATCCCCAGGATGCCTGAGGTCCTGAGGTATAGCATGGCTCGTTCTAGACTTGCAACATGCTAGGACTCCCTCCGGGCATATGAGCTGGGGAGTCCCCATATGTGAAGACTCATTCCTGCTTGTTCCTGGAGATAGCACAGTTACTTACCTGTAACAGGTGATCTCTGGGAACAGCAGGAATAAGTCTTCACAACCCACTCACCTCCCCTAGGAGTTGCTTTTCTCTATCTCTATCTTTCCCTTCCTTGCTTCGCTCTCTTTCTTTGTCTCAGCTGTAAAACTTAACTGAGGAGAGGCAGTTGGGAAGGTGGGAAGGCAGTGCGCAGGCGTGTTGGGATGCTTCCAAAAGCTTTCTGATTGGACGCTGGGAAGCGTTCCCGTGCGGGCTCCGTCGGTACCGATATACTCATATGTGAAGACTTATTCCTGCTGTTCCCAGAGATCACCTGTTACAGGTAAGTAACTGTGCTTTATCTCTTGTATTTTCATTGTGGATATCCTGAGGGGAGGGGGAGAATTATAGACACATTTTAGTACCGTCATATAAATGCACAAGAGGTGGTCCTCTTTCAATGGGAAAGAAGCTTCAAAGCGAAGGATCATAGGATGAGGATGAAAGGGGGTAGACTCAGGAAAAATCTAAGAAAATATTTCCTAATGCAAAAGGTGATAAATGCTTGGAACAGCCGCCTAGCAGAGGATGTAGAGACAAGAACTTTATCTGAATTCAAGAAAGCATGAGAAAAGCACAGAGGATCTCTGGGTGGCAGGAAAGGATTGTAGAGTTTAATGATTGGTATGGATGGGAAAACTGGATAGCCCGTACAACCTTTGTTTGCTGTCATTCTCCTTGTTTGTGTGTTTCTATATAAATCATTTTTCCCATAATCCCAAAACGGGAAGAACCCTTTAGTACAGCACGCAGGAATCTGTATTCATTTGTACCTATTTGGCTCATTTAGGGCTCGATGTTCAAAGGGATCGGCACAGATAGCAGACCGCTAACCGCGCTGATCCCTCTTTCCGGGATATTCGGTGGCACTAACACAGTTAGTGCCGCTGAATATCCTCACGTGCCATCCCGGCACACTCCGACGTTAACCGGTTAGCACCGGCGCATTCTGGGGGGCACCCTGCCATAAGCAGGCAGCGGCAATATTGAGCCAGTGCCAGTTAGGCATAGTGGGAGAAGGCGTGTTAAATGCTGGCCTGACTTTTGCCACGGACACTGACCAGGCAGTGCTGAATGTTACCGCTGCCCAGTGAGCGTCCCGCCGATCCGGGCAACCCGGATATTCTATGCTGCGGCCGGATGAGACACTGGCATCGAACATCCGGGTTTAAGTTTGAGCAGCTGTGGTGCCGCTTATTATCCCCCCTTAGTATGTACTGATTAAATTTAGCATGTGTTAAACTACCAGTTAACATCTTTTACGTCAATTAGAGTGTTTTAAATATCGTTATTAAAGTGAATATGTAAAATGAACTGAAAGAATTTCCCAAAAATCTGGAAAAAAAGCCCAGACAAACTCTGTGCACATCCTTAATAACGGGTCCTAAATATCTGCTGATGTATAGTAGAGAAACAGTAACATGAGGAACACGGGGGGGGGGAGGGCATATTTTTGGGCAGTAAATAGAAGAGAGTCTTCTATGCCCATTCCCATCTTCTTCTATGCAGAGGCTCACTAGTTAAGGAGCAGCTAGTCTGCAGCAGATTGTATGCCTCTGCGTACGCCTTGTAGCGCTTAAGTTGTAGTTTGTGCCGACTCCTTGCATGAAGCTCCCTTCCTCCCTTTTTCCTCGCAGAGCACTTTCATCCTGTCTCCTGAATGAGCACATTTGGATGGCTTTAATTGAGCCGGGCTCCAGCTTTCCCATGCAGCCTGAGCTTCAACAGGGACCAATAAATCTGCAGCCTCTGCTAAGTCAGCTATAAATATTTCTGTTCCTTTCAGCTGACTAGTAATCAGCCGTTCCTCTGTGCCAAGAGTAATAGCATTTTATCTTTGCATGTCTCAAAGAAAAACATTTTGGGTTGACTATGGATCCTGTTTGTTTTGACTAATAATGTGTGTTTTGTTTTGCTTTTCATACAGGAGCCTAGTGACATAATTGCTTTTCCGCTTATGGATTCGGCGAGTACCATCACTACTATAGTAGGACCCAGTGCATTTAGTATTCCCCTTCCCATCCGGCAAAAGCTCTGCAACAGCCTCGATGCCCCGCAGACCAGAGGTCACGACTGGAGGATGCTTGCACATAAGCTGAAGTTGGACAGGTAGGAGCTACCTGGGTGAACGCTAGCTTCTGTTCAAGTAATAGATTGCTGCGAGGCTATGTAAAGGAAAGAGCGTGTACTTTCATGCAATCCCCTCTGTGACTGCAACCATTTTCCATTGACCAATGGCTCTAAGAAGCTTCTTTTACAACAACATAGGAATTTTCCCCTAATTTTTAACCCAGTTAGCTCAATCAGGGGTCACAGGCCATGGCTCCCTCTGAAACCTGGTACCAAGTCCTGCAAATAATAATTATTTGCCAAAGTGAAAAAATCCCACAATCAGTGACCAAAAAAGGTTAATCTATATGGAAAAAAGTCCCTGAACCAGTTCAAAATGATGTCCTCCCAAAATTTGTCATCGGAAAACACCGAGGGAGGATTAGATTTCAACTTATCCACACCAGACAGGTGATGTCCATTTTATTCTCATTAAAGTTCTTTTTCAATAACAATATCGTTTTTATATGTTCTATTTAACAAGCAAAATTGTCACTTAGCTTATCCCATGCAGCAGTCCCAAAGGTGTCACAGCACAACGTGCATGTTTCGGGATATCAACATCCCTGTGTCAAGTGCTCCATAATCGTTCTCTGTTTAGCGAGTTGAAATCTAATCTTCCCTCGGTGTTGTCCGACAATACATTTTTGGGGGACATCATTTTGGACTGGTTCAGGGACTTTTTTCCATATAGTAATAATTATTTGACAATAGCTGAGACTACTTTCACTCTTCGTCCCTCTCCCCCAAGCTTTGAAAGCTGCCTCTGCAGCATCTCCAGCCCTGCAAGTCTGGGGAACAGAATCTAGGCCGAGAATCAAGCCTAGGCCTTCCACCTGGTGGCACACAACATTACCACTGGACCACCAGACTGACCTTCATGGCTCGAAGTGGAACTTCAAACAGCACTTTTAGCACATACAGAGATGTATCTTTAAGGCTGGATCACAAACTGCTCCAAAAGGCAGGGCCGGCCCCCGAGTTGGTTTAAGGTGTTGGCAGCTTTCAGAATCCATTGCTTAGCTTTGAATACCCTGTTCTTTGCCTCCTCCTAGAACCTGCTGTTCTAGGCAACTGCCTCATTTGCTTAATTGTGGGGCTGGCTCTGCCAAAAGGAACAGCAGCTGGGAGTTTGTATTTGTTTTAATATATTTTATTCCTCCCCTTTTCACCTCAGTCCATCAACTAGGGCAAGTAAAACAGATAGAAGCCCACTCTTTTGTACCTTAGGGTCAACTAGAAACAAGCAGATGTCTACCAGTGCCCCTGTCCTCCCTCAAACCTTTACTGCACAGCTTTCAAAACCTATCCTTGTGACTGTCCAACCAAGTGAATTTTTTGGATAACTACTATTGATATACCCAAGATCAATTTGCATACATTGGAGGCCTAGTACATACTCGTACAAACTGCTCTCATGTATAGTCACTGTGAGGATCCTGAAAACCTAACTGTGGGGTCAGAAGGACAGATTTGGGAAGACCCACTGTACTGTGGGGCCAAGTACTGTTGGCCCTAAAAACTGAACTCAGAAAACCTGGAGTTGACAATGGGAATGATTTTAATTGTTTGTTTTTATTTTAGCAATAAATAACATTAAGGATGGAGATAATACACCAGCATGGGCAAAGAGGGACAGGCATGAGGCCTTAATTGTGCCTTCCTCCTAGGCATTGCTGCTTATTCATTTAAATTTATTCAAATGTGAAATTTACTCACCGTGTAACACATCCAGGGCCTTCGTTCCCATAGTAACAGTACAGGAGAAAAGGCTTAGTGAATCAGGCCCACAGGTAGCCATCTGACAAACGCATTGACAGACCTCTGCATAAATAGTGCATACATTTGAGCCAAATTAAGAAGAAACTCTGTACTGTAGCCCTATAAACATCTATACTGTACATACACATGGCTACATAGTGTCTGACTGCAAATAAAGACCGACATAGTTTGCCCAGTAGGGTTGCTAGAGGGAAACCTGCAGCGCAATGCAGGTTACTTTCCCCATGCCTTTGTTTATCAACAATCCCCAAGTATATTGCACTTAAGTCCCCAGCCCACCATAGGACCAGCAAGGCTGTCCTCCTTTCTGCAACCAGTTCAGGGATCCCCCATCCTACAGCCAGGGAACCCATCCACAGGCAAATTTGCTTTGATTCCACCCTCTTGCTATCCTCTGTGTTTGTCCCATGACCTCAAATACCCATCTGTAATTGTTTTCACTGATGAACAGAGTGATATAGGTAAGAGAGAAGGCTTGAATACCAATGTAGCTGTTTCAAGTGACACTTTGCCTTGAAATTTACTAAGGAACAAAAGCCAGACAATGTTGAATGTTGCATTTGGTCACAAGACACTTTTTAAAAATCTCCACAGGTACCTAAACTACTTTGCTACAAAATCCAGCCCCACTGGTGTGATCCTGGACCTTTGGGAAGCCCAGAATTTCCCAGATGGCAACCTGAGCCTCTTGGCTGCAGTCTTGGAGGAAATGGGAAGACACGAGGCAGTTGATTCTTTAGCATCGGAAGCCAAATACTGATGGAATCCTGAAAGTGCAGGAGGAAAAAAGAATTGAAAAAGGGAAGAGTAATCATCTTGGCAATTACGAATGAATTAGAAAACGCCAATGAGTTTCATAGAAAACAAGCAAGCAAAACAAACCCGTCTGACTTTTATATACATTTTCTTTGTATATTATCGTTAAAAACACAACAAATTCTCATGCAAAGCTGTAGCTTGAAGATTGTTACCCCACCTACTGTTCCTCTCAGCTTGGCTGTACACCGTTTGGTACAGGATTTTACAGTTTCCTAGGAAACGCTTTTTATTGCTATCCAGATATGTGGATAAACCTTCGTAACAATCCCAGTTCCTATGGACGCTGTTTACATGAGATAGTGGGCAGGAGTTGTGCACTCTGTCTCATAGCTCTTCATATATATAAATATATCTATATATATTTTTCTTTCATCTAAGCCATCTGCATCAAAGTTGTGGATGGTGTGTGGATATGTCAAAAAGAAATCTCCAGTGAATGAACTAGTACATCTAGCCCGAGATCACCATCCTGCCATTTCTTGCCTCCTTGATCTGTTCTTACAGTGGATCTGGAGACCAAATAAGCCTGGGTGCTAAGCTGGAAAGTTTAGCTCTCCCTGTGCCTCTAACAAACTGGAGATTTCTTTGTGAAATCAAGATAGAGAGTTCTGGGAAGGATCAGGATTTTGTTTTTGCCTCCTGATATTAAACTCTCTCCTTCAAAAAATTGTAAACGGTAGACAGTTTGGAGTGGTAAGAGAACTGCTTGTTATTGCTTAGTATTTTATTAGTACTGTTGCAAACTTTATTTTCTTTAATTCTGTGTTTGATGGGTTTGATTTTCTAGGCCTTGCTGTTTAGTTCTGGGATCCATAAGCCTTCCTGTCTCCTTTTGCTGACGTGACCACCAATGTTCCCTCTAATTTTCTGTAGGCTGTGTGCGCATAAGATATCAGCTGTGCGGCTTTTGAAGGAAGGTTAAATTTTTGTGCGCCACATAACGACACTCGGAGTTCTATACTTTAAAATTTGACATGTCAGAATACAGTATATACACCACATTGATTTTAATCAAATTGAATGAAAATAGACGATTACTAAATGAAGCGGAACATTTCTAGTAATTACAATAACAACTTTTAAATTTTAAGACATCTGTGTTTTCTATCAGAATCAGAACCATAATTTTTGTACGCTCTGTTGTAAAGTATGTGCGCTCGCTCGGCGAGGTGTGTGCGCGTGCACATGCGCACAGCTTAGAGGGAACAGTGGTGACCACCCCCTGTCATGCTCAGCTGTTGACCAGCAACGCAGAACCAGTAGCACCCTTAGAGGACACTGATAAAAGCTCAGGGCTAATCAGTCACTAGGAGGCGCTCATGTGTGGTTACTTCTAGAACCATTTTCCTTGTTTCCATTTCACTGTTGGAGCAAATATCATGGCAACCGATTATGACATACCTCAGCCCCAGTGTCTTGTCATTCGGACTTTACCAGACACCCAAGAAAGGCTTCATTTTTGACTGTAAGCAGCAAGACTGAAGTTCATTGTTTTATTCAATAATGCTTATCTTTGCTGATGTGTTTCCACCACTGAGCTACCAAGTTACCCGATTCCAGGAGTGAAGCATTTGGCAAGTCCTGGTTTTGAACTTACAGCCCAAAGCAGTGTGGCATTTGAAGTCCCTCAAGTGATATTCAGAAGCACTTATCTGGAGAGCAGCACTTTCCAGATTGCACCACTGAGTGTTCTGGAACTATCCAGGACGGTGTGAGGGCAGAGAGTGGCTGTTTAGTCTACTCCACAGCTACTCGACGATATTCAGCTGCTATCCATAGAGCTACGCAGATAAAGTTAAGCCAACAAAAAGATTGTGCTAACTGAAATTGAATAGCTATCCAGATAGCGACTGAACATCACAACTACATGTAGAGCTAGCCGTGGTCAAAAGCAGTTGCTTTTGTGGATAGCAGCACTGAATATATTTATGAGATTTAAATATTGCAGTCAGCATTTAAATAAAACGCTGACCACGCCATTTGAATATTGAGTCACCTGATTTTACCCAACACAGCAGATCCCTTAGAAGGAAATGGTATAACAGGTCGCATAGGTAGGAAGTCCTAGTAGGTGCTTATTTTGGGACTATTTTACAAAGACAATATAGGCATTTATGTCTCTTTATAAAGAGTGTCCCAAAAGCTACAAGAATGACAGATAAATGCAGCCTCCTTTGGTGATGACGTCAATTTGCACGTGTGAAATACATGTGTACCCTCCAAACCATACCCAAACATTTCTGCATAAAACTAAGTGCAAACATTCACCATGCCTGCTTTATGTGCATGTGAAAGTTCATAATAGTCCAGTGGTTCTCAACCCAGTCCTTGGGTACCCTCCAAGGCCAGTCAGGTTTTCAGAATATACACAATGAATAGGCATGAGATAGATCTGCATGCAATGGAAGCATATAACCACGTGGGATGCCTGCAACATTTGGCTGGTCTTCGGGAAATTTGATAAAAAGTGTTGCAATTGGTATGGGAGGAGGCCACATTTCTCTGCCACCCATAGATGAAATCTCCCCCAAACTTCATTTCTTTTCATGTAAAATAGTTTATGGAGCCTGCTTGGCATTGAGAGGGTCGGAAGCAGTTTGGCAAGGGGAGGCGGTAGAGTTACATTACAGCCCTAGTGCCAGACAGCCTTTGGCCTTATTTTTAACGGTTAACATTGTACCAGTATCATAGACTAGATCTTAAGGAGCTTGCTTAACAAAAAATATTGCTGATCCAGGTGCACTAGAGATGAAGGAGTACATTCATTTCCGTTGTCTTGCCAAAACCCCATTTTAGCTAAGCCCGACTTTAAATATTTCTTGCAGGCAGCTTAGGGCCATCCAGGTGTATAATGGAATTATTTTTTTCAGTGAGAGCTATAGCTTTACAGTATTCTGTCAAGATTTTCTTTTGTATGCATGTTTTTCATGATTATTATTTAAATGGTAAAAGATGTTTAGCGCTACTTGGTGCATAACCGGTGCAAAAACGTTTTGAATATAGCTGAATTAGAAATGACTGTATTACGCTGTTGCTTTAACTGATTTCTTTGGGTGCTGTTCCACCCCTTTTCACATCCAGGAATCTCAAACAGACCTGATCAGCTTGGCCAATTTGGATATTTCAGGCTTTACAATGTTTCCCTGTGCTGCTCACATATACCGTCTGGAAAGGCGAGCTGCAGGCCGCTCACAGCTTCCTAGATTTTGCTTAGAGGGGGAAGCTGTCAATTGAACAAGACTAAATTGACTAATCGATGGGTTAATCCAGTCCTTCACTGCATGCATCTAGCATCTCTCTCTGAGACTAAAGTTCATTCGTTTTTTGCACTTAACGAGCATTTAGCACGAAAAATAACATGTATTCTGTGCAAAGCCTCTGCGGTAATGATGAGGTGCGCGACCAGGACGTCTCTGAAAGTTAACACGCAGATGCATACCCTAACAAATAGCACATGTGCACTTCCCTCCCCCAGTGGCAACATTGACGGTTAGTGCATGGTATGTCCTCTCAAGCTAACTGCAGTATGCTCACCATACCCACTCTCTGCCCCTAATGCGCCCATTTGCCACCCGAATGCATGACTGGCAGCACAAGAATCGGCTTGCATTAACTATCATGCCCCCAAAGTAATTGTTACCACGGGCCTGAACATGCAGTTAACGTGGGCCAAAAGGTGCATTAACTGAATAGCGCGCTGTAGTACAAGGGCCCCTACATGTTTCCATCTGCTCCTTGCTTGTGAGAAGTATCCAAACAGTAAAGAGCTGTGTAAAGCAGCAGCCCCGAAGTCTCTAACGTACTGCAGGCTATGTGTGGATGAGTGAAGGAAACAGGCGGTACATGGCAGCAGTACCGTTAGAGACAATAGTGTACGTGCAAGTGCTCCAGAACATCAGGGAACCTTCGCTGCATTTCAAAGAACATCTCTTGGCCTTGCTATACCTCTGGATGGGGAACCTGCCCTAGCTCAGATGATCATCCATGGCATTTGTCAACTTCAGAGCACCTGCAGCTCTGGAGCGCCACTTTGTGATGCTTATTGCTAAAAGTCCTTGCGGATGGGGGGGGGAGGGGGACACATCCTGCAGTGCCATACCCTAAGAGCTGATGCGATCCTATCTGTTTGGCACTGCAGGACCGATGACCAGAAATGGAAACCTGAACTGCTGTTGCTATCAGGTGATCTCCCCACCTCTTATCAAAGCTGAACACAGCAGCCCTCCTCGCTGAGGCATGGATTTGGGGTGAGGGGACTGGGGGCTCCTATTTTTAAAGCAAAGCTCTGCTTTCTTTATTTGTACCTCACCTACATGCGGATGACTTGAGTGGGATTTACACAGATCTAATCTGTTAGATCACTGGTTCCAGGAAAGGCTGTTTCACGTTTGTCATCGTCTTAGTAGCTCTGTCTCTGGGAGAAGACTCAGCTGTACAATTAGAGCAATTTCATTATTTATGTTTGCTTTTCCATTTCTGGCCTGTAGTTCCCAAAGCTCTTGGGGTGGGGGTGCTGATGCCAAACCTTTCTTCCTCTCTGCGCTTTAAACAATATACTTTTGATTCTCACAGTACAGGTTTTGGTAGTGGGAGAAGTAGGGGGAGGGGATTTTTGAACTCCTTTCTTTAACCTCCAAAAGATAAAACAGGAGGTGGGAAATTTAAGACAAGCAGTTTATGGAAGCAACCCATTTTTAGTTAATTCTTGGTCAGACTGAAACGCTGTGTGCTGCTGTGCAATGCACTGCATAATAAAAATGATGCACATGACACTCATTAGCCCTTATAGCCATGATCTCTAGAGAGAACCTGGAAAATTTAACAGCATCACTTCCTTACTAAAAAAGAAACCCATATCACAGAGTGAGAGGTTTGTATTTTGCTTTCTGGGTATTAAGGTTTTGCTTTGCTGTGATGGGAAAAATGACCCTAGAAGCAGTTCAGTCATTGCGCTTGACTTTTGTATGCTGCCATCCAGTGGTGAAAAAGAGCAAACTAAAAATTATGAACATATTGGCTTATATAAGAGAAACACATCCTACACTTGCTGAGCTTTTCAGTCTCTTGTGAGAGAAAAACAGAGGAAGGGGTAAGGATATGTGTTATGCAAATAAAAGGGAATCCCTCCTCCTCCCTCCAAGAAGGAAGAGATGATGGCTTTGATAATACACTTCTTTTGTAGGCAGTAGATTAGTTGGATTCTTCCAATGAGAGAGTGCAGTCTTGCAGCAGGCTGTACTACTAAAAAATAGCAAAGAGAACCAGCTTATATCAGCTGCATAGCCTTATCCAGGTATTTAAGGAGATGGGGTGTGTATATATATGAATACACAAACAAGAGGAACACCAACTGTGCTTTTTGTTATAAAATGCTGAAATTTGGTATTTTTTACCTTTTTAAGTTATATGTTTTCTTTCTGGTAAAAGGCTGCATTCGGTGTCACTTCTAGGTAAAGAGCATTCTTACTTGCATACTAAGTAAGATGCTTAGCACACAGTTTCTACGGTGGACGGGTGGAAGCAAGGTGCTGGGGGTTTTTTTTGTTTTTGTTTTTTAAAGGTCTCTTCCATTCTATTTTTATGGAAAATAGCCCCCAGCCTTTCAGAGAGGATCTGGAACAACCGATGCTGAAAGACAATCCTGTGCTGCTGCCTGTTCATGTCTGGGCTCTATCACAAAGTCAAGACATTGCTGTCATGGACTATTTTTGTGCAAAAATGAGTGTGCAGTAAGTGTAAAGCTTGTGCAGTATCTGTTGGGGACGTGGCCACCATCTGCCCATGCAGTCACAGCGCAGGGCAGACACTTATCACTCATTAAGTGAATTACTGACAGCACAGTCGCAGTCACCCTTTATTTGGCAGCTTGACTCCTAGCAGTAGTACTATGAGTCTACTGCTAGGGGTCGGAGGTGACATTTTAATCCCAGACCTCTGAAAGGGCAAGAACAACTGCTCCCCACTAGACACAGGGACGCCCTAGTAAGAGCCGGAGAGGTGTTATTGGAAAGATGTTGAGGGGATCCAGAGAGTTGGGGGATTCTTGCAACTGTATCGGTTGCAGAAGGTGAATCATAGATTACACAGATGTACTCAGAAGGCAGTACATGCACCTGTGCTATTTGCAGTGGTGACAATGTGAGGTAAAGTGCTGCACGCCAACCGCAATGCATAATCCAGTCCCATTCTCGGTGCATAACCCACCCCTTTCCCACCCCATACACCGCATGCAGAAGCACACAAATCAGTGTATGCTAACTGGCATGCTCGTGCGGTAAGAGCAGGTGCTAATTAGCACTGTTTAGTGCCCTTTGGTGAACAGGTCCTTCAGTGAGGATGTGCCAGACTTCGGGGAGTCGGGGCAGAATGCTAGGAACTGATGAATCTGCACTGCAGCTCACATAGACTCAGTTCAAGGGCTGTGCAGCTGTCAGCTTCGATGCAGATTCATGCCTCAGTAAATTTATGCCAAGTCAGATCAAAGTTTTCACAGATTTCCAATAAATTTCCCCATTGAACTTGTGAAAAACCAGACAAATTTGAAACAATCTTGAAATTGATCCAGGCAGACTTCCATCATACCTTTGTAGATCTAAATCTACCTCTGATCCAATGAATGGACCTGGCTAGAATTTTTTTTTTTAACTGGCATTTTAGTTCTGGTTTGTGCAGGGTATAATGGAGTCAGGAGACAGGATGTTAATCTCCCAAATTATACAGATCCTCAATCTCATTCTAAAGAGATTGCCTTCAGTGCATAACTCAGTCCTTATAGCTGCACTTGCCAAAAAAAAAAAGGCCGAGACAGGAAAACTGGAACAGGTAGAATAACAAGAAAATGAGATATTCCACCAATGCAGGATGGGTGGGGGAAAATGACAGAATAACCTTGGAGAGAATATTTCAGTGACTTAAGTATCTGTAGCAGTAGACTCTCATCCCTAACCTTCAACACCCTGTGCCATAGCCCGGGCAAGATGTGGAACGCTAGGGCAATTAAGCTCAAAGAAAATCTCTCTTTTATAAGCTTAAATGTAAACAACTATTTAATAAGACATAATTTTTAATAGTTTATTATTGTTTTTTCTTTAACCTGCAAGATCAGTTTTCAGGGTTTTTTGGTCCTCGGCTAAATCTCACTGGATCTCCCTTTGGGTTGACCATTAGAAGAGCGACATTTTGTAACACGTGCCGTATTGATTTGTTTTATAGACAGTTCTGGTCCTAGGTTCTGATTGCAGACTGTGCCCATTTCAGATTCTAACTGTAGGCGTCTGGATTGGCTCTAACCTTTCTCGAGCTATTTCTGCCAACCTTGCCATAAAAGGGCATGATTAATTACAATCCAGGGGGAGAAACCTTTTGAACTAAGTGCTTCTGAATAATTCATGCTGGCAGTGACGTTCTACCATGTTTGATTTCCACCGAGCTAAGTCCACTATTCTAAAACAATTTATAACATTTCAAAGAAAGTCGCTTTAAGACGCCCAGTAAAATATTGGTGAGCTATGCATCCACGTTCCAAGCAACCTTGTGTTTAATAGAAAAAAAGGAAAAATTATTCCCGGGTTGTTTTGTTTAGGATTTTATGCATTTGACCTCAGATTGTAAAATGTGCTGCTTTTTGAAATGAAATCTGAATTGTAATGTGACAACACGCAGACTTTTTAGTCTTTCCAAACAACGCAGTAGTTTACAGAAGTGACTGCTCGCTAGATCAAGTTTGAATGACAGCCTGAGAGAGTCTCACGAATCCGAGGTTTCTATTACTGTGAAAGTGTTACTTAATTTTTTTTTGAGCCATTCAGGCCTAGAAACTGAATCTGGTTTGTTCTGAATTCCCTGTCGCTGTATCTACTATGCAATTCGTTTTCTAAAGAAGTACTGACGGAAGTGTCACGTTATTTCTATTCCTGTACAGTGGGGGGGAGGGGGTGCTTTACTGTTCTGGGTGTGCCTCCTTCCTTCCAAGCCCCTTTTATCGCTCCTACCCTCCATTTGTAAATGCTTGCATTTATGCTGTCAACCTGACATGTACAAAGTGTAATAAAGAATTTTTAAACAGGTAATAAATTATATTTATAAGCAACTGGAAAGCCCGTGTTCCAAGATTATTTTTCTCTAATGTTCTGAAAGCTGGTCCTTTGTGAATTTCTGGTTTTCCATTAGCAAAGGCCTGTGGTTTTTCCATAGCTGCTCTGTTACCCATACTTTTGAACTCCAGAAGAGTGATGCTGTGTGTTTATTACTGAGAGGAAATCAGAAGCGAGTGTCAGCTCAGGATTTGTGTGTGTATTCACGATAGCACACATTTGCACATTTTCTTTTTGAAATGTATTTTAAAGTGACATATCTCACACAAGTCTCTGGATAAGCAAGTATCATAGATGCTATTTAAACAGCTATTGTATAGGATTTATGGGGGCAGTTCGCTAACCTGTGGAAATGTAAACACTATGGTCTGAGTTATATAACGTTTGCATTAACAATAGCACACACTTTTTCCCATTAATGTGTACTTTTAGAATCAGATTTAAACAAGTTTATTAAAATGCGATAGTATGCTGCTGTTGCTCAGCCCATTTAAATAATATGACTTCTGTTAAAGCAAAAACATGTATTAATACCAGTGTAAGTACAAAACATCAACTCATTTATTGATGTTTGTCACACTGCCTTGTAGATCAATATCAAAGTTGTTTACAATAACATTAACTTATGTAATAAAGCATTATTAGCTTTACAATAAAATATATAATACATACTAGTTAATGTAAAAACAGAAAATGCAGTCAAATAGAAAAGAAAAACATTACAAATCATAAATAGAACAGATAAGTGGTCATCGTCCTCAGCGCTTAAAGATAGATTTTTAAATGTTTCTTAAATTGTGCTAGAGAAAGTTCTTATTCTCAGGGGTCAAGTTAACACAATGAATAAAGCCCAGGAATGCTGAACATCCTAGTCCCATCCCAGCTCCAACTCCCATCCTGTCCAGACCTCATCAGAACCAAACACAAAGGTATTAGCTATGTGTTTTCGAGAAATCTCAGTACTGGTTTGCACAAATGTTTTGCTTTTTCTAAAATGCCCTTAGATTTACATTTCCATCATCTTAACTGCAGCGGCATATCACATATTTATTGATACAAGATCTATATATTTCTAGCTTGGCAACATGACCTTAACATCCCATCAGAAACAGAGGCTTTTAAATAAGGTAATTCATGTGCCCCCCTTAAATAGGAACCGCACAGACAAAAATATCTTGAATCATCAAGGTTTGTTTTTTTTTACAGATCAGTTATGCCTTTCACTCTCAATGGTCCATACTAAGAAAGATCATAGAAACATAGAAAAATGATGACAGAAAAAGACCACATGGCCTATCTAGTCTGTCCTGTCATATGAACAACTACAAAAGTTCCCTTTATTCCTTTAGAGATCCTCTGTGTTTGTTCCATGCTTCTTTGAATTCAGATACTGTCCTCATCTCTACCACCTCCACTGGGAGACTATTCCACAGATCCACCACTCTTTCCGTAAGGAAATATTTCTGCATATCACTCCTGAATCTATCCCCTTTCACCCTCATTCCATATCCCCTCATAGCAGAACTTGCTTTCAATTGAAAGAGGCTCTTCTCCAGTGCATTTATGCCACAGAGGTATTTAAACATCTCAATCATATCTCCTCTATCCCGCCTTTCCTCTAAGGTGTACATATTAAGATCCTTAAATGCTTTATAATGAAGACCACTAACCATTTTAGTAGCCACCCTCTGTACTGACTCCATCCTGTTTATATCCTTTTGAAGGTGCAGTCTCCAGAATTGCACACAATACTCCAAATGAGGTCACAACAAAGACTTATACAGTGGCACTATCACCTCCTTTCTTCTGCTGGTCATTCCTCTCTCTATGCACCCAAGCATCCTTCTAGCTTTTGCTGTTGCCTTTTGTACCTGTTTAGCTACTTTAAGATCATCAGACACAACCACTCTTCTTTAGTGGACAAAAGTACTTCACCTTTATACTATATTGCTCCCTTGGCTTGCTGCAGCCCAAATGCATGACCTTGCATTTTTTAACATTAAATCCCAGCTGCCAAATTCTAGACCATTCTTCAAGCTTAGCTAGATCCCTCCTCATGTTATCTACACCTTCCTGGGTGTCTACATTATTGCAGATTTTGGTATCATCCGCCAAGATGCAAACCTTACCCAACAGCCCTTACACTATATCACTAACAAAGATGTTAAAAAGATCAAAAGAAATTGCATGCGGAACAAGAATCAGATACCTTACAACATTACAGTATGAAGCAACAAGAATACAACAACCTAACAGATGTAAACAAGAATACCACCCCAACCTCATTATGAAATCTGCAAATAAATCAAGATAACTATTCAAAATAGGCAGTACTCTCACCAAGGAACAGGTGCACAAGAGCAACACCGAAATTCACCCACAAAGAACTGTAAACTAATGACAAATCAGAAAAGCATCCACCAAGACAAAGTACCACTGTTGGCAGATTATGAAGAACACACAGCATCCACCAAAACTGGGGCAAATTCACCATGCCATCAGCAAAACAAATAATCCATAGAATATATTGGTATGCTTTCTGTCGCCATCAGCAATTATGGTTTGCATTGTTTGAAAAAAACAGAATCTGAATGGATGTGAGTTTACATTAATCTATTTCATAAACAGCAGTTGGTTAATAAATATTATGGTTAACAATGCCTCGAAAATGTGTTAATCGTCCAGATTCATTTTGCTACATTTGCGGTGAGGTTACTTTTAAGAAGCAGAGAAGACGTTTTACTCCGCTTGTTAAGACATGTTATAAGCTGTACTTTGAATGTCAAGTCGGTGACCAGAACAAAAAGTGGGTGCCTCACGTCTGCTGTATTACCTGTGTCAGACTCCTAACAGTTTGGGTAAAGGGTGTTTGACACATGAATTTTGCTGTTCCAATGATCTGGAGGGAACCAAGAGATCACTTGACAGATTGCTACTTTTACCTTACAAACATTGCAGGCATTACTTCAAAATCAAACATACTGTAAATTGCCCAAATTGACCATCTGCCATGAGGCCTGAGCCTCACTTTCAAGAATTGCTGGTGCCAAAACCTCCAGAAAATCTTACAGTGAATGAGGATGAAGAAGAACCAATGAATGCTGATGATGTTGACGATGATGGCGATGCTGTAATGCAGGATTCAAGCTTTAAGGCATCCGGTTCATCTTCTGAACCACATTTACTGGTCCAAGGCGATTTGAATGAGCTCATCAGAGATATGAATCTTTCAAAGCAACAAGCAGAATTGTTAGTGACACGATTGAAAGGCTGGAATCTTCATCAGAAAGAAACCAAAGTGTGCACTTTTAGAAATAGGCATACCGAGTTTGTGGATTACTTTACCTTTGAAGATGGAATTGCTTTTTGTTGTGAAGTTAAATTCCTGAAGGAAAAAATTTGTCCGGATTATAGTATAGATTGGTGACTATTTATTGATTCTTCTAAATATAGCCTAAAAGCTGTGCTTATCCACAATGGAAATATTTTACCATCAGTTCCAGTAGCTCATGCTGCCAATATGACAGAAACTTACAGCAGTCTGCATCTCCTGCTAACAAATGTTTAATTTTGTACACCGCCCTGACACTTCGGTATGGGCGGTATATCAAGCCTTGCTAATAAATAAATAAATATCAGGTATGAAGAACACAAGTGGAATATCTGTGGCGATTTAAAAGTAATTGCCCTCTTGTTTGGATAACAGCTTGGTTGGACAAAGTATTGTTGCTTTCTGTGTGAGTGGGACAGCAGGGACAGGAAAAATCATTACATCTGGAAACAGTGGCCAAAGAGAACATCACTAGTCCCAGGCCAGAAAAATGTTGCACATGACCCACTTGTGGAGCCGAATAAAGTATATCTACCTCCACTCCATATAAAGTTGGGTCTTATGAAGAACTTTGTAAAAGCCATGGATAGAAGTGGACTTGGATTTGCATATCTAAGAAAGACATTTCCACGAATCAGTGAGGTGAAGATCAAAGAAGGGATCTTTGTAGGACCTGATATTAGAAAACTGATGAAAGATGAAAACTTTGACGGTCAGTTGAATGAAACTGAAAGAGCTGCATGGGAGTCCTTTAAGACTGCCGTGACTTCTTGGGAAATAACAAGGCAGACAACTACGCAGAATCAGTGGATACTCTACTGAAATCTTACCAGAAACCGGGATGTAACATGTCTTTGAAAATGCACATCTTGCATTCACACCTGGATTTTTTTCCTGCAAATCTAGGAGCAGTCAGCGATGAACACGAGGAAAGGTTTCATCAGGACATTTCAATAATGGAAAATAGGTACCAGGGCAAGTGGAGCTCCAGTATGCTTGCAGACTATTGTTGGACCCTTAAGAGGGATGTTCTTGAGGCGCAATACAGCAGAAAATCATATACAACTACCTTTTAGGAGACATTACGTTACAATATACATCTATATACATCTAATGTAAATATGAGCAACATAGTCTAAATTTAAACTACATGTCACTTAAAAACGTTACGTGATGGAGAATTTCTAAGTACATATCCGAGTTCGTAACCAAAAACAGTACTAGAATCAGCCATTTTCATTTCTGTGACAGAAAACTTTGAATTTTGTTTACCAGTGATATCTACACTGAACACAACCAGGCAAGGAGGAGCTCGTACCACTCATACACAAAATAACAAAAGTATCCCTTACCTATGGCTATATGCCGACAACTTTCAAACAAGCATCATTAAGACCTATCTTTAAAAACCTTGCACTGGACAGGAATGACCCCACTGCATATGGAGCAGTCTCAAGCTTACCATTTATCGCCACAATCATAGACAACACAGTAGAAATGCAACTACAAGAACCCATAAGCTCACACACACCACTAGATCCCCATCAACATGGCTTCAAGCCCAACCACAGCACACTGTAGAAACATTGCTAACATCACTCTTCAACAGCATTATCAAAGGCATAGATAACATAAAAAGTGATTCCGATCATACCTGAAAAACTGGCAACAGCACATCAAATGCGGAGGGAACAAATCTACTCTGTTTGGCATACGTCAGGGCATACCACAGGGATAAGCCATATCCTCACTGCTCTACAACCTCTACATCCAGCCTACCTGTAATGTCATTAAAAAACACAAAATCCATGTCACTGATGACATTATGATATAAGCCCCAATTGACATAGACAAACCAGACTACAAAATTATAACCAAATGCCTTGAGGAAATGATCACATGGCTCTCAACAACAACTTCAGCATAAATTACAAAAAGACAGAAGCCCTTTTCATAACAAGAAACACGGTTTTCATTCCCCCAAGCACAATCGAGCTACAAACCAGAAGCAGAACCATGAAAAATTAAGTCAGATACCTAGGAGTCCTGGATCAGAACCTAAACTTACATTCCCACATAAACATGACTACAAAGAACGCATACCACAAAATGAAGACCATCCAGAAATTGAAGCCACTCCTCAGCCAGGATGACTTCCATACAGTACTCCAAGCCATTGTTACACAAATTCTGGACTACTGCAACTCGCTGTACCAAGACCTACCAAGGCAGACAACCTATCCCCTCCAAATGGCCCAGAACACGACAGCTCGCATCAACACAGGATCAGCAAAACACAAACATATTACACCCATACTGAACCAGCTACACTGGCTCCCAATGATCAGTCACGCCAGGTTCAAAACACTCAACATCTTCAAAATCCTACAAAACAACTCAGCAGAGATACTCCAGGACCTAATCATAAGAGACCCCGACAATCGGCCAAGAAAGATCAACAACAGGGACATGATCTTTACATCCAGTGATTATTCTAAATCTAAACAGACCACATCCAATACAGCATTTTCATTTAATGCACCAGCCTTGTGGAACTTCCTCCTGGATGATATCAGAGCAATGTCTGACCTTAAGGACTTCAGGAAAAAGTTAAAAACTTGGCTTTACAAAGAAGATTTTGGTAACATAACATAGTGCATCGTTAAATGCCCTTTGCCCACTGGTTCTCAACCATGACCCAAGACCACCCTAATACAGACCACAACCCTCCACTTCTTCTCAACTGGTATATAAGTTTTTCTGAGATTGCTAAGTTACCCTGCATGCCATGTTACTCCCCCTGCCCTTGTTAAACATTACAATGTAAACTGCTTTGACTTATGGAGAAGGCGGTGTATAAAACTTGTTAAATAAATAAGAGAACATGTGTGTGTGTGTGCATATTTATCTATTTAGTTTTATCTATCATTTCCCTTCTACAAACCAAAGTAAGAACATAAGAACATAAGAACATAAGAAATGCCATACTGGGTCAGACCGAGGTCCATCAAGCCCAGTATCCTGTTTCCAACAGTGGCCAATCTAGGTCATACGTACCTAGCAGTTTCCCCAAAAGACACAGGTTCTGCAGTGCTTGTACTAGGTCAAGCATTGATATCCTGGGTCCCTTTTTAATAGTGGTTTATGGACCTTTCCTCCAGGAACTTGTCCAAACCTTTTTTAAACCCAGCTATACTAACAGCCCTTACTACATCCTCCGGTAACAGATTCCAGAGTTTGATTACACGTTGAGTGAAGAAATATTTTCTCTTATTTGTCTTAAATAGTTTACCCCGTAGCTTCATTACATGTCCCCTAGTCCTTCTATATTCTGATAGCGTAAACAATTGATCCACGTTTATCCGTTCCACTCCATTCATTAATTTATAGACCTCTATCATATCTCCCCTCAGCCATCTCTTTTCCAGGTTAAAGAGCCCTAACCTTTTTAGCCTCTCTTCATAGGAGTAGCCTTCCATCCCCTTCACCAATTTGGTGGCTCTTCTCTGTACTTTTTCTAATAACTCTATGTCCTTTTTAAGATACGGTGACCAGAATTGCACACAATATTCAAGGTGCGGTCGTACCATGGAGCGATACAGAGGCATTATAATATCCTTTGTTTTATTCTCCATCCCTTTCCTTATGATACCCAGCATTCTATTTGCTTTCTTGGCCGCCGCTGCACACTGGGCGGAGGGTTTTAACATGTTATCCACGATGACTCCTAAATCTTTTTCCTGGGTGGTGGTTTCTAATGTGGAGCCTTGCATCGTGTAACTATAGTGTGGGTTGTTCTTTCCTAGGTGCATAACTTTGCACTTGTCCACATTAAATTTCATCTGCCATTTGGATGCCCAGTCTTCCAATTTATCCAGATCCTCCTGCAGTTTTCCACAATCCTCTTGGGTTTTAACAACTTTAAACAGTTTTGTGTCATCTGCAAATTTGATAACCTCACTAGTTATTCCCTTTTCCAGGTCATTTATGAATATGTCAAAAAGTAGCGGACCCAGTACAGATCCCTGGGGTACTCCACTATTCACCTTTTTCCATTGGGAATATTGGCCATTTAGCCCTACCCTCTGCTTTCTATCTTTTAACCAGTTCCCGATCCACAATAGTACACTGCCTCCTACCCCATGACTTTTTAGCTTTGCCAAAAGTCTCTGATGGGGGACCTTGTCAAAAGCTTTCTGAAAGTCCAGATATACTATATCAACCGACTCACCTTTGTCTACCTGTTTATGCACACCTTCAAAAAAACAGATCAGATTAGTAAGACAAGATCTTCCTTGTCTAAAGCCATGTTGGCTGTCTCCCATTAGGCCATGACTATCTACATGCTGTGTAATTTTGTTCTTTATGATGGTTTCTACCATTTTCCCTGGTACTGACGTCAGGCTCACCGGTCTGTAATTTCCCGGGTCACCCCTGGAACCCTTTTTAAAAATTGGTGTTACGTTGGCGACCCTCCAATCTTCAGGTATTACAGATGATTTTAATGAAAGTTCACAGATTACCAATAGCAGGTCTGCAATCTCATATTTCAGTTCTTTCAACACTCTGGGATGTATACCATCCGGTCCAGGTGATTTGCTACTATTCAGTTTATCAAATAGTTGTAATATATCTTCCCGGTGTAGCGATATTTCTCTCAATTCCTCTGCAGTATCACCTTTAAATACCACTTCAGTCTTGGGTAACATCCCTACATCTTCCTCAGTAAAGACCGAAGCAAAGAATTCATTTAGTCTCTCTGCTATAGCCTTGTCTCCTCTTACTGCCCCTTTTACCCCTCTATCATCTAATGGTCCAATTGACTCTCTCACAGGCCTTTTGCTACGAATGTACTTGAAAAAGTCTTTATTTCGTGTTTTTGCTTCTGTAGCAAGTTTCTTCTCAAATTCCCGCTTTGCCTGCCTTATCAATGCTTTGCATTTAACTTGCCAGTGCTTGTGCTGTTTCCAGTTTTCATCATTTGGCTCTTTTTTCCATTTCCTGAAGGTTGCTCTTTTGGCAGCAACAGCCTCTCTGACCTCACCTTTAAACCATGCTGGCAGTTTTTTGGACTTTCTTCCACTTTTCTTAATGCGTGGAATACAGTTGGTCTGGGCTTCGAGGATAGTATTTTTAAATAACACCCAAGCTTGCTGTAAGTCTTTAACCTTTGGAACCGCTCCTTTTAGTTTTTTCCGAACTATATTCCTCATTCTATCATAGTCTCCCTTTTGAAAGTTAAAAGGTAGTACTGTGGATTCCTTTACTATCTGTCCTCCACTGATTAAATCAAACATGATCATACTATGATCACTATTGCCAAGTGCTCCCAACACCCTTATTTCTTGCACCAGATCTGGCGTTCCACTAAGGACTAGGTCCAGTATGGCTTCCCCTCTGGTTGGTTCATGAATCAGCTGCTCCAAGAAGCAGTCATTTATTTCATCTAGAAACTTTATCTCTTTAGCTTGTCCTGCTGTGCCACTGTCCCAGTCGATACCGGAGTAATTGAAATCACCCATTATTACTACTCTGTTGTGGCTTTTGTTAGCTTCCTTGATTTCTTTGAGCATTTCATCATCCATTTGTTCATTCTGGCCAGGCAGTCGATAGTATACTCCCACTGCCATCACCTTCCCCTTCATAAATGGAATTTCAATCCATAGAGATTCTACAGCAAATTTTGTTCCCTGCAAAACTTTAATCCTTTCTGACTCAATGCCCTCTCTAACATAGAGCGCAACCCCTCCACCAATTTGTTCAGCTCTATCATTACGATATAGTTTGTATCCAGGTATCACAGTGTCCCACTGGTTATCCTCCTTCCACCATGTCTCTGAGAGTGCAATCATATCTAACCTCTCATTTAGTGCTATATATTCTAATTCTCCCATCTTATTGTTTAGACTTCTAGCATTGGCATACAAGCATTTTAGAGACTGTATTTTATTAATATTAATCTGGCTATTGGTAGGCATGGGTAATTGGGAATCTTTATGCTCTGTCTGCTCCTTACTCAAGGGCATTTGGGCTACTATACTCCCTTTTGGAACCTCACTGCTTTTGGTAGTATCCTTCAAGGATACCTTTGTCCGAACCATGCGCTCTTGGGTGACTGTCGGCTTTCCCCTATTTTCTAGTTTAAAAGCTTCTCTATCTCTTTTTTAAAGGTTAATGCCAGCAGTCTGGTCCCATCCTGATTAAGGTGAAGCCCATCCCTTCGGAAGAGCCCCCCCTTTCCCCAGAATGTTCCCCAGTTCCTAACAAATCCAAAACCCTCATCCTTGCACCATTGTCTCATCCACGCATTGAGACTCCGGAGCTCTGCCTGTCTTT
Organism: Ichthyophis bannanicus; assembly: GCA_033557465.1. NCBI lineage: Eukaryota > Metazoa > Chordata > Amphibia > Gymnophiona > Ichthyophiidae > Ichthyophis > Ichthyophis bannanicus. The sequence continues at coordinate 1,157,493,048 of CM066032.1, read as the reverse complement.
TGGGTCCTGCACGTGGAACAGGAAGCATTTCGGAGAATGCTATCCTGGAAGTTCTGGATTTCAACTTCCTACCTAAAAGCTTAAATTTAGCCTCCAGAACTTCCCTACCACATTTTCCTATGTCATTGGTACCAACATGTACCAAGACAGCAGACTCCCCCCCAGCACTATCTATGATCCTATCTAGGCGGTGCGTGAGATCTGCTACCTTTGCACCAGGCAGGCATGTTACCAGGCGATCCTCACGTCCACCAGCCACCCAGCTATCTACATTCCTAATGATTGAATCACCAACTATAACAGCTGTCCTGACCCTCCCCTCATGGGGACATGGCCCTGGAGAAATGTCCTCAGTGCGAGAGGGTTTTACATCACCTGGAGGACAGGACCTAGTTACAGGATCACTTCCTGCCACACCAGGGTGATGCTCTCCTGTCACGTGACCTCTCTCCTCCATGGCAACAGGGATGCTGCCAGACTGGAGGTGGGACTTCAGGACTATATCCCTGTAGGTCTCGTCCATGTATTTCTCTGTCTTTCTTATGTCTTCCAGGTCTGCTACTCTAGCCTCTAGAGAACGGACTCGTTCCCTGAGAGCAAAGAGCTCCCTGCACTTAGTGCATATGTAGGACCTCTCACCAACTGGGAGAAAATCATACATGTGACACTCAATGCAAAAGACCGGAGAACCCCCATCTCGTTGCTGGACCTCTGTCTGCATCTTAGTTTAAAGCTTGTGTTTAGGTCTTTTAAATTCGGTATATAATAAGGATTGGTGTAGATACTTATACTAATAAAAGTGTATCTAATACCCCTAATACACCCTGTGTACCTGAAGCTTAATTAATCTCAGGTCCTCTGTGTATGACTGATTTGGATTAAGAGCTGCACCTGAGAGCAGCCCCTGTCCTCTAAGATGTGCAAGTACCTATAAAACTACAATTACCCCAGGGGTGGGTGGGTGCTGGGGAGGGAGGGAGGGAGATAAGTCCTATTAAAGAGGGCAGTTACAAGGTACCCTGTCCTGAACCCTCAGCAGGGGGATGGGGGTACCACACAAAGCCCAGTTAGTTGAGAGAGGCAAGGTAAGTACAGCTGAGAAGGCTGAACTAGCACACCACTAAGACAAACAATAAATAATTAAACAAACAGTTAGACAAACAGTAAATAATTAAATAAACAGCTAGAACTCACAGTAAGATGTCCCAGGAGGCAATTATCCACTCACTAGCAGAGCTCTGTAAAAGTACAGCCCTTCTCTGATCAGAGAAAAGCAAACTAAAACAGACTATGCACACGTGGAGAAAACAGGAAGAAGGCTACACAATACCTCAGGGGGAGGGGGGGGTTGGATTCACTCAGGCAGGCAAGGACAGGAAAATAGTTTAACAAACAGCAGGTTCTGGGGAGAGTGATTTAATTCAAAATGGCTACCACACAAAGCCCAGTTAGTTGAGAGAGGCAAGGTAAGTACAGCTGAGAAGGCTGAACTAGCACACCACTAAGACAAACAATAAATAATTAAACAAACAGTTAGACAAACAGTAAATAATTAAATAAACAGCTAGAACTCACAGTAAGATGTCCCAGGAGGCAATTATCCACTCACTAGCAGAGCTCTGTAAAAGTACAGCCCTTCTCTGATCAGAGAAAAGCAAACTAAAACAGACTATGCACACGTGGAGAAAACAGGAAGAAGGCTACACAATACCTCAGGGGGAGGGGGGGGAGGATTCACTCAGGCAGGCAAGGACAGGAAAAAGTTTAACAAACAGCAGGTTCTGGGGAGAGTGATTTAATTCAAAATGGCTACCACACAAAGCCCAGTTAGTTGAGAGAGGCAAGGTAAGTACAGCTGAGAAGGCTGAACTAGCACACCACTAAGACAAACAATAAATAATTAAACAAACAGTTAGACAAACAGTAAATAATTAAATAAACAGCTAGAACTCACAGTAAGATGTCCCAGGAGGCAATTATCCACTCACTAGCAGAGCTCTGTAAAAGTACAGCCCTTCTCTGATCAGAGAAAAGCAAAAGTGATTTAAAGCATCACCCCCATCCCACCCTACATTACATTCCTCACAATCATAACCTTCAGTTCACTCACTAACAATCAACAGCTTTCTATGTTCCCACACAATTCCCTACCTCAGGATTCCAGCCGCTGTAGCCACATAATTTGCAGAGGTTAGGGAAGTTCAGTAGCCTACAACCACTTTCCTTATTATGATGCTATACTTTGCTTTAGTAGACACTTATTCACCAGTAGGCAGAAGTAAAAATCCAAACAAAACCTTATCCTTAATACAGACATGAGCTGTACCAAAGATTCTACCAAGGAGCAATAGGGCCATCTGAGATAAAGTTCAGTACTTCCCCCTCAAATGACCCTAACCTTAAAAGGTCCCTAGTGGCCCAATTGGGCCCTGAAGCATGCTTCCACCCTCCCTCAAAAACTCTCTGGTGGCTCATAAGGGCCCCAAAGCCCCTACCCCCTTGCCCAAAAAATGACCTGACTCAAATAGACCTTGAAGGCCCCCTCTGCTCCCCCCTCAAAAAAAAATACCTAGCGACTCAAGTAGGCCTTGAAGCCCCCTTCCCAAAAAAATTCCCTGGTGGCCTAATTGAATTTCCAAACACCTCCCAACCCCAGAACTAATCCCTGGGGACCTAAGTGGGTTTTGAACACTCCCCCCCCCCTTCCTGCCCTACCAACCCATTGTTTGCTCAGGAGAAAGGAGTAACACCCACCTGCTGCTTCCTCTGCCATCTTGAAAACTGGTGACCCCTGACCCCTAGTGGCATGTCAGAGCATACTCATAGGTTTCAGCTTGTTAAATAAGGGAGTAGATTTTCATTTGAAAGACTTACCCGTAGTGGCATATTCTGATGTACCATTAGGAGTCAAGTGCTACCATTTTTCAAGATGGCGATGTAAAATGAGGACTTTAGTGGACTCTTCCATAGAACCAAGTAAGCATTATTGGTTCACTGTGGTGCTGCAACTTCAGGGCATCTCTGGTGAAGGGCCTCCCTGTACCAGGTGGCTGGGTGAGGGGTACCATGGCTCAGTGTCCTGGCATGGGCTGCCTAGTCCAAGGGTGCCCTGGCTCAAAGTGACCAGGTAAGGGATGCCCTGGATCTGATAGCCTCCTTAAAGAGGAAAGTTGTCTTTTTTCCTTTTCTCCTTCTGTCAATATGTAGGCCAGTGCCTATTCAGTACTGAATACTGAGTAGGGATTGACTCATGGTCTGACAGGGAAGCAGAAAAAAACAGATTTTTACCCAATGCAGAAAGTAGCTGCATGTTTCAATGGTAGTTTGTTCTGTTGTTCTGTCAGTGCACATCTTTTAATGCATTGGGAGTAAAACTTGCTTTCAGTGCATGCATTAGGAAAACTATGCTGAAGCTCACCTGTTTGCATTGGCCCCTCAGTCTGTCCAGGAATTGGGCATTTTGGATATAGAATCCAATATCCAGACCAGGGCCGGCACTACTATTAGGTGAACTAGGCAGTTACCTAGAGCACCAGGATTTTCAGAGTGGCCCATTGCTGTTGCCACCCCTCTTTGGGACCTGCAGCAGCAGCAGCAATGACTTTAAAATGGCAATGCAGTGCTTACCAAATGCCTACGACTCCGCTTGCTGCTGCTTCTGCCCACTCTGACTCAGATTTCCTGTTTGCGTGTGGCCAGAAGCAACGGGACCAATACAAATGTGGATCATCTGCTGCTATTACAGATTCTTCCTTGTATTTTTAAGAGCTGCATCCCCTCCAGAAAGCGTATTCACCTGTAGCAGGTGTTCTCTGCAGACAGCAGGAATAAGTCCTCGTGTATGGGTGACATCACCAATAGAGTTTTGCGTGGGAATGCTCCCCAGCTTCTACTAGAAGCTTTTGGGAGACTCCAACACACCTGCGTGCCTATCTTCCCGCCTGCCATGGGGTCATCGTCTCCAGTATGATAACAAAGCTGTAGTAGAAGACAACCCTCGGGGAGGCAGGAGGGTTGTGAGGACTTATTCCTGCTGTCCACAGAGGACACCTGCTACAGATGAGTAACTATGCTTTCTTTATGGACAAGCAGGCAGTAAGTTCTCATGCATGGGACTCCCAAGCTACAAGCTACTGAAAACTGAGGAGGCTGAAGAAGCCCAACAGAGTCAAACAAAACAAGAACTGGAGAATTAACTATGAACAGCATAGGTAGTCTCCAGGGGGAACTCAACTTATTCAGTATCTTCAACATACAATTCCACACATCAGCTGTGAAAAGTCTCTTTTTGGTAGCCTGGATTGACAATAAGGCGTTGTTGGGAAGGAGCTGGAACCTAATCCCCAAAAAGATGCCGAAGTATGGACTGGCTGAAATGGCTGTCATGTCAGGAATCCCCATCCAGACAATAATGTAATGTGAATGTATGGATCGAAGACCAGGTTGTAGCCCTGCAGATCTCCTCCATGGAGAATGAGCACAACTGGGCCACTGAAGCAGCCATGACTCTGATGTTGTGTTGTGATGCAGCCATGACTCTGATATTGTGGAGGAGTGGCCTAGTGGTTGGGGCAAGGTACTTCAGGCCAGAAGGTCGGGGGTTCAAATCCCACGAGAGGACAGCAACCTTGGGCTGGAAGGACTGGGGTTTCTAGTCCCACAGGTGCTCCTTGTGTTCTTGGGCAAGCCACTTAACCCTCCATACATGTTTCCTGTAAAATAGTTATCTCCAAGTTATAATGCCCTGTTCAATGTAATTTCAGTTTGTTCAATGTAAACCGCACTGATGCAGAATAACGTGGTATATAAGAGAATGTAAATAAATAAATAAATGTGATATGACCATCAAGGCTCAGGCCAGCCTGGGCATAAGTGAAAGAGATGCAGTCTGCTAGCCAAATTGACAAAGTGCGTTTGGAAGCAGCATCCCCAAGTTTGGTGGGGTCAAATGAGAGAAACAGCTGGGTGAACCTTTGGTGGGCCTTTGTCCACTCAAGGTAGAAGTCCAAGGTTCACTTGCAGTCCAGCATGTGCAGCACTGCCTCCTTCCTGTGGGCGTGAGGCCTGGGCAATAAAGTAGGCTGCACGACTGACTGATTAAAATGGAAAGCAGAAACCACTTTCAGAAGGAAGCATGGATGAGTGTGTAAGACCACTCTATTATGGTGGAATCTGGTATATGGCAGGTGAGCCACCAGGGTCTGGAGCTCACTGACACAAGGTGCCGAAGTAACTGCCAACAGAAACAAGACCTTCCAGGTCAGGAACTTCAGAGGGCAGGAAGCAAGCAGCTCAAAAGGGGCAGACATGAGCTGTACCAAGCCACCACTAGGGGCCTGAAAGGAAGCTTAGAGAGGAGCAGGCCCCACATAAAGTGAACCACCAAAAGTTGAGCTGATATCGACTTTCCCTCCGAGGCATGATGGTAGGCCCCGATAGTGCTCAGAACTGGACTTGAGAACTGACTCCAAGAGGTTGAGGAGGTACTTGAGCAACTTGTCAACGGAACAAGAGAAGGGATCCAGGGCCCAGTCAGTGCACCAGGAAGCAAATCTTTCATTTGAAAGCCTAAGACCTCCTCATCAAAGCCCTCCTAGAGGCCAACAGAACCTCTGTAACTCCCTCAAGAAGGTTAAGATCCGAAAGGACTAACTGCTCAACATCCACACTGTGAGGGCCAAGGACTGGACACGGGTACAGCAAGCTCCCATTTTCCTGTGAGATGAGGTTTGGAGCAGATCCCAACTGCAAAGGCTCCCCTCAAGAGAGCTGAAGCAGCAGGAAAAACCACAGCTGTCTGGGCCAATATGGTGTGATGATAATCATCATGCCTCTGTCATCCTAGAGTTTCAACAGGGTCTTCACTATGAGAGGAATAGGAGGATATGCATAGAGCAGGCCCATTCCCCAGTACAGGAGGAAGGCATCTGCCGCTAGCCTGCTGCTTGAAGCGACCTTGGAGCAGAACTGATCCACTTGGGCATTGTGCGAAATGGCAAATAGATCTATTAAAGGAGTACCACATGACTGAAAGATCTGGGCCACCACCTCGCTGTTCAGCGTACACTCCTGCGGCTGGAGAACGTGGCTCAGTTGATCTGCCAGGGAATTCAGTTCCCCAGGCAGATAGATGACTCTCAACTCCATATCATGAACAATGGCAAACTTCCACAAGCGGACTTCTTCCCTACTTGTTTATGTAATACATTGCCAGCTGAATGTCGGTCTGAATCAGAACAATCTGGTTGGCTAGGTGATACTGGAATGCCCTGGGGCGTTTTCTATGGCCCTCAGTTCCAAAAAATTGATTTGGTGAAGGCTCTCCTGTTTGGACCACATGACTAGCATATGAAGGCCATCCAGATGCGCCCCCCACTCCCCCAATCCGGCTTGGACACATCTATCATCAATGTCCTCTGAGGAGGCGCCGTCTGAAAGGGAAGAACTTTGAACAGGTTCTGAGGATCCAAATACCAATTCAGGGACTGGTCCAGAGGTACAGTGACTGCCACCTAGCCCAGAAGCGGCCAATTGCTTGTTTCCACTAGGTACTCAGAGTCTACTGAGCTTGTCTCATTGACAGACAAGCCAGAGGAGTGACCTGCACTGTCAAGGCCATATGACCGAGCACCCTCAGCATCCCACAAGCTGTTATCCAAGCATCCATTGAATATCGTGGCCCAAGGCCATCATCCTCTGCAGTTGGTCCAGTGGGAGAAAGGCCCGAGCCTGAACAGTGTCAAGGAGGGCCCTTCTGAATTCAACTTGTTGGGAGTGCTGAAGGTGGGACTTGGGGTAGTTGACTACAAACCCCAACAGCTCGAGCACCTGGATGGTCAGCTGAGTTGATTGACAGAATCTGTCTGGAATGGAGATCTTTATGAGTCAGTCATCCATGTAGGAGAAGACAAACATCCCCAGGCTCCGAAGATAAGCAGCCACCACCGCGAGGCACTTTGTAAAGATATGGGGCGCTGAGACCAGGCCAAAGGGAAGCATACGGTACTGGAAGTGTTGGTCCCCCAGGACAAATTGGAAATATTTCCTGTGGGTGGGATGGATCAGTATGTGGTATACGCATCCTTGAGATCCAGGGGACCATAGCCAAACGTCTCTCTCAAGATAAGGGAACATAGTCTTCAGCGAGACCATTTTGAATTTTTCTCACATCAGGAAGGTGTTAATGTTTCGAAAGTTCAAGATGGTCTGAACCCCCCCCCCCCCCTTCCCCATCTTCTTGGGGACCAGGAAGTATCTGAAATAAAACCCCCACCCGACCTGAGCTGGAGGCACAGGCTTTATTGTGAGATTGGCCAAAAATTTCTCCTTGCAACAGGTTGAGATCAAGGGGATAGTCCCTCAGTGGGGAAGGGGGCGGCAGGTTGGAAAAGTGCAACATGTAGTCGCTCTGGACTATTTGCAGAACCCATGAATCTGAGGTAATGAGAGGTCACCTGCCCACAGGCAATGCATGGATCTCAAGGATTTGCTGCATGATGTGTGCTGACGATACCATGGACACCGAAGGACCAGCCTGCTGTTTTGCCTGCATTACTGCCATATGTGCCTCAAGGGCCTGGAGGTGTTCTGAAGGCTTCAGAACAAGAGCTGCTTCAGCCACCATATCCAGCATCCCCACAGGGGCATCAGCAAGGCCATGGACATCAGGGGATGATCAGCATCCCTCCAGCACTCTGGGGGTTGATTCCTCCCACTGGGGCACCTTCGCGGGCCATTCACAGCCATCGCTCACATCACGTCGGGAAAGCCTCTAATGCCGATGCACATGGGGCTTAGCCCGGTGGTCGAACGGGTCCCCCTTTTGATGTCAATTGGGTCGATGTCGAAGCCTTCTTTGATTCCAGATGAAGGTCAATCGAGAGCTGCAGTGGCCCCTCATCTCCGAATGAGCTCAAGCACCCTTTGCTGTCGACGCCTTGGAGGGTCCTAGAGGGGCCATCAGGACCAGTGCCAGAGTCAAAGATGCTGAATCAGAGCACTGGTCGAAGAGGGATTCTCTGCTTTTCCCGACTCTTCAGGCATCTCCTTGTCATCTACAGACACAAATTACAAGAAGAGAGCTGGTGATCGGACTCAGATTCTGGAGGCACTAATTGTGTTTGTCCATGACTGAGATGGTCCTGGTGCATTTGGTGCACTTCTTGAATCCACTGGCTGGCTTTTGGGAGATGCCCAGGAAAACAGCCATGGCAAGATCAAATGGCTCGATAGTGCCAGTTGTGAGGAATAAAAAATTAAAAAATAATAAAATAATTTAGCAAAAAAAGAGCACCATAAATGTAGCTGAACCATGATGATGGGAACAATGCAACCGATGGCAGGTGGAAAGAAAAACCAAGTAAAGACGACCCCCGGAGGGAAAAAAGAAGATACATTTACCGGCGGATGCCGAAACACGTCTCCTCCATGGAAATTAAACCGGAGAAGATGGTGCCATGACAAGCGAGAAGACAGGTTTGCAGGTTCAGTGAAGCCACCCAAAAGCTTCTAGTAGAAGCTGGGGAGCGTTCCCGCATGGGGCTTCATCGGGGATGTCACCCATATGTGAGGACTTACTTTCTGATTGTCCACGGAGAACACCCTTCCTCTCCTTGAGATGGTGATTCCAATGACTTTCTTCTGAAAAATAGACTGCAGCAGAGTTCTAGTAGATCACTGGAATCCTTAATCTCAAACATTTTAGACTTTTCTCACCTTGGAGATAAACTCAGAGAGGGCTAAGCTTTCTTCCCTTTCAGGCAAAGGAAATGTAACTATTCCAAAAAATCAGCAAAAAATTAAAGCTGACAAGCCCATTCAATAACATACATTACACCTTGAATTACTACCAAGCACTACCATGTTATGCAATTGAACCTAGTTACTCATAATGCTCAGTAATGACGTTGCTGCAAAGCTGACATGGTTGTGCATGTTAATAACTAGCTGTTAGGCTGCACAAAATCATTTTAACATGTATTAACCTAAGAATTAACTTGCATTAATTCAAATTCTGTGCTTAAAAAAGTGTTATTAAAATGAATGTGTGAAATGAACCAAAAGCCAAAGATTCAAAAACAAACACATGTTTTCCCCTGTGCACATCCCTAGTACTCACTTTGTATGTTTGAATGTTCCACTGGGCAAAAACGAAATGTGGAGAACATCTCCAAAAAAAAGGGCCAGGACTCACACTGTCTCTCCCAAAATCTGCTAAACCTTCTGCTATGACACCGGCTAGTGATTCTGTTGATAGTTTTAGAAAACTCCACCCATATGATTTATGGAAATGACACTCCCCATTGCAGATCTCAAACACGTGTATTTTAGGGACTACATACCATAGCATGATGGTAAGAACCAGGAGGTCCTTACTTAAAGAATCATATTCATCCAGGTTTCACACCATAATGAGCAGAGATCTCTCTAAAGTCAAGACATACAAAATATCATCATAAAGGGCTGTTTTAGGTTCTGTTCTGCCCATCATAAATTCTATCACTAGCATAAACAATAGTGGAGATATATTCAGTAGCAGCAATGAGCCTATTTTATTAAATGCCATAGGCAGTGCCACTATATGAATAGATGGCAACACCAAATATACCTATAAGGCAGTCACCGATGCTTGCAATACATGTAACAATAATATTCAGCCACTATACATATAGCTATGCAGTTTAATTCAGAACCAAAATGGCCCATCTAGTCTGGAATGCCATTAAAATCCAGATATTCGGAGAGAAGAGAGCAAATGAATTTAAAAGGCATTGTTTGGTACAGCTGCAGGTGATACAGTAGCTTACCAGTGAAGGAGGTGGTGAAGGCCGGCGCTATCATTATGCAAACTAGCTGGTCACCTAGAATGCCAGTAGTCCAAGGGTGCCCTACTACCGCCTCTCTCCAGGACCTGCAGCAGTGGCGATGCCTTTAAATAGCACTGCAGTGCTTGCCGACATCACCGGGATACAGTGCTGTTTGTGCTTCTACCGCCTCTGATGCAGGTTTCTTGTTTGCAAAGGGGATGAAGAGGCTAGACCAGCCACTTCCATCTCTATGCAAAGGAAGTGGAATCAAAGTGGGCGGAATAAGGAACAGCACACTTCTCACTCTATGGAAGACATTCAGAAGACAGATATTTCCTTAAAGGACATTTGGCTCATATTGACAAATACTGAAGCCTCTCTGAGGGGCATATTAACTCAGTTGTGTGACTTTCCAAAGGACATTCTCCTCAAAGGGAGTCATTCTGAACCATGAATGGCGGGGATGGATGTCCCAACATCCATCCCCGCTATTCGTGCCAGCTTCAGCCGCCGACTAACTTCCCTGCTGGTTGTGCGTGGAAGTTACTCGGGGGAGGAGAATGGGTGGCCCGGGAGCGGAGAGTGGGCAGGCAGTGGGCGGTGACCAGCCCTGGACATACAGGGCCGATTCTAATTTCGGCCCTGTACATGCAGGGCCGGCGAAATGGCCGGGAAAGTTATTCCACCTCCAAGGAGGAATAACTCCCCTGGATTTTTTTTTTAACTTTGGGGCACAGAAGGGGCTGGTGGGGACCAGGGGACATTCCCCGCAGCCCAACCCTGGACTTCAGAGGCCATATCGGGGGGATGGGCTGCAGGGAATTTGCAGTTTTGGTCGTCAGCCGGCATCACGGCTTTTAAATGGAGCCACAGTGCAATGGCAACATGACGCCATGGCACCGCAGCTTCATTTAAATACCCTGACTGAGTTAGCCGGGTGCAGTCCTGCACATGCAGGCCAGACAGAATTGCTGTCCCAGCCTGCATGTGCAGGACTGTTTGCAATTCTGATCCCGTGGGGCTAGACATGCCCAGTGGGATTAGAATTGTGATCCCCTCTGTGCATCCTGTTCAGACCGGACGCACAGAGAGGATGGACGTGCAGGACAGAATCGGGCACAAAATGTCTGAAAAGTTGGCTTGGAGTCAAGCACATATTTCAAAAGTTGTAAGAGTATATAAAACATAGAACAGTTGGATGTTCCATGGCAAACTTGAAAATTTGCTAAGAGCTAGGAATTTTTGGAAAGATTTCTAAAGTTTCCTGTAACTCTATTATTGTCTCCTTTCAAATTTTTTAGGAAGTTCTTAATATAAATCTTGATATATCCTAATGCAGAACTTTTATATATTACCTCTCCAGCAGAGTAAGGGTGGAGGTAGAGGAGAAGGGAGCAATGGATCATATGGCAATGGAGGAAAGTGTAGATTTATCAAGCTTTCCTTGAGTCTTCAAAAGATAGTATTCAACCAACCTGTGTTATTTATTTATTCATTCATTCAACCAACCAACCAGTTTTATATACCGCCTTTCGACACGTCAAAGCTGTTTACATTGAACAGTAACTTGGTTTACGTTGAATAGAAGAGTGCATACATAAAACCAACAACTATGAATACAGCAAACGGTAGAGAACATGTAATTCATTAGGTCATGGTTGTAACACCATTAAGTCACATTTCATTTTGAAATGGGCAGCTAGTTTTCATCATAAAGGATGCAAACTTAGAGATCTTAATATGTATACTTTGGAAAAAAAGGCAGGAGGGGGAAGATATAATGTTACGTGCCTTTGAGTTAATGTTGACTTATGACAACCCTGTGGATAGTTTTCCTAAACTGCATTCAATCTTCAGTTAGATGGCTAATTGTTAATAGAATGGCATCCATAACTATTATTCTATTGATCCATCACATTCCTGGTTTTCCTCTTTTGTGTTGACCTTCAAGCTTGCAAAGCATGATGTCTTTCTCTGATGATCTTTCTCTTTGCGTGATGTATCCAAAATATGAAAGTTTAAGTCTTGTCATTTGAACCTCCAAGGAAAGCTTAGATTTGATCTCCTTCAGTACCAACTGAATTGTTCGAACAGTCCATGATATGCACAGTACTCTTGTCCAGCAACATAATTTAAAGGCATTGATTTTCTTCCTGTCTTGCTTTTTTTACTGTCCAACTTGTGCATCCATATGCTATTATTGAAAAAAACATGGTTTGGACAAGTCATATCTTTGTACACGGAGATAAATCTCTGCACTTGAAAATCTTGTCTAGGTCCTTCATAGCCATTCTGCCAAGAGCAATGCGTCATCACATTATCTTGACTGCTTGTCATTTCATTATTGATTATGGATCCAAGCAGGTTGAAGTTTTCTACTATTTCAATTTATTCTCCATCAAGGATGGAATAATTGATTTTGCCAGTTGTCAGGATCTTTGTCTTCTTCACATTATGCTCCATTTTAAGACTATGGGGGTTATTTTAGAAGACCTATTCATTCTTTGGATGTCTGTAAACAAACATAGAGACTGTCTCCGGAGCCATTTTAGAAGACAGCTGTGGTGACGTCCCCAATAAGAGAATGTCCAAATCTGAATGGAAGTGTGGAGGAGCCATGGCCAGGGTACTCCCAGGAACCTGGAGGCATGGCTAGGGTGGTCCCAAGGACCAGGACGTCCCTGCTTGATGACAGAAACATCTTGGATGTCCAGCATCATGCCTAACTTTAGACCTGCTCTGAGGTATGCAAAACAAGGAACAAGCATCTAAAAAGTACTTTTTAGCTGAAAAACACCCAGAGGGTGTAGAGAAAAAAACACTTTATTGTCCCCAGTACTGAGCACAATTTCAACTATTGCAGCAATGGGATTTGACCCCTCGGTGTTCTGTTCCTAACGCACTACTTTAACCATTATGCATTTGTAGATGGCTATGTTCTGAAATATGGGTTCTGGGGAAGCCTAAGTAGATGCTCCTGCAGATGTCCTTTTTGTTAAAATAAGGGCAACCAACCTTTTTGTTAAAATGGTAAATAAAGGTAAAAGGAAAAGGAGACTACTATGGCTTTCGAAAGAAGTAGCTGAAAAGGTGAAGAAAAAGAGGGAGGCCTTCATGAAATACAAGAGATCACAGAGAGAGGAAGACAGGCATCTATCTTTGGAAAAACTTAGAGAAGCTAGAAAAGTCAGGAAAGCCAAGATTCAAAAAGAAGAAGAAATAGCCAATGCAATAAAATGAGGGGATAAGACATTTTTCAGATATGTTAGTGAGAAGAGAAAGGGCAAAAATGGTATTGTCAGACTCAAGGGTGAAGGGGAGGAATATGTAGAAGCTGATAAGGATAAAGCGGAATTGTTTAACAGATATTTCTGTTATGTGTTCACAGATGAAGAACCAGGAGCAGGACCTCAGAAAACACACACAAACAGGAACAGAAGCAAGGGGCATCTTGAACAATTTTCAGAAGACTGTGTCCGTAAGAAACTAGCTAAACTTAAAGTAGACAAAGCGATGGCACCGGATGGGATACCCCCTTGAATACTGAGGGAACTTGGAGACGTTCTAGCAGCTCCTCTAACTGACCTTTTCAATGCCTCATTGGAGTCGGGAGTGGTGCCAAAGGACTGGAGAGAGGCTCATGTGGTGCCTTTACACAAAAGCGCAAGTAAGGATGTGGTTGAAAACTATAGGCCGGTTAGCTTAACTTCAGTGGTGAGCAAATTATTGGAAACGCTGCTGAAAGAGAAAATAGTGAGGTTTCTGGAGTCCAGCGGATTACAGGATCCGAGGCAGCATGGATTCACCAGAGGCAGGTCTTGTCAGACAAATCTGATTGATTTCTTTGAATGGGTGACCAGGGAGTTGGACCGAGGGAGAGCCCTAGATGTGGTGTATTTAGATTTCAGTAAAGCTTTTGACAAAGTTCCTCAAATTTTCTATTACAGGTGACTTATAAACTAACTGAGCACCCTAGGGATGGATCCTAAAGTTACTGCTTGGGTTAGAAATTGGTTGAGTGGGAGTTGACAAAGAGTACAGCTAAATGGAGCTCACTCTTAGGAGAAGGAAGTTACCAGTGATGTGCCCCAGGGATCTGTCCTTGATCCGATTCTTAATAATATCTTTGTTAGTGTTATAGTGGAAAGGCTGTCAGGTAAGGTTTGCCTCTTTGTGGATGATACCAAAATCTGCAATAGAGTAGACACCCAGGAAGGTATAGATAACATGAGGAGGGATCTAGCTAAGCTTGAAGAATGGTCTAGAATTTGGCAGCTGGGATTTAATGTTAAAAAATGCAAGGTCATGCATTTGGGCTGCAGCAATCCAAGGGAGCAATATATTATAGGGGGTGAAGTACTTTTGTCCACTAAAGAAGAGCGGGACCTAGGCGTGGTTGTTTCTGATGATCTTAAAGTAGCTAAACATGTAGAAAAGGCGATAGCAAAAGATAGAAGGATGCTTGGGTGCATATGGAGAGGAATGGCTAGCAGAAAAAAGGAGGTGATAGTGCCTCTGTATAAGTCTTTGGTGCGACCTCATTTGGAGTATAGAGACTGCACCTTCAAAAGGATATAAACAGGATGGAGTCAGTACAGAGCGTGGCTACTAAAATGGTTAGTGGTCTTCATTATAAAGCATATGAGGACAGACTTAAGGATCTTAATATGTACACCTTAGAGGAAAGGCGGGATAGAGGTGATATGATTGAGATGTTTAAATACCTCCATGGCATAAATGCGCAGGAAGAGAGCCTCTTTCGATTGAAAGCAGGTTTTGCTACGAGGGGACATGGGATGAGGGTGTAAGGGGATACAGTGGGTCCGTGGAATAGTCTCCCAGTGGAAGTGATAGAGATGAGAACAGTATTTGAATTCAAAAAAGCATGGTACAAACACAGAGGATCTCTAAAGGGAAAAAGGGGACTGTTCTAGTTGTTGATATGGAAGGACAGACTAGATAGGCCATGTGGTCTTCTTCTGTCATCATTTTTCTATGTTTCTATGTTCCTGTCACATACATCCAATGTTTGGGAAATCACATCTGCACCTGGACATGTCTGCATTTTTTTCAGACATTCTGGCTTAGACATCCCAGATTGCACTTGGACGGATCTTTCTAAAATTTCCCTCTATGTTCCTTGATCTTGATAAGCAGATGTTTTAGATAATTTTCACTTTCAGCCACTAATGTGATATTGTCAGTATAGCTAAAGTTGTTGATGAATCTGCTACCTATCTTCACATCTCGTTTGTCTTCATAGAATCCTGCTTCTCTGATGATTTGTTCTGCATATAAATTGAACAGGTATTGGGAAAGTATGTGGCCTTATGACACACCTTTGCTGATTTTAAACAATTCCGTTTCTCTTTGTTCTGTTAGAACCATTGCTTCTTGGTCAATATAAAGGCTGTGCATAAAAAACTACCAGATCCCCATGCTTCTTAATGTGGCCCAGATTTATGCAATTGACCTTGCTGTAGTCAATGAAACACATATAGCTATCCTGTGTTATTCTTTTGTCTTTGAGGATTGATCTCACATCCTCAATGATGTCTCCTCTTCCTCACTCTTTCCTGAATCCTGCTTGATTTTCAGGCAGTTCTTGTTTCAGGTATGGTTGTCTTCTCCACTGAATGATCTTGAGTAGAAACTTGATGATATGTGGGATCAGAGCAATTGTGCAATAATTCCCATACTCAGGTCACCTTTCTTTAGTATTGTTATGAGCTGTCACAAGGTGGACCTATCGGAGCCTGAGAAAATGGAAATCAGCAGCAGTGATCAGGGGAGAGATGACAATATAAACAAAACACTGTCAGATGGTTGCTACAGACAACCTAGGCACACGTGGGTAAGGGCTGAGAAGACACACCCAGATAGCAAACAAAGGGAGTTTGCTTGGCTTGATAGGAATCAGCTGGGTAGAGGTGGAGCCCAGAAACACAGAGATATAATACGCTCCCAAATAGTTAGAGGGGGAGAGGAGGTGAACCAGCAAGTCTCACAGCAAGGGAGACAACGGTCAGCGCAGCAGAAGCTGGGAAACGTATGGAAGGGGAATGAAAGAGAGTCTGAATTACTGGGACAGCATGCAAACCCACACGAAGGTCTGAGTGAGTCTCAAACCCAGAGTGAAACATTTGGAAGGCAGAAGCCAGACATTGAATGCATGTGTGAAGAGCACGAGAGACGTGGGAGAGTTGCAGTACAAGGTAACAAAGCCAGAAGCGTTGATAGTGGCTGTTTTCTACCCGAGTTGGTAAAACCCTGCAGCAATAGAAAAAGCCACCCAGAAATAAGCTTTGAAAATAATCCTTTCCCTTGTGCTAGAAAACCCAGGAGAAAAGAAGCTCGCTTACTTGGAAAAGCTAGAGATTCTAGTATCCACTTTAAACTCCCAGAGTTTGAGCAACCTCCGAATAGAGCAGTGCAATCCAGGGCAGCTGTGAGGAAAAGGCTAGATCCGAGCACGCTCAGAGTCTACCGTAATCACTCTAACAGCAGAGCCAGGGAAGTTCCTGAATGTCCTTATGCTTACCAGCAGGGGCTGAATTCACATAAGCCTCATGCAAAAGTATATGGTAGTTCCCAGGGAGGCTTTCAGAGAGAAGGACAGCATAACTTCCTGCTTGACGAGGAAAACCTACATTATCCTTTTGAAACAGCTGACCTTGAAAACGTGAGTGTTAATGAACCAGAATCTATGGAATATGAGAATACAGAGTTAGCAACAGTTCCTGAACCCATGGAATGCTCAGTCTCGGTAATTGACCCAGAGTTTTCCTTAAGGTGAAAAGGGTTGAAGATAACCTGAATAAGAGTCACAAGGTGTGGGCTGGAAAACGTGTCTCACAGAAAACCATGTGAATGAGCTGGGCTGTGTCAGCAAAAAGGAAAGCCTGTGAAAAACATTGAGAATGTTTAATTCTTTTTGCATTTAAGCTGAAGTAAGCTATTTTTGTTTAACCTTTTTATTTCTGTTATATGCCCGAAGTGGGTTGTTTGCTTTGTTTTGCCAAGGAGAAAATACCTCACGGACGGGGAATAAAAACCCTGAGTTTGGAACACAAGTGTCTTTTGTGGTTTATAGAGAAGGTACAACTACCACCCTCAGGCAGTACCAAGGCCTCACCGGTAGGGCACCTGGGGGTGCGACAGAGCCCAGATCTTTAACAGTTAGTCGGCCATGATGTTGTCATACAATACTTACAAGGCTCTGTCAGGAAATTTGGAACAGCTGCATCAGATTGCTGTAATACTTCATTGGTAATGTCATCAATGTCTGTTTTTTTGTTTTTTTGATACTGCTTTCAGCACTACTTTGACTTTTTTTTCATCACCAACAGTTCCTAGTTCTTAAGTACACTTGACCTTTATGTTATAATGACTTAATGTCTTTCCATCTTTCCTTGATTTTCTCAGCATCATTCAACATGGATCCTTGAATATCTTAGCATTCCAAATCAAGCTTCAACTTTTGTAGCTTCCTCAAATATTTTCTGATTCTGATTCCTTGCATGCGTCATTCTTTTCTCGTCTTGCTGCGTGTAGAAAATTGCTTAGAAAGGCATTTCTATGCCTTTCTAAGCAATTTTCTGAGTTTCCTCAATCATCCATTTTGGCAGTTTTTGCTTTTTCACCTTTGGTAAAGAGATTTCACTCTCTTCATGCACAACTTTCTTGATGTCATCCCATAGATCTTCTGGTCATTTGCACCCAAAGTGGTGAATCGAATTTGCAGGCAGTCTTTAAATTCCAGTAGCATATTTTCAAGATTGTACTTTGTGATATTCATGAGTGATTTGTTCTTTTTCAGATTATATTGAGTTTGCATACTAGTAGCTGGTGATCTAGTATGCAAATTCAAGCTAAAGCTGAAAAAGATCAAGCCACTCATAAATGTAGCAAAATGTGACCTTGAGAATATACCACTGGAATTTAAAGACTGTCTGCAAAATCAATTTATGGCTTTGGATACAAATGACAGAACATGAGAAAAGTTATGGGATAACAACCAGAAAGTTGTATTTGCAGAAAGTAATTAGCCTCTACAAAAGATGAAAAACCAAAAATGGCCAAAATGGATGACCGAAGAAACTCTGAGAATTTCCCAGAAATACAGAGAAACTAAAGCCAGAGGAGAACGAGAGACAACCACAGAACTCAACAGAGATTTTCAACATGCAGCAAGATGAGACATGGAGAAATACAGTTGTGGTAAACATTATTGGCATCCTTGCATTTTAGGTATGTTGTGTACAATATCTTGAGAAATAATTAGAAATATTCCAACTGTGTCTCATCATAATATTTTAATAGTACGTTCAAAAGTATACAACAAAAAATGATGTCTGTGCAACTTAGTTATAGAAAATAGCAAAATATGACCTGGATAGGATTAATAGCACCTTTCACAAATATTTGGTTGCACAACCCTTGGCAATAATGACAGCCTCCATACGTTTCTTGTAGCCATCTATATGTTTCATACATCTGCTTGCTAGTAGTTTCTCCCACTCTTCAACTGCAATTAGTTCCAGCTCATGAATGTTTCCAGGATTCCTTTTACCAATGGCAGATTTTAGCTCTTTCCAAAGGTTCTCGATTGGATTGAGATCAGGACTCATTGCTGGCCAGTTTAAAACAATCCATTTGTTCCATTTTAACCATTCTTTTGTACTTTCGGATGTATGTTTTGGGTCATTGCCCTGCGGGAGGACCCATGACCTTTGACCCAGACCTAGCTTTTGGACACTAGGTAGCAATTTTGCTCCAAAATACCTGACTTCATGATTCCTTTAATATGCTCCAGGTCTCCAATTCCTGCGGCAGCAAAACAGCCCTACAACATTATGGACCCTCCACATTTAACTATAGGAAGGGTGTTTTTTTTTCCTTATAAGCTTAAATTCTGTACCTGCAAATGTGTCACTGGTCTGCATTGCCAAAGAGCTCAAATTTGGTTTCATCTTCCACAGAACATTTTCCTGGAAGGATTGTGGTTTCTCAAGGTAGATTTGTGCAAAGATCAGGAGTGCCTCTTTATATCTGTCTTTGAATGGTGGGGGTCCTCTTAGGCCTTCGACCATTAAGTCCATCTCTGTTTAGTGCACAGTGCATGGTGTGGGTTACAACCACCACTCCAGATTGCTCCAGATTGATCACAGGTGTATCTAATTTTACTGCAAAGCGAACATGGTTCTTCTGTTCAAACTGATTTGAATTGTTTATAAGGGTGCCAATAACCATGTCCTAATTAATTCAGAAACCTAAATAGTGTGACCACTATACAATATTGTTGAAGAAGGTGCACATCAATTAATCACTAGATTACCAACTTTAAACTCCTGTGATATAACGGACAGAAACTGCCTATCATTATAGATTATTTTTTGTCGGATCATCTGTTATGAGAATACAAAAACATGCTCTTGCAACAGACCCTCCATTTTAATCAAATTTAAAAGGGCCAACCAAGCCGACACCGCGTGAGGCTATATGGTCCAGTGAACCAGCAACCGCAAACTTCAATTTACATAGAACATATTCTTTTAAATCTCAGTTCAATCAGAACACTACTTCAAAAGTCCAGAAATGGTATCAATATCACCCAAAAAGGTATAAATACTCATCTGATGAACTTCAGCCTACTGTAAACCGACTCAAAGGCTAGAACATGCCACTTTCCTTCGGTTAAGCGGAGAATGCCGTCGCCGCTCCAAAAGCAACTCAGGCTAACATCATTCTCTTCGGTGAAGCTATACAGCTGGGTGCTCAGACGTTCAGTTGGGTACTGCGACACAAACCGCCGGTAGTCTACATGGCCCTTTATCAAGCTCCGTACACCAAACTTCCTGTTCCGATGTAGACGCCATGACCTCATCCAGGGTTCGATGGTAATCATAATGATGACAAATGACACCAATTTGTATAAACATGAATTCAGTGTCCACCACTTAACCTCAGTGTTTAATCCAATTGGAGCTGTAGAGTGAAGCATGTATATCCACCTTTGCTCCTTGTAACGCAACTGGCTTGGACGGTCACCCCCTCGCTTCAATGGGGGGACCATATTAAGTACTAGCCACTTCAACTGATCAAAAGTGTGTGCATGCTGCATACAGTGTTGTACCATTGGAGCCGCCACTACCTTAGTATGTATACGAGACCTATGTTCCTGTAAGCGTTTCTTTATCATCCTGGTTGTCATACCCACATAAACTTTCATACAAGGGCACAGTATTAAATAAACTACATAAGTTGAGGTGCAATCAGTGGCATGGCATAGAGAAAATGTCCTCTGTGACTGTGGGTCACACCATTCTGTGCCTTCTATCGTGGTAGAACAGAAGTCACAGGAGCCACATGCATGATGGCCTCCCCCTACTGGTAAAATCGTAGGCGTGGAACAGGTGTTAATTATGCAATCAGCAATATTAGAGCTCCGTTGATAAGCTAACATTAATGGTAGGTGGAAACACTTATGTAACGTTAAAACAAGCCAATGGGATCTAAGGATCTTGGAAATAGCCATAGCGTTGAGCATATAAGGAAGTACTCCAACAAAACGTGCTGTTGACACCTTGTGTAGACGTCCAGAAGCATCCCACCATTCACGATGGTTATAAAGTGCTCGCTTGTATGCTAAATTAATTAAATTAACAGGATATCCTCGTGCTCGCAATCGGGATTTTAAATCAGCTGCATGCTTTTTATATTCCATTAATGTGGAGCACAGACGTCGAATTCGCAAGAATTGCCCAATGGGTAATGCTCTATGCAATGACCTAGGATGGTAACTGGTAAATTGCAACAAGGTATTACATTGCACTGGTTTCCTGTAGAGTTGACAAAATCTGCCGTCCATCTTTGTATAGTAACATATCCAGAAACGCTATCGGTAAGCGATGATATTTAGCTTCAAACTGGATATGATCATGCAAGGTATTCAACCATGACAAGAATTCTTGCAGTTCTTTAACAGGACCAGTCCAAATGAAAAATACATTGTCTAAAAAGAAATATACTGAAACCTAGGTGAATCAAATAGGTAAGTATTTTCAAAATGAGACATATACAAGGCTGCTACCGATAGTGCAACAGTAGCACCCATTGCTACCCCACAGATTTGATGATAATATTTCTGATCGTACATAAAATAATTTCTATCCAAAACCCAGGATAAAAGTTGTAACACAAAGTCTTTTGGTGAATCTAGGGGGGAGAGAAATAGGTAACACCGCCAAAATTGTATATGCCTCATGTTGGTGAATATTTGTGTACAACGCTACCACATCTAGCGTCACCAGAATATGATGATCCAACACTGGAATCCCTCAGAGTAAAGACAAAAAGTGATAAGAATCACGAATATATGACTTGATATGTACCGTCAATGGTTGAAAAAAATCGGTCACAAAATATAGACAATGGTTCAAGCACCGAGGCCCGACATGAAACAATTGGTCACCCTGGGGGATCGACCAATGATTTGTGGACCTTAGGAACCATAGAGAGTTTTTGGGTATTTCGGATTCAAAAAGTCACACTCCTTGGTGGTAATCCACACTTGTTGCAGTGCTAACGCGGTATAAGATTTAATTTAGGACTGTAACTCAGGCCCTGGATCATTGTCCATCACTTGATAATACTGGGGATTACTCAAATGGGCCAAAACCATAGCATGATATTTAGTTGTATCCTGGACGACAACTGCCCCACCTTTATCAGCCCTACGAATTGTAAAATGAGTTGCATCCCGTAGATCCCTCAAGGCCCTATGAGACCGACTAGTAATATTGGAGAACAAACTCGAGGGAGAAGATGACCAAGATCTGTCAGACGGGTGCCTGGGTGAGAATGTTCACAGTCTTGGCAAAGGCATATGTTAATATGATTTGCAAGGGATTGTGTGAAATGTTGTCCATTCACACCAGACACAGCCGTTCACAATAATTAGTTGTGCTTGAGTGTAAAGCCAATAAGATATTTATTTATGGGGTTATTTCTCCCAACACAGATATGCTTGGTAGCACATAAAACAGGATACTTGCTTTCAGTGTTAAACTTAGAAAAACAAAATCAGGAAAACAACAGTTGAACTTGTCAGGCAATCAAATCAAAAGAATAAAGACCATGAGGGTAACAAAATGGTCTTTTCTGTAGGCTCTAGCTAATATTTTCTTAGCAATGCATTAATCAACAGGCAAAACCCACAAAGTAGGGAAAAACTGTTATTTTCAGGTTAACTTCTTATATCTTCACACATAGACTCAGAAGTGATTCCCTCAGAGCTCACAAGCAATTAGGTAAGGCTCAATTGCTAGCAGTTATCCAGCTGAAACCCCTTAGCTGGCTTACTTTCTACTGCGTGGCTCAAATCCTACTCAGGAGCTTTTCTGAGTAGATTAAAGAACAAGTTTGTATTTCTTTGTGATGGTTGTTGTACTTTGTAACAGAAAATTACCAAAGGAATTTAGACAGAGAGCAATCCATGTATTCACAGCCTGTATCTACCACCTCTCCCCCTTCTTCAACAATCATGGGTTCAATATCATGGATTGGCACAGAGGAATTTCTCAATTTATTTATTTATTTTTATTTAGCACATATTTGTATACCGCTACTTCCAGCGATCAGCAGCGGTTTGATTATGGAGCACTCTCAGGAGAATACTTGTTTCCCTGCTGTCTTTCAAGGGTATAGCTAGGGCATAGATCAGTGTTCATACCTGAGCTTCCATTTCTGTTAGAGTTCCTCTCTAAATAGCCTGGCCAGTATGTAGTCCAGTTCTTATGTCCAGCCTTCCAATCCAGATCCCTGGACACTGGGTCTCTCTTCACATACCTTCTGGCACGGGTCCTAGGGTCCCTTCCAAGTGCAGCCGTCTCCCTCACAGGTACCGTCTGGAGATTCCTAGCTCTGCAGCACCACTCCTCTGGTTTTCCCCAGTCCAATGGTGTATGCTGGCCTTTTGAATGTCTCCCAGTATACGTACTGCTCTGGACTCCTTTAGACCTCCCAAATGCTTTTCTCTTCTTTCTTCCAAAGGGTTTCTTGCCCTCTCTGTCCGTCCGCACTGGCTTCTGCTTCTGATGATCCTCCAGATGATGAAGATGTCCAAGATACTGAGGATCTCCAAGATGATGAGGATGATTCTCTGTAGAATAAACTCTACCTTTATTCTGCTTAGATGAGTGCTCCACCCTAGCACAGCGCAGCTGTGCTGAATCAGGCCCTGCCCTTTGAGATGAGTGCTTGGGGATTACCTCATAGCCCTCCTGATTGAACACACGTTAACCCACTTCAGCTCCTCTAATGGCTGTTGGAAACCTGGTGCATTCTGGGACTGGTAGTCTTTTATGGAAAAATTCTGTTTTCTTATTTCTACCAGAACTGACAGGTTGCTTGTTCAGAGTCACTTCACCTTTACTATAGCTCCTTCCTGAGCTATGATAAGCTTCCTTATCACAGATCCCGTAACATCAAATTCTGGAAAGTAGTTAGTAGAGCATCAGTACTAACTGGAGGTGACCAGGTGGATGGATTATGGCAAATAGAATCATCAATCTTAGATGTCACTTTGTCCTGAAAAAATAGGATCGTATGTAATTTTCTAAAAAATCAATGTAAAACCACTCTCATTTTAAACGCATCATAACAAGGAGACGGCACATATGACAAGCCCAATGTTAAAACATG
Organism: Ichthyophis bannanicus; assembly: GCA_033557465.1. NCBI lineage: Eukaryota > Metazoa > Chordata > Amphibia > Gymnophiona > Ichthyophiidae > Ichthyophis > Ichthyophis bannanicus. The sequence continues at coordinate 1,157,469,538 of CM066032.1, read as the reverse complement.
GGATTGCTCCTCCATTAACGGGGTCCCGGACAAGTTGATGACTGTAGTTTTGTCGCCGATCTTGTCGTCGGACCTGTCCAATTGTCTCCAGATGGGTAATGGTGCGGCCGGCGATAACGTGACTGATCCCTCTGAAAATCCTGTGATGTAGATTGGTAGCCACTCCTCGATGGAGCCACCCGAAATTCAGCAGAGGAATCTGAGCTACGATCTTCTGAGGAGGCATCGAATGTGACCCTTTTAGAGGTTGATACATGATCAGGACCCTGTTAGCGCCAAGTGTAGACTTGATCTTTGGTATAAATCATCAGTATCATGTTGAAATTTCTTAAGTTTTGAATTACGCACTGTTTCCAAAAATTGTTGCATCTGTGTCCCTAGATCATCATATTGCCTCTTAAAAGTTTCCTCTGCTACTTCCCCCTTCAACTCTTGCACTTGTTCAGCCAACCGAAGTTCCTCTTCTGAAAAATTGTTCTACTAATAAGGCTATTAAATCTAATCCACATTTGTTGAGAATGCCATTCCAAGTTGCGTAAAAATTTTTGTCTTCAATGAACATATGTGGAGGTTTCAAAACACGAAGAACCCTTGGGATCATTTTTTGTTTCAAGTATTGTGTCATTGTAGCAGCATGCATCTCTACTCTAATACACCATTTCTTCAAATTCCGTAATGTCATCCAGGATCCGGCACCTCAGGTACTGTAGCACCTCAGATACTGTAGCAGAATCCAAAAGGCAAACGTTGCTGTATTAGATAGATCGCCGCTTGCTGAAGATGCCATCATTAGTCAAGGGTACCTACACAAGTAACAATTAATTCAGAAACCCAAATAGTGTGACCACTATACAATATCGTTGAAGAAGGTGCACATCAATTAATCACTAGATTACTAACTTTAAACTCCCGTGATATAACGGACAGAAACTGCCTATTATTATAGATTATTTTTTGTCGGATCATCTGTTATGAGAATGCAAAAACATGCTCTTGCAACAGATCCTCCATTTTAATCAAATTTAAAAGGCCAACCAGGCCAACACCGCGTGAGGCTATATGGTCCAGTGAACCAGCTACCGCAAACTTCAATTTACGTAGAACATATTCTTTTAAATCTTAAATAACCATGTCCTGGCAATGTCCCAGTTGTTACACTAATTCCTACTATTTCCTTTTCTAATTGGTCTTGTTTTATTTAATTCTTTTATGTGTCAAATATATGTGCATATATAGTCCAAGGCCATATCACTGGCCACTTTTTTTTATTTTTGAGATATTGGATATTAATGGGTGGAACTGCAAGGGTGTCAACAACATTGACCACAATTTGCATAAGGAAATAGAATCAAAAACTATTAGAGAAAGAACAAGATCAGCTTTCCTAAAGCTACGAGACTTAAAGAGAAAATTCTAGCCTCAAATTGGAATGCTACAAGATACTCTAGGATCCATGTTGAATGATGCTGAGAAGATCAAGAAAAGGTGGAAAGAATATAAGTCATTATACCATAAAGATCAAGTGGACCAACGGCTGTTTCAACCTATACTTTATGATCAGGAACCATTGGTGATGAAAGAAGATGTCAAAGCAGTATAGAATGCATTATCAAAGAACAAAGCACTGAGCATTGATGATATGCTCATGGAAGTATTACAGCAATGAGATGCAGCTGCTACCATGCTTACAAAGCTCTGCCAGGAAATTTGGAAGACATCATCATGGCCAACAGACTGGAAAAGATCTTTGTTTATACCAATACTGAAGAAAGGTGATCCAACTGACTGTGGAAATTATCGTACAATAATCGCTCTGATCCCACATGCCAGCAAGATTCTATTCAAGATCATTCAGCAGAGACTACAACCATACCTGGAACAAGAATTACTCAAAGTGCAAGCAGGGTTCTGGAAAGGGCGAGAAACGAGAGACATCATTGCGGATGTGGGATGGATCCTTGAAAAGACTAAAGAATACCAAAAGGATATCTATGCGTACTTTATTGAGTACAGCATGGCTTTTGACTGTGTAAACCATGAGAAACTCTGGGCCACATTAAGAAGCATGGGTATACCAGAACACCTGCTACTTCTCATGCACACCAAGAAGCAACAGTTCGAATGGAACAAGGAGAAACAGAATGGTTTAAAATTAGCAAAGATGTACAACAAAGCTGCATACTTCCCCCACCACACACACTACACATACATGCTTACACAGTCCATACAAGCACAGAGCCGTCAAGACACACAAGAAGACAGACACCAGCACACATATATACATGCCACAACACTCCCCATGACAAACACACACATGCACCCACAGACCATGACAGTCAACATGACACACACATGAACATGTACCCTCCACATGTTTGATTCTGCAAATGGAGGAAACACTTTTCAACTTGCTGAGGGCAGATATGATAGAGGTCTATAAAATAAATGGAGTGGAACAGGTAAATGTAGATCGGTTGTTTACTCCTTCAAAAAGTAGAAAGATTATGGGACATGCAATGACACTAGATTGTAGCACATTTAAGACTAACTGGAGAAAATATTTTTTCACTCACCGAGTAATCATTGCTGGAGGCTGTAGTAAAAGCTGTTAGTGTAGCTGGGTTTAAAAGAGATTTGGACAAGATCCTGGAGGAAAAGTCCATTAACTATTCTTAAAGAGAACCAGGGAAATCTACTGCTTACCCCTGGGATAAGTATCATGGAATCTATATACCTTTTGGGAACCTGAATTGTCCACTGTTGGAAACAGGATACTGGGCTTGATGGACCATTGATATGAGCAGGGCCGGATTTATCTTGAGTGAGGCCCTACGCCAACAAAAATTGTGGGCCCCCAGAAAAGATAAAAACAAGCACACCAGATCAGCTGCGCGCTGTTGGCCCTGACGTCATAATTAAACTTGGAATCCCAAAAGCCAAACTTGGAATGTACAACACTGTAGAAATAAAACTATACATTAATTTGCTCTTGTACTAAACAAAGCGCAGACGTTAATGATGCACATTTACCAGAGCTGACATATTCCAGTTAATAAATTCAAAATAAAGAGAGATTTTCCTACCTTTTGTGCATTTTTTTTCAGCTGCAATTGCTCCAGCCACTTTCTTCTGGTTTCTTCGTGTCTTCTGCTAACTCTCCATCGTCTGCTGTCCATTTGTCCTTAATTCTCTCTCCTAGTTTTTTTCCATTCTCTCTCTCTACATCTGCTTTAACATACTAATCTTCCTCCTTTTGCTCTTTCTTCATTCCTATTTCATCCACTCAAATTTTACCCCTCCATCCTCAATCCCCACTTACTCTCCCAATACCTGGCCAATTGTAGATTTTTTATCCCTCCCACACAAAATATTTTTCCCTTCTCCATTTTACTCTTCCAGCCCCATCCCATTCTAATCCTCCCCCAACATCAGCTCCCTTCTAGTTCCAGCCTCACCCAGCATCCATTCCCTTCTAGTCCCTGCATCAGCCCATTTCCAGTCCTAGCAACCCCCCAACCCAATACCAGTCCTAGCCCCCCCATCAACCCACTTCCAGTCCTAACCCCCCATCACCCCATTTTCAGTTTAAGCCCCCCCCTATAACCCATTACCAGTCCTAACCCCCCATCAGCCCACTTCCAGTCCTAACCCCATCAACCCATTTCCAGTCAGCCCCCCATAGCCCATTGCCAGTCCTAACCCCCCCCATCAGCCCACAGCCCATTACCAGTCCTACCTCCATCAGCCCACCTCCAGTGTTAGCCCCCCCATCAGCCCATTTCCAGTCCTAGCCCCCCCATAGCCCATTATCAGTCCTACCCCCCCATAGCCCATTACCAGTCCTAACCCCCCATCAGCCCACAGCCCATTACCAGTCCTAACCCCATCAGCCCACCTCCAGTGTTAGCCCCCCATCAGCCCTTTTCCGGTCCTAGTCCCCCCCATAGCCCTTTTCCTGTCTTAAACCCCTCCCAACTGCCCACAGCCCATTACCAGTCTTAACCCCATCAGCCCACCTCCAGTCTTAACCCCCCAGCCCATTTCCAGTCCTAGCCCCCCCCATAGCCTATTACCAGACAGCCCCCATCAGCCCACAGCCCATTACCAGTCTTAACCCCCCCATAGCCCATTACCAGTTCTAACCCCCCCCCAGCCCACAGCCCATTACCAGTCCTAACCCCATCAGCCCACCTCCAGTTTTAATCCCCCCAGTCCATGACCAGTCCTACCCCCCATCGGCTCAAGTAAAATTTAATAATAAAATTAAACGCTGGTGGCTGCTGCTGCTGTCGCAGCAGCGGCAGCATGGACTGTCCCGCGGGGACCCCTCTGCCCGACTGAATCCGTCCCTCCCTCCCTCCCTCCCTGCCGGCTTTGAGAGGCGCGAAGGGAGACACTCTCCCTTCGTGCCTCTCAAAGCTGGCACGGAGGGAGGGAGGGACGGATTCAGTTGGGCGGAGGGGGCCCCACGGGACAGTCCATTAGCCCCTGCGGGCTTAACAGAGACGCGAGGGAGACACTCTCCCTTCGCGCCTCTCAAAGCCGGCAGGGAGGGAGGGAGGGACGGATTCAGTCGGGCGGAGGGGGCCCCCGCGGGACAGTCCATGCTACCGCGGCAGCAGAGGGGGCCCCGCGGGACAGTCCATGCTGCCGCGGCAGCAGCCAGCGTTTTTTTTTAAATTTAATTTTAAGAACCCTAACAATTTTTTCAATTTTTGTGGGCCCTTGTCAGCTGTGGGCCCTACGCCACGGCGTAGTTGGCGTATAGGTAAATCCGGCCCTGGATATGAGCAAGTTTGGCATTTCTTATGTTCTTATATAAAATTCTCACACCTCTTCTTTTTAATTTAATTACCTTGTCTTCAAACAAACTTATGAGTGATGGGACTCCCCAGCAGAGTTCTTTGAAGTTGCTTACTGGCAGCCTGGGCAATTCTCTGACTTGTCCCCCCCCCCCCCCCACCCCCCACCCCGAGGAAATGATCTCACATACAGCCATGAAGACAAAACGATGGAGCTGCATGTGAGATCTTTACTTAGTATCAATGCAATTGCCTCTGGAGCATAGCAACAGAGTTGATTTTGAGTGATGCGATGGTTATGGACTAGAGGGAGTATAATGGCAATATAGCACCAGAGCTGCCCCACAGCAGCAGCAGTTGGGAATCCAATATGGTGGAGGGACCATAATGGGGAGACCTTAGCAGGGAGGGGGGGACAGCATGGCTGAAGGTTTACCTAGGGTGCCAGATACCCTTTGGGCCAGCCGTGGGGAGAGGAAGGGATTGTAGAGCTTAGTATATGTTATGGATGAGCTGACCAGATAAGCCGTATGATCTTTATCGGTCATCATTTTTTCTCTCTTTCTATATCGTTCTGGATCTAATATTTTCCTCCTACATCTAAAACAAAAGTTTTTGCCTGTTAGAATAGCTGTTCCTCTTTTCTTGCTTCCCCCCTCCAGGATGCCACATAACATTCAATGACCAATCTGACTTTTACTTCATTGAAGTGAAGGAGGGATAAATGCATCCCCTTGTAGAAAATCCCATCTACATGCATCTATTAGAATGTCTGCAAGATCTTTTTCAACTTTTTCAAGTGATTAAGGCCATTCACACTCCACAAACAAACCTGTAATCAATTCCATTTAAGACATCATCCCTAGCTAAAAATGTATCCATCTTACGGCCACCACTCATTTGCAATCTGTGTCCGTCCAAATTAATCCATTCTACCTCAAGAGCAGCATTTAAAATCTTATAGGAAAAATCAAAAGAAAGAAGTACTTGAGTGATGATATCTTAAAACAGCTGTGAAATGATGCAGGAAGAGAAATAGAGAGGAAAAGCGTAGATCCAGAAAAGAGTATATGCAAAGAAAATGTCAGCACAGCAAAAGAATACCAGAAGAAAGTATCAGAATAACGAAGGACCATAGGAGGGAAAGGACCAGACCAGCCAGAGCAATTGAAAGAGTTAACAGGTTAGATACGCATGAAAGATAAGGGCGTAACATAGAAGGATGAGAGCAATGGAAGACAGGACAGGGAGGAGAATGAAGAGAAAAGCCAGGACAAACCTGTGGGAGCAATACAGAGAGCAGAATGAAGACAAGAGATACAGTAAACCTGTGTATGATGGGGGAGTAACACTGGAGGATGAAAGCAATGTAAGACATGCCAGGAATGAGAGTGAAGAGGAAAGGCAGGGGAAAGGTCAGGTGATAAAGCTGTTGGCAGCAGATCTCCTGGCCTTCATGGAAACTGATATTTTATTTATTTGGTTGGCATTTGCTATGCTGCCAAAAGGCCACTGGGTCCAAGAAAAGCAAAAACTACATAAGATATACCCGATATCCAAAGCGAAAAGGATCATCAGTGAAATCAACCAGGCTATAATGTGCATAAAGAACCATTTACTGACATCACAAATATAAATCAGAAATAGTACTGTGCCGCAAAAAAATATTACTGAAAGAATCTCACCAACAAGGTGCATACTGTACCTGAATGTAACTCACCTTGATCTTCTCCTGGAAAAGTTTGCACTAAATACTATTAATAAAAAAAATAAATAAATAAAACAAGTACAGGGCCAGAAGAAGAAAAACGATAAACATTTTTGGAAAAACTGTGCTGAAGGAAAATAAAATCATAGACAAGTACCTCAAAGGATCTAGATCACCAAGCTGAAACATGGTGCACTAACAGAAAAGGAACTTAAATTGTCTTACGTATATTCTAAAAAGCCTACAGACTATCGAGTCCCCAGGACGAGTTTTGAAAAACCTGCCCTATCCATCATTAGTTTTATGTCAGGGTCTTGTGGAGCCAAATGAACATTTTCATGTAACTAGTATTGAAAGGCCACTGCTTTAATTGCTTTCCTCTTTTCCTGATATTTGAGGGCCAGAACCTGTCTTCCAAATCAATAATTTTCTCCTGCAAAGCTGCAACTTGTTTATGGAGAGATGCAAACAAATTGGCAGTGCTCAACTCTCCAATCTCTAAATCTCATACCCACTGCTCCAGTTCTTCAACTTTTAGACACATGTTGGTGATCAAGTTCTTGACAGCCATTAAGTCTTTTGAAAAGGGAATTCTGTTGTCTTTAATTTCTGATAAAATTAAAGCAATTAGGTCTCAAGATTCCTCTTCTATAGCACCTTCTAAACTCTCCAGCCTTTCCAGTATAACAGGCCCCTGAATTTCATATTCACTAGTTCATTTATATAATCCCTTATCTGCCCTGTCCTTTTGATCATGTGCTGGGTGGGTCTACCTGCATAGTGTGACAGTCTAGTTCTTCTAGGTTAACTCTCTGAGTCAATGACTCAGCAGAGTCTTCCCTTTCCTTGATGAAAACTGGAAACAACATAAATACTGGCAAGTTAGATGCAAAGCATTGATAAGGCAGGCAAAGAGAGAATTTGAGAAGAAGCTTGCTGTGGAAACAAAAACGCAAAATAAAGACTTTTTCAAGTATATTCATAGCAAACAACCTATGAGTCAGTTGGACCATTAGATGACAGAGGGGTAAAAGGGGCACTAAGAGGGGACAAGGCCATAGTGGAGAGACTGAATGAATTCTTTGCTTTGATCTTTACTAAAGAAGATATAGGAAGTTACCCATGACTGAAATGGTATTTAAACATGATGCATTGGAAGAATTGAAAGAAATATCGATAACTGGGAAGATATATTACAACTATTTGATAAACGAAACAGTAGCAAATCACCTGGACCAGATGGTATACACCCGAGGGTGTTGAAAGAACTGAAATATGAGATTGCAGACCTACTATTATTAATCTGTGTACTATAATTAAAATCATCTGTAGTACCTGAAGATTGACAAATGGCCAATGTAACGCCAATTTTTAAAAAGGATTCCAGGGGTGATCCGGGACACTACAGGCCGATGAGAGCTCGACATCAGTACCAGACAAAATGGTAGAAAGCATTACAAGGAAAAAAATTACTGAACATGTAGATAGTCATGGTTTAATGGGAGAAAGCCAACATGGCTTTAGCTAAGGAAGGTCTTGTCTTACTAATCTATTATATTTTTTTGAAGGTGTGAACAACCAGGTAGACAAAGGTGAGCTGGTCGACATAGTGTATCTGGATTTTCAGAAGCCTTTGACAAGGTCCCTTATGAGAGACTCTTGGCAAAGTTAAAAAGTCATGGGATAGCGTAGGCCCCCTCACATTTCCCGTGCAACACTTTACAGACCTCGGGAACTGGGAGGATTGGGGGTGCCAGACATGCACATGTATTACTGGGAAGGGCAAATTAGGCACATGTTGGACTGGAGAACAGGAGGGGAATTGAAGCAATATGTGCAGCTGGAGGGGCAGTTGGTCCAAGTGGGGAAATTAGAAGATATGCTGTGGGGGCACACAAAAACATGGGAGGACTGGGGAATTCAAAACACAAGTATGCGGCAAGCTCTTAAGATCTGGGATAAGGTTCGGAAGCGTGCAATGATGGGAGTGGGGGGGGGGAGTTTTTCGATCTTGAACCTGTTAAGGGGACTTCCCGAATTCCTCCCGGTGTGGGAAGGGGGAGGGTGTATGCCCGCTGGGAGGAGAAGGAGTTGCGGTTGTTCTATCAGTTTGTAGAGAATGGGAGTTTGTCCCTTTTGAGGTACTCCAAGAGACACATAAGCTGAAGGAAAGCGGCTACTTTTACTATGGGCAAGTGTGCCATTTTCTTCTAAGGACCCTGGGAAGAGAGGGGTTTAAGTTTGATTTTATGGATTTGGAGGTGGTGTGGTATGGGAAGAGAAGGTCTAGAGGCCTTACCTCAGCAATATATAGGGCGGTGCAGGGTACAGCCTTTCATCAATTCTGGTACATGCAGGAATGGGAAAGCGACTTAGGTTGTGACCTTTCCCGAAAAAATTGGAAAGAAATAGTGGATCAGATCAAGAGGGCCCCAATGGCAGTAGCTGTTAGAGAGAACTGTTATAAAATTATGATGCGCTGGTATTACATACAGGAGAGGCTACATAAGATGTTTCCGGGGGCCTCTCCACGGTGTTGACAGGGTTGTGGGGAGCAGAGATCCTTCTGGCACACACGGTGGGGGTGCCCAGTGATATGGGAATATTGGAAGACTGTGCAGGAGTGGATGAGACAGTTGACTGGATTGAATCTGATGATGGATCTGGGGATGTACTTGCTGTCTTGGCAGGGACAAGGACAGAAAGGGAGGAAGGGAAAAGCTGTAATGGCCTATGTGACTGCGGCAAGATGTGAAGTGGACCCACAGCTCGCCCAATGTCAAACCCGTCTGCAGCAGGTGTTGGTTATAGAGCAATTGACCGCCTATAGGTGGCAGCATTTGGAGAAGTATAAGCAGGTGTGGGCAGGATTTCTTCGGGCTCTGGGGAGGGGGGGGGGTACAGCAGAAGGGAGGGGAGGAATGAATAAGCAAAGAACAGGGCATACGAGGGGAGGAATGGAGAGGGTAAGGAAGGTTAATTAGTTTGTTTGTTGTTAATATTAGGTGTGAAATGATTGTAATGTTCCAGTATTAATAGAAAAACATTTAAAAGAAAAATTTTTTAAAAAGTCATGGGATAGGAGGCAATGTACTATTGTGGATCAGGAACTGTTTAAAATATAGAAAGTAGAGGGTATGGCTGAAGGGCCAATTTTCCCAATGGAGAAAGGTGAATAGTGGTGTATCCCAGGGATCTGTGCTGGGTCTGCTGCTTTTTAACATATTCATAAATGACCCGGAAATGGGAATAACGAGTGAGGTAGTCAGATTTGCAGATGACACAAAATTATTCAAAGCTGTTAAAACCGAAGAGGATTGTGAAAAATTGCAAGAGAATCTTGATAAATTAGAAGACTGGACATTCAAATTGCAGATGAAATTTAATGTGGACAAATGCAAAGTTATGCACCTAGGGAAGAACAACCCAAACTATGGTTACACAATGCAAGGTTCCACATTAGGAACCACCACCCAGGAAAAAGATTTAGGCGTCATCGTGGATAACACGTTGAAACCCTCTGCGTCATGTGCAGCGGTAGCCAAGAAGGCAAATACAATGCTAGGAATCAGAAGGAAAGGAATGAAGAATAAAACAAAGGATATTATAATGCCTCTATATCATTCCATGTTGCGACTGCACCTTGAATATTGTGTGCAATTCTGGTCGCCGTATCTTAAAAAGGATATAGCGGAATTAGAAAAGGTACAAAGAAGAGCCACCAAAATGATAAAGGAGATGGAAGGATACCCCTATGAAGAAAGGCTAAAAAGGTTAGGGCTCTTTAACCTGGAAAGAGACGGCTGAGGGGAGATATGATAGAAGTCTATAAATTAATGAACTGAGTGGAACGGGTAAACGTAGATCAATTCTTTATGGCATCAAAAAATAGAAAGACTAGGGGACATGTAATGAAGCTACAGTGTAACCTGTTTAAGACTAATAAGAGACAATATTTTTTCACTCAAAGTGTAATCAAACTCTGGAATTCATTACCAGAGGATGTAGCAAAAGCTGTTAGTGTAGCTTGGCTTAAAAAAGTTTGGACAAGTTCCTGGAAGAAAGGTCCATAAGCTATTATTAAAGGGGACCCAGGAAATCCACTGCTTGTCCCAATACAAGCATTGTGGAACCTGTGTCTTTTGGGGAAACTGCTAGGTATTTCTTGACCTAGATTGGCCACTATTGGAAACAGGATACTGGGCTTGATTGACCTTGGCCTGACCCAGTATGGCATCTCTTATGTTATGTGCAGCAAGACATCTGTGTACCATTTACTGTACATGCTCTATTTACAAACTTAAAGTTTTACAAACCAAAGACTTTTAATCAGTAACTTTGATAAGTATCATACAGTCTCCATGTACAACTTAACTGAAAGTGTAATTACAAACAGGCACCAAAGTTCCTTATCTCAGCTATTCTGATGAGCTACTGTACTGACTACAGTACTACTACTAGTATGCCACATACATTTCCTTTTTCTAACATGCAGTTCTTGACTTATCTACTTCTGCATATATTTATTTTATTTATTTAACTAGGCTTATATACTGCTTTTCTACCAGTCAAAGCAATCACACATTCAGGTACTGTATATATTTTTCCCTTGTTCCTGAAGGGCTCACAATCTCTGTTTTTGTACCCAAGGCAACAGAGCGTTAAGTGGTTTGCCCAAGGCCACAAGGAGCACACGTGTGGGACTAGAAACTCCAGTCCTTCTGGTCCAAGGTTGCGTCCTCTAACAGGATTTGAACCCCTGGTCCTTTGGCCTGAGGTAACTTGCCCCAACCAGTAGGCCAAGCCTCCCCTGTAGCCTCTCAACATTAATCTGTCAGGAGGATACTCACCTTGGCCTCTGGTTAGTAATTTTGTCAGCAAAAATATAACCCTCTGAGTGTATTTCTAATGGCAATGGAGTTATTGCCAGCTTGTCTATCTTTTCCCTGACAGAGACTTCTCTCCAGGGTAATTTTATCTGCTAGGTGCTAGATACTTCACTATAATTTCTAATCAAGACATTTCATAGCACATGGGCTATCTTGCTATCAGCTTCCCAAATACTGTCATTTGCTTACTTAATAAAATCTGCAGCAACAGCAGCATACTTTCCATCAAGCTCCTACTTCAATTGATGGTCTAACCTTAAACCACTTTTATGTGCCGCTCCTGTCCTGTCTCTTCTCCTATAAACAGTATGGCTTTTCAGCAGTTTTCCAAGTTGGTTCCAGGTGTTTAACTATCTCCGCCTGTGTTCTGTACCCTTAAGTGCTGCCTCACTACATCTCCCAGACTGCCCTTCTCCAATATGAGCTCGTTTTGTCATTTCAGGGCTCTCAAGGACTAAATCTTTCAGCATTACCATGAACTTACTTCCTTTCAGATCTCCTATATGCTCTCTGAGGTTCCCCTCTCATTGTCAACTGCTGCATAAATAGTGACAAGTTGTGCAGCGCATCACAATAGTTGGGCAGGTATCACCTTTATAACTAGGTATTAATCTGATTGCATTTAGAGGGAATAAGATATAGTACCAGTAGAACAACTGGAGCTTTAAAGTACATCCAGTACTGTTTGTGCTCATTTACACTGTCCACAAGTCATTTTTAAAAACATTTTCAAATACTATGGGGCCCTTTTACTAAGCCATGCTAACCACTTTATGTGCGGTACAGACAGGGACGTCTCTATAATGAGGCCGAGTAAGGCGGTGGCCTCAGGCGGCAACTTTTTGGGGGAGGCAAAACTTGCCCCCCAAAAAGACCGCCTCACTTGGCCTTAAAAAAAAAAAAAAAAAGCCTGATCAGAAGAGCCGCTGCTGGAGCCGCTGCCACTGCGCCGCAGCAGCGGCAGAATGAAGTGTCCCACAGCAGCGGCCCCCCCCCCCACCTCCCCTGCAGAGCTCTCCTTGTATTATTTCCCTCAGTGCCGGCTTTTCAAACCGCAAAGGGAAAGTTTCCCTTTCTCGCGGCTCTGGTAAGCCCGCCGGCGCTGATGGGAAACAGGAAATGCCTGTTTCTCATCAGAGCCAGCAGGCTTAACAGAGCCCCGAGAAAGGGAAACTCTCCCTTCGTGGCTCTATAAAGCCGGTGCTAAGGGAACTCATACGAGGAGGGCTCTGCTGGGGAGGGGGGGCCGAGGTCACCAGGCACTTCATTCTGCTGCTGTTGTGGCGGCGGCGGCGGCGGCAGCAGCAGTAGCCAGGTTTGTTTTTTTTTCAATTTCCCTGGGCTGATGGAGGGGGGTAGGACTGGTATTGGGCTATGGGGGGGCTAAGACTGGAAATGGGCTGATGGGGGGGTTAGGACTGGTAATGGGCTGATCGGGAGGGGGGCTAGGACTATTAATGGGCTGATTGGTGGGGTTAGGCCTAGAAATGGGCTGATTAGGGGGGGCTAGGACAGGAAATGGGCTGATTGGGGGGCTAGGACTGGATATGGACTTATTGGGGGGGTTAGGACTGGTAATGGGAAGAAGGGGGGCTAGCACTGGAAATGAGCTAGGACTGGTAATGGGCTGATTGGGGGACTAGGACTAGAGTGGGCTGATAAGGGGGATAGGACTGGAAATGGGCTGGGATTGGAAATGGGCTAATGGGGGAGGGGAGGAGAGTGCTGCTGGCCCTGGAAGAAAACTAGGGGCCTAGGGCTACAAATGGGCTGATGCGGGAGGATGGTAGAATAGGACTGGAAGGGAGCAGATACTGAGAGGGTCTGCCAGGGAAAGGAGGGGCAGGAAGGGAGCCGACATGGAGGAAGGAGGGGGCAGGAAAGGAGCTGACACCTGGGATGTACTGAAGGGGGACTGGAAGGGAGCTGACACTTGGGGATGGGAGTGGTAGATGGTTGGGTAATGGGGAGGAGGCTGGAAGGGAGCTGACATGCAAATGGCACTGGAAGGGGGATGGACAGAAGGTAGGGCGAATGGAAGGGAGCTGACTGGGGGGTGGCACTGAGAGTGGACATGAGCTGATATCTGGGATGGTATTTGGACTAGAAGGGGCTGGATAGTGGGGAAGGAGGGGGACTGAAGGGAATGGACACCAGTGGCAGTCATGGTAATGCAAAGCGGTTGACATTGGAAGGTACTGGGAGGGGAGGACTGCAAAAGGGGCTGATACTGGGGAGGGTTACTGGAACTGGAAATGGGCTGATGGAAGGAAGTGACGAAAACAAAAGAGGAGATAAGAAATGGCAGATGGACCATGGACCACAGAAAGAGAGCTAAGAGAAGACAGGAAAGCAGAAGCCTCAGATTGGGATCAGCATGATCAGAGAATAAAATGGTCAGACAACAAAGGTAGAAAAAATAATTTTATTTAATTTTAATGATTGGACTTTTTGCTATTTTTATATTTTACACAGTATTGGGGAATGGCATCTCTTATTTATCTGATGTTGCACTGCATGTGGACTCTGTCTTCTTGGGGTTTCAAATGAAATTTTGTCTACATATTTTTATTTTTACTTTAGATTGTGGTTACTTATTCTGTACTTGGTGAGGGTCGATGTTGTGAGTATGTGACTGAGGTCAGGTGTTCTGTTAACATGGAGTTTGTACATAAAGATCTATACTGTACTGTAGTAATTTGACTTGTTCAGCTTTTCAAATAGATGTATGGATGTTCCAGGGCCCACTGTAGTATTTACAGTGATGCTTTTTTTGGAAGGGCTTCTTATGTGAGTTTTGGAAGTTTGTGCTGATATGATATGGTATGGTAGGTTTGCTCTTTGTTGTACGGTTTTGTATTAGTTCACAATATGCCTGGTACTGGAGAATAGTGGTGGCTGTTGTTGTTAGTGAGATGATCAGAATCCGATTTTTCAAAAAAATATTGAGTTCTGTGGGTGAATGTCCTGGTTCTGCTCTGCACCTTCTGTGGATGCAAAATATATATTGAAAAAGAAAAAGCAAGAACCATAATGCAGTTTATAACAACAACATAAAAATGAGTTATAATTTAGTTTTATAAACTGTGCTGTTGGTTCTTGCTGTCTTTTAATTCCTTAGTGTGCAAACAGGACCGTACCTAGCCCTGTACAAGCGGTGCAGCTGCACAGGGCGCAAAGGCTTGGGTGGTGCATTTCGGCTGCGTGCTGTTGCCCTGTCGTTGCGGGCAAGACAATAGCAGGCAGCCGAAATGCACTCCCCAAGCCTTTTTGTTGCACTTTAAGCAGGTCTTGTCCCTCCCTCCTCCGACGCGATGTCAGAGTAGGGAGGCACAGATCTGCTTAAAGTGCTGGTGCCTTTCATATTGGGCGCATGCCCCCCTCCTCCTCCCCATACCTACATCCAGCACTGCCTGCTCTTTCCCTGCTGCCAGCGCCGCCATGAAAAAAACAATCGGCGACGGCAGCAGCAGGGAAAGAGCAGGCAGCGCTGGATGGAGGTATGGGGGAGAGGGGGGCGTGTGCCCGAGCTGCAAGTCGCACAGGGTGCGTTTGCAGCTCAATACGGTCCTGTGTGCAAACATCTTGCATTTCCTCCATATAATCTAATTGGCTTTTTGGTTTGGTTTAGTCTCTGACTGGATTTCTGAAAAAGCCCCATCCCCTCTAAGGTGGTGGGGTGGGGGGGCGCCATTTAATTTTTCGCCTCTGGCAGCAGATTGCCTTGAGCCGCCCCTGGGTACAGAGTAACTGGCTGCGGTGAACTCAAACATGTGGGGATGCCAGCTACCAACTAAAATGCATGTTAAGTGCGCTAATGTGGAGAGTGGGCAGGCTGGAGGTGGAGTGTGGGCATGGAGAACACATTAGCAAGCGAGTGCAGTTAACTTGGCAATTGGTGAACCCTTGCTAAGTTCACCACTCATTACAGTACGCTGCCGGGAACATACTGGTCATGCCCTCGACAGCTAGCATAGAGGCTTTGTACTTCATGTGCATCAGTAATTCACATTAAGTGCAAAACCTTAGCAGACTTTAGTAAAAGGGCCCCTAGGCTAAGTTAAAAAGAACCTCCAAAGAGAGAAAGATTTTAAAAAACTGCTGTATCACCTAGCACAAAACAATACCTACAGCAAGTCAACAAAACAGACATAAAAGGTATTAAGGGGAGATTACAACAATTTTATTTGGGGAAATGTTGGGCACAACACTTAATATTTACAGATTGCAACAAATATACAACACTTTGATGCCTAGTTCTTCATAATGATGGTATTTACAGGTTTATTAAAGGCACTGGTTTCCCCCCGTCAAATAAAAACACAAATTATGTATCTTAATTTTACACCTTGACATTTTCTTTCGTAACAAAACAAAAATGATTTTAATAGAGCAAGGGTTAGGTACTAGCTGTTATAGCTGCATTATTTGACCACTGTAATTGCCCATAAGGTTAGGAAAAATAAAATATAGTAGTTACACTATGAGGACCCCTCTGTCCCATGTTGACAACTGAAGTGATTGTAGTGGACCCAAATCCACAATGATTTAGTGAATCATAACTTACAAAAAACAAACAAACAGTTTTAAACCTATGTTGCAGGTGGAAAGGGGTAAAATGACAGCCTTGGACTTGCACCAATATAAATGTTGAAAATAATGGGGGAGGGGAGGGGAAGGTGAATGGCCTTTATTTCTCTGGCTTGACTCTCTCACCTCACAAATCTGGAGGGGTTTCAGACTCCCAACTGCAAACAGGAGGCACAAACCTGAATATCTTAACATACACATTTTTATCAAGCATCGTATCTCCAAACTGGTCTTAGAGTCAAAAATAAGTCATTCTCTGTCTGTATACCCTCTTTGACATTTCTTGCTGTAGCAGACATGTTTCTTTATGCTGCTATGCTTACTCGATCAAGTTACTGTACTGTACAGTGATGCATCTTGGATCATCACCAACAGCAGTGTCGGTCAAGCTATTCTTGGTGCCCCCCTTAGCGAGTTTGGTTTTTGGGATATTCTCAATGAATATCCATGAGCTAGATCTGCATGCAATGGAGGCAGTGCATCCAAATCATTCTCACCGTGGATATCTTGACCACAAGATTGGCTAAGGGCTACTCCAAGATCAGCCTGACAAAAACCGGCTTACAACACTTAGCTTGTATGGGTGAACTGAGCGAACTTCCACTTTGCTAAGCGGCATGTCTCTTGTTCAGGGGGACTTTCTGGCCCAGAAAAGCATACATTAGACAATGAAGTCTATCAAAAAGAAACTAGTTTACACTGAGGATATGCAACTGAGAGAATATATGAAGTTTTGGCCTATTCCAGTGAGAAACATATCCAGATCTTTCTCACAGTCTAATCATGGTTTTATTATTTCACAAGTCTAAGAGATGCCTGATAAGGAAAATGGACCCTTCAAATAGGCCCTTAAGAAAATGACAGCCTTTTTGTGATGCAATGCTTTCGCAAGGCTACCGACTTATGCCCTGGCTTTTATTACATTTCTTTTTCAATTTGCAGAGCTGCAATTCTGAAAGTGCTTTCATACAGTATGTTATTAATACTCTCTGACAGCCAGCATTCACCGTGAGGACTGTAGCTGTCTTACTAAATAAACCCAGTAGCCCCAGAGTTAGCAAAATCTGGCCTACATTCATGAAAAAAAAAACAGAAATCGTCATGATATCCTAGCAGCTTTTGAACCTGCACTTATTAATGTTCCTCTAGGGGGCGTTTTGGGAGGGGGAAGGGGTTGTACATCAGCAGTTAATATCAGTCAGGATTTTAATTTTAATCTATCATAAAAGAATGGTTAGACAACTATTCTATCAGTGATGACCTTTCAGAGAATCTCTTTAAAACTGGAGCAATTGCCACAGAAGGATGCCATACAGCTCTCGTCCCATAAAGGCAAGGCATGGCATTCTTATATCTCCCCCCCACCCCCAGGGCCTGACAAAACCAAAAAGCACCAATCACCTACCTGGTGAGGAGCAGCACTGCCACTAATCCATTCTATGTATTTGGGACATGGTAAGATAGACCATCCATACCTCCCAGATACCAGGAGACGTCACTCGTTAATTGTTCAGAGGCAGAACCATGCTAGTCTAGAGTAGGAAAAATGACAAAGGCAGGTGGAACCTTATAGATTAAGCAATTTACTGAAGCAGGAGTTTTTGAGGACAAGAGTCCACTTTCTCATATTTTAAAGCTTCCTGCCTGCTGATTCCTGCTTTAGATTTTGTTTTCCGATCCTGAATTCTACAATAGACGCTCAGCTTCTCCAGGAGCAGAGGTACTGAAATGAAGATGTACGAAAAGGCTATTTCTGGCAGATTTTAGGTATATTTAAGAAAACAACTCAAAACACATTTTTCCCCCTAGAAGTATACAGGCGATGTAAAACCGACTGTTAAATTTATATACATAGTAACATAGTAAATGACATCAGATAAAGACAAGCATGGTCCATCCAGTCTGCCCAGCAATACGGCAAGAGTAGGTGCACCTGACGCTCTGTGCAGGTCACCCCTCCCCATATCTTTGTTTAGGAGTGGACCCACCACTCCATGTAGGACACCCCTATTTGTTGAGAAGTTAGATGGTTCAGTTTATTTTGCTTTTATCCTGTTGCTGTAAAGGGATCCACTGTGCTTGTCCCATGTTGTTTTGAATTCCGTCACCGTGTTTGCCCCCACCACTTCCATCAGGAGAGCATTCCAAGCACCGACCATCCTTTCAGTGAAAAAGTATTTCCTGACATTGCCTTTCAATTTTCCACCTTGCAGCTTCATGTTATGCCCTCTAGTTTTGCAGCTTCCCTGTCTTTGGAAGAGGTTTGTTTGTTCATCGTTCCTCTTTAAGTATTTAAAGGTCTGAATCATATCTCCCCTATCCCTCCTCTCCTCCAAAGTGTACATATTTAGGTCTTCAAGTCTCTTCTCATAAGGTTTCTTACGCAGGCTCCAAATCATTTTGGTCACCTTCCTCTGAACACTTTCCAGTCTTTTTACATCTTTTGCAAGATATGGTCTCCAAAACTGGACACAGTATTCCAGGTGAGGCCTCACCAGCGACCTGTACAGTGACCTCTTTGTATGCAGGCCAGCATCCTCCTGGCTTTTGCCACCACCTTGTCGCACTGTTTTGCCACCTTGAGATCATCAGAGATAATCACACCAAGGTCTTTTTCCTTAACCATGCACACCAACCTCTTGCCCCCTATCGGGTACATTTCCCTTGAATTTCTGCTACCTACGTGCATGACACTGCACTTTTTCACATTAAATCGTAATTGCCAAGCATTAGACCATTCTTCCAGCTTTTGTAGATCTTTCCTCATGTTATCCACTCCCTCGGGGGAGTCCAATCTGTTGCAAACTTTTGTGTCATCTGCAAAAAGACAGACTTTTCCATTCAGTCCTTCAGCAATATCACTCACAAATACATTGAATAGTGCCGGGCCCAGGACCGAACCTGAGGCACCCCGCTAATCACCTTCCCCTCATCCGAGTGAGCTCCATTTACCATCACCCTCTGTCGTCTGTCAGTCAACCAATTTCTAATCCAGTTTACTATCTTGGTACCCATCCCCAAGCTACTGAGTATATCGACAAGCCTCCTATGAGGAACAGTATCAAAGGCTTTGCTGAAATCCAGGTAGATAACATCCATCGCATGCCCCTGATCTAGTTCCTTGGTCACCCAGTCAAAGAACTCAATCAGATTAGTTTGGCAAGACCGTCCTTCAATAAAACCATGCTGCCTCGGATCTTGCAACCTGTTGGTTTCGAGAAAGTTCACTATTAGCTCTTTCAGGAGCGCCTCCATTACTTTTCCCGCCACCGAGGTAAGGCTCACGGGTCTGTAGTTTGACACTTCTTCCCTGTCACCACTTTTGTATAGAGGTACAACATCAGCCATTTTCCATTCCTGAGGAACCTCTCCTGTTTCCAAGGATCTGTTGAATACATCCTTTAACGGCCCTGATAGAACTTCTCTGAGCTCTTTCAGTATCCTGGGATATATCCCATCCGGTCCCATGGCTTTGCCCACTTTCAATTTAGCAAATTGTTCCAACACCTCATCTTCTGTGAATGGTGTGGTATCTACTTCGTTCCCATTTTTATATTAGGGAGTCCCAGCTGGTCCATCTCCAGGATTTTCTTTAGTAAAAACAGAGCAGAAGTATTTGTTTAGCAATTTCGCTTTTTCTATGTCACTTTCCACAAGTCTTTTCCCAGCACTTCTGAGTCCTGCAATTCCAACTCTGATCTTCTTCCTTTCCCCAATATACCTGAAGAAAGTTTTGTCGCCACCCTTAACATCTTTAGCCATCTTTTCCTCTGCCTTTGATTTTGCTATCCTTATTTTTCTTTTTGAATCTTTGAGTTTGATCCTGTATTCATTTCTGTGTTCTTCTGTTTGCAAGCTTTTGAATTTTGCAAAGCTGTGTTTGCCTTTATTTGAACAGCCACTTCTTTGGAAAACCAAATAGGTTTCCTTCTCCTCTTGTTTTTATTTACTTTTTTAACATATTTGTCCGTTGCCCCTTTTATTGCCACCTTTACTTTATCCCATTGCAATTCCACTTCCTTTATCTCCTTCCACCCTGTCATCTCCTCCTTTAGGTACTTGGCCATTTTATTGAAGTCAGTGTTTTTGAAGTTTAGGTCTTTGAGCTTGCTATGTTTGGCCTGTACCCTGGCTTTTATCTCAAACCACACTGTGTAATGATTGTTGTAGCTCACAGGGGTACTCACGCAGACATTTGACAAGCTATCACCGTTGGTGAGCACTAAATCCAGCGTTGAGCTTTCCCTGGTTGGTTCCATCACCATTTGTCTAAGGAATGCATCCTGGAGAGCATCTACAATTTTTTTGCTTCTTTCCAGATGTGCAGAAGGAGTAATCCAATCCACATCAGGTAGATTAAAGTCACCCAAAATTATTACTTCCCCATTTGTGGCTATCTTGGCAATATCTTTAATCAAATCGTTATCTATCTCTTCAATTTGAGTCGGAGGTCTGTAGACTACAGCAGTATGGATGACAGTGCCATCTCCTCTTTCCAACGCAATCCAGAGCGCTTCTTCTTTTCCCCATGCCCCCATGCATTTCAGTAGCTTTAATATTGCTTTTGACATACAAGGCCACTCCTCCTCCTTTTTCATTTTCTCTGTCTCTTCTGAATAGATTATAGCCAGTTATGGCTACATCCCAATCATGCGATTCATTGAACCATGTTTCTGTAATGGCCACAATGTCCAAGTCCATTTCCACCATTAGAACTTCCAGGTCCAGAACTTTGTTGGCTAAGCTTCGAGCATTTGTGCTCATTGCTTTCCAGCATTTACCTGGCTTGTGTGTATTTTGCATTGATTTTGTTCTGCCCACATCTTCCCACTTGTTTGTGATGTGTGGTTTAAAAGTGTGGCTGTTTCTGATATTATTCTGCTTTTGCAGGGGTGGCATGCTGGTCTTGACCTTCCACATCTGTCACCCCCTTTTCCTAGTTTAAATGCATATCCACAGAGTGCCTGAATTTTTCACTTAAGATTCTTTTCCCTGTGACAGAGAGATGTAGTCCATCAGCACCGTATAGTCTCTTGTTGGTCCATCTGTTTCCCCAGTCGCCAATAAATCTGAATCCTTCTTGTTTGCACCAGGTCTGGAGCCATGTATTAAAGCTGTTAATGCGATGCAGCCTATTTGTCCCCTTACCAAGAACAGGCAGAACCTCTGAGAATGGGCTTGAGTCTCTCCCAGAGACTGGAAGTCCTTTTGGACTGTAGAAGCACCTTTTCTAGCCAGGTCATTTGTGCCCAAGTGGATAACATCAAGTTTGGAGTGCTCACTTTTTGTGCTAAGTGAACACTCCAAATTTGATGTTGTTATCATTATGGTAGACAAAATTATTTTTCGGTAGCCAAAGTCAAGATTTTTGAGTGCTGCGTGAGAGAAATGATCCAGGCAAAGCAGCCACAGTCCCTGGCAACCGCAGGTAACCAGGTGCACCTGACCTCGCGGCCTGGATAATATTTGGATCATTGGTGGATAAGCGGGTTTGTTGGGCGATGTGGGGGGGGGGTCGTGGAGTAAGTGTAGTTACTCACCTGTAACAGGTGTTCTCTGAGGACAGCAAGAATCAGTCCTCACATATGGGTGACGTTGGCACCGATTGAGCCCTCGTGGAAGCATCCCCCCCAGCTTTCAAAGAAAGCTTTTGGGAGATGCCACCATGCATGCATGGTCCCCTTCCTGCCCAAGGGTGCCATCTTGCTCAGTCAGAAGACATAGTTGTCTGGGCTGTTGAATAGGTTCATTACGGGTTCTCCTTAGAGCCGGAAAAGTTGACTGGCTACCCTAAGGTCCAGCTGCCACTCGTGCAGCTGGAGAACTCTGCTGAGCCTGTCGGCCAGCTGGTTGTCCTGATCGGGCAGGTATACTGCATATGAGCAGATGGCTAGGGCCTCCTGACAAAGGGTACAAGACCCCGTGCCCCCTTGTTTGTTCACGTAGAACATCACCACCTGGTTGTCCGTCTGGACCAGAACCGGCTGGTGACGCAGGTGGTGACAGAAGACCCTCAGGGCGAGGTGTATGGCTCAGAGCTCCAGGAGAGTGATCTGCTGGGTGCTCTCATCCAGTGACCGGTTGGCTCTGAGTGTGGAGATTCCCACAGTGGGCTCCCCAGCCAAGCAGGGAGGCGTCCGTGGTGAGAACCCTGGAAGGGCTTGGGGCTTGAAAAGGCATGCCCGCCTTGAGATGCTGGGGAGACTGCCACCAGATCAGAGAATCCACCAATTGGCGGGTCATGGAACCTTGTCCTGTAGGCAGCCGGTGGCCTGAGACCACTGGTCCTGGAGACACCACTGCGCCACTCTCATGTGGAGGCAAGCATCTGGGCTGACGTAAACTGTGGAGGCCATGTGCCTGAGGAGGCACAGGAGAAGCTGAGCGGGCACTGAGGGGCGGTACCGTATGCCCTGAGCTAGAGCCCCGAGACAATAGGCTCGGTCCCTGGGCAAGAAGGCCTTTGACTGGAGAGTGTCAATCTTTGCCCCAGTGAACTCCAGACACTGTGTCAGAAGGAGGTGAGACTTGAGGTAGTTGATGACAAAACCCAAGTGAAGTAGGAGCTGGATGGTGCATGCGGTGGCCTGCTGCACTTCTAAGGCCGTGCCTCCCTTTATGAGCCAGTCGTCCAGGTAGGAAAAGATGAAAACCCCCTCGAGCTGAAGGAAGGCTGCCACGACCTCCAGGCATTTTGTGAAAATTCTTGGGGCAAAGACTAGGCCAAAGGGGAGCACCCTGTACTGAAAATGCCTATCCTCCACTATGAACCGCAGGTACTGCTTGTGGTTGGGGTGGATATGGATGTGGGTATAAGCATCCTTGAGGTCTAAGGAGCACAGCCAGTCTCCCTGCTGGAGGTATGGCAGAAATGTTCCAAGGGAGAGCATCTTGAACTTCTTCCTCACCAGGAATTTGTTGAGGTCATGCAGGTCAACGATGGGCCTTAGGCCCCTTGTCCTCTTTGGCATGAGGAAATACCTGTAGTAGAACCCCTTGCCCTTGAGATTGTGGGGCACCGGTTCCACCGCTTTGTCCTTGAGAAGGCCTGCCAACTCCTTCAGAAGGTGGTTCTGGTGGAGGGGAGACCTGAGGGGCTCTCCCGGGAAATAAGAGAGAGGTGTCTGAGGCAAATGGAGGAGGTAACCCTCCCTGACCACCCGGTGCCCAGGAATCGGTGGTGATGGACATCCACCTCTGGGCATAGATGACCAGACGTCCCCCTGTGAGCTGCTGATCTCCTTGGGGTAGAGAGGTTATGCTCAAGAAGTCAAAAGCTCCCTCCTGGCTGGGCTGGGGCTGGTGCCTGGGGTTTTGGAGCCTTCTGCTTATGCGGGCCATGCCCATGTCCCTTGGCCTGCTGACCCTGTTGGGGAGCTGGGGAGGCCTAATAAGGTGAATAGTTTTGGTAAGCAGCTCCCTTCCTCGGGTAAAAGGACTTTTTACCTGAGCCCTTCCATTGGGGAGGGGCAGCAGTCTTCTTAGAGAGCCTGGTCCTCGTAACGAACTTGGTCTCCAGCTCGTCAGCCTTGTTGGTCATGGGTTTGCCAAAGAGGTTCTCTCTTTGGCATGGGGCATCAACCAATTTGTCCTGAACCCACTGCTCGAGGTTGGAAAACTGAAGCCAAGCTTGGCGAAGTGCACCAATGTCCACCGCGGCTACCTGGGCCACCAACTCAAACCCATCACAGGCCGCTAGAGACATGAATTTGGAGCACTCACAGACTGCCTTGGCCAGGTTCTTGAACTACTGCATAGGTTCCTCAGAGACACCAGCTGACAACTCAGTGAGTTCCTTTGCCAGGACTCTCAGGTACATGCCCATGTACAGCTAGTAAGCCTGGATGTGGCAGATGAGCATTGAGCCCTGGTAGCACTTTCATCCAAGGTGTAGGCCTCCCTGCCGGGGGGGGTGGGGGGCGCCGAATGCGTCTTTTGGCTTTTCAGCCAACACACTGCGAACTCTACCACCATGGAGTTATTCGGCAGCTGCGACTTCTGGAAGCCTGGGCTCCGGCAGACTCTATACATCGAGTCGAGCCGTTTTCTCACCACCAGCACCGACACTGGTATCCTCCCACATTCATAGCATGAGCCATTCCAGTATTTATTTTATTTTATTATTTATTTTATTTACATTCTCTTATATACCGCGCTATTCTGCATCAGTGCGGTTTACATTGAACAAACTGAAATTACATTGAACAGGGCATTATAACTTGGAGATAACTATTTACAGGGAACATGGGCTATGGAGGGTTAAGTGGCTTGCCCAAGACCACAAGGAGCACCTGTGGGACTAGAAACCCCAGTTCTTCCGGCCCATGGGAGGAATGGGCACCGTGAGCGATTTCCGCGGAGGGACCTTGTACTGAAGGATTTCCAACTCATCCGCCCGAGGGTCCTCCTCCGACTCAGTTGAGAATCCCAGGGCCTCAGACATGTCCTTTACAAAATCCAGGAAGCCCATGTCCTCGGGTGGGGACCGCCGAGGCTCCAAGACAGGAGAGTCAGAAGGGATGTTGCAGTGGCGACGGGTATCGGGGGACTCCTCGTCCTCCGTCTCCCACTCAGAGGAATCCATTGGGTACTCATAGGAGGGCTGCTCCACGGGCCTCAGGGCCCCTGATGCTCTACAGCCGGCACCCAGTATACTTGCCAGGGATGACCGCAGTCCCATCGAGCGGGACTTAGAGCGCAACCTCGGCCGAGGATTGGCTCGGCCTCCAGGGATGCCTTGGACGTCGAGGGCCTGGTGGTTGGGGTGGATGAAACGGTCATGCCGGACAACAGCACCCACTGCTGGTCCATGAAGGCGGACAAAGTGTGCTCCAGGGCCATCATTCTGGACTTCAGTACAGAAGGCTCCGCAGCCTCCGTCGCGGGCACCGAGGGACTTGGGCCCAACACCGGCTCCCCCTTAGGGAAATCCTCAATGAGGATGGTGTCAGATCCTTCCAGGGGACCTTCACAGGCTACTCCTTTTTCGACATCTCAGACGAGCATTTCAGACTATGGGACCGGGCCCTGGGAGCCTCTGGCTGGTCGGAACAATCCAATGATGCCGCCTTCAAGGGTTTCTTCTTCTTCCTGGGTTCCCTCAAGGGAGACCCCCTTTCTGAAAACCCATGACGAGGCTCAGCTTCGGAGCGTTCCGCCCGAGATGTCGGGGCCTCAGATGAGGCCCTGGCCTTTGGAGGCATCGGGGACTCAGAGAAAATCTTATTGTGCTGCTGCTGGCGGCTCTTGAGGGCCTTGCTGGACATCCTCTTGCAGAGACCGCAGGCATGTTCTGGCCCAAGGAAGTAAAGGCAGCAGTCGTGTGTGTCAGTCAGAGACATGATTTTAGAGCACCGATCAGACTTCTTAAATCCACTGGTAGCCATGGGGAAAAAAGGAGCCCTGCGACGTCGAAGACTCTCCGGACTGCCAGAGGGAAAAAAAAGGCACAAAGATGCCAGAAAAAGAAAATAACGAAAGACCACAAAAAAAATAAACCGAACCCGAGACAGAGGCACAGAGGTCGGTAGGCGGGAAGAGTACCGGGTGCAATGCTGGAGATGAGTGCAAAACTCAGAGAGAGAAAAATCAACTTTTTCCAGGGATAAGCCAGACAACGTCTGAAAGACTCCACAGAAAAAAGAAGACTGAGCAAGATGGCACCCTTTGGCGGGAAGAGGTCCATGCATGCATAGCGTCATCTCCCAAAAGCTTTCTTTTAAAGCTGGGGAGATGTTTCCTTGAGGGTTCCATCGGTACCAACGTCACCCATATGTAAGGAATGACTTCCTGCTTCTTCCCGGAGAAATTTTCCAATTGGCTTCTCCCAATACAAGTCCCTTCCCTAGGGGGGAGGGGACTTGATTGGGTTCTGGGAGTTCAAATTAGAAGAGGAGGGAAGGGGCCACATCAGGACTATTTTACCTCTGGTTGTCCGGCCCCCTCCCTCTTCTCCCTCTCTGGCGGGCAATGTCTTTAGGCTTTTCTTTCATCGTTTGGCTGGTCTTTTGGTGGTGAATTCGGTGCTGGGCTCCATTTTCTATGGTTGTCTTTGGCCATGTTCCTGTCAGGCAATGACTTCATATTGCCTTGGAGAGGACCCAGGGTGAGGGAGCCATCGGATGAGGCAGTCCCTTTGCCGCTGGTGAGTGGGGCAGAGGACAGAGCTCCTGTGACTCCAGCTGCAGCAGAGACAGGGACTTGGTTGGGGGGGTGCAAGTTTTGATTTACAGATCCTAAGGCATTAGACTAGGCTTTTTCTGTAGCCAACCCAAACAACTCTACAGCCCCACCCTGTGAAGAAGACTGCTGGACTGGGGCATGGGTGGGATTGGGGGTTTAGGTTTCAATAGCTTGGGGTGGAGGATCTCTCCCTAGCTCTGTGGCAGTTTATGAACAGCGGATGGAGGCAGGGCCTGAAGGGCATTTTCTTGTGGGGTTAGTGAGACAGGTGGTTGGGGGATCCTTTGGTCTGGTCTCTGTTTAGGAGCCATTGAGCTGGTTGCCTGGCTTTGGAGTAGATAGGGGCCAGGCTGATGTGGCTGGGAGTGCTGTATTATCTGATGGGTGGTTGGCAGTGTCAACTGCGACTGTTGGGGGGTGTGGAGTTGGGGAGGGGCAGGGCATGGCTTCTTCTCCACAACCTGGTGGTGGTGGTGGTGAGGGAGGTGCCAGCGGGTGGGGAGAATCTGTTCCCAGTTCTCATGGACACTGTGCTGCTGGTCAGACTGTCCTCCCAGGTGTCTCGACTGGTCCCTGAGTGGGGGCAACAGGATTTGGTAGGACCTGGGTGTGGGGCATGGCAAACATGGGGCCCAGTGGCATTTGGCAGCCTCATTGGCAAGCAGGGTAGCAGGCAGCACTCTTTGGGCGGCAGGGTTCCTCTCATTCATGGCTTGGTTGACCAGGTTCAGCATCACAGTGGGCTGCTCCTGTGGCCTCTGGCCCCTCTTTTCTTTTTTCCCTTTGCAGGTTGTATCAGATACCCAGCAGCTTCTGTGGGCTGGAGGAAGTGGGTGTATGGGGGTATCTAGTGGTGGCGGCCAGAGTCGGCCTATGGTTAGCCACCCCCATGTAGAGCAGTGGCCTCAGAAGTCGGAGGACCAACAGCCCAAGCCATCTGGCCCTGTTCCAGCACCAGTGCCAATTGGCGGCATGGTGGGGGGCTCTAGGGATAACTAGGGGGGTATGGGGGCATGGCATCAAAGAAATGAAAGCATTCACATCTCCATAGAAGAAACGTAAGTGTTCACATCAGCATCACTAGGAGTCTGATTCATCCTCGTCTTCTTCCAGTTCAGTGTCTTCTTCTTTAAAGTTCGTAGGACTGTAGCAGGGCTACGGATTCTGCCTCTGGGTTGGCAAAAGGTATGGCCCCAGCGCTCCTGGCATTTTTGAAGTTGTGGGAGGGTGTACCACGGACCTTGCCGAGTAAGATCAGGAAGCATACATATATCAATATGTTTACCCTGCTGGAGGGCAGGAAGTGATTGGGAGAGAGCAGGAAGAAGTGAAAGGAGGATGGGAAGGCTGGGTGGGTCAAGAAAGTTTAGCAAAATGTTAATTGGACTCGAGCCTTTCTTGGATTAGCCAGTGTTTGAGGACACCACATGCCTGGTCATTACGGGCTCCTTCTTGCCTATGCTCATTCTATTTTGGAGGATTCTCAGATCTGTGAAGGTGAGCATGACTTACAAGTTTCGAGATAAGATGGAAGAGAATCAGCATACGTCATGGAGGATGCAGAATATTAACCTCTAGCTGACCCAGATGTCAATCCGATTGGGGGTGTTGGGGGGTCTGGCCACAAAAGGATGAGCGGCGGCTAATTCTGCAGTGAGCCATTCTTTTCAGTTGGGGGCAGTTGGCCCTCAGCAGGGCAAGGGGAGGGGCAGTGGGGGTGATGATTGTTGGAGGTTCAACAAGTTGTTCTGCCCCTTCCCGGATTGCAAGTTTCAGCATGTTTGTTCGGTGTGCGGAGGAGGGCAGACCACATCCTAGTGTAGCCACAAAAGGGTCCCCGGGGCCCCTGCTCCAGGCAAGCAGTTAACCCTTCATGCAGAGGACACCTACCCCAGTGTGAGTGGATGCCATGCGTCCTTGGTTGGACTGCTATCTCCATCACAGTGATGGAGCTTCTTTGGCTCAGTGGTTTGAATTTGGTTTCCACATTCCATATCACGACAAGGTAGTTAGCATTGTTGTGCGGAATGCACATTTGGTTATGCGCTTTTCTGAGGTAGTGCAGGCAAAACTGGGGGTGGAGCACCTTGGGTCACTTGACTAGCCCATTCCATGAGCCCCCGGTTTTTGTTGTCTCTCCTTTGGGTGTCATCCCAAGAAGGAGGCAGAGCAGTTTCGCTTGATTCACAACTTGTTCTTCTCTCTGGGCGGGTTGGTAAATGATCATGGTCCAAAGGAACTGTGTGTGGTGCGCTATACCTCTTTTGACAATGCAGTGTCATCGGTGCAGCAGTGTGGTCCAGGTAAAGGTGGATATTGAGTCGGCCTTCTGCCTTTTGCCGGTTCATCCTTTTGCCTTTCCTTTGTTGGGTTTTGCGTTTGAGGGTTCCTACTTTGAAATGTTTAGCAGTTTTTTGCACTGGATTTTTGTGCAGTGTTCCGGTATTGCTAATGTGGTGCATTATTTAGATGATTTCTTGTTTGTGGGGCCTAATCAGTCTGAGTCTTGTTCTGCTCTGCTAAAACTCCTTTTTAGTCTTGTCACAAGAGTTCAGGATTACTTTGGCATCTGAAAAGACTGAGGGCCCTATCACAAGGATTGACTTTTTTCGGGATTGAGCTTGACACTGAGGCAATGGTGGCAAGGCTCCTTATGGAGAAGGTTGCGAAGTTGCAGGCATTGGTGGTAGCGGTGGGATCTGCTAGTAAGGTTACTCTTAAGGCAATTGCAGGCTTTGGTGGCATCATTAAGTTTTTCCTGTTGGGTGATCCCTATGGGCAGGTTTTTTTGTCGGCACTTGACTCATGCCTTTTCATCACATCTGTGTGTCTCAAAGGATGAGAGGACCTTAGGGTATGGGATTCCTTTTTGGTTGACTTCAATAGTACCTCAGTGTTGCAGTTGGAGGACGTGCCAAATGTTGATTTGCAGCTGTTTTTGGACATGGCTGGTGGAATGGGTTTTTCTGTCCATTTCCAGGGCACATAGTGTGCTGAGCAGTGGCCAAGTGATTGGCATGACTCCAGTTGACATGCAACATGACCTCCCTGGAGTTGCTCCCGATTGTGGTGGCACTGGTGATTTGACCTGAGTGTTTGCGGGATCGTCAGGTACTATTTTGGTGCGATAATGGTCGAGGTTATTAACAGGTATTCTGCCTAGTGTATGCAGATGGCGGCATTGATGTGTTCTTTCATGCTGTACTGTTTGCATCTGAATATTACTGCACGGGCGCATCATGTGCCAGGTAGTATTGACCATATTGCTGATTCTCTTTCCCATTTTAAGTGGTCCCTATTTCAAATGTTGGCAGTAAGAGTGGATGGGACGGGTGCGGTGGTTACGGTGCACCTGAGGCAGCCCTGAAGCATCTTCTGGGTCTCCTCATTGAGTGGGCTAAAGGCTGGCTTTTCCTTCCTTGAAAAGGCTGCGGGTTGGGGGGACCTGTTGTCCAGATTTTTGGTATGAAGATTGTTGACGGGTTGGGAATATTCTTCCCCAATGCTGCCTGACTCGAGGCTGCCTATCTCGCATGACATTTTGGTGGAGTTATGCAGAGGACTGCCAGCCATGGCTGTCTCCACCTTTGAAGTGGTACTCTTCAAGGCGGTATTTTGCCTAGCCTTCTTTGAGGCCCTCAGGATCGGTGAGCTGTGGCCTCATCTACCTGAGCCCGGAGTGGTACAGGCATATTGCTGGAACATGTTCGAATGGTAGGCAACCAGTCGCGGATCTTGATTCCCAAATCTAAGACAGATCAGTAAGGTAAGGGGTTATGGGTGTTCCTGAATAGGGTTGAAGGTTCGGTCACTTGCCCCATGGTGTGCCTATCGGCTTACTTGGAGATCTGGCTCGTGTCACGGGATGGTTGTTCCTTCATGCCTTTGACCTGGTTCCAGTTTAGTGTGGTACTTCGGAAGGTCTTGAGGCAGGTCAGTTGTGAGACACATAGGTTTGGCCCCACATTCATTCTGTATTGAAGTGGCTACTAGTGCGGCTGCTGTAGGTTTGGATGACCTGGTGATTTAACGGATCGACAGGTGGTGGTCTAGGGCCTTTGTGGGATATAGCCCCTTGTAAGGCAAGGGGGGGGGGTTGTTGGGGTGGACTGTTTTCTTTTGCAGATGCTCAGTGTTGTTTTGAGCAATGGTGGCTGGTCAGCCATTCCTTTGCTTACCGGGCTGGTAGGCAAGGGAATGCGCTGGGCCCAGCTCATTCCTTTGTTCAGTATCATGTCCATTTGTGAAGCCATCTGGAGAATCATCGTGCATCTGGGTGGAAATAAACTGCCCCTTGTACTGCAAGCAGCTTATTCAGGCTGCACAGAGAGACTTTTCATGTGTGCTTGCTGTATTCCCTGAGGTAGTACTTTGTTGGGCAGACATTTTTCCAAGGCCTGTTTGTATTAAGCAGAAAAGATGATCACAGGGTTTGAGTAAAGTCAATTGCCAGATTGGATGGTGGGTGCTTGAGCATGGGGGTTACCATATCCGCCACCCCTCAGTGGAAGTGGATTGCACCAGCTTTTATGGCTCGGATGGTGTTCATCTCTCCCTGGTGGGCCAGGACTTGCTTTTGAATAACTAGCTTGGAATCTACAGTGCGCAGTGTCCGTCCCTGGCGCAGCTTTGGGGGGAGGGCAGCGCAGGGACAGGTTTTACCTGCTCAGCACCAGTGGCAGTTACCAGAGCCTTTTTGGGACAATTTTGGGGCATAGATGGATGGGCTGGGATCAGGTGATCTCAGCTGGAAGTCTGGTGGAGGCATGGAGGTTGGGTGTAACCCTGGGTATGGGGTATTCACCTGGAGGATGCCGGTCTTTGTTAATGGCACGGTGAGGCAGTTGGTGGGGCGAAGAAGTTGCTGCTGGAGCTGGTAGTGGTGGCGGCGGCATGGTTCCCCTTTGCTAATAATATGGCTGGTGGTTACTTTACCTGAATGATTTGCTAAGGTTGTGAATTGATACTGTTCGTTTGAAGGTTATACTGTTTAAGGTATCGTTTGGAATAAAGCTGTGACAAGTGGTTTACCAACATTTAGTGTCTGATGTGTTTTCTGTGGGGAGGGGTTGGGGGATTTAAGGGGTCTGAGTGGGGGAGTCCGGGGTCCAGGCTACCTCAGTTACAGACCTCCCCAAAACAAAGTCTAAATATGAGCAGCTCATCTTCCACAACATGCTGAGGCTGTGGCTCATGACAAAATCAGGGTAGACGTGATCTTTGGTGTAAGTTTAGTGAATGTCATGACTGGCTGAAAAGTAAAAGTGATGATGTGCCGCAACATTTGCTGTCATGTGAATGGCTGGTGAAACCTCCAAAGTTTACTCCACAGGAAGGATAACAATTCCAATGTGTAACATAAAGAAGAAAAAGAAAGCCGTACTTGGCATGAAACACCCATATACACAATAACATCCTTCTCCCAACATCAGCGGCTGCCTCCCCACATTCATTTGCATTACAACTATCTTCAATTAAGTGTCTAACAACTTTCATTAAAATAATGTGCACTGGACCTTAGTGGAGGAGTAGCCTAGTGGTTAGAGCAACAGCCTAGTACCCAAGAGCAATGCAATGTGTGCCTTCGAGTCAGTCCTGACTCCTGGCGACACAGAAGCTCCTGGGTTTTCTTGGCAGTGTCACCGGAAGTAGATTGCCAGGCCTTTCTTCCGAAATTCCCACTGGTACTGCTTGTGGCCTTGGGTAAGTCACTTTACCCTCCATTGCCTCAGAAGAAAAAGCCTGGCCATCTACTTCAGGTCATACCTTGCCAAGAAAACCCAGGGGCTGCTGGGTTGCCAGGAGTCAGCATTGACTTGAAGGCACTTAAAAATTAACTGCACCTTACGTAACAGCTACAGAAGAGATTGTTTTTTCTTTTGCTCCAAGGAAAACCCTCCTGACTCAAATATTCTTGAGATATTGTTATATTTTTGAAGCAATTTTAATTTTTCAAACAAGCATCTGCCAAATCTGGAAAATGTTCTTTAATGATCCATAGAAAAGGAACAACTTAGGGCATGTCAGTATGTTTCCCTTGGAGAAGCCACCTCAAGGTATTCTGTTTCTAATGTCTCCTCAGATAGCTGTAAACTGTATTTCCTTTTGAACATGAAAGGCAATTGAGGTATATAATAAAAATCTTACCACACAACACACCTCAAACATTAACATAAGCATACGGATATGCATCTCTTATTCATTTGACGGAAAGAGAAGTAATAACTGTACTGTAGTTCAATCCCATGGACCACGCCTGCCCCACTGCAACTGCCAACTTAAGGATCCCCTAACATCTTTGAGTTGCTATACCAAAGGTGGAATTACATTTTCCCAAGAGGTGACTGGTTTGGTGGGCCAATCCAGAAGCAAAAACCCCTCTGCTAACCGACTAGATCTGAACTGGACTATTTGAATATTCTCATCGCATTCATAAGAGAAGCAGAATGCTTCTCTTCACGAGCAGGTAGGATGTGATGTAGCAAACAGAAACTTTAGACATAAAGGAGGAAAAAATGGGTGTCCCCTGACACACTATTTTTCGTTTCATGCCCTTAGAATGTTCTGTCTCCACGCACTATATTTTCTCTATTTACGTATACTCTGCAAGTGGGCGTTTGTGCCCAGAAAACCAAGGCAAGGAAAGCAAATTTCATAACCAAACTTGAATAAGCACAAACATGCAATTATTTAAATATCACACTGGTTTAGAGCTCCCAATTAAACTTTCCAAAAAACTAAATCATAATCCTCTGATCTCATGAAAACATCATATCTCAGTATGCCACATTTGTCTCTCTAATCATTGTTCTTACCATAATATCCTGTATTTATCCATAAGAAGCACATATGATTCAAATTTACAATATTAAATTCACATCAAAACCTGATTCTGTATCTAATATACCAGCGGTTCTCAAACTGTGGGTTGCGACCCCAAATGGGGTTGCAAAATTCTGATTTGGGGTTGCGGCTGCCAGGGCTGGCCCAGGACCAGGAGAGCCCTATAAACAATATCATGCATTCTCGCGGTTCCCTTCATGTTGTGGTATCTTATTTTAGTTATGATTCTCAAGAGTACCTATGAGCAACGGCAATTTAATGTGTTACAACGTATGTTACAATTCAGCAGTTTTCCATCCTCAGTTGAACATTTCACACTCACGTTTTCGCACTAGAATCTATGCGGGTCTATTTCCCTTCAGTTTCGCTTTCGGCGTTTACCTTACAGCAATTTTGTTTACATTGAATCTTTCTTTTGTTCATTCCACACACACAGTTATCGGTTATATATTTTACTGATGCATTACTATTACGTCCTCACACCTACATTTTTGAAGTAACACCTTGTGCCTAGATAAGATTATTTCTTGGCGTTTTTTCCATTTTCACTCAACGGTTTAACAGTTTAATATAGATTCAATGTTTTAACGTTACAACAATTTAAGTTGTGATATTCTCACCATGACATACAGTTATTTGTGATTTTGGTATTCTTTTAGTGTAGTTTTTACCATTTTTTACCATTTTATTCTATTATTTATTTATTCATTTACACAAAAAAAATTTTTATCATTGTCATGGTGCAATATATTAGTCACCTAGTTGAGTTTTTATTATATGTCCTTCCCTATTAAGACACAATATTCCCATCATTACAGATGGTTATCCTTTTAATGTAGTTCTTTTATAAATGTTTTAATTGTTCTATGGTACACCATATTAGTCATCTCATTTTGTTTTTTATTCATACATGTTCTCACATTATTAAGGTGTCATCAACAACATTAATTTATTTTCTATTTCGTTCTTTCATTTTATTTATATTTCTGCAATTTGTTTAAGTTATTGATCAATAAGTTATCTACATTATATTATGTAGATTAAGTTGATATGCGTAGCACATTCTAGCTTTCTCTTTTATTTGAAGTTTTTTATTTGATGTCTCCCTTTTTATGTTAATCATTTTCATATTATGGTATATTGTAGTTTTTTAAACAATTGATGTTTTTACATTTGGTCAATATGACATTATTAATAATATTTATTTATATATTTCTTTATGTTATATTTATGATGTATTCTCTAATATACAATCTTTTGATGGTTTACATCTTATCAGTTATTTTTTATAATGTTCTGGTTTTATTTTTTGGTTTCTCAGCCCTGCGTTTGTTTGTTTATGTATTTATATCTTGATGTATTTATTTATATTTTCAATCCACATAATTATATTGCCGTATGTTTACATGTAATATTTTTGTGACATGCCATTTGTTTTTAATTGTTTTTAAATCCCTTTATTATTAATTGATTGCGTTTTGTTTTTTAATCAAGTGGTATTCCCCCTGAGGAAGGCGTTGCCGAAACACGTTGGGGTTCCTTGTTCAGCAATAAAGACTCATCAGTTCATCCGACATCTCCTGGCTCTTGTGTTCTTCTGGTCTTTCTGCAGGAGGCTCTGCTCCTCCTTGTGTATCCAGGACCAGGAGAGGCCAGCATGAAAAAGCAGTATGGGGCTTTGAAGCCCAGGCGCATGCTGCACCTCTGCATGTGCATGGACTCCAAAGTCCTGCTCTGATTTAAGGGCTCCTCACTGCGATTGGCTCTGTGCATGTAGACTGAGCCCCACTGTGGAGGGCAGCAAAGGCAAGAATGGTCAGCCTAGTTGCACAGGGGAGGGGGTGGAAATGGCTGCCCCCACTCTGCTTGACTCTTTCCTGTCTTTAATATGGTGTTCCTTTTCCTCTGCCTAGCAGTACCTCCCTGGTTTTTACCTGTATTGTAAACCACTCTATGCTTATGGTTCGGGCGGTATATCAAGTTTTAAAAGAAAGATAAAGGTAAATGGGGGGAATGGGGAATGAGCCAGATGCATTAGGTGATGGCTGAGGGGGGGCATGAGAGAGACATCAGGTGATGGCTGCATGGGGGGCATAAGAGAGAGACACACAGTGGGTGATGGCTGAGGGGGGAGGGTGGGACGACAACGAGAGAGAGACACACACACACACATTGGGTGATGGATGCAGGGGGAGCAATGAGAGAGACACACACTAGGGTGATAGCTGCAGGGGGGTAATGAGAGAGATACACGTGTGATTGCTGCAGGGGGTAATGAGAGAGAGAGACACACACACACACACATTGGGTGATGGATGCAGGGGGAGCAATGAGAGAGACACACACTAGGGTGATAGCTGCAGGGGGGTAATGAGAGAGAGAGACACACACACACACACATTGGGTGATGGATGCAGGGGGAGCAATGAGAGAGACACACACTAGGGTGATAGCTGCAGGGGGCAATGAAAGAGAGAGAGAGAGACAGACATAGGTGATTTGCTTGACATTGGGAGAGGTGAGAGGGAGAGCAGATGCTGGACACTGGACATATAAAGAGGGGGTAAAGATATGGAGGGGGGGAGAACATTGGAGTCCGGACCAGCAGGGGAAGGGGAAATAGGGAAGAAGCTGGAAATGATGGAGGTTGGAATAGTTTGAATGGCAGAGGAGGAGACACTGGACATGAGAGGGAGGGAGGGAGGGACACAGAAGAAATGCTGGGCATGGAGGGATTAGGGAGACAGAAGAGATGTTGGACATATGTGGGAGAGGTGAGGGAGGCAGACAAGATACTGAACATGGGAGAGATAAAGACGCCCTGGATGGGGGGATGGTGAGAGGGGAGATGCAGGACACGGGGGAGGAGAGTCAGGGAGGAATTAGTGAAAGACTGGGCAATAAGAGGCTTGGGAAGGAGAGAGAGATGGGGCTGGGAGAGCTGAATGACGGAAAGTGATGAAAAACAGTAGGGAAATACAGTGAAAAGCAGTTGAAGGAAGAAAACTGAAAAGAAGAGATCAGTATTACAGATTGATATGTGATGAAGTGAAGACATAAGAACATAAGAGATGCCATACTGGGTCAGACCAAGGTCCATCAAGCCCAGTATCTTGTTTCCAACAGTGGCCAATCTAGGTCATATGTACCTAGCAGTTTCCCAAAAGACAAGAGGAGAGAGAAGAAATGGCAAATAGATAGGTGACACTGGAAACAAGAGTGAAGGGAAGGCAAAGAAAAGCAGAAACCAGCCCCTGGGACCAACATGATTAGAAAAATAAAATGTCCAGAAAACAAGGTAAAACAATAATTTTATTTCTATTTAGTGATATAATATGTGAGCTTTTGGTATGCACATCTGCTAGGACCGGTGTTAGATATAGCTGTGGCCCAGCTCAAGGCAAAAATTTGGGAGGGGATCTTAAAACCATCCATCAGGCTGTGCTTTCTTCATCTTCAGTCACACACACACTTCCCCCGGTCACTTAGCCCCCACAACCATGCACATAGAGTGCTCCTAGACAGTGAGTCCCCACGCAAACACACACACACACACACACTGCCTCAAGACATTCAACCCCCTCACAAACACATACTGCCCCCAGACACTCAACCCCCAGCACACACTGCCCCCAGAGACACTCAGCCCCCACACTGCATATGTTCAAGAGCTGTGTCATAACTTCCAAGTATGTATGTTTCAGGCGTGTTGAGTACATGAGATAATTACTTGAAAAAGCATAGATTTACATATTTATATGTGCGATAATTTTATCTGATTACTATCTGGGGTCATGGGAATTTTTAGCTACAGGAAAAAAGTTTGAGAAGCACCGTAATATACCAACAAAGATATCACTTCCCGGGGTAATACTGCTGCTGAGTTAAAGGGCATAAGAAAATTCAACAATGGCTAAGCAACGTAGATGATCACATTTGGAATTTTCATAAAATAAACAAACGATGCACACTACACATTAGCAGGTATTCTGTCTACATCGACATCATTAGTTAGTTAACTTCACTAACATTATGACAGAATTGCGCAGCTTCTGATGGGCAATTCGTGGTTAAAACGTATGGATAGTTTTGATATATTTTATATTTATATATGAATATATTTTATACATCAACAAATAGAGAGGGGTGACTTGCACAGAGTGGTGGGTACAACCCTAAATGAAGGCATAAGGGAGGGGGGGCAGGTACACCTACTTTGGCCATCTTACTGGGCAGACTAAATGGACCATACTGGTCTATATCTGCCGTCATTTACTATGTTACTATATAATTTTTTTGTAATCAGACTTTTCTACAAGAGAAATCCCTCTCTAGAAGTGTTTGGACCAGTACCCACTGATGTATTTATTTATCTATTGACATTTATCAACCTACTCCTCTTGAACAACTGAACATTTTCACTATAGACAAAGCAGAGTGATTGCCATGCTAGTCTAACTAGATAAGATTGTTTATTTACAGTTGGGTCATGGCCGGCATGTGTGTTGCTCCTTTTGGATACTCTCTGCCCTATCTTACAAATGTAAATAGTTAATACTGTTATCCAAGTTGAGCTACCTGTTATATGTAATTACGGTGTTAACCCCCACCGTAAAATACCCCATGTTCCATGTAAACCGCACTGATGCTGAAGAGCGTGGTATATAAGCGAATTAAATAAATAAATAAATAAAATCTGCTGGTCTAGGAAAGCAGCAAATTTCTAGATGCACTTACGGAATCACTTGTACATGACTTGATCTGGTACTGGAAGTGCTTACTGCTGAAATTTGAAAAAGTAAAACAATTTAATCAGGGTCTTATTCCTGATGTATTTGAATGTGGAGTACCTGTTGACTCTAAGTCAACTGAGAATAGACTGTCTTGTAACTATTGAAGAAACTAGCTTTGTGACTGCTGGTTTATAGTGGTCTCAAAGCACTGATATTCCAAGCTGCCCTAGCTCCTGACAGTCCCTGAAAGCAGCAGACCTATTGCTATGGGAAGCTATTTCTCTTTTGGGGGTTCTAGGAAATGTATGGGACCTAGGGTCAATGCAACCATTAGGAAGACTAGGCAATTGTCTAGGCCATCAGCTTCTATGGACAAGAAAGAGCAGCTGCAGTCAAAGTAAAATAGGTCCAAATAGCCATACAACTCAAAGGCACATCAGCGCATAGGC
Source organism: Ichthyophis bannanicus (assembly GCA_033557465.1). Lineage (NCBI taxonomy): Eukaryota > Metazoa > Chordata > Amphibia > Gymnophiona > Ichthyophiidae > Ichthyophis > Ichthyophis bannanicus. The sequence goes on along the minus strand of CM066032.1, from coordinate 1,157,431,342 downwards.
AATTTTCAAACTGGCTATTTACCCAGGCAAATGCTTTGGAAATTGCCCTTATTATATATACTGTATATATGAGGTAAAGTTAGAAAAGTATAATGCTCAATAAGCAAACTTTAGGGACCTATGTACTAAAGTGTAACTTGTGTTAACAGCCAAAGGTAAGGTTTGTTAGGTGATAAAACATTACTGGGGGAGTTGCTAACATTTTAAGGAAGGCAGCTATGCAGTGAAAAGGAAGCTAATGGCCAATAACACAGATTTCCATGGATTTCCATGTTAGCTATTTAACGTGGCACTGTTAGCATATATTAAACAACTAACATGGCTTAGTAAATAGGCCAATTTTGCACAGGTTGTCTAAGTAGAAAAAAAGAGAACCAAGCTGGAATGCTGATAATTTGAAGTGTATTTGACACAACACTCACTGAACATGGAACTTGCATTTGCTGACGCATACAAAAAGAACAGTCATTTTACAAAAACAGTCAAAAGAATGACGACATCATTTGGAGCTTTGAACGTTTAGGTAGCAGCACTTAAACATGTAAGTAGCTGATTTTGCAACCTATGGAATTAAGTATGGCTACTCACACACGTAAGTGCCAGATTTCACAAGACTGGATGTTCAAGGAGAACCAAGCTCCAAAACTCTAGTTTTGGGCTCTTGAGATGGTTTTGAGCACCAGAGAAATAACCAAAAGTGTCCACTCAATTACACCTCCAAAGTGTATGTTGAGAAGAGAGGTCAGCTCACATGCATGACTCAGAGAAAGTATAAATGCCAATGGGCAGTTGTTTCTTTTTTACATATATGTATATTGCCATTGCAAAATAGGAAGTACACACATACATTTCAGGCCAGAATATGCCCCCTTCCAAACTGTGCATGCCATGGTATATTAAAATTGCCACTTAGATATGTAGGGCTATTTACATGTGTCAACGTCACATAACCCTGTTTAAATGGTCTCTGTGATGTTCAATGAAATATTCTCATAAGGATTGTTCTGGAAGGTGTGGTGTTGGGGTGATCAAAATTGTTGAGTTTGAATTATCAAAATATCAGGGGGAGAGGGAAGGCCTGAAAGTTAATTGAAGGAGAGGCACAAGGCTGAAGGTTTGCCTAGGTGCCTTGCTCATCTTTGATGGGATTGGTCTTATGCTATAAGTATCAGATGGCCTCCTGTAGATATGCAAGATGAGATTTAGATGAAGACTGGTGTTTTACAAGATACAAACCTATTATACTAAAATAACATGGTTCTGAAAATATCAAAAGGTTCTGGTTCATTTTATGTATATAAGTCCAAGATCAAACAGAATGCTCTACAAAGTCTACCAACTGAAGAATTTTGGAAACAAAGCATCCATCTACCATACTTTCTGCATATATTTGCATAATGGCTTCTGATCATGCTGCAGGACAATGAATTCTGCCTGCAAATATCACCTCCAAGACTTCTGAATAAAAAGTGATCAGTCTAGTTTTATGTCCAGATACATCTACATGGTTTGAAACAACAAACAAAAACACAGCAGAGGGGGGAGAGGGGAGGGCGATGAAAAGCAGTATCCAGAGGCAGGTGCTTTTATGAAGGTCTCCACTGTATTTTATTTATTTTTGAAACGAAAATGCCTATTTATTTTGGGTAGGGAGTGCTATTTTCTTTAAAAATGAAAAATATAGCCATTCTACTTTTTTTCAGGCACAGCGTATTTGTTTTTAAACAATAAACATTTTTACTATTTTAATTATTACTCCCGCACTGAAAGTTTAATTTTTATAAAATTTAAAACAGATTTTTTTTTAACAATCCAAAAATAAAAGGACTTTCACAGAAAGCAACATGCATAATCTTGAACAATTCAATGAAACCAAGTTTCCCCACCCAAAGAAATACCATTCCGATATGGCTTTCCAATACGTGTCTTTTTCAGTCTGGAGCTCATCTCCCTCTATTTTTAACTAAGACATCAGAGAAAGGCCAAAAGGCTGAATGGGAGACTTTCCTCCCTTCTGTTTTCATACTAAAAATGTCCATCAGAGCTATCCGTCACTGGATCAGAGCTTAATGTCTTGAGACTCTGACATTTTGGCCAGTGTTTTCTTTACTCGCAGGGCTGTCAGCCGGGATGCAGGGTTGTGAGCCCAGCACTCTGTCATAAGTTTCCCCATTTGTCTTAGACACTGCAGAAAGCAATCAGAAAGAGAGAGAGAGAGAGAGAGGGAGAGAAATGATGGTTTAAGTCTGAAAAACAAAATAGCTCACAATTTCAGCATGCCTTGCTATTAAATAAGAAAATATTTTGCTTCATCCTGGGATACGGTAGTTTTCCTTACTAACAAGATGTATCTGCAATTTGATTTTGTGGCTCTCTAGGTTTCTAGCTCCAAAATCCTCCATAAGCTAATATAGTGAATGTGAAATGAGCAAGTAATTGAAAGTTATAACAGTTTTAATGCCATTTGCACATGCAAGTGCTCCCTTCCTTTGTCTTCCTAGTGCTCCCTGAAGGAGAGGATGAATCAGTGACTGCCCTTGGCCTCCATGCCGTTAGAAACCCCGGTGTTACTATGGTATTCCCAACCCTGGCATCGCATTGCTAGGTCATGCCCCTCCATGCAGCTTCTCAGTCTCCAATGGAGCCTCCCCAGCCAGCTTTTAGTCTTAGAGAGGTGTGTGTGTGGGTGGAGGTAGGTAAGCTCAATAGGGATCTGATGACTCCCAGGACACAAAGTACTTTGAGGGTGGAAAATGACTGAAATACAGGTGTAGGCTGACAGCAGATAAAAACGCTGGAAGAGAGACACTATCCTCCTCCCATTCAGGTTGGAAGGGAAGAAAGTGAAAGAGGAATGAGAATCAGAATGGGAGGGGTTAAGAACGAGAGAAGTGGGGATCAGGAAGCGCAAATACATTTGGATGTCCTAAGTGCTATTGTATCTTGTTATAGCTCTGGACTGTCAGGGCCCCTGCATACTAGAGGTGCTACTTGGATGTTAACACTGCATGAGTGCCTAATTCTATACCTCTATACTTGACCAGTTACTGGTCTAGCAGTTAACAAAGAAAAGTTGTAAGAAGCCCACCAGATCAGTGCAAGATATTAGAGTGGACAATTTCCTTCATGCCCCCTCACATACACATTGTCATTTCAAGGTAGCCTCCATGTTTCCATATTTTGGCAATACACAGTTAAGTATGCATATATTCTGGGTCACAGAGACGACTTAACTACTAAAGCAAAACAATGCTCATGATTTTAACTTTCTTTTGTGGGTAAACATGGCTTTAGACTAGTGCGTTCCAAACCTGTGCTGGAGGACCCCCAGCCAGTTGGGTTTTCAGGATACCCGCAATGGATATGTATAAGATATCTGACTGGCTGGGAGTACCTCAAGACAGATTTGGAACTTGAGACCATTCTTTGGAGAATGGGGGATAAAACTGGAGCAATGTATTTTGCATAAACAAAGAGTTAGAAAGCCTAGTGCCCTCCTTTTTGCCTGATCTTACCTCATCACTGCTCCATCTGTTGGGAAATGAAGGACGGAATCTCCTGACGCACACGGCGTCTCTCATGTCTTCATAGGATGGGTCACTGGGAACCACATCATGGTATGGAAGTTGATACTCCTCTACAATTCCTGAAGGAAAATAACCCTAGTTTCAGTGCCATATTACGCAGTGTATCAATATCTCACCTTTATTTTGTCTCAATTTTATTGTGCATTTTAAAACATTTCCCTTCACTGAAAGAAGAAAGTCAATCATTCTCCTAGGACCACGATTCTGAATGAAATGGAAGCCCATGGGTGTGGGAGGAAATTGCTGAGTTAAAAAAAGAAGCATTCAAAATGTCACATTTCTAAACTACAATGCAATGAAACTGAATGATTTTACGCAGTTCCCCACTACTTCCATAGAATCCCCTCCTTCCACACTATATTTGTCAACATAAAGCCCTGAGTTCTGTCACTACTACTTATAAAAACGGATGTATACGAGGTGCGATCAAAAAGTATTGGGACTTCTACAATAACACAGGTAGTATAGCACCAACAGTTATTGCGCTCAGTCTCCTCCAAAGTAGTCCCCTTCCGATAAAATACACTTCCTCCAGCATTCCTGCTGCTGCTGGAAACAATTTTGAAATGCCTCTCATTATGCTGTGAAGCTGCTGTGTCGAATTTTGCTTAATGGTCTCCAAGTTGTCGAATCTCCTTCTTAAGGTCACAGAGTGTGAGGTCAGGAGAGAACGGAGGCTGACAGACTTGCTCGATTTGGTGTTTGGCCAAGAACTACTGGACAAGATGTGATGAGTGAGCTGGGGCATTATTGTGATGAAGCAACCATTCACCATTCCTGTGCAACTCTGGCCTCTTACGACAAACTGCATCTCTCAAACAAGTCAAAATTTGGACGTAGTACTCCTCATTTTCAACACATTCCAATAACTCCCTGGCTGCAGACAGTCGATCTTCTTTTTGGTCAGGGGACAGGAGTTTCAGCATGAGTTTTGCAGACACACGTCTCATCCCCAAATCAACAGTAAGAATGGACTGGACTGTACCGATCTGAAACTGATGTCCATGTTCTCAGCAAGCTCCCTGATAGTCAATCAACATTTTGAGCATATTGAAGCACTCTGTCTTCATAAGAACATAAGAAATGCCATACTGGGTCAGCCGAAGGTCCATCAAGTCCAGTATCCTGTTTCCAACCGTGGCCAATCCAGGTCACAAGCACATGGTAGGTTTCTAAAAAGACATACAGGTTCCACAATGCTCGTCCTGGGGTAAGCAGTGGATTTCCTGGATCCTCTTTAATAATTGCTTATGGAACTTTTCTTCAGGAACTTGTCTAAAACTTTTTTAAACCCAGCTACAACAACAACTTTCACTACTCCCTCCGGTAACAAATTCCAGAGTTTGATTACGTATTGAGTAAACAAATATTTTCTCTTATTAGTCTTAAATGAGTTACATTGTAGCTTCATTGCGTGTCCTCTAGTCTTTCTATTTTTTGATGGCATAAACAATTGATCTACGTTAACCTGTTCCACTCCTGTCATTAATTTATAGGCCTCTATCATAGCTCCACTCAGCTGTCTATTTTTCAAGTTGAAGAACTATAACCTTTTAAGCCTTTCCTCATAGGGGTATCCTTCCATCCCCTTTACCATTTTGATGGCTCTTCTCAGTACCTTTTCTAATTCTTCTATATCCTTTTTAAGATACGGCAACCAGAATTGTACACAATATTCAAGGTGTGGTCGCACCATGAAATGATACAGAGGTATTATAATATCCTTTGTTTTATTCTTGTGGATGGCCTTCCAGAATGTTTGTCACTGTCAACACTTTGACAGCCCTCATGGAAACATTTGTACCAGTCAAACTCAAGCACATCGCCATACACTTGCAGTAACTTGTCATAAGTTTCTTTGCACAAATCTCCAAGTTTCTAGCAGAATTTAATGCAAATTCAAGGTTCAATTTTTTCACTCATCGTAAATCTGAAGAACTGCTTTTACACGATACCAAATATCACATGATTAAAAAAAAAACAGGTTTGTTGCAGCCACACTACACTCTGCACATGCAGAGCACATAACTAGGTCACTGTATGCTTTATTGAATCGTGGTGCAATGTATTGTTATAAAGCTTTACAAGTCTTCATACATTTTGATCACACCTCGTATTCCTTATTATAAAACGTGCCTCTTGCCACATCATATCATATGGAAACAAAATCTAATTGAAATTCAATTTATGTCTCAGTAAACTTTACGTACTCATAAAAATTGCCCTCATTCAGCAATTTTTTAAAAGATGTATTCACTATAATGAGTGCCTTCCCTTTTCAAATAGACTGGCAGAAGACAGTCTTAAAAAAAACACTTGCTAAGTATATCTGTGGGTTCACACAGCTCAGTATAGCAGGGCTTCATTTAAATCAAGTTTTCAAAGTTCCTTGGCTATCACCTCAGGAAATCAATTGTATTCTAATCTAAGCATTTCCAGCATTTTTTATTCCCATTCAAACCATCTAACTCTAGGAAGATGACACAATTCTGAAAATGCCACATTTCAAAACAAATAATAGTGCTGAAAACTGAGGAGCACAGTAACAAAGAAGGAAGGAGACCACCTTCCACTCCGTAACTGGTCTCATTATAGTGCCTGCTTTGGGAGGGGAGAGACAATGAAGAAGGAAGATGACATGGTGAAGAAAGAACCAAAGTTAAAAGGGTAGGAGAGGAAGAACCAAGGAGGAATGATGGAGGAAGAAGAGGGGCAAAAGGGCGGAAAGTGAAAAAAAAAACAGTGAAGGGGAAGGGTTACCGTAAGATTAGCTGGGAACAGTTAAAAAAAAAAAGAAAAAAAAAGAAAAAGATTGTTACTATTTAGCTACTTATTTGTTGCTCTGCTGAGTCTGCTTTGTCCAAAGTCCAAAAAACTGCCAGCATGGTTTAAAGGTGAGGTCAGAGGCTGTTGCTGCCAAAAAAGCATCTTTCAGGAAATGGAAAAAAGAGCCAAACGACGAAAACTGGAAACAGCACAAGCACTGGCAAGTTAAATGCAAAGCATTGATAAGGCAAGCAAAGCGAGAATTTGAGAAGGAACTTGCTACGGAAGCAAAAACACAAAATAAAGACTTTTTCAAGTACATTCGTAGCATAAGGCCTGTGAGATAGTCAATTGGACTATTAGATGATAGAGGGGTAAAAGGGGCAGTAAGAGGAGACAAGGCTATAGCGGAGAGACTGAATGAATTCTTTGCTTCGGTCTTTACTGAGGAAGATGTAGGGATGTTACCCAAGACTGAAGTGGTATTTAAAGGTGATACTGCAGAGGAATTGAGAGAAATATCGCTACACCGGGAAGATGTATTAAAACTATTTGATAAAATGAATAGTAGCAAATCATCTGGATCGGATGGTATACATCCAAGAGTGTTGAAAGAACTGAAATATGAGATTGCAGACCTGCTATTAGTAATCTGTGAACTTTCATTAAAATCATCTGTAATACCTGAAGACTGGAGGGTCGCCAATGTAATGCCAATTTTTAAAAAGGGTTCCAGGGGTGACCTGGGAAATTACAGACCGGTGAGCCTGACGTCAGTACCGGGGAAAATGGTAGAAACCATCATAAAGAACAAAATTACACAGCATGTAGATAGTCATGGCCTAATGGGAGACAGCCAACATGGCTTTAGACAAGGAAGATCTTGTCTTACTAATCTGATATGTTTTTTTGAAGGTGTGAATAAACAGGTAGACAAAGGTGAGTCTGTTGATTTAGTGTATCTGGACTTTCAGTAAGCCTTTGACAAGGTCCCTCATCAGAGACTTTTGGCAAAACTAAAAAGTCATGGGATAGGAGGCAGTGTACTATTGTGGATATGGAACTGGTTAAAAGATAGAAAGCAGAGGGTAGGGCTAAATGACCAATTTTCCCAATGGAAAACGGTGAATAGTGGAGTGGAGGAGTGGCCTAGTGGTTGGGGCAAGGTACTTCAGGCTGGAAGGTCGGGGGTTCAAATCCCACTAGAGGACAGCAATCTTGGGCCGGAAGGACTGGGGTTTCTAGTCCCACAGGTGCTCCTTGTGGTCTTGGGCAATCCACTTAACCCTCCATAGCCCATGTTCCCTGTAAAATAGTTATCTCCAAGTTATAATGCCCTGTTCAATGTAATTTCAGTTTGTTCAATGTAAACCACACTGATGCAGAATAGCACGGTATATAAGAGAATATAAATAAATAAAATAGTTGGAGTACCCCAGGGATCTGTACTGGGTCCGCTACTTTTTGACATATTCATAAATGACCTGGAAAAGGGAATAACTAGTGAGGTTATCAAATTTGCAGACGACACAAAACTGTTTAAAGTTGTTAAAACCCAAGAGAACTGTGGAAACCTGCAGGAGGATCTGGATAAATTGGAAGACTGGGCATCCAAATGGCAGATGAAATTTAATGTGGACAAGTGCAAAGTTATGCACCTAGGAAAGAACAACTCACACTATGGTTACACGATGCAAGGTTCCACATTGGGAACCACCACCCAGGAAAAAGATTTAGGAGTCATCATGGATAACATGTTAAAACCCTCCGCCCAGTGTGCAGTGGCAGCCAAGAAGGCAAATACAATGCTAGGAATCAGAAGGAAAGGAATGAAGAATAAAACAAAGGATATTATAATGCCTCTGGATCATTCCATGTTGCGACCGCACCTTGAATATTGTGTGCAATTCTGGTCGCCGTATCTTAAAAAGGATATAACGTTATTAGAAAAGGTACAGAGAAGAGCCACCAAAATGGTAAAGGGGATGGAAGGATACTCCTATGAAGAGAGGCTACAAAGGTTAGGGCTCTTCAACCTGGAAAAGAGACGGCTGAGGGGAGATATGATAGAGGTCTATAAATTAATGAATGGAGTGGAACGGGTAAACGTAGATCGATTGTTTATACTTTCAGAATATAGAAAGACTAGGGGACATGTAATGAAGCTACAGGGTGAACTATTTAAGACAAATAAGAGAAAATATTTTTTCACTCAACGTGTAATCAAACTCTGGAATTTGTTACCGGAGGATGTAGTAAAGGCTGTTAGTGTAGCTGGGTTTAAAAAAGGTTTGGACAAGTTCCTGGAGGAAAGGTCCATAAACCATTATTAAAAAGGGACCCAGGATATCAATGCTTGACCCAATTCAAGCATTGTGGAACCTGTGTCTTTTGGGGATACTGCTAGGTACGTATGACCTAGATTGGCCACTGTTGGAAACAGGATACTGGGCTTGATGGACCTTGGTCTGACCCAGTATGGCATATCTTATGTTCTTATGTTCTAAGAGATAAAATAATTAACAACAGCAAAAGAGTAAGGGATATGCAGGGGAAAGATATAATTGAGAATAAGAAAGGAAAAGAGATACAGTGTGAGGTAACATACTGTACCAGTGGGCTCTGAGAGAGATGACAAAAAAGATGACAGCAAATTGTACCTTTAGGCTAGATCAAGTTAAGGGCTAGATTTACTGAAGTGCGCTATTGCGTTAGCAAGTACTAACCACGTTAACACACATCATTAGTAAAGAGGTCTCATTGCATATGATAAATTGGTAAATAATGTGCATTAATAGGTGTTAGCAATAGTGCCCTTGGGTAAATCTCACCCTAAAGATGAGATCAGAAAACTGAGATGGAGAGGCTAAAAGGAAAAAGACAGAGATGCGGAAAAGTTTGAAAAATGTTTGTCCCAGTTACTAAATTGGGTCAGTTCTCTACGGAAGGATGTCTGGGTATCATATTTTGTCCAGATGCGGTCTACAGAATCGGGGACACTATTCTATTCAAAGGCTTACGAGAAATGTGGAAAGAAGCATTGTCACCATCTTTTTGCTGGTTATGCTTCCATAGTAACAGCAAATGACAGCAAATAGAGACCAGTATGGTCCATCTACTCTGCCCAGTAAGGTGCTAGAGTTGTAAAGTTGTGCATGCCGCTCCAGACAGATTACCCCTTTGTATTTAGAAATTATTTACATTTATTTTGATTCCATTCTCTTGCAATGTAGAGATCCTCTGTGTCTGTCCTATGCCTCTTTGAATTCCATCACTGTTTTTGCTCACACTGCCTCCTTCAGGAGGGCATTCCTGTTAACAACCCACCCTTCCTGTGAAAAACTATTTCCTGATGTTGCTTTAAAGTTTATCTCCTTGTATCTCCTCTAGTTCTACAGCTTCCCCATCTTTGAAAAATATTTGTTTGCTCATTAATATGTTTTGAGTACTGTATTTAAGCAACTGTATCATATCCCCTCTGTCTCTCTTCTCCTCTAGGGTATACAGATTGAGGTCTTCAGGTCTTTTCTCATATTTCTTCTAGTGCAGGCCCCAAATCATCTTAGTCCCCTTCCTCTGAACCATTTGAAATCTTTGTATCCTTTGTAAGGTACGGCCTCCAGAACTGAACACAATACTCCAAATGAAGCCTCACCAAAAACCTGTAGAGGGACACTAATACCTCCTTCTTGCTGGTTATTCCTCCCTGTATACAGCCTAATATCCTTCTGGCTTTGGCCCCATCTCGTCAGATTGCTTCACCATCTTGAGATCCTCAGATACTATAACCCCAAGGTCCCTCTCTTGGTCCAGCCTTTTGTCCCCTATTGTATACAGTTCCTTTGGGTTTCTGCATCCCAAATGCATCAGTCTGCACTTCTTGGCATTAAATCGCAATTGCCAAGCATTTGACCATTTTTCTAATTTTTGTAGATCTTTTCTCATGTTGTCTATTCCCTACAAAGTGTCCACTCTGTTGCATATCTTTGTATCATCTGCAAAAAGGCAAACCTTTTCTTTGAACCCTTCAGCAATATCACCCACAAAGACATTTCACATTAGTGGTCCCAGGACTAATCCCTGAGGCACTCCACTACTCACCCAGCTTTCTTCAGGGTGAGTTCCATTCACTGCATCCTCTGTAGTCTGTGTTGTTGCACTTGAATGTTTTTTTTGGATGAGGGCGAGCTTAATCAGGGGGCAGGCAGGCTTTCGTAGTGGGTCGGGCACAGAATCCCTGTTAGTGTCCGTTTTGGATCTGTTATGTCGAGCGAAAGACAGTAGAAAGGTGTCAATGGCAATTACACTGGACCTTTCCAAAGCCTTCAATCTATTGGCTTGAGCCATCTTGCTGGAGAGGTGTGGGGCCTTGGGGATGGGTGGGGATGTGTTAAGGTGGTTCAGTTCATTTTTGTCTGGTCAACACTTTTGAATTCCTTGGGGGAATCAACTTTCCTCTATTCATAGCCAGTTGTGTGGGATGCCACAGGGGCTAGCATTGTTCCCTGTGCTTTTTAACATCTTTATGAGTCCAGTGGGAGCGAACATCTGGAAGCACGGTTTTCAGGGGTTTATCTATGCAGTGGAGAAGTAGAGTGGAGCAACAGCCTGGCACCCAAAAGATCTGGGTTCAATTCCCACTAGCACTTCTTGTGACCTTGGACAAGTCAATTTACCCTCCATTGCCTTGGATAAAAAGGCCTGGTAATCTCCTTCCGGTCATACCTTGCCAAGAAAACCAAGGGGTTGCTGGGTTGCCAGGAGTCAGCATTGACTTGATGGCACTTAAAAAAAAAAAAAAGTCCATGCGGATGACATCCAGTTGGTAGTGGTGTTTGATGTGGATGAGATGGTTGTATTGAGGCATGTGAACATTTATCTGGAGGAGGTTGTGGACTGGCTGCAGATGAATTGGTTGGTAAGGCAGAGGTGTGGGGTTTTGGCAGAGGCCAGTTTGCTAGATGGACCTACAATTGGTGGGGTTCGGCAAGCATGGAGGCAGGAGATTTGGGAGTGAAGCTAGATGTTGATCTGTCTTTGCAGGCGCAGGTGTCGCACATGGTGCATGATGCCTATTGGAAGTTGTGGGTGGTGCTGCAGTGCTTCCTTTATTGGATAACGAGGCCATGCAGCTTCTATTACAGACTCTTATTCTCTTGGTTTTGGATTATTGTAATATTCTGTATGTGGGACGTCCGACGTATTTGTTGAGGAAAATGCAGGTGGGACAGAATACTGCGATCTACCTGCTTTTGGGGCTTGGCCAAAGGGATTCTGCGTCAGAGGCGCTGCATTGGCTTCATTGGTTGCCAATACAACAACAGTGTATTTTAAGCTGCTGGTATTGACTTTTAAGGTGGCTAGGGGCCAGGGGCTTGACTATCTGCAAAATGCATTAACCTGGCATCGACCAGGTAAAATGTAAAGGTCTAGTCAAGGGCAGCTTCTTGAAGTTCCTGATTTTCATCAGGTGCAGTTGCAGAGATGGCAAGATCGAGTATTTACAATGACTATGCCTACTTGATGGACTAGATTACTGGACAGGCTGTGGAAGGAGTTTGATTTGCCCACTTTTAGGAAGGCTTCAAAGACCTTCCTGTTTCCTCCTTGATGCTTCAGGTTGGTCCCAGGCTTAGCAGGTAATCAGTTTGAAGTGAGGGTTGGAGCTGGTTTGTATTTTTGTGATTTTGTTTTGTTTTTTTATCTGTTCACTGCCTTGAATGTGCTGGCATATGGCGGTACAGAAATGCTTTAAAATAAATAAATAATGCTGGGATCCAAGATGGCGATGGAGTAGGACGCCGAGAGTGTGGGTCCGACGCCGGCCCCCGAACCTTTGCTCTAATAGGGAGGAAAAGAAAACAGCATACCCAGAAGCCCTCGGGGTCATCTTCTCCGGCGGATCAGCTTGTTCAGATGTCTATAGCCGGTTTCTGTACCCCCTCTGGCATCGTGGCTTCGAGAGATTCGCCGCTGTTGCAGGTGGATTTGAGCGTGGAAGGGGTTTCTTTGAGCCCTGTACAGGCGTCCCCAGCTCAACCTGGATGCCTCCTCGTGAGGCGGCAGCTTAGCGATGTCTCTCTGGTGTGTGAGCCGGCTTTGTCTGCTGAGGGCTCCCTCGCGAAGGATCAGTCAACTGTTGCTGTGGTAGGAGGTCGAGTTGGAGTGTCTTCCTCCGGCAGCTCTGCTGGGGTAGAGCATGGTGGTGGTAGCTCCCCCAGTATTTCGGCATTCCGGCTACCTGGGACTGTGGAAAAACCAGCGCAAGTTACATTAGATAGCTTGTGGGAAGCTATCTCTACCTTTCAGCAGTCCCTTTTACCCTTTGTGGATGTAGTTTCTCAGGAACTTTCTGTGGTGAAAGCTCAGTGTTCCTCTACTGATTCAGAGGGGGCAATCCAAGCTACAAGAATTTCTCAAGTGAAAGCTAAGGTGGAGGATCTGCAGGCCTTAGGTGCTGTTAATTCAAAGGACCGGTTGATCCAGGCAAGGAAAATAGAATTTCTCGACAATCAACTGAGGAGGAATAATTTGAGATTCCTGAATTTCCCGAGATCACCTTTGAGTGCACCTTTGGACTTGGTCCATAAGTACTTTGTGGATGTTTTACAAATGCCCGCTGGGTCATTACCACCCCTGGTAAGGGCCCAATATGTGTCTATTTCTTCCGTGGATTCGGCTGGGCAGCAAGGTGTGGCTGCAGGAATGGATTCTCCTCAAATGGACTTGTCCGAATTTCTTGAGAGTTCTCTAGAGGTGGTGACTATTCGGGCTACTTTGATGGTTAATTTTGCCTTTGAATCAGATAGGAATACTATACTTAAATTATATTTCTCTAAAATATCTGTATCTCAATTTATGGGTTCAAAAATACATATTTTTCCTGATCTTGCTAGAGACACCCAGAAAAGGAGGAGGGATTTTTTGGCTTTACGCCAGAGAATTCTCTCTCTGGGAGCTCATTTAAGTTAAGATATCCATGTAAATGTGTGATTATTTATCGGGCTAAACAATATTTGTTTTTTGAGTCCCAGCAATTGCTGCAATTTATACAAAGTAGGGAAGAGGGAGGGATAGAGGGGCGTCCCTTATCGGCTGCCATGTGTCCGCCAGGGTGCTCGGACAAATCTCCCCTGGGGTGGATACAATAATCAATCAGGCGACACTCTGCTTATTCCATAATAAAATAATTTATTTGGGCAAAAACAAAAAGTAAGGAAGTTACAAGCAAAGCTATAAACAGTCTGCCTGATGCGGACAGAGTTCTCTGGCTCTGAATAATAGTGAAAGAGAAGGCCGTCCCGCCCACACTCGGCCGTTACCTCTGTTATATACTCCTCTGCAGCAAATAGTTCCAGAACATTCTGCATATATTTGCAGGCTCTACCCTGAGACCCTCCCCATTATCAGGTTTCTGTCTTTGTTTCTGTCTTGAGGCCCTTCACTCAGTATCATATAACTAAATGTGCTGTAGGCCGTTCCCTGCTGGGCTGCTCGGTCCCGCCCTGCACCTTCTTCTTTGTTTCACTGTAGTTTCGCTTGGGTGATTTTCTTTTCGCTTCAAGCACAAGTTAGAATCTTCAAGGCTCTGCAAACTTTTTCATCAACCTTATATTAGGCTGTCATCTGCTCCATTCTGTAAGTCCATTCTCTGCACACTCCTGTCCAGAGTCTGGTATCCTACATGTTTCAGCAGGGATTATACATGTTGTCAATCACAGCCCACATGCAGTTCTTCTGTGCCATTTAGAAGTTAGTCAGCTCTTTGGGATAGGATCATAACTTTCAACATCATTATCAAAGTAAGCCAAATTAGTCCTTAAACCCCGTCCTCAACTCCTACACATGCTATAATATCATTGCTCCTGTGATTATTTTAGTTATGTATCTTAGGTTTTCCTAAGTATGATTTTCTTCTTTTGGATCTTATTGTGGGGTGTTTTTTGGTCTATTTTACTTGGTGGGGTTTTTTCTCTTCATTAATTTTTTTCTATTGAGATGATGATTGTATCTCTCTATGATATTGAATTTCTTGTTGGAATTGTATTCCTGGAATTGTTTTGAATTATATAAAATATAAATAAATGAATAAATAAATAAATAATTGGGCACCCACTCAGGCATCAGACACACTGTCTCCTTTAGTGAGCACAAGATCCAATGTTGATTCTTCTCTGGTGGGTTCCTTCACTAATTGCCTATGTAACTCCTCTTGCAGAGCATCCATGATATTCCTACTTCTTTTCATATGTGCAGATGGGATACTGCAATCTACCTCTGGCAAATTAAAATCTTCCAGTATCACCACCTCACCTTTTTTTTTTTACTACCTTTGCAATATCATTGATCAAGTCTCTGTCTATTTCCACCATTGTGTTGGAGGTCTGTAGACTACACCAGTATGGATGGTAGTATCATCTCCTCTTTACAAACCAATTCACAGTGCTTCTTTCTGGCTCTGTCCACAAACTCATCAGACTACTTTGAGACCATGAGAACACACACTTACCCTGAAGCCCCAGTCCTGGTTAATGCATTTCAGCTTCTTATACTGCACCATGTACCGTTTCTTTGGCTTTTTGCACCCTCAATTTATGGGGCTGCATTTCCAGCTTGGAACCTTGGGATCATCTTTCTTTCTCTGCACACCTCCAACAGACAGCTAAAATCTATTTATTTCTCTATAACATCTGCAAAATGTGTCCTTTCCTTTATGGACACACTGCCAAAACTCTTATTCGCTCTCTTCTCACCTCCCACTTAGGCTACTAAACCATCTCTCTCCCCTTCAAACTATTCAAAACTCAGTTGCCTGACTAATTTTCCACCAGTGTCACTATGATCACACGACCCCTCTTCTTGAGTCACTTCTTCATTGGCTCGCAGTTCATTTCTGCATCCAGTTCAAACTTCTTCTAATGACCTACAACAACTCCATTCATTCTGAGGCTACTACTGCTATTACTATTAAACATTTATAAAGTGCTACAAGGCATATGCAGCACTGTACAAACACAGATAGAGACAGTCCCTGCTCGTCATAGCTTAGAATCTAAACAAGACAGACAAGACACAAGATAGGAATAAGGATAGAAGAGGGAAGGGTAAGGAAACACAAGGAAACAGGGGATCAGGATTCAAAAGCAGCCTCAAAGAGGTGAGCCTTTAGCATAGATTTGAAAAGGGACAGAGATGAAGCCTGATGTACAGACTTGGGAAGTCTGTTCCAGGCATAAGGAGCAGCAAGGTGAAAAGGACTGAAGTCTGGGGTTAGCAGTGGAAGAAAAGAGAAGAGAGAGGAGCAAGCCAGTAGAAGAGCGGAGCTCACGAGGAGGGGTGTAGGGGGAGATGGGAGAGGAAAGATAGTGAGGAGCAGAAGAATGAATGCATTTAAAGGTCAGGATAAGTTCGAATTGGATAAGGAAATGGAAGGAAAGCTAATGATGTGACTTGAGAAGAGGGGTTATATGAGTTATATGAGGCTCCTCGTTACCTCTCTTCTCTCTCTTCCTGATGAACTCCGCACTTCAGGAAAATTGCTTTTATCTATGCCCTTCTCTTCTACTGCCAAATCCAGACTCCATTCATTCCATCTTACTACAAAAATACAAGGAGGAGCAACCTCCTGCGAGTAGGACAAGCGAACACAAGGAGCAGGAGACGTGGGAAGAATGAGGGTCTTTATTATGCACAAGGGACCCCAACGCGTTTCGGCAACGCCTTCCTCAGGGGGAATGACACTGGTGATTATAAAAATACAAATAAATGAATAATTAAAAAACATAATACTGTAAAAGTTAAAAAACAAATAAAATACACTTAAAAACATTAAAATTGTGAAGACACCGGCAAAAAGTAAGACATCAAATAATCAAGGTGCATTGAGGTTAGAGAGACAATACAGGGCAGGGCTGAGGAAAGAAAGAAGTTCAATCCATATAAAAAGTTATGAAAAGGGGAACTATGACCAAACATTTAGAGAAAAATATAATATGCTTGTATAACTAATACAGAACCAAAGAAGATAAAAAAGATAAAAAACTTTTAGAATACTTATCGAACCTAAATACTGTAGAGCAAAATTGAACCAAGTAAAACTACACAGGAATTAATTAATAATATGTAATAATAACATAAATAGATCAATAATTTAAACAAATAAATAAGCAAATAAAAAACTAACTAAACTACTATGGTAAAAAAGGAGGGATGAGATAAATACTTAAAAACGATAAATATTATAATAATATAAAAGTACAGTAATGTGCACAGAAATAACAACAATCAGTAAATATGACAATGCGCAAAAAAATCAATAAAAAACACATAACAAGTATATAAATATGTATAATAAATATTGAAATAAAAAATCATAAAATTGCCCAGTTATAAGGGAGGGAGACCATGTAAAACAAACACGATTTAAAAATAAAATAGAGATACATGCAATGTATGCTAATATTAAACAATGACATTGAACTAACTGTATTTGGATAATAAATCAGGAAAGAACATGGTATATTGTATCAGACCAATAATAAAAACTAAAATTAACGAGGAGGAACAGGTGATCAGAACGCGGTGTCAGCGTTGCAGTCTCTCTCACAAATCCGTGCGTCTACGGCTCTTTTGAGTATTGGAGAGTCCTCTGACTGTAAGTCCTCTCTTTGTCTCCCTTTGAATTTAAAGTTTCACTCTTGATTCATTTACGTTTATATATATATATTCTTATTTTAGTGATTTTGTTGCTAGTTGGTATACCAGTTTGGAGCGTTTATCGTCAGCGTGTGCTTAGGTGAGTTTTTAGAGTACTCCCTCCTGTATTCTAGTACTACCTTTGGCACTTTATTCATAAAGTTTTTCTACCCCTCCAGTCCCCTGTGTCTCCTTGGTACCTTGCATTCGCCTTCGTTTTATTGTTCACATGGTTCAATGCACTTTTTTTATCATTCATTATTGATAATCTGCCTGACAAGCAGTTTTTATATACGCGGTTTTCCCTGGTCTCTCTCGCCGTCCGGCACGCTTATTTTCACATGGTATTTAGCTATTGAGTATGCATCTATACCACTTAGCTTTAATTCGTTTTTTAATCATATTATCACAGTTCGTTGGAGCAGTTCTGCATTGTACAATTGCTCTTGTTCTATTGCTCACATGTCTCAGTACTTTCGATTGGTTTCTATTTTTATTTTTTATTTTTTATTTTTTGTTAATCATGCTATCATTGAGAGTCTGCCTGATAATAGCATTTCTTTTATACAACATTTGCTCCCTGGTTCTCGTTCCGTTCGGCATGCCTATTTTCACATCACATTTAGCTACTGAGCATGCATTTATGTCGCTTAGTTTTTCTTTTAACTCATGTCATTTTAATTACCACTATTTTTATCAGTTGTTTTATCACATTGCCTCATATACACATTTATTTGACCATATTTCAAATCTTCAATTTATGGTCCACCTGTTCCTCCTCGTTAATTTTAGTTTTTATTATTGGTCTGATACAATATACCATGTTCTTTCCTGATTTATTTTTTTTTCAAAATTTTATTTAGAACCATCAACAGCAAACAACAAATACAAGACACACAGAAAATCGCCACTCTCTGGGGTTAGCTCTTATCCCCAGGAGCAATACCCATTGATGGTTACATGGATTTTTCAAAGATTAATTACCCTCACCCCCTTCCCCTACCCCCTCCCCTCCCCCCTCCCCCCCTCCCCCCCCCCCACATGTCCCGGCCACGCAGGACCATCTGAGAGTTCCACATTTCACCCAAATAACAAAACAGTGGATGAGGGTATTAACAGCCCAACTGCAAGACCGTGTTACGGGTCCGGGCACTCAAATTGTGAATGTATGGATCCCAAATTAGCAAGAAGGCGGACCATCGCTGGACATGGCCCCGGGCAGCCCTACACTCCAGGAGCATAAGCTGATGGAAAGAGTTCCGCCACTCCCAAAAAGAGGGCGGGTGGATCTCCCTCCACCGCCGCAACAGAGGTCCTTTACCCACCAGACAGGCCTTACGCACAAGCCAGCGACCCCACTTCCCCTTCGGAGAGGCAAGGGCCAAAACGTCCAAGACCACCAAGGCTGCATCCCACTGAATAGGTTGTCCCAGCAGATTAGCTACGTACAGGGCGATCCTCCGCCAATATGGGCGAATCCGTCGGCATCCCCACCACATGTGTAACAAAGTCGCCATGGGCGCCGCGCACCGCGGACAACTGCCATCCGCAGTCAGGTGGCAGCGAAGGGCCCTCCGCGGGGAGAAGTGGATCCTGGTTAGACATTTAAATTGTATTTCCCGCCAACGGGCCCCCTCCACCAGGCTCACCACGCGCCGTAGGGCCACTAAAATAATGCCATGGGGGATTTCCCGCCCCATTTCGGCCCCCCAAGCCTGTTCCACTCTGCCATAGTCTGGGCGCTGGCGAAGCTGCTCCAACCGGAGGTGAAAACCCCGGATTGACGGTCGTGTCGTGTCGTCCAAACCAAAAAACCCCATAATCTGGACCGAGCGGCGGTCGCCATGTAACTCCTCTCCTGGAAGGGAGGCCACATAGTGTGCCACCTGCATATATGCAAAGAAATGGTGAGGCCGCAAGTCAAACTCGCGGGAAAGCGCAAGAAAGGGTTTGGGCCTCCCCGTCAAGTCCACCACGTTTCCAACACTATGGACCCCTCTCTCCCCCCAAAAACGGAAGGCCGCGGTCTCCGTTCCCGGGGTAAAGTTGGCATTCCCCCGAAGGGGTAGCCAACTTGACGCCTTCCAATTACGGCCCCAATAGGTATTCAACTGCCGCCAGGTCTTGCATACCGGGAGTAGCAACACACTCTCAGCCAAGTGGGTAGCCCACTGGCTAACCTCCAGGTGCAAGAGGGCCCGCAGAGAGTGGGGTGCCACAAATTCCTCCTCCAAGGCTGTGGGCGTGTAGAGGTCAGTGTCACCTAGCCAATCCCCCAAATGGCGCGCTTGGCAGGCCAATGCATAAGCACCGAGATCCGGGAGCCCCCACCCCCCATTGCGCATCCTCCCCACCAGCCAACCGTAGGGGACACGGGCTCTCGCCCCCCCCCCAGAGAAGGCCTCGGAATTCCACCTCAAAGCGCCGGGCATCCCTCCGGAGAAGCCAAACAGGGAGGGTCTGCAACCAATACAAGATCCACGGCAAGAGCACCAGTTTAATCGCCGCAATCCTTCCCAATAGGGACAGGGGGAGAGGCCGCCAGGCCTGCAATTGAGTTCGCACCTTGGTCAGCATTCGCTGCAGGTTGCACCTATACAATCGTCCCGGATGGCAGGGCAGTACAATCCCCAAATATACAAATTGATTCTCAGCCCATTTAAGAGGGAAGACCCCCGGCCAGCCACTCCGAAGGCTCCCCAACACGTCCATGGCTTCGGATTTGTCCCTATTAATACGTAGCCCCGCAAATTGTCCAAAAGTTCGGAGCTCTCCTAGGAGAAGCGGCAAGGAGTCTGTAGGCGAAAGTAAATGTACCAACAGGTCATCGGCAAAAGCAGATATCTTAAATTCTTGAGCGCCCATTCTCACCCCCCTTATGGAACGCATTCCCGCCACTCTCCGCAGGAGAGGATCCAAAGACAGGACAAAAAGGAGAGGAGAGAGGGGACAGCCCTGACGAGTCCCCCTTTGCAACGTGAACTTCTCTGATACCACCCCATTGCAAAGTATCGCCGCCGTCGGGTCGGCATACAGGCTCGCAACCATGCTACAAAATAAAGGCCCTAGACCATAGCGAGGAAGGGTGTACTTCAGATATTGCCAGTCCACCCGGTCGAAGGCTTTTTCCGCGTCAAAGCTAACAAGTAAAGAGGGCAGCTGTCTATGCTGGACCCACTCTAAGGATGCCACAATTTTGCGCAGGTTGCGGACTGCGTATCGCCCCCTCACAAACCCAACTTGACAATCATGCACCAACAACCCCAGAAACTCCGCCAGGCGGTCTGCCAGAACTTTGGCCATCAATTTAAGATCAAAATTAAGCAGTGAGATAGGACGATACGAAGTCGCAGAGAGGGGATCCTTCGCCGGTTTAGGAATAAGGACAATATGGGCATGATTAGCCCCCCACCGAAAGTAGCCCTGTTGCGCCCTCCGATTATGTACGGCGGCCAGCGTTGGGGAAATCAAATCGTTAAGAATTTTGTAAAATTCCGCACCAAGCCCGTCGGATCCCGGGGATTTATAACAGCTGGCCTTGGAAATAGCCCCCTGCAACTCGGCCGCCGTTATCGGCCGCTCCAACTGCGCTCTTTGCTCCGCGGTCAAGCGCGGTAACTCCAAGGCCCCCACATACTCCTCCATCTGCGTGAGAGAGGGCGACTCCGCGGTATAGAGGCTCTGGAAAAAGGAACGAAAAACCCGCACAATCTCCGGGTTCTCCCGATGTAGCACCCCCGAGTCATCCCGCAAACCCGGCACCAGTTTAGAGCCCCTAGGTCCCCGAAGGCATCTTGCCAATAGTTTCCCGGGCTTATCCCCATAACGATAAAGTTGGTACCGATAGTATAACACAGATTTCTTTGCCCGTTGGTGCAAGAGTTCATTTAGTTCCATTTGAGAGTCCCACAGCTGCTTTTTAAGCCCTGCCGTCGGGTTTTGAGCCCCTTGACGCCGTAGCCGCGTCACCAACTTCTCTAAACCAATAATACGTTCGGCCCTCAGTCTTCTCTTCCGGGCAAGGAACCCTATTATGTCCCCCCGCAGAACCACCTTTGCAGTTTCCCAGAGCAGTTCGGGGTCATCCTGGTGACCCCTATGATCAGCTTCGAATTCCTGCCATCGTTGCTGAAGAAAAGAACGAAATTGCGCGTCCCTGTATAGTTCAAGCGGGAATCGCCATGTCGGGGACCGGGGAGAGTTCCCAGTCCAATGGACGTCGAGCCAAACAAACGCATGGTCAGATATCTCCATAGGCCCTATCTGAGCATCCGCTACTTTAACAAACAGACCGGTAGAGATCAACAGGTAATCTATACGGGCGCTAGTGCCATGAGCCCGAGATATATGCGTGTAATCCCGTTCGGCCGGGTGTAGTAGTCGCCAAGAGTCCACCAACCCCAGCCGGGAACATAAACGTCGCAAGGCCCGAACCGTCGCGATTCTGTCTCTCCGCTCTCCCCCCCCTTAGAAGTATCGAGATCGACATCCATGACCCCATTAAAATCACCCCCCAAAATCAAGGGGGACTCCGGCAATGTCTCGATCTTGGAGGCAAGACGGGCAAAAAGGGGCAAGTCAAGCACATTTGGACAGTACAGGTTGCCCAGTATGACAGGCCTCCCCTCAAGGACTCCCTGCACCAAGATAAATCTGCCTGTCGGGTCTACAAAGTCCTGGACAACCTCCAGCCTCACCCGTTTATGAATCAGGAGTACTACTCCCCCCTTCTTCCCCTGAGCTGGGGCCCCCCAGACCTGTCCCACCCACTCCCGGCATAATTTACGGTGCTCTTCGGCAGTCTGGTGGGTTTCCTGGAGCATAGCGATGTCCGCCTTCTGCCTTGCTAGAGCCTGCAGGATTTTGGCCCGTTTAATGGGGCTACCCAGACCACATACATTCCAAGAAATTATCTTAAGCGGCATGTAATACAAAAGTAGGCCTATTATAATACAGCATAAACCATACCTGATCTAAGGAAGGGACCCCCCCAGCCTGAGGTCCTCCCCTCTTCTCCACAAGGATAATCCCTCTTGTCGTCCACCCCTCCATTGGTCCCCGAGAATACTGCTCCCCTCCTACACCCCCTCTCCCTCCCTCCCTCTCCTTCCCACCCTCTCCTTCCCCCCCTCCCTCCCACCCCTTCCCCCCCCTCCACCCCACCCACCCCCTCCCCCTCTCTTCCTCACTCCAATTCCTTATCCCATCTATCATCCTCCTCCCCTCCTCTATGTATTCCTAGATGCGTGAGGTACCCCCTTTCCCCTCCTTTGTGCCGGCTCTGATACAAATCGTCCGGGGGGGCCCCCCGGAGCCCCCCCCCCCAAATTCACTCCCCCTCCCCACTCCCCCCCCGGCAAAACACCCCCAACTACTCGAGCCGTCCCCCACCCGCCCCCCACACCCATGGAAAACAGCCAACCCCACTTAGTAGTAATTTGAACAGGCCCCGTACTCCCCCCTCCCCCACCCCGGTTACCATCACCATCGCTTTAAAGTCCAAAGTGGAGACTCCTGGCTTGTTCTTCACATCAATAGTCCTCCCCTCCGGACCTCAGGACTCGGCCGCCACTGCAGCCCTCTGCCGTATCTCCTCCACGTAGGGCGTTGCTGCTGTCGCGGAGTCAAAGGACCGACGGGTCCCCCCATGAGTGAAGATCAGCCGGGCAGGGTATTGCACTATAAATTTGATATTATTATCTATCAGGATCTGGCACAAGGGTCCGTACTCTCGTCGTCGCTGTCCCAGAGCCGCTGAGTAATCCTGAACGATACGTAGCCGGACATTGTCTTTTTGAATGGTCCCTTTCTTTCGCGCGGCCCGCAGGACTGCTTCTTTCTGTTGGAATCTCAGGAACCGTGCTAGGACCACCCTAGGTCGGCCGTCACTGGTTCTCCTAGGCCCGACCCGGTGCGCCCTCTCAATTTGCACTAGGGTGCCTTCAGGATCGTTCGCCAGAATTTGTTTCACCAGGTCCTCTACGTAGGATTGTAGGTCCCGGTCCTCTATAACCTCCGGAACCCCAAGAAATCTCAGGTTATTACGGCGGGACCTATTTTCAAGGTCGTCTAGCTTGGCCTCCTGCCCCTGGAGTAACTTTTTCACCCGGGCCATCTCCTGCTGTAGCTCCAACACATGCTCTTCTGACCTCTCTATCCGGTGTTCCGCCTCCTGCAGTCGGCCGCCCAGGGCCTCCACTGAAGTTTGGATTAGGTCCATGCGGCCCCGCAGGTCGTCAAACTGCGCAGACAGCGCCCCCGCCACGGCCAGGGAGATTTCGTCCACCATCCCCGCCGTGGCCTTGGCCTCTCCCTTCGGTGGCGAGGACTGCTCCCCCCCCCTTGGCGGCAGGGGGGTTTTCTCCTTCTCCACCCGGCGGCCTCCCTTTGCCGCCATCACCAAGGCCTCTGTTGTGCCCAAGTCTCAGGCGTCTCAATTTTTTTTTTTTTTTCTCAGGCTCCCGTGCACTGGAGGAAGGGTGCAGGTCTCAGGCCGCTATGCGCTAGGGAAAGGGCCCGTGTCTCAGGCGTCTAGGCGCTGGGGGCAAGGGAGGGGTCTCCAACTCTCGTGCACCAGAGGCAGGGGCCGGTCGCAAGCCTCCGAGAGCCAAGGGCAGAGCACCGGTCTCAGGCTCCTGAGTGCTGAAAGAAGGGCGCAGGTCTCAGGCTCCGACGTGTCTGACACGAGGCACAGGTCTCATACTCCGGTGCGCCGGGGGGAGGGCCCGGGGTGCGGGGTATAGGCTGCTGTGTGCTGGTGGTGCGGCAGCAACAGGGTGCCGGTCAGAGGCAGGAGGCGGGGGGCACAACTCAGACTCCGCGTGCCAAAGGCCAGACTCAGGACCCAGACATCTGCATGCGGAAGATAGGGCACCGTCCCCTGTGCAGTGCCTGCTAGAGTACAGTGTGGTGGTTTGTGGACAGCAGGCTGGATTATTTTGCAGGGCGCACGGGTCTTCTGGTGGGCGCACAGATCTTCCGGCAGGCTGCTCGGCCCTCGAGGATCTCTCGGGGGGCGGGAGAGGCAAGCGGCGACCCAGATCAAGGCCCAACAACAGCCCCCGGCCCCCTCAGTAGCTGCCGTGTCGGCCCCCCTCTCAGGGCCCGTTCAGTAAATACACGCAGGGGGGGGGGGGCGGGATGCATTAATCAGAGGGCTGCCGCCGCCGCGGGGCCCCGCTCCGATCGCCGTCTCACCTCGCAGTGCAGCTGCACTCACCGCACGGCGTCTGCCTCCTGGATCCAGGCCGCCTCCAAAAGTCGTCGTGTGGGGGTGAGCGGAGAGCACCGGGGCACCAGCCCCTATGGCGGTCCAATCGGGAGAGCCCGTGGGGGGCGAAAAACCCCGAGATTAGCCCCAGTCACAGCATGCTTCTTCGCCGGAGGGGTGAGGGGGCCCAGAGCCCGAGCAGCGTGCAACTGCTCCGGCTCACCGCATCACCGGAAGTCCTCTTTCCTGATTTATTATCCAAATACAGTTAGTTCAATGTCATTGTTTAATATTAGCATACATTGCATGTATCTCTATTTTATTTTTAAATCGTGTTTGTTTTACATGGTCTCCCTCCCTTATAACTGGGCTATTTTATGATTTTTTATTTCAATATTTATTATACATATTTATATACTTGTTATATGTTTTTTATTGATTTTTTTGCGCATTGTCATATTTACTGATTATTGTTATTTCTGTGCACATTACTGTACTTTTATATTATTATAATATTTATCGTTTTTAAGTATTTATCTCATCCCTCCTTTTTTACCATAGTAGTTTAGTTAGTTTTTTATTTGCTTATTTATTTGTTTAAATTATTGATCTATTTATGTTATTATTACATATTATTAATTAATTCCTGTGTAGTTTTACTTGGTTCAATTTTGCTCTACAGTATTTAGGTTCGATAAGTATTCTAAAAGTTTTTTATCTTTTTTATCTTCTTTGGTTCTGTATTAGTTATACAAGCATATTATATTTTTCTCTAAATGTTTGGTCATAGTTCCCCTTTTCATAACTTTTTATATGGATTGAACTTCTTTCTTTCCTCAGCCCTGCCCTGTATTGTCTCTCTAACCTCAATGCACCTTGATTATTTGATGTCTTACTTTTTGCCGGTGTCTTCACAATTTTAATGTTTTTAAGTGTATTTTATTTGTTTTTTAACTTTTACAGTATTATGTTTTTTAATTATTCATTTATTTGTATTTTTATAATCACCAGTGTCATTCCCCCTGAGGAAGACGTTGCCGAAACGCGTTGGGGTCCCTTGTGCATAATAAAGACCCTCATTCTTCCCACGTCTCCTGCTCCTTGTATTCCATCTTACTATGCCATACTTCCTGAATCTGTACATCAGCTTCTATCTCTAATCCTATTCAAATCCAGGCTAAAGACCCACCTTTTCATGGCTGCTTTCCAATTCTGACCCCTTATTCTCCTCGTTAATACCTTTGTATATTTTCATTATTTCCTATAAATGAAGGGCCCGATATTCGTTTGCGATGGTTATGCACCGTCGCTGCTAAAATTTAACTCCGGATATTCAATCCAGGGCCATATCCGGGGTTGCCGCACACGGTGCAGAAGCTAATCATGCAGCGGAAATATTCAGCCACTGCCTGGATAGCTCCAGTGGCAAAAGTTAGGAGAGCTTTAGATGTACCTAATTTTCACTGCTGAGGGATAACCTGGCAATGATTGAATATCGCCGCTGCATGGTTATCCCCAGGTACCACCCTCAGAACACCCCGACATGCCCAGATGCTAAGCGGTTAGAATCAGGGCGTATAGCGGCGTTACTTGGAGATATTCAGTGGCACTAACAGTGTTTATGCTGCTGAATATCCCGCTTAGAGGCATTTACACGGTTTACAGCTCTGTAAACCACGTAAATGCCTTTGAATATCAGGCCAGAAATTCATTATTCCTTTGTTTGTTCTGTTTGTCTGTCTTGAATAGATTGTAAGCTCTGTCGAGCAGGGACTGTCTCTTACGTGTATATGCTTAGTACTGCAATGGAAACAATAAGTGGTAGTATAAGGTGGCGCTGGCTTCTATATCTACAACTGACATAATGTGAGGGCAGTACATTATGTAGTTACCTCTGCCCTAGTGGGAGGTACCAACGGTTGAGCAGCAGGCCACCTGGGTTATAGAGTTGGGTGTTCTTGCAAGGAAGAAGTCCTGGAAGCAGAATGGTACTCAAAAGAAGGACCTTCAGGCTTTACAGAGGGTGGATCCCTAAGTACTAGAACGGAGTTTAGGAGTAAGGGAAAAAGCATCTTCTCTTTTCTGCCTGTGAAGAAAGTGGAGTGATTTGCCAGGCATTGGGTGTCACAGGCCAGGAAAGGCCTACTGAAATGATGAATCTGAGGGATGCTCAAGAAAGAATGCCGCGGAGTTTAGGGAGTTCTTGAGCTTATATCTGGGGTGATTTTCCGACCAAGAATCCTCATGGATTGAGAAAACCCAATTCAGTGCTTGCAGGTCTTTTCTAGAATCAACACAGAGTTCTGTTCTGAAGAGTGTTGGAAGCAGAAGAAAGAAGCTTTAGGATCCAGCGAGTTCCAAGGAGAAAGGAATCCTGCCAGAGTCTGATGGTGGAAAAGAGAAGTAGGAAAAGAAACCTAGCTGTGCTTCCCCCTTTTTGATGAATCTACATATTCATATTGACATATTGACATATTCATAAATGACCTGGAAAGTGGAATAACGAGTGAGGTTATCAAATTTGCAGATGACACAAAACTATTTAAAGTTGTTAAAACCCAAGAGGATTATGGAAAATTGCAAGAGGATCTTGATAAATTGGAAGACTGGGCATCAAAATGGTAGATGAAATTTAATGTGGACAAGTGCAAAGTTATGCACCTAGGGAAGAACAACCCAAACTATGGCTACACGATGGAAGGTTCCACATTAAGAACCACCACCCAGGAAAAAGATTTAGGCGTCATTGTGGATAGCATGTTAAAACCCTCGGCCCAGTGTGCAGCGGCGGCCAAGAGAGCAAATAGAATGCTAGGTATGATAAGGAAAGGAATGGAAAATAAAACAAAAGATATTATAATGCCTCTATATCGTTCCATGGTGAGACCGCACCTTGAATATTGTGTGCAATTCTGGTCGCCGTATCTTAAACAGGATATAGCGTTATTAGAAAAGGTTCACAGAAGAGCCACCAAAATGGTAAAGGGGATGGAAGGATACTCCTATGAAGAAAGGCTAAAAAGGTTCGGGCTCTTTAACCTGGAAAAGAGACGGCTGAGGGGATATATGATAGAAATCTATAAATTAATGAAAGGAGTGGAACGGGTAAACGTAGATCGATTGTTTACGTTATCAGAATATAGAAAGACTAGGGGACATGCAATGAAGCTACAGGGTAAACTATTTAAAACTAATAAAAGAAAATATTTCTTCACTCACCGTGTAATCAAACTCTGGAATTTGTTACCGGAGGATGTAGTAAAGGCTGTTAGTGTAGCTGAGTTTAAAAAAGGTTTGGACAAGTTCCTGGAGGAAAGGTCCATAAACCATTATTAAGAAGGGACCCAGGATATCAATGCTTGACCCAGTACAAGCACTGCGGAACTTGTGTCTTTTGGGGAAACTGCTAGGTACGTATGACCTAGATTGGCCACTGTTGGAAACAGGATACTGGGCTTGATGGACCTTGGTCTGACCCAGTATGGCATATCTTATGTTCTTATGTAAGTCTGTGAGGCAACAAATTGGACTCAATGATGTTGATTGACTCATCCAGTAAAGACTTTCATTTTATTGAGATATCCTAGAGGTGGCCATGTGCTTCATGGAGAGCTGTGCACCTTTAAAGAGCAGACTGTACACTTGGAGGAATATGGTTTGGGAGAGGAGTCTTCCCCCGACTCCTCAGAATCCAATACAGGGGGGTAAGGATTATTTCCCCTCCACACCTTCCTATTTTCTTCCCCTTTCAGTCCCTGGAGCTGCCTCCCACCACACAGACAACTCCCGGGAGTCGATCACATGTTCATTTTTTTGCTACATTTTTTTTAACCAACTACTATGCAAATTTATGCAGCAGTCACTGAGAAAAAAGTTTAAATTATTTCTTTGCATGTCTGAGCTTAATTAGTGTTGTCCTCTGTATTAATCTGATCTTCAGATTCTCTCTCAACCAGCAGTGACCAGCATTTAACAATATCTCCATAAACTTGGATATTTTTGTAATTAGTTTGTAAAAGCTAAGGAGAATATAGAAAGATGCTGTACCGACATGTGATGTCGGTATGACGCAGGAACACCTATGCACCAGCATTTTCTTTGCTTAATTTTTCAATAAAAATATTTGAGCTACAAAAAAATTAGGGGTGACAAATAAAACTGTGAATATCTGAATGGACAAAACTCAAACATACAAAACAGTTTTGTGGCAAAAATTTGCCAAAATTCATGCAGAGTGGCTGAGTGAAGTATTTATTTCATTGCCTCTCCCTCTCCCCCAACATTCAGCCTTCAACACAGCTCCAGCACATCTACATTTTTCACTTTCCATGGTTCTCGGCAAACGCACTGAGCTATCTTTATGGACAAAGCTGCCTTGAGGACTTACTCTTAAGCAGACTGCATGCTCAGTCTCTGCGCAAGTTTTGGCTACTAGCTTTACATGGGCTGGATTTTAGTGACTGATTTGTCTATAGTGACAAATGGTTTACGGAGCACAGAAGGATCTTTGCTACCAGACAATTCTAAGAAAGCCTGCCTCCCCTAGAATAAAATGCGACACACTTCTTCCTGAGGTGCTTTGCTGACAGCATGAAGCTCTTCGGTACAATTTCAGTACTCCTCATGCAAGCACTCAAAAAGAAATGCAACAGCACGGACAGACAAGGTCTCGGAAGACATCCCTGGAAAACAAGTTCTTAGAAGAGCAAAAGAAGTTTCATTAGGTTAACTCTCTGCCTTCCAGTGCCTATTCTTATCCTACTCTGGTTATTAGTACAGAGAGATCGAGAAAGTGTCTGTGCTTAGATAGTCATGATTCCAACCACATATAAATAAGAATAGGCTGTACAATGGTTTGCGCCAGGGGTTCTGAAAACCTACTAAGCTTTCATAAGTGGCAGCCTGGGGCTCTTGTCTGAACTGCGTGAAACACTGTCGCAAACATTAACACGAGAAACTAGTTTACATGAGCTAAACGGCTCGTGATAATTTGAATATCATGTCTATCTTCACAAGGTTGAGATGCTAAACTATACGAAACAGCTCATTACTTACTAACACAGCAAACTAAGGGCATAAACAAAATGTTTCACAGATGCATGCATGAAAAACAAAAAAGCAAACATTCAACCACACCTCAAATCTGTGGTTATAAAACGCTGCAGGGGCATTCTGACCTTACAGTATTTGAATGGAAGCATACTTGATAACAGGAAAATTCTTTAATAACCCCTATCTCTGACGCAATAGGAATGTCAAGAAAGAGTAGATTGTAATGCAATTGAGATTCAACTTCTTGATACTATTAGAATGAAAATTTGAATGCATCATAATGTATTATAAAATTACCCCCAGATGAGCAGCATTGACCACTGCCCGAAGTTAGTAGGCGCAGCTGCCTCTCTCTACTATGGATGTTTTGCAGGTATCATGAGTTAACTTGTAAGTTAACACACATTAACTGCAAAACTTGAATGAACAGGCCATGTATTTAAACTTTTTCACGTGAATCAAAATTGAACTGCTTAGTTCATGTGTGCTGAAGCCGTTTCTGAACCCTTACTGACCTGAACCAAACTAAACTCTAATTTTGGCTGTGGCTCAACCTGAATTTGAACTGAATCAACAATGTATTTGTTTGATCCTACAGTTTAGTGCTGTTTTACTAAGGCATGTCCATGCCATTTGTATCACTGGAAAGAAAGAAATCAAAGGGGTAATTCTATAACATGTTGCCTTGGATGAGAGGACAAGAAAGCACCTACTTCTAGCTAGTTTTAAAAAGACACAGGTGCCTAGGTGTCTTTTTTTAAATACTAGATGTAAACTAGTAAAGCCATAGATATTTACACCAATGCGGGAACTAGGGTAAATGTCCATGTGTACAATCAATGCGACTGCATATTTTATGAAGAACATGCCTATTTTCTGACTCTGCCCACTTTCTGCCCAGCCTCCACCACATACGTGTTTGTGTTAAAGTACACACCTTCTTGTCATCGCGTGCAACTCCTGGGATAATGTTATAACAGCTATTTCGCAGATAGGAAACATTTATGAAATTGCTACCCCCGAAATGCATAACTACACGTGTGTAAATATGGATATAGGAGTTTCTCAGCTCTATCTGCTTTGCCTTGAAACTCTGCACGATGCAAATGTCTTCATCTGGAGCAATGTCCCAAGGCGAGTAACCTTTATGCAATGCATGACAGACCCTCACTCCTAAACCAGTCTCTCATATTCACTGCTAACGCTCACTGTCAGAGCTGCGTTGTACCAAAGAAAGCGTCTTTCTGGAGTCCACAGGATGTAATCTGTCAAGGTGTGCTTGGAAATTGTTTTTAATCGCACCTGTGGCTCCCAAAATGATGGGAAATATTTCTGTATCTTTCTGCCATATTTTCTTGGTCTTCGACGTCACTGTTTGGGACTTGAGGATCTTCTCCCTCTCTATACAATTCATGGAAAAATTGCTTGGAACAAAATCTCTATGCCATCCTGGTGTTTTTCTCCTTCACCACTCTGTCTTGTTTCCTTGCATCCAGCTTTTTATTGGTCAGAATGGGAATCTCAAGTGATTATAGGCAAATTACGAAGAATGACGAGATTAAGGTCACAACCCCAGTGCTTTTCTGGCACAGTGGTGCTGTCGTGTTTTACATAGTTTCCAGTGGATGAGACACGCCACTTTGTTAAGCCTTTCTGTGCAGAAATTTTCTGCCATCACAACTCATAGCTAGGTATGAGATGTCTTCCATAAGTAGATTCATTTGGTCCATAGACATTCTCTTGGTCCTACATCCAGGTCATTTTTGTCTTAAAAAATGAAGTCACTAAATTGTCTTTCCTTGGTCACGTTTACAGATCTCAGGATTCATATGCTAATAAAATCTTGATAAATGCTCATGATGGGCCAGGTATAAGTACGCCAGGCAATTAAGCACTGCAATTATGAGTCACATATCGTGAAATATATTATCTCTTTCTTCAGCAAATTGAAGATATGATAGGATCTAATGTATTCTTTTGTGAAATAATTTTCCAATACATTGTGTCAATTGTTTCATTAAAATTTTAATGCAATTATCTAAGAAATGTGCAGATTTAGATAGCAAGATACTAGTCAAGCTTTCCAAAAAAGTCAAAATGCAAGCCATTTGAGTTTCAGATTCATTTACTTAATTGTATTTGAAGGGTGAATAGAAAACACTTCAAACTCATTTTGTGGAAAATTCCATTAGGATTCTATAATATCTTTCTGTACTTAAAGCATAAGGAAGACATTATCATTAAGCCATCAAGTTTTCTTTCAGTACACTTCGCACCTGTGGAATATTTCTCAGAGTTTCAAGGTAGCGCAACACATTAATTCAATCAATGACAGCTGATCAGTCCCCACAGTTGAAAGACTTATTTTTTGGGTTTTCCTTCTCTTTGGCCTATGCACTTCAATGCTTATACCAGCACCAGCTTTCTCCATCTCTTTTAATTGATCTCTCAACCCTATCACTCTTCACTGTATTTATCCCAAGCAAGTCCAATTTCAGTTAGAGTGTTGGCCTCCACTATCTCTGCTGGTATGTCAGTCAAGACTTTGGTTGCAAGATCAATATTTAATCCCACACCCTAGTCTGTGTGACTATTTAGACCTCATTGCATATACTCATTTGCCTTCTGAACAACAATTTCTAACAGCTCTTTTGAATTTTTACTTTGCTCAAACTTTTTTTTACATGCAGCCAATCATCTACAAACTTGTAGATATTTCAAAATTAATCAAATATTATTTTATGATTCCAGACAGACTGAGAAATGTATACAAGTAGATGAAGGCTAGGGAATCTGGTTATGCTTACCAAAAAGACGAAGCTTATACACTAAAAGAGATTTCCAGACACAAGCAAGCAAGCGTGCCGATCCTCTTGCTTGCTATTCTTCTTGCAGTAGGGACATTCTTTTGGATATTTTAGGTACTGATACTGGACATTTTGTTAAAGATTTATTTTTAATGCTGTAGAAAATGTAATTAATTAGTTGGGAAAATCCAGATTGTGAACACAGTAAGGTCAATTTTCTTAAAACACATGGAGGCAGATGACATATGGACTGGCTAGGTGCAGCGGAAATATTTAAATCTGACACAGGCACGATCAGGAGTGAATTCCGCAGTTGCGGGTATAGACACCCCAGCAGTTCTGGAATCGCCACGTAGATGTGTCTGGCGCGGCACGTCTAACATGTTGTTTAGCTGGCCTGTGCACATATCCAGCGCAAGACCCACACACGGCTGTAGACACGGACCATAGAGTGAAGCATAAAAACACATCCCCCACTACTATTACGGGACGCGGGTAAATAGTGCAATTGTTTTGGATGTCCCCACGTTCACTGTATTCTTGAAAGTTGCACGTTTCTGATCATGCCTGTCTTTGCGATATATCCATGGATGCCACACCTCCTCGGTTAAAACGTGCATCTCCTAAGTTATCGCTGACAGTGTTTTGCTGAAGCAAACTAGACAGTGATGATACATAAATGCTGATGCAAACTAGACCACATATACTATTCTGTGTCATGCCCAGAACACTGCAAAGTAATCTCAGTGCAATCTAATATATTATAAGATCAAGTAAATATTAACATGTTTGTGATAACATATCTTGCATCGCACATTACTTGGTAATATAACATTGCCTCAGTTATTCTTGCATTGGTCATCTATAAAAAATACTCCTTAAAATGCTAAGTACTGTGATGCAGCGGACCCTCTTGCAGAAGGAAGAAAAGTTTTAAATTCAGAAAAAAACAGGTTTAAGCTGCAATATCCTGAAGGTCCACATAGAGGGAGCAGGAGAGCCAGCATAGAGTCAGAAGAACCACGCCTCTATGGGCAGGACTTAGGCCCAGTCAGTTCCGATTTAAGCAGAGGCAGGCCTGAATCAAGCAGACCAGTCCAAAGACAACTCCAGGGACCAGTCAAGGGACAACTCCAGAGACAAGCCAAAAGAGAAGTGCTAAGAGAAGTACCAAGCCAGGTTGAGAGAGAAGTTCCAACACCCAGCCTGGGAGAGAGACATGTCCAGGGAGAAGTGCTAGGACACATCCTGGGAGAAAGACATCCGAGGAATGTCGTGGAAGAAAGATATCCAGTGAAAAGATATCCAGGAGAAGGATATTCAGAAGGAAAAGATATCCAAGGAGAGAAAGGTATCCAGAGAGATATCTATAGAAGTAACCTGAGAGAAAAGTGGAGAACACAGAGGCCTGGTGAGCAGAGAGAAGCTGAAAGGGCGAGGCCACTAAACAACAGCCTCAGGAGTGAAAGCAAGGGCAGATGGCAACAGCTGCAGCCTTGGCTCAGAGGGGTTCCTCCACACACTAAGGCAAGAGAGATATCGTGGGAGTAACTTGGGCCATCCCGAGTGGGAGGACTACCAGACTAGGCCTCAAGCCTTCCCTGAGAAAGACAGAAGAAAGCTCAAAGGTAAAGCTTCCATTTCTTGTAATTGTTTGCTTAAGCCTAGCATAGAAGAAAGGCAGGGGAAAGAAGTTTATCTGTATGACAATGACATTTATAAGCCAAAACTAACAGATAATTACCCTAAGAAGAGAACTGCCAATATTAAACGTTGTGATGAGAGAGCTTTTAAAAGTATAGCGGATGAAGAGCCATTATTTTACCCAGTAGCCAGAAACCGACGCCCTAACCTAACCACCAGGCACTGGGAAACTGTACGGCAAGCTTTTAAAAAGCCAGAACTCAGCCATGCAGAAACCTCAGACTCAGAGCCATCTGATATAGAATGGATGCAAGTGGAATCTGCGGGTGAGGAGGCTGAGGAACCAATGGAATGTACATATTGTACAGCAGTGAAGCTGTAGTCTATTTGGAGTTCCATGAATGCATAAAGTGAATGCAGTATTTGTCCTACTTTAAGTTACTGTGAAGTTAACAGTTATTACTTTGACCGTTTTGTGCTTTAAACCTGATGTAAGGACTGGTACAATTCTGTTACTTTCCAAAGCCGTTTGTTTTTGAACCATTTTTGTGCAAAGGGGAAATAAAGCCTTTTTCTTTTTCCCTCCACTTTGGTGTGAAGTTATTCTTTTTGGGAAGTTGGTAACGAGGCCGGCACAAAGGACTGCTACCTTTGACCCTCGCACCGGCCAACCCCAATATCCCTAGTCTTGTGCGCTCCCCAGCCCTTCCGTGGAAAACTACGCCGCCACCAGGGGGGGCTGCGGGGGACAGTACAGACCCTTACCAACCTCACAACAAACAAAATTAAGTTTGCAATTCCCCAGAGGATGCATTATAATGCTGAGCGACAAAACTATGCTCCTCTAATGACTATGGCATCTGTTTCCCACATATCTGGGTCCTGGCATTTCTCACAGCAGCTCCCTACATGTGGCTACACCTGTCCCATAAAATGTCACACAATGTCTTGGCTTATCGGTCTGTATACTCTGTTATCTGTGGGGAAACCCTGCCTGCCTTCCCACAGTCTGCAATGTGGCAATGCTTCCCTGGTCAGGCCTGTTTGGGCATGGGAGGGGGAATCCCTGTGCCATTATACTCAGGTAGCCAGCCTCCAGATATATCAGCACACTCGCCACTTCCATAGATCATGGACTGGGTAAGGATGTAGGCTTCATGGCACAATCTGGGGAATGTTGGCACAACATCAGTTATGTCTCCCAGTGCCTGGTACAGCTGATGTATGGCTGCCAAATTACACCGGCACCTGGTGACACTGTCGTCATTTGTAAGGTCCAGGTACTGGCCAGGCATTCATGTCCTCCCTGAATTGCAGATCAGCACATCTGATCCTCCCATGCAATCCTTAAACCACACTCACTTGCAGTCACAAAAGACAATTCTGCCAAAAAGATGCTCTGAAACTATAAATAAAACTAGTATACCATAACAGCATTAAGTCTGAGGACTACTTTACAAATAAGATCTCCCTTTCTCACTCAAACACAATTCTTTTCTAGACCCACTCACATACAATTCTTACATCAATATTCCTATTTTTCACAATACACACATTTTTAGAGTCCCCTAGATTAGCTATTTTAGCAGAAATAGCAAATTTCAGAATAAACACTATTGCTGTTCTTTATATTTCTTTAAGGGTAAACATTAATGACTTAAGGGTTCAGGGGTGATCCGGGAAACTACAGACCTGTGAGCCTGATGTCAGTACTGCGAAAAATGATAGAAACCATCATAAAGAATAAAATTACTCAGCATGTAGATAGTCATGACCTAATGGGAGACAGCCAACATGGATTTAGACAAGGAAGATCTTGTCTTACTTAATCTATTATGTTTTTTTGAAAGTGTGAATAAACAGGTGGACAAAGGTGAGTTGGTTGATATAGTGTATCTGGACTTTCAGAAAGCCTTTGACAAGGTCCCTCATCAGAGACCTTTGGCAAAACTAAAGAGTCATGGGATAGGAGGCAGTGTACTACTGTGGATCAGGAACTGGTTAAAAGATAGAAAGCAGAGGGTTGGGCTAAATGGCCAATTTTCCCAATGGAGAAAGGTGAATAGTGGAGTACCTCAGGGATCTGTGCTGGGTCCGCTGCTTTCTGACATATTCATAAATGACATGAAAAAGGGAATAATGAGTGAGGTTATCAAATTTGCAGATGACACAAAACTATTTAAAGTTGTTAAAACCCAAGAGGATTGTGGAAAATTGCAAGAGGATCTTGATAAATTGGAAGACTGGGCATCAAACTGGCAGATGAAATTTAATGTGGACAAGTGCAAAGTTATGCACATAGGGAAGCACAACCCAAACTATGGCTACACGATGCAAGGTTCCACATTAGGAAACACCACTCAGGAAAAAGATTTAGGCGTCATTGTGGATAACATGTTAAAACCCTCGGCCCAGTGTGCAGCAGCGGCCAAGAGAGCAAATAGAATGCTAGGTATGATAAGGAAAGGAATGGAAAATAAAACAAAAGATATTATAATGCCTCTATATCGTTCCATGGTGAGACCGCACCTTGAATATTGTGTGCAATTCTGGTCGCCGTATCTTAAACAGGATATAGCGTTATTAGAAAAGGTTCAGAGAGAAGAGCCACCAAAATGGTAAAGGGGATGGAAGGATACTCCTATGAAGAAAGGCTAAAAAGGTTCGGGCTCTTTAACCTGGAAAAGAGACGGCTGAGGGGATATATGATAGAAATCTATAAATTAATGAACGGAGTGGAACGGGTAAACGTAGATTGATTGTTTACGTTATCAGAATATAGAAAGACTAGGGGACATGCAATGAAGCTACAGGGTAAACTATTTAAAACTAATAAAAGAAAATATTTTTTCACTCACCGTGTAATCAAACTCTGGAATTTGTTACCGGAGGATGTAGTAAAGGCTGTTAGTGTAGCTGAGTTTAAAAAAGGTTTGGACAAGTTCCTGGAGGAAAGGTCCATAAACCATTATTAAGAAGGGACCCAGGATATCAATGCTTGACCCAGTACAAGCATTGTGGAACTTGTGTCTTTTGGGGAAACTGCTAGGTACGTATGACCTAGATTGGCCACTGTTGGAAACAGGATACTGGGCTTGATGGACCTTGGTCTGACCCAGTATGGCATATCTTAGAAACATAGAAACATGATGACAGAAAAAGACCACTAGGCCTATCTAGTCTGTCCTTCCATAACAACAACTACAACAGTCCACTTTTTACCTTTAGAGATCCTCTGTGTTGGTCCCATGCTTTTTTGAATTCAGTTACTGTCCTCATCTCTACCACCTCCACTGGGAGACTATTCCACGGATCTACTACTCTTTCCGTAAATAAATATTTCCGCATATCACTCCTGAATCTATCTCCCTTCACCCTCATCCCATGTCCCCTCGTAGCAGAACTTGCTTTTAATTGAAAGAGGCTCTCTCCCTGAACATTTATGCCACGGAGGTATTTAAACATCTCAATCATATCACCTCTATCCCGCCTTTCCTCTAAGGTGTACATATTAAGATCCTTAAGTCTGTCCTCATATGCTTTATAATGAAGCCCATTAATCATTTTAGTAGCAACCCTCTGCACCGACTCCATCCTGTTCACATCCTTTTGAAGGTGCAGTCTCCAGAATTGCACACCATACTCCAAATGAGGTCGCACCAAAGACTTATACAGAGGCATTATCACCTCCTTTTTTCTGCTAGCCATTCCTCTCCGTATGCACCCAAGCATCCTTCTAGCTTTTGCCGTCGCCTTTTCTACCTGTTTAGCTACTTTAAGATCATCAGACACAACCACGCCTAGGTCCCACTCTTCTTTAGTGGACAAAAGTACTTCACCTCCTATACTGTATTGCTCCCTTGGATTGCTGCAGCCCAAATGCATGACCTTACATTTTTTAACATTAAATCCCAGCTGCCAAATTCTAGACCATTCTTCAATCTTAGCTAGATCCCTCCTCATGTTATCTACACCTTCCTGGGTGTCTACTCTATTGCAGATTTTGGTATCATCCGCAAAGAGGCAAACCTTACCCTACAGCCCTTCCGCTATATCACTAACAAAGATGTTAAAAAGAATCGGACCAAGGACAGATCCCTGGGGCACACCACTGGTAACATCCTTCTCCTCAGAGTGAGCTCTATTTACTTGTACTCTTTGTCGCCTCCCACCCAACCAATTTCTAACCCAAGCAGTAACTTTAGGGTCCATCCCTAGGGTGCTCAGTTTGTTTATAAGGCGCCTGTGAGGAACAGTGTCAAAGGCTTTACTGAAATCTAAATACACCACATCTAGAGCTCTCCCTCGGTCCAACTCCCTGGTCACCCAGTCAAAGAAATCTTATGTTCTTACTCTTTAGCTTACAAGATTCCCTCTCCTCTGATTTCTGTTCTTTATAACTGCATCTTGTGGTGTTTTTCCAGACTGTAGTCACACCAGTTTAAAATATACTCATCAGAAGCTTTAAACAATTTTGGACAAACTGTAGAACACAGCAGAATATTTTCTAAGTACTGTCCTTATTCTCTGGTAGGAATAACGTTGATGTCTGCGGGAAAGTTAAAAAATGTACATGGGTCTTTCGTGAACACGCCATATATGTCTCTGAGGCAAACCACTCCTCCGTTCTGCCACGTTTTGAGATCCTCATGCAAGTGTTGTGGATGTGCATGGGCCCTGTGTATCGGAATTTGGTCATAGACGTTTTCACGAGATACATGTCTCCCGTGCATGTGCAAATGGCCTATTCGAAATTGTCCCTATATTCAGCAGGACTGTAAGTAGAGTTCATGCCACTGAATATATTAGCATAAATTATACATTTAAATATACATAGAAACACTGAAAATCGGGATTATTATGCGTAAGGTAGTCGTATAAGACCCTGTATATTTGTGCTATCCAATTAAAGGCATATTTTATAAAGGCTGTTTATGTAGTATCAATGATGTCCAAGTCAAAATGTCTGCAAATATATGTAAATTTAAGAAAGGGTGTGCATATGTATGATCGATGCAAAATCAACATAGCACCACCCCTCAAAATACACATGAGCTTCAGATCATAGAAGGAATTGCAGAAACACATGGGATGGACATCCTTGTGCAGCAGCTGGTAGCACTTCACAAACATACATATGTTAAGAATCGATGGGAGGAAATTCAGCAATATACACGTCTAATTGCCAGCATTTCACAAAACACATGTGTAATTTTCAGCATTTGAACATGCAGCTTTGCCATTCTGCAAACCTGGACATGAAGCCATCCTTAACAAACTACAGAGGACTGAATCTTTACCTTTTTCTAGTGGGAGGGGGGATGGTCAAGAGAAACCTATTCATGCCAGGGAACAGGTGCAAAGTCAGACATGGACAATTTCGGCTTTACACGTGCATCCCCTATAGGAAATGGGGAATATAGGCCCGATTCCATCCTGGACATCCCAGCCCTCTGTGCGTTTGGTCGGAACCGGACGCAATGTCAGAGGGGATTTTGATCCCGCAGGGCACGTCTAGCCCCATGGGATCAGAATCACATCCAGGCCTTGACCCTGATCCTGGTCAGCCTGCATGTACAGGCCTAGCCCGTCTAACTCAGTCAAGGCTCCTAAATGGAGCCGCGGCGTCATGTTGTCCGGTTGCCCCAAAGGGATGTGCATCGCTGCTATTCGCAGGACAGAATAGACCCCATAATTTATATGGATTTATAGCCTTGCCTTGGAAGGCCCCAACCCCACCCCTCTCACTCTACATATAGTGGAATATTCATATTCTGCTATACATATAAAGCCACCAGCATGTAGATATTTGGCACCTGTCTAAGAGACCCTTTTAATGCATCTTCAGTGCAGGTCCATGGCAATAGCTACTGTGCATTACAAGCAGCTAGCCTGGTAAAAATCCCACATTGACTGGTTAGTGCACGATGGGGAGGGGACTGGGCATAGACTGCACATTGTGGTTAGCACACAGTAATTACCATGCGCTTTCAAATTTTCAGTTGACACGAGTGCACTTAAAACCACCTCAAGAACAGGCATTAAGTGCACCTGCATTAACTGCTATTACATTTAATGCACAGTAAAGCACTTTTCTCCCTTGTGGTAACTGTAGGGGACACTCTGGACATGCCCCCAACAGTTAGCACACGGCTTTCCACGTCCTGTGAATTGGGTTTTGCTCCTAACATATGGCGTGCATAAATTACTGCACTTTAATAAAAGGTCCCCTAAGTAGGCCCATAATAAGAGGGCCCCTCCATTGCCTCAGGTACCAACTTAGATTCTAATCCCTCCAGGGACAGGAAAATACCTACTGTATCTGAATGTGACTTGCCTTCAACTTCTGAGAAAAGGCGTGAGCTATATCCAGTTCCCTAAGTGCTTTCTAAATACTGACCCTAACGTATTGCACACTTTAGTATAGCTATCTTGCCTTGTGAGAGTGATGACTAATCTCCTTTCACTCATGAGCAAACTAGAAAGCTAATTTATGGATGCTGAATATGACTATGGCCTTGAGCTAGCCAACTCAACTGGCTAATTTAGGATTTGGGGTTCTCTAAAGCAGACACCATGTAACTAAATACAAAGAAAAATGTTCATCTGGAGTGGGATTGTTTACCTTTCTTTTTTATTTAACAAAAAAATCAGGCTAGCTTGTCATTCCCTTTCGTATACGCCATGCAATATGCTAATATACCTGCCAATACCATACTAAAATTCCCCAAATTGCGGTAATATTGTTAGGGATACTCCAGGCACGGCAGCTCTTTTATCCATAGAAAAGGCCTTTTCTAGAAGTGTGTTGTGGTGTATGGGTGTAGAAGCACACCTGTTCTAGGGGGCATGGTTTTGGACAGAGCAAGGATAGTGCTGTGATGAATGCATGTATTTTATAAAATACATAACATATGCTTATACCTGCCTTGGAGCTGGTGTGAAGAGGTGCGTCGGCGTTTTTGCGCTACTGGGGCTGGATCTGGGAGTTCACCCAATTGCCAACGCTGCCTTTATAAGGTGCATTTTTAGAATGCTCACATAGGCGTCCTGCTATAAACTCAGGTCCATAACGTAGATAAATACCAGCAATTACCTTCTTTACAATATTCATATAAGAAGCATTGGAAGCAACACTGAACTCTAATGATTT
Source organism: Ichthyophis bannanicus (assembly GCA_033557465.1). NCBI lineage: Eukaryota > Metazoa > Chordata > Amphibia > Gymnophiona > Ichthyophiidae > Ichthyophis > Ichthyophis bannanicus. Next base: position 1,157,390,428 of record CM066032.1, on the reverse strand, counting down.
TTCCCCCCCGACGCATTTGTCTAAAAATGCACTGAGCTGCATACAGAGGCACAATCTCATGTGCTTATTTATGCTCGTGCATCAGAGTGCTCCCATTCAGCGGCGATCTCAGCCACTTAGGAAGAAAGAAAAGCAGAGAGGGCTCCATTTCCTGCCTCAATTATGAAATATTGCACCTTTTAATATTCCATTAAAGAGCAATGTAAATCTTGGTGCTGTAATACCGAGTCTATTCAAAACTGCATACATCTGAAAAAGGTCTGAGTCAATGAAGCAAAGAAATGAGTTTGCCTTAAGACCACCTCAGTACTAACTCTGTCAGCTCATTTATATAGAAACAATTAGCAAGGGGGAGGGTTCTGGAGCAGGCATGCTTGCTGCGATTTGAAAAGGGGCTCTAAAAATACCACGAAGACAAATATGCCGGGGAACAAACTTTCTCCTTTACCTCCTGATACGCATCTCCTTGCCACCTCCCAGAGGATGAGTCCGAAGCTGTACATGTCTGCCATGATGTACGACTGGAAATGGTTCCTGTTCAGGCTCTCGTCGAGCACCTCTGGCGGCATGTAACGTTTTGTACCCACCCTGGTGTTGGGGGGTATGTCCACTTCATTTGTATCACTGGAAAGGAAGAGAATCATCACATGCATAACTACGGATATGCGTATATCTCAGCCTCTCCCTCATGAAACAGCCATTCAGAGGCCCGTAATTACAAATGGTTGGTGATAGGCCATCAAAACCTGGTCTTCTTTGAAGAACAAATCTACTGCAGCAGTGTGGCCAGCAGTCTGCTAAGCCTGGTATCATTTCATTTTATTAAGAACTGTTGCAAACGTTAAAGGTGCTACAAGGTCAAGAAGTCATCATGTCAGACCACCAATTTGGTCAAAAGAAAAATACATCAGCCAGAAAGTTAAAGCACAAGGGCAGGGAGATAGCGGAACCTGCTGAACCTTGTTTTAAAACAGAAGGCTTTCCTGCAGAGCTAGGAGGTAGCTCCCATGCAAGGCTTTTTCCCTTTTTAAATGCAGTGGCTTGGGCTAGCTTGTCCATTGCAAGATAAGCAAGGAGAGGAAATCATGCAGAGAATGGGTATAAGTTGAAGAGGACAGTTTAAGCCAAGAACGAGGTGGGAAAAGGAATGGAAGTCAGAGGATACCTGGCAAGCGAGCTGAGAACAGAGGTTTAGTAAAGAAGGAAGGATGAATTTTGGAGGTAGTTATGAAAGGAAGTAGAAGTTATAGAACAGTGACGGGGAAGGAAGAGAGTCCACCGAGAGCTAAGTGGAATTAGGGAGCTGACAAGACACACAGGGGACTCCTGAGGAAGAGAAGAATACAAGATGTATGGGTGAGCACCAACAGAACCGCAGCAAGCAGCCGGGAAACAGGGTAGCTACAGAGCTGCTCACTCGCTGTCTGTTCTTCCATTTTCTAGCACTCATGGTTTAGCGATGCACTAAAACTGTGCCGAGGTCCCTAATTATCATATTAAATAACCCAGATTGCTCTGTACTCCATAATCAAATTCCTTTGGCAATGAGTTCTACAAGCTAACTGTCTGTTGTGTAAAAAGAACTTCCTGTTTCTCATTGTAAATTTGCTGTCTCATAGTTTTAGAATCAGCTACAGATGCATCCTAGCTCTTATATTATGGGGCCAATGTATTGAACGTATGTCAAAATTAACACGTGCTAAACTCTACTAATAAGTGTAAATATTTTGAGGGCAATTTTAAAAGTTTCTTCTGCAGGTTAAGTTTAATCATGAAAATGTTTTGTTTTGTTTTTAAAAACTGCCTCCCCCCTCCCACCTTCGTGTGAGTTAGTTTATGCATGTAGTACTTGTATGTGTGAAAGTTTACCTCCTTTTTGAAGGGCAATTCCCGATTGGGGAAGAGTTTTCACTTATTGCTGGATTTTCAACTCAGAAAATAGTATCTGTATAAGTTAGTAGGCATAACTGTGTACAGATATTAGTCCTGAGTTAATTACAGTCTGAAAATCCAGCAAAATCCACACAACGAAAAGTCTGCGTGTACTTTTTGCTAATGCAGGCAGATATAAAATTACTCCCATTACGTACAAAGGTTCATACCCAACTCAAAAGTGCATTGTTTAGCTAATATGTTAAATATAAAAATGGCATTATATGCTAATGAGGTATATAGCATGTGAAAGACACCTCTATTACCCAATCTTCGCTTCCACTCTGATCAGCAAAAGAAATACCTCTCACTCAAATTCCTCTTCCCATCTCAACACATAGAACTGCCTCTGCTATGATACCTCCACACACTGCTTGTGGCGGTGTGCTGTGACTACTGTGATGCACATAGAGGCACATTCCGGTTCACGCAAGTCTGCCTGCATTGGCTGGACCAAAAACAAATGTGTGGAAAATGGACCCAAGTCTGCCACTGCGGGGTCCAGACGTACCAGTGATGGCAGAATCGGGGACATAGATGTCTGGGCATAGCAGCAATGGCATCCTGGCACCATGGCAACGAGCAGTCTATCTAATGGCTCAGAATGCACAGACCAAGTTTGTCCCTGTAGACCATGATCCTGCCAACACCAGAGGCCCCCATGGCTGCAGGGGCACAGCGTGGCCAGACACCTGTGTTTCTGGGGAGTGAGGCAAACGCTGTGGGGGGCACCCGAGATTTATTCCATCTGAGTGCCGTGGGATGTACAGGGGTCTAACCTGAATAGGGCCTGTACATCCCAGCAGCTAGCAACATCCCCGCTCCACCTCTGTTCCACCCCCTCCCACCCCAACGCTGTGTACATTCGGGGAGCGCTTGAACTGGAATCGCGGGGCATGCATTTTTCAGAATGCCAGCCTTGGTGAATCTTGGTATGAAGGAGAGTCTGAAGGGGATGGCCTAGCACTGGAAATGACAGTTAAAGAACTAGAAGCGCACATATCTTTTGGGCATGATACATTGATGTGCATGTGTGTAAGTGTCTTGAAGATCTAGAGAGGTCAGTCATTGGTCTGGATGAGTGAGAGAATGGTCCCTAAGGAAGACATATGGAATTTTTCCTTGAAGATGCATCTTTTGAGGAATCAGAGGTCCAGGATGGGGCAGAAGCCTCCTGTCTTCTTATGGATCAGGAAGTAGCACAAGTAGAAACCCTGGTTGATCTCTGCCAGGGGGTAGGGGGGGGGGCACACTCCATGGCTCCAACCTATAGGAAGGAGTGCAATTCCAATTAGAAAAGGTAAGGGTATTTCTTGTATCTTGGTTAAGATGGTGGTCTGGCAGGATGGGGGTGGGGAGAATCTGATGCAGTAGCCATGCCATATGATGTTGCATACTAACTTGTCACTTGCTGTGTCCATGCCACAGTGAAACACGAGACGCATCCCCCAACCAGGATAGTCTCTGTCTTCTGGTAGTCAAAAGCTGGGAGACTTTATGGTGGTAGAGGAGACCTGCTTTTGTTGCCTTCTCTCTCTGGGTCATGGTTTCTGCCAGTAGGAACTATGTTGAGGATTGGTTTGTGTTTGGTAATGGTAGCAGAGTCATGGAGCAGAGTAGATCTTGCAGTGTTGCAAAACATGCTGTCTTCTGGCCGTAGAAGCACAGTCAAGGCCCTCAAAAGAGAGACAGCATACAGTGGTGCAGTGGACCCTGATGTGGTTCAGTTTCCTTGACTTCCAGCAGAAGGGAATCAGCTAATCATTCATGGATGTCATCACACAAGTCTGAAGCTCTCAGTCAAGCTTTGTGCCTGGCTGCAATAGCAACTGCCATGGAATGGCAGGCAGTCTCGAAGGACAGTCTGATGAGAAGCTTTCCACACTCATCTGTATCTAGTAGTGTAGGAGGCAAGAGGTATTTAGTCTCTCGTGGCAGGGAAGCCAGTGTACCCTTGGTCTTCTCTAGAAAATAATCATGGTAGCGGATGGGCTGTGGTGCGTGCATTCAACATGGAGTTCTTGACTTTTTTTGGCAACTGTGTCCAGCATCTTGTACTCCTTTCCTAATGGAGGGTTGGAGTGGGAGTGGGAGCGAGAGCTCTTGGACTTCAAAGCAGATTTGATGATGATGGACTGATGTGGTAATTGTGCCCTTTCAAAACCAGATGCTGGTTGAACCTGGTATTTGATGTCTAGTCTCTTAGTGATGGGGTTCTACAAGAAAGGGATCTGCAGATTTTACCATGGCAGTCAAGAATGATCTTGTATACAGGAACAAATACCAAACTTTTGGGTGTTTACTGGTATTTGAGAATACCAAGGACTTCACTGCACAGATACCGTTTATCTCAGGGTGATATTAATTGTTGGTTGACAAGATTCTGAAGGACCATGGAGTAAATCAGATTCTCAGGTGCGACACAGGGAGAGGCAATGGAGGAGGTGAGGCAGGCATGATGCCTAGGAAGCGCAGTAATCCTGATGTGGATGGAATGGTGGAGCATTCAGAGTCAGATAGAGCAGTGGCTGAATCAAGGTAGCCTCTTCATCTGAGAGACTAGGTTCTAGAGAGATTTTTGGCATAGGAAAATGTCAGGGTGAAAGAGGAAGGGTATTTGCTTATGTAGGGTTCCAGCTGAGAGGTGCTCTGGGGTCCATGTGGGTGGGCATCTAATGGCAAGGGAGAGGTACCACCTGCAGATGCTATTCCATGAACATGCCAAGTAGTTCCAGGAACTGTTGTTGAGAATGTGTGGTTGTGTTGTTGGCATGGCTGTCAGGCTTCTGGTGCTTAGTGGTTCTGTGTCCCTCTGAAGGTGAGGAGGATCTATATCCCTTGGAGACAGGGGGTCCTCACTCCTTTGGGTAGTCTGGTGAGGAGGAGGAGGAGGAGGAGGAGCCGTGTTGGCATTTTCAGTGGTGGGAGCATTCCTGAGAGATTTTTCTTTTCCCGCCACTGTAGGGAGGAGTGGAGCCCTCCTTTCCTCCCCAGGTGCAGAGAGCCTGACAGCATCTTGGTACAGTGGTGGAAGGAGTGGTGGTAGCGATTCTCTGCGCTCATAGGAGGAGGTAGGGAAGTATGTCAGGAGTCCCCAGCATCAATGGGCGGGTTCAGAACATCAGTATAGCAGGCACATTCTTGGCTGAGCCAGCGCCATGACCGCAGCTGTGGGATTCTCCATGATGGGGGCCAGAAGCAGAAAACTCAATGCTGACAGGAGCCGAGGAATGCCCATCCATCGAGGAGCTAAGAAGACCAGCGGTGGGAGGAGGCAAAGGTGGATCTAGAATCATTTGATCTATAAGTGGTTTTGAGTTGCTACTGTTCAGGCCATAAGAAGAGGTCACAGGTTTGGAATAAAAGCTGGAGGAGGGAGCCTTGCATTGTGGTAGGCCAAGGGAGAAGGGGTCTCTGTGCTCAGGGAAGTTTGGTCTGCCAGGACATCTTTGAGAGTATATTTTCTGCGCCTTCGGGCCCTTAGGGACATCCTTTTGCAGGCCAGGCCTGTATCCATGATGTGCCCAAGCAATGAACACACACCTTTTGACTGACAATGGCATTTATCTTTCTTCTGCATTCTGGGCATTCTTTAAAACCCAGTTCGGGCACTGTCATCTTGAAGCTGTACGTATTTTAACTTTCTTTTGGATTTTTTCTTCTGCTATTCTTTGTATAGAAGAACATTTTATTTTTTTTTTATTTTTTTTATTTAACATTGTTTATATACCGCACTATTTAACATCAGCACGGTTTACAAGTAACATAAATGTCCAGTGTGGGGTTTACATTGGACTTACAGTAAAACAAGGAATTTAAACTTGGAAAATAGGTGAAAACTATGTACATAACTCTTCAATATATCTATGCATGCTATTTAAAGGTCGCTGTGGGAGTGAAGTCGGGGTTGGTCAGGAGGGTATGGGTGGGCTACGTGATGTCCTCAGAATTGGGAAAGCATTGAAGGAAAAGGTAGTGTTTCAAAGCTTTTCTGAATTGGTGAAGGTTGTTTATGGCTCGGATGTTGGTTGGTAGGTTGTTCCAGCATGACGGTGCAGATAAGGCAAAGGCGCGGTTTCTAGAGGCTTTGTTGCATTTGGTGATGGTTTTCGGGAGCATTAAGGAGTTGGTGGCGATAGATCTTCTGAGTCTGTTGGGGGGGGTGAGTTGAATAAGTTCAGAGAGGGCGCTGGCCGTGCATTTGTGAATGGCTTTGAATGTTATTGTTAGAATTTTGAAGGTGATTCTGTAGCGTATTGGGAGCCAATGTAGTGTTTTTAGGATGGGGGTGATGTGCTGCCTCCTAGATGCTTGGTGGAGGGTTCGGGCTGCGGTATTCATTGCTAGCTGCAGAGGTTGTAGAGTGCACTTCAGCAGGCCGTGGAGGATAGAGTTCGCATAGTCGAAGTGGGGCATCATCAGGGACTGAAAGACAGTTCGAAAGTCCTCTGGCTCAAGTAACGGTCTGATGTGACGTAGCATCCGGATTTTATGGTAAATTGCTTTAGAGATGTTGCCTATCTGGGTGTTTAAGTTGAGATGTTGGTCGATCATCACTCCAAGGTAACGGATCGTTGTCTTCGTGAGGAGTTCGGCATCATGTACTTTCAATGAGGATGGCGGGGTGAATGCTTGGTCTCTGGAGATGAAAAGTACCTCCGTCTTTTTGAGGTTGATTTTGAGCATCTGAGAGTGTAGCCAGTCTGTGACTGCGTTGAAGCATGAAGATAATCGAGATACATCTGGGTGATCAGTATGTATTGGGGTGAACATGAGGACATCATCGGCATAGATTAGGCAGTCTACACCGAAAGATCTTATGATAGAGCAGATAGGCTGCATATAGACGTTGAAGAATAGGGCAGAGAGAGAGGAACCTTGAGGGACGCCCTTCGTTAGAGGGAATGGGGTGGAGGTTGAGGTACCGGATCGGACATGTTGCCATCTATCATTTAGGTATGAGGTACACCATGCAAGGGCGGTTCCGTGGATACCCTTCTCGGCAAGGCGGGAGAGCAGTAGGCCATGGTTGACGGAGTCAAAAGCGGCCGCAATGTCGAGGAAGATGAGCGCGAACCCCTGTTTGACGTTATCTAGTCCTGTTATTAGAGTGCTGAATAGGATTGTTAATAAGGTTTCCACGCCATGTTGCTCACGAAACCCGTGCTGGCAGGGGTCGAGGGGTGCGTTATCCTCGATATGTTGGCTTAGTTGACGGTGGACTATTTTCTCTGAGATTTTCGCCAGGAGAGGTATGCTGGAGATGGGTCTGTATGAGTCCATCTTTGTAGGGTCAAGTTTACTGTTCTTGAGCAGCGGTCTAATTGAGGTTTGTTTTAGGCTTCGGGGGAAGATGCCTGTTTGGAATGAGGTTCCAATCAGTTTAGCCAGGAAGGTACTGAGCTCAGTACGTAGGGTTTTTATCCAGAATGCTGGACATGGGTCGTCTGGTGCTGTGGTAGTGTTTATGTTCATAATGATGTCTTGTATTTCTCTGTCAGTTGGGGTAACAAAGGTGGAGATGGTGCTCTGGGTCAATGTTAATATTTGTGTGGGTGAGGGTGGGGGGGAAATGGCCAGCCATATGTCTGGGGACCCTTTGCTAGCGGGTAGGGTGGATTGGTTTGCTTTGGTTTGCAGGTAGTCTGCATATTTCTGTGGGTCTGGTTGGTTTGCCTGGTCAGTAGAGGGCTCTTTGGCTAAGGATTTAACAATGTTGAACAGCTCATGCGGCTTATTTAGGGATCGTTGTAGGACCTCAGCATGGTGTTGCCTCATTCTCCTCGAAACTGCTGTTCGGTGGATGCCCAGCTGGGCATAGTAAGCTTCTTGGTTTTCAGTTGATCTGGAGCGGCGCCAGCATTTCTCCAGCTGTCGGAGATGTCGGAGGGAGGTCTTGAGTTCGGGCGAGTACCAAGGTGCCTTTTTCCTCTTATTATGTGAAGCATTGATGGCGGGAGGGTCATTTGCTGCGTTGAGGCATGAGTTCCACATGGAGACCAAGTCATCAAGATTCAGTCCATGTGTATTATGGAGAGGTTGTGCCTTTTCTAAGATCTCTTCTCTGTTAAACTGGCGAAAGCGCTTTGAGACTGGTTCTGGTGGTTTGTTTGAGGAATGGGGGTTAGGGAGTGATGGGTGATTGGGCATCGTGAATCTGATTAGACTGTGGTCCGACCACGGTACTGAGCATAGTGCGAGGTTGATCTTGGATGTGGGACAGAAAGCTGATTGTGGTGCAAATATGAGGTCGAGTGTGTTTCCCTTGATGTGGGTAGGTGAGTTGACAAGCTGGTTGTATCCCACTGTCTCGAGAGCGTCTAGGAAGGCTCTGGCTTGAGCGTCTTGGAGTGAGGGAAGGTTGAAATCTCCTAGTATCCAGTTTGAGGTATGTGTCTTGATGGGGTTGCAGGCGATGTCAATAATTGAGGAGAGTTCGTCCGGTGATGGTGATGGTGCCCGATATAGTAGGTTGATGGTGATGTCTTTGTTCGCTATAGCGATGTGGTCTAGGTGGGGAGTGCTGCTTGATGCGATTGTCTGGAATTGTAGATTGGTCTTGCTTAGTATGAGTACACCTCCACCCCTTCTGTCATTCCTGGGGCAGGAGTGGGTGGTGAAGTTGGGGGGGACAAACTGGTGGAGGATTGCCGCGTCTGCCTCTGACATCCATGTCTCTGTGATGCATAGTATGTCGATGTCGGGGGAGGCTAGTATGTCGGATATGGCAGGCCATTTCTTTCTGATAGAGCGGGCATTTATTAGGGCACATTTCAGATCGTGAGGGGGGGTGACGTGGTTGTGCTGGGAGGGACTAGCCTGGAGAAGGGCTACGTAGATAAGGTGGGGGTGTGTCGTGTGTATGGGTCTGTCTGTGTGGTGGTTGGTGTGGTCATGGTGTCTTTTCCAGGGGTTGTGAAGGATTGGGATGGAGCTATGGGTGGAAGTGAGGGATTGGGAGATTTGTGTTAAGGCGAGTAATATGTAGCAGCTGATAAATGCGTGTGATAGTGCGGCCATGGCGTAAGATGCCGTGTTGTCGGTATGTGCAGGAGAGCAAAATAATGGATGGATATGGTAAACTGGAGGAGAAGTGGACTAACCATTGGTAAGGGGCAGGGGGACACACTCAGAAGAAACCTTTTAAAAGTTTTTTTTCTGAGCTTTGGAGAGCAAATACGTTCCATTGCACTATCGGATACTGTCCCCATTATATGGCTAATGAATTCTGCTTGTCCACTGAGAATGCACTAAACCCACTTGACTAGAGAATGAATTTAAAGCATTCTATTTGTGCTTTAGCTTCTATCAAGGGACTATACTAAAGTGTTAGTGCATCAGTTCAGCATGTTAGAAGCTTACTATAGAGAAAAACCCATGCCCTTGGTCATCCATCAAAGTAGCTGTAAATGAAAATGAAAATAAATGTCCCCACCCACAATATTACACATACCCCAATTACCCAATCTTCCCTTCAATCCTGATTATCAAAAGAACCCTCCACTCTCCATACCTATCTCCCACTCTGATTAACAAAAGAAAACCGTATGACATTCCTTGGTCCCACCCTTGATAACACCACAAAATAAGCTCCTCATCCTCAACCACTCCCCTACACCCTAATCTAAAAAGTCACATATAAAATGACTTGTAAAATATAAAATGGTTAAATATAAAATGACCCTTGTTCTCACCTCCTTCCAGGTCTCACCCAACCTTCATAATGCCAAGCCATCAGAAATCGCAACCATACCTCCAACTGACCCAGTGTCCAGTGATCCTCTGGCTCCCTCTACCAAGGGGGTTTCAACTTCGATGCCCCTACTACTGTAGGTGGGTTGAAAGCATTACTGCATATCAGCTTAATAGAAGAGAAGGCTGTCACTTCTTGCCAGCTTAGCACTACACAAATTTGTGGTTCCTAGGAAGAACAGGCTATTTATTTATTTTTGCAGATCAAGGAAGGAGGGGGATGGATTCCAGTTGGGAGGGGGAAATTGGAAGTAAACTAGTTATTTTCCTTTGCAAATTGGGGTAGGAAGATTGTTTTTCTGAGTAGGTCAGAAGGGGAGCTTGAGGGGTAGGTGGGTTATATGCTGGGTAACACTTATTACATATTTATTAAGTATGGCTTTAGTACATTGGTCCCACATTGAATGATAGTCCCCCATTTACTTTCTCCATCCCAGTCATGATTTTATATACCTGTAGTGTATCTTCCCTTAGTCATCTCTTTTCCCAGTCGGGAAGCCACTGTTCTTTTTATTGGGTCCTCTTCTATAGCCCTAAACATTGCAATCCTTTTTCAGCTATTTTTTGAGGTGTAGCATGTCCCGTTTGAAATGGCATGACCAGAACTGCAAGCAGGACTCAGGACACAGGCGAGCCAAAGATCCGTACAATGCCATGGCAACATTTTTAGTTTTGTTTAGAAATCTTAATAATCACCAGTATTATCTTAGCCGTAACGACTGCTGCTATAGTAATTATCCACAATGACAGAAAATCATTATTGGTTACTTTGCTGAAATTCAAACTGCCTCAGGGCACAGAAGGGTTATTAATATCTTTTAATACATTATCAGGGAGTTGGGAGTATGCTGTGCTGTAAATACAGAAGTTTTCTCCAAGTTTTGGAGGGACTGATTACTTCTATAACTTATTATGCTATGCACTGCAAAACATTTGTGGTGTTGGGAGATATGAATTTGCACTTTGATTATGCCACAGATGCTCAGGCTCTTTACTTTCTAGATGTCCTGGAGATGACAGAATTGCAGATTATAAATTCAGAACCAATGCATATTGGCGATCGTACTTTGGATGTAACCTTTATGTCTAATTCTGGGAATCTATAAGTGAGGGCTGAAGATTGTAAGATTGTGCTTTTAATTTGGACTGACCATTCTTTGTTACAATCCACGTTAAGATGTTTACAAAACCAGTTAATGAAGATAATAGAAAAAAATTACTTTCCAGGGGTAAGATTGATGCAGAACATCTTTTGAGTGGGGCTGAATATTAATTTCATAATTTGGATTGTCAGGACATTGACCAGATGGATGAGTATTGAGATTCAGCTCTAAATGCTCAGCTTCATCTGGGGGCCCCATGTAGATGGCTGTGTCTGGCCAGACAAAAATCCTCTCCATGGTACACTGCCTTCTTATTTGAGAGAAAAAGAAATAATAGAAAATTAGAAAGGTTAGGGAAACTGACAAGACAAGATGATTGTAAAGTAAAATGACAGAGACAAATAAATCTGTATAAATAGGAGCCAACTCAAGCAAAAAAAGCATATTATGCAAAAAAGATGATTCATGGTCAGAATGATTTAAGGAATGATTTAAGATTGCTCATCGGTTGTTAAGTGCTAAACAAATCATGGCATATAATTTGGACCACATGCCATCAGCAGATGAGTTGGTTTTATTTTATGATAATAAAATAAGGAAGCTTAGGGCTAGCCTTGGGAGATATTCCATCCAAAGAACTGACGATCATTGTAATGAATGATTTGATTTGCCTAGTAGAGGAGTGAGGGATGATGCCTTATGGATGTACAAAAACAAACAGAGGGTCTTGTGATTTAGACCCATCCTGCAGTCCTTTTGAAGAATTCTCCAGAGGAAATCATTGGCTGGCTGGTACAGTTTGTTAACATATTGCTGGAAAACAGTTACTACCCATCTTCACTTAAACAGATTTTATTACAGTATGACCACAGATTAAGAATCTCAAGGGTGAAAGGACCATTTGTGCAAACTAACCTATCGCTAATTTGCGCTCTCTAGCTAAGCTCCTCAATGCATCAGTGGCTAGGCAGTTTCACAGGACTAGAGGACTGGGATTTATTTATTTAACTTTCTTATATACCGCGCTCTTTACACCAGTGCGGTTTACATGTAACACAATTATGCAGAGCAGGGGAGATTTGTTATTTGCTTTGCAGTCAGGGTGATTTTGTACAGAAACAGTAGTGGTGGCCATATTAGAAGATCTCAAAATCTTGATTGATAAGGGAAATTCAGCACTGTTGGTCCAAACTGATTTAGCTTTAGTATTCGATCTGGTGTTCCACGACCTCTTGTTAGACAAATTGTTGAAAGTTGGACTAGCTAGTTGTGTCATCATTTGGCTCTCAGAATTTTTTAAAAGGGAGGTCAAGAAAGGTGATACGTATTCAAAGGAAAGGATGTTGGGGTTTGGGATTCTTCAGGGTTCCATTTTTTCCCTTACAATTTAATGAATATGTATTCACATTGGGTCGAGCTTAGGTTTGGCTCATTATTCATACATAGATGGCCTTCAGATCACTGTTCCTGTCAGATATTCTGTGGAAGAGCCTTACAAAACACTGAACCAAAGTCAGATGATGATTCATTCATGGATGGATGATAATTTATTATTGATTAATCAAAAGAAAACAAAACTTTTGTGGGCTGGAGGCTGGTGTTGGGTTCTGTTTGTAAGGTTTCAAAAGAGTCACATGAAAGATCAGCTGGATACAGAGGTTAGCTGAGAGCTGCACTCAAAACGCAACAAGGTTAACTCACTCCTGGATCACAAAGGGTCCTATGAACTGCTCAAGCTTTCCAGTAGGGTTTTCATTCCTCATATGTCCGGTGGAGACCCAGAGTATCTCCTATTGCAAACTGAGCAGTCTCTCGATGCTTTTTGTCTGCAAACTTTTCTGGACTTCTTTTGCATTTTCTAGCTCCTACTGCACATATATCTAATTATTTAAAATAATTTGTATTCCGCAGGATTTTGCCAGGAACAAGTCACTGAAGACTTTGGGAAGAGTAAAATGTAAAGGATGAAAGCCAGATTGTAAAGGATCCAGGAGGGCTTGAGAGGAGAGAAAGACAAGGCAATGGCGGTGAACCACATGTTCAAGTAATTTAGAAATGAAGAGGAGGAGGAAGATGGGTTGATAATTAGGACAGGAAGGATTAAGGGAGGGTTTCTTGAGGAGTGGTGTAACTACAGCATGCTTGAAGGCTGCAGGGACAGTTGCAGTGGAGAGTGATAGGTTGAGAATATTAGAGATGGAAGGGACAAGAGCAGAGGAGATGGGGTTTAGGAGACGGGTGGGAACAGGATCAAAGGAGCAGGTAGTGAGTTTGGAAGAGGAAATAAGGCGAGTGGTTTCCTCTTCAGAGATCATAGAAAAGGAAGAAAGGGTAACAGAGGTAGAGGGGGAAAGTTGGGAGTGAAGAGGGAGAGGAGGGGAAGTAGCTGACTTTGTAGGGAATTGGAGGGTGATCTTGTGGATTTTGTCATGGAAATAGCCAGGGTTTGGGCAGAAAGCAAGGGAGGGGTTGGAGGTGGATGCACCTTGAGGAGAGAGTTGAGAGTAGTAAAGAGATGGTGAGGGTCAGAGACAAGAGAGTTAGTCAGATGGACATAATAGTCTTGTTTGGTAAGTGCTATGGCTGACTGGAAAGAGACAAGCATGAATTTGAAGTGTAGAAAGTCTACAAGGGAGCGGGCACACTCAGCTGAATGGGCACAGGAACACAGATAGTGGGTAGTGGAAGAAAGCCAGAGCTGGAGTATAGTGCACCTCACAGGACATGGCATGGGCAGAGCATCCAGAGCAGAGGAGAGTGCAGTATTATAGGAGGCTACTGCCTCATCAACAGACTCAGATGACAGTGGAGGAAAGAGGTGATGAAACAGTGGAGGAGAGAACCAAAGGGTCAATAGCATGAAGATTTCTAAAGAGGCTGGAGGAGACAGGACGAGGTTGAGGCAGTGGGGTGAGTTGTTACAATACGTGCAATACTTCTGTTTTGCTAGAGTTTACTGAGAGGTTCATGTTTGATAGGCACTGAGTGACATCATTGAAGCAGATGGTGATGGCTGAGTAGTCTGAGAAGCTTGTAGAGAATGAAGTGTATATCATTATATCATCTGCGTAAATGTGATAAGATATGTGATGTGATTTTACAACTACTTGTAGGGGGGGTGGGTACAGCCATCCCCCTGCATTTCCTGTGCTGCACCATGGTAAAGCGGCCAAGTGCACCACAGTAAAATGTACCATGCACTGAAAATGTGGCCACGCTAAAAACATTGCACTACCTGAGTAGCGCAGATTGGGGGTAGAGACTGGGCAGAGCGCCCAAATTGTGGGTAGAACAGGCATTATTGGCACACGCTCCCTGCTGATACAGCACTTAGCATGAGTGCATTTACCAACATCTCAATGGGTGGCATTACGTGTACTTGCGCTGATTGCACCAAAGGTAACGAGCACAGCGGCAGTGCAATACCTGTGCTAGTAACAAAGGGACATGCCAGGCACCCCACCCTCTGTTTCAGCTTTTTCTTTCCATTTCTCTTATCTGCCTTTTTATAAAACCTATAGTTAGAGGAGTGTAAAGGAGAAGAAGGAATAAAATATATATCTCTCTTTTCACCTTTTATCCACTTACTTTCCATTTCCTACTCTTACAGTATCTCCAGAGTTCTCCCAAGGTTTGGACAAGTTTGGACAAGTTCCTGGTGGAAAGATCCATAAACCATTACTAAAAGTGACCCAGGATATCACTGCTTGACCCAATACAAGCATTGAGGAACCTGTGTCTTTTGGGGAAACTGCTAGGCACTTATGACCTAGATTGGCCACTGTTGGAAACAGGATACTGGGCTTGACGGACCTTGGTCTAACCCAGTATGGTATATCTTATGTTCTTACCTCTGTCACTCATTCCTTCCCTGCCCTCCTATTCTCCTTTTATCTTTCAGTCACATTCTTCTTCCCCATTTCCACCAGTTGTACATATCCCCTGAGTCTCCTCCCTAGCCTTATTTACCTTCCTCTGCCTCTCATCCCCTTCACCTACCCTAGCTCCTTCCCAGTCACCCATCCCTTCTCCACCTCCAGTCCCTTTCCCAGGCTCCCATTTCCCTTTTTACTTCCACCACTTCCACCTCTCTCCCCTCATTCCAAGACGTGGATCCTTTCTTGGTCTTTCACCATTTCTATGGACCTCTGCCTCTTTCCCACCCTTCCCTTCATTCACTGCCCCATCACCAGCATCATTCCCTCACCTCTTTTCATATAGCTCCTTCTCTTCCCCACCATCTGCCTGCCTAACTCCTTCTCCAAAGATTCATTCACCCTACCTTTCCTCCTCCTTACATTAGCATCCGCCCCCTGCTCCTCCATCTCCTCTCTTCCCTGCATTGGCCTTTGCTTCTCAATTCTCTGTCTTTCTGTTCCTTATTCTCCCAGCATCAGCCCCCTTCTGCCATAGCTACTCCACACATCCGTGAGCATCAGCTCCCTTCTCCAACTATCAGTATCAGCTCCCTTCTCCCAGCCCCAGCCCCCTTTCCCAAGTCCCAGGCTAACTCCTTCTCCCATACCTGCCCCCACACTTAGAATCTGCCCCTTCTCCTATCCTCAGCCCCCATGTGAACTCCCAGCACATTCTCTTAGCTTGAGCATCAGCCCCCCTTCTCTCACCTGCTCAGCACCTCTAAATCCTCTCCAGAGTGGTGAGATTTTGTTCCGTCATTTCTGTGGTTCTGCCTTTCCTCAGTTAACTCAACGGCTGATTCAATAGCAGTATGCTCCTGGCGGCCAGACACTGGCTGAGAACAGGTAGAGTGACAGAAGAACAGGTACAGGCCCCTGCTGCTCTGCAGGGGATTGTGGAACTGGAAGTTGGGAGGAGAAAGCTGATGTTGGGAGCAGTTGGCAGGAAGAATTTGTCATGTGGCCTACCCCGCCCCAACATCTTTGAAACTGTATTTTAGAATGGCAATATGCATATATCCTGGAAAATTGTCCCATTTGTTTTTACACCTGCTTCAAGTTATTTATAACTGTGAGCTAACTTCTTGTTTGGGTGTGGGAAAAGAGCTTGAGAAGATAAGTTCTGCTTACATCAATGGCACTGAAAATCACTTTGAATTTGCAGAGCCCAAAACTGAAGCTGTATATTGTCTTTTGTAAAATCACTACTTTTGATATGCATTGTACCAAATACATGTATTTTTCCTGAAGCACTATACATATTTTCTTAAAGGCTCCGTGTTCAGTTAAACTTTCACACATACAAATCTAAACATCTGTTTTCTAACCTAGATGTCCTATACAAAACTGGGCTACACAAGTGATATGAATTGCTGACCTTTGGCCTTTATAGAAGCTAAGTCAATGATAACTGGAAATTTGGGGGGGGGGGGGACATGTGATGATGCGCTGCTGAATGATGCCCTAGCAGATAGCTCCGCTAAAAATCCGCTATTCCTCGCTAAAAATCCGCTAAATTGAAAGCTTGCCGCTAAGCGAAATACCGTGACTAGAATGGAGTAAAACAGCCGAAAACAAGATGAAGGCATGAACTCCAGCGACAGTAGTCACACTCCAAGAAAAAGCAATTAGAAAAATCACAAAAACTGTAACCTCTAGCAGCAGTCCTGGACCACAAAATCTCCAATCTACAGTGGAGGAGGATTAAGGAGGGGCTGGTGAACCAGGCTGCACCCATCCAAGAAGTGGAAACGGATCTGGAGGCAGGAAGATCAGCTGGATACCATCTAGGCTCAAGTATGTCAGCTGAAGACGTGCAGCAAGCAAATCCAGCATTTTTTAACAGCTTTTTTAAAATACCGCTTATCATTTAGTCAAGCGATTTACATTGTAAGTTAAACTTGGTAATGTAGATGAAACAGGGACATTGATAACTTGGATGTGGAGGGTCAGGAAAATCAGGGGAGGCACAAAAATCTATTGTACGCATAGTAGGCCTCCCCGAATCAGTGAAAAATAAGAGACATGGCCGACCCTGTCGAGAAATAGCTCCCTGAAGCTCTTGGTATGGAAGAGGATAAGGCACCAGTGTGGATGTAATGAGTACACTGAATTGGAACCTACAAAGTGGCTTTGCAGCCCCAAATACTAATTGCTCATATACTTAATTTTGCTGACACGGCACACCTGATCTTCCTATACCATTCTAAGCATGATTTACAGTACTATGGCATAAAATTTTGTTCCAAGACTATTCAGCATGTGCTGCTCAACAAAGGTGAGCAATGTGCCTTATTGTACAGCACTAGAATGAAGGTATATGATTTATCCTGAAATTCCCTGCATGAGTACAGCTCATCTTCTGGAACAAAAGTGCTGAGCTATGATACTCTACAGGCACTAAAGGCCTTCCTCGACCAACCCTCTATGGACTGAGGGGTGCAAACAGCAACCTTGCTCGTTAAATTTACTGTCTCTTGAAACTGTTGTTGCTGGTTCAGAGCTTGAGTGTGATATCTTCATGGTTGTAAGAAGTTAAAAAATTGGGAAAGTTGGGACTGATGCATGCTACTCCTGTCATAACAAAACCACATGTTCTGACATCTAAGTGCAGGTCTGTCTACTGATCCACCACAAAGATAATACTGGAGATGGTAGACATATAGTGGGAGACCAACAAATTGTTGTATATTTGACTGAACAGGAGTGTGAAGCTGCTGTCAAATAATGTGGAAATACTTGGGTTGGAAGTTGCGATGCATGATGAGATGGCTGCCTCCACAAACAGAGACTTGGTGTTGGGGGAGAGGGGGGCTTTTGCAATCACCTACTGATTGTCCAGATAATCCAACATTGGAATGTGAACTCCTAACAACAATGATGCGGACAGCACAATACGAGTTGTGACCACAGAGCCAGCATGAGATGCGAGACTTTTACTATAGCCTGAGCCCAGTTAGAGTCTGGACCAGACAGGCTTGACTCAACCACAGCTGGGAACTGGCAGAAGGGGGAACAGAGTAGAAGAAAATGACATATAGTGGATTGATAATTGTATGACAAATAGGTGCTGCTGGAACATGCACTGTTGATATACGATGTGCTGCTTAACAATGGGATTTATTGGGGGATGGGAGTTCAGAGCTACTGAGAAGATAGGAAATTGCGAGTGCTGGAATGATTGGAAGGTGCTTGTATGTGGGGAAGTGGAAGAGCAGCAGCTTGTGAAATTTGCTGCAGGAGGAATTCCAGGAAGAAAAGCAAGAGTGGCTGGAGTTCCAGAAGGCTCTAATAGGGCTCTGCAGGTGGAACAAGTATGATTGTGTGCAGCTGCTGACAACGCAGGTATGATGATGGAATATGGTTAAAGTCTGACTGGTTATTTTGAATGTTGGAGGAATAAACACCCCAGTGAAGAGAGAAAAATGCTAAAGAGAACTTAAATAAACATCTGGCAAAAGCTAGAAGGATGCTTGGGTGCAAACAAAGAGGAATGGCTAGCAGAAAAAAGGAGGTGATAGTGCCTCTGTATAAGTCTTTGGTGCGACCTCATCTGGAGTATAGTGTGCAATTCTGGAGACCGCACCTTCAAAAGGATGTGAACAGGATGGAGTTGGTGCAGAGGGTGGCTACTAAAATGATTAGTGGGCTTCATTATAAAGCATATGAGGACAGACTGAAGGATCTTAATATGTACACCTTAGAGGAAAGGCGGGATAGAGGTGATATGATTGAGATGTTTAAATACCTCCGTGGCATAAATGTTCAGGGAGAGAGCCTCTTTCAATTGAAAGCAAGTTCTGCTACGAGGGGACATAGGATGAGGGTGAAGGGAGATAGATTCAGGAGTGATATGCGGAAATATTTATTTACGGAAAGAGTAGTGGATCCATGGAATAGTCTCCCAGTGGAGGTGGTAGAGATGAGGACAGTAACTGAATTCAAAAAAGCATGGGACCAACACAGAGGATCTCTAAAAGTAAATAGGGGACTGTTGTAGTTGTTGATATGGAAGGACAGACTAGATAAGCCATGTGGTATTTTTCTGTCATCATATTTCTATGTTTCTATCTGCTTTGTCTGGTATCTGATTTAGCTCTGGAACATTAAAAAAAAATGCAAAGAGATTGGATGGGGGAGGTTGTAGGGGCTTCATATACTACCAAACAGTGAGGAGTGTCCATTCTTATCCATAAACAGGTTTGGGATAAAAATATTAGTATGTAACACGTATAGCCCCAATATTTATGACCATAAATACTTTACCCAAATATTAGGGGGAATAGTGCCATTTAGGGAATACTGATGGATAGTGGGAAGAGACTAATGTAGCCAGGGACCCCAAGAGAGACTACAAGCCACCCAAGACTCCAGGGAAAAATCATGAAGCTTAATTGATAATCTGGAACTTATCAATGCCTGAAGGACATTGCACCTGAGGGAGACAGACTTCGCACACTATTTGGGGGCTCCACAGCTCTACGCTTGATTAGACTATCTATTGATGTCTGAATCACTATTTTCACAGGACTCATTTGTTTCAGACCATGCATTGGTATGGATGGTTATGCAGTTCTCGGAAGGGACAAGGGACAGGACATGGGCTATGCATCCAATACTCTACCATGAGAGAGACTTTAAAACACACCTGAGGAAGCCGTGGCGGGACAATTTTACAGACAATAATAATTTGGGGAGAATGACATATCTACCTTATGGGAAGCAGCGAAAACAGTCCTGAGAGGGTAGATCATAGCATTTGTGGCAGGGAAGAAAAAGTTGAGAGATAACGAAGAGCTCCAGTTGTCCAAAGCAGTAACACAGGCTTGTGGTGCCCATATCTGACAGATGACAGAGGAGGCTAAATAAATGCTGATAGCTAATGAGAAAAAGTTACATGAATTGCTCTAGCAAAGTGAAGAATGGCATATTATACATTACTACTACAACCTGCAAAAATAGGGAAATAAAATAGGGAAGCTACTAGCAAGGCTGGTGAAAGCACACAAGAGAAAAGGACAATAACTGGCGAAAATAAGAGATAGGCATGGAAACTTGCTCACATCCGGTAAGGAAATTGCTCAACAATTCTTGGATTTTCACAAACAACTATACGGTAAAGGGACCTTTAATACCCAAGCTAGGGAATAGTTCTTTAGAAGGCCCAAGTTTCCACAGTTGGAGAAATAGCAGCTGGATTGGTTAAATAGACCTTTAACAGAGGGAAGGTATAGAACGTTATTAGAAAATTAAAATTGACCAAAGCTCTTGGTCAAGATGGGTAGGAAAATCTAGTAGCCAGAATTTTAAAGGCTGGTGAACTTTATGGAGCAAAGGGGAGACTTGGGTGGTAACCTCAACCATGCTCATATTGTGGTGTTGGCTAAAACAGGAAGCGGCCGTACCTGGCCTTGCAACCCCACGTGGCCCGGTTACTGGGACATTCACTTTTCAGGGTGGAGATGGAGTGATTTCAGAAGGCACTTATATGTGCCTCTCTTCACTGCTGCCACTCCCCTGGGTGTTTGGACATTCTGCTCTGAATGTCACTTCTAAAATCCCACTTATAGCAAATCTTTGGGTATTTACTTGAGCAACAGCCCCCAAGATGTGTATAAGAGAAACACTATAAATCTAATAGACCATGTCGAATAACTCTGCCAATGGTAGAAAGACTTCCTCTGTTAATTCTTGGCAGGATCCCTTTGGTTAAAATGGTGCTTGTATCAAAGGTATTGCACACAGTACAAATGCTCCCAGTTTGGATCAAGAAAAGGGAAGAATTGCAGTTCTAGAGTACGATCCGGACATTTATATGGGCTTCACGAGCCACACAAATAGGCTACCCTAAATACCCTAAATTAAATTTAGACAGAGATAAGGGAAGCCCATGGATGCAAGATCAACTACTATACAACGTAATGGCCAATCTGCGCTAGATACATTCTAGGAAATATTTTTTCCCCAGAGGGTTTGATTTCCAGTTGTTTATGAATATATTTCATAGGTGTGGGGCCCAACAGTTGGGGCTCAGGGAAAAGTGTCACCTACTTTTTCTCTTTGCGAGAATTTGGAAGTGGTGGAGGATGAGGTATGGAGTTTCTCGGAGGCATCCCCATTTTTGCAATTGGTGAATAACCCAGAATTTATACTTGGGCAGGGAGCTCAAGATATCTGTTTTGGCGGGATAAGGGTTGTAGAGATTCAGGCAATTTACTAATGCTAGGTGGTGAGAATTTCCTCACCATCGCACAAATAAAAACAAAATGTGACATATCTAATTCCCATTTTCACAGTACATATAGACCCAACATTATTATAGTACATTCAAGTCTAAAAACCCAAACAAGGTTATTCTGAGCCACAAATAGCGGGGATGGATGTCCCAATGGGACATCCATCCACACTATTCGTTGCTTCTCCTGCCCCCGAATAACTTCCCTGCCGGTTGTGCAGGGAAGTTAGACAGGGGTGGGGAATGGGCGGCCCGGGGACGGAGTCTGTGCGGGCATTGGACAGTCACCAGCCCTGGACGTCCAGGGCCGATTCTAATGTTGGCCCTGTACGTCCAGGGATGACGACATGTTCAGGGAAGTTATTCCACCTCCGAGGTGGAATACGTTCCCTGGATGTTTAGTTTTGAGGCTGCCAAGGTACAGGGGGGGGGGGCCAGGGGAATTCCCCGCAGCCCAACCCTGGCCTTAGGAGGCAAGATCGGGGATCGGGCTGTGGGGCATTAGCACTGCAGCTTTTAAATGGAGCTGCGATGCCAGGTAATAGGATGCCATGGCGCCACAGCTCCATTTAAACCCCAGACTGAGTTAGTCAGGCTGTGCATGTATATGCAGGCTGGACTGAATTGCAGTTCCAGCGTGCATGCACATGCCTGATTGCGATTCTGATCCCACGGGGCTAGGTGTGCCCCACAGGATCAGAATCGCGATCCTCTCTGTATGCTTGGCTCAGACTGGACATACAAAGGGGATTTACATCTGGGATGGAATAGGGCTGAAAGCGACTGCAATATACTGAGATGGACTGATTCTCCTCCATCAGTCTGATGGGCATAACACTTCGTCTACCTGGTACAAGCGTAATAGAGAAGAATTGGATGATGCTTACTTGCAAGGTTTAGTGGAAACAGAGATAAAAGATGGGGTAGTTGACTTTGATATTAAGGTGTTAAAGGACCTTTTCCTCCAGACTCAAGAAGTCACACCAAATATGATTTTTCAAGAAATGTACTATAATGGAGCATATATTAAAAAGGAGAAGGGGTACAAGTTCAGGCTGTAAGCCCTTGATTTAAGAATGAAATAAAAAACACAAGTGGGTACATGGATCCATTCTTTCTTAGAATGCCCCAAATTGAAATCTTGGGGTCAACAGTTTTGCCGGCAATAGAATAGATTGTTGGGACTGCAATAAAAAAGAATTATGGGCTACTCTTACTGGGCAACGAAGGCCCTTTACATGATAAACCACTAAAGTTAACAGAAAATTCAAACACATAGCCTGGATGGTAGCATGAAAAGTAATATTGAAATTTTGAGCCTGTTGGATTGATTTGATGCAAGATTTGGCCCAATCTGAATGCCTAACATATCAATAAGTCACAAAAAAAAAGGAATGGCGTATGCATGAGAACTTCTGGAATGACTTTATAGTTCAGCGCTCACAGGTTGGGAGGAGTGGAGAGGAGTGGGGAGGGTTACAGATAAGGTAGGATGACTGAACTTGTGTATGGAGGTGTTTGAATTAAAGGGGTTAGTCTCAGGAGAGACATCCTAAGAGGGCGTGAGGGCCATGCAGAGTCAGCCTCTAGAAACCCAACAGGAAGAGATTAAACATTGTGTTGAGTCAAGTTACTGCTCTGTATTAGTGGGGGCTTGATGGATTCCTAATGGCGCAATGGGTCTTTCTTGTGAAATAAATGACAATAGAGAAATTTTTTTAAAAACCCTGTAAATCCTAACAGTTCAGGTCCTCTGACTGAGGAAGAAAACTCATATTAATAAACATTTAGCTTTTGTCAAAACTGCCACTGTAAAATGCATAGACATAATAGCAAAAGTAGATCATCGTTTTGGACTGCTGTCTGACCACAATTCTCTTATATCCTGAATGATTTCATAAAGATATTAGTATCACTTCCATACAGCAAAAAATGTGGTTAGTGGGGGCTGCCTTTGACCTATGGAGTCCTTCAGTGGTGATTGCTATCTTCTTAGGGTGTGACATTTTTCTACATGAAAAATGAGCTCTGAAACCTGACTCCGTTTTCTTCAATTTTTTTATACGCAAAAGTGTGTCTATTTTCAGATGATATAAAAATCTGTAACAGGGAAGACATACCAGGAGGGAATATATAAGACGAAAGATTACTGCCAAAAAATAGAAATTACACTTACCTGGTTATTGTTGTTCCTTGAGTAACTCCAGTTTAGTCCTCTACCTCTGGGTTGTGTACCTCCTCCTACAGCTTGGAGACTGGGCATGTCAAAGTCGTGACATCACTGGATATAGCCTGCTGGTACCTCCCATCAGCCCTAGTGTACTACTGACAAAGCAAACTCAAAGGAGCAACAAATAAGTAGAATAACTTAACTTTGACTGAACCATCCATCCCTCAACCTGAGGGACCTTTCTTAACTTTATTATTATTATTATTTTTTACGTTAGTGTTTCACTTATTCTTTCACATTCCCTGTGCTACCCCCTCACTTAAATACGAGAGAAGAAAAGAACAGATCGGAGAGGAATACTCACTGCGATCCAGAGTCTGGAAGGTTTTCTCATACCTTGAAACTGATACTCCACTCCATCTGAAAATAAACTCTGAAAAAATCCACCCGCCCCCCCCCCCCCCCCGGGCAGGAATGAGGACTAAACTGGAGTTACTCAAGGAACAACAACTACCAGGTAAGTGTAATTTCTATTTCCTTATCTTTCCTCCAGTTTAGTCCTCTACCTCTAAGATGTTTCAGAGAAGTAATTATTGGGAGGGACCCTTCCACCCAGATAGCTACTCCACCAAGCCGAAAAAGGCATTGCCCGCCACCAGAACATTCAGGCGGTGAAGGTTGCAGAAAGTAAGAAAAGAAAGGATGACCAGGTGGCCGGTCCACAAAATGCTACCAGCGTAACCAAACTCTATTCCGCTCAGGATGTCGTTTGCGCTCCAGTAGAGTGAACCTGTAAGCCCACTGGCGCTGAACAGCCAAGCAAAATATAGACTGATGCACTTGCCTCTTCCATTCCCTCTGGCGATGGACGCCTTCGCCGCTGCTTCCCCTTTGCAGGAACTCCCGACTAGGCCCAATAGACGGTCGTACTTGCGGAGATTCTGAAACCCTTAAATACTGCCGTAGCACGTTCTCTATGTCCAAGTGGCGTAAACTACGGTCCGAGACGCTCCCTTCCACTGAACCTAGAGCTAGAAGAGAAACCACCTTTGAACAAAATGACGGAACTAGTCGCAACGCCACCCCTTTCTCCAGAAAGGACAGAAAGAGTTCTCTACCCGAGAGGGACTGCAATTCCGAAATTTACCTCACCGAGCAAATGTCTACCAAAAACACTGTCTTTAAGGCTAAATCCTTACCAGATGCCTGGTGAAACGGCTCAAAAGGTTTCCTGAACTAACGCCCCGAAAACCATATTGAAATCCCATGGTGGACCCATATTCTACGCCACGGCCACAGCCTGGATAGCGCTTTAAGCAACGCAGCTCATCTGCGTGAGATCTCAGGGCCACCCCCTGAACTTTGCCTTTATAGCAAGACAGAGCTGCTAACTGAATATTTACAGAACTGGCTGTCAGCCCCTTATCAAATCCGTCATGCAGGAAACTCAACCCTAAGGAACAGGAAACTGTCTCCGCGTGTATTTGCCACTGTGGAACCGTCCTCAAAATACACCATATGCGTTCATATGCGAGAGCCGAGAACTTATACCTCGCTCGAAGTAAAGCCGCAATTGACCGTGCCCGAATAACCTGATCTCCTTAACCTTGCCCCTTCTAAACCATAAGCAAGAGCCGAGCCAAATGGGTATTAGAAGCAGACGCTGCCACAATCGAGCCAGCGATACCGATAACCTCCAAGGATTCTCGTCGAGCTGCCGAACTAGATTGGCGTACCATGGGCGTGTCGTCCAGCTCGAGACCACCAAACAGCGCTCTTCCCCAATGAGCTTCTATGTGCTGAATCACTTGCTCTATGAGCGCCCACAGGGAAAAGTCCTAGACGAGCCCTGACGTTTGTCAGCATACATTTCATGCAGCTGGGACAGGTACCACAGGCTTGCTTCCACCATTTCCAGGCACAAATAATAAATAAAAATAAAAAAGGTGTGGGAGATGTCAGCATACATTTCATGCAGCTTTGGACTCTGGTGACTTCAGTCTCCAAAGGTAATAGGACAGTTTACAAGATGAGATTAACTCTGACCCCCTGGTGATTTCAGTCTCCAAGGCCTGTCTGAAGCCCCTCCTTGCTAAATCAAGAATGGCAGACCTTAAAGGGAGTGGCTAGCAGACCTCAAGGGGAAGGGCTGGAGAGGATTCAATTCACTGTAAAGGACAAAAACACTTCCTGTCTCTCTCTCTCTTTCACCATTCATCGGAAATGAAGGACAGAAGGCTCTGATAATCAATTCCCTTCACCCCTCCCCCGCTCTCTCTCTCTCTTCCACTACACCTTGCCATGAGGCTCTGACCCACATGTTCTTACCTCTCTCTCTTCCACCATTCATCGGACATGAAGGACAGGAGGCTCTGATAATCAATTCCCTTCACCCCTCCCCCGCTCTCTCTCTCTCTCTCTCTCTCCCTTGCCATGAGGCTCTGACCCACATGTTCTGGCCTCTCTCTCTCTCTCACACTTCACACATGCACATGCACATACAGATTCATTGATGCACACTGAAACAGCTCTGTAACAATCACTATATACCTCTGTTCAATACCTATGTATTAAGCCTATTTCTACATAAAAACCTTTCTCCAAGCCACACCTGTTTGCTTGTTTTGTTGCAAACCCTACTGCCTCTGTGAAGTGAAATGAATCCAGGACCTACAGAAGAATAACTGACCAAATCTTACAACGTTGTCTACTGTTGCATCAGGACGTCAATCCCCTCCGACCTCTACCTGAAGGTAGCCATGAGAGCCATAATCAGCAGCCCCCCACTTGCGGACAATTTTGTTGTTGTTTTTTTTTAAACACGTACGGACGCAGTTCCCATACCTCGGCATCCATCCGGACCCTGCTGAAAAGTTCTGCCATCACATTGTCCTTTCTTGCCATGCGCGCTGCCGAGATTGCGTGTAGCCGAGGTTCCAACCAAGAAAACAGCATCTCTGCTTCCTCTTCTATGACCATTGCCTGTTCCGCCTTGCCGATTGATGTATGCCCCTATCGTGGAGTTGTCCGATAGTACCCGCACCATTTGGCCTGTCACTGTAGCTCCGGACGTCTCTAGCACAAGAAATACTGCTTGGAGTTCTAGTCAGCTGATTGAGCAGCTGCGCTCTTGACCGGTCCAAATGCAATGCACATCGAGATCTCCGCAATGTGCTCCGCCACCCGCGAGGCTGGCATCTGTCACCAAGTGAATCCACTCCGGTTGTTCTTGGGGCATGTCCGCTTTCAGAGATCCTGGACCTAGCCACCACCGAAGTGACTGTCCGAACTGGGGAGGGCATGAAAGACATTTGTATAGCGAGTCAGAATGGTGCGAGCAACAGCGAAGCAGCGCTCTCTATCATGGCCGTATAAGAAAACTGGCCCATGGCACTACCTCCAGGGTCGCCACCTTCGTTCCCAGTACCCGAATGCAACCCGACACTGAGGGTGCCGGAGCAGACATGAACTTGCGCAGCAGCCATCAAAAGACGTGAACTCAATGGTACAGCAGATACACCGCTCCTCTTTGAGTGTCGAAACGTACTCCCCGATATGCGAGGTCCTGGGACACCTCTAGGCGACTCTTGGCCGCCTTTTTTTTTTTTTTTTTTTAACTTCCACATGTGAGACTTTGCCAGAATTACAACACTTTGTTTGTGGCCAGCAGACATTCGGCCTGTGACTTTGCTTGATTCACCAATCGCCCAAATAGGGATGAACTAGAATGCCTTCCCTTCGCAGCGCTGCCAATACCGCTCCCATCAGCTCGGTAAACATGCCCAGCGCCGTCGTCAGACCGAAGGCTAATACTTGGAACTGATATTGTCCCCAGGGAAGTGCAAATTACAGGAACTTTTGATGAGCCGCTTGGCTGTGAACATGTATATATATCTTATATTACACACCTCTGACTAACCAAACCATACAAGGGGACACAGGGTAATAATCTTTAAATGGCATACACTTACATGTTAAAAATAAATGCAAAATCTGATATTAAAAGGTCGTTCTCATGTATCACAAATTGTACAAAATTAATGTAAATATGTAAAAAGTTTGACTACATCCACACAATACCTCTGGATGTAACCAATGTTTGTATATCTTTAATTACACTGTTAATTGTAAAAAGTTAAATCTGTTCCCTGTAAACGACTAGGATATGATTAATCATGTACCTTGAATTTTTTCTGTTCACTGTAAACCGCACTTGATACTTGGGAAAGAGCAGTATATAAATATGCGCTAAATAAATAAATAAATAAATGTAAACACGCTTCCGAGAGATCACGGGAGGTCAAGAATTCTCCTTGGCAAACCTCCACAAGGACTGACCACAAGGATTCCCATCGGAACTGCGTAACTCGAAGGTCAGGATTCACTCCTTTTAGAACCCAAAATTGGTCAGAGGGATCCGCTCTTCTTTGGCATCATGAAATGAACAGAAATCGACCAACGCCGTATCCTGATAGTGGCCCCGGCACCACCGCTTTCAATTGCAGTAGGTAATCCAACGCCCGATGCCCCGCCAGCATCTTCTGCCGACCTTTGCAACTGCCAGACCACGAAGAGACAGATACCGGCCTGCAGCCGCCTGATTCGGAGCCTACCGCAGTGTGGGCACTCCGCAGTGTGGGCCCTCCCCGCACTACCCTTTAGGTGCGATTTCTACCTATCCAGGCCTGCATGTGTTTAACCCCCTTCTGTTTTGGGTGCCTATGGGAGGTAGCCACCAGGGAATAAAGCAGGACAGAGCCGACTCTTCCAAAGTAAAGCTGCCTCTTCCAAGAGGGCTAGTTACAGATTCCCCAATCCATCTATTATCTTTTATTTTATTTTATTTCCAGCCCTCTAGAACACTGTGCCTGAACCTGGGCCCATGACATAAACCTTCCTCTTTGAGAGCCTCCCAGCCAGGAGGTACCAATCTTTCTGAAGTTCCCAAACTGACCTCCTAAAGTTGGGAAAGATGTACCCTGCCTAGGCTTATTTTCTGGCAACCTCCTGACCTTGGATTCAATGCACCCATTAAGCCATATTGTCAGGATCTTCACCAAACTACTGCCCTTTAAAATGAAGACGTTAGAAGAGCCATCCGCCGCCCAAATTCTTAACCACAGATAGCGACGAGTGGCTATCAAAGAAGCCATACCTTTTTTTTTTGCCACGTCCTAACCAAACCATAGAGAGGAAAGGGTAAACCCCCGGCAAGACAACTTGCCTTGGGCTAAGGGTACAGAACATACAGGCCATAGAACCAAAACATGGTATTAGCAACAACGGTTATAATAATAGATATAATAAGATGGTTAATAAAAGCCATCAGAATAAACGGTCAACGGCAGTGAATATCACTTGACTACGTTCCTTAACCTGTAGAGTCTGACAGCGTACCTGAGGCCAGGACCCCAGCGCTGCTCACGTGTCTTTTTTTTTTTTTTGTAAAGGTTCTTTAATTAAGTCAACATTAAATGCTGTAAATCAAAATAATCGTGGTGAAACCACCTGCAGCTGTCTCAAAAGGCAACCAAGCCAATGAAAGGACTGCCGCTGTCCCCTGGTCAGAAAAAAAACACGGGAGCAACGGCCTGTGCAAACCACCGGGCCTGCTTGCCGCCGCTCCACCACGCAGTGAGCTCCTCAAGTTTGCAAGCTATTTTGTGGATTGGCCGTGCGATCGGAAGCCCCTCCATCCGTGCTGCTGCGCCCCGCACGAAGAAGGCTTCCGGACTCCAGCCGCGCCATGCCATGACACACCGTGATTCCCAGAGGTGGCCGGCAGACTGTCTGCACTGCTGAGCTACTCCCCTCCGTTCGAACAAGGAGGGGAGAGCAGGCCAACCTGAAAACGTAACTGAACAGATGAAGCAGTGCTAATGACCAGTTCAAACCCAGCACCTGCTTCTCTCAATTTCTCTCATTTTTTTTTAATGAAATAGAATCAAATAAATAAAATGATAGGGGATAAAGAAAACCCACAGAAGGAACTCTTATATCAATTAAAAATAACTAGCATTCCCCAAAACAAACCGAATTAAACACGCCTGGCTCCCTTTCAAGAAACAAACTTAAATTAACTTAAATTAAAATGCATTAAATAGCTAAAGCGCTTGCCTTCCCATTGCTGACTGCGCGCCTAGACATGCCTCAGTCCCCTCGCGGCTCAAAGGCACGGGAAGAAACGGCTCTGAATTCAGCTGGGTATGTTTTGGCGCCAAGCAGCCCAGAACAGGCCCGACAGCCATCCTGCGAATTTGCGCGTCGCATGAGCTCTCACCTGAGCTGCTGCCCTCCGAGTGCCCGAAATCCACATCCTTGCCGCACCGGCCCGATAGGCCGCCCTGCCATCCGTGACGCCGTTCCCCAACTGAAGTACGGAACGACCGCAGAGAGGGCTTACTCCCTCGGCCTCCACCGCTCGCTCAGACAAGCTGCGGCGATGCGGAGCCGAAGGCAGCACGACTGCAGCATTGCACAACTCCCCTTCGTACCAACCAGGAGGGGAGAGCAGGTCAAGTCCCCGAAGCCAGAACCGAAGGGCAGGACGTCTACAGCACTGCACAACTCCCCTCCGTACAAACCAGGAGGGGAGTGCAGGTCAAGTCCCCGAAGCCGGTTCAGAAGTTGAACAGAGGGAAGAAATCCCAGGATGGATCGATCGATTCCTACCATCGGAATCTTTTTTTTTCAAGTTTTAATACTGTTGAAAGGACAGTACGAAACAAAAAACAAATATTGAAGGCAATAAAACAAATCTTAAAGCTAAAATATGCTCCTTATCTATTCCACTAGTGAGCCCAGCACATAGGCTCACTACGTCCTCCTGCTGCATGGAGACTGGACACACTGGGGCTGATGGGAGGTACCAGCAGGCTATATCCAGTGATGTCACGACTTTGACATGCCCAGACTCCAAGCTGCAAGAGGAGGTACACAACCCAGAGGTAGAGGACTAAACTGGAGGAACGATAAGGAATTTGGAATCGTCAAGAGTTTGCCAAATATGCTTTACTACAAGAAAGTCCAAATCATGCATCTGTGCTAAAATCCAAGGGCCAAATACTAGTTTAGAGGGGGAAAACTGGCAGTCACTAAGAAAAACACCTGGGAGACTGTCTTCTCCAAGAGCCTCAAGGTAGCCAGTCAATGTGACCGGGCAGTTTGAAAAGCAGATAGTATAATTGGGTTCATTACAAAGCATTACCACTATTATAAGTGCTAATAGTACTTCTGAACACATCTCCGACAAAATTCTACCTTGAATGAAAATTTGTAGACCAGTTCAAGAGAGGGCCTCTAAAATGCGGCATGGTCGACCTCAGCCTTATCCAGAGAGATTGAAGGAGCTTTAGAATGGAAAGGGGAGATACGATACACACATTCGCTACGGTTCCAGAAGGTAGTACTTTCCATGGACTGAAAAGATCTGTCATTCCATGAAGGGAATGGAAGGTTCAAGAGGAATACCAGAAAATGCTTTGTGGTTGAAAGCACAGTGGACATAGGCCAAAGACTTGCAGCAGAAGTGGTAGGAGCCAGAACAGTGGCAGATGCAACAAAGGGGTTTTGATCAGGAAAGAAAGGATTGTGATAGCAGGCAGGCACACGGGGTAAACCAAATAGTCCATACCTGCTTGTGTTTAAGACTATTACAAAAATTCAAATCTTAAAGGTGGTCAAAACGGATATATATTTGTATGTGCCTAAACAAAATCCTTCTGGATAAGAACAACTTCTTAGTGTGAACAGCAAATCTCCTTAGAAGGCTTACTTGCCCAAGGCTATATTTAAATATTCAAATGCAGAAGAACAACAGGGATAAGACTCAGCAGGAATGCTGGTACCATTTCGGAGAATTCATTAACATTAAACTAAACCCTAATGCCGTTGTTAAAAATCAAATATTCAGTTCATGTGAAATATTTTTTTCCCTCCACAAGACTGCTTGCTAATGCTTTGGTCTTAAGATCTGATGCAAAAGGCTCTCCTCTCCGAAGAGCTGGGACTGAAAGAGGAACATAATGTTTTCGTGTGCATTATCTATGATCTCTAACCTTTCCTAACCTAAATGCAGTGCTCCATTAGATAAAAATCCATGAAAAAGAACAGGGGAAACGGTCATGTGCCGTACCCGACAGAGTGATACCTACTGCAGGGAAGTTTAATGCAGAGAGAATGCAGAAGTGCTTTTTAGCATTAATTCAACACTGTGGTACAAAACCCCCTCCCTTTCATCTCAAAATGAATACATTTGTACAGTGCTGGAGGTTCTGTATAATTTGATTTATCTCACTGCACAAGAAAAATGCTAGAAAATGTTCCTGCAATGGAAGAATAAAGTGTAACTAACTGCCTTCCATTAAAAAGTGAAAAAAAAAGAAAAAGACCCTGACAACGTAAGTGAGAAAAAGAAAGCAACAATGCTCTCCTGCACCTTGGCAACTGCCCCCGGTGAGCAAGAATAGTAAGCAAGACCCACAGCTGGCAGAGGGTTAGAAATGAGGTCTCTTCCATTACTAAGCCCTTGAGCTATCTCCTTTCTGCCAGGGCTCTTTAAAATCCCAACTCTTCCTAACCCAGGTTATATAATAATAGCAGAAGTATTATTTATTCAGTGCTATTAACACGCACAGTGCTATACAAAATCATTCACATCATTATAATGGGAAGCTGATGGACTTTGGCAAGATTACACAGTAAGCAGTGGACTGGGGGAGGGGGGAAAGGGGGTGTCAGACTAGCGTGCAATCGGTTCATTAAGTCGATTTTCCCACAGCAATTCCACAATGTGCTTGAGTGAAACACATTTTGGCACCGCTGATGAGCCAGGGTCTAGGTAGCAACTCTTTTTGCTAAGCGAGACGTAAATGAAACTTGCACTGACCTAATAAATTTCACTGCCAATCCCAGGTCTGCTATACAGCAGGTGCCGTTCTTCTTTACCAGGATGTTTTTGCTTTTCAGGTCACGGTGAGCAATGGCTGGTTTGCCTTTAGTGCCAAAGATCTCAGTGTGCAGGTGACAGAGGCCACTGACTGAGGAGTAGGTCAGTTTCAGCATGCCTTTGGTGTCCAGTGTGGTGGATTTCAAGTAGTCATATAGTGAGCCGTTCTCATGGTAATCTGTGATCAGGTACAGTTGGGTCCAGGATCCTGTGCCTTTAATATCAGCAGCAATGAACCCTGAAAACAACAATAATAAAGTGTTTGGAATTTAATAATGAACAGGGTTTATGTGCACACTACAACAGGCCTTGACAAATTTTGTGCAGATATAGGAGCCAGGCCAAAATCCTAGGAGCCAGGGCTCAAGAGTTCCTAATGTGGCCCCCATCCTTCCCCCCACCCCGGTTCTCTCGTGCCGCCTCATGTTCTCAAGTCTTGTGAGACCAGTGCCAGAGTTCCTACACTGTGAGTCATCTTTAGATAACAACACCTATAGCTTCAGGTAGCAAGTGTCTGTGTGAGTGTGTGGTGCAATGGTGGTGTGCCAGTCTGTGCGTGGGATGTGGTTGTGGGTGCCTTTGTGTCGGTGGGGTGCAGGGCTGCGGTGCATATGTGTGTGTGTGCTGCAAAGCTGGGGAGCTTCTGTATGTGCAGTGCGGAGGTGAGGTTCCAGTGTGTGTGTGTGTATGTAGTGTGGAGCTGCATATGTGTCTGTCCTACAGAGGTGGAGTACCTGTGTGTGTTCTTACGGGAAGGGAATGCACCTTTCGGTAAACAGGCATTGTGCCTTTTTGTCCCCATGCATTCATCCCTTTAACATTTAACCATGCACTTTTCCTTCCCCCTCGAACCCCTCTTCACTCTCTGCTCCCCTTCCAAACTCTCTTTCCATTCCCCCTCCCCATAGCACTTCCACCTTCCTTCCCTCCATTCCCCCTATCCTCTTTTTTCTTTTTTTTTTTAGGTACTGGCCCTTTAAGATTTTATAGTTCACTTCACCGCCCCCTCCCCATCTAACTTTTTAAAAATGCTTTAATTGCAGGCTCTGATCAGCTCTCTTCTTTGAAGATGGGATCCCTGAGGGCAGCGATGGCGGCTCTCCCCTCCTGTTCTGCCCACGAGGATCCGATCTCCCACAGACAGACAGCTTACATCTGGGCTGCGATTGCAGCTGTCCCCTTCTCTTCTGCCCAGAGGAGATGGGATCGCCGCAAGCAGCCAGAGCTGGTCCCAGCCCAACATGTCCAAGCCCCAAGCACCAGGTCCAATTTTTTAGTCGCCATGGTTACCTGGGGTTTATCAAGCCCTGCACTACAGTGGTATTTGTTTTCACTTTTCCAGCCTGTTAATGTGATACATTTTCTGCAATGCATGAAGCTGTTTCTAACAGGATGAGCCTCCTTTCAAATCTAGTACATCACTGATTCTGTTCCAGGGGCAGCGGAATGCCTATATGATTGGAGTGCCCAAGCTCTGCCTTAACTCTGCGCCCCTAGCCCCCTGTGGCCTCCCCCCCCCCCTCTCCTTTTCTGCCTCTGGGGATCCTATTTCCTGCAGGCAGAAGAGATCACATCCCATGGGAAGACAGGAGTCTTTGCCACAATCTCTTCTGCCTGCAGGAGATAGTATCCCCTTGGGCAGAAAAAGGAGGGGGGAAGGCTGCATTTGTGACCTTGATGCAGGTTGCCTTCTTGCAAGGATTCCATCTTGTGGCTGGCGGGAAAATTTCTGGTGGGGCCAGGGCTCGTGTGGCCCACCCCATTCCGACACCTATGTGTTCTTACTGCAATCCTAGGCCTAGTCACACTCATGGCTGGAAACCATCAAAGGTTTATCATCAAAAACCTTCATTAAGGCTGCCTCAGTAAAATCTCATAGTACTCCAAAGCTTTATCAGCTGTGCTGCGCATGCATAAACGCTAACCCCTCCCCAAACCCATATCCAAAGAATTCTGCTCAGTTCGATTAAATGTACGGTTTTGAAAATTACCCTCAAGGGGGTCATTTCGTAAAGTCATTTTCATGGCAATGTGGCCACATCCGTGCGTTAATGACATCTTGTAGAGTACCGCCAGCCTGAGAGTACAGGAGTTGGCATGAATGCGTCTATTTCGATGGCAGGCGTAGCCAGCGGAGTGGCCTGGGCACAACACGGGTGGAGTTTGCAAGTACGTATGTGGATTATAAAATACCTCCGTTTACATGCATACTTTACACATGCTATAGAACAGATGCGAATGTCCACACCTGCTTTTAAGGCATGTTCCGTGCTCGTATTTTATACAGATGCTTGCTTATCCTTTTATCCTTGGCACCCCTCACTGAGGATGATTTTATAAGGGTTGCCTACATTTATGCATGTGGTCATGTGCATAAAGGGCGGTATTTTAGTGATTTATGCACATAAGGGACCGCTTACACTTGTAGTGTAGTCAGTCGCTATTTTGCAAGTACATGCATCAGACAAATTTACACATGTAAGTTATAAGATATTATTACGCATTCTTGAAAAATCTAGACCCATGCATTAAGACCAGCCATAGATCAGGCGTAAATGCTCATGTCTAGTTTGACATGTGTTTTTGACCACTTGTGTCCCCATTTTATAAAGCAAAATAGATGCATACCTTACTTTATAAAATAGGCGCGACATACATGCATTAAAATGCACTTTCATCTAGGCAATCCTTATAAAATTACCCTCATAATGACCATTATTCTGAAAAGGCCAAGTCATTCTGCATAAGAATACGACACAAGTTAGCAAGCCTATTTGTTCTAGTTTGTCAGCCAATGGCAGAACAGAGCCCTGTATTAAGCACCATTGTAATGGCCATCATCTTTCTGCACATATGAATTACTTCATACTGCGTTATCAGTCATAAAAGCTGCTGCTGACTTCCATCATGGCTCCATCCAAGAGTGTCTCTGTCTGTAACTGTTGAATCCTAGAGAGGAAGGCATGGACCACCTTACCTGTAAAGACAGGCTGAAGAGCTCTTGAATGCCTGTTCAAGATACATCTCCATCTTCCTTATCATTCGGGTCATAACTGGGACTAACATGCTTGTCCACCACTGTGACCAATGTATCTACACTAGGCACTCTTGGGAGACTCTCCCGTTCCTCCCTCGTTATGGGATGTGGTTTATTCATCACCCTGGCCACATTTAGTTTTGAATCCAGAACCACCCACTCTCCTATGATGTCTCTGAGGAGTTGAAAGAATGGAGATGTCTTTAAGGGCTGACAAATTCTTACCAGTATGGGTTTTCTATGACCTTAGGGTCATGCTACAGCCTTACAGTCTTGGTCACCCGGTAAGTGGCCTCACATGACCAGGGGAAAACCAAGCAGGCAATGAGGATCAATAAGGAACTTCAATCAATCATTTAGCCTCAAAATCTACTTTCCATCTTAAAAAATGTATATCCTTGGCAGTTTTCCTACATTTTATCATGAAAACACACTCTAAGAGCAAACACCTGAAAGGCAAAATAGACGTATAAGAGAACAAGTGATTAGATATGCCCAGTGGCCTCTTACAAAGGTTCATTCCATGCATCTAACACCGTTTCAAATAAACTGTAGCAATGAGGGATATGCCGCTGAACAGTTTCCATTGGCAGATCATTCACATGTTTACTGTCTTTCTCCCGTTTATATTAAAATTGAGCAACGCAGAAAGCAGAGTCATTTGCAAAACTTGTGCTTAAAAGTAATCCGTCCTTCAAATACTTTAAACTAAGAGCACCCTCTAGGAGCCCAAGCTTTATATTATTATTCAAAATTTGTGTTTTAAACTGAACAAACAGAGACAGAAT
Organism: Ichthyophis bannanicus; assembly: GCA_033557465.1. Classification (NCBI taxonomy): domain Eukaryota; kingdom Metazoa; phylum Chordata; class Amphibia; order Gymnophiona; family Ichthyophiidae; genus Ichthyophis; species Ichthyophis bannanicus. The sequence continues at coordinate 1,157,354,547 of CM066032.1, read as the reverse complement.
CCTGTCTGAGGTCAAACCAAGTGCTTGAGAACTTTGCAATTTGCATTGAGATGCAACAATTGCATTAAGTTTCACTTACCCAAGATGTTTTCATGTCTCATCAGTACGGTCTGATAGATTTCAGTCTCTCGGAACCAGCTGGCCTCCTCCATGGTAAAGAAGACTTTTACTGCCACCTTCTCGCCGCGCCACTTTCCCATCCAAACCTCTCCATAGCGCCCTTTCCCAATCTGTTTCACCATCTGAATTTGCTTAGCTATTGTCCGTTGGACCTGCCAAACCCACAAAACGCTACCTGTTAGTAAGTCTCATCACAACAAATCAATCTTAGTTTACACACATTGAAACAAATTGTATAATCTCATGTGCAGTCAAATCGGGTTGCTACAGATGTATGTGGGCCCTAAAGCACACGTGGGCTTTATTTCATAGAAGCGGGCCTGAGTTTAATAGCGGCAGTTACACCTGCTCTAGAGTAAGCATAACTGCCCACACCTAGACTGGGGCAGTGATGTGCATAAATCATAGCATTCTGTAATTTATGCATGTAGATTTAGGCCCCACCTATGCTGCCCCCTTGCATACCCCAAATGAACATACATGCAATGGGACTTACCCACATGCTTGTGGAATAGCAACTGCGCAAAGCGCACATGTAAGTGCCTAGTCATGCTTTCAAGAACATACATGCAATGGGACTTACCCACATGCTTGTGAAATAGCAACTGCGCAAAGCACACATGTAAGTGCCTAGTCATGCTTTCAAGAACATACATGCAATGGGACTTACCCACATGCTTGTGGAATAGCAACTGCGCAAAGCACACATGTAAGTGCCTAGTCATGCTTTCAAGAACATACATGCAATGGGACTTACCCACATGCTTGTGGAATAGCAACTGCGCAAAGCGCACATGTAAGTGCCTAGTCATGCTTTCAAGTCCTTCAGAAAACGGACTTATGCATGTTTCAAGCATGTACCTCTCTGCACTGCCTATAAGCCACTTTGAGGGTAATTGTATAAACTCCTGCATAGCTAGTGTGCGTCTTTCTGCATGTCACTAGCGACTATTTTATAAAGTCAAATCCATGTGCACTTCATAGGGGAGTAAGTGGTCAGAAACATGCATAAAATGTAGGTGTGAATGCTTACATGATCCCTATGTCGGCTGTAAATGTCCACACCTAGATTTTTCAAGAACATACGTAAATTATAATATTTTATCATTGACGCACGTAAATTTGTGCTCTGCCGAAGCTCTCTCCGCAGTGACCACGCAATTGACCAGACATGCAAAATTATGGAATAGCAATTGCCTAATGTGTGTGTGTGACTGCCCACTGACGTGCAAGTCAATGAAAATATATGCTTTAAGTCCATAAATACCCCACCAAAAAATCTCCCCAAGACTCCTTAATGAAATCAATGTGTCTTTTTGTCGGGCCGCAGAGAGGGAGGTTAAAACAAATTTTAAAACCACTCCAGACTGCTGCGGACCATTTTAATCATCAAACAGTTCTTTAGTAAAACATGTGAAAAAAGTGAAAACTTATCTCAATAACCAAAGAGAAGAAATTCAAAAACTTGAATGCTGAAGTCCACATTTGAGATGGCACGACGTGCACGTTTCGAGGTCGAAAACCCCTGTATCAAGCGCTCTTTATGGACGTCACTAAGAAATGATTCTTCCCCCTGTGCTGATCAAACAAAGCCTTGTGCATCCATATTAAAAACCCCCGGTTCACACCGGGTGACCAATCAAAAAAAGGAATCTGTCCTACTACCATTGGTCAGCCAAAATGTCATTCAACAAGGGAACCGAAAAATAGGAAAAGGACACGCAGATGCGATCCTTCAACCTATTGGATGAACGTAAAAGACTATGTGACATCACATTGTTCATTGATAAACTCAACCAGAACTAAAGAACAGCTCGGAAAAAAGGGGGGATCCACCGCAACAGGGAAACCCCTATATTCACGAGCATGAAGTCAAAGAGCACTCAACCACTCAATCTCCCGATTTAAACCCCCGGGATGCACACTAGCCAGATCATATATCCATCGTTGTTCACAACGTTGAAGTTGAAGTGTCCTGTCTCCACCCCTGGGATCCACGCAAACAAGTAGCTTTTTTAAAAGCAGGCATGAAGGGATAAGCCAAACTGGGATGCATTGAAAGAATCGACCAGTGTTTACGAAGAATCTTCATTATAGTAGAACTGTGCGCCATATAGGGAAAAACCCCCACAATCGTCTTGTCAGAATCAGTCAGAGAAGAAGTAGTAGCTCGGGGGTCCAAAAGCCAATCGCGATGCGTGAAACTTGATGTCGTCTACTTGATCCAATGTAGTTGCCCTTCTATTTATGTGGGACGCACGACGCGGTTAATAAAAACCAGAATTGCTGAACATGCTTCCCGTCTACAACAGCAGATCTTGTCAGCTCCCATAGTTTCCCACTGTGTGGAATGTGGGCACACTTTTGGGAATTTAAAGTGGACAGTTATTGATCACATCCCGGTGGATCCCAGGGGTGGAGACAGGACACTTCGACTTCAACGGTGTGAACAACGATGGATATATGATCTGGCTAGTGTGCATCCCGGGGGTTTAAATCGGGAGATTGAGTGGTTGAGTGCTCTTTGAATTCATGCTCGTGAATATAGGGGTTTCCCTGTTGCGGTGGATCCCCCCTTTTTTCCGAGCTGTTCTTTAGTTCTGGTTGAGTTTATCAATGAACAATGTGATGTCACATAGTCTTTTACGTTCATCCAATAGGTTGAAGGATCGCATCTGCGTGTCCTTTTCCTATTTTTCGGTTCCCTTGTTGAATGACATTTTGGCTGACCAATGGCAGTAGGACAGATTCCTTTTTTGATTGGTCACCCGGTGTGAACCGGGGGTTTTTAATATGGATGCACAAGGCTTTGTTTGATCAGCACAGGGGGAAGAATCATTTCTTAGTGACGTCCATAAAGAGCGCTTGATACAGGGGTTTTCGACCTCGAAACGTGCACGTCGTGCCATCTCAAATGTGGACTTCAGCATTCAAGTTTTTGAATTTCTTCTCTTCGGTTATTGAGATAAGTTTTCACTTTTTTCACATGTTTTACTAAAGAACTGTTTGATGATTAAAATGGTCCGCAGCAGTCTGGAGTGGTTTTAAAATTTGTTTTAACCTCTCTCTCTGCGGCCCGACAAAAAGACACATTGATTTCATTAAGGAGTCTTGGGGAGATTTTTTGGTGGGGTATTTATTAATCTCTCCCATTGGGATTTATTCTTTTGTGATTTAAGTCCATAAATGGCACATAACGTTCCACATGTAGGGGCCTAATTAAAGCACATCTTTTTAAATTCATATTTTGCTGCATATAGATGCAATAAAGAAAAATAGAAAACAAAGAAATACCACAAAGAAATACCACATAATGCACTACTAACAGCCCATGTCATGGGGATAAGAGAGCAGGAAACATACAGCCAGTAGGAACATTAAGATGCCTATGTTAAGCCTATTTTAGAAAAAAAAAGAAAAAAGAGTAGGCACCTACTTTTCTTTCTACAATATTAGCGTAGGTGGCAAAGCTCATGCCTACATTTCAGGTGTGAGCATTTACACGAGCCTGCGCCTATATTTATTTTATAATCTACATTTGTATGTATCTGTTTCGGCCAAACTCTATCCTGTGTGTGTCCACCAGCAAAGTGTACACCACATATGCGTGTAAATGATTATAATATTGCCAAAGTAGGCGCGTCCTTTCCTGTTTAAAACATACCCCCACCCCTATGAGTGTATTTAAGATTTGTTAAGGCACATTTTAGTTAATACGTTGATAATGGAATTGAGGCGTCGAGACTGGGATGTACTCAGTTCTGACAATATTGCTAAACGTAGAGCTGTTTCTAAAACACAGAGCAGACAGTGCAGGCCTGCACATGGGCTGACATTCATGTGCAGTGGGAAGCAGCATTTTCTAAGTTTACATCTGGGAAACGATCAATGGAGGTAACCCAGCGACGTCCTGCACATAGAAATGCCGGCATTGGCACATGAGCCTTTGCACAAATCTGCATGCGCAGCTGCTGCTCGCTACCTACACAGGGCATTACTTTGAACTCATTTCAATTTGGAGAGGGGAATAAGGAGGATAACTCTCTTAATCACATCTGCAAAGGGCTGGCTGAAACGCACACTCTCTTAGGCATCTACATGCGCCAGGGAGTGGAAGGTTTTGGGCTTGCACAAGCAATACATGTGCAGATTTTGTCCTGCCTAGGCCGCAGCCAGACCACACCCCCTTGAAACTTCTACATACTAAGGACGTCCATGTGTAAACTGGTTCCTTTCTAATCTGGCCATTTACACGTGGATTTTATTTATTTATCTATCCAGTTTTATATACCACCTTTTCCTTCAATCAAAGTAGTTTACATTGGCAGGTTAGATATAATTTAGGAGGGGGAAGAGGGGGATAAAAGGGGGCTGGTTAACAGTAGTTGGCTTTGGGCACTGGGAAGATCCATAGTGTTCAGAGAACAGAAGTGTTTTAAACATATTGTGGAAGCCCTTGATCTGTATGTGATCTATATGTGTATATGGATATTTACATATAAATCACAAACTTGGCTTCTAAAATAACCTCCATTGCACTGTTCCCTCTAAGCTGTGCGCGTGTGCGCGCGCACACACCTCGCCGAGCGAGTGCACATACTTTACAACAGAGCGCACAAAAATTACAGCTCTGATTCTGATAGAAAACAACACAGACGTCTTAAAATTTAAAAGTTATGATGGTAATTACTAGACATTTCCCGCTTCACTTAGTAATCGTCTATTTTCATTTAATTTGATTAAAATCAATGTTGTGTACATACTGTATTCTGACGTGTAATCAAATTTTAAAGTATATAACTCCGAGTGTCGTTATGTGGCGCACAAAAATTTAGCCTTCCTTCAAAAGCTGCACACAGCTGATATTTTATGCGCACACAGCCTACAGAAAATTAGAGGGAACATTGCTCCATTGGTAGTATATACGTACTAAGATAAACACCACAGTGTATTTTTCCTCTCCGACAATATTAGAAACAATTAACTCTGTGTGTGTGCAGATGTTGAGGGAGGAAGGGGTGTGTGTGTGTGTTGGGGTGGAGTGTTTTTAAAGTATAAATCATATATTTGTTATCGTGTTCCATACTGATGGAAACAAAAGCTGCACCCTGTATTTCTTTCAACTTAACCACTACATCTAAAACCATTTCATTTCATTTATTATTTCTCTATTGCACTCTCAACCACCAGGCACAGAGAAATCAAACACGGTAAAAACAATATTACAAACAATAAATGTACACCATAAAACATAATAATACTTGACTGTTTCCAAACAGTAGCATGATATAATGAGACTTGCTAAATAATCTCTGGGCCTGTTCTCTAAAGTAATTCATTTTTCTCCAGCCATGAATCAGTGATTTAATAAAACAGTCCTCAAATTGTCCTAATTTGAAGTTATACCTATCCTCCGTTACTGCAGAAAGTGAGTTTCCATATAGGAAGGGTAAGGAAGAAAGAGTCTAAGAAGAGAGAAAAGGAAAACCCCCGCAATCAAACAGTAGCTTACCAAGAAGAAAAAGGTGATCCAGTCTAGCTACAGCTCTAGGGCTGAAAATACAAGCAAAGTACGGTGCCGGGTAAGGTCAGCTTCCCTTTAAGCACGCGTAAAAAGGGTCTTTCTTGCCTAGCCTCTGGTTGCACCTGAGCCAGATAAGACGCTGAAACGTGATGGGAGTTCTTGGTCTCATGACTGCGCATTCAGTGGGTTAAGCGTGCCTCTGAGCTAGGGGAGAGTCCAGCATATCAGGCTCCATCGAGGACGACACCCAATACAGTGTGCCTGCATCCCCCTGCTTGCTTCCGGAGAATTACATATATAAACTTAACTTTAAAACTCCTAAATTAAGGTAAATTTTCAGCTGAAAGCTTAGGCTCTTGGCTGAATAGGGCACAAATTTAGGAGTCTAATTTAGGGGCCGCTGCTGAACATTAGACTATTCAATGCCGGGGCCATATCCAGGTCTCAACATTGGATCTCCAGGTTGCCCGGATAGCAATGAAGCGGTGTTCAGACACTGGCTGGTTAGCTCCTGTGTTTAAGTTAGGAGAGCTCCGGCATCGAATATCCAGGTTTAGTGTTCAGCGGTGACAGTTGGGTACTGTAATTGTGCTAGCTGCCGCTGCTGTAGTGCTATACAAATGATACGTAGTAGCAGGGCCATACCAAGGGCTGTATGAGTGGAGTGGCTGCACAGGGCGCAAGCATAGGAAGGGCGCGGATATCATCATTGTGCTTCCAGGAAGCTCAAAAAGGGTGCATTTTGGCATGTGCTAAAAGCTAGAATATCATCTGGATCATGCATAATATCCTTGTTTCCCCAACTAAGAACTTACATTTGTTATATATAAATTGTTATTCCATATCACTCTCAAACTCATTCTGTCATTTCTCACACTGCCATTTACACACAATGCCGGGTGGCTCAGTCACAACATTACACAATGTCATTAGGAAGGATTTGGTTGCAATTCTCATCTCCCTGGGTTAGCTGGGGCTTGATATACTGAGGAGACAGCATTCAAAACCCCCCCGAGGGAGAGGGAAAGAGTCCCAGTCACTGCAGAATGGCAACATTTTGTGGTCATATTAAGACCCATGGCTGCAGGGTTCCAGGAAGAGACCTGTGGCACAGCCCTCAGCCAACAACAGTCACTATAATGACTAGACTAAGGAACGTGGCAGGGGATATAAAATGGGGCCAAGATCCTAAAGGTGAGAAAGCGTAGTTACTCACCTGTAACAGGTGATCTCTGGGAACAGCGGGAATTAAGTCTTCACATATGGGTATCGTTGGTACCGATGGAGCCCGCACGGGAACACTCCCCAGCGTCCAATAGGAAAGCTTTTGGGAGCACCCCACTGCGCCTGCTTCGCTGCCATCCTGCCTTTCTAACTCTCCCTCTTCAGTTGAATTTATAGCTGAGGCAAAGGAGAGAAGGAGAGAAAGAGAGAAAGACAACTCCTAGGGGAGGTGGGTGGGTTGTGAAGACTCTATTCCTGCTGTTCTCGGAGATCACCTGTTTCAGGTGAGTAACTATGCTATCTCCAGGAACAAGCACGAATGTAGTCTTCACATATGGGGACTCCCCAGCTGAGAGATGCCAGGGAGATGACCCCCACAAAGCTGTGAAACCCAGGTTGAGATGGGTCATGCTTCCTCCCTTGGATCTCTGGCATCAAACCCAGGACGGCAGGTAGGAGTTGTTCTAAGTCTGAAAGAGATGCTGGAAAACAGCCTGGCCAAACAAGGCATCCTGACGGGAGTCCTTGTCTAAGCAGTAGTGGGCTGCAAAGGTGTGTACCGAAGCCCAAGTGGCTGCTCTGCAAATGTCATCAATGGACACTGAGCGAAGGCTAGCCATAGAGGGTGCTATTGCTCTCACATTGTGAGCTGTGACATGACCTTTGAGAGAAAGTCCCTTACTCTCATATGCAAAGGATATGCAATTTGCAATCCATTTAGGCAAAGTTCACTTGGAAACTGGTAATCCAAGATGGCTAGAGTCAAAGGCAACAAAAAGCTGGGAAGCCTTTCTATGTTGCTTAGTTCTCTGAAGGTAAAAAGCCAAGGCTCTTTTACAATCCAGAGTGTGAAGATTCCTTTCTGCATTGGAGGCATGAGACCTAGGGAGGAATACAGGAAGGTAAACTGATTGGTTTAAATGAAAAGGCGAAACCACCTTTGGCATAAAGTGAGGATGAGTCCTAAGAACTACTTTATCATGGTGGAACCTTGTATAAGGAGGATCAGCTACTAAAGCCTGGAACTCACTGATGCATCTTGCAGAAGTGAGAGCAATTAGGAAAATTACTTTCCAAAAAAGAAACTTTAGAGATGTAGTGGGGCTAAGGGTTTGAAGGGCGGTTTCATGAGCTGCCCAAGGACAAGATTCAAATCCTATGCCATGGGTGGTGGCTTGATGGAAGGTTTAGTTAAGAGTAAACCTCTCATAAACCTTGCTACAAGTGGTTGAGAGGAAATAGGATGTCCATCCAAAGGCTTGTGGAAAGCTGCAATGGCACTAAGGTGGACTCTTACTGAAATGGTCTTAAGACCAGAGGATGATAAATGGAGGAGATACTCCAGTAACACCTCCACTGGCACTGAAAATGAATTACGTTCCTTTTTTGAACACCAGATAGAGGACCTTTTCCACTTAAAGGTGTAGGCCCACCTTGCGGAAGGTTTTTTCAAAGCTAAAAGGATATCCTTCACCTGTTGAAAAGGTTGATATCCTGGAATTCTAGGCTCTCAGCAGCCATGCCCTGAGGTGTAGAGACTGAGGATTCGGGTGCAATAGCATCCCGTTCTCTTGGGAAAGAAGATCTGGAGCACATCCCAACTCCAGAAGTCTGGCTTGAGAGAGATGTAGAAGCAGAGGACACCACGTCTGTCGTGGCCAGCATGGGGCTATGAGGATCATATGGCCCCTGTCTCTCTGAAGCTTGAACAGAGTTTTGGGAATGAGGGGAATGGGTGGGAAGGCATAGAGGAAGTGCTGACCCCAGTGGAGGTGGAAAGCATCCCTTGCCTGACAGTTCTGAGATGGAATTCTGGAACAGAACCGGGGAAGTTTGGCATTCTGAGGATTTGCAAAGAGGTCTATTTCTAGAGTTCCCCAGATTTGAAAAATTCGAGCAATTTGCTCTGGATGAAGAGACCAATTGTGTGGCAGCAATACTCGACTGAGTTTGTCTGCCAAGAGATTTTGTGTGCCTGGAAGATACACCACTAGTAGGTGGATTTGAAGATCTCTGGCAAAGGCACAGAGGTGTAGAGTTTCATTGCACAGTGCCTGAGGCCCCATCCCACCCTGCTTGTTCACAAAGAACATGGCTACTTGATTGTCGGTCTGGACCAGAACTGTCTTGTAGCTTAGTTGGGCCTGAAATACTTGAAGAGCATGGAAGATGGCTCTGAGTTATAGGTGGTTTATATGGAGACAAGCTTCTTGCTCGGTCCAGAGTCCCTGAGTGGAGAGATTGTCCAAGTGAGCCCCCCAGCCTAACTTGGACGCATCTGTCGTCAAGGTGGCTTGATGTAGTGACTGCTGGAAAGGAGACCCTACAAGAAGTTTTTCCAGTGATTGCCACCACTGTAGGGACAAAATGAGACGTGTTGAGTTTCTGATTATGTCCCTCAGGAGATCCGAGGCGTGTGTCCACTGAAAGGTTAGGGTCCACTGTGCTGCTCGCATGTGAAGGAGAGCATAGGGAACCACATGGATGGTGGATGCCATATGCCCCAGCAGCTGAAGCATTTTTCAAGCAGTTAGCCAGGTTTTCATAGCTGCTTGAGAGGTCAGCTGGAGTATTTGAAGACAACGTGATTGTAGCAGGAAAGCCTTTGACTGCCTTGTGTCTAAAAGAGCCCCTATGAACTCTAGGGACTGAGAAGGGGTGAGATGAGATTTTGGGAGGTTTATGACCAGTCCCAGGTACTGCAGGATTTGCATTGTGCGTGAGAGAAGGAGCTGGCTTCTGGAGTCGTCTAAGTAGGGGAAGACGAATATCCCCAGAGTTCTCAGGAATGCTGCTACTACTGTCATGCATTTTGTGAAGACTCCTGGGGCAGAAGCCAGTCCGAAGGGTAGAATCCTGTACTGGTAATGTCTTCCTTGAAAGAGGAATAGAAGAAACCTCCTGTGATCTGTATGGATGAGAATATGTGTATATGCATCCTTTAGATCTAGAGAACATAGCCAATCCTGACTCTGAATGTAAGGAAGAAGTGTTCCGAGGGAGATCATCTTGAATTTTTCTCAGAACAGATACTTGTTCAACTCTCTGAGGTCCAGTATGGGTCTGTATTCCCCTGTTTTCTTTGGAATGAGGAAGTAGGGGGAGTAGAAACCCATGCCCTGTTGGGATATGGGTACCTCTTCTATTGCCCCTTGAGCAAGTAGTGAGGTGACCTCTTGACACACGAGAGTGGTGAAAGGGCCTTGAGAATTGAACTGTCTTGGGATGGTGGGAGGGGGCATACTGTGAAAATGGAGTTTGTTCCCCTCTCTTAAATGGAGAGAGTCCAGTGCTCTGATGTTATCTGTTGCCATCTTTTGGCAAAATGACAAAGTCTGCTTGGGATGGTGAGAGGCTCTGGACCTTTCAGGGGCAGGATGACTAAGTTCTCTAGGAAGGAGTCAAAGCCCCTGAGGAGGCTGTGTCTGCTGAGCTAATTGAGCTCTGGGTACCTGGGCCTTCCTTTGCTGTCTGGGTTGCTGTTGCCCATTTTTGGGAGCATGAACTGGGCAGTGGACAGCCTGGGTGTAAGATGGGTAGAATTTCTTTTTCTTGTTGAAGAAGGGTTTAACTGTCTTTTTCTTAGCTGGGTTGGCTGTGGTCCTTGATAATCTGTTCAACGTGGTGTTTTCGGACTCAAGTTGATTAGCTTTGTCCTGCCAATCCTTGCCAAGGGGTTTTCTCCTGTGCAAGGGATGTTTCCCAGCTTGTCTTGCACCCATTGTTCTAAATCAGATGCCTGAAGCCAGGCAATGCGACATGCACCGATGGAAATAGCAGAGGTTCTGCTAATGCGCTCAAAGCAATCAAAAGTTGCATGGTTCATGAACTTAGACACATTCTGGGCATGTTTGACCAAAGTGAGGAAGTCTGCCCTATTATCATCAGGGAGAAGTGGAGCCATCAGCTCCAGATCTCTTGTAACCTCCTTAAGGAAGATTCCCATATAAAGAATATAAGAGCTGATCCTGGCCGATAGCATCGAGGATTGAAAGCATCGATGCCCAAAGGCATCGAGTGTCTTCGCTTCACGCCTGGAGGGTTGGAAGAATGCATCTTAGCACTCTTGATCCTATGCATCGCCGATTCCACTATCATTGAATGGTGTGGTAATTGCGTTTTCTGAAAACCAGGGCATTGTGGAACTCAGTACATCGTATCGAGCCTCCGAGAGTGTGGAGACACCATTAAAGGTGTTTCCCACATCCTTAGCATGAGGTCATTCAAGATTCATTGAATGGGAAGAGTAGCAGCCTCCTTAGCAGCTGCCGGGTACTGAAGAATTTCTAATTCTTCTGCTCTCGGTTCTTTCTCAGGAGTCACAGTGATCGAGAGTCCCCATGCTACATCATGTATGAAATCCTGAAAGGACATGTCCTCTGGAGGAGACATTCTATGCTGAAGAGAAGGAGAGGGATCCTCCAGAAGAATCACTCCAGTAGAGAGTCCTCGGAGTCATTGGAATCAGAGGACTCAAAGTATCTCCGTGCCAGGTGTTCTTGCATTGCTTGACGCTGGTATCAATCGAAGTTGACATCGGACTGTCTGGATACCGGACACTGATTCAAGGGCCGGCATGGGGGGAAGCAAGGAACAAGGCATATTGGTTAAAGTGGGTGCGGTCGGTACCTGTATCGATGACTGCAGAACCACCTGGAGCGGTCTTAGTGGTACCGAGGCTGCTAAGAAAGCAGCAAGGCTGCGCTTGATGGCTAGGATGCGCTGATACATGGCACCTGCCGATGCTCGGATGTCGGTACCAGCGGAGCAGGCAACGACACCAGAACATGGCACCAAGAGTTCTCCGGATGTGGAAGCTTCAGGAACATCCTGGAGCCCTGTTGATGCTTTGGAGGCCGGGGCCTCCCGCCGGGGCTGTTTTGCCAGTATGTTTTCCTCGAGGGCAACGCTATTAGCATCTCAATGCTTCGAAGGAAATCTACCCTTTGAGGACCAGCCGGTCTTAGAGGACCTGGGTTTCGTTACCTGAAGAAGGAGAGTTGGAAAGGTGGGAAGGCAGCGACACAGGCGCAGTGGGATACTCCCAAAAGCTTTTCTATTGGATGCTGGGGAGCGTTCCCACGCGGGCTCCGTCAGTACCGATGATACCCATATGTGAAGACTACATTCCTGCTTGTTCCTGGAGATTAATTGGTGGAAGCAGCAGTAGTAGCAAATGAACCTGACAGTTCCTGATCCCAGCCCTGGTTCTGACTGAACTGCAAGCCCAAAGGAGCGGAAGGAAACCACTGGGTCCAAAGCAAGAACACCACTGATTATATGGTGTCCATGTACTTAACAAGTGAGGCAGAAGGTGAAAGGGGCAACAGAATCCATAGGGGTTTGCATCCTGCAAAAAGCTATAGGAAGTCATGTATCAAACATAAGTAGCACCAAAGCCGGCACATATAGGCGTGCTGCTAACATCACTTGCAGATCCTGAACATAGTGACAACAGTTTTTTGGTTCAGTAACAATACTCATATCTAGGACTGTGACTGTGATCCTCAGGACTTAGTTGTGGAAGAAAGAGTCAAAGATATGGTGCTGAGAAAAGTATGAAATGAGGGTATCGTAACTGACATTATTAACTTCTCTTTTGTCCTGGTTCAGTCCATTTGTGCGCCCAGTCTGTGTCTGTGTCGAGCCTTATCTTTCCATAATGCCCACTAGTGCAGTTACAAATGTACAACTAGCCCTCTGGAAACTTAACTTTGTTGCCTGGACTAAAGGAAGGATTTTCTGACCCTACTGGCTACAAAACTGCACTACACTTTTCTGAGTGCTACATACAGCAGTATGTGTATAACACAGATTTTCGGAAAGTCCCACATCAGAAACGTCTGAAGAATTTAAAATGTCATGGCACAGAAGACAATCTCCTGTTATGGACTGGAAACTGGATAAGAGATTAACCTTTCATCCCTACTCTTTATATTCTATTTTCTCAATGGAGGAAGGTGAACAGTGGAGTATCCAAGGGATCTCTGCTGGGCCCATTGCTTTCAACATAAACCGCTTTTGATAGTCTGGAAAAACGCGGTATAAAAATGATAAATAAATAATAAATAAAATAAATATTTATAAATGATGTGAAATTGGGAACCAGCGAGGTGATTACATTTGCAGCTGTCAAATTATTCAGAGTTGTTACATTACATGCGGATTTTGAGGAAGTGCAAGAGAACCTGGTCAGACTGGGCATCCAAACAGCAGGTGAAATTTAATGTGGACAAGTGCAAAGTGATGCATCTAGGGAAGAACAACCCAAACTACACATATACATTAGGAGTCAACACACAAGAAAAGGATCTGGTTGTGATTATAAACAAAATATTGAAATCTTTTGCTCAGCAGGTGATGGTGGCGGAGAAAGCAAACAGAATATTAGGAATAATTAGGAAAGGAAGAGAATAAAACAAAGGATATCATAATGTCTCTGTATTGCGACCACACTTTGAGTACTGTGTGCAATTCTGCTCTCCGCATCTATGAGGAAAGGCCAAAGAGTTTACTACTACAATTTATCATTTATATAGCGCTACGAGGCGTATGCAATGCTGTACAGGCACATGTAAAAGTCGGTCCCTGTCTATAAGAGCCTACAATCTAATAAAGACAGACAACACAACAGTTAACGACAAGGATATGTCCAGGGAATGGCAAAGAGGCAGAAAGGAAACTAAGCAGAACAGGATCCAAAAGCAGCCTCAAAGAGGTGAGCCTTCAGCGTGGATTTAAAAAGGGGGAGAAATGAAGCCTGATGTACAGACTTTGGTAGTTTGTTCCAGGCATAAGGAGCAGCAAGGTGAAAGGAACAAAGTCTGGAGTTGGCAGTGGAAGAAAAGGGCACAGACAGAAGTAATCTACCAGAAGAGCGGTGGAGGGATAGACAAGAGAGGAAAGGTAGTGGAGCAGCAGAATGAGGGCACTTATAGGTCAGTAGGAGAAGTTCGCACTGGATACGGAAATGGATAGGGAGCCAATGAAGGGACTTGAGAAGAGGGGTTATATACAGTAAGCATATTGAGGTCGGTGGAAGATTAGCCACACGACTGAGTTTTGAAAAGACTGAAGGAGACAGAGATGATTCAGAGGGAGGCCAGGAAGGAGGAGGTTACAATAGTCTAGATGGGAGGTGACTGAGGAGTGGATAAGCGTCTTAGCAGTGTGTTCAATAAGGAAGGGGCAAATTTTGATGATGTTATAGAGAAAGAAATGATAGGTTTTAGCTATCAGTTGGATGTGTGTAGAGAAGGAGAAGGAGAGGGAGAGGGAGGAGTCAAAGATGACCCCAAGTTAGCGATTCGAGAAGACGGAGTAGTGGAGTGTTATTGACAGAGACAGAGAAAGGAGGAATGGGGGAGGCGGTTTAGGGGGAAAAATAAGAAGCTCAGTTTTGGCCATGTTCAATTTGAAATGACAGTTAAGACATTGAGGCAGCAATGTCAGATAGGCAGGCAGAGTTCCGGGCCTGGACTGTCGGAGAGATATCAGGTGTAGGGAAGTAGATCTGCAAGTCATCAGTTTAGGGCTCTTCAGCCTGGAGAAGAGATGACCGAGGGGAGATAGGATAGAAGTCTATAATATCTAGAGTGGAATGGGTAGACGCAAATTGATTGTTTATTCTTTTGAAAAAATATAATGACTAGGGGACATGCCATGAAAATACAAAGTAGTATATATAAAACAGGAGAAAATACATTTCCTCTCAGTGTATAATTAATCTTTGGAACTCATTGCTGGCTGATGTGGTAAAGTAGGCAGTGTAACTGGGTTTATAAAAGGTTTGGACAAATTTCTGGAGGAAAGGTCCATTATTAAGGTAGACAAAGAGGAAACCACTGCCTATCCCAATGGATAAGTAGCATGGAACACGCTACTTTTGGGATATGTTAGGTACTTGCGACCTGGATTGGCCACTCTTGGAAACAGGACACTGGGCTTGATGGCCCCTTTGGTCTGACCCAGTTGGCAGTTCCTATGTTTTTATGTGTGTGTTTAGCATCATCTGCCTCTGGTTGTAGGACTAGCTTTTGGAGGGTGAGATTTAGAATCCACAAGAGGCAGAAGAAGGGGGGAAAACACTAAGTGCATGCCTTCTTCTACCACGGTCTAATATATTTCTTTTGGCATGGAGACAGACAGAGCATGCTAATACCTGTTAGTGAGTGCTACATGTTAGTCAAAGGGTCATAAGTGCATTAGCTCAAAGACATCAGAGCGTTCGATAGTAGGTGTAATGCTGTATTGAACAGCTATTCTGTTGGGTAACAAGGGAGCTATGTTGAAGTATATTTTCTAACTTGTCTTCCCTGTGTTTTCTGTTTCAGATCATAGTGCTGAATGCTAAAGTTGGCTTTGCTGTGAATCACACAAGGTGTCTTTCTCCCTGTCTTTATCCTTTTTGTCTTAGGTTGGCCTAAATAGTATAGATCTGAGCTGAATGTTGGCCCCACTGCCTCCACCTGCCTCATTCTCCTCAGATCCCAACTCATCCAAGGAGTCCAGGGATGATCCCCTATTTTCTCCTGCCTGACAGCCGCTGCTACTGATAAAATGGCACTGTCTTTCTGGGGCTGGGGCTAGCCTTCAGCTTTTGGTTGTCTTAAGGGCTGGGGCTTCACTTGGGGGGGGGATATGATATTACAGCACCTCTCTCCCCCCCCCCCCCAGTAACAGCAGCATGGGCAGAAGACTCCCTGCAGCTTCACGGGAATGTTGCTGGTCAGAGGGAAGAGACACAAAACGGGTGCACTGATTTTCTCTGATGTTGAAAAAAGTAAAACGAGAAAGGTTTCTATGTCCATGTTCTCATAGGTATGGGTCTACTCGTGCCTTTCTATGCTAAATCTCAATGTTTAGCACCTGATAATAAAAAAGGCTGTTAATGTCAAGATGGTGCTTAGCTGCTGAGATGCTATTCCTGAGGAGAAGACCTCTCTCTCTCTCTCTCTCTAAAGCATATCCCTCCACGGATCCCATTGTACTCTCCACTGATCGACTGGATCATTTCATTTCTGTTAGGTTTTCTGAAAACCTCTTTAATTTGGGAACACAGATTTCACAGTGGCACGGTATAACTGGGGAGAACGATACAAACATCTGAAGCAGCTGCTCATACTTCAAGGCTGGGGCATGAACTAAGGCTTAGAGGGGTTTTTGAGTCTGTTTTTTTTTTTTTACAGAAATAAGTAAAGGAATTCAACTTTTAAAACCCACTCAGCACACAGATCAAAATGTTATACAAGCAGTTAGAGTGAGTCAGACACCAAAACCCCGAGTTCTGTTTCTATAAAGAACGCCCCCACCCCATGCTCTGTAGCCCACGGATCCATACGAATGCATCATACAAAACTGCTTGCGATACGACGGCACCCACTTTTCCCACACATCCTGCATTTTCTCAAGCATGTTTTACAATAAAGAGAAACACAGAAACGTTAATCATTGCAGCCGAGGCTCTGAAAGCCCTGAATATATTACATTTAAAAGGCCATTTGAATTAGAAACAGGTTGTGGTGTAATTACTGCAAAAATTGGCAGAATGTTAAAACTACATGTGGGGCTTTCTGTAGAGATAATCCTTCCAGCTAAAGCATATCTTCATTTAATTGCTAAGGGGCCTTGGTCGTTTGCCATAACACTACTGTAATCAGCGTAAGCTGTTGACAAACTATACTGCCTACCAGTGAAAGAGAGGATTATCACGCTCTTTCCATCTATAATTTATAGCCCATTATAAAAAGAGAGTTTTATCTGTTTATATTGTGGGGTCATTATTATGTAGCACTTATGGTTTAGCAGTAGATTTGCAACTTCATATACCTTCGCCC
Source organism: Ichthyophis bannanicus (assembly GCA_033557465.1). Taxonomy (NCBI): domain Eukaryota; kingdom Metazoa; phylum Chordata; class Amphibia; order Gymnophiona; family Ichthyophiidae; genus Ichthyophis; species Ichthyophis bannanicus. The sequence goes on along the minus strand of CM066032.1, from coordinate 1,157,337,843 downwards.
AGTGCTTCTATAGTTTAAGGGCTGAGGGATGCAGAGTTATTAACTTGCCAAATCCTTACACTTACTTTTTTTTTTTTGCACAATTCTAACAAGGCTGCAAACCGCCTTGAGCACTGTTTGAAAAGGCAGACAAACATAGTCCCACTTCTTATGACTGCAAAGATGACAGCTTCAACCTCTTGTTCTGTGTTCAACATCGCCCAGCAGCTTTAGTGAACAGCAGTACCGATACTGCTGGGTATTTGGCTAAGCCTCTGTGGGAGCAGTACTGCTAACATACCAGTAGAGGGAGCCCAGAACCACTTCCTGAACTCTGTGACTGCTCAATCAAGTCCTTTAGGGATTCCCCAGGAGGAATGTAAGTTTCATCTTGCTCCAGCCCGATGCTGTAACGAGGTCTGGCTTCCTGCTTTTTATACCTAAAGTTTTACAGAAAAGCACAAAGTGGGTCACTATGCATGCAGGGCTTCAGACACAGATGGTTTTCAATGAAACACTATTCACGCTGGGCTGCTTCACTGCCATGCTCCGTCAACCTTTTATTGTGCCTTCTAACCATACTAATGCACCTAGGACACCTGAATGTGCTTTGTAAGAGTCACACTGCACTGCTGTCAGTTTCCAAGTTACCCCTTTCCTGGAGGGAGACTTTATGGGCAGTGCTAGCTTTAAACGTATATCCCCAATACACTGTGACACTTGCAGACCCTGGTGCATCCCACTGAAATCAGCACTGCAGATCCGGTAAAGCATCTTGCATGACAGAGTTGTGAGAAGTCTAGAACCGGCTTAAAATCTCCCCCCTGGAACTGGGTAACTCGGCAGCTCTGTGTCACTCTGACATGTAACACGTTTTTCAATACAATCTTCAGTTTAAAAAATTAGTGTTCCAACAGTGTCAGGATCAAGAGAGATCAAGGATTTGTCAATAATTATAATAATGTGGTTCAGTTAATTGAAGGTAAATCTGTTTGGACAGGTCTATTGAACGGAAAGATACTGCAAAATTGAATATCCTTGCCAATGTTCAGGGCTACCCAGAAAACAAAAACAAAAGAATAAAAAATGTGGAGAACGTGTGAAAACAGTTCCAAAATTACATTAGCAAAAGAGCAGGGGCTGAACTTTCATAGCACTGCTTGGCACCTTTAAAAAAAAAAAAAACGGGCAACCTGATAATTAACATTTCGTAATGCCATCCTATTCAATTTGTTTGAGAGAACAAAAACATTTGGCTAACTAAGAACAGAACTATAATTAATATGAAAAAATTAGATGCATGCACCCTAAAGGATGAAGAGGGACATCAGGAACAGCAGCTCTTATACTCTAGATGGCGCTATTGCACATTTTCATAATTGTTCTTACATCTAAATGAAAACGGAAAATAAGATGATACCTTTTTATTGGACTAACTTTCGAAGGTTAAAAACCTTTTCAGGTCAGAACAGTATGAACAGATAATACCATAATATATAAGTGAATCACAAAAGCATTCCACTGACAGTGTCAGGGGGCGTGGGAGAGATGGGTGATCAAAGGGTTACCAGGCTGTAAATATTTATGGTATAGAATGTGATAGAAGGCCCATCTCTTTATTAAGTCCTGTCTGGTCCAAATGAAAAATGTCTTATTTTCATTTCAAATGTTTTACGTTCCTGAACTGATTTAAGCCTTCCGCTTCCGACTCTCACCATAAAATGATTGATGCTATATTCTGGTCCTGTGAAGTGCTCTCCAACAGTTCAGGTGACAGAAGTGGTCATGTGATCTTATGTCTGTGTGAATTGATTCTGGTCTTTAACATTTGGCCTGTCTCTCCAATGAAGCCTCCCTTTTCACATGCTTTGCAATGAATATCTGCGTTACAGGAAAAGCGTGTATAGGATCCCCGTATGGTGAATGTGTGTTGGCATAATTTGCAGCTTAGTATATTACAGGGATTTATGTCATTCTCTTCTTTCTGGGCTTCTATTGGGATCCTGCTTCTCACTAAAGTTTTGCCTCAGTGGTTGTCTGGAGGACAACACTGATGGAGCAAGGAGTATCTCTCAGTAATTCATCTTCCTGGAGTAGCGGTTGTTAAGTCTTATGATTTTTCTGAAATTTTCCAGCTCTGTATTGTATGACACTATCACTCTTTTTGAGGTTTTCTTTCTCTGTAGTGTAGTGGAGATGATTTCGGGACTGTAGTCTTTTTGTTCAAAGGATTCAGCCAGGATTTGGAGGTGTTTATTCCTGTCTTTTGGATCAGAGCACAAGAAGTGATATTGTGTTTCTTGGCTATAATACAGTATAATGGCCTTTTTTGCACGTGAAGGGTGAAAGCTGGACCTGTGACAGCGGCTGCATCTGTCAGTTGGTTTCTTGTATATAGATGTTTGTACATAGCCATTGTTGATAGAAACTGTGGTGTCCAGGAAGTTAACTTTTTCTGTCGATTTTGAATCTGAGCGAGGGATAGAATATATTAAAAGAACTGTGAAATTGTTTGAGATACTCTTTGCCCTCAGTCCAAACCATACAACGTCATCAATATACTGGTAATATTTAAAGGGTTTAGTCTGATATTTGTTGAAAAATGTCTCTTCCAGTTCTGCTGTGAAAAGGTTGGCATATTGCAGGGTCATCCTAGTGCCCATAGCCATGTCTGTGATCTGTAGATAGATGTCCTTATTGAAGCGGAGGTAGTTGCGGGTTAATTTTAGAATCGTTTCTGGTGTATATTGGTGGTCCAGGGTAGATTCCTTTAGAAGTCTGTCTCATGCATTTATTCCGTGTGGCATGTTCCACACCCATTCTGACCAGTGCCAGGCGGTACTAGCTTTAGCGGGTTTTTTTGGCTTGTTCAGAAAGTCTGTGGTGTTTTGTATGAAGCTGCTTGTTTCTATGTACTGGGGGTTTGAGAATCCCCTCTATAAACACAGATATTTCCTCTGTGAGTGTGCCAATACCAGATATGATTGGTCTGCTAGTATTTCCAAGTTTGTGGATTTTGGGTAGCATATAGAAAGAGCCCACAGAAGGATGGGTTGACATGAGATTTTTCAGGTGTGACTGCGCTTGTTTTGAAAATGTCTTTATAAGATTTTTTTTAGTTATTCTATGTATTCCTGTGTGACTTCCTCACTTAGTTTCTTGTAGTTTGTACTATTTGGCAGCTGTTTCTGCCCTTGTTCTATGTACTTTTGTGTATTCATGATTACGACAGTGCCTTCTTTATCTGCAAGCTTGATTATAATGTTACAGTTATTTTGTAAGTTTCTTTTGTACAGAAATTTCTTTTGTTTGCTGGAGAGTTGTGATTTCACTCTGTATCTCAAACTCTCTGTGTAGCTGTCTATTTTATTGTTTTGTTGATCTCATGGGGTGAAATATATATTCTTTTGTTTAATACTGTAATCTGGTTTGTCAGAGTTATTGCCTCTTTTGTGGCAATGTCTTTTCACTCAGAGCTTTTTAAAAAAATTCTTCAAGATCTGAGTATAGTTGGAATTTCATCAAGTTAACTTGAAGGACATGATGTTGTGATACTTAGAGAGGTTTCTTATCGCCTTTTGATTTGCACTTTTGTCATTGTGGTCAGTGGGAATTTGTCTGCTGTCAGTTCTGTTCATCTGTTGTACTGGAATCTTTGTTCTTCAAATTCCTCAGATACAGCAAAATTGTGTTCAGATTATTTTGTTTCTGTTCCATTAGATGCTGATTAACTGATCAAAGACAAGATATTGTTTTCTCTGTGGCTGTTTCTTTCCAAAGTAAAATGGGTTTTTTTTTGTTTTTTTGTTTTTAATGTGGAAGCGTTGCTGTTTTTTCTTCAGCTGGTTCACAAGGTGGGGATTTTACACCTGCATGCCCTCTATGATTTCTTTGTGTTCTAATCTTTTCGCCAGAGGTTTTTGATCTTAAGTCCTTTAGAGACGATGATGTTCTTTTTGCCGTATATTAGAAAGCAGAGGTGGCTGTTTAGCTTTGCTTCCTTTTCACCGAGTTTGCTCATCTGTTTTCTAAAGCCTTTACTCACCTGTAACAGGTGTTCTCCAGGGACAGCATGAATCAGTCCTCACATATGGGTGACGTTGGCGTGGATGGACCCCGCATGGAAGCATCTTCCCAGCTTTCAAAGAAAGCCTTTGGGAGATGCACCATGCATGTGTGGTCCACTTTCCTACCAAGGGTGCCATCTTGATTCAGTCAAATGACATAACTAAGACAGCCAAGAAAAAAATAAAATACGGTAAGGAAGCAACTCCATGGAGAGGAAGGAGGATTGTGAGGAATGATTCCTGCTGTTCCTGGAGGACACCTGTTAAAGGTGAGTAACTACGCTTTCTCCAGGAACAAGCAGGAAGTCACATATGGGACTCCCCAGCTATAGGCTACCAAGAACCTGTAAACATGCCACGGTGACCTGCAAAGGGTGAGCCGTTATCAGCAGCAGTTGAGTCCCTACTGAGAGATTCTCACAAGAACCAAGTGTCCGGCAGAGAACCAGCACTCTGGTAGCCTGAACACAGAAGGGTCAGAGGGCAGGACCTGCCTACACCCGAAAGAGATTACGGAGTATGGCCTGGCTGAAGGCACTGTCCCATCAGGACTCCCTCGCCAGGCAGCAGTGAGCTGTGAAGGTATGGACTGAAGACCAGGTGGCAGCCTGGTAGATTTCTGTCCGGGGATGGATTGCAGATTTGCCAAGGAGGTAGCCATGGCCCTGATGCAGTGCGCCATGACCCTCTGGTCCAGTGAGATCCCTGCTTGTTCATAGGCAAGGGTAATGCAGTCCACCACCCAAGTGGACAGAGTTGGCTTAGTCACTGGGAGCCCCAGACAGCTGGGGTCGTAGGATATGAAAAGCTGTGGTGCTTTGTGTTGACCCTGAGTCCGTTGCAGGTAAAAGGACAGGGCTCTCTTACAATCCAGATTGTGGAGAACAGTCTCCGCCCTACCGGCATGAGGCCTCAGAAAAACGTTGAGAAGTTCCAACTCCTGGTTGAAGTGGAATGAGGACACCACCTTCGGCAGAAACTTGGGGTGTATATGGAGCACCATTCTGTTCCTGTAGAACCTGTAGGGGGGCTCTGCCATCAGAGCCTGGAGCTCGCTGACTCTTCGAACTGATGTGAGTGCTACAAGGAAGACGACCTTCCAGGAGAGATACAGAAGGTGGCAGGTAGCCAGAGGCTAAAATGGAGGCTTAGTGAGCTGCAAGAGCACCACATTGAGATCCCACTCTGCTGCTGAGGGGCGGACGGGGGGGTTTGGATAACATAAGGCCCTGCAGGATTCAGGACACAAGAGGCCGAGCTGAGAGGGGATCTCCCTTAATGGAATGGTGATGCGCTGCGATGGTGTGCAAGTGTACTCTCACTAAATTAGACTTCAGTCCCACCTGCGATAGGTGAAGCAGATATTGAAGTACCACTTGACTGAGCATGAAAATGGGTTCACCAACCTTTCGGCACCATACTGAGAATAGGCACCACTTGAAAGCATATGCCCTTCTGGTGGATACCTTACGACAGGCCAGGAGAATCTCTTCCATGTCTCGTTGGAGATTGAAGGGGGCTAATGCTACCCTTTCAGCAACCAAGCCATGAGCAAGAGGGACTCCAGATTGGGGTGTAAGAGAGAGCTCGGCCCAGGGGAATTGTTGCTGCTGCTGCCACCGATAGGGAGAGTTGCAGTGGGAATCAGGGCTGCCTGGGCCACCGAGGGGCTATCAGCATTAGCGATGCTCTGTCACGCTGGACCTTGTCAGTGGGAAGGTGTACATGAAACCTTCTGTCCAAGGATGAGGAACGCATGTGCTGCCATCTGGGATAGGTGCCACTGGCGCAAGCAGAATTGGGGCAACTGCCTGTTGTCCTGGCTGGTGAACAGGTCCATCGAGGGGATGCCTCAGAGACTAAACAGCCGTGAGATTACCAATGGATCCAGGCGCCACTTGTGCGACTGGAGGACCCTGCTCAGTTTGCCCACCAGGGCATTGTCATAGCCTGGGAGGTAGACCGCCCTTAGGAGCATCATACTGTGTGCAGCATAGAAGGAGAGGACTACTGCCTCATCGCAGAGGGGGTACGACCCTGTACCCCCCTGTTTGATTCCGGATCAGCACCGAGTGGTATTGGAGTTGGTGGCGGAAGGCTCGGAGGGCCAGGTATATTGCCCGGAGCTCTAGCAGATTGATTTGCATCTGGGATTCCTTCAGGGATCAGCAGCCTTGCATCTGGAAGCTCCCTCAATGCACTCCCCAGCCTATTAGAGAAGTGTCCGTGGTGAGGACCTTCTGGGGGTTGGGTGCCTGGAAGGGCATCCCCGCCTGAAGGTGACATGGGATCTGCCACCATCCGAGGGAATCTGCCAACTGACAGGTCACTTTCACTCTGTCCCTGAGCTTACCTGTGGCTTGCGTCCACTGGGGGCGGAGGGAGCGCTGGGCTGCCCTCATGTGTAGGTGGGCAAACGGAGTGAAGTGGACCATGGAGGTCATGTGTTCCAACAGCCGGAGTAGGAGCCGTGCAGGTAGTATCTGGCATCGGTGTACCTATGAGGTTAACTCCCTAAGGTGTTCTGACCTCTCCTGGGGGAGGAAGGCTATTGTCTGGTGGGTATCTAGTTGCGCCCCTATAGGCGCTAACCCAGAGTGAGATGGAACTTGGGGTAGTATATGACGAACCCCAGGTGCTTCAGGGGGTTGATGTTAAACCTGGTGGCACACTGTGCCTCTGCAGCTGTGTTCCCCTTTATGAGCCAGTCATCCAGATAAGGAAAGACGAAGGCCCCTTGGAGCCAGAGTGGGCTGTGACCACTGCGAGGCGCTTTGTGAAAACCCTTGGCAACTAGGACAGACTGAAGGTCAGCACCCTGTATTGGTCATGCTGTCCTCCCACCATGAACCGGATGCATTTTCTGTTGCTGGGATGAATTAGGATGTGAGTGTAGGCATCTTTTAGGTCTAAGCAATCTCCCTGCTGGAGGAATGGCAGTAGTGTCTCAAGGAAAAGCATCTTGAACTTCTCCCTGACCAGAAACCTGTTGAGCTCTCACAGGTCCAGGATGGACCCGAGGTCCCCTGTCCTCTTGGGGACGAGGAAATACCTGGAATAGAAGCCTGTGCCCCAGAGGTGTTTCGGCACGGGCTTGACTGCTTTTTTTTTTTTTATTTAAATTTTTTTTATTCATAAAACCAAATACAGGCACACCAACGTTAACACAATACTCACATCTTTTACATAGTCAAAATTCCAGCCCGATCAAACGAAAGACACACACAAGAACAGTTTTATCCCCAATAGTCCCCTGTTACCCCCACCCCCCCTCCCCGACCCCTCACCACTAGAAAATTACAGCTCGGTACGTGCTTCCCATTGCAAATATTTCCCCCATATACTGAAAAAATTTTGTGGTCTCTTATGTTTCAACGCTGTGAGTTTACACATCAAATAAATATGTCCTAACAAAGCCCAATACTCCCCTAAATCAGGTATCGTGCTTTGTTTCCACTGCCTTGCGATCAAAATTCGCAAAGCAGTACAGCCTATATTCAAAAAGCTACCCTCACCCTTAGTTAAACCTTCCAGCTGCACCCCCAGCATAGCCACTGCGGGGTGGGGTATGATCAATTTCCCCAGAATGTCCCCCAGCAATCCAAACACCACTTCCCACAATTTGTGGAGCTCTTTACACGCCCACCAGATACGTAGGTAGGTCCCCTGCCTTCCCCAGCCAAAGCTGCTGCCACTTATTCCATAAATCCGAAGTCCTGCGGATATAGGGATTGAGAATTGGGTTCCCTCTCCGTTGCTCCCTCGGAAGCCACATCCATTCACTCAGTTTCCCTATTCCCAGCTCCTCCTCCTCCATTAGAACCCACTCCTTCACATCATCTCCCCACCACCCCGCTAAAGCACTCAGCTGTGCCGCTTCTAGATATCTTCCAAGGTCTGGGATAGCCAGCCCCCCCATCTCCCTCATCAAGACCCTCCACGCCACCTGGCCATTCTTACCCCTCCCTATAAATTTCATAATTGTTCTCTGCCAACTCATCACATATTTTTTCGCTACCCAAATGGGCAAGGCTCGAAAAATATAAACCCATTGGGGTAACGCCACCATCTTTACCGCCGCAACCCTCCCCAACCAAGACAACCCCTTACCCTGCCACTCTTCCAATTCCCTTCTGACCTTCTTGTCCATGCGGACACAATTTGCCCCAAACAAATCAGCTTCCTTAGAGGTTAAGTATATTCCCAGATATTTGATATTATTTCCCGCCCACTTAAAAGGGAATCTCTCTTTGATCTGAGCTTGAACCTCCCGATCCACTGATATATTAAGAATCTCGGACTTGGTGGCATTAATTTTAAAACCTAAACAGTCCCCGAATTCCTTTAAGAGTTTATCCACCGCCCCCAGGGATTCAATCGGTCTCGTCAGCATAAATAACAGGTCATCTGCAAATAAAGAAATTTTACTTTCCAAACTTCTCCCTTTAACCCCAGATATCTCCGTGCATTCCCTAATATATTGTGCCAATGGCTCCATCGACAGCACAAACAGAATAGTGGAAAGGGGACATCCCTGCCTTGTTCCTCTAAACAATTCAAAGGCTTGGGTGTACTCACCATTAATGCAAATTTTAGCCAAGGGATGCTCGTAGAGTGCTTTTACCCACTCCAAATAATTACCTACTATGCCCATCCTCTCCAATACCTTAAATGGGTAGGGCCAATGCACTCTATCGAATGCTTTTTCAGCATCGATTGTCAGTAAAAGCATCTGGTCCTTCCCCTTCCTACCCTGCCAAACCGCATTTAATACCCGTCTTATATTGTCGGCTGCTTGGCGGCCAGGTATAAACCCTGCCTGGTTCTCATGTACCAACCGAGGTAGAAAGACTCAAATTCTATTAGCCAAGATTTTAGTAAAAATCTTAAAGTCAGCCCCCAGGAGGGAGGTAGGCCGGTATGAGCCACCTAAGTTCGGATCCTTACCCTCTTTTGGCAAAATAGTTATTCCTGCAGTCCGCATTAGGGTTGCCAACTTTTTCACCGAGAAAAACCCGACACCTGTGGCTCGCCATGCTCCACCCATTCTCCTCCCCCAGTCCCGCCCCTGCCCCGCCCCCAGCCCCACCCACAAAAATTACCGAGGATTCACTCACACCCCCCCCTCAGTGCTGGTTCACTCACCCCCCCCTCCCCTCAGTGCTGGTTCACTCACTCGCCCCCTCCCCTGCTGGTTCACTCACACCACCCCTCCCCTCCCCTCCCCTCCCTGCTGGTTCACTTACTCACCCCCTGCCGTGCTGGTTCCCTCACACCACCCCTCCCCTCCCCTCCCGGCTGGTTCACTTCCCCACCCCCGTGTCACTCACTCACCCCCCCCCCCTTGCTGGTTCACTCACACCATCACCCCCCCTCCCCTGCTGGTTCACTCACACCAACCCCGCTCCCCTGCGGGTTCACACCAACCCCCCTCCCATGCTGATTCACTCACACCTCCCCCTCCACTGCTGGTTCACTCACCCACCCCCCTGTCACTCACTCACCCCCTCCTGCTGGGTCACTCACACCCACCGCCCCCCTCCCTCCCTCTCTCCCTCCTGCTGGTTTAATCATACCATCACCCTCCCCCCTTGCTGGTTCACTCACACCCCTGCCCTGCCCTGCCCTGCCCAAGCCGCTGCTTCTGCTTTGTACAGAGCAGCGGCTGCAATACACTTACTTTGAAAAGTAAAGAAACTGTGTGAGAAGCCCTCCGGTCATCGCAGAGCCCGAGGAAGTGATGTCATGGGGGCGGGCTCCTCACGGGCTGTCTTTCCTTTTCAAATTAACTTTAGCTGCAATAAAGTTAATTTGAAAGGAAAGACAGCCTGTGAGGAACCCGCCCCCATGACATCACTTCCTCGGGCTCTGCCATGACCGGAGGGCTCCTCATACAGTTTCTTTACTTTTCAAAGTAAGTGTAGTGCAGCCGCTGCTCTGTACAAAGCAGAAGCAGCGGCTGCACTATTATGGGGAATCGCGTTCGCATTCGCGCCGCGGACTTCGGGAGGAAAGCCGTTTTTTTTGCTCTGACCGCTCCCGATCTTGCGGCCAGAGCAAAAAACCGGCTTTTCAACGGTCGGTTTGACATCTGTGCCGGCAGCCGGCCTGGCCATGGAAAAACCGGCCAGGCCGGCTGAAAACCGGCCGGTTGGCAACCCTAGTCCGCATTGATTCAGGTATTTTCCCACCCTCAGTAAATGAATTATATAACCGCGAGAGAGGCTCACACAGCACATTCACAAACGTCTTGTAAAATTTATTAGAGAAACCATCCAAGCCAGGGGCCTTAGAACCCGGAAGGGACCTAATAACCTCCACCACTTCAGTCGCTTCAATGGGCCTCGAGAGCAGCTCAGCTTCCTCTTTCGCCAAACTTGGCAAGTTTACCTTTAAGAACCTATCCAACCCCCCCTGTGAACTAGGCCGTTCCTCCATATACAACTGTTTATAAAATTCTACAAATCTATCCTGGATTTGTTTCCTCTCCCACACCTCCCGTCCTTTAGCATCCCGAATTTTAGTTATAAAGTTCCTAGTCTGCAACTGCTTCAGTTTACGGGCTAGCATTCGGGTGGGCTTGTTACCCAGCTCAAAAAACTGCTGTTTCAGTTTCTCCTGTGCAAATTTAATCTCAACCAATTCCAATTCACCTAATTCACGTTTCCAATGTTGCAACTCCTGCCCCTGCTTATCCGTCAATTTACCTAATTTTTGAAGACGCTCCAGAGAGCGAATCTGCAAGCGAAGATTATCTTTTTCCTGTTCTCTATTCTTCTTCAGATAGAAGCCAATGGAAATCAGATTGCCTCTCACCACCACTTTCAAGCATTCCCATACAGTCTCAATTTTACACTCACCCGTATCATTGATCGCCAGATAGTCTTTTATCCCTGTCTCCACTCTCTGCACTACCTCCGGGGAATCCAACAAGGACTCATTAAGCATCCATCCACTCCCCTTCCTTTCCTTCCCCTCTATACACATTTCAATCCAAACGGGTGCATGATCAGACAAAATTCTCTCCCCGATCTCACACCTCACCACCCTTGGCAACATAGGCCGAGTTATCCATAGCATATCTAATCTGAAAAATGAGTGATGGACCGGAGAGTAGAAAGTGTAATCTCGCTCCCGCTCCTTCAATTCCCTCCACGTGTCAACCACCCCGAGATTCTTACCCATGGATTTTAATATCCTTATATGTTTGGCACTCCCTTCCACATGTCCCGTTGAGTTATCAAGGTGGGGGTTCACTATAAGGTTAAAATCACCTCCCACTATCACCTGCCCTTCGGCAAATTGATCTAAAGAAGCATTCAGTTCCTGAAAGAAGAGCCCCTGGGCCACATTGGGACCATACAGATTCACCAAGGTAAATACTTGCTCCTGCATTTTAATCTTAAGAAATATGTACCGTCCCCCTCTATCCAGTTTAACCGCACACACAGAATATGGAGAAGATTCCCTTATCAAAATTCCCACACCCCCCTTCTTCAACTCAATTTTGTTGGAAGCAAACCACTGCCCCCGATACTTCTTATGAGCCATTCTCCACTCTTCACTCTTTTTTAAATGCGTTTCCTGCAAGAAGATTATGTCCCCCTGCAACCTCTCAATTTCTTTAAACACTTTTTGCCGTTTTACCGGCGAGTTCAGACCACGCACATTCATTGTTATCACTCTAATCTTATCCATTTATCCTATACCCGCTATCATAAGCACACATCTAATTACTGGCAAGAGGTCCCCCCCCCACTCCCCCCAATATCTCTTCCCCCATCCCCCCACCCCCCCTCCCCCACCCCCATCTCTGCCCTTGACCGAAAACTCGATCTATACGCGGCATGACCCACCAGCACGCCTTACTATTATAACATCAGAAACTTACAGCACACAACAAAGTTATCTACTGTCGCACCGCCGCCCTAGTGGTCAAAGGTGGTTAAGGCAGGTCGTGTGGACATGAGTTATTTTTTTGGTTTGAGTTTGGTCCTTGTATGCGGGGTCTGAGTATCTGTTCCCAGTGGCCTTCCGTGTACCAAAGCCTCAAGTAAACACAAAGTCCGAGAGTAGGAAAAGAAAGGCTTTTTATTTCCCTTAAAGCACAATGATTCAGGTAGTGGAATCTACGTCAACATAAAGAAACCTTACTTCAGGTAGAAAAGAAACATAACCAGTTATTACTTTATCCACTGTTATCTTCACAGGAATTTATACAATAAAACACACAGTCTTTGCTTGCTGAGCCCTGCTTTATACACTAGGCAGGGATTCTAGGCTTCCTGCCTGACAGTAGCTACAATCCATGGCCACTTCAGAAGGGTCCTCAGTAAATTCCACCTGCATGGGCTGTGGGTCTGAGAGCTGTGACTCTGTATCGGTGTAGTCTGGTGGAATACGCTGAGGCTTTTCATATACAGCGTGTACCAGCCTCCAATGTTCCGGGCCTAGGATTGGGCCTCGGTCATACGAATGCTTGCTAGGAGAATACCTTCCTTTGTCTTGGTGCCTTATATTAAACAGTCTTTTATCTGGTAAAAGCTTGTGTCTTGTCTTACAAACAGCTTGATACGGCGAGCACACCCTTGTTCCTTGTGCTCCCTGTGTCACCAGGTTATAACGGTTAGAAGTATAAAAATGTGGATTACCTTGTTCTCCAGGCCTATCCCTGTGAGCTGAGGCTTGAGGCCTAGTCCTGCTGCAATTCAGCCTTACTCGAGTAGCAGGCCTCCCACTGTCCAGCTGGCCTTCGGGTGGAGTTATTCCTCTTTCACACCCATACCTCTTTCTCCTTGAATGAAGATGTTACCACCTATGGCAATGACTTCACCATCCCTCTGGTAACTTCCACAGGGTCCTGAGTCTGCTGGTACCGGTTCATCAGATAAACCTCTGACCTCTGCTTCTCTCCTGGTACCTTTCTTCCCAGTGTCTCTTTGCCAAGAACTCCTGGTGTCTTGCTGCACCGGACTCCCTGTGTCTCCTTGCCAGGAACTCCTTCCTCTCGGGTCTCTTCGCCAAGACTCCTTCTCTTTCTCTTCTCCTTCTTCCTCCTTTCCAACTTCCCAGCCTTTCTTAAAAGGAACTCCCCCTTTCCTGGATTGGCTGTTGGCCGGCATCACATCACAAGCTCTGGGGTGCGGTTCTCTAGGCCCTGGAAGGTCTCTCTTGCTCCCCCTATCTGGCTCCTCGTAATGTCGCATCTGGTGTTGGAATCTTTTTTCTGAATTTAAAACCTTTTTTTCTGTTTGCATAGGCTCTGCAGTACCACATATCCCCCCTCTTAAAATATGATGGGCTGGTGAAGCCCCCTTCACACAGCACGGAATACGTGACATGGCGTCGGCGTTGAAGTGTAGTTTGCCTGCTCGATGTTCCACTCGAAAATCATACAGCTGCAGAGCCATATACCATCTGGTTAACCGGTTATGTTCATTCTTCATAGTATGTAACCATTTTAACGGGGCGTGATCTGTTATGAGGACGAATTTTCTCCCCGTCAGATAAAATCGTAACGCCTCAATGGCCCATTTAATGGCGAGACATTCCCGCTCTATTGTAGCATATTTCTGTTCAGCCACTGAAAGTTTCCGGCTAAGGAACATAATGGGGTGTTCTGCCCCTTCTTGTATCTGGGACAGAAAAGCACCTAAGCCCATCTCGGAGGCATCTGTTTGCAACAGGAAGGGTTGCTGGAAGTCTACTCCACGTAATATGGGGGCTTGACATAGCCTTCCCTTTAGGCATTGGAAAGCTGTCTCCGCTTCAGGCGACCATATTAGCAGGTTCGGGGCATTTTTCCTTAGCATTTCAGTGAAGATACTGCTTTCCTCCGCAAAATGCGGTATAAAACGTCGGTAATAGCCGATGAGGCCCAGGAAGCTTCTTAATTGTTTTTTGTTCTGTGGGACCGGAAACTGTCGCACACTTTCCACCTTATCCCGCAGAGGCCGCACTGTTCCACGGCCCACGAGGTGACCCAAATATTTGACCTCTTTAGCAGCGAAAGTACATTTTTTGGGGTTCAACGTGAGGCCCGCTCTTCTCATGGCTTCTAATATGGTGCGCACGTGGCCGAGATGGTCCGTCCAGGTGGCGCTGTGGATCACCACATCGTCCATGTAAGCAGTCGCGAACGTTTGGTATGGCCTCAGGATGATATCCATCAAACGTTGACACGTGGCCGCTGCCCCATGCAGACCGAATGGCATTCTGCGGAATTGGAATAGCCCCAAGGGCGTGCTGAAGGCAGTTTTGGGTCTGGCATCCCGTGTCAAAGGGACCTGCCAGTACCCTTTCGTCATATCCAATGTTGTCAAGAATTTTGCTTGTCCAAGCCGGTCTAGCAACTCCTCAATACGAGGCATGGGGTAGGCATCAAACGTAGACACGGCATTTAGTTGGCGAAAGTCAATACAGAAACGCATCGAGCCATCTGGCTTAGGCACCAGAACGACCGGGCTGCACCACGGGCTATGCGATTCTTCAATAATATCCATTTGCAGCATTTCTTCTACTTGTTTAATAATTTCCTGCCTTTTTGCCTCCGGCAAACGATAGGGACGTTGTCGGATGATTTTGCCTGGGGGCGTGAGTATTTCGTGAGCCACCAATGATGTTTCTCCCGGTATCGGTGTTAATACGTCCTTATATTCTCCCAACAATTGGGCTAAGTCGTCCTGTTGGCTTAAGGAGAGTTCCTCCCCGATCTTCGGCACAGAGTCCTCCTTGTGATCTTCTACATGGGGACCCAGGTCTTCTTCGGGAAAATCACTTCCTATGGCCATGAGGCCTTCCAGCTCTGCCTTCCCTGTAGAGCCGAAACCGTCTGCTCCCCGGCTAGTGGGAGTTAGCATGGTGACTTCTTCCAAGCTGGGGAACCCGACTCGCTCGCAAATCAATTGCGCTATTCTGTCCCCAACTTGAACCTTGAAATCCTCTTTTGAAAAGTTACACAGAAGAACTTTTACTATTCCCCTATAGTCGGGATCAATTACCCCCGCTGCTACATTCAGGCTGTGTTTGGCGGCCAGCCCTGATCGTGGCGCTATCCTTCCATAACATCCTGGAGGGAGCTCCACCTGTATTCCAGTACTAATTAATTTCCGCCCCTGCTTCGGGATGACCTGGTCTTCAACACTATGGAGATCATAGCCCGCGGCTTGTGTTGATGCTCTTTGAGGGCTACGGGCCTTTTCCAAAGTCTTACAGAATTTCAGTATGAACTTTTTAGGTGACTCTTGTGCTTCCTTTACAGGGACTCTCTTTGGTTTTCCCCAGAGCGGACTAGGGACCATGGAGTTAATGGTGGCGGCTAGGCTGCTTCGCTGGGTGCCAAGGCGCTCAGTAGGCTCAGGGCTACCCATAGGCTCATGTCCACTACAGGTGGAATTTGGGACCTTCTGAGGAGATAAACCCTCTCTCAGACTTTTCCGAAATTGTGGCCAGTCGCGACCCAATACCAACTCTTGTGGAAGTTTTGGGACCACGGCCACCAACATTTCCTTTTTTATTCCCAATCCTTTAACCCAAAGTTTATACACGGGGTAGCTTGTAGCTGATCCATGAATGCACTTTATTTTAACCTGCCCTTCTGGACATTCAGGGACTGACCACCCCTGGCTTCTGATCACAAACCATAGCCGTTTGGAGATCATGGTTTGGTCAGCGCCTGAATCCAGCAGTGCTTTTGCGTTAACTCCATGTATTTTTACCTTTAATACAAAGCCCTCTCTCATTGTCTTTGGGACTTCTCCCACTAGGTGCAATGCGAGAATAGCATTCCTTTTTCATATGTCCTCTCTTACCACAGGAAAAACATCTTTTCACAGTTTCAATATCCTTAGGGTCATTACCTTTCCTAGTGCTATACGTGGGCCTGGAAGGACTACCTACCCTTTGAGCTTCCATCCCTATTATCAGTTTGGGAACCCCTATCTTTGGCTGGGTAACTCTCTCTGCTTCTAGATATCTCTCAGTAAGGGCTATTGCCTCGGTAGTGGTACAGCAATTTTGGAGGATTAAAAAATTCTGTACCCTGCTCGGCACTGCGTCTAAGAATTGCTCCAATATTACGGCGTCCATCAGAGTTTCTATATTTTTTTTCTCCGGCTGTAGCTATTTATACGCCAGGCTCTTTATTCTATGCCCCAGGGCTTTTGGTGTTTCGTCTGGGCTAAGGATAGTGGCCCTAAACATTTTTTTATATGCCAATGGGGTGAGGCCTAGGCGATCTCTGATTGCCATCACTACTTCTTCGTAATTATCCGCCAATGATGGAGGCATCGACCGGTAGGCGGCCAGAGCCTCCCCTGTCAAGGACGCGACTAGTCTGACAGCCCATTGCTCGGTTGGCCACCGAGCTGACTTCGCTATCCTACTAAAGGAATCTAAGAAATCATCGAGGTTATCATTGGGACTTAATTTCCCCACCGTTAGATCATTGCATGACCATTGTCCAAGCTCCGTACTGTGCAGTCCAGTTGCTTGCAACTTCTCGTCCTTCACCTTCGCCATCTCCTCCCGCTGCTGGGTTAGCCAATTGTCCATTGTCTGCAGGACGGGTAATTGCTGATCTTGCATGGCTCTCAAGGCTTGTGCTTGATTTTGCAACGCCAGTTCTGCCTGCTTATCAAACTGATGAGCCATCCATGCACACAACTCTTTGGGCTCCATGGCGAATCTGCAACAAGGAAACACAAAAAAAAACCCACAACCAAGTGTGGCTCTTCTAACAATTTTTTTTCCTTTCCTTGTCCTCTCTTTTTTTTTTTTCTATACTTTCCCTGGCATCCTACACTTATTCAGGTATATTTACATTTTACCTGATGGTAGGGTTGAATCAGCTCTGGAACAGTACTCGTTGCCGTCGCAGTCCACGGTTCTCCACGCCGACAGTTGGGAACAGGATTTTTCCTTTTCAGGATTTTCTCCACTCCACTCCGGTTTAGCCTGCTCCACTCCGGGTCTTCCTTCAATCCGGTTTCCTTAGACCATCCGTCCCGGGTTTTGTATTCCAACCTGGGTTTATTTTTTTTCCTCTGAAACCTGCAGCTCAAGCTTCTTCTCTTTGCGGCTGACGTAGGCTCCCACAATATTTCCTGCCAACTACGCCATTTTTCATGTCGCACCGCCGCCCTAGTGGTCAAAGGTGGTTAAGGCAGGTCGGGTGGACATGAGTTATTTTTCTGGTTTGAGTTTGGTCCTTGTATGCGGGGTCTGGGTATCTGTTCCCAGTGGCCTTCCGTGTACCAAAGCCTCAAGTAAACACAAAGTCCGAGAGTAGGGAAAGAAAGGCTTTTTATTTCCCTTAAAGCACAATGATTCAGGTAGTGGAATCTACGTCAACATAAAGAAACCTTACTTCAGGTAGAACAAAAACATAACCAGTTATTACTTTATCCACTGTTATCTTCACAGGAATTTATACAATAAAACACACAGTCTTTGCTTGCTGAGCCCTGCTTTATACACTAGGCAGGGATTCTAGGCTTCCTGTCTGACAGTAGCTACAATCCATGGCCACTTCAGAAGGGTCCTCAATAAATTCCACCTGCATGGGCTGTGGGTCTGAGAGCTGTGACTCTGTATCGGTATAGTCTGGTGGAATACGCTGAGGCTTTTCATATACAGCGTGTACCAGCCTCCAATGTTCCGGGCCTAGGTTTGGGCCTCGGTCATACGAATGCTTGCTAGGAGAATACCTTCCTTTGTCTTGGTGCCTTATATTAAACAGTCTTTTATCTGGTAAAAGCTTGTGTCTTGTCTTACAAACAGCTAGATACGGCGAGCACACCCTTGTTCCTTGTGCTCCCTGTGTCACCAGGTTATAACGGTTAGAAGTATAAAAATGTGGATTACCTTGTTCTCCAGGCCTATCCCTGTGAGCTGAGGCTTGAGGCCTAGTCCTGCTGCAATTCAGCCTTACTCGAGTAGCAGGCCTCCCACTGTCCAGCTGGCCTTCGGGTGGAGTTATCCCTCTTTCACACCCATACCTCTTTCTCCTTGAATGAAGAGTGTTACCACCTATGGCAATGACTTCACCATCCCTCTGGTAACTTCCACAGGGTCCTGAGTCTGCTGGTACCGGTTCATCAGATAAACCTCTGACCTCTGCTTCTCTCCTGGTACCTTTCTTCCCAGTGTCCCTTTGCCAAGAACTCCTGGTGTCTTGTTGCACCGGACTCCCTGTGTCTCCTTGCCAGGAACTCCTTCCTCTCGGGTCTCTTCGCCAAGACTCCTTCTATTTCTCTTCTCCTTCTTCCTCCTTTCCAACTTCCCAGCCTTTCTTAAAAGGAACTCCCCCTTTCCTGGATTGGCTGTTGGCCGGCATCACATCACAAGCTCTGGGGTGCGGTTCTCTAGGCCCTGGAAGGTCTCTCTTGCTCCCCCTATCTGGCTCCTCGTAATGTCGCATCTGGTGTTGGAATCTTTTTTCTGAATTTAAAACCTTTTTTTCTGTTTGCATAGGCTCTGCAGTCCCACACTACACATTTCCTAATACCATTCCCCTCTAATCATAGCAAAACTCTGCACAGTCCAGCATTTCAACCACTCTCCTCGGTCCGGGGGTTGTCTTTCTGGTGTCTGCGAAGCCTCTTATCCCCCTGAGGAGCTCTCCTCCATCCTCCGGCCCGCTCCTGCTTCCTGGTCACTTTTGGAGGTTCCACCGCACTAGGACCCGGCACATCCAGCCATCCCGCCGCCTTCAAAGCTCTCGCCGCCTCCTCTGGCGTTTTCACATGGGAGGTAACACCCTCAATTGTAAACTGTAATCCGAAAGGGAAGGTTCATTTATATTTAACCTGCTCCTCCCTTAGTCTTTTCGTTATGAGGGCCAAGTCCCTTCTTTTCTTCATTGTGATGGCAGACAAGTCCGCATATATCTCAATCCTATGATTCTCCCAGTTCATCTCTGGTATCTTCCTGGCCGCCTCCATTACCGCATTTTTCGTGAAGTATTCATGAAAGCAGGCCACTATATCATGTGCCCGGCCATCCCTCCTCGGGCCCAGCGCCCTGTGTACCCGATCCAACTGGAGGCACCCGGCCCTCTCAGCCATCTTCGCTTTCTCCAATATGTATTTATTAATCTGCTCCACCAGCCTTATACAGTCCTCTTTGTCCGGGCTTTCAGGCACCCCTCTAAATCTAATATTGGCCCTTCTGGACCTATTTTCAAGGTCTTCAACCTTAGACCACAGCTCTTCATGGTCCATGTCCATGACGTCCAGCTTCTCTTGCAGTCCGTGGATTACTCCCTCTTGAGCCTCCATCTTACTTTCCACCTCTTCCAAGCGATTCCCCACCTCTCTCATCTCACACTTCTCCTCCATCCCACTCTGCACCTCCGATTGGAGTTTAGCAAGATCCTGTCTTATGGTGTCAAACCATGCCTGCAGTTCTCCTCTCAGCCCCTCAATTTCGCTGGCATGTGCCGAAGCCGCCTTTTCAGGGGATTTCGCTGCTTCCTCCGTCCCTGCACATGGCGCCGCCATTTTGTGCTTTCCACCAGAGCTCCCCGCTCCGGTTTTATAAGCGAATGCTTTTAAATCTGCCGCACCTTTCTTCATCGCTGCACCACTCCTCCCGTCTTATCACTCTTCTCCACCAATTTTCACACTTTTCCCGCAGCAATTATACTTGTTGTGCGCTGTGCTGCACCCGTGCCGTCGGAGCTCCGCTCTCAAGCTACCACTCTGCCTGGTGATGTCATTTCCTCTCCGCACGGGCTCGACTGCTTTGTCATTGATTAGATCTGCTAGCTTGGTGAGGAGCAGGGTCTGGTGAAGGAGATGCCTGGTGGGCTCTCCTGGGAAGTATAAGGGTGGCGTCCATTGTAGGTGGAGAAGGTAGCCCTTCCTGACCACCTGTAGCAAACAGGTATCGGTGATGAAGGCAGTCCACCTGTGGGCAAACAGGGCTAGGTGCACCCCCTGTGGGCAGGGAGATTGTGCCCAGGCAGTCAAAAACTCCCCCCAAGCTAGGCTGGGGCTGGAGCCGGCACCTGGGACTTCAGGGTCTTTTGTTTTCTGGGACTATGTCCCTGGCCTTTTGGTTGTTGGTCCTGTTGAGGGGCAGAGAAAGCCTGGAAGTATGGAGTGCTGCTAAAGCCCCCTTTCTTTCTCGGGAAGAATGGCTTTTCCCCCAGGGCTTTCTTACGGGGCAGCACCGAGGTCTTCTTTGAGGGTCTGGTTCTTGTCATGTATTCGATCTCTATCTCCACTGCTTTATCCGCCATGGGCTTCCCGAATAGGTTTTCTCCTATGCAGGGGACATCTATCAATCTGTCCTGCAACCATTGTTCCAGGTCAGATGACTGCAGCCATGGCTGGCTTCATGCCCCAATGCCTGTGGTGGCCATCCTAGCTGATGACTCGAAGCTATTGTAAGCTGCCCAGGATACAAATTTAAAACATTTCTTTACTACTGAGATCAGGGTCTTGAACCCCTGTAGGGATTCCCCATCGATGCCTGCCAAGAATCCACCAAGCTCCTTCGACAGCTCCTTCAAGTACATGCTAATATAGAGCTAGTAGGATTGGATCAGCCAGAATCTGGCAGCTGGAATTTAATGTTAAAAAATGTAAGGTCATGCATTTGCGCTGCAGCAATCCAAGGGAGCAATATAGTATAGGGGGTGAAGTAATTTTGTCCACTAAAGAAGAGCGGGACCTAGGTGTGGTTGTGTCTGATGATCTTAAAGTAGCTAAACAAGTAGAAAAGGCGCCGGCAAAAGCTAGAAGGATGCTTGGGTGCATACGGAGAGGAATGGCTAGCAGAAAAAAGGAGGTGATAGTGCCTCTGTATAAGTCTTTGGTGCGACCTCATTTGGAGTATAGTGTGCAAATCTGGAGACCGCACCTTCAAAAGGATATGAACAGGATGGAGTTGGTGCAGAGGGTTGCTACTAAAATGGTTAGTGGTCTTCATTATAAAGCATATGAGGACAGACTTAGGGATCTTAATATGTACACCTTAGAGGAAAGGTGGTATAGAGGTGATATGATTGAGAGGTTTAAATACCTCCATGGCATAAATGTTCAGGGGGAGAGCCTCTTTCAATTGAAAGCAAGTTCTGCTATGAGGGGACATGGGATGAGGGTGAAGGGGGATAGATTCAGGAGTGATTTACGGAAATATTTCTTTATGGAAAGAGTGGTGGATCCATGGAATAGTCTCCCAGTGGAGGTGGTAGAGATGAGGACAGTAACTGAATTCAAAAAAGCATGGGACAAACACAGAGGATCTCTAAAGGAAAAAAGGGGACTGTTGTAGTTGTTAATATGGAAGGACAGACTAGATAGGCCATGTGGTCTTTTTAAGTCATCATGTTTCTATGTTTCTGTTACCATTGAGCCCAGAAAGGCCTTCTGACCGAGGGTGTCAAGGATTCGGGCCTCCCTGCTGTGTGGCACCGATGAATGGGCTTTTTGGCTCTTAAGCCAGCACACTGCCGACTCTACAACCATGGAGTTGTGGGGAAGCTGGGTCTTTTGAAACGCAGGGCTTCGGCCTACCCGGTACATCGAGGTACTTACTAATGATTGGAACTGATGCTGGTGTTTCCCACATCTGGGGGAGGAGGTGGTCGAGGATTGAGGGCACCAGCACCATGAGGGTTTCCTTAGGGGGCATCTTGTATTGGAGTATCTGCAATTCCTTGGTGCACAGGTCCTCCTCGACCTCAGTCTTGATGGCGAGAGCCTTGGCCATATCCCGCACAAAATCGAGAAACGCAATGTCGTCGTGCAGGGAATGGCGTCAGATATTTGGAGGAGATGGGTCTGAGGGCACAAGAGAGTGTCGCCTCGTGGTCATGGACTCTTCGTCCTTGGTCTCCTATTAGGATTCGAAGTCTGATTATGTGTCCGATGCCGCATGATCACCTCAGTCGAGGGCCGCCTTCGGCAGTCCGTAACCTCCAGAGTATCATTGGTCTGAGCCACGGGCACTCACTGGAGTGGACCGGTATCCTGGGGCCGGGACCTCATCTGGGGCTGGGGGCTCTCTCGAGGCCGATGGCACTCGAGGACTGGCTCGACATCCAGAGAAGCCCTTGATGTCGAAGGCCCCATCATCGGGGCAGATGTACTGGACGAGCCAGACATGAACACCCGCTGCATGGCCACTAGGGCAGATAAACTGCTCTCTAGGGCTGCCATTCTGGTCTTCATACCAGTTGGCTCCGCAGCCTTCAATGCAGGCACTGAAGAATTTGGGCCATGTGTCAGTACTGTCAAAGGGGAGTCCTCAAAGAGGATGGCCTCGGAGGCCCGAGGCATATCAGCAGGTACCAACGACTCCTTACAGGGCAGTCCTGAGGTGAGATTTCTCCTTTTTCCTGGATCCGTCCTTCGATGCGGTCTTCGAGGGTTTCTTCTTCTTGTGCTCCACCTCTTGGGACTTCCGCTTGGAGAAACCACAGCTGTGGGACTCCAAGGAGGCTCTGGCTTCCCGGGGCACTGAGGTATCAGAGGGGACCCTGGAGCGTGGTGTCATCAGAGACTCTGGCGCAGAGTCAGACTTCTGAAAGAAATTGTTCTGTTGATGATGGCGGCTCTTCAAAGTCTTTGAGGTCATGGTTCTGCAGAACTCGCAGTCGGAATCATTGTGCTCCAGGCCGAGACATCAGAGACAGTAGTCATGTGTGTCGGTGAGTGATATCATTTTGCCACATCAGCCACAGTTTTTGAAGCCACTGGAGGCCATCAGAAAAAGGGGGTCTCTGTCTCCAGTAGGGGTCCAAGACCTTTGGCTGAAAAAGTGTGCGAATGCCAGTCGAGGAGCACCTCAATGAAAAAATGAGAAACGATGAACCCGAGGAATGACGCCGAGGCGAGCTGTCTTGGGGGTGGGAAGGAACCGGTGCACAAACCAGACAAAACTCAGCAATAAAAATCACACTTTTTCCGGGGAAAACTGGACAACGTCCAATGTGCTCCATGGAAATAAGGAGACTGAGGCAAGATGGCACCCTTGGGAGGGAAGTGGACCACACATGCGTGGTGAATCACCCAAAGACTTTCTTTGAAAGCTGGGGGATATGCTCCGCGCAGGCTCCATCGGCGCCAACATCACCCAAATGTGAGGACTGATTTCCTGCTTGTTCCCGGAGAATATGGCTTATTTTCTTTTTTTTGTTTCTCTTTTTTCTAAGTACCATTAAAGTGGACGAACACGGCAATCACACCTCTTTATCTAAATGAACAGAAGCTTCTTTCTCTTTGAAGACAGAAACACAGAATATGAGGGCAGATAAAGCATAGTTGCTTACCAACCTTATAACTGGTGTCCTCAGAAGACAACAGCTCACCAGTCACACACAAGAAATACTTCATTAAATCAGTTCTCTTGTTTTAAACTTTCCTTACCACTGAAAAGTGATTGGTTCTTTTGCAACATTTGACTGCTCCTATTAATTCTCTCCTGTAGGGTTATACATATTTAGATCCTTAGGCATCACACCAAAGCTTAATGGTGCACACTGTGAGTTATTTTCATAGCCCTTCCCCCAGGCTGTCTTCTGTTCTACCCTTTTGGAGATGTGACCCCAGGAATAGACATAATATTCCACATGAAGTACTTGTACAGAAGCTCTGTTTTTCTTTCTTCTGAATAATACCTCCCACTTTGTATCCTACTGGTGCTTTAGGTCTTCTCACAGTGTTTGTAATCTTGAGATCAGTTATGATTACCCAAGACCACTCTTCTGCCTCCATTCCATCCATCACGTGTTGCTCTCCTCAGCCCCATATACAGGCCTCTACATATTTCTTGTATTACTAGAAGTTTGGTGATAGATATCTTTGTTACCAGCTTGAGACGCTATCTGTGGCAAACTGCATTCCTCGTTTTCTACCACTTTTATGCCTAGTGTAGCAGTTTACAGGTAGAAACATACCCCTTGACGAAAGTTTGTGCCCTGAAACACTGTCAGTGTAGGGGTGGCAATAAAGGTTGGTTCTACATACGAAGGGTTGAGTCTCTCTTCGCCTTGCTGTACTGTTGCTTCGCTTGTGTCTGCAAGTGTGTGTGCCTCTCTTGGACTCCAGAGATATGTAAGAGACAGTCTCTAAGTGCCTAGAGCCCTGTTATTTCTATGGCTGCATTAACACTTAACACACGTTGACCTCATTAATGTGCATTAACCTTTAGTAAATGTGCCCCATTGTGCATATGGATTTTCAAAAGGCATTTACAAAGTCTCTTATGAGATACTCCTTAGGAAATTAAAGAGTCACGGGATAGGAGACCATGCCCCTTTGTGGCTTGCAAACTGGCTAAAGACAGAAATCTGTAGGACTGAATGGTCAATTATGCACATGGAAAAGGATCATTAATGGAGTGCCCTAAGGGTCTCTATTGGGACCTGTGCTGTTTAACATATTCATACATGATCTGGAGGTAAGAGTAAAGAGTAAGGATCAAATTTGTGGCTGACCCAAAATTATTAAATGTTGTGAAAACAGTAGAGGTTTGTGAGACTAGGACACTGGGCATATGAATGGTAGATGACATTTAAAAAGTGAGGCACATAATGAAAAACAATCCCAACTATCGGTACAAAATTTTGGGTTACAGGTTTGGAGTCACCAGCCAAGAAAAAGATCTTGGGAGTTACTGTGGATATTATGCTCACATTTTTAGCTTAGTGTACTGCAGCTGCTAACAAGAGAAACAGAACGTTAGGGGCTCTCTGAAAAGAGATGGAAAATGGTCATCATGCCTCTCTATCGGTCCCTGTGTCTACACCTTGAGAACTGTGTGCGGTTCTGGTCGCCCCATCTCAAAAAGAATAAATTGCAACTAGAAAAGGGTTAGAGATGAGCGACCAAAATAATGAAGAGAATGGAACATCTCTCTTATGAAGAAAGGAGCAACGGGGGTTAGTGTTTTTCAGCTTGGAGAAAAGATGAGAGAGAGGATATGATAGACTTTTACTAAATTATGCGCAGGGTGGAAAGGTTAAATAGGAACAGTTGTTTAATATGTCAGACAATATAAACACAAGAGAATATTCCATGAAACTTATCAGCAGATGGAAAAGAAACGGCAGAATTATTTTTAAGGCAGCGCATAATGAAGTTGTGTCATCTATTGCCAAAAAATGTGATCGGAGACTCATATAGAAGGATTCAAAAGAGGATTAGACAAGTTTCTGGAGAAAAAGTCCATAAAAAAAATTTAGCTAGCCAGATGGGAGAGCCATTGCTTATTCGGGGAAATGGATTTACTTTGTGGGATCTGCCAGGAACGTGCAAACCCAGACTGTCCACTGTCGGAGCAATGGTGGCACAAAGGTTTCTGCCGCCCTAGGCAGATCCTCTGTGCTGCCGTCCAGACTGCCATGCCATCCCCACCTTGCGCTGAAATGGCGGCAGCTGAAATGCCACTTCATTACTGCGTCAGGCCTTAAAGTGCCCGAATGTATGCGCGCTCATGGCTTGCCGTTCCTGCACTCCTCTGATGCAACTTTCCTAGAGGGCAGGCAGGGGCGGCAGGCTGGAACTGTGTGCATGTGTGTGGGCATTTTAAGGCCCACCACAGCGCTGAAGCAGCAGTTCAGGGGCTAGGATAAGCAATGCCACCCACTAGGGTCTGAAACCCTAGGTGACTGCCTAGCTCTCCTGTTGGACGGGTTGGCCCTGCGTTGGACATAGGGTGCTGGACTTGATGGACCTTGGTCAGGCTCAGCATAGTTTTCCTTATGCTCTTATAGCTAAGAAATATTATATTTTAAAAGGCTTTTCTAAGCTGCTGAAAATAACTGGAATGGGCATTTGTGTTTGCAGTTAAACTAAACTTCTTTGGGTCGATATTTCAAAATGTATGTGGCCAAGAGTTAGAAGACCGGGCCATCCAGTAGGTGGCCACCAGGGGCGGCATCACTACCCTCCCCGTAAAGCGGCTTTAAAATGCCCACTCACGAGAATGCAGTTATGACCTGCTGCTCCTGCCCCCTCCCCCTCCAAATAGGAAGCTGCATTGGAGGGGGACACCAGCAGCAGGTGGTCTGCCTAGGGCAGAAGAAACCCTCGGGCCAGCCCTGGGCATTAGCTGGGCAAATCTATAGTGTCGAAGTTACTACCTCGCTCCCTTCGCTTTCACCGAGTTGGGAAATTTACCCAGATGAAATGAGGTGGAGCAAGAGACATTCCCGGGATGCAATCAGACTTTAATCAGGCACTGCTGATCATGAATGCTGCCCAGCTAAAGACAGGCAAGCTAAGTGCGCTCGAGTGGAAAACCTGTCCTGCAGTTATCCAGATAAATTTATCCAAGAATATCCAGTAGAGAACCTATCCAGGTGAATGTTTACTTGCCAGTTTGCTGACTATTAGGCTCCTTGAGTTCCATGATTGAATCCGTGAGTCCATGAGTAACAATTTTCCAAGATGGCAACGCAGGAGCAGAGCATGAGGGAATTACTCCTGCCCCCTACTGTTAAACTACTTGGGTGGGGACTGAAGGCTTCTGGGGGTTTGCGAGGTTGGGGCCACTGGGTGACCAGGTAAGTCTTTGGCAGGTCTGGCGGGGAGGAGAGGTGAACCATGATAAGGCAGGGGGAACCAAAATAAGGGGGGAGGAGGTGGGGTCTGTTTTGGTCATCTGAGGTGGAGTGAAACCTTTTTTTTTTTTTAAGAAGCAATCCAGTCCATGTATACAGATGCCAGACACAGCTTATTTGCCTTGATTGCAGGATAAGGCGGTATAGAAATATGTTTAAATAAATAAATAAATTTGCATGCTGTCTGCTTGCTGTACAAAACGTCTGCATTAGGTAGCCCTGCACTAGAACTTTAGTGCTGGGTTCCAACATGAGGTTTCTGCATCCAGCCATCTACCTCTAATGAAGACCAGCGTGCTTAAAAAGCAATTAAAACAGTGCAATGAAATGCAAGGATTCAAGAAGCATAAAGGACAGTAGCTCTTACTAGATACCGTAGAGTATTAAAATCCTTATAAATATATTGTGAGAGTTTCCCTTTGAAGCCGATGTGTACAGGATATTGCATAGACTGTTTTATTTATTTAGGGCCTGATATTCATCTGCAATGGTTATGTGACTCTAAAGCGCATATCCACCGCCGCTGAGCCTTTACCGCAGATATTCAATGCCGGGGTGATATCCGGGCGCTGGTATTGAATATCCAGCTATGCCACATGGCACGGAAGCTAACCGGGCAACGCCGATATTGAGCCGCTGCCTGGTTAGCTCCCACGGAAAAAGACAGGCCAGTTTTCCCGCCCCTATCTTTACCTGCGGTCACTAACTGGGCAGCGGTTCAATATCGGTGCTGCTCGGTTAGCGATGGGTGCCATCTCTGTTCCACGCCAGAACGCCCATGACGCACCCCAATGCTACACGGTTACCATGAGGGTGTGTAGCGGCATGACGGGGATATTCAGAGGCACTGATCATGTTATAAGCGACATTGACACAGTTTACAGGTCTGTAAATGCCTTTGAATATCGGGCCCTTCGTCTTTAGCTTATGCCTTTCCAGTAGCAGGTTCAGGGCAAGTTACATTCAGGTACTGAAATATTTCCCTGTCCCCGGAGGGCTCAGAATCTTAAGTTCGTACCCAAGGCAATGGAGGGTTAAGTGATGATGGGCCGAAGCTCCCTCAAAACACAGTTTTATCTATACAGATTTCTTAAATCATCATCATACTATAACAGAGGGAAAATGCAGATACATCTAAACAAAGAAAACAATGTTCCAAATTGATCTCTACATAAGGTTACTATATTTAACGTGCAAACAATGGTCAGCTTTGCACCTTAGAAACAAGCTGCAATGGAAAGAAAAGAACCAAATATATTATAGAAATAGAACAGGAAGAGGGGGTCAGTAAAAAGAAAGGTAGACAGGCTGAAGCTTGTGCCTTTCCTACTCACCTGAAATAATAGAATATGAGGATAAGGGCCAGAAAGACGCTGCAGGCAGTCACGGAGATCAGCAAGGCCATGTGGTGAATGTTCCCGTTCACAGAGACTGGAAGGAAAACGTGGAACATGAGTAGCCAATAGACTGCAGACTGTACACTTCATATAGACTCACTTTTTTTAGAAGGGGCTTCCAGTGCAATCTGGGATGTCCAGGGAAAACATGCAGGAAAATGCCAGGGACGTCCATGCTTCAGCCGGATTTCAGAAAACAGACATTCCCAATGTGGATGCCTGCACCAGGTACACCCAGTAATCCCTGCTACAAAACCATAAGGTGCGGACGTCAAGTTGAGCGGCAAAATGAAAACATGTGCCCCAAATTCGCCATCAATCTTCATGTCAACCTGTAAAATAAAGGGGCTATAAGGGTACCTCCCTTCTCCACACCCTCCGGATGTTTGCCTGACAAAACAGGCACTTTTCAGATGCCTACCTATGTGCCTAGAGCTTTGATAAGGCTTGGGACATCCAGGATGTTTCCAGGATCGGGTGAGGACATCCAAGTCACGCCTACAGTACATCCCCGTTCCGACTTGGATGTCCTTGTGCTGGGAATGTCCACAGAACCAGCTCCCAAAATGGCTCTGGGGACATCTCTGTGCTTTGGACGCCCCCTCCCACCCCCCCCCCCCTGTTTTCAGACATTCAAAGCATGAATGAAACTTCTAAAATAACCCCTTTTATGCAGCACACCAACATCTGCAACTTATGCCACTTTCAATTAGGTACAAACCTATCCCATGACTACTTAAAAGTCATCAAATCCTATTTATACTGGAAGTAGAAGTCAACTAATCGACCCAGCTATCTCACTTCTGTGTAATATGTAGGTTCCGAAGTTCACACCCCGACAGGACTCACACAGCATTAAAGATAAAATAAGCACCAGCTGCACTTGAATAATCAGGATTTGTATTCATTAGGGTGTCTTAAATTCAGTATGCACAGAAATGATTTCATGTGTATGAACACATGCGAAGTTCTAATGTAACCTAAAATTTTTATAAATATGAGTACATGAAACAAACTGAAGAAAAGACAAAAATATGAAAAGAAACAAAAATAATAATTTCCTTGTGCACATCCCTACTGGGGGCCCTCATGGTTCCAGCTGTCTGTAAAAAGCTTTGGAAATAAGCACTATGTAACAATAAGGTGGACGTCTGTTCTTTTCAGCTTTCTGAGCAGACAGGTCACATGGAGAAATGCAATGGTTTCCCTTGACAGAGCTGAACTGCTTAAAACAAATTTGGTTTTTCAAGAAAAATAGAAGCAGCCTCCCCGGCTCATACAATGACGGCTCTTCTTCGGGCTCCATCCTGCTGTAGGTTCTGAGGATGCCGTCAGTTTCGAGACTCACTGTGCTTAACTTAACTGCACCTTCAGCAAAGAAAATACAGCTTCCCAATACCCATTGTTATTCTTCCTGGGAAAGACTTTGTGGTAGATCCTAGTTGTCATCCTTTTACAGTAAGATTCTACACACGTGTCCACAAATAAGCATTATATAACCAGATAACTGTAATTTATTTATTTATTTAGTATACATTTGTATACCGCTACTTCCAGCGATCAGCAGCGGTTTGATTACAGATTGGAAATTGTCAAATCATGACAGGAAATTTTTGAGGTATAAACACATTGATTAGACAGGAAAGCACAGCACACAGAGAACTATTTTACAGGTAATCCGAGAGAAAAAAGGCATTAAAGGGTACTGTAGTTCTTCACCATGTTCTAAATATTGACATTGCCCTTTTAACACCAGCACTTGCCATATGTCCCACTCTTTGCCATGAGATGCGTAGCTGGAAATTCCACCTCCCTGGAACACAGGGCATATCTGCAGAGACCTGCCAAACCTACACATACACGTCCATGGTGCCAGTGCGGGGAGATGCTCCACACAGTTCACCTTCCCGATATATTCCTATGAAATCAAACATGGGTATTCCTCGTCCTATATAGGGAATGCATGTGGAAGACCAGCCCCCGATGTTTATTTTCCCCTACAAAATGAAATGGTCAAGATAGAGTCCTCTGTAGTTAATATAGAGCATCTACATGTCTAGATTTGCAAAATCACTCAGCCGCAGGTGCAAGGGCTGGCACTTCCACGTGTAAGTTGCCGGGTTTCCTCCGATTTTTCAATGTGTGCATTTGTGAAACGACGCCCCACGTGTGTCCCTGCACCTCCTTATTTGTATTTTAGAAACTGCTCCACCTTTAGTAGAGTCATTTCTAAAATACCAGCACAACTAACTAAAATGCACCTCCAGACATGTAACGCCGGCATGATGAGCACAACGTGTACTCGGTGGCACTTATTGTATATAGAATGGCAGTAACAATGCTGGTGCCAGCATTGCAATTATTGTGGTCACTGCTGTCACTGAATACTGACCTCTTAGATCCCTTTCCAATTTTCCCCT
Source organism: Ichthyophis bannanicus (assembly GCA_033557465.1). Lineage (NCBI taxonomy): Eukaryota > Metazoa > Chordata > Amphibia > Gymnophiona > Ichthyophiidae > Ichthyophis > Ichthyophis bannanicus. The sequence goes on along the minus strand of CM066032.1, from coordinate 1,157,307,407 downwards.
CACCCAAAACCACCCACAGTCTGCCCACTCATTCCATTCCTTTCCATTATTAACCACAGAGCCATCCTCGCAAGATTTTCACCAGCATACACGCTTAAAAATGACCACTGTATTCAAATGTGTACCAGTGCAAGCAGAAGGTGGGAGACTGCAAATATCACTCTCTCTCTCTTTCCTCCTCTTTCCCAACCCCATCTTTCCTTCAATCATACTCTTGCTCATTTATCAGCAATCCTACAGAGGCGGGAAGCCAGACCTGCAGGCACCATCATCACGGCTGACAAAGAGTTTGGTATCAAGAAAAACATTTCCCCTGTCATCTGCTTATTGCTTACATATTCATCAGGACTTCCAGTATTAACAAAAAAAAAGTACCAACCTCTTCTCTACTCTACAAAATATAAGTGCTGTAGTCTTATCGGATTTATTTTCTAATTTTCCCGTAAAGACAGAGCCTATCATAGCCATCACATCTTCTCCAGGCTATTCTATTCTGGTCCTGTGGCAGAAGCACTTGTCCTGACAGTCTGTCCTGTTACACATCAGAACAGTATGCAGGAAGAGAGGAGGCCAATAACGCCTCTTAGAATAAACTATGCCCCTTTGAAAGACAGCTTATATCTCAATAAGAGGTAATGGCGAGAGTGGTGACTGTCATGGGTAAAAGGTTATGGTGAAAGCAATAGAAGATGTCATAAGCCGTGTTTGTCCTAACAATGCCCTTCATGACTGCTTTCAAAATATTGATGGCTCTAACAGCTACTTCTAAAATTAAGCAATTCTGTTTGAATACATCCTGTTTTGAATTCAGTGTTCTTTTCACAATAGTCAAAAGGAAACAACCAGAAACAGAGCCCCCCCCCCCCCCCCCCCAACTAAACACAAGCATCATTTTTTTATGGGAACTACTTGCCTCAAGGCTATGTTTAATTTGTTATACAATAACCTCTGACCTACAGCTGGAAGACCTCTTCTGACCTTTTCTCCTCCTGGGATGTGACCTTGGTCACAAGCCCCAGCCTTGCAGAAACCTTTCACGCTTTTACATTCCAAACAACACATGGCAGTTTTGTAAGAAATCCAGCTTTCCCTTGACAATTACTCATTACCTGCCGTGCTGTTTGCTTTAACCCTGGTGTGGATGGTAATGCAACGAAGATCAGACCCTGAAGACATGTTAAGTTAAAGAGTAATCGGTTGGCGCAATTGACTGCTTGATTGTTGGCAGATGACCTACACTCAATTTATAGATTCATCCTTCCCAAACTACTGTGTCATGAGATCTACTAAAACAAGTCCCAGATGCCCAGCGACACTGGTCATTTACCAGGTTTCAATGCCCGGCACAGTGTCATAAAAATGCAGAATCTAATTGGTAAGGTGGAGGGGATAATTATATACCACTCTATACAACTTGCATGCCAGCATGAAATTAATAAAGCAAAAGGCAACAGATACTTCTAGAGGAAGTTAAGACCTTCTCTGAGTGTCAAAATAGTTCATCTATATATAGGGCTGTGGAACACACTGAGGGCTTCCCAAATACTACAGGCTCTCGACTCCCTCTCGCTCTCTCTCATGTATCACTATTTGAGTCCTGATCAGGGGGCAATGCACTGTCATTCTGGGTCAGATCCTGTTAGCGAAAATCCTGAGTTACAAGTCAGCATAGAATATTTTCTGAAAACTGCATCTATCTATATCTATGTATCCATGCACAGGCAGATTGCATCAAGACGTTGCTTCTTAGCCTGCTGACATTAAAAGGGCCCAGAATCTTCTAGTGGCTGGAACAAATGGAAGAAGAAATAAATGAAGATGGTAAGATTAAAAAAAATAAAACACTGACAGCCGCCGTTTCAATCACCAGCTGCCATGTTTACCTAGTATCCAGATATTCAGCACCAACATCCAAATACTGTAGCAGAAGGTGTTCAGTATCCAGCCCCGGCACTGTCCGGTTAGGCAATCGGCATAGCATTTGGCAATGTGTTTCTGCTGTGCTAATTTATGTGGAACTGAATCCAAACAGCGGAGCTGACAATCCCTGTGATCCGGATAAGCGCCGGCTCTATTTCAGCTCCACCCATGAACTGCCCAGCGCTATCCGGATAGTGTTGCCCAATAACCCTTTCAGTGGGACTTATCCACAGTACTGTAGCCAGAACGGATTTTTTGGAGGGGCCCAAGCTTATCACGGGAGGGGTGTAGGGGTTAAGTGCGAGGTTAAGTGATAATTAAAATTTTAAGGGTTAAGGGATAATAATGTTCCTGGTTCATAATCACTCAATGGCTGCCCTGAATCTCAAAAAACTCTAAAGAACAACAGCCACGCTGCTATACCATGTGGGCAACTACTTTGGCCGAAACAGGAAGAAACCCAGCACAAGAAAAACCATATAAGGAAGTATCATGAGCCCAGTAGGTGTAGGTCTGAACTTGAAAGTCCAGACATAGGCCTACAGGGGCAATGTGCCAAGGAGCACGTATGCAAGAAACCATAAGCTGGCAACATATATGTTAGGCCATGGCCCTGAAGCAAGCAGGTGGCAGGATGACAGACGGTAAGTATAAGGGAAACAGGGGGATTTTGGAAGGCCAGGGGGATTTTGTAACAGGAACTAAGGGACAGAAAAAGGCAATGAGAAAAGATAAGAGGGGAGGGGGGAGAGGTCACAGGAGGAATGGGTCTGGGGACTGTATGCACAAAAAGGGAAGCAAAGAAAAGTATAAATGTAACACGCTTTTTATATTCAGGGGAGGAGTTGCTCTTGAGATGCCAAGTGCTCGATAGAACTCTCTTCCCCACCACTGCCTGCATTGATCATCAGTTATCCAATAAACTGAAATTCTGATTGCACCTGTACTGACTCTGGTTCTGATCATTACAGGCTATTAGTAATAATTAGGTTGTGGTCTATTTTGTACGAAACAGGGCCGTACAGGGGGGAGGGGGCACTAGGCATAAAGATCTGACTCAGGATAGTCATATTCTTATTGACAATGTTTTGAGTGCACCTAAAGTGGATTTCTGAGTAAATAATCAGCAACAGCTGCACATGCCTTATGCGTGACAATTTGCGTATTTTAAACTCAGTTTTTCCAAGCATTTATGAATACTAAGCTACTTACACAAGTATGGAAACAATTCAATGATATCTGAGGATGTCCCAAGAGGCGGTGTCCCATAAGTTAATTTAAAAGTGACCATATACAAACCTGCTATAAGAAAATACACAGCAAAAGTGTTGAGTAGAAAGCAAAGAATACAATAGAAACATCAGTTAACTGATCATGCGCTAGAGCAAATAGCACTGTCTTCTTTAGAAAGTCCCTTTTCCATGCAGAGACCACCACAATTGAAATAAAACAACAATAAGAATAATATAAGAAGTGCAACGGGTGCAGAGCAGAACTAGGATGCTTTTCACAACTCAACAAACAACAAACTTTATATTACAGTAGACACTGGAGGTAACGCAATACCCTGCAAAAGACACGTGAACCTTACCATGCCATAGCAGCACTAGCTCTCTGGACTCAAACAGCAGCAACCTAACATCTCCTCTCTCTCTCTCTCTCTCTCACCCCCCTCTTAGTTTAGCATTCCCTCTTTTTGTTTTGCTCCCCTTCTTCTAGGCCAGCATCTCCCCTCTGTCTCTCCCCATCTCCTGGCATCTCAGCTCTCTCTCTTCCCCCACATCCTAGGTCAAGATCTTCCCATCTCCTGTCTTCTCCTTCACTCCCCAAGACAGAACATTTTCCTGTTCATAAGAACATAAGAAATGCCATAGTGTATCAGAAAGGGCTCCATCAAGCCCAGTATCTTGTTTCCAACAGTGGCCAATCCAGGTCACAAGTACCTGTCAGGTTCCCAAAAGGTATCCAGATTCCATGTTGCTTACCACTGGCTAAGTAGTGGATTTCCCCAGTCCTCTTTAATAGTGGTTTATGGACCACCCCTCCAGGAACTTGTCCAAACCTCTTTTAAACCCAGTTACACTAACAGCTTTTTTCTACAACGAATTGCGGAGTTTCATTATATGTTGAGTGAAAAAATATTTTCTCTTATTAGTCTTCAATAGGTTATATTGTAGTTTCATTGCATGTCCCCTAGTCTTTCTACTTTTAATGGCATAAACAAACATTCTACATTTACCCATTCCACTCCGTTCATTAATTTATAGACCTCTATCATATCTCCCCTCAGCTGTCTGTTTTCAAAGTTGAAGAGACCTAACCTTTTTAGCCTCTCTTCCATCCCCTTTACCATTTTGGTGGCTCTTCTCTGCACCTTTTCTAATTCCGCTATATCCTTTTTAAGATATGGGAACCTGAATTCCATACAATATTCAAGGTGTGGTCGCACTCTCCCCCCTAACTGCAGTCTATTATCTCCCTGTTCCCTATCTCTTCCCCTCAACCCCTAGGTTCACTATCCCTCTAGTATTGTCTACTATCTTCCCAGTGGTCTAGCACGTTCCCTCTTATCTCCCCACTCTCTCTCTTGCAGTCTAGCATCCCTCCTCCCACTACTAGTGTATCTTCTTCCTTCTCTCCCCCATGGTCAGGAACATTCCCTCACTTTTCTCTCCCCCCTCCCCCTGCAGTCCAGTGTTTCCCTGCTTTCATTTTCCCCCACAGCTCGGTATTTCTCGACCCTTCCCCCTCCTACCATCACCCAAGTGATCCAGTCATTTTTCTTTCTCCTTGCCCATCTCTTGTCAATGCAGCTTCAGTGTCAGCATGGGTGGAATACCTGCAGCTAAACAGGCAGGCCGGCAACTTAACAAATAAAAGAAAGCCAGCGTGTGCCGAGCACTTGCATCTCCGTCCACTCCATAACAAGACAATCTGCTGCCTGAAGCGACAGATGAGATGGAGCCCCCCTACCCTCTCCCGGCAGCCAAAATGGAGGGGCCTCCTCGGAGCTCTAGTCAGAGAGCAGGGAGTCCCCTCACTCTGGAGACCAGTCAGATAGTCGTCCTAAGAATAAAGAAAGCAACACATATTCCCCAGTTTATATAATTTTCTTTTTAAGCTTTGTGATGATGTTTATGTTCAGCAAAAATTGTAGAAGTTTAGTTATGTAGCCTAGGAATCTAATATAAAACATTGACTTCTGACACTACACACTGGACTGGCATGTTATTTAATGGCATGTAAATATATACGCTGCAAAAGGCAAAGGAGATGCAAGGTGATAACACACCAAGAAGCACAAAGGACAAAGCGAGAACCACAGCACAGATTATAACTAATGGTTAGAGTAGTGGGTTAGGAACAGGGAGCCAGGTTTCAAATCCCCCTGCTGCTGTTGTAGACATTGTGCTGACTATTGGGGATGGAGCGCTTTCTTCACAAGTACCTATGATCTGGATCAGCTGCTGGTGGAAACAGGAAAAAAGGGCTTGATGGCTCCTTGGTCTGATCCAGTACGGTATACCTTATGCTATAATTTTATTTTTGACAGTGCTGTGGTTCTTGCTTTTTCTTTTTGAACAACTCGTATATTCTGCGTCCCAAGAAACCCCCCTCCCAACAATGGGTGCAGAGCCAAACTAAAACATTTCAATCAGAACTCAACATACCAAAAATAATTTCTCATTCTGGTGTCATCTCAGTGATAGCAAATATAATGATATAGGACTTATAACCCTCATCAGTACTGGGCATATTGCAAAGTAATACGAGCCTTACAAAAATTACTCAAAACCTATAAGGAAAATATATTATATCATAACAGCATCAACTTCCAGAACTCACACAAGGAGCCTATCCAGAAAACAGCAGCATTGTAAATATTGCAGTAGGCCCTGGAACATCTGTATACACTTATTCAGAACACCGAGCAAGCTGGATTATTATCTATCCCAACACAGAAACTCCATGCTAACATAATACTTGGCCTTGGTCACACTCTCAGAACACAGATATACATTGACCAAGTAGATAATAAATTGCCACAAACTAAAAATAAACACATGAAGACAAACATTAAACTGAAACCCCAAGAAGCCAGACACTGCATCAATGACTTATCCAGGACTGATTTTTTTGGTGGGTCTGGGGTTAATACAGATGCAGTGTGAATGACGACGCTGCCTCCAGTTACCCTCTCATTCGACTGCTCTGTTGCCACTGATTCAGTGGGCTTCATGCCAAAATTTAGGTCCATGGCCCATGGTTGCCACTGGCTCCAGATGCACCTGATAGGCTTGAAATAGTTCTGGGTTTACCCCACTGCATGCAGGGACTTGTAGTTTTGCTTTTCTTATGGAGTGCACTAGAGAAATCAGAACTACATATCCCTGCATGAATGACATATCTCAATCATTACATTTAAAATAAAATTCATTTTTCTACCTTTGTTGACTGGCCATGTTATTCTCTAATTACATTGATCTCAGTCTCTGGTTTCTGCTTTTGTCTGTCTTCTCGTAACTCGCTTTCTAAGATCTCCGGCCCATATACCACTTCTCTCCTCTCCTGTCTTTTTCACTTCCTTAGATCTCCGGTATTTATCTTTTCCTTTCATCTTTCTTCTGTTGATTTCTCTCTCTAGAAACTCAGAGTTTACTCCATCCAGTCCTCAAAACCCTTCTTGTTCCTCCATCTACCAGTTTTCAACCCTTAGCATAGCTCTTTCATTCCCCCGTCTTTAACTATCCTTCTCTCTTCCTCCTCCTGCATCCTGCATCTGTCCAGGGCTGGCTCAATATGTTGGTACCTTAGGCATACTTTACGCCTTATTGTTTACCTTTGAATGCCCAGTTCTTTGCCCCTCCCCTTGAAACTGCCACCCTAGGCAACTGCCCTGTTTGCCTTATGGTTGTCCCAGCCCTGCATCTGTCCCCTTCTTTTCTCTCCTGTCCAGTGTCTCTCTCCCCCTCTTTCTTGCCACCACTCAGCGCCTCATCCCCTTTTTCTCACTCCACCATTTCCCCTCTCTCCCTATTCTTCCCCCGTTTCCAATATATCCCTCTCTCTCCCAAGTCCAGCACCTGTGCTCTGCTTCGCCTCACACCCCATGACCAGCATTTCATATCTTCCTATCCTTACCTTACCTACCTCGCATTTCCTCCTCTCTCTCTCCACCCATACCAAGCATTTTCTCTTCCCCTCCCCCTGCACCCAGCATCTCTCCACTCTCTCTCCCCCTCCCCCGTGCCCAGCGTCTCTCCTTTCTCTCTTCATTGCCCCATCTCCCCTCCATGCTCAACATCTAACTTCCACTCCCTATGCTCAGCATCTACATTTCCTCCCCATCACCCCCTATGCCCAGCATCTGCCCTTCCTCACCTATCTATGCCCAGAATCTACCCTTTCTCCCCTAACTCTACTCCATGGCCAGCATCTGCTCTCCATCCCTCTATGCTCCCCATATCCAGTGTCTGCTGACTACCCCCATCCCATGTCCACCATCTATCCTCTACCCTCCTCACCCCATGGCCAGCATCAGTCCCCCACCCCTATCCCATGACCAGCATCTACCCTCCACCTCCAACCAGTTTCTGCTGTCTACCCAATCCCATCCCATATCCACCATCTGCCCTCCACCTCCCCCACGCTTACCCTGTAGCCACCATCTGCCCTTTGTCCCTTCAGCCCATGTCCAACATTTGTCCTTTCTCCCCTATTTTAGCCCCATGCCCAGCATCTGCTCTCCATTCTCCTATGCCTGAACCCCATGTCCAGCATCTACTGTCTGCCCATATCTCATGTCCACCATCTGTCTTCCACCTTCCTTACTCTGTAGCCAACATCTGCTTTCTGCCCCTATCTATGGCCAGCATATATCTGTACCCCCACTTCATGTCTAGTATCTAACCTCTGTGCCTCCCTTGCCCCTGTCCAGAATCAGCTCTCTAACCCCATCCCACTTCCACCTCCTTCACACCCATGCTGTACCCAGCTTCTGCCCTTTGGCCCTCCCCACCTGTTGCAACCATCTGCCCTCTGCTAGCCATGAGGTGAGGGGAGCATCTGCCCTCTACCCCCTTACCTCATGGCAAGCATCTATCCCCAATCCCACCCTGTGTTCCTCCATGCTCCCCCATGTCCAGCAGCTGCAGCTCCCCTGTGAAGCCATTTCCGCCTTACGCTGTCACCACCAACTCGAACCCAATGGGAGGCAGTAGCGTCAGGCTACAAGTTCTTTAAAAAACAACAACAAAAAAAGCACAGGGCCTTTTAATTCAGTGCGTTTGAAAGTCCTGCAGGTACCGCCTCCTTCTGACATATGCTTCACGTCACAAGAGAGCAGGACAGGCAGGGCCTTCAAAGCACATTTGTTGGTGTATTTGCTGCCGCTGCTGTAGAGGTTCAGAGAGAGATGCAGCAGCGGCAGCAAATACACTAACAAATGGCAGGGCGCTGCCACTGCCACAGATCCAGCGGTGGCATCTGGTCTTGAAAAGACACACATACACACACTCTGCCAGCAGCTAACTTGCCAGGGTAAAGTTCTGCCTTGGAAGGCACAAGCTAATTTGCCTATGCCTTGATCCTGCCCTGAACAAGTTCGCATAGAAGCTGTACTAGCCCCCCTCCCCTTTTCTCCCCCTTCCTCCTCCCAGCACATTCCCATTGGCTACATCTTATATAGTCTTGCTACCCCCAGAACCCTTCCCTTGTATCATTAATCAGTAGAAATGGATACATCATCAGGAAACCGAAAGGGGTGACAAGCTGGTGCAAAAAATCTTCAGACTTTTCTGCTTCCACCAGTGCTGACTCTCCTCTTACAGCATGGCTCAGATTGGGTGGCATAAGACTTCATTAAAAAAAAACCCAAACAAACCAAAAGCACAGGCCCCTGCATCATTCAGCTCCTGTGAGCGGCCCAGTCGATCTAGCTCCCTCTGATATTGCATTAGGGGACAGGATTGGCTGGGACGCTCACAGGAGTAGAATGATGCACAAGCCCGCGCTTTTGGTTTGCTTGTTTTTTTTTTTTTTTAAGTCTCAGCTTTGGCGGCCTGCCTCTGCCAACCCCGACACAGGAAAAGTGGCAGCTGTAGGGGAGATCTACGCTGAATAGTTGATCTTCCAGGGTTTGGGGTTTTTATTTTTTGGGAGTGTGAGGTAGCCACTGCTGGCATGATTTGGGGGCATTATTTTGCCGCCCCCAAAAATTTGCCACCTGAGGCGGCCGCCTCGCCCTGCCTCATGATAGAACTGCCCTTGCTTCAGCACATGTTGGGGCTGAAGACCCTTGCTTCCTTTTTGTTTTACCTACCAGCTTGCCTGTCGAGCTGTGGATGTTCCATTTACATCCATCCCAGCACTGAAGTCTCAGTGTTGCAATTCTGTGGTTATGGTGGCTAGGGAGTCTCAGCCAAAAGTGGAAGGGCCCAGACCCCAGAGGCCTCCCCTGGTTACACCCCTGCTAACTGGATCAATCTTTTTGAATACTAACCCTAGAAACGTTACCAAATTTGCTTCCTACAACTTCTTTATATTATTTCCAATAATACATACACAACCAGGACAGCATAATTAAAGAAAACTGCTTGGACACCTTTGCAAAACCAGTTTCACATAGAATCAAAATATTTTTTTGCCGAAGAAAAAAGGAGAAACCTTAAAAATAATTAATAGATAATCTAAAAATGTAAAAACTTTTTTAAATTTGTAAATTTTAAGTACAGATCAGAAGAAAACAACCTCAAATATAATTCAGAGTCTCCAGCACCAACACTAATAAATTCAATCACTGCTCAGAAAAACTCCTGGTATTTTTCATGTGAACCACATAAGGGACAATACAAAAGTTTTTTGAAAACGACATGCATGTGATTTTCACTGCTGAACAAAAGGTTCTTAGTAAAATATAACTTATACAAAATACAGTTACATCCAGATGCAATCTGGGATGTCCAAGCCAGAACATCTGAAAAAAAAAAGCAAAAAAAAAAAAAAAAAGCAGGGGTGTGTAATTTCAGGCATGATCTCTCAAAAACGTATAATCCAAATGAAATACAATTTAGAAAAATGAACGTATCTGAACAGGGAGATAAGTTCTTTACTCCGTTTTGTAACTGTATTTTGTATAAGTTGTATTATACTACTCCTAATCATTTACATTGCATAAGAAGTCAGTGAAGATGGTGTATTCTAGTGGAAAGTGCTCCAGTATTCATAGAATAGAAGGAATAGTTTGCTTCCACTTTTGAATTCACAACGACAGCACGTTCATCAGAGGCATGGAGTGAAGAGCTTGTTTACAAACTGTGGGGCATGTTTACTAAAGTGCACTAACCAGGAGCCCGGGATTTAGCATGTGGTTTGGGTGCGGTATTAAAATGTAGTGGGCCTAGTGCCAAAAATTCCACACTACCCAAGTTGCGTGCAGTGGGGCAAGGACTGGGCAGACAGGGGTGGAATGAAGGCATTGCTGCTACATCGCAGGTAGCACAGGCATTATGAGCCCACACTAACCGCACTTGCCATCCTTAACGCCGCTTCCTTCAATGGGTGGAAAATAGTGCGCTTGCATGCCAGGCAGCATGCCGCAAATCTCTCCCTAAATTCAAGACGATGAACACACACACCCTCTGAAGTTAATGCGGGGCCTCTGCACTGGTAACACAACCTATACACACGTTACTGACACGGACATTAGTAAACGTGAGCGGTGCTCGTTTCAGGAAGCACGCTTTGTTCAGCAACAGTAAGAACTACATGCATGCTTCTGCAGTAGTAATATTCGCATTAACACTACCAAGAGTTTTTTATGACCAAAAATTGAATTTTAAATGCCTAGTAATGTTGACTCCTGGATTATAATTAAAATTTTAAAATCAAAACATTTAAAAATAATTATTAATTTGCAAGGCTTCTCCATTTTTAAGTTTAGCAAAAACAATTTTTGGTTCTGTATCAAGTATTTTTGCTGACCCCATATTTGGAAATTATTGTTAAGCATACCAGCCTGCTGCAACAGTACCCAATGTGACGAGCCATCAGCAGGGCGTCTGTTTTTGCACACGCCCAAGTTTGCTTCCATCTCTTCACTCCCGGTTTTTTTTGCTTTTAGGAGTTGCTACAAACTACTCTTGATAGGTGAAAGGGATGTGGCATGGCCAACAAATGTTTGGCTCATTTGTGGATTTCTTTAATTTTTTCATGCTTTTTCACATACTCATTGTAAACGCACTAGGCCTTTGATCCATGTAAAAATGACTTGTATGCACATTAGCTCATAGGTACAGTATATAGGTATAGTACACACTTAAAACTAACTGAATGCACATCCTTAGTAGGTGGCTTGGTCGGATGGAAAATTCTGTGAAATGTGGCAGTGATTTATTGCACAAGGGTCTATGAGTTCACAGCAGCACATGCTTTACATGCTGGAAGCGCCATACAGTCACTTTCCATGAAAAAACATTTTAGCTAGTTTACAAGCTCCTATTCCCTTCTTCCTTACCTGGAATTTTTGGAGGAGGCAGTGTGGGGTGAAGGTTTTCATTACAAAAGTTCTGGTCCGTGCAGCATTCAATTGATCTTCTTTGGTGAGGCACCGGGGTATCCTGTAACAAAATAGAGTCACATCCAATTGTATAAATGTTTTAAATACACTGAATAGGCTTGTTTCTGGACTATAAGGCAGGAGAGCTGGAACAATCTTTATACTGGGGTTCAGAAGAGACAGTACAGAAAATTCCTTTCAACCCCTTCTAAATAATGGAAGCCAGCAACATTGTACCTCCGACCAAAGCGGTGTTACATCGTGCCCCTAGTTCAGAGTACCTATGCTACAGTATAGGAAACACTGATGCATTATCCAGCATTAGCAGTTTACATATAAGTTTTAGACCCTACCATGATAAAACATCATATATGGTGACATTTTACTTACCAGATAAAGAGTAGTTACTCATCTGTAAGAGGTGATCGCCGAGAACAGCAGGAATTTAGTCTTCACATATGGGTATCGTCGGTACCGACGGAGCCTGCGCGGGAATGCTCCCCAGCGTCCAATAGGAAAGCTTTTGGGAGCATCCCACTGCGCCTGCGTGCTGCCTTCCCGCCTTTCCCACTGTCCCTCTCCAGTTGAGTTTATAGCTGAGACCAAAGAGAGAGGAAGAGAGAGAAAGAGAGATACAACTTCTAGGGGAGGTGGGCGGGTTGTGAAGACTAAATTCCTGCTGTTCCCGGAGATCACCTGTTACAGGTGAGTAACTACGCTATCTCCAGGATCAAGCAGGAATGTAGTCCTCACATATGGGGAATCCCTAGCTGCAGATGCCAGGGAGATGGCCCCAGGAAGTTGTTAGCCCTTGTGAAAGGGCTATGCTTCCCCCCATGGATCTCTGGCATCCTACCAGGGATGGTGGGTAGGAGTTGACTAAGTCTGAAAAAGGTGTTGAAGAACAGCCTGACCAAACAAGGCATCCCGGCGGGAGTCCTTGTCTAAGCAGTAGTGGGCCATGAAGGTATGTACTGAAGCCCAAGTAGCTGCTCGACAGATGTCGTCGATAGACACAGAGTGAAGATGAGCCATTGAGGTTGCCATGGCTCTTACATTGTGAGCTGTGACATAGCCTTCAAGAGGAAGGTTCTTACTCTCATAGGCAAAGGATATGCATTGTGCAATCCAGTTAGACAGAGTTCTTTTGGGCACTGGAAGTCCCAAATGGCTAGGATCAAAAGCAACTAAGAGTTGAGAAGATTTTTGATGTCGCTGTGTCCTCTGCAAGTAAAAGGCTAAAGCTCTTTTACAATCCAAAGTATGAAGGTTCCTTTCTGCACTGGAGGGATGAGGCCTCGGAAAGAATATAGGAAGGTAAACCGCTTGGTTTAAATGGAAAGGCGAAACCACCTTTAGTATAAAGTGTGGATGAGTCCTAAGAACTACCTTATCATGGTGGAACCTTGTGTAAGAAGGATCAGCCACTAATGCTTGCAATTCACTGATGCGACATGCTGATGTGATTGCAACGAGGAAGATGACTTTCCAGGAAAGGAATTTCAGAGATGTAGTGGCTAATGGCTCAAAGGGTGGTTTCATGAGCTGCCTGAGCACCAGATTCAAGTCCCATGCCACCGGTGGTGGCTTAATGGGAGGCTTTGTTAAAAGAAGACCTCTCATAAATCTCACTATGAGAGGAAATAGGTTGTCCACTTAGAGGCTTGTAAGAAGTTGCAATAGCACTAAGATGGACTCTTACTGAATTTGTCTTAAGACCCGCATTTGACAAATGAAGGAGATACTCCAGTATCGATTCCAGAGGTATCGCAAGAGGGTTAAGATCCTTCTATGAGCACCATATGGTAAACCTTTTCCACTTAAAGGCGTATGAGCGTCTTGTGGAGGGTTTCCTAGAAGCATAAAGGATATCCTTTATCTGTTGAGAAAGGTTGACATCCTGATGCTCTAGGCCTTCAGCAACCATGCCCTGAGATGCAGAGACTGGGGATTGGGATGCCACAGTGTCCCGTTCTCTTGGGAGAGAAGATCTGGAGCAGATTCCAACTCCAGAGGTGGAGCTTGAGAGAGATGTAGAAGCAGAGGGTACCACGTTTGCCGTGGCCAACGTGAAGCTATGAGAATCATTTGACCTCTGTCTCTCTGAAGCTTTAATAGTGTTTTGGGGATGAGGGGAATGGGTGGGAAGGCATATAGGAAGTCCTGACCCCAGTGAAGGAGGAAGGCGTCCCTTGCCTGACAATGTCGAGCCGGGATTCTGGAACAGAACTGGGAAAGTTTGGCATTCAGCGGATTTGCAAAGAGGTTGATGTCCGGGGTTCCCCAAATCTGAAATATTTGGGCACCTGGCCTGCATGGAGAGACCATTCGTGTGGTAGCAGAACTCGACTGAGTTTGTCTGCCCAAGAGTTTTGAATGCCTGGAAGATACACTGCAAGGAGATGAATCTAATGCTCTCTGGCGAGGGCCCATAGTCGCAAAGCTTCGTTGCATAGCGACAGAAAGCCTGTTCCACTCTGCTTTTTTGGTATCGGTTGAGGTGTCTGAAGCGGTTTCAACGGTACTGAAACCATGAAAAGAGCTGCTAGACTGCGTTCGATAGCAAGAAATCTCTGGTCTATCAACGCTGCCGATGCTTGGTGTCGGTACCGGTAGAAGCAGCCGGAACCCCAGAGCATGGCACCAGTAGTTCTGCCGAAGTTGAGGCCTCGAGAACATCCTGGAACCCTGTTGATGCTTTGGAAGCCGAAGCCTCTTGCCGGGGAAGTTTTGCCGGTCAAAATTCCTCAAGGGCAACGCCAGAGGCATCTCGATACTTAGAAGGAGATCTAACCTTTGAGGACTGGCTAGATTTATGTTTAGTTACCTGAGATCCATGGGAGGAAGATGAGGCCCTGGAGGACATCGAGGCAACAGACCCCGCGTCTGAGGTAAAAAGGGTGCTAAGCTTTGCAGCTCGATTCTGTCGACCCCTTTTTGACATCATTCCACAAGAGAGGCACTCTGAAGTAGAGTGGTCAGGACCTAAACATTTGAGACACCAATCATGGGTGTCTGTGACGGAGATGGTACCGCCACACTTAGAACATTTTTTAAAACCAGATGTTGGTTTTTCCATTTTTAAGGAAAATTTGGGCCTAGTGCCCAAAATGGCGCCTAGCACCAAGGAAAAAAGTTTCTGAAGTAAAATAGCTCAGAAACAATAGTTTTGTTTTGTTTTTTTAGAAGAAGTGGAGGAGTGGCCTAGTGGTTGGGGCAAGGTACTTCAGGCCGGAAGGTCGGGGGTTCAAATCCCACTAGAGGACAGCAACCTTGGGCCGGAAGGACTGAGGTTTCTAGTCCCACAGGTGCTCCTTGTGGTATTGGGCAAGCCACTTAACCCTCCATAGCCCATGTTCCCTGTAAAATAGTTATCTCCAAGTTATAATGCCCTGTTCAATGTAATTTCAGTTTGTTCAATGTAAACCGCACTGATGCAGAATAGCGCGGTATATAAGAGAATAAAATAAATAAATAAAAATAAATAAAGAAAGAAGAATGAACCGGCGGTACCGGTATAGCGTCGAGGGAAGGCAGACGGGCCACAAAAAACAAATATTAAAGACAAAAGTTTTCTGCAGTGACAGGGTATGGGATCCATTGGCTCTGCAGAAAATGAAGAACTGGAGAAGGACAGTTGGAAAGGCGGGAAGGTAGCATGCAAGCACTGTGGGATGCTCCCAAAAACTTTCCTATTGGACGCTGGGGAGCGTTCCCGCGCAGGCTCCGTCGGTACAGATGATACCCATATGTGAAAACTACATTCCTGCTTGTCCTGGAGATTGTCCTTTCCTTGAGTCCTGCTAGACCAGTCCAGACAACTGGATTTTGTTCCTCTACCAGCAGATTGGTGGAAACAAAGAACCAATGAAAAGCCCAGGTTTCAATGGCATAACTCCTATGCTTCTATTTGCCTCAGCCATTGGAGGTCTCTTCAGTATCCGTCCGAAAGCATATGAGAGAACATGTCAAGCCTCGTACACCCTCAATCGTGGGCAACAATGAGTAATCAACAGCAGAAAATTGTTCACAGGAAAGCATAAACAGAAGGCTGTCAGTTGAAGATCAACCTGCAGAGCCAAGTATTTAGATCATAGCGGACCCAAGGGTACCACAGCAGAAGAACAGAGCAAACACAGTTCCAGGGGTGGGCCCTGGACTAGTCTAGCAGGACTCAAGAAAAGGACATTATCTGGTAAATAAAATGTCACCTTCCATATCATCTGGACTGATCTATCAGGACAAGTGGGATGTACCAAATCTACAACTCAATTGGGTGAGAAGAAGATACAGCAGCTCGCAAAACCCTTGAGCCAAAGGCTGTGTCTGCCCACATGTAAACAACCAAGCGGTAATGCTTGACAAAAGTAGAAAGTGATGCCAGCACTGCTGCCCAACAAATGTCTTCAGGGGCTACTGAGCTGCACTCTGCCCACGAGGACACTTGTGCTCAATGTCCTCCTTGTCCCAAAGTAGATTTAGCAGCTGTGTCAACCTTGGGCGGGCCAGCAAAGAGCACAAAATGATGATTGGACTTATGAAAGGAATTCATAACCTCCAAGTAATGGAGAATCACCCTCCATACATACACAAGGCGAAGATCCTTATCCTTCCTCCGACACTGCTCCTTACAGAAGAAGGGCAGGCAGACCACTTGGTTCACATGAAAGAGAGAAATCACCCTAGGCAAGAAGGAAGGCACAGGCTGAATAAAAATGGCCTTCTTTGAAAAATAAACATAAGAACATAAGATATGCCATACTGGGTCAGACCATCAAGCCCATTATCCTGTTTCCAACAGTGGCCAATCCAGGTCAAAAGTACTTAGCAGGTTATCAAAAAGGCACAGAGGTTCCACAATGCTTGTCCTGGGGCAAGCAGTGGATTTCCCGAGTCCTCTTTAATGATGGTTTATGGACCTTTCCTCCAGGAACTTGTCCATACTTTTTTAAGCCCAGTTAAACTAACAGCTTTTACAACATCCTCCGGTAACAAATTCCAGAGTTTGATTACATGTTGACTCAAAAACTATTTTCTCTTATTAGTCTTAAATGGATTATATTGTAGCTTCATTGCATGTCCCATAGTCTTTCTGCCTTTTGATGGCATATAATAATCGATCTATGTTTACCCGTTCCACTCCATTCATTAATTACACAGGTACACTACCAACAAACTGCCTCCAGTTTTGCAACTGATTCCTATAGATTTTGGGGTGCTGAGTCCAGGTAAAATAGCCAAAATGTTCCATCACGTCACGTTTTCTTGCAAAATTAGATTTTTTACCCATATAAGGAATGTTCACATAATTTCTTTTTAGCCGACTGCAGTTTATTTTCTTGGCCCAAAATAGAGGTTGTAATGGTTAACTAACTAGAAACACTCCCTCATGATATTTTAGAGTGTTTTGTATTTATTTTATACATTAACAGGACAATTGGGAGGCGGGGGGCTAAATCCAGTACTCGCGCTGGCGCATGTTCTTTCCTGTTCGCCTCGCCTCGTTCGCTCGCTCAAACACGGTGGTTGCGACATGAACGTTCCTGTCAAATTTCAGTTTCTTGCAAGTTCATTATTACCTTTTGTTTGCTCAGTCGTAATCCAGCTTTATTCCGAAGTGGTTCACTACAGTTGTAGTTTGCAGTGCTGTGTATTTGTGATGGCTCACAGAGCCAGAGGTTGCGTCAACTCTCCGGACAGTTTTTGTTTTATTTGTGGGGAATATACCGTGAAAAAGCGGCAGAGGAACATTTCTGCATTTATTAAAAAAGTATATTTCGCCTATTTCGGTTTGAAGTTAGGCGATCAAGACAAACCGTGGGCTCCTCACAAAGTGTGCAAGACATGTGAGGAAGATCTACGCTTATGGATGAAAGGTAAAAAACAAGCATTTCGTTTCGGAATACCTATGATGTGGCGTGAACAAAGAGACCACAGCAGTGACTGCTATTTTTGCTCTTGCATTGTGAAGGGATACAACTTAAAAAATAAGAACGTAATAAGTTACCCCAACCTTCCCTCAGCAATTAGGCCTATGCCTCATAGCAACGAAGTACCTGTGCCTGAACCACCAAAATCTTTGGATCATATTTGTGTGGACGGTTCTGATCATGATGAGACTCATCAGATGGCTTTTCCCGATGAGTCCAGTACTTCCGAGTTTGAAACTGAACCAGATCCGAAACCTGAACTTTTCTCTCAAGCTGAATTGAATGATTTAGTCCGGGATTTAGGACTCCCAAAAGATGCTGCCCAACTGCTAGGTTCTCGGCTTAAACAGAAAAATCTATTGTCACCAGGAACAAATTTTTATTGGTACCGCAACCGCGAGACACAATTTTTGAAGTATTTCAGCAAAGAGGAAGATTTGGTATTTTGCAATGATATATACGGAGTGATGGAAAAGTTTAAACTCAAGTATGATCCTGCTGAATGGCGGCTGTTCATTGATTCGTCAAAAGACAGCATAAAAGGTGTTCTTCTTCATAATGGCAACACATTCGCTTCAGTTCCAATTGCTCACTCTGTTATTCTCCAAGAAAAATACGAGAATTTGGCCCTGATTCTTCAGAAGATTCGTTATGATGAGCATAAGTGGATGATTTGTGGAGACTTTAAAATTCTATCCATGCTATTAGGGCAGCAATCCGGTTTCACCAAATATCCCTGCTTCCTTTGCTTGTGGGATAGCCGGGCCCGTGACCTACACTGGGGGAAAAAAGACTGGCCAATTCGGGAGTATTTGAGACCCGGTGAGAAAAATGTTCTTCATGAGATCTGGGTACCTCGTGATAAAATTCTATTACCACCTCTCCACATTAAGTTGGGTGTCATTAAGCAATTCATCAAGTCCCTTCCAAAAGATGGTGAGTGCTTTCGGTACCTTTGCTCAACGTTCCCCCGACTTTCTGAAGCAAAGCTAAAGGAAGGAGTGTTTGTTGGCCCTGATATAAGGAAACTCATTTCAGATGGAGCATTCGCTGAAACGATGTCTGAGAAGGAAAAAGAAGCCTGGGATTCCTTCAAGGATGTTGTTCTCAAATTCTTGGGGAACAGGCGGGATGAGAACTATAAGGATATTGTTGCCAGGATGCTCAATGCCTTCAAAGAACAAGGCTGTAACATGAGCCTGAAAGTCCATTTCTTGCACTCCCATGTGAACTACTTTCCCGAAAACCTGGGGGCGTACAGTGAAGAACAAGGTGAAAGGTTTCACCAGGACATCAAGGACGCAGAGAGAAGGTACCAAGGAAGATGGAACACCACTATGATGGCTGATTTCTGCTGGTTGCTGCTGCGGGAAACCCCAGATGAAAAATACGCCAAGCAGCGCACCAAGAGAAGCATTCGGGGGAAGAAGAAACGGGCCCACCAGGAGATTGATTGACCCAAGAATGACTTTAAAATCTAAACTGTGTTGACAAATTTCGTGTTTTTACTAAACTTTGAAATAAAAATTTGCTAGTTATTACCACAGTGTCGGATCTCATTTATTAGAATTTTATTTTCACACCATCGGGTGTTTGTCTTCATGTATTGCAATGGTGCGGTTTGCGTTTTCTATTCTTACATACATACCTGTACAACATTTTTTGCACATTTCTTTGCTTTGCTTTGTGTCTAACCTCGCTCTTATATGCTCAATGTTTGTGCACATGTATGTGGCTGTTTTAAGTGCAGACAATTTTGCTACCATCACAGTGTGTTTTGTTGACATTACTCTATTCTTATGTGCTGCCTTGTTACAATTTTCTTTATTCTTATTTGAATAACTACTAAACAATTAGTATAAAGAATTCATCCAAGAAACTTTTATCTCGATCACACTCAATCTGAAACGTTCACCTCAAACTGCTAACCCAATGTAGCAAAAAATCTGTATGTGATGGAGCAAATTGGTTACCAGATTTGGATTCAGCGCACCAAAAAACGTAAAAATCAATCGAAACATTAGAGGCAGTTTAAAAAAAAAAATTTTAGTGTACCTGTGTTAATAGACCTCTACTGTATCTCCCCTTAGATATCTGTTTTCCAGGATGAAGAGCCCTAACCTTTTAAGCCTTTCCTCATAGGGATATCCTTCCATTCCCTTTACCATTTTGGTGTCTCTGTGCCTTTTCTAATCCAATATATCCTTTTTAAGATGTGTGACCAGAATTGCACACAGTATTCAAGGTGCGATCACACCATAGAACAATACAGAGGCATTACAACATCCTTTGCCTTATTCTTCATTTCTTTCCTTATGATTCCTAGCATACTATTTGCCTTCTTGGCCTCTGCTGCACACTGGGCAGAGTGTTCTCCACGATGACACCTAAATCCTTTTCCTGGGTGGTGGTTCCTAATGTGAAACCTTGCATCATATAACCATAGTTTGATTTGTTCTTTCCTAGGTGCATAACTTTGCATCTGTCCACATTCAATTTCATCTGCCAGTCTTCCCATTTATCAAGGTCCTCTTGCAATTTTTCACAATACTCTTGGGTTTTAATATCTTTGAATAATTTTGTGTCATTTGCAAATCTGATTACCGAACTTATTATTCCCATTTCCAGGTCATTTATGAATATGATAAAAAGCAGCGGACCCAGCACAGATCCCTGGGGTATTCCACTGTCCAAGGGGAAAATTGGCCATTTAGTCCTACCCTCTGCTTTCTTTTAACCAGTTCCTGATCCACAATAGTACCCTGCCTCCTATCCCATGACTTTTTAATTTTCCCAAGAATCTCTCATGACAGACCTTGTCAAAGGCTTTCTGAAAATCCAGATGCAATATTTATAGACCGGCTCACCTTTGTCCACTTGTTTATTCACACCTTCAAAAAAATTATAACAGATTAGTAAGACCTTTCTTGGCTAAAGCCATGTTGGCCTTCTCCCAATAAACCATAACTACCTACATGTTCAGTAATTTTGTTCTTTATAATGGTGTCTACCATTTTGCTCAATACTGACGTCGGGCTCACCGGTCTGTAGTTTCACGGATCACCCCTGGAACCCTTTTTAAAAATTGTCGTTACACTGGCCATTCGCCAATCTTCACGTATTAAATATTACAGTTGATTTTAATGATAGTTCACTTATTACTAATGGTAGGTCTGCAATCTTATATTTCAATTCTTTCAATACCCTTGGATGTATACTATTTGGTCCAGGTGATTTGCTACTCTTTAGTTTATCAAATAGTTGTAATATATCTTCCTGGTTTATTGATATTTCTTTCAATTCTTCCGATGCATAACCTTTAAATACTATTTCGTCATGGGTAAGTTCCCTATATCTTCTTCAGTAAAGACTGAAGCAAAGAATTCATTCAGTCTCTCCACTATGGCCTTGTCCTCTCTTAGTGCCCCTTTTACCCCTCCATCATCTAATGGTCCAACTGACACTCTCACATGGTTTTTGCTACAAATGTACTTGAAAAGGTTTTTATTATGCACTTTTGCTTCCACGGCAAGCTTTTTTTCAAATTCTCCCTTTGCCTGCCTTATCAATGCCTTGTATCTAATTTGCCAGTGCTCATGTTGTTCCCAGTTTTCGTCATTTGGCTCCTTTTTCCATTTCCTGAAAGATGCTTTTTTGGCTTTAACAGCCTCTCTGACCTCACCTTTAAACCATGCTGGCAATTTTTTTGACTTCCTTCCACTTTTCTTAAAGCATGGAATATAGCTGGTCTGGGCTTTCAAGACAGTATTTTTAAACACCACCCATGCTTGATGTAAATCTTTAGCCTTTGTAGCTGCTCCTTTTTAGTTTTTTCCTATTTTCCTCATTGTATCATAGTCTCCCTATTGAAAGTAAAAAGGTAGTACTGTGGATTTTCTTGCTGTCCTTCCTCCATTTATTAAATCAAACACAATCATGCTATGATCACTATTGCCAAGTGACCCCAACAACCTTATCTCTTGTACCAGATCTTGTGTTCCATTAAGGACTAGGTCCAAAATGGCTTCTTCTCTTGTCAATTCATGAATCAGCTGCTCCAAGCAGCAGTCTTTTATTTCATCTAGCAACTTTATCTCTCTAACATGTCCTGTTGTGACACTGACACAACTCAATACTGAAGTAATTGAAATCACATATTATTATTACTGTGTTGTAACTTTTGCTAGTTTCCCTGATTTCTTTGAGCATTTCATCATCCATTTGTTCATTCTGGCCAGGCGGTCAATAGTAAACCCCCACTGCTATCACCTTCCCCTTTTTACATGGAATTTTGATTAACTGAGATTCTACAGTATATTTTGTTTCCAGAAAAATTTTAATCCTGTGTGACTCAGTGGCCTCTCTAAAAGAGTGCAACGCCTCCATCAATTTGATCTACTCTATCATTGTAATATAATTTGTACCCAGGTATCATAGTGTCCCATTGACTGTCGCCTTCCACCAGGTCTCTGAGATGCCAATCATATCTAACCTCTCATTTAGTGCTATATATTCGAACTCTCCCACCTTATATTTTTAGGCTTCTAGCATTTGCATACAAGAATTTTAGAGTTGTATTTTATTCTTATTAATCAGGTTATCGGTAAACAGGGATGATTTGAAATCTTTAAGCTCTGTCTGCTCTGTACTTAAGGGCATTTAGGGTTTTTTTCTATCTTTATTGGAACCTCACTGTCAATATGCTCTAACTTTAATCTTTTGCTATTATCCTTCAAGGATACATGCTTCCGAACCATGCAAGGGCCTCAGATCTCCTGCGCTCTGACCTGGAGGCACTGGCAGGGGAAGTCCTCCATCCCAAATGGGACCAAGATCGGTGCCAGGAGTCATCTCGAGGATAATGGCACTTGAGGATCGGTTCCATGACCTCCAGCGACACCCTTGCAGTGGAGGGTCCGGTCGTTGGGACCGATGACCTGGAGGAGCTGGGCATCAGTCTGCACTGCTGGACTAGGAAGGCAGTAGGGCTATGCTTGAGTGCCGCTATTCTGACCTCAAGGCCAGAGTGCTCCATGGCCACCGGCATGGCCCCCGATGCTGGCACCGTTGATGTGCTCAGAGACTGGTGTCGATCTCCCAACGCTGATGGCATTTTCTCCCACCAGGGCAGCTTGGAGAGTCACTCCTGATCATTGCCCTGGCATTGCGCTGGGAGCTACGATGCTGGTGAATGTGGTACTTATGCAGGGTTAAAGCATCATCGCCTGATGATACCACTGATGACATCCAGCTCTTTGGGGCACGGCCTTCAGAAGACGATCCCCAGTCCAACGTCTGTGACCTTTGGGCTCAGAATGGGCAGGACCGTCATGAGAGGCCAAGGCCGCTGCAGCAACCCCAGAGGGCACTGGCTCCACAAGTGATGCTGGGGTCAAAATGGAGGTCTTGCCAAACATGGACTCTCGCTGCTTCTCATGCTTCCTCCATCCCTTGCCCAGAATTTGCTGACAGAGCCCACATGAAAAGTCATCGTGGTCTGCACTGAGGAAATGGAGCAACAGTCATGCGGATACCTCTGAGACATGATATGCCCACAGCAGTTGCACTGCTTAAAACAGTTGGTCGAGGACAAAGTGGGGAAGATGGCGCCCATCAGATCAAACTCAGGACTCCTGGCCATGGAGGGCATGAGTTTTCCTGTGCACTGAAGGAAAAAGCTTAAAAAGAAAAAGACCTGAGAAAAACTCTTGCCGAGGTGGCAGCGATCCAGGGAATGCGAGAAAGTACTGTTACATGTACCAGAGAAGGAAAAATAAGAACGAAGGAAAAAAAGAAAATCAACCTTTTCTAGGGTGCAGACAAATGTCCGATAGGCTCCGTGGAAAAAAGGAGACTGAAGCAAGATGGCACTTTGAAAGCTGGGGAGAGATTACTGTGTGGGCTGCGTCAATGCTGACATCACCCATATTTGAGGAGTGACTTCCTGCTTGTTCCCGTAGAATGGATTATTCAAAAATGCTCTCTCAGTCTGTGCCCAAGGGATAAAGACCTATGGCACCTCATTCCTCTAGGATTCTTAAATGACAGACAGAAGATAAAAAAAAGAACCAAGAAAAGGGAGAACTTGTTATCAGACACATTATTATGGCATGCATTTGTCTTGGACTGCTTTCATGTTGTTCAAAATCAGGGAGGATATACATACATATTTTTGATTTATGGCCAATTCCTAATTTATCAATCCAGTTCCAAAAATCTCAAATGTCATTGAGCTGGGTTCTCGAATATTCATTATGGCATTATTGCCTTCTCTTACTGCACACTCAGCATACTTCCCTAAGCTACACCGAAGTACAATGACACCACCATATTCAGTCTCTCTAATTTTCTATGATTTTACACTTAATTATTATAAAAATACTCTATGCATTGTTCAGCACTTAAATATTTAAGAAAAACAGATACATACTTTGCAAATTGTGAGCCCTTTGGGGACGAGGGAATATGTCCAGTACCTGTTTGTAGCGTTTGTAAACTGCTCCAATGCCTTTCAGCCTGGGCAGTATATAAAGAAATTAAATAAAGATAAAGAAACTCTGTTCTACAGCCCAATGCTAAAACTCTAGTGCAGGGTTTCCTAACACAATGCAAAGTTTGTGCGCAGCAATGATAAAAGCAAACAGCATGCGAATAAGTTGTGCGCAAATAGTCTGCAATAAACAAGGGAAGCAAACTGGACACATGCACACAGTGGTCTGGTTAACAGTCTGGCACCTATGTGCATGTATTGCATTGCTTTAAACCCAAAAAAGTCATCTTAGGTGAATTTTGACATTTCACTTCATATGACTTTTCACCATCGCCTCCTTGATACCTTGTTCACGCTTGGATTTAGGGACCCTGTTCTGTCTTGGTTTTCTAATCTCTCCCATTGCACCTATAATGCATGATCGTCCTTCATTGCTATCCCCTTTCAGTTTGTGTACCTCAGGGCTTTGTATTGAGACATCATCTTTTGGCTCTCTATACTCATTTTCTAGGTGCCCTGATCTTCTCCCACGGGTTTCAGCACCATCCTTAGCTGCACCTGAAATCTCTCCAGGAATCCAGGCCCGTATCTCAGCCTACTTGTCTGACAATGCTGCCTGGATGTCCCACCACCATCTGAAACTGAACATGGCCAAGACGGAGTTCCTTATCTTTCCACCTAAACCCACTGCCCCTTCCTCTGTTTCTATGGATAATGGTATCATCCTCCTGGTTTCCTCAACTCGCAAACCTGATGTTATCTTTGACACCTCTCTCTCTGCAAACATCCAACAGATAGCTAAAACCTGTCACATTTTTCTCTAGAACATTAGCAAAATTCATCCCTCTCTTTCTGAGAACACTACCAAGACATTTATCCACTATCTTAGTCACCTCCCCTTTAGACTACTACAACCTGTTCTTTGCTGGTCTCCCCCTAAATATTTTCTCTCCCCCGTTCAATCCATTCAAAATTCATTCAAATGGCTAATTTTCCACCAGTTTCGCTATGCTCATGTAACCCCTCTTCTCAAGCCATTTCACTGGCTCCATATCTGTTCCCACATCCAGTTCAAATTTCTCCTACTAATTTACAAATGCATTCATTCTGTGGCTCCTCATAACCTCTCCTCTATCTCTCGCTACCCCCCCCCCCTCACGAACTCCATTCATCAGGTAAATCACATTTATCTGTGCCCTTCTCTTCCGCTGCCAACTCCCGACTTCGTTCACTTGACCTTTGCTCACCATATGCCTGGAACAGACCATCTGAGCCGATATGTCACACTTCATCTCTGGTCCTATTCAAATCCAGACTAAAAGCCCACTCTGAGGCAGCTTTTGGATCCTGATCCGCTTATTCTCCTATTTACCACCCATATGTGTAATAACCAGTTACTTTTAGTTCTACCCTAGTCAGTGGTGGGATCCGAATCGTCAAGGAATCAGTTTGAACCCAGCCTTCCCATGTGTGTCAAGGCTGGGTT
Organism: Ichthyophis bannanicus; assembly: GCA_033557465.1. NCBI lineage: Eukaryota > Metazoa > Chordata > Amphibia > Gymnophiona > Ichthyophiidae > Ichthyophis > Ichthyophis bannanicus. The sequence goes on along the minus strand of CM066032.1, from coordinate 1,157,282,025 downwards.
GCTGCCCCTCGTGTGGAGGCGTTGCAGAGGCCGTACACTTGGGCCAATGCCCTCCGCCGAGGGTATGCAACTCCCTGGTGGTCCAGCGGCCCGAACCCACACTTTACAATGTTCTGATGGCATCAGGGGCTTCTCCCGATGCCGTGATCCCCTGATGCTGTCAAACATTGTCAGGCAGGAGAGAGATCTGCCTGGTGTGGGAGCAGCCGCGGTGTTTTTTTTTCTTTGCCGCGGAGCAAGCAGCTGGTTGGAGCCCGGTGCCTGTTGAGTCAGCTGCAGGCACTGAGAGGCCGCCCCTGGAGTGAAGGACCCCCCCACGAGCCCTACAAAACACAGCCGGCTTATACGCGGCCGCATGTTTGCGGCCCGCGGGGGCGCGTTCTAAGGGGCATGTTGCAAGGGGCATGTCTTGCTCCTTATGTGCTCCTTTGGTGCTCTTTTGGTGACATAAGAGCACTAGCAGTTTCGGTTTGCCCATGGGGAAGCGGAAGGCAAAACCATCAGCCAAGGCACTGTCAGGAGAGGGAGGTAAGGTGTCCGGTCCCATGGACAAACATGTTACTGCCCTTCCGCTTGTTAGCCAGTCTCTGGATGGGGCCTCCTTGAGCCCAGACATCCGGACACCACCTCCTTTCCCTCAGCCTACTCTTTCGTCTACTCCTTTGAAGTTATTTTCATCTGCTACACTTCCGTTGTTAGTTCCAGTGGACCCTGCTGCATCTGAAAATGATTCCTTACCACTTAAAAGTGAGGTGACTCTCGCAGATATTTGGTTAATGCTTCAGAAAATTGAGACACGCTTATCTTCTACTGTTACTTCTTTATGTAATTTCTCACATGATGTTGTTAACAAGGTTAAAGTTATTGATGACCAAATGACCAATTTTGCTGGTTCCCTGACTCTGGTGGATTCTCAACTCCAATCATATCAAGATTCTCATCTTGGTTATCTTAAAGATATTTCCTCCGTTTCCTACAGATTGGAGTTGCTTGAAAATAACCAGCATGCTAGGAACCTTCGCTTCCTCAATCTTCCATCTACACATTTATTATCACCTGAGATTTTGTTGAAAAAGTATTTATCTGAAATCTTGCATTTGGAGAATTCTGTAGATATTGTGCAAATGTACTTTTTTTTCCCCAGGGTTAGGGCCTCTGAGCAGGCCAAGGATGATTTTCCTTTGGCTGACTCGGTGGGTCCTAATCTTACAGAGTTTCTACAGGATTCACTCGATATCATCCCAAAGCGATGCACGTTGGTGGTGACTTTCGGGTCTGAATTACTTAAATTGAAGATTATCCGTGCTTATTTTAAGTGCAAAGATAAGTTGTTTTGTGGATATAAACTTCAGGTTTTTCCAGATGTGGGTAAGGCCACTCAGGCTCGTCGAAAGCAGTTTCTTGAGCTTAGAGCTAGAGTGATTGCGTTGGGGGCTTCCTTTTTTTTGAAGTTCCCCTGTCGCTGTTTAGTCACTTATGAAGGTCATGATTATGTTTATACTGATGTGGCTTCGCTACGTCAGTTTCTAGTGGATAAGGAGGGCGTTGGTGGGCAGGAGGGTGTATAGGTGGGATGGCTTGATTGTTTGGCTCCCTGATTGGAGTTTTCAATAACTCCTTTTTTTCTCCTATTCTATGATTTTGCCTCCCTTAGGGGAGTAAAGTGGCTTTCTCTCCCTTGATGTGTTTTGTATATTGGTGTGATATCATGTTCTTGAATGTACTATTTAGAGTGGTACTTTGTTTCTTTTGTATGTTTCTTGCATTTGAGAAATCTAAATAAACAATTAAAAAAAAAAAAACAAACATTGTCAGGCAGGGGGATTCCCACCAGTGCAGAGCCAGCGCTGCAACGCTGTGTTCGACCTGGTTTGGCGAATGCAGGCCGCGGCAGGAACCAGTTCGCACAAACTGGTCCAAATTGGTCAAATCCCATCACTGATCCTAATCCCCTGTTTGTTGTATTTGTATAACTTGCATAGACTGTGAGCCCTTTTGAGCCAGGACTCTCTCTAACATTTATGAGTATAGCACTGCATATGATTTCTAGCGCTATACAAATGATAAGTAGTAGTAGTTTATGAACAAGAGAGACCGCAGTTCTCACCCCACACAAATCCTGACATCATCGATATATCATTGGTGGCCCAATAGCCCCAAATCTCCCCCCCCCCCCCAAACTTTCCCTGATGGCCTAGTGGCCCTAACTCATCATCCCCAAACTCCTGGTAGCATTCTGATCCTCCCATACATTAATAGCCAGAGGGGTGGGGAGGGGGGGGGGGAAGAGACAGGAGCAATGCCTATATGCTCCTGCTCCCATGTCGCCATCTTGGAAAATCTCAGCACTTGACCCTGTGCAGTGAATCCTGGGAGGCATCGGTGGGGATGATCTGCCATATACAGTAAGACAAAAAATACCTTATATAGTAGACAGACTCTGGGGTGTATCCTGGGATGCATAGTGTGGAGTCAGGCGCCGCCATATTTCAAGATAGCTGTGCAGGGGTGGGAGAGTGTTTGCACTGTTCCTGTCCCCAACCATTAAGGTATGGGGATGGGTTGGAATGCTATCAGGAGTTTGGGGGGGGGGGGGGTGATGAGTAGGAGCCACTAGATCACCAGTGAAGTTTCTTGGAAGGTTCAGGGGTTGGGGTTTAGGGGCCACTGGACCATCAGGGAAGTTTCTAGGGAGCATGGGAGTCACTGAGCCACCAATAATGTCTCGGTGATCTTAGAGTTGGGGAGGGGGACTGCGATTGGGGATATGCCTTGGTCATCTGAGGTGAAGTGCCAAACTTCACCTCGAATGATAATTTTTGCTCCCTGCTGAATCTTTATGTCTGCCCAAAGCTGGCATTAGGAGGAGAGTAAAGAACTGTATAAAGTTTTAGCGCAGCTATTTGCATCAGAAGCAATTAAAACGTCATTCTTTTAAATGCGATTAGCATACCCACTGTGCCTTGCTTAGCACAGAGTTTGCTTGCGATTCTCCTGTGCTAGCTCGCTTTCTGTATCGGGAAGCAAAACTAGCATGGGAAAATCTCTAGAAAAACACTAGAGCATAGCGCAGTTTACTGCATCGAGCTGCGGGTCTGTTCACACACAACACAGATGGATTCAATGTTTCTGTTTGCTGAGCAGGACTTGCTAGTGCACTATTGGATTACAAAGAAGAAAAAGAAAGGAATGAAAAGATACATGGTGAAAACACTGCTCTAAGGTCCTCGAAATCAAGGATCAGTTTCCCAAATCAACAGAAGCCAAAACAGGTGGGTGCAGTGCTTCCTCCTGATTAAAGCTGTTGCATTACACAGACCACGCTTTGTTCCCGGCCAGTCCTTACCCGGCACTGAAAGTCTGAGCCCTCCAGCCCTAGACACCCAGAGGTCTTCACGGGAACTCCAGACTCATCTTCTTCTATTATGGTGAAACAGTACCCGTCAGTGCTGTGTGATGGAAAACGGCAAATTAGATAGTGACAACAAATAAGGATTTATAGGTAGAAGCAATTTAGCACGTAATATCCTAGAAAGGATCTCTATATATAGCTAGATGGATACAATCGAGAGTAGAGGCAACCTTAACAGTTACGCGGCATAAAGGAGGGGGACTACAATACAACATACCAGCAGGGGGGGAGGTGTTAACGTTTAGCCAGGCATATTGGAGGGTCTTTGTGTTGCAGAGTTATGACAAAGGACTTCTTCCAGGTTCAGGCTCATAGTAAAAGCTGGAGTCACTCAAACTGCTATACAGTAGGGAGATCGAGTACACATATAAATAGTATATGCATATTTTCCCTTGTGCAGATACCAACAAGTTTTCAAAATGAAAGTGGGTGCAAACGTCTTTATTGATAATTATCCAGGGAAATTATGCCCTTACGTGTACCCCTGTCCTCAGCACACATGCATCTGCAAGTATTTTCAAAACTATCTGCATGAATTCAAATCCTTCCCCAATCCCAGAAATGCCTCTGTTCAGTTTCAGTAAAGCTATGTGTATGCATGTAACTTTATGTGGATATCATTTGTGTAAATTTATTATTATTGTACGTATATCATTGTTTTTTGCACCAAAATGCCTTTTAAAAATGTCCTTCGGGTGTCTTAAAATAGTCCCTAATTAAGAAAACATTCATTATTTATTGCGTATGTTCTTTGACTAACACAATGGGGAAAACATACTAAATTTATGAGTTTCCATCTCCACAGAACATAGAGATCTAACAATAAATTTATACATTCAATTAAAAGCACACACAAAAGCCCTTTGATATTCACGAGTCCAGAGTTGAGGAGCATACTATTTTAGCCTAGTCAGGAAGTGTATGCCCTCTCATTGTAATAACCCGCTTTAGAGATGGATGCCTTGGTCTGCCTGCCCTTATATTACCTCAGGCAGACCCAGAACTAGGGGCTAACAAGCAGGCAATTGCCCTGGGCCCCCATGTGACAGAAGGGGCTTCAAATTGAAGGAGGCATAGCCTGCAGTTGGACTTTGACACTCCCTCATCAGTTTCTGCCCTGGGCCCCTGCATATCTAACACCAACCCTGACCCCAGGATTTTACTATGTAGGGTGGTGCGGTGAAGTGTGTTGTGCAGTGTAGAAGCTACCTTGTTTAGCGTCCGCTTCTTATTTTGTGTCCTGTGTAAAAGTCTCCCTGCAGGTTGGCAACTTTATGAAAGAGAAAAACCCGCCACATGTCGTGTCTGTGCTCTGCTCCTCCCCCCCCCCCCCCCCGCCCCACCCTCCAAAGATAACTGCAGTGATGGCAGCAGTGCAAGTTTCGGCACCTGCTGGCTACATCAGGGTGGGTGGGGGGGAGGTGGTGAGTACAAGAGTTGCAGTATTCAACCCCCACTGAATCACGGTCCTCTCCTCAATCCTCCACCACACACATTCTCCCCCGTACTATATTAAATCCAAACCTATATTCTGTATCCACAGAACCCCTCCCCCAGCACCACCTTCAAAAACGGATGCAGAGCAGAGCTAGGACACTGCCCCCTTAGTATCATCTGAGTAACAGCAATATAAACTCTCTCGGTACCAGGCATATTGTGAAGTAATGCAAAACTCTACCAATGAGTTACTCAGGACCTAGAGCAAATCTACGAGGCCAACACTGACTTCCAAACCTCACACATCAAGATCTCTACCTAGGAAAAGGCAACACATTAAACGCTGCAGTGAGCCCTAGAATATCAAGTGAAGTGACTGAGTCTGCTCTGAGACGCCTGCACGTGGAAGAAGCCCGCCACATGGCACACCGTGCACACACACCCAGTGCATGTGCCTGCCGTCATGCTAAGTCAAGTGATGATGACTATCCGTAACGTGAGCCAACAAGTGGAGCCAGTTGCATATGTGTTCGTATGACCTAGATTGGCCACTGTTGGAAACAGGATACTGGGCTTGATGGACCTTGGTCTGACCCATATGGCATCTCTTATGTTCTTCTGTGTGTGTGCCTTCCTGCCACCTAGGGCCCCGGAGGATGCATCACTCACACCCAGCAATTGAATGCTACTGCTGTGTTTTTTTAAGTCAACTCCTGACCAGGGCCGGTGCTATCTTTTTTGCACCCTGTGCAAATGATTACTGCGCTGCCCCCACCCCCATGAATTCCAGTGGATCCCTTTCACAAGTAAGTGTTGGCAAACAAACAGCAGGTAAGACTAACAAATATTTTATTTATGTATTTATTTGTATTTAACTCACATCTTTCCAGTAGCAGGTCAAGATGAGTTGCATTCAGGTACAATAGATTTTTCCCTGTCCCTGGAGGAACTACAATTTATGTCTGAGGCAAGAGGGTTAAGTGACTTGCCCAAGGCCACAAGGAGCAGCAGTGGGATTTTATAAGCTTGTTATGTATATTCCAAGGTAGCTTAGTGCTTAGCGCAGATGGTTAAGAACTAGGGAAGCCAGTGTTCAAATCCTGTTTCTCCCATAGAGTCTCCTTGTGACCTTCAGCAAGTCACTTAACCCTCCACTGCCTCAGGTGCAAACTTAGATTGTAAGTCCACTTGGACAGGGAAATAACACGTGTATCCAAATTTGTAACTTGCCTTCAACTTGGATTTGGAAAGGTGAGCCATTAAGTCTCAAATCCAAATCTACCCTTTTCAATTCCTGGTGCCATGCAATTTATACATGTGGAGGCACATTCTAATATGTGCGTCCTGGCCTCTGTGCGTCCGGTCAGAGGTAGACGCGATTCTGATCTTGCGAGGCACATCTAGCACCCGCGGGATCAGAATCACATCTAGGCCTGTACATGCAGATCCAATTCCCATCGGCCTGCACATACAGGCCCCTGCCCGGCTAACTCAGTCAGGCTCCTTAATGGAGCCATTCAGGAGCCGTGATCTCCGGCTGCCAACCACTCTGTCCTTTCCCCGCAGCCCAACCCCCGATCTGCCCTCCTGCACCCCCTCTCTGTTTGTTCCCGGCCAGGCCTCCATCCCCCGATGTCTAGGGGGCTTATTCCACCTCTGAGGTGGAATAAGTCCCTCATCCAATCTGCTGGCCCCGGATGTACAGGGCTGACTTCAGAATCGGCCCTGTACGTCCAGAGCTGCAGACCGCCCACTGCCCGCCCTAACTCTGCCTCCACATCGCCCATTCCCACCCCTGCTAAGCCTCCCCATACAAACTCCTTGTTCATATGGGGAGGCTTAGTCGGGGACGGCAAGGAGGGGACAAATAGTGGGACAAAATAGACCCCATGGCGTTTGGAAATGTTTAGTTCTACACATTAATCATAAGCATGCCCCCCCCCCCCCAAATATCCCTTCTCTGTGCATGTAAAATTACATATATGATGATACTGCATGGATAATTCAAGCCTGCTGATATCTACACTGCATATACAGTTGACTTACACATGCAACTCTTTTACGCGTCTATCCAGACTAAGGGGCTAACGTACTACAAAGCACTAATGCTAACAATCATTAACAGCGCTGTTTCTCTCAGGGGCAATTTCTCCAAACAGGTGAGTTCTGCACATACCGTGACAGTCGTGAACCTCACTCCTAAGCCAGGCATGTGGAGTATGATCTCAGTCTCTCACATGTATTGCTAACGCTCACTGTAATACTTGCACTGTGCCAAAGACAGCCTCCTTCTGGAGTTCATATGTGGACACTAGCATGTGTCAACACGAAAGCTGTACTAATGAGGGAATCAGATGCAAAAGAATTTTAAACATCTCATTATCTATGGGCTTACCTGGAACTCTCCAAGACTGGCCAAAAGACGCAGGAATTTCAGTGAAATCTCTAGGTCTCAGCAGACACCTGAGAAATCTTTGGGTGCTAGCCCCCCCCCCCCCCCCCCTGTTCCCTGCAGGCTACCTGAGAGGGGAGCAAATTTCAGGAGGAGAGTGATCTTCCACTGCCCACTCCATCCCCATTACCTTCCCACTCGCTCCCTGCCTGACAGGAGATGCATGTGTAGGGGGAGGGGAGATAGGAGGCGGCAGCTGAACTAAGGAGCAGCATAATTCTTCTCTGTCAGGGCCGGTGTAAGGAGATGAGGTGCCCTAGGCAAACGTCATCCCTTGCACTCCCCCCCTCTGGCACACATTGCCACTGCTGTTGCCTCTCTCCGGGATGTGCAGTGGTGGCAATGGCCACAAACAAGCCCGCGGTGCTTACCTTTAAACGCTGGTGCCACAGGGTTGTTTGCTTCCGCCCCCTCTGATGCCCGATACTGACTTCCTTTGCAAACAAAGTCGACATTGGACAGTCCGAGGGGACGGAAGCAAACAGACCTGTGGCACTGAAATTTAAAGGTAAACGCTGCAGGGCTTTTTGCTACCTTCACTGCTGCTGCCTGTCCCAAGAGGGGTGACAGTGGTGGCAGTGGACGCCCCAGGATGGTCAACACTCTAGACCGCCTAGATTGCCTAAGGGTAGTACTGACCCTGTGCTCTGGTCTCAGCCTCCTTTCCTGACCTCTGCATGCTGTCCGGGAGGAGACAAGCTTGAGGAGGAAGCTGCAGACTCTTCTACTGTAGAAGATTCCTTGCCCCAGTCCTGTAATCCAATGTCTAGGAAAATACTCGGTCAGGGGGATATGCATGCTGGGATCCGGCTTGGTTTATGGTCATGGTTTAGGCATTTGTTTTTTTTGAATTATATTTTTATTCAAGTTATCAAGGAAACAAATGAGAATATTTAAAACAAGAATATAACAGCAATCAACCTAGTCCACATTAAGGGGGAGTAAGTGAATCAATAGGAAAACATATAAGAAAATACACTAACAAGAAAACTAAAGGAAATACAGCCCAAAAAACTCATAAGCTCTAATTACATTGCATTACAGAAAACTCAGAATAAAAAAAGGAAAAATATTACAGCTTCGAAGGAGCCTGATGTATAATAAATGTCTCTAAAGACGACGTCTCAGAAAAAACATATTTAGTTCCCTCTAAAACCACCACACATTTGCAGGGAAATTTGAGAAAAAATGATGCACCCAGAGCTAAGACCCGGGGCTTTAAATTTAAAAAAGCCCTACGCCTCAACTGTGTTTGTCTAGAAACATCAGGGAAAATAGTTATTTTTGCCCCACAAAAAAGAGCATTCTTATTAGCAAAAAATAATCTCATCACAGAATTCTTATCTACTTCTGTGGTAAAAGATACAAGAAGTGTAGCTCGAGAAGAGATCAAATCCTGAGATGACTCTATGAAAGCAGACAGATCCAAAGAATCAACTTGAGCTTTAGAAACCACAGCAGGTGGATCAGCAGCAGGAGGAGCTCTAGCCCCAGGTAAATAATAAAGTTTATTAATAAGCGGTTTTAAATTGTTATCATACCCCAAAATTTCAGTTAAATATTTATCAAATAAAATCTGAGGGGATATCAACCTAGTACAGGGAAAATTTAGACAACGAATATTAGTGGCCCGGAGCGAGTTCTCCAATAATTCCTGTTGCATATGCAAAGTCATACTATCTTTCATAAAGGATAAAGACGATTTCTGTAAGGAATCATACTGCTTTTCTAATTTATAATATTTAGCATCTAAGGCAACAATTTGTGAATCATGTTGAGCCATTTTTGCAACTGATCCTTTAGAAAACTCTGAAAATTGAGAGGCGACCGTAGCTAAAGAGGAAATAGAAGATTCAATACGTGACAAAACAGATAAAACATCTACCAAAGATACATTTTGAGAATCCATTTTAACATGAGCTGCTTCAGAGCGTATATCCACACAGTCTCCCGGTAACTGAATAGCCTGAGGCAGAGGCACTACCAGAGGCACATTAGTACCTTCCAATGAAACTAAAGGGGATACAACATCCCCAATTAGCGCAAGATCTTCCATCATTGGTGAGGAGGTCACTGGGTCAATAGTATCCAGTTCTGTAAGCAGGGCAGAGCTTAATAAACCCCGAGAGGCGTCATCTGGAGGGGAAATACACTCGGCGACAGACTCGGAAACAGCCTCCTCATCCTTCAGTAACACAATGTGTTTATCCATAGGACCAACAGTTTTAACTATCTTAGGAGGATTAACAGTACTCACGTTGAGGGAGCGCTTCCTACGCCTGCCCATGCCAAGATAGCCACCGCCAGAACGCCAAACGCGCCAAAGGAGCGCATAAGGAGCAGAATATGCCCCTTTAAACGCGCCCCTTCAAGCGCGACCGCTACCGCGTGACCGCGGAGCGGAAATGATCTTATGCCCCGTAGATGACGTCGGGGCAGGCACCGCGTGAGCGCCGGCCCTACAGGAACCCAGAGAGTCCACACCACAGCAGAGCACAGTGACCTCCTTCCAATCACTCCCCTGGTTTAGGCATTTGATATACCGCCCTTTACTTACACATCAGTGAGGTTTACATGTATATACTAACAGGTACTTTTTATTCCCTTGTCCCTGAAGGACTCGCAATCAAGATAAGAGAAGTGTGTTGGGGTTATCTCTGGAGGGGTGGGAAAAAAGAGAGGGAGAAAGAAGAATGTGTATGTGTGATAGTGTCAAGGGACAGTGGAACAGAGAAAAAAGTCGATGCACTCCCCACCTAATAATTTACACTAAATCTCGGGGTGATCACAACTCAAAAATTTATAGGTATGCCTATTTGTGCAGCAAAAAGCAACCCTGCAAAATCTAAGACGTGTAGTAAGCTTTTCGCATACCATCCTGGTTAAGGTATATTACTTTTTAAGCATGTACTTTGTCAGTAGTGGGCACGCATGCTGTTGGACTACCTCTTCCTGGTCTGGGCCTCTGCTTTTTTTGGGCCTGGGATTTTAACTTTCTCCCCTGGGCCCCGCCTTCGACTCCAGGTTCCCAAGTTATACCTTTGTTAAGGTGGCTAAGGGTTCCTTGGATGTGTAGATGTCCTTTGGTCTCTTATCTACTGCAGCCCCTAGATTCTTGGCATACTGGGACTTCACTAGACAGCGCTGCCAGACGTGCGTAGGTATGTTGGGGTCCTCAATGTATAAATCTGAGTAGTGCTATCCTTTCTTTTGGGCAATTGTGGGGGGGGGGGGCAAGTTTAGAGCAAGCACTTTTCAACTCATTTGCTTTGTACTGTTCTGAATGAATTTGTCAGTGAAGTCACACCTTTGTTTTGAACAGCTATTCAGATCCTGACACTACCATTCTTTGAGTGATTGAAAATTGCCAGTGGACATGCAAGGTGAGAGAGAGAAGATATCCACAGAGACAGGGCATTGAAAGAAAGTTGTTCTCCCTCCCAAAAATAGTATAAAGAATCATAGAAGTGGAGTGTTGGCACCTGCTCCTAGAGCAAACACCCTGGGCATTGCCCAAACAGTACCTGGGTCTAGGATTATAATACATATGAGCAAACAGACGTATAGAGCTGGAATGTGACTTACCCATGGGTCAAACGCCAAGATAAAACATAGTTACTCATCTGTAACAGGTGTTCTCCGGGGACAGCAGGAATCAGTTCTCACATATGGGTGACATCAGCACTGACAAAGCCCGCGTGGAAGCATCTCCTCAGCTTTTAAAGAAAGCCTTTGGGAGATGCACCACAAATGCATGGTGCCCTTCCCGCCCAAGAGTGCTACCTTACCTCAGTCTAATGACACAGCCAAGACGGCAAAAATGAAAATACAGTAAAGAAGCAACTCCAAGGGGAGGAGGGAGGGTTGTGAGGACTGATTCCTGCTGTCCCCGGAGAACACTTACAAGTGAGTAACTACGCTTTCTCTGGGGACAAGTAGGAAGTCAGTCCTCACATATGGGACTCCCCAACTACAGGTTACCGAGAATCTGTACAAAATGCCACAGCGGCCAGAGAAGATGAGCCGTGAGCTGCAGCAGTTGAGTCCCAACTGAGAGACTCTCCCAAGACCGCAATGTCCAGCGGAAAACCAGCACTCCAGTAGCCTGAACACAGAAGGGTCGGAAATAGGAGTTGCCTACACCCCGAAAAGATTATGGAGTACAGTCTGGCCAAAGGTACTGTCCCATCTGGACTCTATCTTCAGGAAGTAATGAGCTGCAAAGGTATGGAATGAAGACCAGGTGGCAGCCCAGCAGATTTCCGTGACAGGTACGGAATGCAGATTTGCTACAGAGGTAGCCATGGCTCTGACACAATATGCCATAATCCGGTGGTCTAGTGAGATCCCAGCCTGCTCATAGGTGAGGCCAATGTAGTCTGCCACCCAAGTGGTCAGAGTTCGCTTAGCTACTGGAAGCCCCATTCGACTGGGGTCATAGGAGACAAAAAACTGAGGCGCTTTATGGTGGCCCTAAGTCCATTGCAGATAGAAAAAAGGGCCCTTTTACAAAGACGGGGAAGCTGTAATACTAGAGGGCATAACATGAAGCTGCAAGGAAGTAAATTGAAAGGCAATGTCAGGAAATACTTTTTCACTGAAAGGATGGTGGATGCTTGGAATGCCCTCTCGATGGAAGTGGTGGGGGCAAATACAAAATGGCATGGGACAGACACAGGGATACTTTTATAGAAACAGGATAAAATCAAAATAAACTTAACTGTCGCTGATATCTCAACAAGTAGAGGTGACTTGCACGGAGTGGTGGTTACACCCCTAAACAAAGGCATGGGGAGGGATGAGTGCCGCAACCAATGGTGAAAGGCTGAGAGACAGAAATATCGCCCGGAGCTCAAGGAGGTTGATCTGCAACTGACACTCCATCAGGAACCACGTGCCTTGGGAACGGAGGCTTCGCAATGAGCTCCCCATCCTCGCAGGGAGGTGTCTGTGGTGAAGACCCTCTGGGGGGCGGGTGCCTGGAAGGGCATCACGGCTTGAAGGTGATGGGGGGATCTGCCACCAATGGAGGGAGTCTGCCCAATTGGCGGATCACTTTTACCCTGTCCTGAGGTCTGCCCATGGTTTGTGTCCACTAGGAGCAGAGGCACCACTGAGCTGCCCTCATATGCAGGTGGGCGTATGGGGTTACATGGACCGTGGAGGCTATGTGGCCACCAGGCAGAGGAGAAGGCGAGTGGACACTGACCGGAGGTGTTGCACCTTTGCGGCTAGAGCCCTGAGACACTCTGTCTTCTCTGGAGGGGGGAAGGCCTTGGCATGGAGGGTATCCAGCTGAGCCCCTATGAACTCCAGGTACTGTGCCATAGAGATGTGGGACTTGAGGTAGTTGATGATGAAACCCAGATGCTACAGGATGTGTATGGTGTACGCTGTGGCGTGGTGCAATTCTGCAGGTGTGCCTCCCCTTATGAGACAGTCGTCCAGGTAGGAATGACGAAGGCCCCTTGGAGACAAAGGTGAGCTGCGACCACCACCAGGCACTCAGTGAAGACCCTTGGCAATGAAGCCAACCCGAAGGGTAACACCCTGTACTGGTAGTGACCTCCTCCTACCAAGAACCGGAGGTATTGTCAGTGGCTGGGATGGATCAGGATGTCGTACAAGCATCCTTCAAGTCCAAGGAGTATAGCCAGTCTCCCTGCTGGAGGTAAGGCAAGGGAGAGCATCTTGAACTCCTCCCTCACCAGAAATCTATTCAAGTCCCGTAGGTCCAGGATGGGCCTGAAGCCCCCTGTTCGCTTGGGAATGAGGAAATATCTGGAGTAGAAGCCTTTGCCCCAAAGATGTTTGTGCACTGGCTCCACCGCCTTGTCTGTGAAGATGCCTGCGAGCTTGGTGAGGAGCAAAATCTGATGAAGGAGAGGCCTTACCGGTTCTCCTGAGAAGAACGAGGATGGCGTCTGTTGCAGGTGGAGGAGGTACCCCTCTTCGACTACTTGCAGCACCCAGGTGTTGATGATGATGGAGAACCACCTGTGGACAAACAGGGCCAGATGCCCCCCTGTGGGCTGCTGAGGGCCTCCCGGGGGCAAGGAGGTCATGTCCAAGGAAACTCCCTCCAGGCTGGCCTGGGGCCGGTGCCGAGGTCTTAGACTTGCAGGGTTTGTGCCCTTGCCCCTTGGACTGTTGTCCCTGCTGTGGGACAGAGAAAGCCTGGTACTGTGGTGCACTACTGAATACCCCTTCTTTCTTGGGAAGAAAGGCTTCTTCCCCGGGGCCTTTTTATGAGGGTGCACTGAGGTTTTCTTACAGAGTATGGGTTTTCCGAAGAGGTTCTCACGAGTGCACGGGACATCAATGAGTTTGTCCTGGACCCACTGCTCAAGTTGGATGACTGCAGCCACAACTGGTGTCGGGCCCCAATGCCCATGGTGGCCAGGACTGGCACTACCTGGTAAGCCGGCTAAATGCAGCAGAAGGGCACCATCGCTAGCCACCTGTCACCCACAGCATCAAAAAAGAAAGCAGCCATGGGAACATTTCTCTGTTTCCAGCAGTAACAAGCATTTCCTGTTTCTCGTAAGAAACAGGAAATGCTTATTATTGCCTTTAGAAACTCCGTGGTCCAGCAGTTTAAACGACAGCAGAGCTGCGGGAACATTTCTCTGTTCCTGCGGCTGCTTTCTTTTCTGAAGGACAAATCAGTGAGGGGAGGGAGAGCAGCTGATACAGGAGGGAAGGGAAGGAAAGGGGCCAGAAGGAAGCTGATATGGGGGAGCTGGAAGGGAACTGACATGGGGGGGGGGCTGGAAAGTGGCTGGGTAATAGGAGGGGAATTAGAAGAGAGTTGACACAGGGGAAGATAGGGGCTGGAAGGGCACTGACACGGGGGGGGGGCTGGAAGGTGGCTGGGTAATAGGAGGGGGTTGGAAGAGAGCTGATATGAGGGAAGGTGGGGCTGTAAGGGAACTGACATGGGGGACTGGAAGGTAGCAGACACAGGGAGGAGCTGGAAAGTGGCTGGGTAATGGAAGGGGGGTTTGAAGAGAGCTGACTCAGTGGGAAGGAGGGGGGCTGGAAGGGAGCTGACACTTGGGAAAGGGGCTGGAAAGTGGCTGGGTAATAGGAAGGGGATTGGAAGGGAGCAGAAAAGAGGGAAGGAGGGGGCTGGAGGGAAGGTGGGGGCTGGAAGGCAGCTGACACCCAGGGATAAGGCTGGAAGGGAGCTGATAACTGGGGATGGGACTGGAAGGCGGATGGACAGAGGAGAGGGTGACTGGAAGGAGCTGACACGGGAGGGGGCACTGGGACTGGAAGTTCGCTAATACCTGGGATGGTATTTGGACTAGAAGGGGCTCAACAGTGGGGAAAGGAGGAGGATTGGAAGGGAATAGATACCAGTGGCAATGCTGGGAATGCAAGGGGGTTGACCTGGAAAGTACTGGGGGGGGGAGGCTGTAAAGGTGGCTGATACTGGGGAGGGTTACTGGGACTGGAAAAAGGCTGATAGAAGAAAATGAAGAAAGCAAAAGGAGAGACAAGAACTAGCAGATGGACTATAGACCATAGAAAGAGAGGTAAGAGAAGACAGAGGAAAACAGAAACTTCAGATCGGGACCAGCATGATCAAAAATCATCAGACAACATACAGTATGTAGAAAAAATAATTTTATTTTCAGTTTAGTGATTGGACTTTGCGCTATCTTTATATTTCATACAGTATGGGGAACTGCATCTCTTATCTGGTGTGGCACCGCATGCAGAGTCTGGCTTCTTGGGGTTTCAGTTTAATTTTTGTCTACATATTTTTATTTTTACTTTAGGTTGTGGTCACTTATTTTGTACTTGGTGAGGGTCTGTGTTCTGAGTGTGTGACCAAGATCAGGTGTTCTGTTAACACGGAGTTTGTACGTAGGAATCTGTATTGTAGAAATTTGACTTGTTCAGCTTTTCAAATAGGTGTATGAATGTTTTGGGGCCCAATGCAGTATTTATAGTGCTGTTTTTTTTCTGGTAGATCCCCTTATTGTATGAGTTTTGGAAGTGTATGCTGGTATGATATGGTAGATTTGGCCTTGTAGATCTTCAGGGACTTTTGCAGTGTTTTATATTAGTTCACAATATACTTGGCACTGTAGAATGTTTATATTGCTGTTAGCGAGATAGCCAGAATCAGATTTTATTTTTTATTTTTGGACTATCACAGCCTGTTTGTATGATGCTAAGTATTTACTGCTAAGTATTTTTATTTTGGCTATGCATTTGCTCTTTTGCTGCAATTTTCTCAAAACATGATTTGACGAAGAAATACTATCGCTTGAAAAGAGTTCACAAAGCGGTTTTGGGAAAAACAAGGGTAGGGTGCAGTCAACATTAATAATGAGGGAGGGGCGCTGATTTATAGGTTGCATGGGGCACTAGAAACCCTAGCACCCCCCTGCAACCTGGACCTGGCTAAGGATTCAAAATCTGGCTAAGGATTTGGCTAAGGATTCAAAATCATTGTATGCCGCTCAAGACAGAAACTTCGAGCACTCCTTGACTGCTGAGGACAGTGACTTGAAGCACTGAAGGGGTTCCCCATTGAGGCCTGCAGAGAAACTGGGGAGTTCCCTCACAAGTTCCTTTCGGTATTTGCCGATGTACAACTAGTAGGACTGGACTTGGCAAACCAATATTGAGCTCTGGTAGCATTTCCAGCTGAGGGTGTCCAAGGTCTAAGCCTCCCTACCTGGGGGCAACGATGAATGAGTCTTTTGGCTCTTGAGTCACTTCATGGCTGACTCGATAATAGCATTGCCAGGGCACTGGGTTTTCTGGAACCCTGGGCTTCAGTGGACTTAGTATATGGTGTCGAGCCATCTGCTCCCAATGGGCTCCAATGCCGGTGTTTCCCACATACGGAGGAGGCGGCGTTCAAGAATCGGAGGGATGGGCAGCGTGAGGACCTCTTTCGGAGGGGCCTCGTACTGGAGGATCTCAAGTTCCTCCATGCGGGGGTCCTCTTCCGCATCGGTCTCAAACGCGAGCACCTATGCCATATCCCGCACAAGGTCGAGGAAGACAACATCCTCGGCAGGGGTGGCCCAAGGGGGGCGCGGGACCATGTGCGGAGGCCTCATTTGCATAAATATTTGCATAACGTTAATGTGCACTAACGTTTAGTAAACATATCTCTTAATGAGTGTCTGGCTAAAGAAAGACTAAAAGATTTCAACATTACTATACTCCAGTGCCAGCCACCAGGCACATTAGGAAGTTCAACAAACACTGCCCCTTTAGAACCCATAGCAAACCTGCCTTTCATAGCATCACTACCAGGACTCACAAAGCACCAAACTCTACTTATCAAAAGGCAACACTGCAAATATTAAACCAATACATCTCAGAGAATATCAATACATCTCCTACTGGGGAATGAGAACAAATGGCACTGTCAAATAGAAACTACATAAACAGAATACTTCAGCTCAGTTACACATGCAGAACATAGACCATCACCAAACAAAGAACAAGGGATCAGAATTTAGAAATAGGAAGAGAATAATTAAACTGGGAACCCCAAAAGCCAAACTTGGAATGTATAACACTGGAGAAATAAAATTATATATTAATTTCCTCTTGTACTAAACAAAATGCAAAGATGTTAACAATGCACATTTCCCAGAGCTGACATATTCCAGTTAATAAATTCAAAATAAAAAGTATTTTTCTATCTTCTGTTTGTGCATTTGATTTTTCATTTGCAATTGCTCCAATCACTTTCTTCTGGTTTCTTTGTGTCTTCTCTAAACTCTCTATTTTCTGCTGTCCATTTATCCTTTCTTCTAGTTTTTTTCCATTCTCTCTCTACATCTGCTTTAACATACTGATCCTTCCCCTTATGCTCCTTCCTCCATTTCTTTCTTTATTCCAAATTTCACCCCTCCATCCTCAATCCCCACTTACTCTCCCAATACCCGGCCAATCGTAGATTTTTCTTCCCTCCCACACAAAATATCTTTTCCACCCTCCATCCTCACTCTCCCAGCCCCATCCCATTCTAGTCCTCCCCCAACATCAGCTCCCTTCTAGTTCCATTCTCCCATCCCCCTCATCAGCTCATTGCCAGTTCTAGCCCACCATCAGCCATTTCCAATCTTAGCCCTCCATCAGACATTTCCAGTCGTATCCTAGCTCCCCATCAGCCCATTTCCAATCTTAGCTCTCCCATCAGCCTATTTCTAGTTCAAGCCCCCCCATCAGCCCATTTCGAGTCCTAGCTCCCCCATCAGCTATTTCTGGGAGCTGTTGTAGGGAGTTGCGCCATGGCCTGTCAGGAGCCACAGTAGAGATGTATGCCAGGGCCTGCCAGGAGCCAAACAGAATGTGCGGTAGGTTGTTGGCGTGGGGCCCCCTGAAGCACAGGGACCTGTGCGAACAACATTCTCGCACAATGGACGGCCGACCCTGGTCCTTGGGTGGGAAACAATGCCAGGACACCGGTGGAGACAGGTCTGAGGGCACATCTCGGTGTCGCCGAGTGTTCGGGGACTTCTCATCCTCGGTCTCCCAATCTGACAAAGTCAAAGGAAGAATCCAAGGCTCCGTGACTCCCATGGTTGGGCCCCAAGTCCAAAGTCCAAGTCCATGAAACCCGGGGGACCTGTGGCCCAAGCTGCATGCACTCGCTGGGGAGGACCGGTCCAATGCCAATGGGTCTCTTGAGGTGGTTGGCAGTCGAGGATCAGCTCGATGACCGGGGAAGCCCTCGAAGTCGAGGGTCTGGTCATTGGCGTGGATGAACCAGACATCAGCACCTGCTACTGTGCTAGGAGGGCAGCCCTGACATCGCGGAGCACCAAAGTACCGAAGGGGGCACTGGAGCGTGGCGTTGCGGAAACTCCGGTGCAGTCAGATCTATGGAAGAACTTTTCCTGCTGCAGCTGGTGACTCTTGATGGCCTTTGTAGACATGGATTACAAAGGTCATGGATTGGTCATTTAGTGGTTGGTTAGGGAATTGTATAAGTATTGTGTGAGTTAAGTTTGGAAATTTGGAGGAGGCTTGACCGGTGATGTGAGCGTCTATCAACACCCTATGGTGATTTGTTCACTAAATGAGGGGTTGTGCCATCTGAGGTCATCTTGTCAGATGCCATCCTAAGATACTGCATTTGAATTGTTAGTTTAATTATCCACAGTTTAGTTTTTATTCTTTTATCATTTGTGAGATGGTTATCTTTATTTTTATTGCTCTGATATTTCTAATGTTTTATCACTGTTGTAAGCTTGCTGCGGGCATTGTACAGATGGAACAGTGGTTTTTAAACAAACTGAGGAGGAGGTGGCATGCATTTTTGAGGATAATGTTGACATTTCCCCACTAAGATTTATGCCTCACTAAATCTTTAAAATCCAGAAGGTCCCCCAATTGATTCATGGAGTTGAGAGCAGCTTCTGAAACAGAAACATAAAATGCAAAAAGAGAACATGGGCAATCCTTGTTGAATGGCTTGGCTCCAAAACTTCCCGCCATTGAGGAGCCATTGTTAAGTGTTTATCTCTGTACGGCATAGCTCCTGATGAAGCCGGTTTACGGCGAAACGAAAGCTTTGTAGAGCTGAGGTCGTTTGGCACTGAACGGTAGTGGTGTTCTTGCTGCGATGTCTATTTCCCGCGTTGGAGGTTGGAGTTGACCTATGGACTGTGCGTCTCTTTTGAGGGCTGTGAACCCAGCTGGTTGCCAGACTTCAGTTATAAGATAAGTTTTTCAACGCTACGTTGGTGTTGTTAAAGTGGTTATTCTATCTTTTGTTATTATTCTTGCAGGTGTTTCCTCTGAGTTGCTCTGGCTGCGTTCAGCCCCGTCAGTATCCGTTTGTATATATATTACAGACGCTTTTTATGAATGGAATGACTGATTTTGTGTGATTGATTGTGAGTGTGGGTGGATGTGAGTTTGGTTTAGATTTAGTCAAGATTTTCCCATTGGTCATTTAGTGGTTGGTTAGGGAATTGTATAAGTATTGTGTGAGTTAAGTTTGGAAATTTGGAGGAGGCTTGACCGATGATGTGAGCGTCTATCAACACCCTATGGTGATTTGTTCACTAAATTTATTTATTTACATTCTCTTATATACCGCGCTATTCTGCATCAGTGCAGTTTACATTGAACAAACTGAAATTACATTGAACAGGGTATTATAACTTGGAGATAACTATTTTTTTTTGTAACTTTTATTTAGTAATAAAGTGGAGTGGAGTGAGTGGCCTAGTGGTTGGGGCAAGGTACTTCAGGCCGGAAGGTCGGGGGTTCAAATCCCACTAGAGGACAGCAACCTTGGGCCGGAAGGACTGGGGTTTCTAATCCCTCAGGTGCTCCTTGTGGTCTTGGGCAAGCCACTTAACCCTCCGTAGCCCATGTTCCCTGTAAAATAGTTATCTCCAAGTTATAATGCCCTGTTCAATGTAATTTCAGTTTGTTCAATGTAAACTGCACTGATGCAGAATAGCGCGGTATATAAGAGAATGTAAATAAAAAAAAATAAAAAAAATACATGGCAACAACAATGAAACTGCATGCCTCCGAGGGGTGAACTCTTATCCCCTCGAAGGTTACCAATCCATACAACTATGGCAATAGAAAAACAGAAAATCTTTCAAACACAGTTTCTATTTTCTTTTTATGTTGTGGAAACTCAGCTAACCCCTTCCCCCTCCCCCAATACTCCCCCCCCATCCCTACCCCCCCCCCCCCCGGAATCCTATCGTCCCATGTTATCTCATACCAGACTACTTCCATCTTGGGTATCACCCGCTCCCTGTCAGCACCTTAACACCCTGCAGTCAATATTTCATTACGGCTGAGTGGGCCCAAATTTTGGATATATGATTCCCAAATTAACAAGAAGTGGGACCACCTTTTTACATTACCCCGAGCCCTCCATCTTTCCGCCATCATCAGTTGATGGAGACTATTTTGCCACTCCCAAAAGGATGGTGGTTGCTGGTCTCGCCACCTCCGGAGTATGGGCCCCTTCCCCACCAGGCATGCCTTCCTAACCCAAAGCCGCACCCACCTTCCCCGGGGGAGAGAGGTGTTTAATTGATCCAACACCACCAGGGGGCCTGACCAAGGAACCCTCTGCCGTATGCAACCGGCAATCCAGGAACCTATCCGTGTCCAAAATGGTCGGATAAACTTACACTCCCACCACATGTGCAACAGGGTAGCCAGTGGTTCCGCACATCTAGGGCAGGTCCCATCAGCAGTGGCAATGTGACTACGCAAAGCTCTTCTAGGGGAAAAATACGCCCGTATTATACATTTGAATTGACTTTCTCTCCATCGGGCTCCTTCAGCCAGCTCCGGTATTCGCCTAAGCGCCTCCCTAACTGAACCCGGTGGGACCTCTTATCGTAATTCTATAGCCCAGGCCCTTTCTACAGCTCCATAGTCCGGTAGGACTCCATAGAGCTCCAGGCGTGCCCTCAGGGTAGCTATTGTCGGGCGATTTTCCCTCCCAAGATCAAAAAATCCCAAAATCTGCACAGAGCGGTCAACAGCAAGCTCTTCTGCTGGCAATGTGGCTACGTAGTGAGCCAACTGCAAATAAGCAAAGTAGTATTTAGGCTGTATATCGTATTCCCCCCGAATCTGAGAGAACGTTTTACATTTTCCGGCCAAGTCAACCACATGCCCTAAGTGTCGGATTCCCTGTGCCTTCCAAGCGCGAAACATGCTCGATTCTGAACCCGGGGAAAAACTTGCATTACCTTGGATCGGTAGCCAGCTAGAAACCCTCCAGTTTCGTTTCCAGTAAAGGTTTAGTTGTCGCCAGGCACGACGCATGGAGTTCAACAGTCCACTGCGCTTAACATGCATAGGCAGACTGGCACTTTCCATATGTAAAACTGCCAGGATAGTGTGGGGAGCCGCCAGGGCTTCTTCCAACGCCCTAGGGGTATAATTCTCCATCTCGCCCAGCCAGTCTGCCAAATGTCGTGCCTGACAGGCCAATGCATAGAGCCTAAGGTCCGGGAAACCAACCCCTCCCTTCTTCCATGTACCCACCAGCCGGCACAGAGGAATACGGGCTCTAGCACCCTTCCAAAGAAATCTTTGTATTTCCTTCTCTAACTCATGCAGATCCCTATTCAACAACCAAACCGGTAACGTTTGCAACCAGTATAATAGCCGTGGAAGTATCACCATTTTCACCGCGGCCACACGGCCCAATAAAGATAACGGCAGTGAATGCCAAGCATTCAATTGAGCACGCATTCTATAGGTGACTCGGTCTAAGTTACGAGGATATAGCTCTTGCAGAAGCCTGGTAATCACTATGCCCAGATAAATAAACTTGTTCACGGCCCATTCCAACAGGAACTCCCCTCCCCAGCTCTCTCGGAGCTTGCCAGAGACGTCCAAGGCCTCTGACTTATCTCTGTTAATACGGAACCCGGTGAAACTTCCAAACAAAGTAAATTCTGCCAACAATTGAGGCAGAGACTGCCTCGGGTCTAGCAAGTGGACCAAAAGGTCGTCCACAAAGGCCAAGATCTTAACTCCCTGTCTGCCGACCGTCACACCCCTGATACTATTATCCAGTTCCATCCGCCGGATTAAAGGATCCAACGAGAGAACGAACAATAGGGGGGATAATGGGCATCCCTGCCTCGTGCCTCTCCCCAAGGGAATAGGCTCCAAGAGCACCCCATTACACATCACCCGAGTCGTCGGGTCTAGGTATAAAATCTTAACCATTTCACAGAAGGGCACCCCGAGCCCGTACATAGGCATCACGTAATGAAGATAATTCCAATTAACCCTGTCAAATTCTTTTTCAGCATCAAAACTAACAAGTAGCGATTGCAGGTGATGCTCCTGGACCCACTCCAAGGAAGCCACAACCTTCCGCACATTACGCAACGCATATCTCCCCCTGACAAAGCCCACTTGAGAGCCGTGAACGAGATCCCCCAACACCTCCGCTAGACGCTCCGCGAGTATTTTAGCCAACAACTTTGAATCAAAATTCAACAAAGAAATAGGTCTATAGGAGGCAGCCTGAGTGAGATCTTTACCCGGCTTTGGTATCAAAACAATATGTGCTTGGTTGATCCCCCACCTCGAGGGGCCCTCCGCCCTTCGTTGATCAAAAGTCGCAACTAATAATGGGCCCAGTAATTCTGATAAAATTTTATAAAATTCAGCCCCGAACCCATCGGGTCCCGGGGATTTATAACAGCTCGCTTTCGAAATAACATGGCAGACCTCTTGGAGAGATATCGGTCGCCCCAATTGCTCCCCCTGCTCCACGCTCAACTGAGGCAAGTCAAGGCCCTGCAGGTAATCCTCCATCCGGACAGGAGATCCCCCATCAGCGGTATATAAATTCTGAAAAAAATCTTTGAACACGGCTACTATTGCACCCTTATCCTTCTGGAGGATACCTCGAGCATCACGTATGGCCGCCACCGTTCTCCCAGCCCGTGGGCCCTTCAAACACCGTCCCAGTATTTTACCCGGCTTATCTCCATAGCAATGTAATTTGTATCGGTAATACATCAGCGATTTTTTTGCTCGGCTATGTAGGAGCTCATTAAGCGCCGTTTGCAATTCCCAGAGCCTCTACCTATTCTGGGCATTGGGATATTGGGCGTTGACTCGCCTTGCCTTTGTCACGGATCTTTCTAATTTAATAATCTGTTCTGTCATTAATCTCTTCCGCCGGGCTACATATCCAATAATATCACCTCTCAAAACCACTTTGGCAGTTTCCCACATCAATTCCGGATCATCTAAATGGCCTTGATGATTCGCCTCAAATTCCTGCCAACGCTGGCGGAGAAAACAAATGAATTGAGTATCTTTGTATAAATCTATGGGAAACTGCCAAATGCGGGTATAAGGACCATCCCCTCCCCCCAGCCAGTGCAAATCCAACCAGATCGGGGCATGATCGGATATCTCTGTGGGTCCAATATGCGCTTCTGCTACAAAGGTGAAGAGCGTCTCGGAGATCAATAAATAATCTATCCTAGCACTAGTACCGTGTGCACGTGACAGATGGGTAAAATCCCTTTCTGTTGGGTGGAGCAGCCTCCAGGGGTCTACCAACCCAAGCCTATCACGGAAACTTTGCAACACACGGGCAGTCACCTTCCGTTCCCGCGACCCAAACTCCCTAGAGGTATCCATATCAACATCCAGAACCCCATTGAAATCCCCCCCCAGAAGCATCGGCAGCTCGGCTAATTGCTCCACTTTCGCTGCCAGGCGATGATATAGTTCCTGGTCCAGGGTGTTAGGACTGTATAGGTTACCTAAAATGACCGCCTTACCCTCTAATTCTCCTTGTGTCAGCACAAAGCGCCCGCTGGGATCAGCGACCACTTTGTCCAATGTGAACCGCACCCGTTTATGTACCAGGATGGCCACTCCTCCCTTTTTTCCTACCGCCGGGGCTCCCCACACTTGGCCCACCCAATCCCTACACAATTTATTATGTTCTTCGGCTGTCTGATGAGTTTCTTGCAAGAGTGCGATGTCACATTGCTGCCTGGCCAGAGCCTTTAGTATTTTATATCTCTTCACTGGACTCCCCAGCCCACAAACATTCCATGATATGGTCTTCAGAGTAGAGCTACAGTAACATAACTAAACTTCGGTATTAAGTTCTTCTGCAGATACGGGTAGGGCCCCCCCAGCCTAGGGCCCCCCCATGTGTCCTCACCACCACCCAGTCTCTGCCCAATTTGGATTCCAGGAGTGCAATCCCCCCCCCCCTTGAAAAACTATTCCTCCCAAGGCTCATGTCAGTACCCCATCCCCCCTCCCTCCCCTCCCCTTCCCTCCCCTCCTCCTCCCCCGACCCCCCCTCTGACCCCCCTCCCTCTCCCCCCAACAAAAGCCTCCCATTATCTGTAGGCCCCCCTCCTCATAGTCACTGTAAATGTGACCAGACCCCGCAGCTCCCCATAGACCAATGTTTAGCTCCAACCCCCAAGTTTGTTCTGTTAAATTAGCCTTACAATAGTGATTGTTCATATTCATGCATCCAACAGCAACAGACTTAGTACTCTAAAACAACAAAAATAACCAAACTGTGACTATCACTCGATGCAGGCAGTCCTTGACTCCAGTCTTTTCAATGAAAAGTAAGACAAAGTACAATGCGAGAGTCAGAAGGCAGGCCCGTTTGTGATTCACCACTGCTAATCCGCTCCCCCAGGGCAAAGCTGCCACCACCAACAGAAGACAAATCTCCCTCTCAAAGCCTTCCAGGCTCTCATGTAGGCCCCTGCCGCGAGGGAGAAAGTTGCTTCACAAGCTGATCGATGTAGGGTGCCGCCTCCTCCGCCGACCCAAAGACCCGGCGCCCGTTCTCCTGCAGCACATGTAACCGGGCCGGGTATTGAACTGAGAACTTGATATTAGCTCCGAGAAGTTTTTGGCACAAGGGTGCATATGCCCTACGGCGTTTGCTCACTGCTGCGGAAAAGTCCTGAGCAATTCTAATCCTGGCATTATCGTGCTCAACAATGCCCCTCTTCCGAGCCTCTCGCAGAACAGACTCCTTCTGTTGAAATTGCAGGTACTTCGCCAGCACTACTCTGGGGCGCGGATCTGCCGAGGTTTTCGGGCCTACTCTATGAGCCCGCTCAATAACCACCGGGGAAGTTTCTCCACACACCCCTATGAGCGAGGCCGAGAGGGCTGCCACATACTGCCTTAAGTCCCTGTCCCCCACAGAGTCTGGGATGCCCAAGAACCTTAGATTACTGCGCCTCGAGTGATTCTCGAGGTCCTCGAGCTTCTCATCCTGGGCCCGGAGCGTTGCTCGCACATGCTGTAGCTCCTGGGAGAGCTTCTCCACCTCCCCTTCTGTGTGGGCAATGCGGCCTTCCGCCTCCTGCACTCGGATGCCGAACGCATCCACCGACATCTGCAACATGTCCAGCTTACTCCGCAAGGTTTCAAATTGAGCGGAGAGCGCCCCAGAGACCGCCGCTGAAATTTCCTCCGGGGAGACCGCTGTGGCCGGGGTTTGCAACGACGCCGGGTGAGGTGGTGATTCCGCCATTTTCTGGCCTCCTACCACGCGATCTTTCTCCCTCCTCGCACCTCTCACTGTTGTTGCCATCCTCCCCGTTCGTCTGCCGGTAGGTCCCGTCAGTCTACGGTGCTATGTGGGGTTGAGAATGCCGTTTTCGCACCTCTAAAGAGGCACTATATCACCGTTTTGGAGCTGTGGGGCCCGGAGCTCAGCGAAGGCACGTCTTCCCCAAGCTCACCACATCATGTGACCCCGGAGATAACTATTTTACAAGGAACATGAGGGGTTGTGCCATCTGAGGTCATCTTGCTCAGGATTGATATATAGGTAGAGATATTTATGTGGTCCAAAATGGGTCTGTATCCCCCTGTTTTCTTTGGGATAAGGAAATAGGGGGAGTAAAACCCTGTACCCTGTTGATGAATGGGTACTTCTTATATTGCCCCTTGGGCAAGAAGTATGGTGACCTCTTGACCTAACAGGTTGATGAGAGAGGTCTGAGAATTGAACTGTTTTACTATTGTGGGAGGGGGCATGCTCAAGAAATGAAGCTTGTACCCCACTTGTATGATGGAGAGTGTCCAACGCTCTGCTGTAATTTGCCCCCATCTTGGGGCAAAGTGACATAACCTTCCTGGAATGGTGGAAGGCTCTGGTCCATTTAGAGCCAGGAAGGCTAAGTTCTCTAGATGCAAGTCAAAGGCCTTGTGGAGGCTGAGCCTGCTGAGGCGGTTGAGGCTTAGCAGTCTTTGCTTTTCTTTGCTTGGATGGTTGCTGACCCTTCCGGAGAGGTTGAACTGCAGAGCGTCCCTGCTGGGAATAAGCAGGATAAAACCTTTTCTTTTTGGAAAAGAATGGTTTTTTGAAAGATTTCTTTCTTGCAGGATCAGCTGTACCCTTGGATAGTCTGTCCAAGGTGGAGTTGTGAGCATCCAACTCATTGGCTTTTTCATGCCAATCTTTGCCAAACAGGTTCTCACCAGTACAAGGAATATTGCCTAATTTGTCTTGTACCCAGAGCTCCAAATCAGATGCCTGGAGCCAGGCAATTCTACGTGCACCTATGGCAATAGCAGAGGTTCTGCTTATGCATTCAAAACAGTCAAAAGCTGCACAATTGACAAATTTGGAAACATCCTGGGCATGTTTGACCAAAGTGAGAAAATCCTGTCTCTTATCCTCAGGGAGAAGAGGACCCAAAACCTCTAAATCTCCTGTGACTTCTTTCAGAAACATTCCCATATATAAAATATAGGAACTGATCCTGGCATAAAGCATGGAAGGTACGACGTCCTAAAGCATCCAAAGTTCTGCACTCACATCCTGGGGGATTAGAGGCATGCCTCTTTGCACTCCTGATCCTTCTCATAGCTGACTCCACCACAATGGAGTGGTGAGGGAGCCGAGTTTTTTGGAAACTAGGACAAGGAGGGACTCGATACATAGTGTCAAGTCTACGAGAATGAGGAGAAGTGGTAAGAGGGGTATCCACATTCTGAGCATGAGATCATGCAAGATCTCATGGATGGGCAAAGTATCCGCCTCCTTAGGAGCTTTAGGATATTGTAAAATTTCCAGCTCCATTCCTCTGGGCTCTGTTTCAGGAGCCACAGTAATGGAGAGACCCCGAGCCACCTCCCTGATGAAATCCTGGAAGGAGATATCCTCTGGAGGAGACATCCTGCATTTAGGGGAGGAGGGCTCCTCTAGAAGAAGTGCTCCGGTATTGACAGAACTATCGGAATCCTCAGATTCCTCTGAGGACTCGAAGTACCTTCTGTCTGGATGTTCTTATAGAGCCCGATACCCGTACCGACCGGAGTCGGTACCGGGGGGTATTGGTACCGGAGGGCATCGGGTGACTGGGTGCCGGTAATGCGGACACAAATGTCGATGTCGATGCTATTGGTACTGGTACCGATACCGGTACTGGCTGAATTGTCTGACGCGGTTCCAAGGGCGTCGATGCCGCATGGAGAGCCGCCAGACTGCGTTCAATAGCCAGAAACCTCTGGTCTATCGACGCTGCCGATGCCTGGATGTCGGTACCGGAGAAGACAGCCGGTACCCAGGGGCGGCCCAAGGGGGGTGCGGGGCCATGTGCGGAGACTCGGTGCGGGGCCTCATTTGCATAAGTGGCCTTATTTGCATAAATATTTGCATAATGTTACCATACACTAACTTTTAGTAAACATGTCTCTTAATGAGTGTATGGATAAAGAAAGACTAAAAGATTTCTACATTACTATAATCCAGTGCCAACCGCCAGGCACATTAGGAACTACTACAAACGCTGCCCATTTAGAACCCATAGCAAACCCGCTGTATCCTGACAGCATTACCAGGACTCACAAAGCACCAGACCCTACCTATCAAAAGGAAACACTGCAAATATTAAACCAGTACATTTCAGAGAATACTGGGGAAAGAGAACAAGTGGCAATGTCAAATAGGAATTACATAAACAGAATACCTCAGCTCAGTTACACATGCAGAACATAGACCATCACCAAACAAGGAATCGCAATTTAGAAACAGGAAGGCAATAATTAAACTGGGAACCCCAAAAGCCAAACTTGGAATGTACAACAACACTGTAGAAATAAAACTATAAATCAATTTCCTCTTGTACCAAACAAAGCGCAGACGTTAATGATGCACATTTCCCAGAGCTTTCATATTCCAGTTAATAAATTCAAAATAAAGAGATATATTTCTACCTTTTGTGCATTTTTTTTCAGTTGCAATTGCTCCAGCCACTTTCTTCTGGTTTCTTCATGTTTTCTGCTAACTCTCCATCGTCTGCTGTCCATTTGTCCTTTCTTCTCTCTTCTAGTTTTCTTTCCATCCTCTCTCTCTACATCTGCTTTAACATACTAATCTTTATCCTTTTGCTCTTTCCTCATTCTTATTTCATCCACACAAATTTTACCCCTCCATCCTCAATCCCCACTTACTCTCCCAATACCCGGCCAATTGTAGATTTTTCATCCCTCCCACACAAAATATTTTTCCCCTCTCCATTTTACTCTCCCAGCCCCATCCCATTCTAATCCTCCCCCAACATCAGCTCCCTTCTAGTTCCAGTCTCACCCAGCATCCATTCCCTTCTAGTCCCTGCATCAGCCCATTTCCAGTCCTAGCCCCCCATCAACCCATTTCCAGTCCTAGCTCCCCCATCCATTTTCAGTCTGAGTCCCTTCATCAGCTCATTTCCAATCCTAGCCCCCCATCAGCCCATTTCTAGTCATTTCCTAGGCCCACCATCAGCCCATGTCAAATCCTAGCTCCCCTCCACTCAGCCCAATTCCAGTGCAAGCCCCCCCATGAGCCTACTTCCAGTTCTAGCCCCTCCATGAGTCCATTTCAATTCAAGCCCCCACCACAGCCCATTTCCAATCTTAGCTCCCCCCAACAGCCCATTTCCAGTCCTATCCTAGCTGCTCCATCAGCCCATTTTCAGTTCTAGCTCCCTTCCCTCACAGCCCATTTCCATTCCAAGCTCCCTCCCCATCAGCTATTTGCAGTTCAAGCCTCCCCGTCCACTCAGTCCATTTCCAGTCATAGCAATCCCCCAACCCATTACCAGTCCTAGCCCATCAACCCATTTTCAGTTTAAGCCCCCCCTATAACCCATTACCAGTCCTAACCCCCCATCAGCCCACTTCCAGTCTTAACCCCATCAGCCCATTTCCAGTCAGCCCCCCATAGCCCATTGCCAGTCCTAACCCCCCCCATCAGCCCACAGCCCATTACTAGTCCTAACCACATCAGCCCACCTCAAGTCCTAACCCCTCCCCATCAGCCCTTTTCCTGTCCTAGCGCCCCCATAGCCCATTAGCAGTCCTAACCCCCCCCCATAGCCCATTAGCAATCCTAACCCCCATCACCCTATTTCCAGTCAGCCTCCATCAGCCCCAGCCCATTAGCAGTCTTAACCCCCCCTAGCCCATTGCCAGTCCTAACCCCCCCATCACCCCATTTCCAGACAGCCTCCATCAGCCCCCAGCCCATTACCAGTCTTAACCCCCCCAGCCCATTTCCAGTCCTAAACCCCCCCCCAGCCCATTTCCAGTCAGCCTCCATCTGCCCCAGCACATTAGCAGTATTAACCCCCCCTAGCCCATTTCCATTCCTTAACCCCCCCCAGCCCATTTCCAGTCCTAACCCCCCCTCACCCCATTTC
Source organism: Ichthyophis bannanicus (assembly GCA_033557465.1). Lineage (NCBI taxonomy): Eukaryota > Metazoa > Chordata > Amphibia > Gymnophiona > Ichthyophiidae > Ichthyophis > Ichthyophis bannanicus. The sequence goes on along the minus strand of CM066032.1, from coordinate 1,157,252,531 downwards.
CAGTCAGCCTCCATCAGCCCCAGCCCATTAGCAGTCTTAACCCCCCCAGCCCATTTCCAGTCAGCCTCCATCAGCCCCAGCCCATTAGCAGTCTTAACCCCCCCAGCCCATTTCCAGTCCTAACCCCCCCTTGCACATTTCCAGTCCTAACCCCCCCCCTTGCACATTTCCAGTCCTAACTCCCCCCCTTGCACATTTTCAGTCCTAACTCCCCCCCTTGCACATTTCAGTCCTAACCCCCCCCCCCCTGCCCATTTCCAGTCCTCACCCCCCCCCCTTGCACATTTCCAGTCCTAACCCCCCATCACCCCATTTCCAGACAGCCTCCATCAGCCCCCCCCCCTTCCCTTCCCTTCCCTTCTGGCAAATTTTAAAAAAAAAAATAAAAAAAACCTGGCTCTAGCTGCTGCCGCTGCCGCGTCCGTCGCAGCAGCGGCAGAATGGCGTGTCCCGCGGGGCCCCCTCTCCTCGTCGAGCCCTCTGCAAGGGCTTTCAGATTCGCGAAGGGAGAGTGCTCCCTCGCGTCTCTGTAAAGCCCGCAGGGGCTAATGGGAAATTTCCCATCAGACCCTCGCGTCTAAAGGGGCAGATGGGAAATTTCCCATTAGCCCCTGCGGGCTTTACAGAGACGCGAGGGAGCACTCTCCCTTCGCGAATCTGAAAGCCCTTGCAGAGGGCTCGACGAGGAGAAGGGGCCCCGCGGGACACGCTATTCTGCCGCTGCTGCGACGGACGCGGCAGCAGCCAGAGACAGGTTTTTTTTTTAAAAATGTAATTAAAAAAAAAAGCAGAATGTTCTTTGCGCGGGGCCCCCTGAAACGCGGGGCCCTGTGCAAAAAACATTCTTGCTCAATGGACGGGCCGGCCCTGCCGGTACCCCAGAGCATGGCACCAGTAGTTCTGCCGAGGTTGAGGCCTCAAGAACGTCCTGGAGCCCCGATAATGCTTTGGAAGCAATTTGGCCGGTGCAGAATCCTCAAGGGCAATGCCAGAGGCATCTCGATGCTTAGAAGGAGATCTACCCTTTGAGGACCGGCTGGATTTATGTTTGATTACCTGAGATCCATGGGAGGAAGAGGAAGCCTTGAAGACGTCGATGCCACAGAAGCTGCATCAGAGGGAAACAGGGTACTGAGCTTAGCAGCTCGGTTCTGCCAACCTCTCTTAGACATCATAGCACAGGACATACAATCCATGATGGAGTGGTCAGGACCTAAACATTTCAGACACCATTCATGGGTGTCGGTGACGGAGATGGTACCGCCACACTTGGAGCATTTTTTGAAACCTGAAGCAGGTTTCTCCATTACAGGAAAAACATTTGGGCCTAAGGCCCAAAAATGGCGCGTGCACCTAGGAAAAATGGGAAAAGATACTATATCTTTTTTTTTTTTTTAAACAGAAATAAATAAAGAAAAAAACGGCGGTACCGGTAGAGCGACGCGACCACAAATAAAGAAAGTAATAAAGAAGAATTTTCTGCGGTGACAGGAACAACGACCTGCTGGCTCCGCAGAATACGAAGAACTGGAGAGAGACAGTTGGGAAAGGTGGGAAGGCAGCACGCAGGCGCTGTGGGATGCTCCCAAAAGCTTTCTAATTGGACGCTGGGGAGCGTTCCCATGCAGGCTCCGTGTATGGCTAGAGACTTACCAGCTAAAGGCCCTCTGAATTAGGAAAAAGCTGTCACCTGAACCTTCAGGGAGCTAAGATAAAAAAGGCCCTTTTCCAGACTGTCCTGCAGAAAAAGGTCACAGAAACAACATCGTGGTCACCTGAGGAACCAGTCACCATGCACCACACAAGCACTCAAGGCACCAGACCCACATTTATGCCAGATTAGTAGACCACCTCCGGGGGAGCAGAGTGGAAAACCACTGCTGGAGAGTAGCCTATACATGCTAGCCAGTTTCCTTACAGGAGCCAAGTCGTAAGTGAGAAGGGAGTCACATCCTCCAGGACAAGCAGCCCCTGATACCATAAGCCCCAAGATGGAAGTAAGAGAAGAGGTGGTGTTCACAGGAGCTACTTCAGATCTGCAGATCATGCTCTCCTCAGCCAACCCAGTGCCACCAGAATAATCCTTCTCAGATGGCACTGTATACATCGAATCACACGTCCCACCAGGGGCCATGGAAGAGACATCTACAGCAGGTGCTGACCTGGTCAAGGTTGAGCCAGGGCACCAAGGCCTTCAGACCCCATCTCCGTGGGGTGACTGAAGCAGCGGCACACTTTGGTATTGGAGCAGGTTGCCAGATCCCTCTTGGGGTGACCCCAGCAGTGCAAAAACAACTGAAAACACTTCCTAACTCAACTCCCACTCTTTTGGGACCAGAGTGTGCTGGCTGAAAAAATCTGTTTCCACAGTATCCACCCCGGCAAAGTGCAGAGCTGACAAACTAGGAGGCTCTTCACTACCCAAGCAAACGGGAAAGCCATCTTCAGGGCTATCCTGGCACTCCTCATGCTGCCTTGCCGATTGACATAAGCCACTGCTGTGGCATTGTCGGAGAAGATATGAACCGCCCTCGACCAGGTGCCGGAGAGGCATTATGCTCTCCTCAGGGGCCAGAGACACAGAAGAGCCAACCTGATGGCCCTTGCGTCAGGGCAGTTGATGGACCGCACCACCTCCTTGCAATTCCTATGGTACTGGGCCGTTCAACCTTAGCAATGGGCTTCCCAGCCCGAGAGACTGGCATTTGTTGTCAGAAGGTCCATGAGCAATCATCCAGTGACACAAACTTCCTTAGAAGATGGGGCTGCTTCCAGCACTGCAGACTAGCCTTCACCATCATTGGGAGCGGAAGACTGAGCTGATGAAGATCAACCCAGACTCTGGGAGACTGCTGCAAACAAAATAATGCTAGGCAATCCAACAGCTTTGACTTTTCTCACTGGCAGAAAGACTCTGCACACTCTAGAATAAAAAACATGCTCCCAGGAACTCCAGGGACCTGGAATGCCACAACTGGCTCTTCCCCAAATGATCACCCAGCCGAGACGTATCAGAAAGAACACCTCTCAGGGAGCTAGAGATGCCTCTAAAGGAGAATGGGCTCAGATGAGCCAGTAGCCCAGATATGGGCACATGCAAATGCCTTGGTGCCATAGTGATACAGACACCATCACCATAACACTGCAGAACATCTTTCAGGCAGTGGAGAGTCTGAATGGAAGGGCAGCAAACTGAAGATGAAAGCCAAGAGTAGCAAAATACAGATACTTGCCAATCCCATGGAGTGGGATATGAAAATACACCTCGGTCAAAAAAGTGTAGTTACTCACCTGTAACAGGTGATCTCCGGGAATAGCAGAAATTTAGTCTTTACATGTGTGTGACATCGGTACCGATGGAGCCCACATGGAAATGCTCCCCAGCATCCAATTAGAAAGCTTTTGGGAGCATTCCACTGCGCAACTGTCTTCCCAACTTCCTCTCCTCAGTTGAGTTTGTATCTGAGAAAAAGAAAATAAATGTAACTCTATAACTCCTAGGGGAGGAGGGCAGATTGTGAAGACTAAATTCTTGCTGTTCCCGGAGATCACCTGTTACAGGTGAGTAACTACGCTATCTCCAAGAACAAGCAGGAATGTAGTTTTCACATATGCAACTCCCTAGCTCCCAGATGCCAGTAAAGTGATCTCAGAACCAGTGGAGGTTCACCTTGGAGGAGGCACTATGAAGTCATGGATCCCAAATGGATTTCTGGTATCTTCAAAGTCTGGAACAGAGGGTAGGAGTTGCATCTAAGTCTGAAAGAGGTGCTGGAATACAGACTGACCAAACATGACATCCTGACAGGAGCCCTTGCCCAGGCAATAATGGGCAGCAAAGGTATGGACAGAAGACCAAGTTGCTGCTTTGCAAATTTCATCGATGGCTACTGAGCATAGGTTTGCCATTGAGGTGGCTATGGCATGAATGTTGTGAGCAGTGACATGCTCTTCCAGGGAGAGCCCTAGTTTGGTCATAGGCAAAAGAAATGCAGTCCGCTTTCCACCTGGAGAACCCATAAGTTTAGAGACAGGTAATCACAGATGACTGGGATCAAATGAGATGAACAACTGCAAGGCTTTACAATGACCCTGAGTCCTTTGGAGATCAAAAGCCAACACCAGCTTGCAATCAAGAGTGTGCAAAGTTGCTTCTGCTCTAGACACATGCAGTTTAGGAAATAACATTGGAAGGTAAATTAACTGTTTTAGATGGAAGGGAGATACTACCTTTGGCATAAAATGTGGGTGAGTCCAAAGGACCACTTTGTCATGGTAGAAGCAGGTATTGGGTGGATCCGCCACCAAAGCCTGAAGCTCACTAATGCATCTAGCTGAAGTGAGGGCAATTAGGAAGATCGCTTTCCACGAGAGGAATGTAAGTGAGGTCATGGCTAATGGTTGAAAGGGTGGCATGAGGAGCTGTGCTAGAATGTCATTGAGGTCCTAAGCTTAATGGGATGTTTGGACAGCAGGAGACCTCTCATGAAATGTGCTACTAATGGTTGTAAGGAGATGTGCTGTCCATCAATCAGATGATGAGAGCCTGCAATGACAGTAAGGTTGACTCTCACCAAGTTTGTTTTTAGTCCTGTTGAGGACAGGTGAAGGAGATACTGGAGGAGCAACTCCACTGGAGCAGAAAAGGGATTGAGATCTTTCTGGGAACACCAGACAGAAAATCTATGTCACTTGAAAGTGTATGAACGTCTGGTTGAGTGCTTTCTAGAAGCCAAATGGATCTCTTTAACCTCTTGGGTAAGGTCAAAGCCTTATAAAGCTATGCTCTCAGCAGCCAAGCTGTGAGGTAGAGAGACTGTGGATTGGGATGGAGTAGTGAGCTGTTGTCCTGTGAAAGGAGATCCGGCACCCATCCCAATCTCAGAGGATGAGTCTGAGTAAGACATAGTAGCAGCGCAAACCACGGTTGTTGTGACCAGTGAGGGGCTATGAGAATTATGGAGCCCTTGTCAGACTGAAGCTTGAAAAGCATCTTGGGAATAAGGGGTATGGGAGAGAATGCATAAAGTGAACTCTGACCCCAGTGTAGATATGGAAGGCATCCACTTGTTGGTTGGTGGATATCAGAGTTCTTGTGCAGAAGTAAGGAAGCTTGGCATTTCGTGGAGTTGCAAATAGATCTGTCTGGAGTTCCCCAGGTCTAGAAGATGTAGGATGTTGTGTCCAGATGCAGAGACCATTCGTGGGGAAGAAGGATGTGACTCAGTCTGTTTGCCAAGATATTGGACTCCCCCGGGAGGGTACACCGCTTGGAGGTGTATCTGATGAGCAATTGCAAAGGACCAGAGGTGTATTGCCGCCTCACAGAGGGCTCAAGAGCCTATTCCTCTCTGCTTGTTCACATAGAACATGGAAACCAGATTGTCCATCCTGACTAGGACTTGTTGTGCTCTGAGGTGGTGTTGAAACACCCGGAGGGCATTTGAGATAGCACGAAGTTCCAGGAGATTGATCTGGAGTTGCAACTCCCATGCCGTCCAGAGCCCCTGTGTCATCAGGTTGCCCAGATGGGCTCCCAAACCCAGCTTGGAGGAATCTGTCGTCAGGGTGCATTGATGTGGAGGCATCTGAAAAGGTGACCCTACGAGCAGGTTTTCTGGAGAACACCACCACTGAAGTGATATGATTAGGCGGGCAGTGACTTGGATCCTGTCCCGGAGAAGGTCAGAGGTCTACTTCCACTGGGAGGCAAGAGTCCATTGGGCTGCCCGCATATGTAGTCGGGCATACGGAACTACATGTGCTGTAGAGGCCATGTGCCCAAGGAGCTGCAGCATCTCTCGGGCTGTCACATGGTCTCGGAGTGTCTGGGACACTTGTTCAACTAGACGGGCACACTGTAGATGAGGCAGAAATGCCCTGGACTTCTGGGTGTCTAGTAGTGCTCCGATAAACTCTAGTCTGAGTTGGAACTACCTGGGATTTTGGGAAGTTTATGATAAATCCCAAATGTTGTAGTACTGTGATGGTATGATGTAAGGAAAGAAGTACCTCTTGGGAGGTGTCTGTCTTAATTAGCCAGTTGTCTAAGTAAGGGAAGACAAATATCCCCAGAGTTGTTAGATATGCGGCCATGACTGCCATGCACTCTGTGACCTTTTTGGGGCAGAGGCAAGTCCAAAGGGAAGGACTCTGTATTGATAATGTTTTCCCTGGAAGGTGAAGCATAGATACTTCTTGTGTCCTGGATGGATGAGGAAATGTGTATACGCTTCTTCTAGGTCTAAAGAAAAGAGCCAGTCCTGACTCTGGAGGTAGGGACGAAGAGTCACAAGAGAGATTATCTTGAACTTTTCATGAACTAAAAACTTGTTGAGGTTTCTGAGGTCCAGAATGGGCCTGTACCCTCAGTTTTCTTTGGAAAGAGAAAGTAGGAAGAGTAGAAGCCTACTCCCTGTTGGGATATTGGGACATCTTCTATGGCGCCCTGAGACAGAAGAGAGGACACCTCATCTTGTAGGAGAGCAGTGAGTGAGGGTTGCATTAGATATTCCCCCGTAAATGTGGAGGGGGGGCAGAGTTTGCAGATGAAGGCTGTACCCCTCCTGAACTATGGTGAGTGTCCACTGCTCTGAGGTGATGAGATGCCATCTGTGGGCATAGTGATACAGTCTGCCTGCTATGTGGAGGGATTTGGGACCCTCCAGAAGCAAAGTGGCAATGTGCTCTAGGGAAGAGTCAAAACCAGGTGCAGGCTGTGGCTGCGGAACTGGTTGAGATTTAGCCTTCTGTGGCTTCTTTTGTTTAGGAGGCTGTTGCCTCTTCTGTGGGGCTTGACCCTGATACTGAGAAGCAGGAGGACAGGAAGAAAAGAATATTTTCTTCTCATTGTAGATTTATTTGCAGGAGCCTTTTCCTAGCAGGGTCAGCTGTTACTCTGGACAGTCTCTTTAGAGTAGTATTTTCTGACTCTAACTGAGAGGCCTTATCTTGCCAGTCTTTGCCAAAGAGGTTTTCCCCTGTGCAAGGAATGTTGCCAAATTTATCCTGAACCCACCGTTAAAGATCTGAGGCCTGAAGCCATGCAATGCGACGTGCACCGATGCAAATTGCTGAGGCCCTGCTTGTGCACTCAAAAACATCAAAGGTAGCTCTATTGACAAACTTCAATACATTCTGGCTTTGCTTAACTAGGGTGAGATAATCTGCCAGGCAAAGGCCTCAAGATCCCTGGAGACCTCCTTCAGGAACATTCCCATATAGGAGTATATAGGAGTTAATCCTAACAGAGCATTGATGCTTGGAAACATCGACGCTCAAAAGCATTGAGAGTTCTCGATTACCTATCCGGGGGGTTAGAGGCGTGAGTCTTCGTGCTTTTGATTTGGCGCAAAGCCGATTCCACCACCATGGAGTGGTTGAGAAACTGTGGCTTTTGGAAGCTGGGACACTCTGGTACTCATACCCTGAAAGTCCCAAGCAAAGGATCTGTGCTGGGTTCAGCTGTACTCCCCTGATAGTTTCACTGGCTTTTGTAGCCCTGCATTTAAGATGTCTGGTAGAAAAATCCCTCTGCAATCCTTCTGCAATCTTTAGAAGAGGTTTGAGCCAAGCCTGTTCAGCTGAGCATGCTTGGATCAAATCCCGCTCCCTTGCAGACTTTTCACACTTCAAATTCAGTCAGCCATAGCACTTGCCAAACAAGATTATGTCCATCTGACTAACTCTCTTGCCTCTGACTCTCGCCGTCTCTTTACTACTCTCAACTCTCTCCTGAAAGTGCCTCCACCTCCAACCCCTTCTCTCTTTCTGCCCAAATCCTGCCTGACAATTTCTATGACAAAATCCACAAGATCACCCTTCAATTCCCCACAAAAACAACTACTTCCCCTTCTTACCCTCTTCACTCCCAACTTTCCCCCTCTACCTCTGCTACCCTTTCTTCCTTTTCTTTCTCTGAGGAGGAAACCGCACACCATCTTTCCTCCTCCAAACTTATTACCTGCTCCTCTGATCCTATTCCCATCCATCTCCTAAGCCCCATCTCCTCCACTGTTGTCCCTTCCATCTTTCATATGCTCAACCTATCGCTCTCCACTGCAGCCTTCAAGCATGTTGTAGTTCCACTTCTCCTCAAGAAACCCTCACTTGATCCTACTTGTCCTAATTATTGATCTATCTCTCTCCTTCCCGTCATTTCTAAACTACTTGACTTTCTCTTCTCTCAAGCCCTCCTGGATCCTTTACAATCTGGCTTTCGTCCTTTATATTCTATTGAAATGGCTCTTGCCAAAGTCTCCAGTGACTTGTTCCTGGCAAAATCGAAGGACCTTTACTCGGTCCTCATCCTTCTTGACCTCTCTGCTGCTTTTGACACTGTTGATCACAACCTTCTCCTTGATACCCTGTCCTCGTTTGGTTTTAAGGGCTCTGCACTATCCTGGTTCTCCTCTTATTTTTCCCATCGCTCTTTCAGTGTTTGTTCTGGTGGATCCTCCTCTGCTGTTATCCCACTCTTAGTTAGTGTACCCCAAGGATCTGTCTTGGGTCCACTTTTTTTTTCTCTATATACCCAGTCCCTTGGTGCACTCATCTCTTCCCATGGCTTTCAGTACCATCTTTATGCTGATGACTCCCAGATCTAACTCTCTACACCTGAAATCTCTCCGGCAATCCAGACCTAGATCTCTGCCTGCCTTTCTGACATTGCTGCTTGGATGTCTCACCGCTGCTTGAAATTGAACATGACCAAAACTGAGCTTCTCATTTTTCCCCCTAAAACCTCCTCTCCTCTTCCTCCTTTCTCAGTCTCTGTAGATAACTCTCTACGCCTCCCTGTTTCCTCAGCTCGCAACCTTGGGGTTGTCTTTGACTCCTCTCTCTCCTTCTCCACACACATCCATTTCTTTCTCTATAACATCAACAAAATACACTCATTCCTTTTTGAATACACTACTAAGACACTTATCCACTTCTTAATCACCTCCCATCTTGACTATTTTAACCTACTCCTTGTTGGTCTCCTGCTGAATCATCTCTCTCCCCTTCAATCTGTTCAACACTCTGCTGCACTGCTAATCTTCCACCAGCCTCATCATGCTCATATTACCCCTCTTTTTAAGTCACTTCATTAACTCCCTATCCATTTCCATATCCAGTTCAAACTTCTCCTGCTGACCAATAAGTGCATTCACTCTGCAGCAACTCACTACCTTTCTTCTCTTATACCTCCCTACACCCCTCCCCGGAAACTCTGCTCTTCTGGCAAATTGCTTCTATCGGTGCCCTTCTCTTCTATTGCTAACTCCAGACTTCGCTCCTTTCACCTTCTGCTCCCTATGCCTGGAACAAACTACCTGAGTCTGTACGATAGGCACCTTCTCTGGCCCTTTTCAAATTCAGACTAAAAACTCACCTCTTTGTTGCAGCTTTTGGATCTTGACTCACCTGATCTCCTTTGTCTTTCTTTACCATTCCTCCTAGATGTATCCCTGTCTACACTGGTCCAACGCAGAAGCCCTCTGAAGACTCACAAAAAAAGCAGCAGACAAAGAGCGAGACTCACAAAAATCGTTCAAAATCTTTATTAAGGGGTAAAGTAAAGCCACACCTAACAGAAGCCATGTTTCAGCACTCACCTTCCTCAGGGGTGTAACAGCACTGAAAACAATAAAACATACGAATGCATAAAAACAAATACAGTAAAAAAGACTTTAAAATTTATATTAGAAACCATAAAAAAATAATAATACAAAAATAAATAAACAAAGCTGGTGTTTTATTATATGGTGTTTCCATTCATGGCTGTTGTCCTTTCCATCTGGCTTTCGTCCTTTATATTCCATATGAAAGGGTATTCATAGCACCTCTTATGACTCCATTTGTTTGTTCTCCGATTCCTCCACAGATTCTTGTTGTAGTTTGGTCAGTTACAACTTGTAATATAAATAGAAAGCTTAGAGCTAATAATAATAAGAGCAGTTCTATTTTTACAATACTTGAAGATCTAGCCTGCGACACGCCATAAAGCTTTAGAAATTATTATATATGCTACCATTGAGAATTGTTTTATATGATATCCTTTATTTTACAGAGAGTGCATAGAAAGTCTTTAGTTTGTCTCAATATATTAGAGTGTTACAGTATTGGGTAATGTTCTGTCCCTCCCTTCACCTGCATGAATCTCTGTCATTTGGTAGTATCACTGTCATTTGGCTTTTCCATATTCTTCACCTACGCACTGAAGGATTCTACTTTTTTCTCATGTTTTTATATATGTATGTTTCTATTTCTATTGTACTATCTGTTGAATAAATAGTACACATTAACATGAATTGTACATATAAAATGACATTTGATTCTGAATGGCTGTTATTCAGTTTTGACATAAGTTGAATTATTTAATTATTTTTTAAAGGTTTCTAATATAATTTTTAAGGTCTTTTTTGCTGTATTTATGTTTTTATGCATTCGTGTGTTTTATTATTTTCAGTGCCATTACACCCCTGAGGAAGGCGAGTTCCAAAATACGGCCTGTGTTGGTTATGGCTTTTCTGTACCCCTTAATAAAGATTTTGAACATTTTTTGTGAGTCTCGCTCCTTGTTGTCTGACTCTGTCTACACCTACTGTGTTGTCTGTCTTGACTAGATTATAAGCTCTGATGAGCATGGACTGTCTCTTACATGTCTGTGCAGCACTGCGTATGTCTTGTAGGTTATACAAATGCTCAGTATTAGTATTAGTAGTAGTAGTAGCAGCAGGGGAGAATAGAGGAGGAGGGAGGGGGCATTGAGGATGTGTGAGGATGCTGCACTCTTGCAGATCCTTCCAAATCACTCCAATTTCGGGCTGCTTAACAGGCTCTTATAAGAGCATGGAGCTGAACCAATTTTCCCTCCTCCTGTAGTTATCGAAAAAACAGCAGTTTAGTGGAGTCTCCCAAGTCACGCTCAAGTGAGAGTCACCCTCAAAGTGGTCGTTCATGAGCGTTTAATCAATCTTTTTCTCTCAAATCTTCAGAATTTTTTTCTGAGAGGAGAAAATCCATCCACCATCTGCTGGAGACAAAGAAAGAGGCCTCTGGTGGCTGAGGCATAGGAGTGATGTCATTGAAACCTGGGCTTTTCATTGGTTCTTTGTCTCCACCAATCTGCTGGTAGGGGAACACAACCCACTTGTCTGGACTAGTCTAGCAGGATGATATGGAAACGCACGTTAACTGCAACACCTCTGCATTAGCTATCGGAAGCGTGACCAGCATGTTCCCGGCAGATAACACAACTGAGCACCTTACTGTGTGGCGTATTGAGAAGCATATTTACTAAGAACCATGTTGGTAATACACATGTGATTTGTGTTACCATTGCAGGAGACCCTGCTAACTTTATGTGTGCGCCCATCCCCCTGCAGTTAACACAGACACAAGATGCTGCACCGTGCAAGCTGGCACAGAAGTGCACCTAACACCATCCAGTGAGGTGATGTTAAGTGCACCCTTGGTAAGGTAGCATATGCGATTAGCACACGCTACTAATGCCTGTGCTAGCCATGCTTTGCCATCAATGCCTCCATTCCACTCATGGCTCTCCCAGTCTCCGCCCCACTAAATGTAACCCAGATAGCAAAGGAATTTTAGCACTGGGGCCTGTGCTACATTTTAGCACAGTGCCCAAACTGCACTCTAAACCCCACACTACTAGACAGTGCACTTTCGTAAACATGTCCCTTAATATGGATGCACCTAATGACACCCATAGAGGTGTTCTTTGTTGCACCCTTGCTATCTTCCACCTCAACTGCACTGCAACACTAAGTGCTATTCACACCACACTCTGCCTCTAACTCAGTGGTTCTCAACCCAGTCCTCTAGGACCCCAAGTCCAGATGGGTTTTCATGGTTTCCACAATGAATATGCATGATATATATCTGCATACAATGGAAGCAGTGCATGCAGATCTATCTCATGCATATTCATTGTGGATATCCTGGAAACCTGAGGAAAACCACTGCTCTAACCCATTCAGTCTCCACATTAGTGCTAGGATTATCTAAGAAATCTTTGGCTCACAGTTATTGCAAAATACAGCAGACCGTCTTTTAGGAGATTTAACCTTAAGAAAGCATATTACGCCAATGTTGCAGTGCTCACACTGGCTGCCTTCCTATGTTTCATGGTGGGATTTTTGAGTTTCAGTGCATTTTTATACCAACCTCATTGTAAAGTGTGGTCTGCATTACAAAATCTGCTACAAGTTCTAGCTGTTAAAATTTGGAGATTGCAATCATGCCAGAGGAAGGCTTTTTCAATTGTGGGGGCCTCCTGGTGGAATAATTTGTCAGCAGGTATTCACTGTGAAACAATTTTTTTACATTACTGAAAACAAGTTAAGACATGGCTTTTTGGCAGATGGCATTGAGTAATTTAGAGTCTGTGAGATGTATGTGAGTGCATTTATATTTTGCTTGGGTTTTATTAAGTTTTATTATTTTCTGATGTATAATGTCAATTTTATAGTTTTCTACAATATTGCATTGTAAATTGCTTTGAATCTTGTTAGAAGTGATCTAGAAACTCAGCTAACTAAAATATATAAAAATCAATCAATCTTGAGTCAGATTATGCTTTTTACTCCATACTACAAGGTATTGACAATAGCCATTCTCATTTCTGATTCATGTTTCTGCTCTTTTATCACATCTTCTATTGAAGCAAATGTGCTTTAAAATCTTTCTGTGGTTTTCTTGAGATTTGGGACTTTTCCCAATAGTAGTTTGTTTGCAACAAGGGGATAATTTCATAAAGCCTTTTCCATATATAAAATTTGCTTTACCTTCAGAAACAGAATCTTATAAAGGTGCCTGAGGGTATGCGTGTTTCAAAGCAACCACATGCAAACCCGTGCTTGCGTGTATGTGATCTGGGAATGGGTTCCAAAACCTTCATTGCACAGCCCGAGAGAGTCCTTCTCTGGAAGGGACCAAGTCCCTAGGCCCATGCACTCCACGAAAGGACTGAGAATGAGCCTGAAGCCCAGAAGCAGAGAGGAAGAAAAGTTTTCCCAGGTCGGTAATGACAGGAGTCCTGAGACCCCTGTGAATACAGCCAGCCCACCCTCAGTTGACAAGCAGAGGCTGATGAGAAGGGGCACCATCCTGCTTCATAGGCCCTTTGGCCCATTCTTCCGGAAGGCGGTAAGTTTTGTCTTGCCCAGGTCCTTCATCAGCTTCTCCAAAGTGGCTCAAACAGAAGCTTCTGCAGTCGAGGTAACTGTGCTTTGGAAGATGTGTCTGTTGCCCAGTGCTAGAGCCAAATCCAATGCTGTGACATTGTCATTAGGGCACCATCAAACATACTAGGTCATACATGGCATAAGAAAGGAAGACTGTAGCCGACAACAAAAGAGGGGAAGTACAATCTGGCAGAAGAGACTGAATCCACTGGAGCAGGGCTCAAGACATCAGGCTGGCACATACCACCAGCTACAGACTAGCTGCCGCTATGGTGAAACTGGCTCCTCAATGAAAAATCCACCTTACGGTCCAGAAAATCCTTTAAGGCCGATCTGCCTTCCAAAGGAATGGTGGTCCATCTGGAAACCGTCCTGCCCTGCGCGTCCACCTTGGGGATGCCAAACCACTCAGCACATTCCTCGGGAAAGTGGAGATCTTCTTACATGCCCTTAACCCTTTAGGCAGGGAGTCAAGAGAGTCCCACTCTGATCGTATCGCATTCTTGATCACATCCGGAAACAGGAAGGCAGCAGTGTATTTTCGCACTCTTTGAATGAGCGCGTATACCTTTGGCTTCTGGACCATGCTGGAAGCATCCATCAAGTTCAAGGCAGATAAGAGCCTAGCAATCAACGCCATCAGTTCCTCCTTCCAGAACAGGCAGATCACTCTAGCCTCTTCATGATCTTCTGAAGGCGAGAGTACTTCTACATCCACACCAGAGCCTAGTACCAAGCCATCTGAATCCAAGTAACAGTCAAAATGTCAGATAGCTCCCAGCTGTTCCCCATCTCCAATGTTCGCCCCATGCTGGGGGCGCTTAATCAAAGGCTTCCACTCTGCCTGCCCCACACAAGACAGCACTCAGGTGCACCCAAAAGTGGTAGGGTCTGAATTTCCATACCAGAAAGACCAGGCCTGCTGCAAAAAAATTAAGAATTCTGGTGAGGACAATCCGGAGTCCAGAAGTTCTCCTCTTGAGAATGACCCCCCCAACACCAGGGGAGCACAGCCACCACAGACCCACTAGAGGAGGATTAGGGGCTTACAGCACGGTCGCTGGATCCTCCAGCTGGCTGGATATCCTTACTCATAGAGCCATCTGTCACCTCCTGCCCTGAGGCAGGCAAGGCCAGACAAATCGCATCCCTCATCTGAAAGAGGGGGAGCAGACCCTCGAGGGATAACTCAAACTGTCATACAAGAAGAGCAGAGTCCAGAATCCAGAGATGAGGCACTTCGCTTGCCACAGGTCAAACAACATTTTCTGGAAGAAAACAGAGTTAAAGCAAGTATCACACAACAGGGTGCACTAAATTTGTGGCAGTCCAAAGGCATGTGTTAACTGTGCTTTTACTATGGTGTGCGTTGACTACACTTTAATTGTGGCGCATGTTAACTTCGCTTTTACTGCAATGCATGTTACAGGTGCTAGGGTAGGAGCACGCATTTAAGCTTCTTGGGCAGAACGCATGTACATACCGTGTGACCGCCAGGTGCACAATAGAAGCAAACACTACTAATGCATGCAGAATATGGCAGGAAACCCCCACACTATGCCAATGGTCATCAGCAGTCTACCCCAAATTGTGTTCCACACAGGTGGAATTGGGAGCCCCCAACAAGGACAATGGTGAGATCAAGCCTTGGTACTCACTCCCTGAGAGCCCAAGGCAGAGGATCCATGCTAGACTCAGCTCTACTCCTAGGAAACATATAAGGACTTTTGCAGCACTGCTTCTAATCCTTTTCCTGGATGATGACTCCTAATATAAAAGCACGGCACATAAACCTATACTTAGGATTATTTTTCCCCCATATGCATCACTTCACATTTTTCCACATTAAATTTAATCTGTCATTTAGATGCTCAGTCCCCCACTCTCACTAGGATCCCCTGCAACTCCTACCAATACATTTGTGATTTAATAATTTTGTGTCATCTACAAATTTAATTACCTCATTTGTTACTCTTTTTTCCAGGTCATTTATAAATATGTTAAACACTAGTCCTGGTACAGATCCCCGGGGAACTACACTATTTATCTTTCTCCAGTGAGAAAACTGGCCATTCAGGCCTACTCTTTTTTTCTGATCTTTTAGCGAATTCCTAATTCATCATAGAGCATCACCTCCTACCCCGTGACTTTTCATTTCCTTAACATTCTCTTATAAGGGGCTTTGTTAAAAGACTTCTGAAAATGTAGTGGTTGCTGAGACCTGTTGCCAGACTGCTGTGATCTAAGACCGGAATGCTAAAGTCCCCAGAAAACGGAGGGCAGAACACTATGCCTTGGGAGCAAAGTGCATGCAGGGAGGGAGGGATCTGTGCTGGGCTCTTGTAAAATTCTTGCCCTCGGAATTTACTTCACTGACATACATCTTTACCTTAACAATATGGGGGGAGGGGGGTTATTCAGCAATGGTGGCTAGCGCTTGTAGCTGCACCACTGAATTCTAACCCCAGATATTCAATGTTGGAACCATATCCGGCCACCGGCATTGAATTTCTGTGTTGCCACAAAACCCGAAAGCTAACCAGGCAGCGGCAATATTGAGCCACTGACTGGTTAGCTTCCATAGGTAGTTAGGGCAGCCTTTGCTGTGCCTTACTTTACCCACATGTTGCTAACTGGGCAGCAGCTCAATATTGCTGCTGCCCGGTTAGCAACAGGTGCCACCTACGAGCCGCCCCAGCACGCCCACGACACACCCTGAGGCTAACCGTATGGCACCAGGACACATAGTGGTGACACCCACGGATATCCAGCGGCACCCACATGGTAAATCCGTTCAGTGGCATTTACATGGTTTCCCCTCCATAGTTATTCTTCTGCACCATATGTGGATTATCATTAAGTTATGTGGTATTTCCAAAAGTTTAAATCTTGAATCGCCAGTCCAACCACTGTACATAAGGGTGGAAGGGGATTCTCTACCTGTCATTACTGCATGGTTTACTCAGAGGGCCTGGAGACAATTGTATGTATTCATGAACATGCATTACTGGGCCCCATTGTAACTGTCAATATCTACCTTGAGGGTTACAGAGAGCTCTCACTGAAATTATAAAAGTAAACCGGACCTTAATACCAGTAAACATATGGTTAAATGTTATTCATATTTTATTGTTCAATGGGCAGAATATCACTGAAAACACATATGCACCATGCACAGACATTCATGCTTGTCTATTCTTTAATCCTTTATGTACAACTCTTACTGCAACATTGTTTCCAAAATAATAACAATTCCATTTTAGCTTGGTATGTTTTTTGGCTCAAAGATACAAGGGTGCTACCAGAATATTAATTTCCTGGATAGCTCTCTTCAGAATTCTATTCACAAAGGCAGAATCAGTCATTATACAGCCTATACTCCTACCTGGGGGGACTACATGGAAACATTTGGTCTTTACCTGCTAATTTTCTTTCCCTGAGTCCTACCAGACCAGTTCAGAATAGCGGGTGTTATGCTCCTCTACCAGCGGATGGAGACAGAGAACAAAGGCTTGTGAGATCTGCCCCATACGTATAAGGCACCATGCAACCACTTAATCCTCAGTATTTTTCTTTAACAAAGTCAATGCTAAACTCCAGGAAGGTCTTCCAAAAAAGGGAGGAAGGTGGGACAAAGAGAGCTCAACTAGCTTCTTGGGCAAAGCACATAGGGGAAAATTAAACCCAAGACTTCTCCAAAACTGGCTAGATTTTAATGAGGTAAACGTGTCTCACTAATACCAGGGCAGGCTTCTGGACTGGTCTAGTGGAAGTCAAGGAAAGAAAATTAGCAGATCAGTTCAGAATAGACGATGTGACACAGCAATTCTTCACACAGGTGGGTACGTGTCACTCCTACTCCAAGTGCTCCAACAACTGCAACTGCGTCATCTCATGCAAGGACCACTCAACTATAGGGCTTTTGAAAACTTCCATGCCATCTTACTAGAGGAAGTGGAGCATCATCGCTTGATTCACAGGAAAGCCAATACTGTCCTTGGGAGAATGGCAGTGTTTGAATGGAAAACTCTCACCTTGATGCAATGCCAACATGAGCACCAACCAGAGAGAGACAGACTCTGGATATTCTAAAGTGTTCTAACTGACAAAACGGTGCCTTCTTGAAACAAGTGCACCAGAAAGGATCTCCATTATGGCCGAAAAAGGGGGGTGGTACCCCTTAGTAATTCAAGAATCCATATTTGCTGCAAGCTGGCACAAGCCACCACAACAGTGATCTGCAATGGTTGATGTCTGCCAAAAACATGCCTGCTGCAAAAGTGAAGTTAACAAGGTGACCTCAAGCAAATATGCTGCCCATGTAGTCACCTGGATCCTCAGAAGACTTTCTTATAGAGGGATTTCAAACTGCACCACAGCACCCTAATGAAAAGACTTGCTCTGCCTCAAAGGCCCAGCAGACTTGCTCATACTCCATGGAAACAATCCTTCTCACTAGAAAGGTAGGACTGAACATCAGCAAGGATGCCTGCATTGCTAGAGTTGTCTAATTAAAGAACTTACCGAAGGGACAAGCGAGATAAAACTGTCATCAGAAAGTGCCTCCATGACCCAAGATAATTCCTCTGTGAGGCTGTGAGAGCCTCCTGTATCTTGAGCCTGTGCCATGAGATGTATGAGACTGTAAATAGTACACCTTTAACCAACTGAACTTTCTGCAATCCCATTCCTAGCCACAACTTCAGCGCAATGACTACTCCAGCCAATCTGTACCTTCTGCGATGACTGGGAAGAGTGAGGGAGACCTCTTGACTCGTCCCAATGTTGTAAAGCCCATCTCTTGGATAGCCTCCTGGACACTGATGAGTGCAAAGCTATCACAGCAATATTCCAGTCTCTGAATTTCAAGAGGTGCAAACCAAGAGGATCCATATGACTATCATTGTTCCTGTCTTATCAGATCTCAACCAAGTTACCAGTTCTTCAACTGGGCCCAGTAGTCCTGATGAATTTGATGTCCAGAGCATAATATGCTCATCTACCATCTGCTGGCGACAATGAAATATTGAGAAGCAAGTGGCTGAATGGTGCTCTCTACGGGGCTGAGCTCAGAAGCTTTTGTTCTCCGTCTTCATCTGTTGGTAGAAGGGCATAACCCCTATTCATTCTGGACTGGTCTGGTGGACGATAAGGTAATGATTATAGTGGCGACCATTCACCATTTTGGTAGCCTCCATCTTATCAATGTGCTTTTATACATGAGGTTTCCAAAACTCTACAGAGTATTTGAGCCTTAGGTGGGATACAGATAATATTTCCTTCTTCCAGCTAGCAATACCTCTCTATGCATCCAAACATAGCATGGATATTCCCAATTGCTATCTTGAGGAAATCAGAGATTGTAACCTCTCTAGCTCTTGTTCCTTTTTGCTGACTGGTAATTCTTCCCTCCCGCATAGTACTTCACCCTTGAATACTGTAACCAAATGCATGATTTGAGAGTAGTAGGCTTAAAAATGCAAACGCTTCAAAACAGCTTGCACTGACCTGCAGGTGTTGTTAGTTGAGTCTTCTGGACAGTGGTGATGGCAGCGGCACTGCAGCATTTTCTGAGATGGCGCAGGCACTGTACCCTCATGTTGTTCCTTCTTGTCTGTGTTCATTTTTATTGAACTCCTCAGAAGCATGTTGTCCAGGAAATTGGCTAAGAGGAAAAAATAATCTATTAGTTTTTAGATAGGATGCTAAATATGGAACATACTCAAATATGATGGGAAAAATTAACCACGCTGGCTTTTCTTTATACCAAGCCACTTGTATGTCCCATGACTTAGCAGACAAGCTATGCACTGCCATACCAAAAATCTAGATTCATTTCCCTAGTTTGGATTTGTCTCTTTGGGATGACTGAGGCTGGGGGATGTTGCAGAGGCAGCGTTCATAGCCCCTGTGGGGAAGGGATTCCAGGTGTTCCTCAACAGTGACTTCCAACTGTTGATGGTGATTTCTGGAAGGAACCATGGCCTGGTCCAGACTGTTAATGCAATGAATGAAACAAAACAAGAAGGGAGGAGGAGCCAGGAATGAGCCCCAAGGCTGGAGGGATTCTCCAAGATCTGCCAACCCAAGAAATGAGGAGAATCTTGACTGGAACGGTATGGCTGGTGAGCTGAGGCCAAAGCAGGCAAGGCATTGAGGGTACTGGGGATGGGGAGATGGAAACTGAAGCTAAAGGGGTGGATTGATTGGTAGGAGAGAGAGAGAGACTGAGGGGAGGAGGGGAGGTTGATATTAAGGCCAAATGATGGGTTGCTGGAGGGAGCACTGAGGGGAATGACAGATTTGAGAGTATGAGAGAAATGGTTTAAGCCTCTTTGGAATACAGCTTTCTAAACTTCACATACAATTAAACAACTGCAATCAAAATAAAGCCAAAGAAAATTCAATATTATGTTATATTGTTCTCTTTACTCAAATGTGTCCACATTTATTCCAAGGATATAACAATGGAAAATGTTCACTCTTTGGATTTCAATATCACTCAGTGCAATGGTAATAGATGGCAATATAATTTTTGTCTCAGAAATCTGTTAAAATACATATATCTAAAGTTACTATTAAATGAATGCATGAACTCCATGATCAATGCTTATTTTAAATGCCAGACATGGTGTTTAAAAGGGCCACATGTATTTAATAATCACTATGGGCCCTATTCTGTAGATCCCTTCTATGCATCCAGTCTGAACTGGACACACAGAGGGGATCGCAATTCTGATCCCGCGGGGCACGTCTATCCCCGCGGGATCAGAATTGCTAACAGTCCTGTACGTGCATCCCGGGACTGCGATTCTGTCCGGCCTGCACATGCAGGACTGCACCCGGCTAACTCAGTCAAGGCTCCTCAATGGAGCTGCGGCGCCATGGCGTCATATTGCCATGCCACCACTGAAGAGCCATGATGCTGGCCGCCAGAGAATGATGTTAATTCCCTGCAGTCCAACCCCCAATCTAGCCTCCTAAGGCCAGGGATGGGCTGCAGGGAATGTCCTCATTCCCCTCCCCCCATCTGAGCCCCGGCAGCAAAAATAAAAGGTCCAGGGAAGTTATTCCACCTTGGAGGTGGAATAACTCCCCGCACATGTTGCCGGCCCCTGACGTACAGGGCCGACATTAGAATCGGCCCTGTACATCCAGGGCCAGTGACCACCCAAACTCCGTCCCCGGGCCACCCCTTCCTCGCCCCATCTAACTTCTCCGCACAACTGGTAGGGAAGTTAGTCAGGGGCAGGAGCTGGCACGAATAGCGGGGATGGTCGTCCTGCTGGGACATCCATCCCCGCTATTCGTGGCTGAGAATGACTACCTTTATGCATAACCAGCAGTGCTGAATATGTGTGTGTGTGGCCACCAAGCTGTGTGTATAGCGGTAATAATCAGCCATTATATTAAGAGCTAAGGGATTTTATTTAGGATAGAATTTTGGTGGCTCTAAATTAAACTGTTTAACTACCTGGATAGTGGCTGAGTATCACCACCATCTAAATAGTTCAACAGAATATCCTCACTCTGCTCTAGCACTATACAGAAAGTCCCAGGGCAATCTCTACGAATAACAGATTGCCTAGGTGGCGAACAAAAAAAGGCATTTATTTCTAGTCTATTATTTTATAAAGGCACTATGGGGCATGTTTACTAAAGGTTAATGTGCGTTAAGTGCAACTGCACCCATCGAAATAAAAGGGCTTTATGCATTTAATGTGCATTAAAATCCTTTAGGAAACATGCCCCTATGTGTCTTTATAAAATACTAGGGGTAAACCAGTAGAACCACAGCTAAACGGAAGCCATGCACACATTTGCTCAGAGCACGGGCAAATGTACATGCATATAATCTGCGCGACTGTATGGATTTTAGAAAGAGTGTATGTATTTATGACGTCAACTACTCTCTGCCCAAATATCACACCTCAACACACTCCAAAAAAGTACATGCTTTCTTGTCACAGGGAATACGTTTATGCTCATAGCCCCTGAGGTAATTAAAAAAAAAACCTTTTACACAAGCAGTTCAAGGGAAAAGCTATGACATTACCCCTATATGTACAGTGCTGCTGAAAATTCACAGACAGGGCACATATGTTTAGTGGCTGTCGCTAAACATATAAGGACTTTTGAGTGTCCATCCATATGAGGGTAATTTTATGAACTCAAATACAGTTAATGTGCAATGCTACTTATGCATTTGGGGCCTATTTTACAAGTGAAGTGCACACATCATTCTAGACACACAGATCTAGTTTGTTCAGAAACTTGTAAATTTAGGTTCCATCCCTACGCACACCCAAACTTAAAGTTTACGTGACAGGGCTTAAGTGGTCACTATTCTGTAAGCACGCACGTTAAAACGTATGCCTACATGTCCATTTGTGCACATAAACCCTTTAAAGCAGGTACTTGCATGCATAACTTGTGTGTAACGTTCCGTGCACCCTTTATAAAATCAGCCCTTGTGTGTCTGTATATCAAATTTTTTTTGTTGTTGTTAAGTGCCGTCGATGTTGACCAATTTAGCCACATGTATTTTTCTGTGTAATTCCAGTCTCAGATAGAAAATAATTCAACTATCTGTGGTACAGGTGAAATGTGTGGCTCCAATGTCACATTAAGGGGAGTGCGCTACAGAAATAATGCACCATATTTGCTTCTTAACACACATTAAGGGGCAATAATGAGTGCTATTTTACTATAACGTTATGCTAATTTACTCCAATGCGCATTGAGTAATAATAAGATGCAAAGCATGCCAATGCATTCAACACACCTTATTATTACGCAAATGTTATAACAGCTTATGTTGAACAGTGCAAGCTGGGTTTTTCTTGGAAGAATAACACCAGCTCAAAGCTGTCATTAGCTTTCCATCCAATAAAAGCTAATAAGTAACCTGATGCTCCCGGATGCACTCATAAAGGAGCAAGCAATCACAGAAAAGAAGGGATGGTTGGGGGCCCTCTTCACCTGGCCCAATCAAAGAGTGAGCCTCCCAAAATGCAAATGCATTTTGGGAGGCTCACTCTTTGATTGGGCCAGGTGAAGAGGACCCCCAACCATCCCTTCTTTACCTGCCCCTTAATCCTCCAAATCTCGATGGAAGAACCCAAAATCCCACAACACCCCCGGACTTCAAATCACAATCCCCCACCCTCCCCGAAGACCAAGCTGGGCCTACCTTCAAGAATCCCTGGTAGTCAGGAAATGGAAAAAAGAGCCAAATGACGAAAACTGGAAACAGCACAAGCACTGGCAAGTTAAATGCAAGGCACTGATAAGGCAGGCAAAGGGAGAATTTCAGAAGAAGCTTGCTGCGGAAGCAAAAACGCGTAATAAAGACTTTTTCAAGTACATTCGTAGCAAAAAACCTATGAGAGAGTCAGTTGGTCCATTAGATGATAGAGGGGTTAAAGGGGCACTAAGAGGCGACAAGGCGATAGCGGAGAGACTGAATGAATTCTTTGCTTCGGTCTTTACTGAGGAAGATGTAGGGATGCTACCCATGACTGAAGTGGTATTTAAAGGTGCGGAAGAATTGTAGGAAATATCGATTCATTGGGAAGATGTATTACAACTATTTGATAAACTGAAGAGTAGTAAATCACCTGGATCGGATAGTATACATCCAAGGGTGTTGAAAGAACTGAAATATGAAATTGAAGACCTGCTATTAGTAATCTGTGAACTATCATTAAAATCATCTGTAATACCTGAAGATTGGAGGACGGCCAACGTAACGCCAATTTTTAAAACGGGTTCCAGGGGTGATCTGGGCAACTGCGGACCAGTGAGCCTGATGTCAGTACCAGCAAAAATGGTGGAAACCATCATAAAGAACAAAATTGCTGAACATGTAGATAGTCATGGCTTAATGGGAGATAGCCAACATGGCTTTAGACAAGGAAGATCTTGTCGTACTAATCTGTTATGTTTTTTTGAAGGTGTGAATAAACAGGTAGACAAAGGTGAGTTGGTTGATACAGTGTATTTGGACTTTCAGAATGCGTTTGACAAGATCCCTCATCAGAGACTTTTGGCAAAACTAAAGAGTCATGAGATAGGAGGCAGTGTACTACTGTGGATCAGGAACTGGTTAAAAGATAGAAAGCAGAGGGTAGGGCTAAATGGCCAATTTTCCCAATGGAGAAAGGTGAATAGTGGTGTACCCCAGGGATCTGTGCTGGGTCCGCTGCTTTTTGACATATTCATAAATGACCTGGAAAAGGGAATAAAGAGTGAGGTTATCAAATTTGCAGATGACACAAAACTTTTTAAAGTTGTTAAAACCCATGAGGACTGTGGAAAATTGAGAGAGGATCTTGATAAATTGGAAGACCGGGCATCAAAATGGCAGATGAAATTTAATGTGGACAAGAGCAAAGTTATGCACCTAGGGAAGAACAACCCAAAGTATGGTTACATGATGCAAGGTTCCACATTAGGAGCCACCACCCAGGAAAAAGATTTAGGTGTCATTGTGGATACAGTAACATGTTAAAACCCTCCGCCCAGTGTGCAGCAGTGGCCAAGAGAGCAAATACAATGCTAGGTATCATAAGGAAAGGAACGGAAAATAAAACAAAGGATATTATAATGCCTCTGTATTGTTCCATGGTGCAACCGCACCTTGAATATTGTGTGCAATTCTGGTCGGCGCATATTAAAAAGGATATAGCGTTATTAGAAAAGGTTCAGAGAAGAGCCACCAAAATGGTAAAGGGGATAGAAGAAATGCTAAAAAAGTTAGGGCTCTTTAACCTGGAAAAGAGATAGCTGAGGGGAGATATGATAGAAGTCTATAAATTAATGAACGGAGTGGAACGGGTAAACGTAGATCGATTGTTTACGTTATCAGAATATAGAAAGACTAGGGGACATGCAATGAAGCTACAGGGTAAACTATTTAAGACTAATAAGAGAAAATATTTTTTCACTCAACGTGTAATCAAACTCTGGAATTTGTTACCGGAGGATGTAGTAAAGGCTGTTAGTGTAGCTGGGTTTAAAAAAGGTTTGGACAAGTTCCTGGAGGAAAGGTCCATAAACCGTTATTAAAAAGGGACGTAGGATATCACTGCTTGGCCCAATACAAGCACTGTGGAACCTGTGTCTTTTGGGGAAACTGCTAGGTATGTATGACCTAGATTGGCCACTGTTGGAAACAGGATACTGGGCTTGATGGACCTTGGTCTGACCCAGTATGGCATATCTTATTTTCTTATGGTCTGGGGAGAGCTTGATAAGAGCGAAGCCTATTCCTTCCTGTACAACTTGGCACCAAGTTCAAAATGGTGCCCATGAACTCCTAGCAATGGTATCTTAACCTCTAGCTGTACTACCTACCACTGGGGGTGCCAGACCGGAGAGCAGCAAGTGGGGTTTGCTCCTCTCCAGCTCCCCATAGACCTCCATGGATCTTGAGGTGGCCTTCAGGGCAATGCGGGTTTGTGATTCGGGGTATGGGAGAGGCAAGGTCTGGGTGGGGAGGAGAAGGTATCTTTGAGTGATGTGTTAACTCTGCTCAGTCCAGGGGGAAAGGGACAACCAGCCTGCCCTTCTTGTCTGTGAATGCCAGCCCCCCATAGCATTAGGCCACACATTAGCTGCCCCTCAGTGTTCTAGAGGAGCAGAACAACACGGCTTGGGAGTTATTAATCTAAGATATTGAGTTATCTCAGCTTAGTGATGCCAGTGGTAACTACCTACCAAGTCACTTTGGATAGCTATGTTGAGCCCCGAGACTTGTACTGAAAAGTTAGCAGATACTCATTCTTCTTCCCTTCTAATTAGTTTAACACAGTGTGCTAATTCACATGAAGGAGCAACTTTATTAGTTGCAAACCAGAGTCTGCTAATACACACATTGACCCACTCAGCTTCTTCACTGTACAGCTTACACTGTAATCTAAGCATAACAATCGACCAATATTTCACCTTTACCCCCCACTTCAACAACACAGCACAATCAATATACCAGAAAGACACTACGCAAGCAGCCTCAGACTTCCTCTCTGTACTCCACGCACTCATAATCCCCATACTGGACATATACAACAATATATATCAAGGACTCCCCAAACACACTCTTCATGAGCTGCAATTGGACCAAAACACCACAGCACGCAACCTTACTAATACAAGAAGTGACCACATCACACCAATTTTGAAAAATCTACACTGGCTACCTGTACACAGCAGAATCAAATATACTGTAAGTCATCCATGATCATCTTCAAAGCATTACATGGGCAATCCTCGACATACCTAGTATCCCTCATCGGCACATCAACCCCCAACAGAACAAGGCGGAAGTGTAACGCTAACCTTCTCGACTTACCAGCAGAAATAACTTGCATAAACCAGAATACCTGCAATAGAACCTTCTCCACTTATGCACCCGACCTGTGTAATGAACTCCTCAGCAGCCTCAGAGAAACTCAAGAACTAAAGAAATTCTGCAAAGACCTCAAAATGCTTCATAACATTTTAACACCTGAGCATTGCTCTCCCCCAAGAATTACTCTCCCCGCAACAACGTACTGGACATCCTTGCATATCCTCCTCTGCAATCCTCCCACCTGCTCGACCCCCAGCCCCTCTTCTGTACATAGTTTGCTGTATGTAAGTTACATAGTAACATAGTAAATGACGGCAGATAAAGACCAGCATGGTCCAATCAGTCTGCCCAGCAATACGGCAAGAGTAGGTGCACCTTTCGCTCTATGCAGGCCACCCCTCCCCATGTCTTTGTTTAGGGGTGGACCCACCACTCCATGTAGGACACCCCTATTTGTTGAGAAGTTAGATGGTTCCGTTTATTTTGTTTTTATCCTGTTGCTGTAAAGGGATCCGCTGTGCATGTCCCATGCTGTTTTGAATTCCGTTACCATGTTTGCCCCCACCACTTCCATTGGGAGAGCATTCCAAGCATCCACCACCCTTTCAGTGAAAAAATATTTCCTGACATTGCCTTTCAATTTACCACCTTGCAGCTTCATGTTATGCCCTCTAGTTTTGCAGCTTCCCCGTCTTTGGAAGAGGTTTGTTTGTTCATCGTTTCTCTTTAAGTATTTAAAGGTCTGACACATATCTCCCCTATCCCTCCTCTCCTCCAAAGTGTACATATTTAGGTCTTCAAGTCTCTTCTCATAAGGTTTCTTACGCAGGCTCCAAATCATTTTGGTCGCCTTCCTCTGAACAGTTTCCAGTCTTTTTACATCTTTTGCAAGATATGGTCTCCAAAACTGAACACAATATTCCAAGTGAGGCCTCACCAGCGACCTGTACAGTGACATAAGTACCTCTTCCTTTCTGCTGGTAATCCCTCTTTGTATGCAGCCCAACATCCTCCTGGCTTTTGCCACTGCCTCATCGCACTGTTTTGCCACCTTGAGATCATCAGAGATAATCACACCAAGGTCTTTCTCCTGAACCATGCACACCAACCTCTTGCCCCTATTGCATACATTTCTCTTGGATTTCTGCTACCCAAGTGCATGACACTGCACTTTTTCGTATTAAATCGTAATTGCCAAGCATTAGGCCATTCTTCCAGCTTTGGTACATCTTTCCTCATGTTATCCACTCCCTCGGGGGAGTCCACTCTGTTGCAAAATTTTGTGTCATCTGCAAAAAGACAGACCCTTCCATTCAGTCCTTCAGCAATATCACTCACAAATACATTGAACAGTGCCGGGCCCAGGACTGAACCCTGGGTCACCCCACTAATCACCTTCCTTTCATCCGAGTGAGCTCCATGTACCATCACCTTCTGTCATCTGTCAGTCAACCAATTTCTGATCCATTTTACCATCTTGGGAGCCATCAGAAAAGCTACTGAGTTTACTGACAAGCCTCCAATGAGGAACAGTATCAAAGGCTTTGTGAAATCCAGGTAGATGACCTCCATCGCATGCCCCTGATCTAGTTCCTTGGTCACCCAATCAAAGAACTCAATCAGATTTGTTTGGCAAGACTGTCCTTCAGTAAAACCATGTTGCCTCGGATCTTGCAACCTGTTGGTTTTGAGAAATTTCACTATTCGCTCTTTCAGGAGCACCTCCATTACTTTTCCCGCCACCGAGTTTAACTGTCAATATGTTTCTTCTGTTGATTATCTAAATGTTCGATGTAATCTTGTTGAGTTCTTGTTCCTTGTGAACCGCCTTGATTCCTAGGATAAGGCAGTATAGAAAAACAGTTAAATACATAAATAATAATAAATGTTAATTATAAAGCATAATGTGTAGATGCTGTCTAATAGAAAATTAAAGTGCCTTCCCCCACCCCACCACTGAAATATAGCTGGGTTAGGATAGTTTTGAAATTCAGCTCATGTAAATTTAACCTCAACAGATGTTATTTTTTTGTACGCTTTTAAACTAAGTCCTCTTTCAGCAAGCAGTCACAAAGCAGGTTTTGTGACCATATAACATTGTTATTCATGGGCAGGGAATGAACTTTTAAATATGTTCCAGTCAGGGATTTTCAGACATCTGGCTCAAAGGGCGGCAAAGTTAAATAATATTAATAGTAATACCGGGCAAAAACACTAGGCTCTGTTTTCATCTGCCCTGACATTTTCTGGATGTGATTTAAAGGTCTGCATTATTCCAACCAGGGGCCTCTCTGAGACTGAAAAAATAATCATAAATCAGAAAGCTGCCTAGTATAAATAACGGATATGACAATTGGAAATTAAAGTAAAATGCTTTTTTTTTTTTACGGCTTCTAGACAAGGCTCATCCTTTGTTTACAACCTACTGAATTTCTTTCCTGTACACAGAGACATCTGTAAAGAATCCCATGGCCGGGTCACACAATAAAATACAATAACAGGTTCTGATTCAGAGCAGGTTCTGTATAAATCATGTGGCCTCTAGCACCTTTGCAACCACACTAAAGCTGCCTTTTCTTCATTCCTTATAAAATGCTTCTAAATTGACTCTGATGTAGTTTGAGGTTAAAGCATTTGGGCATGCAGAGCAATAATGGTTTACTGAATAATTCAGGTGAGTACGTTAAGGTAAATTGGTCATTACAACTATCACTATTTCTAAACAATTATGAAAATATGCTGCTGTGAAGGTTCATTCTGGAGGCCATTTTGGAAGAGTTGCACAGTATTTACATGTATAAGTAGTGACATACACATGTAAATACAATTTTACGATGCTGCTGTATATATGTGTTAATGTCATAGGGTACCCAGATCGTAAGGGAGCATGTTCCGGCTGTGGTTTGAAAAAATGTATACATGTAGTTTCTGATTTTGCACAGAAATGTACATATCCCCCCCCCCCTGAGTCTTGCGTAAGTGACAGTTAACCACGAGTTCCATCCAAAGCTTTAGAGCATTAGTGCAGTTTGCCCGCATACTATGGGAGGGGGAGCAAAACATCACAAAGTCATATTGGCAGTGAAGGGAGAAGAACCAATTCAGCATTAGCATTCACAACATTTGCAGGGGGTGGGGGGCACCTCCACCCCCATGCCCACCCAAAACTACTCCTATGCATCAGAGGAGTGATTAAGTGGGCAATAGTGCTTAACTCTAACATGTAAAATGACTTGAAAAATGTAAAAAGTGAACTTTAGGAATTTGTCTCCTTAGCTGGTGACTGTTATGTAGTTGCTGGATTTCATAAAACTACACTTACATGTATATGTGCCAGCACTTACACACACATGTACAAACACAAACCAATGATTGATGCGTTCCTGCTGCACTTTTGAGGAACTATACATCTGTTTCCCTATGCTCAGCGAGCCTTTTATAAAAGACAGGTAATTGTGAATGTCTTGACTAGAATGCTCCATTCTTGAAATGCAGCTTCACCATTTTAAAGTTACAAAGGCTACTGCCAGATTTCACTTTCAGGGCAAATGTAAGACAACCCTCTCTCCATGCCCTTGGAGTCCTACTCTTGTACACTGCTGAAACTGTACATCTATTCCCTCAAGTTGTTAATTTCATTCAATCTATAAAGGACAAACCCCCCTGCAAATCTCAAATAATAGAACCCAAGCAACAGGCACTACAGGACTCAGGTTTCTAGCGCCCCCCCTGCAAACTATAAATCAGCGCCCCTCCCTCATTATTATTAATGTTGGCTGAACCCTACCCTCCTTTTTCCCAAAACTGCTTTGTGAACTCTTTTCAAGCAATATTAGTACGTCTTCATATCCAGTGTTGTAAGAAAATTGCAGCAAAAGAACAAATGCATAACCAAAATAAAAATACTCAGCAGTAAATACTTAGCATCATACAAACAGGCTGTGATAGTCCAAAAATAAAAAATAAAATCTGATTCTGGCTATCTCGCTAATAGCAATATAAACAAACATTCTCCAGTGCCATGCATATGGTGAACTAATATAAAACACTGCAAAAGTCAATGAAAATCTACAAAGTCAAATCTACCATACCATACCAGCAAACACTTCCAAAACGTATACAATAAAGGGTCTATCCAGAAAAAAGCAGCACTACAAATACTGCATTGGGCCCCAAAACATCCATACATCTATTTGAAAAGCTGTACAAGTCAAATTACTACAATACAGATCCCTACGTACTGTACAAACTCCATGTTAACAGAACGCCTGGCCTTGGTCACACTCAGTACGCAGACCTTCACCAAGTACAGAATAGCTGACCACAATCTAAAGCAAAAATAAAAATACGTAGATAAAAATTAAAATGAAACCCCAAGAAGCCAGACTCCGCATGCGGTGCCACACCAGAGAAGAGAGGCAGTTCCCCATACTGTTTGAAATATAAACATAGCGCAAAGTCCAATCACTAAATTGAAAATAAAATTATTTTTTCTACCTTTGTTGTCTGATGATTTTTGATCATGCTGGTCCCAATCTGAGGTTTCAGTTTTCCTCTGTCTTCTCTTAGCACTTTTCTATGGTCTATAGTCCATCTGCCATTTCTTGTCTCTCCTTTTGCTGTCTTCATTTAAACATCTCAATCATATCACCTCTATCCTGCCTTTCCTCTAAGGTGTACATATTAAGATCCATCAGTCTGTCCTCATATGCTTTATAATGAAGACCACTAATCATTTTAGTAGCCACCTTCTGCACCGACTCCATCCTGTTTACATCCTTTTGAAGGTGCGGTCTCCAGAATTGCACACTATACTCCAAATGAGGTCTCAGCAAAGACTTATACAGAGGCACTATCACCTCCTTTTTTCTGCTAGCCATTCCTCTCCGTATGTACCCAAGCATCCTTCTAGCTTTTGCCGTCGCCTTTTCTACCTGTTTAGCTACTTTAAGATCATCAGACACAACCACGCCTAGGTCCCACTCTTCTTTAGTGGACAAAAGTACTTCACCCCCTATACTATATTGCTCCCTTGGATTGCTGCAGCCCAAATGCATGACCTTACATTTTTTAACATTAAATCCCAGCTGACAAATTCTAGACCATTCTTCAAGCTTAGCTAGATCCCTCCTCATGTTATCTACACCTTCCTAGGTGTCTACTCTATTGCAGATTTTGGTATCATCCGCAAAGAGGCAAACCTTACCTGACAGCCCTTCCGCTATATCACTAACAAAGATGTTAAAAAGAATCGGACCAAAGACAGATCCCTGGGGTACACCACTGGTAACATCCTTCTCCTCAGAGTAAGCTTCATTTACCTGTACTCTTTGTCGCCTCCCACCCAACCAATTTCTAACCCAAGCAGTAACTTTAGGGTCCATCCCTAGGGTGCTCAGTTTGTTTATAAGTCGCCTGTGAGGAACAGTGTCAAAGGCTTTACTGAAATCTAAATACACCACATCTAGGGCTCTCCCTCGGTCCAACTCCCTGGTCACTCAGTCAAAGAATCAATCTCTCCTAAGCCTTACTTCCCTCTCTCCATAATTGCTCCCAACATTCTCATTTAATTAATTAATTTATTTATTTATTTGGTTTCATTTGTATATCGCTACTTCCAGCGATCAGAAGGGGTTTACTCTACACATCAAACATTGGTTACATATGGTAAGAATCAACAATTTACATTTTCATTGAGGTGTACTTGACTGTACATTTATACATATTTACATTTCATATTGTTTTGCTTGCTTTTTTACAGATTTGAATATTGAAATTTTGTTTTCATTTATACAGTGTAAGGCATCTATATAGTATTTAAACAGTATGGGCCATGTACAGTTTTGTTTCAGTGGTTGCAATATATACATTTTGGTTACAACAAATCGGTTCTTAATACTTTTGTTCGTTTGGGTTGCGAGGTTATGTTCATTCTGGATTGTTTATGTTATGTTAAGTTGTAATGATCCTGGAAGAGGTGGGTCTTTAGTTTTCGGTCGCTGTTCGATCTTAGTTCGTTTGGTAGCTGTTTCCATAATGTGGGTGCTGAGTAGGTAAATGCTCTGTTGCTTGTGCAAACCTTTACAGTTCGGATGTTAGTTGAGACGTGAAGGGTGTTTAAGTTGTGAGTCCTTCTGCTTCTGTTAGGGGGTTGTGTGGTGATGAGGTTGGAGAGGTAGGATGGTGCTATATTATGTATCAGCTTGAATACAGTTACTAATAGTTTGTATTTTATGCGGGCTGTAATCTCATTTCCTCTCTCTGAAGCCTTCCTGCCACCTTTCATGCATATCTCTAGTCTTCTCTCCTTTTTTCAATATTTTTATCTTTCGGGCTCCCTAATCACTCTTCCCTCCCCTCCTCCCCCAACTGTCTCAGGCCCAAACCTCCCTCCCCTTTCTTTTCTAGTACCAACTGTGGCCACTCCTGCACCAATCCAACTGGTGACTACTTGGACTTTGCAGTGGCCACTATGCTTACAGCTCTACAGTCACTCCAACAAATTCCTACTGTCAGACCACTCCAAATAGCAGCCCCAGAATCCACTAGAACCACTCTGTCCAACAGCTGCAAGATAGCTCATACTGTCCTGAAAAGACCAACCTTTGCTTTTTTTAAATCTTCTTCAATAAGTTTTCTCCCTGCTCCTATCTCGGCTTACCCATCATTATCAACCTAAGTAAATGAGTACCTCACTGTGGCTGTTCTTATCAATATCACATATAGCAGGCATGTCCAACTTCAAACAGGTTGTGATCTACTTTTTCTGGCCAAACGTGCCGGTGATCTGCCACCATGAAAATTAAGTTACAAATAAATTAAATTTTAACCCAATAAAGTTGGAGGATTTCCCCCCCCCCACCCATTTTTAATGAACCTTCCGTCATTTACTTGGATGTGATCAGCTGTTAAGCAAATTAAGCAAAAACAAAACAGAGAGACGAAGATCCAGTAAGAACTGCGAGGGGAAATGGAAAGTACATTTTTTCTTAAAGTTTTATTGAGTAATAACTTTAACTATCTTAATAACTTTCTTTAACTTTGTGTTAAATTTAGGTTGAGTATTGATCCAGGCTGATCTTGCACAATCTTTAATATTTTGCTCTTGCTCATTAGTGAGACGTCTGAGCCTGCATTTCATCCACCAGCTTTTTGAAGATGGGTGAATATTGCATGAGGGCCAGTCTCAGGGAATCCTGGAGATGTTCATCTTCCATGTTGGAACATTGTGTACTCTTTGTCATTTTCAGATGGGAAAATGCAGATTCACACAAATAAGTTGAACCGAACATTTGTCTCTAGGTACTATCTTCCAAAATGATTCTTGCTCAGCACGGGTCTTGAGGAAAATGTCATTTTTAAGGGTTAATATTTTGTTTTCAAGAGATGGCTTGTTCAATGAGTAATTTTTACTTATAGCAGCTGCAGTTTCTTTAATGTCCACATCTACTTGGAATGGGTATGACAAGTTCTCCACAACTGTTCCAATTTTTTGGAAGTCACAGAATCTATTTTCGAATTCCTGGATACCGGAACAGATTTCTGTCATATACTTCTCGTTCTGAAAAACAAAATTTGGATATTGTCTCAGATGGTCCTGTGTATTAGAAAAATGATCAAAAGTGTTGTTTGAAAGGTCAGTCATCATTAGCTCAAATTTGCTCTTGTAGGATGAAACTGTACTCATCATCTCGCCAATGGATTTGTTTTTATCTTGTAGTTCAAGGTTCATATCACTTAGTTCGCCTGTAATGTCAGCGAGAAATGCCAGATCACATAACCACTCCTCATCTTCCAACTCTGCTTGGTCATCTCCCCTCTCCTTCAAAAAACTTCTTATTTCATTCAGCAAATCACAAAATCTTAGCAGAAATGTGTGCCTAGTCAGCCACCTTACATCCGTGTGCAAAATGATTTCTGCTGCCCCTTCATCAAGAGTAAGATTG
Source organism: Ichthyophis bannanicus (assembly GCA_033557465.1). Classification (NCBI taxonomy): domain Eukaryota; kingdom Metazoa; phylum Chordata; class Amphibia; order Gymnophiona; family Ichthyophiidae; genus Ichthyophis; species Ichthyophis bannanicus. Next base: position 1,157,219,040 of record CM066032.1, on the reverse strand, counting down.
AAAAGCCGTCTTTGAAGTAATCTTCCGCGAACTGAATTTACAATTTTGAAAGTTATGTCCATGACAGTCTTTGTATTGAGTCTCTTGCTTGCCAAAACTTGCTGGTGAATGATGCAGTGGTAAGAAAGGAAATCTGGGAAGTCGTCATGCTGTCTACAGAGGGCTATGAAACCGTTAACCTCGCCTGTCATTGCTCTTGCTCCATCAGTAGTGATGGAAACAAGTCTATGCAATGGAAGATTACACTTGGTCACAAAAGAATGGAAAGAACTGAATATTTCGTGACCAGTAGTTCTCCCTTTTAAAGAAATCATTCCAAGTAGTTCTTCTTTAACACTGAAGTCTTCAAAAACCATCCGGATAAAGACTAGTAACTGGGCTATGTCTCTGTAGAGTCATCCAGCTGGAGTGAGAAAGCAACACAATTTGAAACATCCTCCAACAATTGTTTAGTTGTGTCTCCACACATCTTTTCTATTCGCCGCACTATGGTGTTTCTTGACAATTGTACATCTTGAATAGCAGCTATGATCTCTTTCTTATTTTTAAATCCTTCAAAAAGATTGTCAGCTGCTTCAAGAAAACAACCTTTTACATATTCCCCTTCAGTGAAAGGTTTGCATTTTTTTGCGACCAGGTTGCTGACCTTGAAGGATGATATGGTTGCATTGACCGAATGTGACCTTGGCTTCGCCATCAACTGTTGCTGAGTAGCCAATTTCGATTTAAGTTCTTTGAGCTTCAGTTTACGAATTTCACTTTAGGGTGGAAAATCAGCATCAAACTTATTGCTATGCAGAGCCTTATAATGATGTTCCAGATTACCCTTTTCAGGCCTGCTGTTTGTTAAGCTTTTTCCTGTCCTTGCCTGCCTGAGTGAATCCTCCCCCTGACCCCCTCCCCCTGAGGTATCCTGTAACCTTGTTCCTGTTTTCTCCACGTGTGCATAGGCTGTTTTAGTTTGCTTTTCTCTGATCAGAGAAAGGCTGAACTTTTACAGAGCTCTGCTAGTGAGTGGATTTTTGCCTCCTGGGACATCTTACTGTGAGTTCTAGCTGTTTATTTAATTATTTACTGTTTGTCTAACTGTTGTTTGTTTAATTATTTAGTGTTTGTCTTAGTGGTGTGCAAGTTCAGCCTTCTCAGCTGTACTTACCTTGCCTCTCTCAACTAACTGGGCTTTGTGTGGTACCCCCATCCCCCTGCTGAGGGTTCAGGACAGGGTACCTTGTAACTGCCCTCTTTAATAGGACTTATCTCCCCCCCTCCCTCCCCAGCACCCACCCACCCCTGGGGAAATTGTAGTTTTATAGGTACTTGGACATCTTAGAGGAAAGGGGCTGCTCTCAGGTGCAGCTCTTAATCCAAATCAGTCATACACAGAGGACCTGTGATTAATTAGCTTCAGGTACACAGGGTGTATTAGGGGTATTAGATACACTTTTATTAGTATAAACATCTACACCAATCCTTATTATATACCGATTTAAAAGACCTAACCACAAGCTTTAAACTAAGATGCAGTCAGAGGTCCAGCAACGAGATGGGGGTTCTCCAGTCTTTTGCATCGAGTGTCACATGTATGATTATCTCCCAGTTGGTGAGAGGTCCTACATATGCACTAAGTGCAGGGAGCTCTTTGCTCTCAGGGAACGAGTCCGTTCTCTAGAGGCTAGAGTAGCAGACCTGGAAGACATAAGAAAGACAGAGAAGTACATGGACGAGACCTACAGGGATATAGTCCTGAAGTCCCACCTCCAGTCTGGCAGCATCCCTGTTGCCATGGAGGAGAGAGGTCACGTGACAGGAGAGCATCACCCTGGTGTGGCAGGAAGTGATCCTGTAACTAGGACCTGTCCTCCAGGTGATGTAAAACCCTCTCGCACCGAGGACGTTTCTCCAGGGCCATGTCCCCATGAGGGGAGGGTCAGGACAGCTGTTATAGTTGGTGATTCAATCATTAGGAATGTAGATAGCTGGGTGGCTGGTGGACGTGAGGATCGCCTGGTAACATGCCTGCCTGGTGCGAAGGTAGCAGATCTCACGCACCGCCTAGATAGGATCATAGATAGTGCTGGGGGGGAGTCTGCTGTCTTGGTACATGTTGGTACCAATGACATAGGAAAATGTGGTAGGGAAGTTCTGGAGGCTAAATTTAAGCTTTTAGGTAGGAAGTTGAAATCCAGAACTTCCAGGATAGCGTTCTCCGAAATGCTTCCTGTTCCACGTGCAGGACCCAAAAGACAGGCAGAGCTCCGGAGTCTCAATGCGTGGATGAGACAATGGTGCAAGGATGAGGGTTTTGGATTTGTTAGGAACTGGGGAACATTCTGGGGAAAGGGGGGGCTCTTCCGAAGGGATGGGCTTCACCTTAATCAGGATGGGACCAGACTGCTGGCATTAACCTTTAAAAAAGAGATAGAGAAGCTTTTAAACTAGAAAATAGGGGAAAGCCGACAGTCACCCAGGAGCGCACGGTTCGGACAAAGGTATCCTTGAAGGATGCTACCAAAAGCAGTGAGGTTCCAAAAGGGAGTATAGTAGCCCAAATGCCCTTGAGTAAGGAGCAGACAGAGCATAAAGATTCCCAATTACCCATGCCTACCAATAGCCAGATTAATATTAATAAAATACAGTCTCTAAAATGCTTGTATGCCAATGCTAGAAGTCTAAACAATAAGATGGGAGAATTAGAATATATAGCATTAAATGAGAGGTTAGATATGATTGCACTCTCAGAGACATGGTGGAAGGAGGATAACCAGTGGGACACTGTGATACCTGGATACAAACTATATCGTAATGATAGAGCTGAACAAATTGGTGGAGGGGTTGCGCTCTATGTTAGAGAGGGCATTGAGTCAGAAAGGATTAAAGTTTTGCAGGGAACAAAATATGCTGTAGAATCTCTATGGATTGAAATTCCATTTATGAAGGGGAAGGTGATGGCAGTGGGAGTATACTATCGACCACCTGGCCAGAATGAACAAATGGATGATGAAATGCTCAAAGAAATCAAGGAAGCTAACAAAAGCCACAACAGAGTAGTAATAATGGGTGATTTCAATTACCCCGGTATCGACTGGGACAGTGTCACAGCAGGACAAGCTAAAGAGATAAAGTTTCTAGATGAAATAAATGACTGCTTCTTGGAGCAGCTGGTTCATGAACCGACCAGAGGGGAAGCCATACTGGACCTAGTCCTTAGTGGAACGCCAGATCTGGTGCAAGAAATAAGGGTGTTGGGACCACTTGGCAATAGTGATCATAGTATGATCATGTTTGATTTAATCAGTGGAGGACAGATAGTAAAGGAATCCACAGTACTACCTTTTAACTTTCAAAAGGGTGACTATGATAGAATGAGGAATATAGTTCGGAAAAAACTAAAAGGAGCGGTTCCAAAGGTTAAAGACTTACAGCAAGCTTGGGTGTTATTTAAAAATACTATCCTCGAAGCCCAGACCAGCTGTATTCCACGCATTAAGAAAAGTGGAAGAAAGTCCAAAAAACTGCCAGCATGGTTTAAAGGTGAGGTCAGAGAGGCTGTTGCTGCCAAAAGAGCAACCTTCAGAAAATGGAAAAAAGAGCCAAATGATGAAAACTGGAAACAGCACAAGCACTGGCAAGTTAAATGCAAAGCATTGATAAGGCAGGCAAAGCGGGAATTTGAGAAGAAACTTGCTACGGAAGCAAAAACACGAAATAAAGACTTCTTCAAGTACATTCGTAGCAAAAGGCCTGTGAGAGAGTCAATTGGACCATTAGATGATAGAGGGGTAAAAGGGGCAGTAAGAGGAGACAAGGCTATAGCAGAGAGACTGAATGAATTCTTTGCTTCGGTCTTTACTGAGGAAGATGTAGGGGTGTTACCCAAGACTGAAGTGGTATTTAAAGGTGATACTGCAGAGGAATTGAGAGAAATATCGCTACACCGGGAAGATATATTACAACTATTTGATAAACTGAATAGTAGCAAATCACCTGGACCGGATGGTATACATCCCAGAGTGTTGAAAGAACTGAAATATGAGATTGCAGACCTGTTATTGGTAATCTGTGAACTTTCATTAAAATCATCTGTAATACCTGAAGATTGGAGGGTCGCCAACGTAACACCAATTTTTAAAAAGGGTTCCAGGGGTGACCCGGGAAATTACAGACCGGTGAGCCTGACGTCAGTACCAGGGAAAATGGTAGAAGCCATCATAAAGAACAAAATTACACAGCATGTAGATAGTCATGGCCTAATGGGAGACAGCCAACATGGCTTTAGACAAGGAAGATCTTGTCTTACTAATCTGATCTGTTTTTTTGAAGGTGTGCATAAACAGGTAGACAAAGGTGAGTCGGTTGATATAGTGTATCTGGACTTTCAGAAAGCTTTTGACAAGGTCCCCCATCAGAGACTTTTGGCGAAGCTAAAAAGTCATGGGATAGGAGGCAGTGTACTATTGTGGATCGGGAACTGGTTAAAAGATAGAAAGCAGAGGGTAGGGCTAAATGGCCAATATTCCCAATGGAAAAAGGTGAATAGTGGAGTACCCCAGGGATCTGTACTGGGTCCGCTACTTTTTGACATATTCATAAATGACCTGGAAAAGGGAATAACTAGTGAGGTAATCAAATTTGCAGATGACACAAAACTGTTTAAAGTTGTTAAAACCCAAGAGGATTGTGGAAAACTGCAGGAGGATCTGGATAAATTGGAAGACTGGGCATCCAAATGGCAGATGAAATTTAATGTGGACAAGTGCAAAGTTATGCACCTAGGAAAGAACAACCCACACTATAGTTACAAGATGCAAGGCTCCACATTAGAAACCACCACCCAGGAAAAAGATTTAGGAGTCATCGTGGATAACATGTTAAAACCCTCCGCCCAGTGTGCAGCGGCGGCCAAGAAAGCAAATAGAATGCTAGGTATCCTAAGGAAAGGGATGGAGAATAAAACAAAGGATATTATAATGCCTCTGTATCGCTCCATGGTACGACCGCACCTTGAATATTGTGTGCAATTCTGGTCACCGTATCTTAAAAAGGACATAGAGTTATTAGAAAAAGTACAGAGAAGAGCCACCAAATTGGTGAAGGGGATGGAAGGCTACTCCTATGAAGAGAGGCTAAAAAGGTTAGGGCTCTTTAACCTAGAAAAGAGGCGGCTGAGGGGAGATATGATAGAGGTGTATAAATTAATGAATGGAGTGGAACGGATAAACGTGGATAAATTGTTTACGCTATCAGAATATAGAAGGACTAGGGGGCATGTAATGAAGCTACAGGGTAAACTATTTAAGACAAATAGGAGAAAATATTTCTTCTCTCAACGTGTAATCAAACTCTGGAATCTGTTACCGGAGGATGTAGTAAGGGCTGTTAGTATAGCTGGGTTTAAAAAAGGTTTGGACAAGTTCCTGGAGGAAAGGTCCATAAACCACTATTAAAAAGGGACCCAGGATATCAATGCTTGGCCTAGTACAAGCACTGCAGAACCTGTGTCTTTTGGGGAAACTGCTAGGTACGTATGACCTAGATTGGCCACTGTTGGAAACAGGATACTGGGCTTGATGGACCTCGGTCTGACCCAGTATGGCATTTCTTATGTTCTTATGTTCTTATGTTCTTAAGGATACTGGGGCGTTACAAATTAGACAACACCACTTGTCTTTCACCATGATGAAGAAGTAGTCCATTTCCCATTCATCATGAACGTGGTAGGTTTTGCTCTTCTTTGGAAAACTCATTCTTCGTTATAAAGTGGTGGCTGGGTGTAAGAAGGCCAAATCTGCTAAGTTAGTATAAACACTGGCTGAATCTGGTCCAAAACTGTCACTGTCCCAAAGTATTAAAGATCAACAGGAACTGAAGACCTCTGGATGATGTGCAATACAAGGACTGGAGATGCCAAAACCACACATGCCGTTCTAAAAGTAAAAATAAGAACTCATCATACTGGCACCAATAATCAAATACCACCAAACAATCATCAAAAAAACTCCTGTCCAGCAAACCAGATATAATCAAATACCACCAAACAAGTTCAAATACCACCACACACGATTTAATAAATCCAGCACACAGTGTAGAATCAATGCAAAGGCAAGGCGAAATAAAATTGCAGTGTAGAAGATGAAATTAGACCTTACCTGCTAATTGTCTTTCCTTGAGCTTTCTCCGGGCCAGTCCAGGGAAAGGTAGGGTTGTCAATCCCCCATAGCAACTGAGGACTGAAGACTTCAAATTTTTCCTGAGAGGTGAAGCCACTCCCCCTGAGGGTAATCCAGCAGTCTACTTCTGACAAAGCAACTAAAACGATAAAACTGACACACAGCAGATTAACCCTTGAAAACTGAACATATTCTATAGTCCGTCAAAACTCGGAAGCTAAGAAATGTGATTCTCTTTACTGTTATTCTTTTTTTTTTTTTTTTTTTTTAAATATATACAAATTCAAATATATACCAACATACAGAACAGAGGAGCACTGAGTGAACCTGCAAAGCCCCAAATCGTTCCCCCACAGATGAACATGCAGAAAAGGTGGAATTCTTATGGTTATGCAAAAACAAACCGCTCAGAAAAGCGAATGGGGTGGGACCCTGGACTGGCCCGGAGAAAGCTCAAGGAAAGACAATTAGCAGGTAAGGTCTAATTTCATCTTCCTTATCGCTTCTCCCGGCCAGTCCAGGGAAAGGTAGGGCAGTACCAAAGCAGTACCTAAATCTGGGAGGGACCCGCCAGACCTGCGATAAGAGCCGAGGCCCCCACTTTCGCATCGTCTCTGGCGTGAACATCCAACCGGTAATGTTTCGTAAAAGTATGCAAAGAGGACCACGTCGCCGCTATGCAGATATCCACTGGAGGGACAAAGGCATACTCTGCCCAGGAAGTCGCCAGAGCTCGAGTAGAATGAGCCCACAAACCATCCGGCAATGATATATGTTGAGCAGCGTAAGCTGCAGTAATAGCGCTGCGAACCCAACGAGCAATGGTGGACTTAGACGCCGCCTGACCCTTGCGAGGACCCGCACACTGTACAAAGAGCCTGTCCGTTTTACGAAAGGGTTCCGATACCCTAAGGTACGTCTTCAAGACTCGCTCCAGATCCAAAGACTTAAGTGCCCGGTCCATAGGAGAATAGGACAAATTAGAAAAAACTGGCAATGCCACAGATTGGTTAATATGAAAAACCGAAAGGACTTTTGGCAAAAAAGAAGGAACCGTCCATAGCAAAACTCGCTCGGGAAGAAATTGAAGATAAGGTTCTCGGCAAGACAAGGCCTGCAAATCCGAAATACGCCGTGCCGAACACAACGCTACAAGAAAGGCCGTTTTCCAGGAACACTCCCGGAGATTTCGAGAGCACAGGGAAGATAAAGGAGACCGGGAAAACGCTTCCAACACGATATTCAAATCCCAAGGAGGTACAATGGACCGCAATGGAGGGCGGAGAATCTTTGCCGCTCATAGAAAGCGACGTATATCGAGATGTGCCGAAAGACGGCGTCGCTGCACCGATCCCCGAAAACTAGCGAGCGCCGCTATATGTACCTTAAGGGTACTAAGCGCCAACCCTTTGTCCAAGCCATGCTGAAGAAAGAGAAGCAGCTGAGGTAAGGTAGAAGACATGGGATTAACATTGCGCTGACTACACCAAGTCTCAAAAAGACGCCAGATGCGCACATAGGCCAAAGAAGTCCCCGACCGCTTAGACTGAAGTAAAGTGTCTACTACGGAACTCGCATAGCCCTTACGTTCTAAGCGAGCCCTTTCAAGAGCCAAGCCGTAAGCAAGAAGCGATCCACTCGAGGCATGAGAATCGGCCCCTGATGTAACAGATTGACGCGGACTGGAAGAGGCCAGGGCTGAGCTACTAGGAGTTGAAGCAGATCGGCATACCAAGGACGACGAGGCCAATCCGGAGCAATGAGAATCACTCTTCCCCGGTGCTGTGATATGGCTGAATAACTCGACTCAACATAGGCCAAGGCGGGAAAACGTACAGGAGAGAGTCTTGAGGCCAGGGCTGCACTAGAGCATCTAGACCTTCGGACATGTGTTCCCTGCGCCTGCTGAAGAAACGGTTGGCCTTGGCATTTGCGCAGGTTGCCATAAGATCCATGATCGGTTGTCCCCAACGCAAAGTCAGATCGTGATAAACCGCCGCATTCAATTCCCATTCCCCGGGGTCAAGAAGATTGCGGCTGAGATAATCGGCCTGCACATTCTCTTTGCCAGCTACATGTGCCGCTGAAATCGCCAGAAGATTGTCCTCCGCCCAAGTCATCAAATCCTGACATTCGGAGAGAAGAGAAGGAATCTTGGTTCCCCCTTGCCGATTGATGTATGCGACCGTCACGGCATTGTCGGAGAAAATCTTGACTGCCGTGCCCTTGAGGAACGGTGCGAAGTGCAGAAGAGCAAGACACGCCGCGCGGAGTTCCAGTCGGTTGATGAACCACGAAGCTTCCTCTGTTGACCAAGAACCTTGAGTCATGTGAGTCTGACAATGAGCTCCCCAGCCGGAGAGACTGGCGTCCGTGGTGACTAACACCCACGCTGGCTCCTGTAATGGAACACCCTCTGTAAGATGATCCCGCACTAACCACCAGTCGAGACTGCGCCTCACCATGTCGGAACAGGGCAGGCGCTGCGAGAGTGGGTGGAGCTGAGGCGACCAACGGGAAAGCAAGGCTTGTTGCAAAGGCCGCATGTGAGCCTTGGCCCACGGAACGAGATCGAGCGCTGCCGCCATGGACCCTAGAAGCTGTAAATAGGTCCACGCCGACGGAGCCGTGAGCCGTAGAAAAACCTGCAGTTGGTGCAGAAGCTTCTCGACCCGAACCTCGGGCAAGGAGACCTTCCCGCGCTCGGTGTCGAAGACCGCCCCGAGATAAGTTAGCTGTTGCGTTGGCTCTAGGCGACTCTTGGCCCGATTGATTACCCAACCGAGCTGTTCGAGAAGCTGCACCACCCGCGCGGTGGCTTTCAGCACCGCCGAGCGAGACTCGGCCCTGATCAACCAATCGTCGAGATAAGGATGCACTCGGATACCTTCTTTCCGTAGTGCCACTGCAACAACTACCATTAACTTCGTGAACGTCCGCGGAGCCATAGCGAGACCGAAGGGCAGCGCTCGAAACTGGAAATGTCCCGTCGGAAGTGCAAAACGCAGATATTTCTGATGAGATAGTCTGATTGGAATATGAAGGTAGGCTTCCGTGAGATCGATGGAGGAGAAGAAATTCTTGCGGACGTACTGCTCGAATTACTGTCCGTAGTGTCTCCATGCGAAAGTGAGGCACCCGTAAGGTACGGTTTACTCCTTTGAGATCTAGCACGGGATGAAAAGAACCTTCCTTTTTGGGGACCACAAAATAGATTGAGTAACGACCGCAACCGTATTGGTCTAGAGGCACGGGAACGATCGCCCGGAGTTGCAGAAGGCGAGAGAGGGTGTCCGCAATAGCCTGTCTCTTGAGACCGGCCGGATAGGGAGACATGACAAAAGCCGGTTCCAAGGGACAGGCGAAGTCGAGAGCATACCCCTTTTGTATTATCTCCAACACCCATTTGTCGGACGTGACGGTGGTCCAGGCAGTCAAAAAACTCTGTAGGCGTCCGCCCACAGGAACTAAGGCCTGGACCAGCCGACCTTTATTGTGGTTTCTTAACAGACGGCTGGGAGGCACCAAAGTAGGACCTGGCAAAACCTCTGGCACCCCGAAAGGAATGTCCCCGAAAACTAGAACGACCCCTGGAATAGGGAGCAAAGCGCGCCCCCGGAATCTACGGGATTCGCGACCGGAGCCGCGATAACCCGGCGCACCTCTCGCCGGCTTAGGCCTATCCTCAGGCAACCGACCCCCTTTGGAGTCGCCCAAATCCTTCACAATCTTTTCCAACACCTCGCCGAAAAGCAATTTCCCTTTATAAGGCAACTTACTGAGACGCATTTTTGAGGATACATCGGCAGCAGACCAGTTGCGCAACCAAAGAAAACGCCGCGCCGCCACTAGCGAGGCCATAGTTTTAGCCGCAATACGCAGCAAATCATAAAAGGCATCCGCCATATAAGCCGCAGCGGACTCCAATTTAGCCGATCCGCAGGTTCCGAAGAAGACTCCCCAGAAGAGTCTCCCTGAAACAAACTAATGTACGCCATAGACACATATGCTCCACAAACAGCAGCTTGCAGAGCCAAAGCCGAAGAATCAAAAGCCTGCTTGAGAAGAATTTCTAATTTCCTATCCTGTAGATCCTTAAGAGCTGCCGCCCCCTCCACAGGAATGGTAGTCTTCTTCGTCACAGCCGATATAATGGCATCAACCTTTGGCATGCGCAAGAACTCCTTTTCGTCTTGCGGAAGGGGATACAAGCGCGCTGCCACGCAATGTAGCTTCAGGACATTCCCATTCAGATTCAATCATCTGCTTGATTATTCTGTGGATGGGAAAACAGCGTTGCTCAGCCTTAAAGCCTTGCAGCAAAGGATCCTCCAAAGGTTCCTGAGAGGCAGAGGGAAGAATCAAATGTAATGCCGCCAAAGATTGCGAAATAAGAGCTGAAAGCTCTTCTTTTCGGAAGACCCTAAAAATATTGGGATCTTCCCCGGGAGCAATCTCCCCTTCTTCCAAGTCCTCTGCCTCCAGATCCAAACCTGGGTCAGCCAATACCTGAGAGTCCTCTGGACCTAGAAGAACCGAGGGCAGAGACAAAAAGGGATCCGCAGGTCCCTTAACCACATTGGCAGCCTGAGAAGACCCCTCACCAGGATCTTCTGGCAATTGTTCATTAACAGAAATAGGCTCAGCACGCAGACCCTCTGAAATAAGGTCAGGCTGAGAAGAGCGAAGTAAAAAGGCCTTGTGCATCGCCAAGATAAACTCTGGCGAAAAAAAGGAGTCCATGCTCTCCTGCGCTGCACAAGCTGATGGCAAAGGCTGTTTGAGAGAAATGTTGTCCTTAGAAGACTTAGTGCGCTTTTTATGCGGCCGGGACTGCTCTGCCGAAGAATTGACTGAGAGCGCTAAAATGGCCGCCTTTCCCGCGGGCAAAGATGGCTCATCTACTTTTGGTGTCGGCTTGTCTGCCATAAGGAAAAACGTGCCTCTGCGAGAAAAAAAGGAAGCGGACCACCGCGAATGACTCGGAAGGAAAAAACCCCCGACGGAGAAAAAGCAAACCGGAACTAGAGCCGAGCGCTGCGACGCGATGGCGCCAGAGAGAAAATAAAAGTCACACAAAGACTCCCCGAAATCACCAAGAGAGGACGCAGTGAAGCTGGAAATAGTCCCGCTGGTAGCGGGACTTCACAGACCGGTAAGGAGTAGTGCAGAGGATAGACCCGGGGCCCCCAGGCTCACTCTGATGCGATAGACAGAGACGGTGAAAGAGGCAGGCTCTACCTCACACCGTTCAGTATTGCAGTCTGTCTGTCTCAAATTTCTTTAAAGTCACAGCGCCCCCAAAAAGTAACTGGACTATAGAAATAATCAGCCCTGCTAGAGCCAGATTACTATACTTAAACAAGAAAGAAAAGGAAGCAAAAATTTGTCAATGAGGGAGAAAGAGGGATTCGATCCTCCTTAGCTGCTGAGGACTGATAGACTGCTGGATTACCCTCAGGGGGAGTGGCTTCACCTCTCAGGAAAAATTTGAAGTCTTCAGTCCTCAGTTGCTATTGGGGGATTGACAACCCTACCTTTCCCTGGACTGGCCCGGAGAAGCGATAAGGAATCAACGCAAAGGCTAGGCAAAATAAAATTGAAGAGGCAAGCAAATGTCACAGTGGTTTGAACAAGTTACAACAAAATTGGAAAAGCCCGCCAAAATCACAAAATTCTTGACACTTTTTTGTGGCTGCCCGAAAACGTTTAATGAAAGTGAAATATAAAGAGACCAACGACCAGCACACGATACAACTAATACGGTAAGTGTATTCAGGTAAAGCCCGGGCGAATGGTGCACACTTCTAAGGATGTTGGGGTGGGGGCAGGAATGGGTGATTCTGAGAGGCAGGAGACCAGGTATGACGCCGGGCCTGTGGCGTCTCGTCGTGGGGCGTGGGTACCCACAAACTATTGGCACGAAAACAACAAGCGCCCCCAATACACCCGCAGGCAAGATTCCCACAGGCAGGGAAAAAAGACTGGCAAAGGATCAACAGCGGCGGCAAGCCCTCAGCAGATGACCTGCCGTCACGAGCTCTCTCCTAGCGACGGGGCGGGTTGCTGGAGAGATGGAGCCAAGTGGGGCTGGTGATCTACCTCTGACCCCTCCGTGATCTACAGGTAGATTGCGATCTACCTGTTGGACATGCCTGACATATAGGAATCACCTGGATACAGGGCCCCACAGGGCTCACAAGAGGGATTTTGAGCCACACAGCTGGAGTTACTTTTGTGAAAAATGGGGATGAGCGGGGGAAGGCAAAAAACACATTTTCTACCACAAGTCCAGTCTGTAGTGTTGCTAAAAATTCCCCTGCAAAAAAAGACATACTACAAAATTAAAGTCAGCACAAGGAAAAAAATTCAAATGGGACAAATGAAGAAAGAGCCGCAGTTCAAATATCATAGTCTTCTGTAGATTTAACATTCACTAAGCCTGTCTGGCTATAATGGATGAAGATAAAATATAATCACTATCTTTCCTGGCCCTCCTTCCCAGCCTCAGTACATACTGATTCACTCTCCCCTCTGTGTCCTTTTCAGGCTTCTTTTTCTGAACCCCTGGATGGGCACCTGCATCTACAGACTCTCCTAGAAAGCACTCAGAAATATATACTCCCTAATAATAAAATTCCTTGCACTACATGGGATGAAATATCTCATTGTGCATGTGCTCTGGACCTTATGATTGAACCTTATGTCAAAATCCCAACAATACACATTCTCTTCCAATTAGGCCCTTAGAGCTAACACACAGAAAATATAAACTCAATATAAAATCCCCAGCATCTGCTACATGGAGCAATGTAAACAAGCTCAAACAGGTTCATGTAAATAAGTTCACACTGTTCTGTGTATCAGTGTACACCACTTTGACCAGGTGAAAAGCAGTATAAAAAAATAAAAATGTAGTTAAATAAAAAATAAACCCTTCCTTCTTGTTTGGGAAATGTAAGGCCGCGGGCCCCCGTTCCCGTGGCCGCTTCTAACCGGGGGGGGCGGCAGTCCGATCGCGCCCCCCGCGTTCCGGCGGCGCGCAGGACGGGGTGAGTACCGCGTGGTCCGGCAGCCTCATTGGCTCCCATGGCGTTTGGAAACGCGCGGGAGCCAATGAGAGGGCTGGGTCCTTGGGCAGCGAGGGGGGGTGGTGCGGGGACTCGGCGCTACTCCGGCCTTTGGCAGTGTGAGGCTGGAGGCGCCGGACGTGTTTTGAGGGAGCTGGCTTCGCCGCACGTGTTTGGAGGGGAGCTGGTTGGAGAATCCTACACTGCGGAGCGGCGGGAAGAAGAAAGGGAATTTTTTCGGGCAGTGTGTCAGCAGCCGGTCGGTCGGACAACAGCTTTTCTGTGGCAGCCATTTTTACTTGGCTGACGGCAGCAGCCCGGGCTGAGCGGCAGGGGGTTATTCTGCAGGCAAGTGGTTCCCAGCACGTCACAACCTCTATATATTTAGACATATATTGAACACATACGGTTTGCAGTGGAGTTGTGCAGGGTAGTTAAAAAAAACCCAAAAAAACCCCAAAGGGACTCGATAAATACAGCAGTTAGATTAACTCGGATTTATAAGGTCCTTCAGCTTTAAGCCTGCCATGTCGGGCAGAGGATAAAAGGGGGGCCCCAAACAGCAGAAAGGGGCCGTTAAGGGCAGCTTGGGATGTCCTGGGGCAGGTGGAGTAGCTTTCTTTGGGCCTGACGGGTGCCGGGATCAGGTGGGCAGTGAGGGGGGTCTGGGTATGTTGTGGGCTCCATGGGGGCGGGAGGGGGTGTCAAGGGCAGAGCTATTAGCCGTAGCACGGCGTCCAGACGGGGCGCTAGCTCTGTAGGAGGTTCCGGGCAGGAGGGACAGTGGCGGAGGGGGCGGCGGCTGACCCTGCAGCTCAGGGTAGTCGAGGCAGGTTTAGGGGGCCGGCCAGAGGTGCTTTGGGGCTTGGATTGGCTCACGGGTCCTTCGGAGGCCTGGGTGTTCGCCCGGTCCCAGCGGTGAGTGGTGAGGGTGCTATGGCAGGTGTCCCCTTTTTGCCTTTTTTCCTGTTTTTTCTCCACATGTCTCTAACAGATGGCACTGCTTGGGACATCCTTTGAGGGCTGCTGCCGGACAGCGGACGGCGTGATGGCGAGCACAGGCGGAGGCCCCTTGCCTGACAGAACCGGGGGAAGAACTGAAGCGGCGGCGTCAATACGACAGGAGACAGACGTGGCTACCGAGGTGGCGTCAACTACCGCAGGTGAGTTGGATGCTGGCGCTGTGGTGCGCGAGGATTGCGCTGCGGTGCGGGTTGATGGTGCTGCGGGGAGAGGTGGTACTCGGTCGGCCGATAAGGGCAAGAGGCGGCGGCATTCTTGTCATTGGCGTAGGCGTTCTGGATCCACCTCCTTCCACCCTGCGTCTTCATCCGGTTCTATTTCGGTCGAATTGGGCAGGGGTCACGAGGCTAGCGGAAATGCAGGACGTGCCGGACAGGTTGGAGTGGCGCTCACAGTGGTGGCTTTCTCCGAGTATGGGAGGGAGTACCGAGGAATCTTCGGAGGAAGATTATGACGCGTCGATACTTAGATATTTTCCGTTTACTTGAAGGTCAAAAACGGTTTGGGGATAGTCAGAGGAAGCGAAAGGAGGATGAGATGGTAGGGTTAAGAGAGTGGCGCGGACTGTTGTTAATTGGACTCGCGCCTTCCTGCGCCTTGCTAGTGTCTGGGGGCATTCGCATCCGGAACAGTATGGTATGCTTCTGGTTTACGCGGATTCCATCCTGGAGGCATCACAGACTCATGAAGGTTGGGCTTGGCTCAACTAGGATGAGAAATTCCGTGATAAGAGGGAAGCGAATCAACTGCTTCCCTGGGGAATGCCAGACATTAATATTTGGCTGACTCAGATGGCGATCAGACCGATAGGCAGAGGTTTGAGTGGGCCAAAAAGGCGGAACGTCTGTTACCGCAAGGGTTGAACGGCCCTTTCGATTGGGCGTGCCCCCCGCTTTGCAGAAAGCTCTGGGGGGAGAGGAGCTGGGGATTTGTGCTGGCGGTTCAACAAGTCTTCATGCCCCTTTCCAGATTGCAAATTCCGGCACGCTTGCTCCATCTGTAATGGGGGCCACTCAGCACTCAAATGTGTCAAAGGAGTGTCGGGGGCGCCGCAGTTCCCCCCCCCACAAGTAGTAGGGGCTGGTGGAGTTTGGCCTCCACTCATGTTGCGATTGAATTTTTAGGTCTGTGGCTTAAGAGAGATCCGAAGAGTCTGGTAAGTTGCATTTTAGAGAATGGGTTTAAGGAGGGGTTTCCTATAACGGTAGGTAGCGTAGGGGGAACAGGGCACGGAATCCGCCTTCACGGGGTAGCGGGCCCTTTCGGAGAACGGCCTTTCGCTGATTTTGTGGTATCTCCTTTGGGTATCAGTCCAATAAAGGAGCCGGGAAAGTATCGCTTAATACATAATCTTCCTTTCCCATTGGTTCCTCGATCTTTGATCACATTCCTCGGGAATTGTGTGCAGTACGTTACGCCTCCTTTGAGGGTTGTCGAGCTCGTGCGAGCATGTGGCCGGGGTGCTTGCTGGCGAAAGTGGATATGGAATCCGCCTTCCGTTTATTGCCGGTGCACCCGTCGGCCTTTTCTTTTTTTTTTTTTTTAATAGTAGTTTTTATTCAGTTTTAACATATAAAATAACAATACAAACGATCGTGATATAGCAGGATACAAGCAGATGTTATTGATCAAAATAGCAAAAGAATATAATAACTTGAACAAGACAGTACAATAACATTAACAAGAACTAGTATCAGTCCATGCCAGCACGCCACCCTCCCTCTCTCCGTTCAATGTGGTTACAGCAGAGACCATTCCACAAGGCAGCCTCCAGCAATCATTTACATCAAACATAATTTTGTAAAGCTGACCATTTCTTACTTAGTTTACCAGACCATGGGTTCTTGGCTATATAGATCTCTTCATAGGTCTTATGTAGGATTAAGAGACTCCACCAATGCTCGAAACAAGCTTTGTCGAGATTCTTCCAGTGTATTAGAACTATTTTAAGCGCTATCCCGAGCATTAAGTCCAGCAGTTTACTATCCCATTTCATCAGAGTAGGTTCCAGAGCTATGGATTTATATATCACTATCCGATAAGTGATAGGAGTTTGTAAGTTGAGGCTCTGTGATATGCGTTCCCAAACTCTGTTCCAATATATTTCCAGGGATTTACAATGGAACAACATATGTGCCAGTGTCCCAATTTCCATGTTACAGGACCAACATCGATTTCCCTCCTGTAGTGTCCATTTCATTTTCTTAGCCGGTGTAATATGCGCTCGATGTGCTATAAAGTACATAGATTGTGTGAGAGACGCTGCTCTCGTGGCACGTATTTGAGTTCCCCAAAAAGTGTCCCAATTCTCCGGAGGTAGATCTTGACCGGTTTCAGTAGCCCACACCGACTGTATCTTAGAGCATGTCTTGTCACTTTTGGATCGGAGAATCGCAACACATCTCGAAACAGCTTTAGTATCTGTTTGTAATTCTTGAAGTTTCTGTCGCAGTGGCCATCCTGTACGTATCAAGACAGGTGACACACCCGCTTTGCTCATGCAGTATCGGAGCTGACACCATTGGAAATAGCATGTATTAGGCAATCGGAATTCCGTTCTTAATCTGTCAAAGGTTTTAAATGCACTTCCATTGATCAGTTGTCCAATGGTGATAAGATCATGTTCCACCCATTTTTTCCATAAGACAGGCTTCCCGCGATGATAAGGCGCGGGTTCAGCCATATGGGCATATCTGCGGCAAAGTCATCCCCTCCATCGATACATGATGCCAATAATCGACAGCATGCTGTGTTTCTTGGATAATAGCATTATGTGGTGCAGTCTGGTCTACTACTGTGCCTACCAGTAGCCATGTAGGCAGGGGGGAATGTAGGGCCCGCTCCACACTCAGCCATCTAGGTCCTTTATCCGTGTCGTCAGAACTAGTATCAGTCCATGCTTTAAAAGAACTAGTATCAGTCCATGCTTTAAAAGAGAGGCAGTGTGCAGCCAGCCGAGATCTGGGAAATGGACACCTCCTTGTGTATTAGGTAACTTCAGTTTCCAGGCAGCTATTCGAGGTACTCGGTTGTTCCATAGAAAGGCTATCAGTTGACTATTCATTTTCTTATAGAAGGCTGACGGGAAACGTAAGGGTATCATGCTTAATATATAGCTGAGTTTTGGTACCAACATCATTTTTATCGTTTCTAGCCTGCCCCAACAGCTCAAATGAAGGGGGGTCCACTTGCAGATGTTATCATGTACAATTTCTTGACACATCTTAATGTTGATTGCGACAGTCTCTTCCAAGGTGGTGCCATAGGTCACGCCCAGGTATCTAAAGGATGACTTCTCATATTGAAAGGGGTATCCACGCATCATTTCTTCGCTGACCTGTTCATTCAGAGGAATAATTGTTGTTTTATTCAGATTTACTTTATATCCGGATATCGCTGAGTATGCATCTATGAGTTGCAGTGTTTCAGGAAGGTCTGATGGTTGTAGAAAAATGAGCAGGTCATCGGCATATGTGACAATTTACAGGGACCATCAGCTAACTCAATTCCTTTTATGTTTTCCGTCTGTCGGAGCGCTATTAATAAGGGTTCCAGGGCTAAATTAAAAAGCATCGGTGACAGGGGGCAACCCTGTCTGGTCCCTCTTTGCAACTGAAAAGGGGCTGAGAGGTGTGAGTTGACCGCTATTCGAGCTGTGGGTTTGGTATATAACAATTCAACGCGTTTTAGGAACTTTTCTCCTATCCCAAACCACCGTAGGGATCGAAATAGAAAGGACCATTCCAGTCGATCGAAGGCTTTTTCGGCATCCAATGCTAGCCCTATCAGGGGCTCGGCCTTGGTCGTGGCAGATGCCAGTACATGTGCCAATAATCTTCCATTATCTGTAGTGGATCTGTTTTGTATAAATCCACATTGATCCTCATGTATCAAATCTTTTAAGATCCGTCCTAATCGGTTAGCAAGCACTTTAGCATAGATTTTATAATCAGAGTTTAGGAGAGAGATGGGTCTGTAATTCTCTATCTTTTGTGTATCCCTGCCCGGTTTCGGGTGAATTACCACCACAGCCTCTGCCAGGGCTCCAATCTCTGGAGATTCATCTTGCAGGCCACTGTAGTAGATCTGTAGCATGGGAGCCAGTTGAATGCAATATTTATTATAGAATTCCAGTGGATACCATCTGGACCGGCGGCTTTGCCACGAGCCATCTGTTTGATCGCATCTTGTATTTCAGTTACTGAGATCTCTTGTTCCAGCGTTCGACTTGATGACTGGTTAATATGGGTCCTACTAGCTTGGAGACAAAATCTTCAAAGGCTCTGTCACTACATTGGGTATCTGAGCGATATAGTTCCTCATAGAATTCTTTGCAGCGGTCTAGTATTTTGTCAGATCTCAGGAGAAGGCCCCCGGAATTGTCCTGCAACGCCGCTATAGCGGTCTTGCTGGTTTTGGGTCTGAGCTGCCGAGCTAAGAGGGATCCAGAGCGGTTGCTGTCATAGTAGTATATACTACGTTGTAGCTGGATACTACTCAGTGCTTCTTTGTTGAGGAGAGCATTATATTGGTATCGCAATTTTTGGAGTCTAATCAATATCATTGAGTCAGCTCTTTTGGCTAGTAACCTTTCCCCAGCTTTTATTTGGAGTTCCAATTCATCTTTTTCTTTTTTCCTGGCTTTACGCCGTCTAATGTTGTAGGTGGTAATATGAGCTTGTATGGTCGCTTTAAAACCTTCCCACCAGCTCCAGATGGAGGTATCAGTGGGTGTATTATATTTAAAATAGGTCTCAATTTCCCCTGACAGTAGCTGTACAAAGGAGTCATCTGCTAGTAGGGATTTATCAAATGTCCATCTTGGCGGAACATGCTGTGTAACGTTGGTATTCAACACTAGGGAGACAGCGGCGTGATCCGATACCGTTGTAGCATATATCTCTGCGGACAACACTTGGGGCATCAGCTCTGTGGACAGTAGGAAGAAATCGATCCTAGTTTGGGTATTATGTGGGATGGAATAAAATGTGTAGTCTCTTTCTTGGGGATGAAGTAGGCGCCATGGGTCTACTAAGTGTAGCTCTGTTATGATGCCTTTAAGAATCGCCTGCGATTTGACTTTGTCTACAGCCCGATAGGGCGTGCGATCCAACAGTGGATCCAAGATGACATTGAAATCGCCCCCTAATATGATATTGGTGTGAGCTGCGGCTGTAACTTCTTTAGCTATCAGTTTGAAAAAGTTAGGGTCATCGAGGTTGGGCGCGTAAATATTGAAGAATGTGTAAAGCTGTTGATTTATATTCATCGTCACTCTGGCCCATCGACCTAGCGGATCAATCTGTGTGTCGGTAATGGCGGATTGCAGGAATTTGCGCACTAATATTATTACCCCCCCTTTGCGTTGAGTGGCAGAGGCCGAGGCCGCCACCAGGAAGTATTTAGAGGTTACTTTCTGCGATTCAGTATCTGTTAAATGTGTCTCTTGTAAGAGGGCAATATCTGCTTTTTTTGCTGGCAATACGCTAAAATCTTCTTTCGCTTGACAGGGCCAGTAATACCTTTTACATTTAACGAAAGCATTAAAAGATCACTAGACATCAACGTTGGAATAAGCTGTCTTATAGGTGAAAGCTATCCTATGGATAGGCCTGCCGCGCACTTGCATTTTGCGTGTATGTGGAGGGTTTTGTACTGGACTGGACTGACACAAACAACTGCATAACTGGCAAACATTGTATCGCTAAGGTGAACACAATCCACTGAAACAGTAACCAACCCCGACCTCCCGTTGCCACCCCTACATTTCAAGCAGAAATATCTGTTTAATTAAAACTATTTAGAACAACAGAAATACAATCAATGAGGTGTTTAACAAGGCTTAAGGCGTTCTAAAATTTGCGAGAACGCACGGCCGCACCCCCTGAGTATATGCTGAGTTCTCTATACTGCGTGAGAGATCAGAATATTGACCTCAGGTTTCCATACCGCATTTTTCTTGTAGGAAAGTTTTCAGTTTTTCAGCCTCAACAAAATTCCTCGTTTCATTATGCAGCGTGACCCGCATGGTTCCTGGGTAGTATAGCCCGTATCTTGCCTGTGCACTTTGTAGCATGGGTCTACAGGCCAGCAACGCTTTTCTCCGATCTACCGTTTGCTTGCTCAAATCCGGATAGAGTGCCACTTTGTGTCCCTGGATTTGCAGTGATCCGGCCTTCCGTGCAGCTTGAAAGATCTGTAGGACCTGTGGGTATCTCAGTACCTTCATTATGAGTGGGCGCGGGTATCGTGTGTTTTCAGCTTTGTGTGTTGGGATTCGATGGGCCCGTTCTAGTTCAAAAGGCCTTGCAAAGACAAGCTGCAGCATCTCCGGTATGGTTTTTTCCAGAAATCCAATCGGATCGGTGCCTTCAGCGCCTTCAGGGACTCCAACAAGGCGGATATTATTTCTACGGGTATGGTTATTTTGATCTTCAATCAGATTTTCTATGTGCCGGACTCGTTTGACCAAAGGGCCCAGCTGTTCTAATGCAACGCCATGCTTCTGGGTTTGTAATTCAACTGCATTAAGTCGAGTGGTGATGGTGAGGAGTTTCTCTTTTACCTCCAGCAAGTCTTCTTGAATCATGTTCAGTGAACTAGAATTGACTGCAATCATTTCTTTAACGCATTTCAATTCCTGTAGCACTTCACGTAGGCCACCGGCAGTCACTCCCTCTTTCTCTCCCGCGGCCATTTTCTGCGGGGAACCCACTTCGGGTTTGGATCGTTTCGCTGCTGTGCTGGATCCCTGTGGAAATTCCAGCCGGGCAGGCTTCAGGGATGCCATCCAGCTGTATTGCGGTGTTATTGATGTAGGTAGGGGGTACAAACTTCAATATAATACCGGGATATGTTCAGGATTCTTGGGCAGCAACGGGAGCAAAAGTTCAGGCGTCCATTCTGTTCAGTGGCTAGCTCCGCCCCCCCGTCGGCCTTTTCATTTGTGGGTTTTTTTTTTTGCTTCGAAGGACAATTTTACTTTGCTACGAGCATGTCTATGGGTTGTTCGATTTCCTGTGCTTCTCTCGAACAGTTTAGCTCGTTTTTTACATTGGGCATTTGTTGACTGGGTGGGGTGTGGCACTATGGTGCATTACTTAGCCGACTTTCTCTTTGTTGGACCTGCGCATACGGGGCAGTGCAAGGCATTGTTGGACGGTTTTGTCCGATTAGCCCAGGTGTGGGGTGTTCCCTTAGCTTCGGGTAGGACTGAGGGTCCAGCGACTACTCTTACCGGTGGGAGTTGAGTTGGGTCCCGTGGCACTTGTAGCCCGCCTGCCGGAAGAGAACGTTATGCGGCTGCGGGTGTTGGTTGCCAATGCGCTGGTTTCCAGCAAGCTGATGTTGCGAGAGAGGCAGTCCCTAGTGGGTTCCCTTAATTTTGCTGGCAGAGTTATCCCGACGGGGAGAGGATTCTTGCATCGGCTGACAGCTGCAATTGCAGGTGTTACTAAGCCTCATTATCGGATTCGGATGTCTCGCAGCCTGCGGGCGGACTTGAGGATCTGGGATGCTTTACTGAATAAATTCAATGGTACCACCTTTCTGAGAGGCCGGGCGGTGACTTCTGCGGATCTGCAGTTGTATACTGATGTAGCTGGGGGTTTGGACTTGGGGACTTAATTTGGGGGCTCTTGGTGTGCGGAGGGCTGGCCGCAGTCCTGGTGGGACGTAGGGTTGGCGACGAATATTACCTTTCTCGAGTTGTTCCCCATTTTGGTGGTCATGTCATTAGGGCCTGACAGACTCAGAAATCGTAAAGTTCTTTGGTGGTGGGACAATAAAGCTGTGGGATCAGTGCTCCATAATTATTCCCCAAGAGGCAGGCCTGTAGCCGACCTGATGCGGCCGGTGGGCTTCGCTTGTTTACAGTTGAATCTAGTGGTTAAGGCTCGTCCTATTCCGGGGAGTCATGAAACGATTGCTGCTGCTCTTTCTCGTTTTAAGTGGGAGCTGTTTCGGACCTTGGCACCGGATCCGGACGAGGAGGGCGCATCGGTCCCGGAGCATTTATGGCGGACTGGCCTCCTGCCCTGATGGAGCTGCTGCACTGCGGAATTCCGTCTCTTTGGCTACGGGGGCAGCTTATCAACGGGGCTGCTGCAGTGTGGCCTCGGATCAGCTGCTGGGTCTGTAGGTGTCGGCAGCTACAGCTGCAGGTCTGTCGCGGACTACTGTCTGGAGAAAATTTGGCAGGCTTCTCCTTTTGCGCGGGTCCTGTGGTGGGGGGGGGCGGGCGGGGGCTTGTTAACGCGTACGCTTTTGCGTGGTTGGGAGCGGTCCTGCTCTTCTTCAGGGGATTGGCGTTGCCCCCTCGCGCATGACTTGCTGCTGCAGTTATGCGGCGCGTTGCCTCAAGTGGTTTCATCATCTTCGGGAGGGGTGCTCTTTCGGGCTGTCGTTTCGGTAGCCTTCTTCGGCGCTTTTCGAGTGGGTGAATTGGTTGCGGAGTCTGGTCGGATTTGCAATGGGGGGGAGGTCCAGCTACATCAAGTGCAATTGATCGGGGGCGGGGTTCGTATCCGCCTTGCCCGTTCGGATCAGGCGGGAAGAGGTACGTGGGTGGAATTGACAGCTATGCGGGGCTCTCCCTCGTGTCCTGTGGCTTTACTGCAGGCGTACTTACGCGTGCGTCCGGATACCGGCGGTAGCCTTTGTATACATCAGGATGCACGGGTTCTTACGCGTTTTCAGTTCGCGGCGGTGCTGCGGCTGTCCTTACGGCTGAGTGGGAAGGTTCCTGGTGCGCTCGCTCCTCACTCCTTCCGGATTGGGGCGGCGACTAGTGCAGCGGCTGCTGGACTACCTGAACAGGAGATACAGCGGGCCTTCTACAACTACATGCGTTTGTAGGGGTGGGGAGGGGGGGTGCTAACTCTTCTAGGCTTTCTGTTGCAGATGCAGGGCCAGGATCATGTACTTGGAGGATTGGCCACTCCTTCGTGTTCTGGGCTGGCCGGAGAGCAGCGATGCGCCCAATGGGGCCGAATTTGGGACTTCCAGAGCGTGCGGTGACCATCACATGGCTGGGTGAGCGCGGACTCCGGTGGATCACGCTCTTGCCTTTGCTTCAGCACCACCAGCGCTCCAGAGGCTCGCCGGACATCTTGCTGCTCCACTTAGGTGGCAACGATCTGGTTTCCTTGATGTGCCGACAGTTGATTCGGGCAGTTATAAAGGACTTTGGGGTGGTGTTGGGGATGTGTCCAGGCGTCATATTGGTTTAGTCTGATATCATTCCAAGGCCGGCCTGTTGGGCTCAGCGACGGTGGTCACAGGGTGTGACCAAGATTACCGTCAAATTGGCAGATGGGTGGGGGAGCGGGGAGGCTGTCAAATTCTGCACCCTTGGGTTGATGTTCAGTGCTCGGGCCTCTGCAGGTCAGACGGCGTGCACTTGTCCCCGGGGGGGGGTTTAGATTTACTTCTTAATGATTGGCAGGAGGCCTTGGAAGGTATTAGATTGGGGGCGAGGGCTGGTCGCAGCTTACCTTTTGGGGGGCGGCTCTGGTCGTGGCTGACCTGAGCCGGTGGCGGGATCCCGGAAGTTTCCGGGGTCCGGAGCCGGTGGCAAGCATGAGGGCGGGGGTGGGGTACCCCTGACCCGGTTAATCCCTCAGGTTTTTGCTAATAATATGGCGAAGCCGGAAGAGGGAGGACGTGGAAAATTGTCGGGCTTGTACCCGGCGGAAGCGGATGCGGCGTCACCTTGCTACTAACATGGCTGGTGAGGGTTCACTCTGCTTGGGGGGGGGGGGAGTTATAATGTGTTGATTTGTATTGGTTGGTTTGTTAAAAATGGTTATTAAAGCTGCGACCAGTTTAAGTCCAAGATTATTGTCATGTGTTTTCTTTGAATTTAGTGGTTTTAAGGGGAAATTAGTGGGGGTGGCTGAGAAGGGCGAGAGGCGACATGTCCGCCTTACCCGGTTAATGTAAGGCCGCGGGCCCCCGTTCCCGTGGCCGCTTCTAACCGGGGGGGCGGCAGTCCGATCGTGCCCCCCGTGTTCCGGCGGCGCGCGGGACGGGGTGAGTACCGCGTGGTCCGGTGGCCTCATTGGCTCCCGTGGCGTTTGGAAACGCGCGGGAGCCAATGAGAGGGCTGGGTCCTTGGGCAGCGAGGGGGGGTGGTGCGGGGACTCGGCGCTACTCCGGCCTTTGGCAGTGTGAGGCTGGAGGCGCCGGACGTCCCACCCGCCCGCCCTTTGCTGGGGGACGCTCGATCTACGGGGGTAGTGGGTTGTTGCAGCTTGGGGGGGGGGTTTGGCAGGATCCTGGAGGTTTCCGGGGTCCGGAGTCGGTGGCAAGCATGAGGGCGGGGGTGGGGTACCCCCGACCCGGTTAATCCCTCAGGTTTTTGCTAATAATATGGCGAAGCCGGAAGAGGGAGGGCGTGGAAAATTGTTGGGCTTGTACCCGGCGGAAGCGGATGCGGCGTCACCTTGCTACTAACATGGCTGGTGAGGGTTCGCTCTGCTTGTGGGGGGGGGGGGAGTTATAATGTGTTGATTTGTATTGGTTGGTTTGTTAAAAAAGGTTATTAAAGCTGCGACCAGTTTAAGTCCAAGATTATTGTCATGTGTTTTCTTTGAATTTAGTGGTTTTAAGGGGAAATTAGTGGGGGTGGCTGAGAAGGGCAAGAGGCAACATGTCCGCCTTACCCGGTTAACACTGGGGTTTGGTCTCTCACAGTTCAGGCTGCACCCTCTCCCAGTCCTCTAAGACTCTCAAAATACCAAACTTATGTTCATGCAGCTTTCTGCCTTCAAGAAGACCCTTGGTAGCTTCCTCCAGACTAGTAGTGGCACACCGAGGCTGAAAACCAGCTAGATGTTCAAAAATCTCCTCCAAACCCCTATGGTTTGGCTCCTCTTTTACAGATTGCACTAAGCATACTCTGCCAAGACCGGCAAATCCCTCCAGACCTAAATTAACAAGGCCTAAAATAGTTCCCTCCAAAATACACACAGGGAATACCCATTATCAGTAACAGACACTTTGGCCCAAGCATCATTACATCACTTTATCACTCAGCATACACTAGGGGGGGGGGGGGGGCACAGGCCTCAAAAATTTCCTCAAAGACACAGGGATATTTTGAAGTCCTGTTACACATGCAAAACGCAGGGACTTGAAATCAAACTCCAGAAAGGAAATTTTTAAAATCTGGACATGCTAACTATATAGGACTAATATTGAAAATTATACATTCACCAGCAGCTGGTGAACATTTAACTCTGCTATCCTTAGATTTTTGGCCACTATATACATAATAATCCATGTAATTGCATTTGTTGTTGTTGTTGTTAAATGTCGTTGAGTCGGTGTCGACTCATGGCGATCCTCTGGATAGTTGTCCTAAATTGTATTTGGTCTTCAGTCAGGCGGCTCATTGTTGACAGACTGGTACTCGTAGCTGCTAGCATCCCTCTGACTATCTGTATAGCTGTGCTGAATATACATATTAATTTAAATGACAACTGACTAAAGTGGACAAGAGTCAAATTGATCCAGCTATGCAACTGCTGATGTATGTAAAGTCCTGGTTCAAGTCTTTGCTAGAAAGTGCTAGCCTCTCATTTCCCAAAACAGATAACAAAAAATATAAGATTACTTATGAAAAAGTCAGAAAGAAAAAAACACATAAAAAATATACAATTTCAGCAAGCTAGTTGGTAGTACTGTTTTGATATTAGGCTCTACAGTCGACCTGGGTGATTACAGCAAGACGTCACCTCTAGGTTCAGAAGAAAGCACCAGCTTTCACCTATTTTATGAAACACCACCAGAACACTCTCTCAACAGCTTCTATATTGACATGCATCTCTCATTCAGTGCTCCATAGTGTTTGAATATTATACTCCATCGCTTCAGAACTCGCTCCCACATCACCTGAGAGCAATTTCAGATATTGCTGACTTCAAAAAGTATCTAAAAACATGTCTATTTACAGAGCACTTTGACATTATAGAAAACACACAACCTTAACAATAAAATCTCCGACCAGCAGCCCCAGCCACAAGTTACCACACTAAACAAAGTACTAAAGCTTCTGTAAATAGTTACAGAAATGTTGCAAGATTTTTGTTGTACCACACAAGAGAACTGACAATTGTTAAATGTAAATAGTTGCTGCTGTACTGTTCTATATAAACCATTGTTACGTTTTATTGTAAACTGCTTTGATAAAACTGAAAGGCAGTAAATAAAAAAATGTCAAATAAACAAATATTACCCAAAGATACTGTAAATGAACATCCTACACCATGTAAGTCCCTCTTTCAATGTCCAGGCATGTCTACCACGGCTGAATCTCTTGCATTCACACACTAAAGGTGTACTTTTATAAAGTATTTTTATGCATTTAAGCCCTGTTGTAGACATCTAAATGATCTCTCATTAAATTATCCCATGCATAAAAATATATGCAGTGACAAGATGCTAAGTACTTTTCTATGACCTGCAGGTGGGTGCGATCAGGGAGGAGTCTGGATGGAGTTACAAAGTACATTCTTAGGACATAAAAAACACAACTCCACGTGTACTTCAACTACATACATTTATACCGTTTCCTAAGTTGGTATAAATGTATGCAGCTGCTTTTAGCTGATTTTGTGAGACTATTTTATGATAACATAGAGGCGTCTATGAGTTTTTATAACATGGCTTCCCAACTTGAGCGTCCTGTTATAAAATCACCCTCTAATTCTACTTGATACAATGCTAATGAGTTTTGATTAAAAATGGCAAGGATTTGATTTTGTTGGCTGTCCAAAAGCACTTGTGTGTCTAGAAATCTTAGTGCACATAGCACCACTGTGCTGTGAAATGTGGGTGCCTTGTATGACTGCAAACAGGAATAAAGTACAGTGATATTCTACTGGGTCAATTGTCAGCTTCACAGATGGTTTTGTAGGGCTTACTGGGGCACAAAGCATAACTTTTTTTTAAACTGCTTCCTCTGTCTGAGAAAACCACAGAGAAAAGTAATTCCAAATTTCTAAACATAAGTCTGTCTGGACAGCATGATGTACGAGTCTGCTTCCAAGAGAAAATCTAAAGTTCCATAAGTGCTTTCCTATCCTGGGATTGTACATTCATGCCTCGTAATGCACAGGACATGAATTACTTAGCAAAGATATGGGGCATCTAGATAGGAAATGCAACTTCTAAGCAGGGATGTTCAGAGTTTCCAGCCTATTTTACAAAAGGCGCACTGAATGGGGAAGCCTTTCATAAAATACATATGGTGCCAGAGGAAATGTACGTGGATTTCCCTATATGCGTATCGCGAGCAAGCATTCCATAAAATCACACGTTCAGAAAAAGAGAGGCATCACTTTGCGGTTGCTATGTGTAAGGCTTATTCCCGCTAACGCCACATATAAATTCCAGCGATTCTAAGAGTTGTATTCCAGAAAATTAAACATGCAAGTGTAGCCAATTAAGCTGCTAAACTCCAAAAGGCTATTTTTTTATATATTAAACATTTTATTACTCCTGGGGGGATTCCTTGCAACTGCGCAATGCAGAATTTGCGCAGAATTCTGCATTTCCTGTGCAGAATTCTGCGCAGACACCAGTGAACCAGAGTGAGGGAGGATCAGGCACACAGGCTTTCACAGTGCCCGGCTCTGCCTCACTGTTAGCCTTCAAAACAGCCATGGCAGCACTCCCATTTGCTCCCATGGCTGTGCTAGAGTCCCACACCAGCGCATTTTCAAAGATACACAGAAGCGCTGGTGAAGATGTGATGTTTCTGGGAGCTGGAGATGGGCTGCCGGTGAGTCAGGAAGGTTGTTGGGGGCTGGGGATGGGCTGCTGGTGAATCAGGAGGAGTTGCTGGGGGTTAGAGATGGGCTGCTGGTGAGTAAGGGGCTGCTAAAAGTTAGAGGGAAAGAAAACAGGAGGGACAAGAATAAGCTGGGGACAGAACTGTGAACGGGGCAATAGGGCAAAGGAGGAAAAAAGCAGGGGAAATTAAAGGTCTAGAGGAGGAGTTAAGCTTTATGATAGGTGACTTTTGCCCAAAAATGTACTAATAAAGCATTCAGAAATCTACAGAATTTTAAAATACAATGGGGCAGAATTTTCAAACGTTTTGCACAGAATTTTACATTTTTTGGCACAGAATTCCCCCGGGTGTACTTTATATCAGAGGGATAAATACTATTACTTGCCTCCCCCCCCCCACCCCCATCACTGATTTCAAGCCCTGAAGAGGTGCAAACATGATGTGAGAATTTTAAAAAATATATGTGTACTCTCATGCATGATTGGCAACATACATATAACTTTTTGACTGCTCAAAACACAGCCCCATCCATTCATGTAAAGAGTGGCATTCTAAAATTAGCACTTACATGTATATGCAATCTACACGTGTAAATGCCGCTATTTATGCATGTAGATGTCACACAAAACTTCTAAAATGATCTCCATAATATCTAAAAGTACACATTTACAGCGGTGGGAAAAAACAGGCCACACACTGCTTGAACAGCTAACAGGCCCGTACATTAATAACGGTTAATTAAAAAAATAGATCTAAAATTACAGGGTTTTTTCGAACATGTTCTACTCAAAGTAATTTTATAAGGGCCACCAAGATTAACCTGTGTTTCAACATGGCATTTCACATATATTTCATCAAGTAAGGCATGCATGCATCTAATTTTTCTTTAAAATAATGAGGGCATGAATGTTCAAAAATGTGCATCAAAACTAGGCACAGGCACTTATGCCTGCTCTATGACTATTGTAAAGGCCCGAGCCTAGAATTTTCAAGAACGCATGTAACTTATAGTAGGGTTGCCAACCAGCCGATTTTTACATAGCCAGGCCAGCTGCCGGCAAAGATCTAAGATCAGCCCTTGAAAAGCCATTTTTTTGCTCTGACCACAAGACTAGGAGCGGCCAGCGCAAAAAACAGACTTTTCATCTGGAGTCCTTGTCCCCCCAGCGCAGCCTCTCCTCCTCTGCTGTCAGTCCCTTCCTACCACCTCTTTCCCCTTGCAGCCGCGGCTCCTGCTTCTTACAGAGCAGTGGCTGCAATAATGCTAATTTAAAAACAAAAAACAAAACAAAACCATTGCAGAGCCCTCCGGCCCTATGGAACCCCTGCTGCAGCGTCCCACCCCCTGTTCCTGTAACATCACTTCCTTTTGAGTGCGGGACACTGCAGCAGGGGTTCCATAGGGCGCCGCATTAGTTTTGTTTTATTTTTAAATTAGTGTTATTGCAGCTGCTGCTCTGTAAAAAGCAAGAGCCTCGGCTGCCAGGGGAAGGAGATGGCAGGAAGGGTCTGACATGGGGGGGGGGGGGGCGGGAAGATAGAGGTAGGAAGGGAGCTGGAAAGAGGAGGGGAAGGAGGAAGTTGGAAGGGAGCTGAAAGAGGAGGGAATATAAGGGCTGGAAGGCAGCTGAAAGAAGGGGAAGGAGGTGGCTGGAAGAGAGCTGGCATGGTGGAAAGGTGGGGCTGGAAGGGAGCTGATGCAGGGGGGAGGAAGGAGGTGGGAGGAAGGGAGCTGACAGAGTGGGGAAGGAGGGGGCTGGAAGGGAGCTGACTCCTGGGATGGTAATGGAAGGGAGCTGACACCTGAGGGTGGAACTGGAGGGAGCTGAAACTTGGGAATGGGATTGGTAGGTGGCTGTGTAATGAGGGGGGTTGGAAGGGAGGGGGCACATGGGGATGGCACTGGAAGGAGGATGGACAGAGGGTAAGGTGCCTGAAAGGGAGCTGACACTTGGATATGAGAGTGGTAGGTGGCTGGGTAATGGGGAGGAGGCTGGAAGGGCATTGGGAATGGAAGGGAGCAGACACAAGGGGATAGCACTGGAAGGGGGATGGACAGAGGGTAGGGTGACTGCAAGGAAGCCTACACGGGGGTGGCACTGGAAGTGGAAGTGAGTTGATACCTGAGATGGTATTTGGACTAGAAGGGGCTGGACAGTGAGGAAGAAGGTAGACTAGAAGGGAATGGAAACCACTGGCAGTCCTGGGAATGCAAGGAGGTTGACATTGGAAGGTAATGGGAGGGGAGGACTGGAAAGGGGGCTGATACTGGGGAGGGTTATTGGGATTGGAAATAGGCTGATGGAAAGAAGTGAACAAAAAAAGAGACAAGAAATGGCAGATGGACTAAAAACCATAGAAAGAGAGCTAAGAGACAACAGGAAAGCAGAAGCCTCAGATCGGGACCAGCATGATCAAAGAATAAAATGGTCAGACAACAAAGATAAAAAATAATTTTATTTTCAATTTAGTGATTGGATTTTGTGTTATCCTTATATTTTATACAGTATGGGGAACTGCATCTCTTATTTATCTGATGTTGCACTGCGTGCGAAGTCTGGCTTTTTGGGGTTTTAGTTTAAGTTTTGTCTATATTTTCGTTTTGTGCTCATTTATTGATGAAGACCTTTCTGTACTCTGTGTGTGTGTGTACCACCAGTGCTGGGTATTCTGTTGTGGAATATCTGTTTAAGAATGTGTAGCAATCTTGCTTGTTCAGTTTGCACATTGCCCTCTCTGAAATTATTTTTGAGGACAGGGGGTGGGACAGGAGGTGGGGCAAGGGTTGGATGGGGTGGGACAGGAGGCAGGGAAAGGGCGGGATGGGAGTAGGTATGGACGGAGCATGACTATCCACAGGTGACAGGTTTTTTCTTTCAAAAAGTTGGCAGCCCTAACTTACAGTGTTTTATAACTTCTATGCATAAATTAGTGCTCTGACCATGTGCACGCCCATAGTGAAAAGTATGTGCCACTGGCCCAATGCACGTAGTTCGAGAACAGTGGCCAATATTACACGAAGAACTGGTCAAAATACAATCATGGTAAATGTAGATGACCTTTACAAAATTACCTTCTGTGCAGACTGGGAAAAGCCCTTCCAAAAATTCAAACTTCTTCTCCTGACCTGCAAGTGCATTCACTCTACAGCTCCTCATGACCTTCCTACGCCCCTCCTCAGGAAGTCCACTCATCTGTTAAATCACTTTTATCTGTGCCTTTTTCTTCCACTGCCAATTCCAAACTCCAATCTGTTTCTTTTTTTTTTTTAATTTTTTTATTTAATGAATTTTCAAAATACACACAAATATTCACTTGTTTAAGAAACATGGAGTCATCAGGAATACATGACATAGGAAATAAAGTTAACAAAAGGAAACAATGCACTTCAGCTTCTCCTCTTAGACCTCAAATAGAAAACTAGAGGGGGGAAGACAGAAAATTAGTGGAACATTCAGGCAATATAAGTAAAAAAGAAAAACAGGCATAAGTGATAAGAACCAAATACTACTTATACAGCAGGCTCTTGACTGTCCTGTGGAATGAATGCTGAGAGCAAGCCAGTCAACTTAACATCCAAAAAAGACCCAAGTTGCTCCGGTGCAATAAACATAACGAATATTCATGAAGCTAA
Source organism: Ichthyophis bannanicus (assembly GCA_033557465.1). Lineage (NCBI taxonomy): Eukaryota > Metazoa > Chordata > Amphibia > Gymnophiona > Ichthyophiidae > Ichthyophis > Ichthyophis bannanicus. Next base: position 1,157,187,348 of record CM066032.1, on the reverse strand, counting down.
TAATACATTTACAAGGATATCTAAGCTGAAAATTGGTCCCTAGGGACAGGACTGCAGAACACAAAGCCAGATAAAGCTTCCTTCTTTCCTGAGTAGCATGTGCCACATCAGGATACATTTGCCCCAGATGACCACAGAATGGAACATGAATCTTTTTAAAATAAAGCTTCAGGTCACGTGACATGGTGAACACAGGAAGATGTAATTTCCTGAGCTCCTAGGCTTATCAGCACAAATCTCATGCATATAATCCCCATGGAGTGACCCCCATCCTTGGATGAGACCCCCCCCCCCCCCAGCCACTAGAGCTGTGTCCTGCAATCCCAGAGGCATTATGTCTAAAGTGCAAAGGAAGGAGAAGGAAAAGGAGAGGGGTGACTGGCCAAATCCAAGATGGCAGATGGACAGGCAGCACCAACCTCCTCCTGCAAATAACAGAGACCCTCGTATTGGAAGTCACTGCTACGGTGGTAACCACGCTGGAGAGCAAATTTCAATTGATCACTGCCAAACTCGACCAGGTAGCTGGCTCCCTGGAGGTGTTTAATACCCAGTAGGCTGAATGATGCATATCTGGGGCTAAGGATGCACTCAGGCCTTGCAAGCTAAGGTAGCTGCTCTGGAGAAAGTAGTGACTATGTATGAAGATAAGGTGGATGAGCAGGTGAACCGGTCGCGAAAGAACAACCTGCAGATAGCTGGCCTGCCGGAGTCCTTGGCGAAGACAGGGCAGAGGGGGTTCCTAGAAATGTGGTTTTCCCTGGAATTAAAGTTGGGAGAGCACTTGGCAGGACTAGTTATCGAACGCGCGCATCATAGTGGCCCATGACAAGGAGAGTCAGGCCAGCCTCACACAGTAATTATGTGGGTGCTCAACTTTGGCCATAAAGAAGAGATTTTGAGTGCGGCTAGGAAAATCTAACAGTTACAATGGTTCTCAAATCCTTGTTTTTCAAGATTACTCAGCCCATGTGGCCCAGCTACGCAGTGAATTTTCTCTGACATCGCCCAACCTCCATGAACAACAAATAAAATTCACCTTGATGCTTGCAGCATTCCTGAAGGTGTTGTTGAATGGACAGGTGGAAAAGTTTAATACTGTGGGGGCGGCACAAAAATTCCAGAATGGTATGGACTCTACCGCGGACTGAGGCCCTTATGGGTTGGACCAGCATTTTTCATATGGATTGCATAGCGGTTCGAGAGAACTCTTTTCCTTGCCCAAAGCGGACTTACGAATGACGAATCAGTGATCCACTGGCTTTGAATGGGACGCTGGAGAGGGAAGTGAAATGCCCGGATTAGAACTGAGGCCTACTGTGGAAATTGCTGTGGCACACGACTAAATGTCAGTTGAGAGGCCTTGCTTCCTTCATTTAATGGGGACTCTGCTATACAGCAGTGTGGTAGCTTGGACGGGGCATCGAGGACTTGTGGGGGGTTCCTGGTTTTCTGTTTTCACCATTTATGAGAGACTGTACCTGAGCAGATGACTGTGCCCAGACTGTTTGATGCTTGTTTTAGGACCCATTATAGTAATGGCAAGGTTATGCTAGAGTCACAGTGAGAAATGCTGTTATCATAACTGAGCTGGGGGGACAGAAAAGGGGTGTGTGTGTGTGTTGTGCATTACGTGGAGTGAATGTGGGGTTGGGCACTGCATGGTGAGTTGGAGTATGTTTGGGGACTGAATAAGGGTTATTGTTACGCGGATTTGACAAGCCTTGAATGTGTGGAGTGACTCATATATGAGGGGAATGCGAGAGGGGGTAGGGGGTTTGGGAAGGGGAGGGGAGGGTGGGGGGACTTGTTTAGCTGCTATATGAGAGGCCATGGGGAGGTACTGAACTCAGTGAGTGGGGTTCTTAGGTTGGGGAGAACCTCGAAGTGAGGTTCTCCCCAAAATACTCTGGATTTTGGGATCTTCTGCTATGGAAGATGGATGATTCACATTTACTATGTATTTCTTGGAACCCCGCTAACCTTAGCAACAACCAACCCTACCCAACATGTTACCTCGAGTACGCCTCAGCTTCCACAAAGACTATGTCATCTGAATGGCTACCATGTCATATAAGTTAGTTTGTATCATAAGTTCTAATGTTCACCCCCATACCATCTATCCTGATGCTCATTCTAACCACTGAAGTTAATATTCCTTGTAAACCACTTTGATATCATGAAAATCAGTATAGACTTATAAAGTATAAATAGTATAAGCAGTATAAACTTATTTTTACACCGCCTTTCTATTATTCAAAGCGGTTTACATAGAACAACAACTTGACAGGGCTTGGATCTCCTATAAAAAGGCACAAGATCCTTAAAGATCTTAGGAATATGAAGACCAATGTAGCCATGCTACAAAAGATCCACATGGATTCGGAAGACCATGCTAAGCTACGACGATAGTGGGTCGGGCATGTATACGGAACCGGGCTCCAAGAAGGCAGCAGTTGCCCTGTTAATTCAAAAGGGGCTTAGTTTTGAGGTAGAGACTACAATAATATACCCTCAGGACTGCTACTTGATAGTAGGGGGCAAACTGTTCAATGAGAATGTGACCTTTTGCATTGTCTATGGGCCCAATTCTCTGAACAAATAATTTTTTGTGCATCTGGGCCAACATTTGAAGGCCTTCAATGCTACCAAATTGATTATGGGGGGAGATTTTAACTGCCTGATCCTGCCCTGGATAGTTCTCCCACTGGTCTCAATAACTCTATGCAGGGGGGGGGGTGTTCTACATCTCTGTAAGCTCTTGGACCTTGTGGATGTATGGTGGGTTCTCCACTCTCAAGAGCGTGATTTCACCCATATGTCCTGAGCTCATGGGTCCTTATCCCAGCTAGACTATTTTTTATTGTTTGTGGGTATGCTGACCATGCACCGATATGGCTGGATTTTTAGTAGCAAGGTGGATGTAAGGTGGGGGGTGGGTGGCGTTTCCTGGTGCATTTGTATGAGGATTTTTACACGTCAGAAAATTTTTCATGGACTAATGCAGCACACCATGAGAATTCCACTCTCTACTGGAAGATGGCGAAAATGGTCATGAGAGGCAAAATTCTTGGCTATGAGATCAGTCAGCGGAGGTATTTGGATAAGTGCATTCTTCGGCTGGGTAGGCTAATTAAGGCCACTCGGATATCTTTGTGATCTTGGCACCCTGGAAAACAAACGGGTAGAGCTGCTGGCTCTGCAAACCGAATTTAATACCATCTTCCACCAGAGGGCCCAGAAATCTATGATCTATTATCACTTTAAGATTTTCCAGCACAGCAACAAGGCTGGCAGGCTTCTGTCCTTGTTGGTCTGTTGCTGGCAGGGGAACCGGTATATTATGGTGCTGAAAGATAAAGATGACATAATTACAGATAGGGATAAGATATTAGCTTTATTTCGTGTAGGCCCGCAGATGGGGAAGACGGGTTACTTGGATAGGTTTGCCTTGCTAGAGCTCACTGAGGACCAAAACTTGGTTCTGAATAAACCTCTCAGCGAGGACGAAATAGGTAGAATCATTGTACAATCTAAACTGGGCAAGTCTCCAGGCTTCAGTAATGAATGGTATAAGATGTTGGGTGACTGCCTTCTGACTCCTTTGGGCTGGCTGTTCTTCACCCTTGTAAACGAACAACGTTTTCTGTAAAATACTAAAAAAGCCCATATTATTGTACTTCCCAAGCCTGGTTTTCACACGCTGCTAATGTCGTCCTATCGTCCTTTATCGTTATTGAACTGTGATGATAAAATTCTGGCTAAAGCTTTGGCATTGATCATGTCTGACTTAATTCAAGACAGTCAAGTTGGCTTTGTGAGATACCAGCACCCTGTCATGAATATATATAAGATCTTAGCTTCTTTAGAGTTCTGCTGTGCTACAGAAGAGGCCTCCTTGGTGCTAAGTTTTGATGCTGAAAAGGCTTTTTGTTTGGTGAATTGGGAGTTTTTGATTGCAGTTTTAGCATGGTTGGGCTTTGAGTGGTTGTCCCTACAAACCTTTCATTTGTTATATACTGACCCTAGGGCGACCATGATTGTGAATGGGGACAATTCCAAAGAATTCCCTTTGTTCAGGGGCACGAGGCAGGAATGCCCGCTTTCTCCCCTTTTTGTTTCTTTTGTTTTTGGAACGTTTTAGAAACATAGAAACAAGACGGCAGAAAAAGACTACATGGCCTATCTAGTCTGCCCTTCCATATCAACTACAATAGTCCCTTTTTTCTTTTAGAGATCTTCTGTGTTTGTCCCATGCTTTCTTGAACTGAGATACTGTCCTCATCTGTACTACCTCCACTCGGAGACTATTCCACACATCTACCACTCCTTCCATAAAGAAATATTTCCTCATATTACTCCTCTGTCTTTCTCCTTGAAGGACTAGAAAGGGGGAACTGTTAATTCTGGAGAGAAATCTGCAACTGTGAGTATATACTTCTGGTAATTTTCTAAAAAGAATTCTTTGTATTAAAGCTACTTAATCTGTGAACCCACTGTTTTTTGTTGGATCAGTTGGGGCCTAGTAGCAGCAATTAAAGTTTGAATTTAAAACACAGAGGAGAGCTTTCTGGTTACATTTCATACCCAGCAGAGAGCTTGTAGTTTAAATTTAATAGTCACTCAGGGCCAAGTAACAGCAAAGTACTTTTAGTTTAAATTTAACACACAGAAGAGAGCTTTCTGGTTAAATTTAGTACCCAGCAGAGAGCTTGTAGTTTAAATTTCATAAGAAGTTAGAGTCTAGCAGCAGCTAAGAGCTATAATTTAAATCAAATCAGAATTTAGCTTACCTCAGCAGCACAAGACAGGGTACTGTGTAGCAGCCCTCTTTTAATAAGTGTTATTTCCCTCCACCCCTGGGATAATCATAGCTTTATAGGTACTTACACATCTTAAAAGACAGGAGGTGCTTTCAGGTGAAGCTCATTACCCAAATCAGTCATACACTAAGGACCTGAGATTAATTAAGCTTCAGGTGAACAAGGTATATTAAACGTATTAGGTACAGTTTTATTGGTGTAAATACCCATAGCAACCCCTAGTAAGTAAGAACTTAAAGATCTAGACACAAACTTAAAACTAAGATGCAGACAGCAGTCCAGCAGCGGGATGGGGGCTTTCCAGTCTTTTGCATTGAGTGTCACATGTATGATTTTCTCCCAGTTGGTGAGAGGTCTTACGTGTGCACTAGGTGCAAGGAGCTCTTTTCTCTCAGGGAACAAGTCCGTTCTCTAGAGGCTAAAGTAGCAGACTTGGAAAACATAAGACAGACAGAGAGGTACATAGACGAGACCTACAGGGATATAGTCCTGAAGTCCCACCTTAAGTCTGGCAGCACCCCTGTTGCAATGGAGGAGAGAGGTCACGTGACAGGAGAGCATCACCCTGGTGTGGCAGGAAGTGATTCTGTAACTAGGACCTGTCCTCCAGGTGATGTAAAACCCTCTTGCACCGAGGAAGTTTCTCCAGGGCCATGTGCCCATGAGGGAAGGGTTAGGACAGCCGTTATAGTTGGTGATTCGATCATTAGGCATGTAGATAGCTGGGTGGCTGGTGGACGTGAGGATCGCCTGGTAACATGCCTGCCTGGTGCGAAGGTAGCGGACCTCACGTGCCACCTAGATAAGGTCTTAGATAGTGCTGGGGAGGAGTCTGCTGTCTTGGTACATGTCGGTACCAATGACATAGGAAAATGTGGTAGGGAGATTCTGGAGGCAAAATTTAGGCTTTTAGGTAGGAAGTTGAAATCCAGAACTTCCAGGGTAGCATTCTCCGAAATGCTTCCTGTTCCACGCGCAGGACCCAAAAGGCAGGCAGAGCTCCGGAGTCTCAATGCGTGGATGAGACAATGGTGCAGAGATGAGGGTTTTGGATTTGTTAGGAACTGGGGAACATTCTGGGGAAAGGAGGGGCTCTTCCGAAGGGATGGGCTTCACCTTAACCGGGATGGAACCAGGCTGCTGACATTAACCTTTAAAAAGGAGATAGAGCAGCTTTTAAACTAGATATTAGGGGAAAGCCGACAGTCGCCCAAGAGCGGATGGTTCGGAAGAATGTATCCTTGAAGGATACTACCAAAAGCAGAGAGGTTCCACAAAAGAGTAAAGTAGCCCAAATGCCCTCAAGTATGGAGCAGACAGAGCTTAAAGATCCCAATTTACACATGTCTAACAATAGCCAAATTAACATGAATAAAATACATTCTCTAAAATGCTTGTATGCAAATGCTAGAAGTCTAAAGAATAAGATGGGAGAGTTAGAATATATAGCACTAAATGAAAGGTTAGATATGATTGGAATATCAGAGACATGGTGGAAGGAGGACAACCAGTGGGACACTGTGATACCTGGGTACAAACTATATCGTAATGATAGAGCTGATCAAATTGGTGGAGGGGTTGCGCTCTATGTTAGAGAGGGCATTGACTCAGAAAGGATTAAAGTTTTGCAGGAAACAAAATCTGCTGTAGAATCTATATGGATTGAAATTCCATATAAAAGGGGGAAGGCGATGGCAGTGGGGGTGTACTATCGAGCACCTGGCCAGAATGACCAAATGGATGATGAAATGCTCAAAGAAATCAAGGAAGCTAACAAAAGTTACAGCGCAGTAATAATAATGGGTGATTTCAATTACCCCGGTATCGACTGGGTCAGTGTCACGTCAGGACATACTAGGGAGATAAAGTTCCTAGATGAAATAAATGACTGCTTCTTGGAGCAGCTGGTTCATGAACCGACCAGAGGGGAAGCCATATTAGACCTAGTCCTTAGTGGAACACCAGATCTAGTGCAAGAGATAAGGGTGTTGGGGCCACTTGACAACAGTGATCATAGCATGATCGCCTTTGATTTAATTAGTGGAGGAGGGATAGTAAGGAAATCCACAGTACTACCTTTTAACTTTCGAAAGGGAGACTATGATAAAATGAGGAAAACATTTAAGAAAAAACTAAAAGGAGCAGTTGCGAAGGTTAAAGACGTACATCAAGCTTGGGTGTTGTTGAAAAATACTATCTTGGAAGCCCAGACCAGCTGTATTCCACGCTTTAAGAAAAGTGGAAGGAAGTCCAAAAAACTGCCAGCATGCTTTAAAGGTGAGGTCAGAGAGGCTGTTGTTGCCAAAAAAGCATCTTTCAGGAAATGGAAAAAAAGAGCCAAACGACGAAACCTGGAAACAGCACAAGCACTGGCAAGTCAAATGCAAGGCATTGATAAGGCAGGCAAAGAGAGAATTTGAGAAGAAGCTTGCTGCGGAAGCAAAAACGCGAAATAAAGACCTTTTCAAGTACATTTGTAGCAAAAACCCTGTGAGAGACTCAGTTGGTCCTTTAGATGATTAAGGGGTTAAAGGAGCACTAAGAGGCGACAAGGCGATAGTGGAGAGACTGAATGAATTCTTTGCTTCGGTCTTTACTGAGGAAGATGTAGGGATATTACCCATGACTGAAGTGGTATTTAAAGGTGCGGAAGAATTGATGGAAATATCGATACATCGGGAAGATGTCTTACAACTATTAGATAAATTGAAGAGTAGCAAATCACCTGGGCCGGATGGTATACATCCAAGGGTGTTGAAAGAACTGAAATATGAGATTGCAGAACTGCTATCAGTAATCTGTGAACTATCATTAAAATCATCTCTAATACCTGAAGATTGGAGGATCGCCAATGTAACACCAATTTTTAAAAAGGATTCCAGGGGTGATCCGGGAAACTACAGACCGGTGAGCCTGACGTCAGTACCGGGAAAAATGGTAGAAACCATCATAAAGAATAAAATTACTCAGCATGTAGATAGTCACAACCTAATGGGAGACAGCCAACATGGCTTTAGACAAGGAAGATCTTGTCTTACTAATCTGTTATGTTTTTTTGAAGGAGTGAATAAACAGTTGGACAAAGGTGAGTCGGTTGATATTGTGTATCTGGACTTTCAGAAAGCCTTTGACAAGGTCCCTCATCAGAGACTTTTGGCAAAACTAAAGAGTCATGGGATAGGAGGCAGTGTACTCTTGTGGATCAGGAACTGGTTAAAAGATAGAAAGCAGAGGGAAGGGCTAAATGGCCAATTTTCCCAATGGAGAAAGGTGAATAGTGGTGTACCCCAGGGATCTGTGCTGGGTCCGCTGCTTTTTGACATATTCATAAATGACCTGGAAAGTGGAATAACGAGTGAGGTTATCAAATTTGCAGATGACACAAAACTATTTAAAGTTGTTAAAACCCAAGAGGATTGTGAAAAATTGCAAGAGGATCTTGATAAATTGGAAGACTGGGCATCAAAATGGCAGATGAAATTTAATGTGGACAAGTGCAAGGTTATGCACCTAGGGAAGAACAACCCAAACTATGATTACACGATGCAAGCTTCCACATTAGGAACCACCACCCAGGAAAAAGATTAAGGCGTCATTGTGGATACCATGTTAAAACCCTCGGCCCAGTGTGCAGCGGCGGCCAAGAGAGCAAATAGAATGCTAGGTATGATAAGGAAAGGAATGGAAAATAAAACAAAAGATATTATAATGCCTCTATATCGTTCCATGGTGAGACCGCACCTTGAATATTGTGTGCAATTCTGGTCGCCGTATCTTAAAAAGGATATAGCGATTTTAGAAAAGGTACAGAGAAGAGCCACCAAAATGGTAAAGGGGATGGAAGGATACTCCTATGAAGAAAGGCTAAAAAGGTGAGGGCTCTTTAACCTGGAAAAGAGACGGCTGAGGGGAGATATGATAGAAGTCTATAAATTAATGAACGGAGTGGAACGGGTAAACGTAGATCGATTGTTTACCTTATCAGAATATAGAAAGACTAGGGGACATGCAATGAAGCTACAGGGTAGACTATTTAAGACTAATAAAAGAAAATATTTTTTCACTCAACGTGTAATCAAACTCTGGAATTTGTTATCGGAGGATGTAGTAAAGGCTGTTAGTGTAGCTGGGTTTAAAAAAGGTTTGGACAAGTTCCTGGAGGAAAGGTCCATAAACTATTATTAAGAAGTGACCGAAGATATCAATGCTTGACCCAGTACAAGCATTGTGGAACTTGTGTCTCTTGGGGAAACTGCTAGGTACATGTGACCTAGATTGGCCACTGTTGGAAACAGAATACTGGGCTTGATGGACCTTGGTCTGACCTAGTATGGCATATCTTATGTTCTTATGTCCTTCCGTCCTCATCTTATGCCCTCTCATAGCAGAGCTTGCTTTCAATCAAAAGAAGCTCTCCTCCAATGCTTTTATGCCATGGAGGTATTTAAACATCGCTATCATACCTCTATCCTGCCTTTCCTCTAACGTATACACATTAAGATCTTTAAATCTGTCCTCTTATGCTTTATAACGAAGACCATTAACCATTTTAATAGCCACATTCTGCACTGACTCCATTCCTGTTTATATCCTTTTGAAGGTGCGGTCTCCAGAATTGCACACAATACTCCAAATGAGGTCTCATCAAAGACTTATACAGAGGGACCATCACCTCCTTTCTTCTGCTGGCCATTCCTCTCCCTATGCACCAAAGCATCCTTCTAGCTTTCGCCGTCGCCTTTTCTACCCATTTGGCCACTTTAAGATCATCAGAAACAATCACACCCAGGCCCCGCACTTCTTTCAAGGAGAGAAGTACCCCCCCCCCCCAAACACACACACTGTACCGCTCCGTAGGATTTTTGCAGTCCAAATGCATCAGCCTGCATTTTTTAGCATTAAAGCTCAGCAGCCAAATGCTTGGCCATTCTTCAAGCTTACCTAGATCCCTCCTCATGTTATCTACTTCTTCCCGGGTGTCTACTCTATTGCAGATTTTGGTATCATCCGCAAAGAGGCAAAACTTACCCGACAGCCCTTCCACAATATCACTAACAAAGATGTTAAAAAGAATTTGAACAAGGACAGATCCCTGCGGCACACCACTGGTAAAATCCTTCTCCTCAGTGAGCTCCATTTACCTGTCCCTCTCACTCAACCAATTTCTAACTCAGTTAGTCACTTCAGAGTCCATCCCTAGGGTGCTCAGTTTGTTTATAAGTCACCTGTGCAGAACAGTCTAAAAGGCTTTACAGAAATCTAAGTACACCACATCTAGGGCTCCCTGGTCACCTAATCAAAGAAATCAATTAGATTTGTCTGACAAGACCTGCCTCTGGTAAACCCATGCTGCCTCAGATCCTGCAATTCATTGGACTCCAGAAACCTCACTATTCTCTTTCATAGCAATGTTTCCAAATATTTACTCACTACAGAGGTTAGACTAACTGGCCTGTAGTTCTCAACCTCATCCTTACTTCCCCTTTTATTGTAAAGGGACCACAATGTGCCTTTCCTCAGTCCTCTGGAACCACTGCCTACTCTAAAGGAGCATTGAAAAATTCAGTCAGTGGAGCCGCTAGCTTAGAACATCCCCAAGTTCCTTCAGTATGCTCAGATATTTCTCATCCAGTCCCATCGCTTTGTCTACTTCTACAGTTAGTGCAGGCAAATGATAAAATTAAGGGGGTTCAGGTGGGAGACATGACTTTTAAAATTGTGGCCTTTGCAGATGACATCTTGGTGCATTTGGTGCAACCACAGGCATCTCTGGCCTACCTAATGGAAGAATTCCAGCTCTTTGGGTCATTTTTAGGCCTGAAACTAAATAAAAACAAATTGGAGGCATTGATAGTAGACCCCCATGTACAGACTGGCTCACAAGGTTCTTCTCCCCTTAAATGGGCATTGGGCTCATTTAAATATCTGGGAATTCAGCTGACAGAAGACCTGCCCCAGCTATATCGCCTAAACATTCTGTCATTGCTGAAGTGGTAGTGTGAACAACTCCAACACTGGGAGAACTTATCTTTATCTTTATTGGGGTGTATCGTGCTGTATAAAATTACACTTTTGCTACGAGGGCTATAGGTACTTCAAGTACTACCACTGGGGCTATTGAAGTGAGACCTGCACCTCTGGCAGCAACAAGTAGTTTTTTTTTTGTGGCAAGGCCATAGACCATGCATTCCTTTCTCCCAATTACAAGGAGGGTGGGATAGAGGGGGCCTAGGCATGTCGGACTTAAGAGCGTTATAACCAGGGGTTCCTTTTTAGACATCTGAGGGACTGGCTCTATGCTGGCAACAGTTGTATGCTACTGGAGATGGAGCTAAGATTGATCCGACCCCTGAAAGGGCTCTATGTCCTACAAGCATGACGTGAAAGGCTCCCCCGAAATTTGATGCTTACCCTGTAGTAGGCTTGGTGAGTGTTTTGTAGTCTATTTAATCAGGATCTGAAGGTGACAGGTTTTCTGCTCATTCAGGGTAATCTGGACTTCCCGGTAGGTGATACCTTGATAGTATTTAGGAAGTGGGAAAGACTGCTACTACTGCTACAACTACTGAGCATTTGTATAGCGCTACAAGACCTACGCAGCGCTGCAACAGGTACTTAATATGGTCTCCCAGGTCATACGGGATGATGGAGACTTGAATACCTTCTAGGAACTCATGGAGGAGTTCCATCTTGGACAACGGGATTTCTTTGCTTATCTCCAATTGTGCCACTACATTTCTTCTGTTGAAGAGGGGAAATTAGATCCTCGGTTTGTGAATAAAATGTCCAATTTCTTTTAAAATAGATAGCGGCTTCCTTATGTCTTTATCCATGATTCAAAGAGCTTTGTCCTCTTTGGTGATGGACCACAGATATAACATCATGGCCTCTCGGTGGAATGCTGAGCTAGGGACAACATGGACGGGAAAGGATCTTAAGAACAGCATTGCTCAAAATCTGCGGATGGTTACAGAGATGGCCCTGTACCTCTTCGGGCTTATTTCTTTCCAGCTCAGGTCTTTAAAGCTGGAGTGGCTGCAGGGGAGGCATGTGGCAATTGTCAAGCTACCAAGGGCACTTTATCACATATGTTCTGATGTGCCCCCACATTAGAAGATTCTGGGTCGCTATTTGTGCTTACTTGGGGGCAGTGCTACAGCAGCAGGTGGAATTTGGACTGGAGGGGGTTGTCTTGGGAGACTCGCGGGGCTTCAAGTTTAAAGGGGTGGCGGCTAAGCTGTTTACCCACAAGGCATGCTGGGGCCTCAGGGGATTCTACGGGTATGGCTTGACCAATCCTCATCTGATTTTTGGGCATAGTACAATATGCTCCACCACCTGACACAAATAGAAAACATTCCAGCCCAATTCTCAGAGCTCAGACACACAAAACTGTTAGAAGTATGGGTACCCTACATATAATCCTCATCACCTAGAGCCTGGAGTATGGCTCTTAACTGTGTCTTTGTTTAATGATTCTGAATGAGTTCTATATGGTCTCTCAGGGGTAATTGTGGGGGGGGGGGAGTGTTAGGGCCAGGGGGGAATGGGGGGTTGGGGCTTGAGTGCTAAGGTGTATGTAACTATGCCTAGATATGTAGGAAGAATTGATGCTTCTTTGGCTATTTGTACTTGTGTGTTCCTAGTATTATGTAAATGCCACCACATGCTGGGAACAATGTTATTGTTGTTCTGTCAATAAAAATCAGTTGAACATAACAAAGTTTCAAAATTCTAGAAAGATCAATCTCAAAAACAAAACTGACTGAAAAATGTTCCTAACAACGTTGACACATCCAAAGTGACTGAGTCCAAAGAAGAAACTTTATTAATAGCAGGACACACTTCTGCAGGCATCTCTTCTTGTAGTTACTTCTTGAAGATTTTAGTTGGTAACTGCAGAAAGTTTGGAAAAATTTAAGACACGGATTTATAAATGTCTCGCAAAATTCTCAAAGCTCTCCATTTTTTGATGAATAACCAGCTTATCTTTAACTAAGGCCTCAATTATCGATTTAGAATTCTTCACATCCAATTCAAGAGCCCCCAGTCTTCTCAGTAGTATCTTTAACAAAGGACTCATGCTGTTGAGACATCACATCCACTCTGTAGCACATTTATATCTTTAGAAGAATGAGAAACAGTGGCGTCCAACTTAACCAGTATGGCCCAAATATTTTGTAAAGTTATCTCCCCTGTGGAAGCAACTAGAGTAGGAGCTTCAATAGCAATCTTACCAGTTCCAAGAACATTCTCAGTTTTCATTCGCTTTCCATTTCCATTACCATCTCCCACTCCTTCTGTGCAGCTTACCACAGAACAAAACCCTGACTTAGACACCGGCTAGTCCATCAAGGTTGAAATAGGCTGGGCTCTATCTGAGTCAGGCATGGACGTTATTGCCACCCCTAGGAGGCAATTTTCATCCTCCGGTCCCTCACAACTCATATCCGTCTCCGCCAACTGAGGAGAGGGGAGGCCCAAATCAAGCTGCCACGATGTCAATGCTTCATTCCTAAGCAGGCCAACACCTCCACTCGTGTCTCCTGCAGAAGGACTTATAGCAGTCGCTATTCCTTGCTTTGCTCCAGCTTGGAGGTAGCTGTCAAGCTTTGGCTGCTTGGGGTCTTGGGGAACGACCTTAGGGGATATGGATGACCCCCTTCCGCTTGCATTTAGATGGCATAATAGGCACCAAGGAACACAAAAACGCAGCCATCTTAACTCCACTTGCTGCCATTTTAACTCCACTCGCAGCCATCTTAGCTCCACTCGCAGCCATCTTAGCTCCACTCCCGTACGCCATTTTGTTTCAACTTGCTATACACCTTATGCCTGGACTAGACTACCTGAGTCAGTATGCCAGGCTCTATCCCTGGTCCTATTCAAATCCAGACTGAAAACTGACCTCTTTGAGGTTGCCTGTGGATCCCTCCCCACTTATTCTCCTGTTTACTAGCCTTGTTTGTTACAACCATTTCCTCTTAGTTTACCCTGGTCCCACATTTTCTGTTTTTGTCTTGAATTAGTTATTAGCTCTGTTGAGCATGGACTCTCTCTTATGCGTACATGTACAGCTCTGTGTATGCCTTGTAGAACTATAGCAATGTTAAGCAGTAATAGTAGTAGTAGAAAACAAAATGCAGAATAAACTTCTGAAGTCCTAAGTTGCTGGCATTGTTTAAATTTCCTGTACTGTATTTATATGACATATTCTGATAATAGTGCTGTTTGGGAGACACTTGCCAGCAGATAAAAATTCCCGTTTGGGAGTTATTAGAACATTCAAGACCGGAGCCGTCTAATCCAATACGTCTTCGGAAAGCATCTTAAGGAAAAAAACACCAAAATTAAAAACATCTTTTTCATTCAATTTTCTGAGCATATTTCAATACGCCTTCCTAATGTACCTCCCAGTAAAAGGCCCTACAAGCACAGGTGGGCATGTTTACTAAAGTGCGGTAAAGTCTTCGCACTTACTGTGCATTAAGAGTAAAATCTAACACACAGTAAGTGCAAAGGCTGTGCCCTGTCGGGGCATAGCCAATCTTTTTAGTTACCACACCAAAAAGTTTCTTACCGCACGCTAAATTCATTTTCAATAAGCCTGGGTGCACTTAACACTCCTTTTAAGGAGGCGCTAATTTAACCTGAGTTAACGGCAAAATCAACATTTCCAGCGTGCTACCTACAATATGCAGTCCATGCCTACTCTCCACACAATCCGCTATGTCCCCATGCAATTGTACGCTAAGGGTTAATGCAGGTTTATAACATGCTGGCTGTTCTAACGTGCAGTAACCATTAACACTGGCCCATGGTAATGGTCACTGCATGTTAAAACATGTGATAACTTTACTAAACAGCCTGAAGTCTTCTTTCTCAATAGACAGAATGGAGGAAGAAAGCGTTAGGAAATTAGGCCTTCCGATGCTTCTAGCCCAAATGGAAACTTCTAAAGTACAGGACTGGAGCCCAGAATGCCAGCTGCTTTGTCAGACAGACCTTGCTCATTAAGATTCATAAAACAGTAACTAAAAGACATATAGATCCATGCTAACTAGAAGGCAGTTGCTTACCACACATTCAGCCCCAAAAAGCTTAAAGCAGGGGTGGTGCCAGACCTGCATTAACAAATGGAGGTGTGCCCGGCATGTTTCCATGTAGCTAGCATGGGTTCTGAACCACTCCCTACAAATTGGGTTGCTGCAATTACCCCGGGTGCACTTAACAGCACCCACTGAGGAGGCAGTAAGTGCACCTGCACTACTAAGTACAACATTGACAGGTGACATGGGTTAAAGCAATGCAATGTGTGCCTTCGAGTCAGTGCTGACTCCTGGCGACACAGCACCTCCTGGGTTTTCTTGGCAGTGTGACTGGAAGTAGATTGCCAGGCCTTTCTTCTGAGGCATTAGAGAGTTAAGTGACTTGCCCAAGGCTACAAGGCGTGCTGGTCTCTTCATTACCGCGCCAGTGCTCTAAGCACTAGGCTACACGCCCGCACAAACACAGTCTCGGCTCCAACCCATGCCACACGATTCACGCAGGATTCTTAGTGCAGCCACATATTTGTTGCACCATAACGGTTAACACAGCAAACTCGGCACTCACTAGAACCTGTGGTAACTATTACCGCGGCTTAGTAGACATGTTCCTAAAACAACCAAGGTTTTAATTTTTTTTTTTTTTTAAAGGGCGCTGATGAAAATGCCTAGCCTAGTAGATTTCTGTTGGGAGAGTGAAAGAGAGAACAGAATGAACTTTGCATGCTATAACCTCAAACCTACCTTCATTTTTTAAGATGTGAAAACTATACTGGCTTTTCTAAATGAGACACAAAAATGCACCAAATATATTCTCTTTCACAGTTACATATTAACTGCTGTTCAGCACACATCTGGCACTAGAGTACCATCCAAAGAGCCAGTTGGAGGAATAAAGCTAAAATATTTTAGAGAAAAAATAAGATAAAAATGCAGGATAAACTCAAAATAGTCTATCAGTTGTCCCACAGGGCAGGTCTGTCTAAACACCTCACTCAAACACTAAACCCTTCTCTCAGGCCATATGTTCTTGCATTTAACCTTTTAACTAATCTTTTTAAACTCAGAATTGGTCTCAATGCAAAGCCCCAGTCTGATTTCTGCCCAACTTTTAATTTAAAACAAATCTCAGCAACAAACATACTTTTTTAGACACACACACAAAATAGGCTCTCCCTTCTACTTACATTTCTCGGGCGCTGGTTATAATCACTGCTGGATTCCTCCTCTGGCTGAGAGTCATGTGAGGAGGTGCAGGATTGCTGGAGGGGTTCTACTAACACCACGCAGCACCGTATGCCAGAGCTAATCCTGCACCTGTGATGTGTTATTCAGCAGTTAAGAAATGCGGTCCCAGCTCTGGATGCCTAACACGGCTCAGCTGTTTTTCTCAGAGCTTACTTTGATTGCAAGCTGGCAAGCAGCACTACTCCAGACAGGCACTGCTGTGCTCAGGACGCATGACATATGACAGGGAAAAGGTGAAAGAAAATGGAAACCTGACCATCACCAAAAGCAAAATAAAAATAATCTGACCAGTACCGCCATTACCACCATAATGGTTACGTTTGGCCTCTGGTACAAATAAGTGCAAAAGGGCTTTTATACAAAAACCAAATCCATTCTGATTATGGAGGATTTGTTTGCTAGAGAAGTCCCTCAGGCCTTCATTCTGTGGAAATTCTAAGTCACCTAAATGGCTCAGTATCTGGACATTTCAGAACTATGGCATTTTTTCCCTGTTCTGTAAAATGGGATATTTGGGACAGCTCCGGGGGAATGGAGAATTCAGAGCCATTTTCTCCGTGCATATTTTCCCCTCATTATACTGAACAGAAAGCTTTATTTCTTGAATGGTTTCAAGTCTGACCCATACGGTGGCAGTAGTGCAATGCATAGCTGTAGATGAAAAAGACAGATATGTACCCTTCCTGGGGGAAGGGGAAAATTTGCTTTCTGAAAGTTCTTTCTGTGATAAGAAATAATCTAAAATATGGCATGGTCTCCCTACCTGGTCCTATCATAAAATATATGGTTAACGGGCTTCTCTTTCATTGCAAGCAGCAAAGAGTTATAGCCATATGAGTGGGCACAGAAAACAGATGGATAGAACTGGTTTTTATGGTATATGAAATTTTCCTTCCAGAGAATGCATAATGCTGTATAAAAGCTTTGCTATTAGGCAAGAGCATTCCCTGGGCTTGTACATAAAAACCTCAGTTACACATGACAGGATTATGTTATTGACAGAATATTTTATTCTCTACACTAACGGAAAACACACTGTCAACTTCTACATGATATGTTTTCCCAGGAAAATAAAAATGGTTAAAATTAGAGAATACAAGAAAGAAAGTGGTTTTCATTTTTATTCTGTTATCCCATACACAGATTTTCCCTGTCTGACTGCTCGTGGTTGGAGGCAGCTGACAAAATCACAGCACCCGCCGAGAGACATCTCTCACGTAAGCAGAATGCCAACTCTTTAATTCATGTCAAGGTTATTCTTTTTTTTTTTTTACAGAAACTTCCCCATCTCATCCCTGTGGAAAACACACTGGGGAATAGAGCCTGTAGGTTAGCCAGAGAAAGTCGACACACAGCAGTGAGGTTCTGCTCCATCTGCTTTTGCTGCAACCCAAACTAGCGACTAAAGAACCAAAGAAAATAAAACCATCACATGGTCAGTACAGAGCAACAGTTTTCCAATTCAGGTAACTACTTTTGGATTGAGCATGCTTTTTGTTTAAATTCTTTTTTTAAAACCCTATTTACTCCATAGTAATTACAATTCATAATTATGTATCCAAATATCTGCTGCTTCAGAAAGCAGGTGTCCATTTTCTCCCCCCCCCCCCCATGCTCCTTGCAAATATGTTACTTGTTTCAGCCTCAGGGGTCCATTTCAAAAGAAGGGTTTTAAATGTATTTTCCCTATGAGAATGTGGCTAGCAGTGTTGTCTGTTAACCCTGACTGCTCCCCCGAGAGTTCGCACAGCACTCTCAACTATAATGCACACAACTTGGGAAACCAGAGCGAAGACAAGAGACGGAAGCCCTGTTTGCGCCAGTGTTCCAAATGAACACACCTCTCTGCCGGTATGCGCAAGGCTTTTTCCTACGAATCACAGCCCAGTACAAAAGAGCGAAATGCAGCCAAAACACATGAAATGGCTAATTCACTAAGAAACACATTCCAAATGGGACGTCCAAGTCAGAACATCTGAAAAGGAAGGCAAGCACATGCAAGTTCAGGCACAATTCCAGAAACATGGACATGCCCAATATGCACGTGTATCAAATGTCTATACAGACATCCCCAGGAAAATATCTCAGAACCAAAACTTCTAATAGCATAATACTTACCGTAGTGGCTTAACAGCTGGGTGGCCAGGGTTCAAATCCCAGTGTGGGACTTTGTAAACTAATGCTAGTCACTTAATTCTCCATCTATTCTACACTCTCTGGATGTTTTAAGGTGAAAACAAACACTTTCCTGATACCTCTTCAATCCTGGAGCAGGAATAAACATGCACGTGCCTGCAGAAGGCTTCACTGCTTCTGGGAATGCCCCTCCCCAGACACACCTCTGACACACCCTCGTGCCTACTTGAATGTCCCCGTACTAGAGATGTCTACGAACGGCATTTGTGGAATGGTTACGGAGATGTGTCCATGATTTTGATGTCCATGTGCATGTCTGCAGACATCCAACCCACAACTAAATCTTTTAGAATGACCCTCTAAGACTTTTGTCCCATTCAGTGTCTATGGGGGGAAAAAAGCTAACAGGTCTTTCATCAACAGTTAGGGTGTGCTACTGGCATTAGTGTGGAACATCTGCTGAGGCATTTATAGGAATAAAATGGACCTTGCAACAGATAAAGGCAGATTTTGGATACGACAAAAGTGGAGAATTTAGAAATAAGTGCAAAATTTCCCAGTGTTTTAGAAGACGCTCTGCAAATGCACAGCCCCTTGCAAACACATGTAAGGACATGCAGAACTGTACATCGATATCTCCCCATGTAGAGAAGGAGCAGCCATTTTAGAAAGCTGTACACGGGTACATGGGAGCAGCTTTTAGCAGTGTTGCTCCCTACCAGCACACACATCCCAATCCTGCATCACTAGTTCACCCCAATCACCTCCTCGTTATTGACCTGCCTCAGCAACCTCCAAGACATCTCATCTCTCCCAACTCATTTGATCTCCCACCTGCCCCAGCATGAAGACCACCTACCCGATCCCCTAGCATTAAGTAACCCCTCAAAGACCTCCCCACACTCCTTGATCCCATCCCTGGCCTGACTGGGGTCCTTGATAGCTAGTAGGAGCAGGAACAATCCCCAGTCATTCCTGCTCTTCCTGGTCCCTGGACCCCATTCAGTGCCAGCTATGACATTTACTTCTTTTATTTTATAGGGACCATTTGCAAAGGGATCTATATCAGTGAAAAGTTGTTCAACTATGAAAAACCTCTTTGAAATCTACCCCTATCCACCTGTATGCAGGGAAAGGTTACACAGCAGGGAAAGGGGACAGGACAGGGCTGGTAAAATGTGTTTCATTTTCAAATCCCTTAGCACTTTCTACTAGCAAAATATGTGGAGTAAAGAAGCCTCATGGCAGCAGTGCACCAGAGGATTTTCTAGCAGCCCGCAGAGTTTCAAAAGGTGACATTTTACTTACCAGTTAATGTCCTTTCCTCGAGTCCTACTAGACAAGTCCAGATAAGTGGACTGTGTTCCCCTACCACATATTGGTGGAGACAAAGAACCATGAAAAGCTCAGGTTTTAATGACATCATTCCCATGCCTCTATTCGCCTCCGCCACCAGAGGTCCCTTCAGTATTCAACCCAAAGCATATGGGGGAAACATCGCAAGTCTCATACAAACTCAGAGAGATACAGAAATATTTCTCATTGCCTTGGGAGCCACAGGCTTGATAAAGAAGAATTTCCAAGCACATCTTGACAAATTACCGATAGCTGTTACATCTTACAAACTCCAGAAGAGTTTGGCACGATGCAAGTACTATGCTGAGCATTAGCAGTAAATTTGAGAAACTGAGATCATAACTCCACATACCCTGGCTTAGAAGTGAGGTTCATGACTGTCATGGTAGGTGAAAAACTAACCCATTTGGAGAAACTGTCCTCAACTGTGGGCAACAATGAGGGCCCGATTCTGTCCCACAAATAGGAATGGGATATCCATCCTCGCTATTCGTGCCCTCCCCGCCGGCATCTAACCTCCCTGCCGGTTGTACAGGGAGGTTAGACAGGGGCGAGGTTAGACAGGGGCGGATTGGGGGTGGAGTTAGGGCGGGAGGTGGACGGTCACCGGCCCTGGATGTTCAGGACAGATTCTAATGTCAGCCCTGTACATCCAGGGCTGGCGATGTGTGCGGGGAGGTTATTCCACCTCTGAGGTGGAATAACTTCCCTGGACATTTTTTCTCGATGGGTCCGAGGCGCGGATGGGGTAGGGGGGGCCGGAGGACATTCTCCGCAACCAGACCCTGGCCTTAGGAGGCCGGATCGGAGGTCAGGCTGCAGGGAAAGGCTTTGTTGAGCCGGCTTTACAATGGAGCCACAGTGCCATGGCAACCGGACGCCATGGCACCATGGCTCCATTGTAATGTCTTGACTGAGTTAGTTGGGCTTTTCCTGTATGTGCAGGCCAGGCTGAATTGCAGCGCCTGCCTGTTCACAATTCTGGTCCCGCAGGATCAGAATCGAGACCCTCTCTGTACATCCGGTTCAAACCAGATGTACAGGGTGGCTGTACTTCTGGGATGGAATGAGCCTGTGAGTGATCAACAGTAGAGAACTATGTACAGGAAACCATAACACATAAGGCTGACAGTAGACTATGAACCTGCAAAGCCAAGTATAAAAATCAGAGTGGATCCAAGGGTAGTACAGCAGAAGATCAGAGCAATACAGTTCTGGGTATGTCCTGGACTGGTCTAACAGGACTCAAGGAAAGGACATTAATTGGTAAGTAAAATGTTACCTTCCATATTGCCTGATAGACCAGTCCAGACAAGTGAGATATACCAAAGCTACAACTCCACGCATGGACATCCAAGGGGTAATGCTTGACAAAAGTGGAAAGTGATGCTCATGTTGCTGTCCGACAAATGTCTGCAGGGGCTGAACAATAAACAATGCTTTCCTTGACAAACCAGGGTCACAAGAACAATCCTGCACAGTTGGCGCTCTATGCACCAAATCAGACGCCTCCCAGGGGCTATGGAGGAAACACGTACAGCTGGTGATGATTTGTCCAAGGCTGGGTCACTAGGGCACGTCAATTTTAAGGGTAGATTTGTATTTTTCCAAATTTTCCAAACTACTAGTGACTAAATTATGCAGTTTTGCATGCTAAATCTAAAGCTATCTTCAGAAACTGCTTAAAGTGTGTCTTTCCTACATAAAATCACAGATGAAATATGTGGAAATTAAGTAATATCTATTTGAATATATAAATAGTCTGAACACCATCTATAGCCACATAATTGTCTCTAAAATGTCATTTATGCAATTAATTTAATGTTATTTAACAAAATCTAGTAAAGAAGCCATATCTTGCTTGCTTCTGTTTCAGCTCATGAGCTCCCTGCTGACCATCTGACCCCTAATATAATGTTCCCTCCTCTCCCAATTGTACACATGACCAGCAGCTTCAATTGTCATTTTCACACACCTTTCTATGTACTGGGTGTGTGATGGCGTGTCTGTAATCACCATGGGCTTGCTCAGATATGCCTTGATCTCTGCTGTTGTACAGGTAAGAGGAGGCTCAGAGACTCCGGAGCTCCAGTCAAGTGATTGGGTGAGTGTATTTGCCTCATTGTTGATGGATGGTGTTTTCCTGGCTCTCACACTGCTGTCTCCAAGTTGAGTCTTCTCATCTCTTTCACCTCTGATCTTCAATATCTTCTCCACTGCATCTCCTCTCTCCTTTTCCTCTTCACTGCACAATATAGCTTGCAGAACAGATTCACTGTAACCATACCAAGCTGACCCTCTCAATGTAGGCATGACTATGTTCTTTACTCTTCACACTGTTTTTTCAACATTGTAGCTGATAAAGGAGATGCCTGGGACCTTGTGCTCAATTGTTATTTTTTATTTTAATACTGAACCAGTTCACCATGTAAACCCAAACACGGAATTCTACAATCATTCTTAAGTTTTTCAGATTCTTTCCTTTCAGATTATGCTTGGAAATCCATATTCTCATGAACCTTAGAGCTGTTGCAAGTCATCTGCTATGTGACACGGGTCCGTATTTCCATCAGCAATTTGTGTATTTTGCATAATTTGTGTACAGGTAGGTAAATAACATATTACACAAAGTTTAAAGCTAGTTGTTGAGTTGACACACAAAATTCTACCATTTTTTCACTAGTGCTTTTTAAAATTATGACATCTCCAAAACTGACACATCCTACTGAAGAAGGGTCAACTGAAGAAGGGACAAACTTTGGCAATGGAGTGGGTCACCATCAGACCCATTTTGGGGCAACTCCAGTGGCGCAGAATCAACTGAAACACCTCCTGACCCATTCTCCAGGATATAGAGAGTGCCAGCTGAGGAAGTTTGCTTCCACATTGTCTACCCCAGCAATGTCCTGAGCTGCCAAGGCTAGGAGGTTCTTTTCCACCCAGACAAATAGGAGAACCCTCTCCAGAGCTACCCCAGTGCTCCTCCTGCTGCCTTGCTGATTGACATAAGTCACTGCTGTGGGGTTGTCTGTAAACACTTGAATCACCTGACCCTCATTAAGAGGCCAGAAATGCAGAACAACCAACCTCATAGCCCTCTCCTCAAGGTGGATTATGGACTACACTGCTTCCCTGTGGTTCCAATGGCCCTAGGGCATATAGTCTTGGCAACAGGCTCCCCAGCCCGAGAGACTGGCATCCATCATCAGGAGGATCCAGGTGAAATCATCCAGTGGCATGTCCTTCCTTAGATGACAGTGTTGCTGCCACCACTGCAGGCTGGACTTAACCATCAATGGGAGCGGGAGCCTGCACCCGCATTCCTGAGAACTCAGGGACCACTGAGTCAATAAGGACTGCTGGAGCAGTGGCATGTGAGCACACGCTCACGGCACCATCTCTATGGTCGTGGCCATCAATCCGAGGAGCTGGAGAGAATCCCAGACTCTGGGAACCTGCTGCACACAGAACAGTCCATTTGTAGAAATACAAGAAAAATAGTGGTCCTCTCGGAGTGGTATAGACAATGCACAAATCAATGAAGAACACTCCACTTCAACTATTGACTCTTAGACGGTACTGGCAATATATTTATGATATTAGTCGTACGTAGTCTCAGATCAAACTTGCGCTCATGATCACATTATTCAATGAAACATGGATAGCGCTTGATGACATCAATGACTACTAGAAATTTGTTTTCTCATGCTAATATGTAGATAAAACTTTAACTCTTTTTTATATCTTTTTTATCTTTTTACGTGCCAGTGTTCAGAGTTCTGTTCAATTTAAAAAAATGTGTGCGAGCTTATAAGGCAGAACAAACTTAGCTTCCACTATGTTGTTCTCTTCTGCTCAGCTTTCCAGATTATGACAATTCTCCATACGCCTCACTCCTTCAGCGCCTTCGCGTTTTGCTCCTGTCCGGAGTTCCTCTTGAAGAAATTGCTAATAGTTGCTGCCCACGTTTCTCTTCATATGTTCTGATTTTCTTTTTTTCTTTTCTCTGCGCGGCGTTGTTTGACAGAGAAAAGAAAAAAAGAAAATCAGAACATATGAAGAGAAACGTGGGCAGCAACTATTAGCAATTTCTTCAAGAGGAACTCCGGACAGGAGCAAAACGCGAAGGCGCTGAAGGAGTGAGGCGTATGGAGAATTGTCATAATCTGGAAAGCTGAGCAGAAGAGAACAACATAGTGGAAGCTAAGTTTGTTCTGCCTTATAAGCTTGCACACATTTTTTAAAATTGAACAGGACTCTGAACACTGGCACGTAAAAAGATAAAAAAGATATAAAAAAGAGTTAAAGTTTTATCTACATATTAGCATGAGAAAACAAATTTCTAGTAGTCATTGATGTCATCAAGCGCTATCCATGTTTCATTGAATAATGTGATCATGAGCGCAAGTTTGATCTGAGACTACGTACGACTAATATCATAAATATATTGCCAGTACCGTCTAAGAGTCAATAGTTGAAGTGGAGTGTTCTTCATTGATTTGCACACAGAACAGTGCCAGGCAATCCAACAGACTGACGTTCTCCTCTGGCAAGCATACTCTGCCCACTTGAGAGTTGAAAAGTGCTCCCAGAAATGCCAGGGAATGGCAAGGCCACAGCTGGCTCTTCCCCGATTGATCACGCAGCCGAGGCTTTCTAAGGAGGACACAGATCCCTTGGCACCACAGCCACCACCATCAAGAACTGGGAGAACATCTTTGGGGCAGTGAAAGTCTGAAAGGGAGGATGGGGAACTGATAATGAGAGCCAAGCATTGCAATATGCAGATACTTTTTCTGATCCACTCAGATTGGGATATGAAAATACCTCGGCCAGGCCCAGAGAAGCCAAGAATTCCCCTTGGTGCATTGCTTGAATCATGGAGCACAAGGATTCCATCTGGAAGCACAGGACCGCAACTGCTCGTTGACCCCCTTGAGGTCTAGAATGGGCTATGAAGGATCCACCCTTTTGGGCAGCATGAAATTCATGGAGTGTCTGTCCTAGCCACACTTGTCTGGCCAGAAGGGCATCATCACCTTTATGTACAGCAACTTCTCCAAGGTGAGCCACACAGCGGCACTTTTGATCGCAGACTCACAAGGGGAGATGAGGAAGGCATTCAGAATCGGCTGTTTGCATTCCAGGACATAGACCAACTGAATGGTGTCTAGCACCCAGCAATCCTTGGGAACCCAGGCTCATTCCTGAAAAAAAAGGCGAAGTCTGCCTCCAACTGGAGGAACCAGGGAATGGACCTCAAAACCTTCATTGTACAGCCCAGGAGGGTCCCCTTCTGGAAGAGACAGAGTTCCTGGACTCACGCGCTCCACCAAAGGACTGAGAATGAGCCCAAAGCTCAGAAGCAGAGGGGGAGCAAGGTTTTCCAGGTGGTAATGACAAGAGTCCTGAGGCCTCCGGGAATCCAGCCAGTGCACCCCCTCGGTGGACGGCAGAGGCAGACGAGAAGCAGCACTGGCCACTTAACAGGCCCCTTTGAATCCTCTTCCGGAAGACAGTAGATTTTGTCACACCAGGTTCTTCACCAGCTTCTCCAAATTGGCTCCAACCAGAAGCTTCCCCTTAAAACACATTTGGATCAACCGGGCTTTGGAAGATGTTTCCACTGCCTAGTACCGGAGACAAATCCATACCAGATCATACATGGCATCAGAAAGGAAGGCCATAGCCAACTCCAAAAGAGGAGTAGTATTATCTGGTGGAAGAGACTGAATCCACTGGAGCCGGGCTGGAGACATCAGGCCTGCACATACTGCTAGCTGCAGAATAGTCGCTACTATGGTGAAACTGGCTCCTCAAGCAGGGAGTTGGGTGAGTTCACTCTGACTGGATCATATCCTTAATCACATCTGAAAATGGGAAGACATTAGTGGATTTTCACACTCCTTGAAGGAGCGGGTATACCTTCGGTTCCTGCTCCATGTCGGAAGCAACCATCCAGTTCAAGGCGGATGAGACCCTGGCACTCAACGCCATCAGCTTCTCCTTCTGGCCTTCTTATAATCATCTGAAGGCAAGAGTACTTCTACATCCACATCAGAGCCCACTACCGAGCCATCTGAATCTAAGTCAAAATCTTAGACAGCTCCCAACTGTTCCCCATCTCCAGGGGGCACTTAGTCAAAGGCAATTGAACAGTTTCTACTCTCCACTTGCCCCGCATGAAACTATGCCTGGGGCACCCAGAGGTCACAGGGTCTGAATTTCCATGCCAAAAGGACCAGGCCTGCTGCAAAAAAGAAAGCATTCCGGGGAGGACAATATGGCATCCGTAAGCTCTCCTCTCAGAAATGACCCCTCAATACCAGGGGGCACAGCCACCACAGACCCCCTAGAGGACATTGAGCAGCTCACAGCACAGTCGCTGGATCCTCTGGCTGGCTGGATATCCTTACCCATAGCGCCATCTGTC
This sequence comes from Ichthyophis bannanicus, assembly GCA_033557465.1. Lineage (NCBI taxonomy): Eukaryota > Metazoa > Chordata > Amphibia > Gymnophiona > Ichthyophiidae > Ichthyophis > Ichthyophis bannanicus. Next base: position 1,157,161,306 of record CM066032.1, on the reverse strand, counting down.
ACCTCCTGCCCTGAGGCAGGCAAGGCCAGACTAACTGCATCACCCGGCTGAAAGAAGGGGATCAGGCAAGAAGAGCAGAGTCCTGAATCTGGAGATGAGGCACCTTGGTTGCCACAGGTTAAACAACATTTCCTGGAAGAAGACAGAGTTAAGGCAAGTATCACAACAGCGCACACTAAGGCTGCGGCGGCCCAAAGGCATGTGTTAACTGCACTTTTACTATGGCGCGCTTTAACTGTGAATTAGTTGAGGCACATGTTAACTGTGTTTTTACTGCAATGCGCTTTCCAGGTGCTAGGGTTGGAATGCACGTTGGAGCCACTTGGATGGAATACACATGCAGACTGCATGATCGCCAGGCACACAAAAGGAGAAAACGCTACTAACACATGCAGAAAACGTCAGGAAATGACCATACTGCACCCATATTTATCAGCAGTCTACCCCGAATTGCATCCCACATAGACAGAATTGGAAGCCCCCAACAAGGGCAATGACGAGGTCAAGCCTTGGTACTCACTCTTTGAGAGGCCCAGGCAGAGGATCCATACTGGATTCAGCTGTTCTCTCATGATACTGTTTCACTGGCTTTGGCACCATTGTATTTAAGGTAGCTGGCAGGCAGATCCCTCTTAGAGTCTTCTGCAATCTTTGGGAGAGAGCAGGGAGGAATAGAGAAGGGGGGACAATGAGGTTGTCTGAGGCTGCTGCAATCTTCCAGATCCTTTCAAATTCTTCCAATTTTGTGACTACTCAACAGGCTCTTATCATGATAAGAGCATGGAGCAAAAGTAGGACATCTAAAAAAGGGAGGATGGCAGCATGAAGTCATTTGAAGAACTACAGGAAGGGGGAGAACTATGGGAGGTGGATCGCTATCTATATATGCAGATGAACTCCTTCTATGGAAGCAAGTCCTTGTAGGAGGGCTTGAGGCATCCAGAAATGGAGTTTGAAAGCTGTATTCAATCCAGCTCTTTAAAGTTAGTGCCACAAATGGTTTTACTGTTTTCTTCCAGTCTCTCTTCTTGTTTCCCATCCAGGGTGCATTCTTCAAGTTGCACCTTTCCATGCTTCTTGTTCAATTGCTACCCAATTCTTTCCCCCCTCCTTTCTGCTCTTCCAGTCTATGATACGGCATACCTGGGCTGCCTCATAGTAGGCTTGTAGAAATGGTACCCCTAGTCCCCCTTTGTGCTTCTCCTGCCATAGTATCTGTCTAGTTACTCTTGGGGGGGGGGGGGGGGTTCTCCAGATGAAGGAGAATATTTTCCGCTGTAGTGTTCGCAGTTGCCCTCTAGGGATATCTACTGGTAAGGTGGTAAATTTAAATAGAAAGCATGGCAATACGTTCATTTTAATTATAGCCACCCTACCACCCCTTCCCCCAATTCTCTAAATCATCATTCACAGCTTTAAATAGGGGCCCATAGTTTAGTTTGTATAATTCCTGTCACTTTTTCCCCACCTGGACTTCCAAATATCTCAACGAAGTGGTCACCTACCTAAATGGGAAGGACTCCCGAAGGTTTCCCCGCCCCCCCCCCCCCTCTGGTTTAATCTATACTCCCAGGACCTTTATTTTTGACATATTAACCTTATACCCTGACACCCTGCTGTAATTTTCTATTTTGTTAATCAGTACTGGTAATGATAGTTGGGGGTCGCGTAGTGAGTATATAATATCATCTGCAAACAATGATATACAGTGACTTTGTTCCCCTATTTCTACTCCCCATATATCGGGGTTGTCTCTAATCCGTGATGCTAGCACCTCAATAACTATAACAAAAAGGAGCAGAGAAAGTGGGCAGCCTTAGCGGGTGCTTCTTCCTAAACTGAACTCTTCTGAATATCCCCCTATTGACCCGCATTCTAGCTTTGTGGTTATTATACAGGGCCCCCACCCACTGACGGAAGCAGGGGCCCAGTCCCATTTTTTCCAACACTTGAAACATAAATCCCCACTCTACATGGTCAAACGCCTTTTCAGTGTCCACCGTCAATAGCATGGTTTCTACTTTCTTTTGTTGCATCCACCATATGAGATCAAGCACCCGTCATATGCTGTCTTTAGCCTGCCTCCCTGGAATAAATCCCGTCTGATCTTGATGTATAAGACAGGGGAGATATGTTTGCAGTCAGGTTGCCAAGATTTTTGTGAACATCTTTGCATCCACATTTATTAGGGATATTGGTCTATATGAACTACACTGAGTGGCATCCCCTTCCCTGGTTTAGGAAGCACTGTTATTCCCACTACTGCCATTGATGTAGGAAGAATACCACTTCTTTCTTCCTCATTGAAGAGCTCCACCGATATTTCTCCTACTTCCTTTCAGTAAGTTTTATAAAAACAGGCAGTTAACCCGTCAAAGCCTGGGAATTTCCCATCTTTTAATCCCTTTATTACCATCTGTACCTCACCCAGGGTAATAACTCTATCTAGCTTTTCAGTTTTTTCCTCCTGTAGTTTTAATATCTTCCTATTAAATATTATTCTCCAGCGCTACTCTTCTCTATAATTTCTGAGGTAGGTAGGTGGTATAGAACTTCTTGAAATCTTTTTGGATTTCGGACGTCTTATATTTCTCTTCTCCCCCTTCTCTAATTTTTGTAACATGCTGTTGATTTTGTTGGACTTTTTATGGGCTAAAGCTCTTCCTGCCTTATTATTCCACTCAAAGAACTGTTTTAAACCTTCCAACCGGTGGGATATCTTCCCTAATTGCAATTGGAACAATTCTTGGCGAACCTTCTCAAATGCTTTACATTTCTTCTTGGTTGGGGAGTGGAAGTGTTCTCTCTGTATATCCTTCATGTGTCTTAGAAACATAGAAACAGAGAAATATGACAGAAAAAGACCACATGGCCTATCTAGTCTGTCCTTCCATATCAACAACTACAACAGTCCCCTTTTTTCCTTTAGAGATCCTCTGTGTTTGTCCCATGCTTTTTTGAATTCAGTTACTGTCCTCATCTCCACCACCTCCACTGAGAGACTATTCCACGGAACCACCACTCTTTCCGTATAAAAATATTTCCGCATATCACTCCTGAATCTATCCCCCTTCACCCTCATCCCATGTCCCCTCGTAGCAGAACTTGCTTTCAATTGAAAGAGGCTCTCTCCCTGAACATTTATGCCACAGACGTATTTAAACATCTCAATCATATCACCTCTATCCCGCCTTTCCTCTAAGGTGTACATATTAAGATCCTTCAGTCTGTCCTCATATGCTTTATAATGAAGACCACTAACCATTTTAGTAGCCACCCTCTGCACAGACTCCATCCTGTTCACATCCTTTTGAAGGTGCGGTCTCCAGAATTGCACACTATACTCCAAATGAGTTCGCACCAAAGACTTATACAGAGGCACTATCACCTCCTTTTTTCTGCTAGCCATTCCTCTCCGTATGCACCCAAGCAACCTTCCAGCTTTTGCCGTCGCCTTTTCTACCTGTTTAGCTACTTTAAGATCATCAGACACAACCACGCCTAGGTCCCGCTCTTCTTTAGTGGACAAAAGTACTTCACCCCTTATACTATATTGCTCCCTTTTGACCCTTTGCCTTTTCTGATGTGCTGCTAGGCCAATAAACTGTCCCCATATTACAGCTTTAAGGCCATCCCACCGTACTTGTATGGATGTTCCTTTCCTTGAATTGACCTCCAAATATTCTTCCAGTGCTTTCCTTATCTGCTCCCATGCTTCTCTTTGTGTTAATATCTCTTCATTTAATCTCCAAAATTTCAACATACCCTTTTCTGATTTGCCTCCATCTTCATTATCACTGGTGCATGGTCTGACTACACCCTTACATCTATCTCAACTGATTGTATTTGGGGCATATTTTCTGCTTCAACCCTTAGCATATTTATATGGCTGTAAGTGTTATGGGGGTTAGAGTAAAAGGTGTATTGTCTATTTTCCCCATGTTTCTGCCTCCAAACGTCTACTAATCCCATTCCTTTTAGATTTTCTAACATACACTTCCTTTTTTTCCCCCAACCCTGCTCTATCATTTTTTGAATTATCTATCCGGGGATGAACTGAGAGGTTAATGTCTCCCAGTATCAGCTGTCCCTCTCCCAGGTTTTCCAAAATCCCTTTTATCCTTTTGTAAAATTCCCCTTGATTTTGGTTGGGGGCATATACAGGGTGGCCCAAAAAAAGTGAGAACATCTCGTAAATTAAAAGCTTAAATAGTTTACTTATTTATCTTTTTTAGCTATATAAAGTCTTTATTTTGACAATTTCCGGTCGCCATCTTCTTTTTTTTAATTTGTCAATCGTTTACATCTGTCTTTTTGAATTTTTAAATAACTTATATGCTACGAGATGTTCTCACTTTTTCTGGGCCACCCTGTATATTGACAAAATTATAATTTCCCCCTGTGCATCTCTGGTGGTCGTATTAATCAATGCTGCTATACAATTAGAGAATAGTATACTTACTCCTCCCTTTTTGGGGCATGTAGTATTGGCAGATAAAAACACCTGTGGGAACACTTTACTCCTCAATGCCCCCTCAAATGAACGTTCTGAGGTGGGTCTCTTGAATCATAAATACATCAGCCTGCAGGCAGTCTCCCTCCCTTGCCATCAGTGATCGTTTCTGACAGGAATTCAGCCCATGCACATTTAATGCTACCACAACTATTTCTCTATCAGGCTTCCCAGGTATTCTCAGTCTCCCTCCTCTCCCATTCATTCATAGGTTTTGCACACATCCACCCCCTTGGCTCCCCCCTTTTCCCGCCCCTCCTCACCCTCCCCACCTCCCTTCCCTCCACAACTGCCACATCTGATTTGCCATTTTCTTGCTGGAGTAGTGACCTCTTCACCACATGTTCTGCCCTCCCCATCCCTTCCTTCCCCCATATCCATTTTCCCTTCCTCCCCCCTTTATATTAAGTCCCTTCTCTGACTTGCTTCTTCAGCACTTCCCCTCCTTTCTCTGATGCCTCCACACATTTCCCTCTCCCCCCTCCCCCCAGTTAACGTCAATCATTAATTACATTTCCTTTTTCACTTTTTATATCCATCTACTTCACTTCTTAAATTCACCCATTCTCTCCCATTGTTTTACCAAACCCCTCAATATATTGCCAGCCATTATATTTAAACATTTAATCCTTCTCTGTGCAACAGTGGAACTTATACTTATAGTCCTGTTTTTTCATCTCCTACACCATCATGTCAAGGCTTCATCTCTCTCCGTTTTCTTCTTCCTGCGTTTCTCGCTTCTTTCTACCATTGTCCATGGTTTATTTCTGTTTTTCTCCATTGGCCCTTCTGGGCATGATGTTCTGGACATCTGAAAGCCCTGCAGCTTCTAGTTCCTCAATGGCCTCCTCCACTGTTGTAGCTCGTCGCATTATTCCATCTCTTGTGAAAGATAGTCCTATTGGGTAGCTCCATTCATATTTGATTTGCTCCATCCGAAGTTTTTCTGTGATGGGTCCATAACTTTTCCGTCTCTGTAAAGTTCCTCATGCTAGGTCCACATACACCACCATGGGGTGGCCTTGCCACTGTAATTTCCCCACTTGCCGCATCTCTGCTGCCACTCTCTCTTTAACCTTGTAACTATGAGAAAGCAGGTTACTATATCTCTGGGGCGTTCACTGCACTGGGGTCCAAGCGCTCTATGTGCTCTGTCCAATTTTAGCTCCAACCCCTCAGATTCTTTTCCTCATTCTTCTAGTAATGCGTGGAAAACAGAGATTGCATTTGCCATGCAGTCCTGGTATTCAGACTCTTCCGGTACTCCCTTTATTCGCAGGTTATTACGTCTCCTGTGATTTTCAAATCCTCAGGTTTTAACTGTACTTGCTGTGCCATCTCTTCCATCTTATAGAAGCTTTCTTGTATCTATTCCCTCTCTGCTTGGCAGTCTTCTATGTGCCCTTCCACCTCCTCAACCCATTTGCCAAGCTCATGTATGTTTCATCTTATGTCCTCTACCTTATATCCCCAGTTCAGTCCTTACCACTCCAATTTCTTGTTTGAATTCACTGAACCACTGATGCATTTCATATTTGCTAACATGCACCATTCTGTCCGCTGCATCCTCCTTTGCTGTGCTCCTCTCCTCCTCTGTAAATTTTCCCCCTGCTTTTCCCGCTGTAGGCGCCATTTTGGAGATGGAGTCCTCTTGGCACTGGTAGGAGAATTCTTCAAAGTCAGCTGCTTTTCACCGAGTCTGGGTCATCCCGCCGGGTCTGGGTTCTCTCCCCTCTCACCTGCACAGTAAGCCACTTTGCTGGGACGCTGGGATGCATTTTTTTACCCCGTTAGGGTGGGTGGGTGGGTCATCAGAGCACTCGACTCAGCTGTCCATGTGGTGATATTTTGAACTTTTTTGGCGTCAGCCGCCCAGAGAAGTCATTTTAAACTTTTCATTCTTTATGTAGAGACTGAGCTTCTGGAGGCCACCTGTCTTCTTGGAAATCAGGAAGAACCGAGAGTAGAAGCCCCCGTTGCATTCTTGTTCTGGTACAGGCTCGATCACCCAATTGCAGAGTAGAGTTGCAGTCTCCTCTGCAAGTAGCGGAAGATGAAGAGGAGGAACAGTGCTGGGCGGAGGTGAGTTCTGTGGGGGGGGGGGGGCAACTGTGAAATTGAGCTTGTAACCTGAGATAATGATGCTGAGGACCCAGTAATTCATGGTGATGGACTTCCAGGCTTCCTGGAAGTACATGGACTCAACCTTCTATTGGCAGAGAGTCAAAAATTGGGAGATGCCTTGGTTGGCTGCACCACGGCGACGGTAGGTGGTTTCCCGTCACATTGTCTGAGGCGTTGAATATAAGGAGGTGTGCAGGCTGGCATTGTGATGGAGGCAGAGAATGAGGCTCGAAATGCTGTTGGGGTAGAATTGTTGGAAGCAATGCCATAATGGTATGCTTTTCAGTACTGAGAGTGCTGTGGGCATTGGGACTGTTGGGCTGTCTCTTCTGGTTGAGCAGAGAGTTCCCACACTATAGAAGAATGATCATTGCCCTCTGAGACAGTATCCTGCACCTTAGGACTGAAAAGGCTGTCGTCTTGGCAGAGGGCATTTCACCAAGCGATCATAAAGTTCCTCTTTGAGACCGGAAACCCGGAACCAAGCTGTGCGATGGAAAAAATGGAAGTAGCTGTAAAACAGGCATCTGAGTCAAAGGCATCATAAGTGGCCCGAATGATATGATATAAAGGGACTCTTGTAAATTGTCTTGAAGGGCATGTGTCTCTGGCACAGGAAGTGTAGCAGAGTCCGGGATCTTCGAAAGCGATTTTTATTGCTATCCGCATAGCCCTCAGCGCCTTAAAGATAGGCAAGAAAAAACCCTGCCTATCTTTAAGACGCAGAGGCTATGCAGATAGCAACGAAAATCGCTGCTACACGTGTAGTCTCTGCGGCTGCCAGGGCCTCCAGGCTAATCTGGATAAAAAGTGAATATCCGGGTTAGGGGGTCGGCAGACAGGCTATGTGCCGCCGCGACACTTAGTCTGCCCATCTCAATATCGGGCCCTATATGCATATTCCTCTTTTTGAATGGCAATTCACACATTTTGAAAAAAATGTCCCCATTTGTCTTTTGCACCTCTTCCGAGGCATGCACAAATGTCAGCCAACTCTTTGTTTCATCCTAGGCTTTATAGGAGAGGGCAGACGTTTTAAAAATGATCCAAAAATGTACAAATTGTCTTTAGAGCCTGCCTCATTAAATGGCGACTGTTACAAATGTAGTTTTGTGAAATCCCGCACTTATCCATATCAACTTGCATGTGTAGGTGGTGAAAACTGGCTCTTACATGTGTAAGCACTGGTGTTTGCTTATGCAAGCTGCCGATTGATGCTGCTTCATTTTTTAACACACTTACTTGTAAAATGATTTCCTGCTGTACACACTGACAAATATATATGTCCTATTCCATGTTCTTATACGTATTTTACAAAAGATTCTGCATTTTGTAGACATTTGCAATATAATAAGCTGGAAATTGTTAATGCCCCATTATGGACATTCCATTTCTGAACTTGACAGCCTTTTAAAAGGGAGCTTTAAGTCTGCAAAATCGCCAGTTCAAGGTATTTCATTTCATTTATTAAAATTTATATACTGCCATTTTGGCTAAAAGTCAATCAAAGTAATTTTACTACTACTATTACAACTATTAATCATTTATAAAGTGTAAACCACTTTGACTGAAGGAAAAGGTGGTATAGAAAACAGGTTAAATAAATAAATAAAAAGGCATATGCAGCACTGTGTTTATGTTTATGTTTATTTAAAACTTGTTATACTGCCCATAACAAACACTTCTGGGTGGTTTACAATCAAAAATTAAAAGCTGCAGATATATAGAAAAGAACGCCATTTAAAAATCAAAGCAGGACAGAGAGACGAGAAGCATAAGAAGAAAGGAAGTAATCTGTGCATCAGCGAGGAGGAGGGGAAAGGGGCGAGCAGGGAGGAGGAAGATCGAATGCTAGACAGAAGAGGTGGGTTTTTAATTTAACTTTGAAAGATTTAAATAATAGTTCTAGGCGGAGGGTGGAGGGGAGTGAGTTCCAGAGTCTTGGGCCCAAGAAGAAAAAAGCAGATGAACGGGTAGATTCCAAGTGTGCTTGTGAGGGGGAGGGGAGGGACATACTGTTAATATGTATAGATCTAAGTGAACGATGTGACGTGTGCAGATTAACCTGATCAGCAAGGTAAAGGGGAGTGTCTGTGTGAATTGATCTGTGAACAAAGATAAGGAACTTTTACTGGATACGATAGGCGATAGGGAGCCAGTGTAAACGAAGAAGGAAGGGAGTGACATGATCAAACCGGGAAGCGTGTGTCAGGATACGTGCAGCAGTATTTTGGACACGTTGGAGACGAGTGAGTTGAGACTGGGGGAGGCCGGCCAAAGAGACATTACAATAATTAAGACGAGACATGACAAGAGAGAGAAGCAAGGTAGTCAGAGCGGAGGAGGAAAGGAAAGGATGAACAGCACACAGTTGTTTTAAAGAGAAGAAGGAACGCTGAACAACTGAAGAAATGTGCTCCTTAAAAGAGAGAGAAGAATCGAGAATGACACCCAAATACCGAAGAGATAAGAGGAACGGGCTGGGAAGACAGTAGCGGGGCAGAAGTGGGGGAGGGGCTCCCAAAAGTAAACCAAATAGCAGAAGGGTTGACATGTAAGAAATTAGATGAGAACCAAGGGGCTTCAGCAGAGAGACAGGTGTTCAGTGGAGTAATATCAGGGGTGTGAGAATCCGTGTGATGAAGGAGAAATATATCATCTGCGTAGTAATACACAGAGATACCATGCTGTTGAACCAGAAGGGCAAAGGGGGCCAGGAAAACATTAAATAGGAGGGGAGCGAGTAAGGATCCCTGTGGGACACCGCAGGGAAGAGGTGTGGAGGAAGAGGAAGATGACCCTGAGATAACGAAGAAGGACCGACAAGAAAGAAAGGAATTAAACCATTGAAGTACCATGCCAGAGAGACCAGCATCCCGAAGACGTGCTAAAAGAGTGCGATGGTCAACCAGATCAAAGGCAGCAGAAAGATCAAGAGAAACAGTGAGAGTGAAAAGGCCATGATCGTGAGCAAAGTGTAGTTCGTTAAGAAGAGAGAGGAGAACACATTCAGTGCTGTGACCAGGACGGAAACCAGATTGACGTGGATGAAGAGTGAGGGAGGCTTCAAGGTGTGAGGAAAGTTGTGAGAAGACCTATTTTTCGAGAAACTTAGACAGAAAAGGGAGATTAGAAATGGGACGCCAATTACAAAGAGAGGAGGGGTCAGAGGAACTATTTTTCAGGATCGGACGAACAAAGGCATGTTTCCAGGGTGTAGGACAGACACCTGAGGAGAGGCTAGAATTAAAGAGAGAAAGAATAAAAGAAGAAAGAGCAAGAGAGGGTTCCAAAAGCCACCGGGAAGGGATGGGGTCTGTGGGAGAGGTTGTTTTCCAGGTGGAAGAGAAAGTGTTAAACAGAGCTGTGGGGGAGATAGGTTCAAAGGTAGACGATAGATGGGAAAGTGAGGGGACTGACAGGGAAGGGGAAGGGGGAAGAGGGAAGAGAGAGGGGGTAGATGGAGAAGTGGGGTGGGGGGAAGGGGAGGAGGACAGGAAGGAAAGGAGAGGTGCAGGGAAAGAACCTTGGAAGCAAAATGGGAGGCTAGAGAGGAGGGATCGGGGGAAGAGAGACAAGGAGGGCGAGATGAAGAAGAGTGAGAAGCAGAGAGGGTGTGGAGGACAGAATAAAGTTGTCGAGAAGAATTTGAGTAGGAAGGGATAAGCTTAGAATAATAGTCACGTTTAGCTGAGAATAGAAGGGAATGATAGTGACAATGACAGAGGCGGAATTGTTGTAAGTTAGAGGAAGAAGGATGTTTACGCCAAAGACGCTCTGCACGACGGAGATATCTACGATGAAGGAACAGACCAGGGTGGAACCAGGGGTGACGACGTGGTGAAGGGTGGGACTGGAGAGGAGCGACATTATCAAGGGCAGCAGAGAGAGAAGAGCTCCAAAGGTGAGCCTGGACATCGACAGTGAGTGAATAGAAATAAGTTGGGAACAAGGAGTCAGAAGAGGGAAACTGAAAGACAGTGTTAGCAGTAATGTGGCATGTCAGAGTCGAGGGATCAGAACTAGTAAAAAGAGTATTCGGGGATCCCAGCGAGGAGGTAGAAGAGAGGGAGGGAAAAGGAAGGGAAAAGAGAAGACAGAAATGATCAGACCAGGGAAGGGTAAGAGGAGAAAGGGAAGAGGGAGGGAAAGGAGAAGAAACAGAAGAGATAAGACGATCAAGGGAGTGACCGGCAGAATGTGTAGGGAATGTAACAAACTGATGGAGAGACAGATCTGACAAGAAAGTAAGAAAAGATCTCGAGAGGTAGAAGGGAGGTCAGCATGGACATTGAAATCCCCTAAAATCAAAAGATGGGGGTAATGAAGTGAAGTTTCTGAGATAGTGGCCAAGAGAGAGTCCCATAAAGATACCGAGAGAGAAGGGGGGGGGGGGCATAGATAAGAAGAAAATGAAGAGGGGGGAAGAACCTAAACAAAGAAGCAGGGATTCTGGGAAAAGGAGAGAAGCAGAGGAAAGTCCCTGAAGAGGGAGGGAAGAGCGATAGATGAAAGCAACTCCTCTGCCGCTCCTACCCCGGCGAGAGGTGGACAAGGCAGAGTAGCCTGGGGGTAGACAGCGGTTGAGGAGTGGCTCCTCGCCCTCCCTCAACCAGGTTTCCGTAACAAAAAATAAGTCCAGAGCATGTTGCGAAAAAAGATCACTAATGAGAAGGGATTTCGAGCAAAGAGAACGACAATTAAGAAGTGCAAGCTGAAGGAACAACAGAGATGGGGGGGAAGGTGGGGCCGAAGGAGAGCGGGAACAGTAGATCAGATTAGCAGGATTACAAGCCAGATGGCCAGGGAGAACGAAGCTGGAAGGGGCAGGTCGCCAGCCCCAATGAGAGGGAATAGAAGACATGGGAAAAGAAAGCAGCAATGACGAGTAGAAAAGGAACAGGATAGAGGTCCAAACAGAGAACTTACCGTGTAAAAGTAATGGTGGACCCGGGGATTGTGAAGTGCTGGTGTCTGTGGGGGAAGGAGTGAGCAGCAGTGGGCATGCAGAGTAGTTTGGATGCTTGGGGAATAACACATGCAAACACATATAGACAGTCCCTGCTCAGAGTGCTTACAATCTAATCAACACAGACAGTACAGAACAAGAGAAACAAGGGATTCAATAGGGAAAGGAAACACAAGGGAGTATGTTTACTAAACTGCGGTAGCAGACTCCGTGCGATATCGGAGCCGCGGTCTCATTGAAATTAATGGGGCCGCAGCTCCGATATTGCACGAAGTCCACTACTGCCATTTAGTAAACATACTCCAAGGAAAATAAGGGATTAGGATCCAAAAGCGTCTACAAAGAGATAAACATTTAGCATGGATTTAAAGAGGGGAAGGGAAGAGATTTGATATAGAGATACAGAGAATTTGTTCCAGGCATAAGGGACAGCAAGGTGAAAAGACCGAAGTCTGGAGCTGGCAATGGAATAAAAGGACATAGAGAGAAGAAAACCAGAGGAGGAATGGAGTTAACGAGGAGGGGTGTAAGGAGAGAGGAAAGGTAAGAGGTAGAAGAGTGAATGCATTTATATGTCAGAAGGAGAAGTTTCAAGTGGATGCAGAAAGCGAAGGGGAGCCAGTGAAGTGACTTTAGAAGAGGGGTAATATGAATGTGATGAGGTTAGTGGAAGATTAGCCATGCAGCAGAGTTCTGGACAGATTGAAGAGGAGAAGGAGTGAAAAGAGGAGCCCAAGGAGTGGGCAAGAGTTCTAGTAGTGTGTTCAGAGAGGAATGGGCAAATTTTGTTAATGTTATAGAGAAAGAAGTGACAACTTTTAGCCATTTGTTGAATATGTGAGGAGAAGGAAAGGGAAAGATCAATGTTATAGGAAGACATGGCTTCATCAACAGATTTAGAGGATACAGTGGAATAAAGAAGAGATGAGACAGTAGTGGAAAAAGCCAGTGGATCGATAGCTTGAAGATTCCTAAAAAGATATGAGGAGACTGGGTGAGATTGGGGGGGGGGGGGAGTGATGAAGCTTAACAGGTGATGATCAGATAAGGTAAGAACTGAGGAGTGGAAATTAGAAGGCAAACCATTCGAATAGAAAACAAGGTCAAGGTAGTGACCAAGCTACATGTAAACTCACAACAGTTATATGTAAACTCACAACAGTCTGTTGCTTGCTGTGAGTATTCTTGTTCAATGTAAACCGCGCTGATGAAAAAGAGTACGGTATAAAAGAACTATAAATAAAAATAAATAAATAAATAGGGGCAGAAGAGCAAAGCTGGAGGTTGAAAGAGGAAATAAGGGAAAGAAGTTGAACGTATAGGGGATTATCAATATGAAAATTAAACTCACAAAGAATAAGGGAGGGAGAAGAAGAATCAAGGAAAAAGGAGAGCCATGAGTCAAAATCAGTGAGAAAGTTAGAAGAGGACTTGTCAGGGGATTTATAGATGACAGTGATCCAGAGAGGTAGGGGATAAAAAAGATGGATGGAATGGATTTCAAAGGAGGGAAAGGAATGAGATTGAGATAGAAGGAGGGGTTGAAATTGGCAAAAAGGAGAAAGCCAACACCACCACCGCGCCATTGGTACGAGGAGAGTGTGAAAATTGGTAGCCGACATGACAGAGAGCAGCAACTGAAGCGGTTTCATCAGGGAGGAGGCAGGCTTCAGTAAGAGTGAGAAGATGGAAAGCATGCAGGATGACAAGATCATGGGTAAAGGGAAGTTTATTAGAGATGGAATGAGCATTCCATAAGGTGCCTGAGAAGGGGAGAGAGGCGGGAGGAAGGAGAGGGTTATAGATAAGATTAGGGTGGTGGAGAGAGGAATTAGTATGGGAGTTAGAGAGAAACAAAGAGGGGCCAGGTTTGGCATTAATGCCACCAGAAGATAGAAGGAGAAGAAGAGTGGAGAGAGAGAGGAGACAGCATCGCAAAAACGGGAATGAGTTTTTCAGAGAGAAAGGAGATGGATGAATGAGAGGGAAAAGAAGTTGAAGCTTGAGAGCAGAGGAAAGGGTGGAGGATATGATGGGGGAGGAAATAGGAAAGATGGAGAGAGTGTAAGAGGAGTAGCCTAGTGGTTGGGGCAAGGTACTTCAGGCCGGAAGGTCGGGGGTTCAAATCCCACTAGAGGACAGTAACCTTGGGCCGGAAGGACTGGGGTTTCTAGTCCCACAGATGCTCCTTATGGTTTGGGCAAGCCACTTAACCCTCCATTGCCCATGTTCCCTGTAAGTATTAGTGTATGTGTCTCATATCCCTGTGTGTTAAATGTATCCCCCAATTGTGTTTTGACCGCTTTGATTGAAGGATAAGGTGGTATACAAAAACTGTCTAAATAAATAAGAGAGAAGAGGGTGTATTGAGTTGGTCGAGTGAGGGAAAAAGATTAGGAAGGATCAGAAAAAGGAATAGGGAAGACTTTCTAACACAATCAGTAGCCCACGGGAACTGCCCATCTCATTAAGCCAACACCAATAGAAGAGGGGTTAACGAGGAGGGGTGGTATTTTCTTCAATACCATATAGGTGTTAAATATTAAACAGTGTCCATAGAATTTACTTGGGGATTAGCATGGTCTTTATTTTCTTATGGATTGCCAGTAAATAGTCTCCAAATGCACTTTGCTTGGGAACTTATTTGGGGCTGAAAATGAAAATGCCTTATCCCTCCATTTAACCAGTCACATTGAGCTATGGGATGGAAGAGAGAAAAAAAAACAACACCTTAGCTGAGCACAAATGTCTGTTGGAAACACAACATTGCAAACACTGACAAGGCATTTTAGGTTGTTGCAAATTCAGTGCCTGAAAAGCACTTGAATTTTATTCTCTCTTGAATTGGCAGCCAGTGGCAGACACTCTCTCTTCTCTTAGTACCTGTTGCAATACGGGCTAACATATTCTAAATGGTTTGTATACGATGTAAACCCATATATAAGGCAATGCAAGAATCCATGGGATGAAAAATCATGGCTTGCATAGCTATACAAAAAGCATGACAATTAATGTAAGATTTAATTATTTTAACCATGTGCTGTCTACTAAAAGCCATTTTTTCAAATGAGATACTTGTTTATACTCTATCCCGTCTCGTTCCAAGCAGACCCCTAATAACTTAAGAGTTCCTTATAGGGATCACTCAACTTAATATTCAACTAACTTCTTTCACTAGAAGATTAGCATTCTGTTTTGTGAATTAATAATTGTTCTACCTGCCTTCATCCAATTTAAAATCTGAGACAAAATATATTTAAGTTTTCAGTTGACTGAGTATCCAGTTTTAATTTAATTTTAATTTAAAATGCATTTATATTTTGCTTCTCCATATCAAATTAAACATGAATTACAAAACAGACTTTCCCATTATAGGGTAGAATCTTATATATTAAAATAAAATTCAGAAATGACAATATACATATCCCTTCTCTACATCTCTCTTTGTTTCTCATCTAAATATTTGCTTGAAAGTCAAGTCTTGAGCTGTTTGCAAAATCTCAAATAAGTAATCTTCATGTATAAATCATGGGAAATAATGTCCTATTTCCAGGGTGCTCTTCCCTGTAAGGGTATGGTTTTCTTGTTTGATACAAGTCTGCACACTCTGACTAATGGAATATTTATTCACTAATATTTTAAGGAGTCGAATGGAAAGGCTGACACAAATACATTGGACCCCATCCTCGCAGTATCTTATATACTGTGACAAAAAACTAAGCAAGGTTTGTAGATGGACTCGTCGGTGTAATTGAATCAATAAAGAGGAGGTTGTCTCCAAGCTCTTGCGTTCCATTATCATTTTTGCCACGGTATTCTGGATTTGTTGCAACATCACATTCAAATTTTGATAATCCTAATTGTGCCTTTCTGCAGGAATCCACACAAGCCAAAACAGGTAGAAAGTTAGATTGTGAGCCTTTTTGGGAGAAGGAAATACGTATTGTATCTGAATGTAACTTGCCTTGATCTTCACCTGGAAAAAAGTGAACGAAATACTACTAATAAGTAAATAAATAATAAATAAACTAACTGCTATCATTACTGCCCGCAAGTCTTTACCTGGTCCACTAGCCCCAACATATTCTGTGTGAAGATATTAAATATGTAACTTTGATAGGTGACAGGCATAGCACAGGAAAGTATGCACACAACTTACAATATAGTTAAATCACTGTGGGCCCGATATTCAAAAGAGTTTATCCAGTGATCAGGACCTGCTAACCAAATAAACCCTGCTGAGTCCACTATTCAGCAGCGTTATCCGGACAGCACTGCTGAATATTTCCTCTAACCGCTGAGCACAATCTGCGTAGTGACGGGGTGGGGCAAGGTCGGTCCATTAACTTATCTGGTTAGTAGAGACTTTTCAGCCCACTAACTGAACAAGAAACTGCATAAGATTAGGCCACAAAAATGCAGGCCTAACGTTATGCGTCCTGACTATTCAGATAGCGGCTGAATATCCCCACTATCCGGATAGCCTGTGGTGGTCACTGCTGGAACCAGTATTATATAGTGGAAGCCGTTAACTGGGTACTTTCCCTGAATATCTGCTTGCATTTTGCCAGTGATGACTGGTATTTAAAAAAATAAAAACACTGACTGCCGGTGGCTGAAATGAGGCACTTCCTTTCAGTTTAAACTGATTTTTATCGAAGAAAAGACATACTTATTCATGTTTTAAAGATTTTCAACCTAATTTTGTAACATAGAGCACACAAGATTTCGGTTTGGTCCTGCAGATGTTGTCACCTGCCCAACCTCCAAACGGAATCACCCTTGAACTCCTAACCTTGTGTCTTATCCCATCTACCAGCACAGGAGGAAGGGCTGTGCATGCTTCATTCTTCAGCACACCAAAACAAACACTTATGTTTATCCAGAAAAAGATGAGTTATGTTTTGCACCGATTTTCTACGACTTTGTTGTTCTTGCTATAAGAAGCACTGTTAAAATCCGAAAATGAAGAGCCTTCAAAAACCATGTAACAAGAATTAATGTCCCAATTATATAAGCATAGAATGGAGGGGTTTAAACCCCACTTGAAATTTCGGGAGGCATGGGACAGTGACCTTGGGGACCCCCCTACAGATATACAATGGGAACAAATATATGAATAAACAAAAAAAAAATCTTGATTTCCACGAGCTTGCAGGAATCGTGCCTATCTCATGCCATATCGACTGAGCTAGATGCCGGGGGGAGGGGCGGGGAGGGGGGATAAAAGGTGTTGGAAAGGATGTGGAAGGGTCCTATTTCCATATTTGGTGGACATGTGAAAATGTACGAAAGGTGTGGAAATGGGCAGGAAATTTCTTTATGGAGTGGGGCTGACACCTTCACCGCAGTATATGCTTCTGAATCTACCCTCAGCCAATATGGACGCTAACATGGTGCAGAGGGGGAGACAATTATGGTTAGCAGTATGAGTGAAGTTGGTTGAAGTGTGGAAGGATACCCGGGTACCACAGGGAGAAGAGATTATACAGAAACTTGATTACATTGAGTGGACGAATGCTCTAACGTCTTATAAAAAAAATGGATAGGCATGCCCAGGTTTGGGGAGCATATCAGAAACATCAAGAGGAGGAAATGCATACAGACACACAAAAAAAGGTAATAGTTATTAGTAGACTGGATATGAGAGGGTGGATGAAAACACTCCAGGAGTATAGTCCCAGTCGTAGGCCAAAAATGGAAGGTATCACCAGCAGGCACAAGGGAAGAAGAAATAGATAGTAGAGAAACATACCCAACAACCACAAATTATTAAGGGATTTGAGAACACCAGGGAGGAGAGGGAGGGTTGATGGACTAAACCATTATAAAAATAAAGCAGCATAACAAGGGAGAATATGTACAATTTAAAGTTCATTAAAGTTATGGCAAAACCATATTAAAAAACTTAAAACTATAAAATGTTACATGTTATGAAAACGTTACTGTATATTGTGTGAATTAGTGGATGCAATAGGATAGCCTATGTTGCTGTAAAACATTTAAAAAAAACTGACTACTCTGGCCACCATCCTTTCGCTTCTCAAGCAGGCTGACTGGCTGCCTTCTCTGGATCTCAAGGACACCTACACCCATATTCCCATCCACTCTTGACATTGGAAATACCTTTGCTTCCACATCAAGACGGAGCATTACCAATACAGAGTACTCCAGTTCGGGCTCTCCTCAGCCCCAAGGGTGTTCACAAAGTGCCTGACAGTGGCTGCGCACCTGCACAAACAAGGCTCTGTTAGCGCATCTTTACATGTGCCCCCTTCAGTGGCATCTCAAGCCCAATTAGAACTAATATTCAATCCCTTCGGCATCAGGCCTCCCTCTCTGGCCCCAACCTTCAGAACGTACGGCAGTCTCTTCAATGGTGGACCCTTGCATCCAAACTCTCCGGAGAGCAGCCCTTCCTGGAACAGCCACACCAACTCACTTTAACTACCAATACTTCTCACATGGGCTGGGAAGCCCATCTCTTACATCTTACCATTCAAGGTCACTGGACCTGCAGGGAAGGCTCTCTGCACATAAACCTGCTGGAGATAAATGCAGTCTTCTATGCTTTACACACCTTCCATCTCTTGCTCCGCAACCGACAATCAAGTCACCATGTTCTATATCAACAAGCAGGGTAGCTCCGGTTTCCTCCAGCTCTGCCATGCTGCCGCCTGCCTCTGACTCTGTTCAATCCATTGGAGTCTTCCTGTTGACAGTCTATCTCCCGGGTACCCAGAACAAGTTAGGGGACTCCCTCTGTCGTCGCCTCGACCCACACAAGTGGTCCCTGGATCCCACAGTTCTAACTCCCATCTTCCATGCCTTGTGATTTCCAGAAGTAGATCTTTTCACAACAGATGACAATGCCAAGTGTCCTCTCTACTGCTCCCTTTGACCCAGCCTGCGCAGATGGGCAGCAGATGCCTTCTTCATCTCCTGGACGAACCGCCTCCTCTCTGCGTTTCCATCATTCCCACTCATATCCTGGACCTTCCTCAAGGCCCACATCAACAAAGCATTTCTGATTCTCATTGCTCCACATTAGCCCCGGCAGATCTGGTATCCACATCTCCTCAACATGACACCACACAGCCCCTGGCCATTGCCACTTCATTCGTTACTTCTCACATAACAAAAAGGTCACTTCCTGCATCTTAACCTGCAGTCCCTGTCTCTAGCAGCTTGGAAAGTGAGCGGCTGACCGGAACTGTTTCCCTATGCCAGCCACCGTTCAAGCTATTCTACAAGTATCTTGCCGACCCTCTACACAACGCTCCTATATGCATACATAGACTCATTTTCCCACTGGGCTGCACTTGGGGGTCTCGACCCCATCTCTTGTTCTCTCAGTCACGTTCTAAACTATCTCCTTCATTTGTCAGACTTGGGGCTTCAGACTTTGTCTGCTCGCTACAATCTCTCTCCATAGTAGTGACTCATCGGTATGAAGATGGCAAGCACATTTCCATGCACCCACTGGTTACTCGCTTCATTAAAGGCTTACTCAACACCAAGCCTCCGCTAAAACTGCCTGCTCCAATGTGGGATTTGGATGTTCTCTCTGAACTCATGAAGCCCCCCCTTTGAACCTCTATGGAAGGCCTCCATTCAACACCTCACATGGAAAACCATCTTCCTGGTTGCTGTTACCTCCGCAAGATGTGTACGTGAACTCCAGGTTCTAGTCCACTATCCTCCATATAAGCAGTTTCTTTACGATAAAGTGCTCTTAGGTAGCCTGCATCTAAACAGACCATTTCCTCCTGGATTGCAGACTGTATTTTTTTTTTTGTTATGTTTAGGCGGGTGGGCCCCCACCGCCTCTAAGCTACAGCAGCTACTGTTGCTAATTTAGCTACCATCCCTCCTCAAAAGATCTGCAAGTCTGCTACATCATCATCTGTACACACCTTCGCGACGCACTATAGCCTGGATTGCTCTTCAGCCACGGACCTTGCCTTCGGCCAGAGTGCTCTACGAAATCTTTTTGCTTAAATTCTACCGCCTCCCAGCTTTCATCCAGGCCACAACCATAGCCATATTTTCAAGGTGGCCCTCAGCTCTGGGCTCACTTTAGAGTGTGCCTGCAAACCCCCTGCTTGTATCCGGAGAAAGCACTGTTGCTTACCTGTAACGGGAGTTCTCCGTATACAGCAGGGGTATGTAGCCACACTCACCCACACACTGTTCCCTCAAAAAATAAAACTAAAATAAATACATCAATAGAAACCAGATGTTCAAGAACTATTCAGCAAGTGTTATGATGCTCCATTCGCATCCGCAATCATCCCACAGTGTCAGTTGTGGACACTTTGCCAGCATTCATACTCAAGTTCTTCCAGTCCTCTCCCATCCTCTCGTCTCAGACTGATGTCTAGCCTGAGTAGTCTCTACAAACCTTCATTGCTACGCCAGCCTGCCCTGTGATTGACTGATGAGAACCGGAGCGTGACAGTGAGGCGGGAAGGTGTGCTTAGAGAGAGCCAGTAGTGGCACTGCCAGCGGACAGCACCATAGAGTGTGGCTGCATACCCCTGCTGTACACGAAAAAACCCCGTTACAGGTAAGCAACTATGTTTCTCTCCTGCTACTGCTTAGAACATAGGCAAAGTAATACAAATATCCCTCCAGTGGATTATCTGGGCTATGCACTTCTATTATTGCCCTTCTGGTTCTTAACTATTTATCTTCTTGAGGTCTCAGACTATAACCGGTGCTGGCTACAACAGACAACGTCCTTAGCCTCAGTACTATATTGCATCAACGACCTCTATCCAGTAGTGTATCAACTGCTTAGAACATGACTGGGATCTCGTGCCATTAGCCTTTATTTTCACCAGCCCGGGATTCTTTCCCCCTATTTCACATTCCCCCACCCTAGCACACTCAGTTGGATCTTTACAGCAACCAGAACCCATCTAGCTTCGCTCCCCATGAGCCCCGAGTCTGACCATCTAGATGTCACTACCATACAATGACCACAGCTCCCCCCACCCCCCACCCATCTAGGGCCTGTGAACACTGCTTTCACAGCATCTTAGCCCAGGACTGGAAAACCCTGGGTACCTGTCACACAGTGGTGAACAGTGCTTGCCTTCTGAGCTACTGGCCTGGCCCTCTATGTCTCTGTTCTCAAAAGTACGTGTGTTGCTCTGGTGGGGAGGGGGGACCCCACAAAATAGAGGTGCAAGTGTGTGCAGTTGCTTTTTTCTTAAGGTGACTTCCAAAGTAAAAGTACCTGGGTACTACAACTTCAAAAAAGTATCTGCAGACTTTACAGCTATGCTGCCAGTATGAATATCTCCCCCAAAAGGACATTATAGACTAAGTATTTTTCCTAGAGACACGAAGGAACTAAAGGAAAAATGCTTAGAGTATATTATAGAGCACATCTGGGCCTATGTCAGAAAGATTCTTCGGCTGAACTGTTGAGCCATTATTTCCCCAGCTAGTAGTTTTTTCTGTATCCTAGTCTCCCTCAGAGTATGTTACACCGGCATGGATACAAAACAAGAAAAGCACAAATAAATAATTTCAAGACATACTGCTCCCCTGAGTAATTTAATGAAAGCCATAAACAGCAAATGAAGATGCCTGAGATGCCAAGCTCTATCTAGGTATATGAGAAATGCCGTCTTGATCAATGATAGGAAATTAGGGGCAGATGAGAACAGTCTGCCACTCACAAGTAACACAAGAACTGAAAGTCTTGTGGTGCAGGCGCCATCACATGCATATTGCCTTCCGAGTGCATAGAGCTCTTATGAGTTTTGGGGGGATGGGGGGAGAGAATGGATTTAGAGTTCAATGTCTCCTTGCTAAATGCACTGTGTAAGCAGAACGATCATTAGTTATGACTGGTAGTCTCTAGCAGATAATGTTGACTCCAAAGTCAGGAATTATGAAGCTATAAACACTACTCTGTGAGCCATTTTTATCTGCATTTTAGGATAAACAGTACTGGTTACTCAATTAGACTGCAAGAAAGACGCTACAGATCCCAGAAGAAGTGGTGCTTAATTTTGAAAAGGAAAATCTATGCACTTAATAAGTTCAACTGAAAGTAACAACAAGGCTCTACAGAATGTGATGTCGACGACAACCCACCTCAAAAAGATATCCACTGACTTTCTACACATTTCGCCCCATTCCCGCTGCCTCATAAAAATGTTCCATGACCTTTAACATGAAAATCTCACAGTCACAACTTACTAAATCAAAGATATATCCACAACGGTGCACAACAGGTTGCTTTACTTTCTCTCATTGTGCCAGGTCTTCGGTACTGTCCATGAAGCTCATGGGGACCTAGGGGTCAGATTCCACAGCAGCAGCCTTGATCATTCTCAACACTGTTTACAGGGCCAGTGCAAGGGTGCTAAAAGAGACGCCAAGAGGAAACAATTTCTGAGGGGGAGATTTTTTAGCACATGCCTCGTGTCTCCTAGCTGCACCTCACAATCTTTCTAGAAACTAACTTATTTACAAGATGACAACAGGGCTTGATGAGGAATAAACGACCATGTCCCCTTCTATTCCTACAACAGTGCTAAGCAGCATGAGGCCATGCAGGTAGGGTCTCGGATAGGCTGGACAGCACCCAGAGCAGATCAGGAAACAGCAAAATTTGCCTACTGAGTCCTGCAATCCACATGCAATTTAACAACTTTGAATAATTTTGGGTCATCTACAAACGTAATGACCTCACTTGTTCCCATTTCCAGATCATTTAGAAGTATGTACAGATCACTGGGGCACTATTCACCTTCCTCTGTTGAGAAAATTGACCATTTAACATTTTCTATCTTTTATCCAATTTCCTTCCCACAAAAGGACATTGCCTTCTATCGCATGACTTTTTAGTTTCCTCAGGAGTTTTTCATGAGGTATTTTGTCAAATGCTTTCTGAAAATCCAGATACCCTGTATCAACTGCTCACTTTAATCCACAAGGAATCATTAAATCCAGAAAACCCTAACATTTCAAAATTAGACCTTCAGTAACCATAAAAAATGGTGGATGCACTAAAATAAAACCTTAGGAATATCAAAATGAATTCAGCCCTTTCATTGATCAAATTTCCATGTAACTCGTCTTGAATGTCTGCTGGAAAGTCATGCATTAAATACTAATACATAACATACAGTACAAGTCAAAAATCAAAATTAAAATTAATATTTACTACACACGCAAAAGGGAATCCAGCTCACTAGCTCATGTTTATAGAGGTAACCACATTTTATCTGAATTCAGAAGTTCACAGATAAGCTTTTGATACATCACCAATTGGACAGAAGTTAAGAAAGATGTTTGAAACTACTCAATATGAAATTTTGTGGGTTCTTAGCAGACCACATGTCCCTATTTAACATCAATATTATTCCAAATCACCCTATTGAATTAAAAATGTCACAGAAATTTGCATATTCCTATTTAGAGGAAGACATTGTGCATTAAAGGGACAAATTTATAAGAAGATGCATAAAGTTATGTGCCATCTATGTGCGTAAATCATGTCGTTTCACTGACTTATGCACATAGATTGGCCTGTACTTGTGTACTTTAGCCGGTCGCTATTCTGTAAGTAAATGCATAAAGTTGATGATGCACGCTTGAACTGTGGGTGTTCACATGGGTGAAGTGTGCAGTTACACATGTAGGGCCCGATATTCAGCGGTAATGGCTAGCTGGTGCCATTGAGGTTGAGACCAGATATTCCATGACGGGGCCATATCCGGCCACCGGCGTTGAATATCCAGGTCAGCTGGATAGCAATAAAGCTAACCGGGCAGCTGCGATATTCAGCTGTTGCCGGTTAGCTTTGATGGCGAACGTTAGGTCAAGTGCCTAACTTTCACCGAATAACGATAACTGGGCAGTGGCTCAATATCGCCACTGCCCAGTTATCGCTGGGTGCCGTTCCTGGAACGCCGCAATGCAAACCGGCACCTGGTCAGTGTAATTAAGGCTGTTAATAAGTTTGCTAATTGTGTTAATCATTTTGAATATACCCTTCATATTTTATAAAATGCAGGTGTATGCATTCTAAGATATGCATGAACATCTACACCTGCTATAAGGCTAACGTATGTAAGTGCTCACATCTAGATATGATCCAGATTTTCAACCATTACACCCCTATCTTACAAAATCAAGTGCACACATACTTGACTTTATAAAACAAGCGTCAAATACATGAATATAAACGCATGTTACCTATGCAGGAGTTTATAAAATCACCCTGCACATGTTTTCATCACCAAACCCACTGTGCGCCTTTTAGTACTTAACAGTGACACAACTATACCTTCAGCTGCCGCAAAAAAAAGGCAAATGTTGCATGCACTATCAGCAGCAAGAACACCGAGCCCAGCCATGCTGCGGAACATGGCCAAGCCAGCAATGGAGACCAGCTGTGCCCCACAATACCATGCACCACAGTGTCCTGTGCTGTTAATCCAGTATGCACAGTACTGGTAATATTCCACCCACTCTTGAATGATCATAACTCAATGTCTGTAAGTCTGTTTCCCGCACTTCCCCAGCCTGAAGTGAAAGCACAGCTTGCCTCTAGCTGAACACGTTGCTGCAGCTGCTGCTAAAATTAAAGCATGTGCAGAATGAGAAACAAACAGGAAATGTGAAGAGGTATGAATTGTGCTCCACAGTGGGAGTACCGAAGATGACCTGCCAAATGTCAAAGACTTACAGGTTTGTACTAAGCACTCTAAAGCAAACGTTCAATCTTTTACTCCTCCCCTTACTTATCTTTCAGGCCCATGGAAAAAGAAATTGGCTGAAATGGGGAGAAGGAGCGCAAAAAGGAACTGGTGGCAATAGAGAGCTTAGAAACTGGCATCATGGATGGGGGGTCTGAGGAGAAAGAGGCAAATGGGCTGAGAAAAACACTAGGGGAATGTGGGGTTAAGGAAGAGGGAATGGTCAAGACGGGTGTTGAGAGAGAGAGAATAAGAGGGCTAAGTCTAGTAGGAATGCGGAGGCTAAGAAAGAGGCTGGGAAGATTGGGAGATGGGGTGAAGGGTGGGTTGAGAAATAGAAAATAAGTAAGGGGGCATTTGGAAGCCTGAGAAAGAGAGAGACTGGTGGATGAAAACTGACTTCCTTCAGAGTGGCTAAAAATACAAAGCAGGGGTGCAGCCTAACTGAGAAGCAGGCAAGCTAAGGTTCAAATTTCATATCTCCGCTAAAGGTCCTTTTGATCTTGGGCAAGCTACTTTACTTTCCATTGCCTCAGGCTATGTTCATAACTGCACAGTCTGCACATAGTTTTTGCCAACAGACTTCACAATGCTTCTCAAATGAACAGCTTCTCCCTCCGAGTCAAGAAGCTGATCAACTCAACTAGTCAATACAGAACAGAGGAACCCAGATTCCTCAACAACGCAGGAGACCGCCACGACTGCCCTGACTCTTGAAAGAGAGGAGGTGTGTCCAAGGCAAAAGTCAGGCACAAAATCAAAAATGGCTGTCCAGGACACGGAGCAGAGAAACTGCTGAAGACAATCCTGGAGAGAAATATGAACGTACACCTTAGAGCAGCCCAAAGGAGATAAACATCCTCCACACTGGACCCACACAAAGACCGAACTGAAGATCTCCAAGCAGAACTGGAGTTCCTAAGGCCTGACATTAACTATCTAGAGGGCCAAAAGGGGTCGAGAGGACCAAGTTCCCATCTTTTTTTTTTAAACCAGGAAGGGGCAAAAACACCAGCCGCAGTATAACAATGCGGTTGGGCCACAGGTGGCACAGGGACATGTAGTTCAGCACTGCAGCAGCAAAACAAAAAAAAACACAAAGAAAAATGTCCAGAAAAGAAAACCATGATGAAAACTGAATCCCCTGATCGGTATAGGAATCCCAACAGCTGTCAGGCTGGCGGAAAAGAGCTGAGAAGGGCTGCCTTGGCTGCCTCAGCTGCCTGCATGGGCCTGGGAAGGCTTGGCTGCCTTAGAGGGTTTTATTTTTTAGAGCTGCTTTATTTAGCAAAAGCGAGCCAATTAAAAATATAGCAAAAAAGAAAATACAATGAAAGGAGCAAAGCTTGCACAAAGAGGACAGCAAGAGGAAAGGGTTGTCTGGTCCCAGTCTTACCAACTACTCTCAGGAGATCCCTCCTGTCCGTTCTCCAGCCCACCAATACTGGAACTTGTGGTTAACAGCACTGGACACAGGGCAGCTGTCAGCTTGAGGAGACAAGGATGTATCCAAGATCCAAGCAACCACTGAGCTTACAGATCTTAATCTCTCCGGCCACAAGAGCCTGATCTGGGTCAGGGAGACAGGTTTATCTGCACTGCTGCCCCAGTTCACACACACATAATATTAGCTTCTCTCGGTCCTGCACCAGCATATGTACACAAATGATAGCTGCTCTGGTCTGTTTCCACCTGCTGGCTGGGGAACAAACAACTCATGTGGACTGGTCTAGCAGGATGATAAGGAAATCACCATTGCTGAGCACATGCTGTTCAATGTGGGGAAATGCCTTTGGAAATTTGCCCCTTAAATTGTAGGCTGTCTGGGGCAGAGAGATATCTATGGTATCTAAATTGTGATTCACCATGAGCTCAGATTTAGAAAAGTAAACGAAAGCATGACACTCTCAAAATCAAACGTACATTATTCCACAATGCACAAATTTTCAGCCATACTAAGAAAAGACATTTCTGATTGGAGGGTCTCTACTCTCTCTGTTCTTCCTTTATCCCTTCCCTAGAACCTTTCACCACTCCTTCCTCACACCTCCATTTTTCCCCTCTCATGACTCATATCTCTACACCATCATCTCATCTCTTTCACCAGTCTCTTCTCTGTTCTCCAATCTGAAGCTGTCTCCCACCCCACTGACCCTGAACTGTGATCACTCTTCCTGTTGGGGCTACTGCTTGTACTATCTACTACCGGTACTACTACTAAGCATTTATAAAGCGCTACCAGTCGCATGCAGCGCTGTACAATGAAAACACAAAAAGACAGTCCCTGCTCAAAAGAGCTTACAATCTAAAAAGACAAAGCAAGAAAAGGAGTAGAAAAAAAGATAAGAACAAGGGTAAAGAGACAAGAGCAGGAGAGACAGGACAAAGGAAAGAGGTAAGAACAAGTGTAAGCGGAAGAAAGAAAGGTGAAATAAAAGAGGGGAAGGAAGGAGAACAGCAAAATCAAGAGCCAAAGGCAGAGGCGAAAAGATGAGCTTTTAACTTGAGTTTGAAGAGGGGCAAAGAAGATGCCTGATGTATAGACAAAGGAAGTTTATTTCAAGCGTAAGGAGCAGCAAGGTGAAAGGAGCGGAATCTGGAGTTGGCAATAGAGGAGAAGGGCATAGCAAGAAGCAACTGGGAAGAAGAACGGAGTACACGAGGGGGGAAATAGGGAGAAATGAGAGAAGAAAGATACTGAGGAGCCACACAGTGAATGCACTTATAGGTCAGAAGGAGAAGCTTAAAGTGAATACGGAAACAGATAGGGAGCCAGTGAAGAGATCTGAGGAGAGGAGTGATGTGGGCAGAACGAGGCTGATGGAAAATCAAACGGGCAGCGGAGTGCTAAATAGACTGAAGAGGGAAGAGATGAGACTGAGGGAGACCAGCAAGAAGGAGGTTACAATAATCAAGGCGGGAGGTGATTAGGGAATGGATGAGGGTTTTAGTAGTGAGCTCACAGAGAAAGGGGCGGATTTTGCCAATGTTGAAGAGAAAGAAGCGACAGAAGCTACCTCCTGCCCCACTACTTTACTAGTACTATACTACACTACATAGTCCCTGCCCTTCCAAAGAGTGCATTTTATCCCCAAGCACAGCCTACAATGGAAAGGAATAATTAAGGCTGCCCAGGGTTGAGCTGTCCATTAGGTAGGCTAGGCTGTCGCCTTGGGTGACATACTTCTGTGAGCAGGCGGCCATGTACTTCAGCACACATGGCCTACCGTTCCCCCCACATGTCCAGCCACTCCGCACCCCCCCACTGCCGCTGATTCTGGTGATGGGTGAAAAGGCTTCAGCAGCAGCAGTCCACAGCAAGCCATGTACTTCAGCACATGGCCTGCCGCTGCTGGTGAGCTGCCTGCCACTGGAATAAGCAACAGTGGGGATAAGTATGGCACGGCAGTAGGGTGGAGCATGACTCAGCATGGGGGGAGGGCGGTGAGGTGCACGGAGGGGCGGCAGCATGGTTGGGTCTTTTGCCTAGGGCAGCAGAAACCCTTGGACTGGCCCAGAGGCTGCCTCATTGCGGTGCCCAGTGCTATAGGGAGTAGAGTATGGTAGCCCAATGAGGATAACAGAGTGCAGCAGTCCATGGGGACACAGCAGGAGAGACAGTATACAGAAGCCTCTTGGGGGTATGGGCTGGTCAGTGGTCCAGCAAGACAAGATGAGATGAAAGGGCATATATGACCAGTGAAAGGGGAGAGCATGCCGACCAGCAGATGGTTCTCAAATGGTGGGAGAGGACTTCAACAGGGCCACTAATTTCTTGTACTTCCACCCTACCCCTCATCCCACCCACCCCAGGGGCTACATTGCCTATATCAGCGATGGCGAACCTATGGCACGCGTGCCAGCTGTGGCACGCGAAGGCCTTGCAGCTGGCACGCGTGAAGGTCCGCAAAAAAAGAAAAAGCGGGCTCTGGCTGCTGCCGCGGACGCGGCAGCATGCAGTGTCCCGCGGGGCCCCCTCCGCCCGCTAAGCCCCTCTGCAAGGGCTTTCAGATTCGCGAGGGAGACAGCGTCTCCCTCGCGTCTCTGTTAAGCCCGTAGGGGTTAATGGGAAATTTCCCATCAGCCCCTTTAGACGCGAGGGACTGATGGGAAATTTCCCATTAGCCCCTGCGGGCTTAACAAGAGACGCGAGGGAGACGCTGTCTCCCTCGCGAATCTGAAAGCCCTTGCAGAGGGGCTTAGCGGGCGGAGGGGGCCCCGCGGGACACTGCATGCTGCCGCGTCCGCGGCAGCAGCCAGAGCCCGCTTTTTCTGTTTTTAAATTTGCCGGGGGGGGGGGTGTTAGGACTGCTAATGGGCTGGGGGGGGGGTGGTAGGACTGCTTATGGGCTGGGGGGGGGTTAGGACTGCTAATGGGCTGGGGGGGGGGTTAGGACTGCTAATGGGCTAGGAGGGGGGGGTTAGGACTGCTAATGGGCTGGGGGGGGGTTTGGACTGCTAATGGGCTAGGAGGGGGGGGTTAGGACTGCTAATGGGCTAGGGGGGGTTAGGACTGCTAATGGGCTGTGGGCTGATGGGGGCTGTCTGGAAATGGGGGTGATGGGGGGTTAGGACTGCTAATGGGCAGGGAGGGGGGGTTAGGACTGCTAATGGGCTAGAGAGGGGGGTTAGGACTGCTAATGGGCTAGGAGGGGGGGGTTAGGACTGCTAATGGGCTGGGGGGGTTAGGACTGCTAATGGGCTGGGGGGGGTTAGGACTGCTAATGGGCTAGGAGGGGGGGGTTAGGACTGCTAATGGGCTAGGAAGGGGGGGTAGGACTGCTAATGGGCTAGGAGGGGGGGTTAGGACTGCTAATGGGCTAGGGGGGGGTTAGGACTGCTAATGGGCTGGGGGGGGTTAGGACAGCTAATGGGCTATGAGGGGGGGTTAGGACTGCTAATGGGCTGGGGGGGGGGTTAGGACTGCTAATGGGCTAGGAGGGGGGGTTAGGACTGCTAATGGGCTAGGGGGGGGTTAGGACTGCTAATGGGCTAGGAGGGGGGGGTTAGGACTGCTAATGGGCTAGGGGGGGTTAGGACTGCTAATGGGCTGTGGGCTGATGGGGGCTGTCTGGAAATGGGGTGATGGGGGTTAGGACTGGTAATGGGCTATGGGGGGGGGGTTAGGA
This sequence comes from Ichthyophis bannanicus, assembly GCA_033557465.1. Lineage (NCBI taxonomy): Eukaryota > Metazoa > Chordata > Amphibia > Gymnophiona > Ichthyophiidae > Ichthyophis > Ichthyophis bannanicus. Next base: position 1,157,131,846 of record CM066032.1, on the reverse strand, counting down.
CTGCTAATGGGCTAGAGAGGGGGGGTTAGGACTGCTAATGGGCTAGGGGGGGGGTTAGGACTGCTAATGGGCTGATGGGGAGGTGTTAGGACTCGAGGTGGGCTGTTGGGTGGGGTTAGGACTGGAAATGGGCTGATGGGGGGTTAACACTGGAGGTGGTCTGATGGGGTTAGGACTGGTAATGGGCTATGGGGGGGTTTAGGACTGATAATGGGCTATGGGGGGGCTGGGACAAGAAATGGGCTGATGGGGAGGGGTTAGGACTTGAGGTGGGCTGATGGGGTTAGGACTGGTAATGGACTGTGGGCTGATGGGGGGGTTAGGACTGGCAATGGGCTATGGGGGGCTGACTGGAAGTGGGGGGTTAGGACTGGTAATGGGTTATAGGGGGGGGGCTTAAACTGAAAATGGGGTGATGGGGGGTTAGGACTGGAAGTGGGTTGATGAGGGGGGGATAGGACTGGTATTGGGTTGGGGGGCTGCTAGGACTGGAAATGGGCTGATGCAGGGACTAGAAGGGAATGGATGCTGGGTGAGGCTGGAACTAGAAGGGAGCTGGTGTTGGGGGAGGATTAGAATGGGATGGGGCTGGGAGAGTAAAATGGAGAGGGGAAAAATATTTTGTGTGGGAGGGATAAAAAATCTACAATTGGCCGGGTATTGGGAGAGTAAGTGGGGATTGAGGATGGAGGGGTAAATTTTGAGTAGATGAAATAGGAATGAGGAAAGAGCCAAAGGAGAAAGATTAGTATGTTAAAGCAGATGTAGAGAGAGAATGGAAAAAAAAAACAAGAAGACAGAAGAAAGGACAAATGGACAGCAGATGGAGAGTTAGCAGAAGACACGAAGAAACCAGAAGAAAGTGGCTGGAACAATTGCAACTGAAAAAAAATGCACAAAAGGTAGAAAAAATATCTCTTTATTTTGAATTTATTAACTGGAATATGTCAGCTCTGGGAAATGTGCATCATTAATTTTTGCGCTTTGTTTAGTACAAGAGGAAATTAATATATAGTTTTATTTCTACAGTGTTGTTGTATATTCCAAGTTTGGCTTTTGGGGTTCCCAGTTTAATTATTGTCTTCCTGTTTCTAAATTGTGATTCCTTGTTTGGTGATGGTCTGTTCTGCATGTGTAACTGAGCTGAGGTATTCTGTTTATATAATTCCTATTTGACATTGCCACTTGTTCTTTCCCCAGTAGGTCATGTATTGTTGTTCTCTGAGATGTATTGGTTTAATATTTGCAGTGTTGCCTTTTGATAGGTAGAGTATGGTGCTTTGTGAGTCCTGGTAGTGCTGTTAGGATACGGCGGGTTTGCTATGGGTTCTAAATGGGCAGCGTTTGTAGTAGTTCCTAATGTGCCTGGCGGTTGGTACTGGATTATAGTAATGTAGAAACCTTTTAGTCTTTCTTTATCCATATACTCATTAAGAGGCATGTTTACTAAAAGTTAGTGTATGGTAACATTATGCAAATATTTATGCAAATGAAGCACCTTATGCAAATGGGGCTTTAATTGACGTGCTGGCACTTTGAGGAAATTCTTTGGTTTTGTGCGGCAGTTTGGGCACTCGGGCTCAAAAAGGTTAGCCATCACTGGCCTATATAGTGGTCACATTTGTTGACATCTATCCTTTCAACTTGGGTTAAGGCACGCCCCTTCTTCTTCCTTTCTTCTTCTTCTAGGACTGCTTATTCAGCATGTCATATATTCAGTGCAATAACTGCGGTACATTTATTCCAAGACAAATCATTTGGAACCTGAGAGCTTGTCCTCTATGCTTCAGGTCAGCTGCCATGCATAAAGAACTGACTCTACTATGGGAAGACCTAGCTGCCAAGCATAAAGAAGTGACCCTACTGAGGGAGGAACTGGCTGCAATGAAGCACACCTCTTCTAGGATACAAACTGAACAACGTCCACCACCGCTCCCACAAAGAATCAAACACCCCAGGGACAAATGTATCACAGTGGGTTCTGGTAGATTGCGACCTGTAACACACAGACATCCTATACATCAAGAGATATCCCTGCACAATGCCTCCTCTGCCTTGCCTAATGAGGACGTGGAACTGAGGGAGGAATTGGCTGCAATGAAACACACCTCTTCTAAGATACAAACTGAACAATGTCCACCACAACTCCAACAAAGAATAAAACACCCCAGGAATAAATGGATCACAGTGGGTTCTGGTAGATTGCGACCTGTGACACAAAAACATCTTATGCATCAGGAAACATCCCTGCATAATGCCTTCTCTGCCTTGGCTAATGAGGATGCCCAATCCAAAGAAACTGAAGGGCCCTTAAATGAGACAGACAATGCCCAATCTCCTGCTAGAGGACCAAATATGAAGAAAACCTCACCAAACTACTAATGCTTGGGGATTCCATCATCAGAGGTACCAACTTGGGAACACAGTTCAGTGGAGAGAAGATAGCCAAGTGCCTCCCAGACTCTTCATCCAGCAGGAATACAAACCAAGTTGTTGAAGTACTTAGAGCAGAAAGTGAACACAGATGTGGAAGGTCAAGCTCTGGACGTCACCCTCTGCAAAAACAGAACAACATCAGAAACAGCCACACTTTTAAACCACACATCAAAAACAAGCAGGAAGATGTGGGCAGAACAAAAGCAATGCAAAATACACACAAGCCAGTTAAATCCTGGAAAGCAATGAGCACTAATGCTCGAAGCTTAGCCAACAAAGTTCCGGACCTGGAAGCCCTAATGGTGGAAATGGATTTGGACATTGTGGCCATTACAGAAACATGGCTAAATGAATCACATGATTGGGATACAGCAATAGCTGGCTATAATCTATTCAGAAGAGACAGAGAAAACGGAAGAGGAGGAGGAGTAGCCTTGCATGTCAAGGGCAATATTAAAGCTACTGAAATGTAGGGGGCATGGGGAAAAGAAGAAGTGCTCTGGATTGTGTTGGAAAGAGGAGTTGGCACTGTCATCCATACTGCTGTAGTACACAGACCTCCGACACAAACTGAAGAGATAGATAACGAATTGATTATAGATATTGCCAAGATAGCCACAAAGGAAGAAGCAATCATATTGGGTGACTTTAATCTACCCGATGTAGATTGGATTACTCCTTCTGCAAATCTGGAAAGAAGCAAACAAATTGTGGATGCTCTCTAAGACGCATTACTTAGACAAGTGGTGATGGAACCAACTAGGGAAAGCTCAACGCTAGATTTAGTGCTCACCAACGGTGATAGCGTGTCGAATGTCTGCGTGGGTGCCCCTGTGAGCATCAGCGATCATCACACGGTATGGTTTGAGATAAAAGCCATGGTACAGGCCAATCATAACAAGCTCAAGGTCCTAAACTTCAAAAACACAGACTTCAATAAAATGGCCGAGTACCTAAAGGAGGAGCTGACAGGGTGGAAGGAGATAAGGGAAGTGGAATTGCAATGGGCTAAACTAAAGGTGGCAATAAAAGGGGCAACAGAGAAATATGTAAGAAAAGTAAACAAAAACAAGAGGAGAAGAAAACCTATTTGGTTTTCCAAAGAAGTGGCTGCTCAAATAAAGGCAAAAAACACAGCTTTCGCAAAATTCAAAAGCTTGCAAACAGAGGAACACAGAAATGAATACAGGATCAAACTCAAAGAGACAAAGAGAGAAATAAGGATAGCAAAATCAAAGGCAGAGGAAAAGATGGCTAAAGATGTAAAGTGTGGCGACAAAACTTTCTTCAGGTATACTGGGGAAAGGAAGAAGATCAGAGGTGGAATTGCAGGACTCAGAAGTGCTGGGAACGCCCTCGTAGAAAGTGACATTGAAAAAGCAAAATTGCTAAATGAATATTTCTGTTCTGTTTTTACTAAGGAAAGTCCTGGAGAAGGACCACCTGTGACTCCCAAATATAAAACTGGGAATGAAGTAGATACCACACCATTCACAGAAGATGATGTGCTAGAACAACTTGCAAAACTGAAAGTGGACAAGGTCATGGGACCGGATGAGATACATCCCAGGATACTGAAAGAGCTCAGAGAGGTTCTTGCAGGGCCGTTAAAGGATGTTTTCCACAGATCCTTGGAAACAGGAGAGGTTCCTCAGGACTGGAGAATGGCTGATGTCATACCTCTACACAAAAGTGGTGACAGGGAAGAAGTGTCAAACTACAGACCTGTGAGCACTGTTCCCTCTAAGCTGTGCGCGCGCACACACCTTGCTGAGTGAGCGCACATACTTTACAACAGAGCGCACAAAAATTATGGTTCTGATTCTGATAGAAAACAACACAGATGTCTTAAAATTTAAAAGTTGTGATTGTAATTACTAGAAATTTTCCGCTTCATTTAGTAATCGTCTATTTTCATTTAATTTGATTAAAATTAATGTAGTGTACATGCTGTATTCTGACGTGTAGTCAAATTTTAAAAAGTATATAACCCCGAGCGTCGTTATGTGGCGCACAAAAATTTAACCTTCCTTCAAAAGCTGCACAGCTGATATTTTATGCGCACACAGCCTACAGAAAATTAGAGGGAACATTGCCTGTGAGCCTTACCTCAGTGGTGGGAAAAGTAATGGAGGCGCTCCTGAAAGAGCGAATTGTGAACTTTCTCAAAGCCAACAGGTTGCAAGATCCGAGGCAACATGGTTTTACCGAAGGACAATCTTGCCAAACAAATCTGATTGAGTTCTTTGACTGGGTGACCAGGGAACTAGATCAGGGGCATGCGATGGATGTCATCTATCTGGATTTCAGCAAAGCCTTTGATACTGTTCCTCATAGGAGGCTTATCAATAAACTCAGTAGCTTGTGGATAGATCCCAAGATGGTAAACTGGATCAGAAATTGGTTGACAGACAGACGATAGAAGGTGATGGTACAAGGAGCTCACTCAGATGAAAGGAAGGTGATTAGCGGGGTGCCCCAGGGGTCGTTCCTGGGCCCGGCACTGTTCAATGTATTTGTGAGTGATATTGCTGAAGGACTGCATGGAAAAGTCTGTCTTTTTGCAGATGACACGAAAATTTGCAACAGAGTGGACTCCCCCGAGGGAGTGGTTAAACATGAGGAATGATCTACAAAAGCTGGAAGAATGGTCTAATGCTTGGCAATTAAGATTTAATGCGAAGAAGTGCAGAGTCATGCACTTGGGAAGCAGAAATCCAAGGGAAATGTACGCGATAGGGGGCGAGAGACTGGTGTGTACGGATCAGGAGAAAGACCTTGAAGTGATTATCTCTGATAATCTCAAGGTGGCAAAACAGTGTGACAAGGCAGTGGTAAAAGCCAGGAGGATGTTGGGCTGCATACAAAGAGGAATTACCAGCAGAAAGGAAGAAGTTCTTATGCCACTGTACAAGTCACTGGTGAGGCCTCACCTGGAATACTGTGTTCAGTTTTGGAGACCATATCTTACAAAGGATGTAAAAAGACTGGAAACTGTTCAGAGGAAGGCGACCAAAATGATTTGGAGCCTGCGTCAGAAGCCTTATGAGAAGAGACATGAAGACCTAAACATGTACACTTTGGAGGAGAGGAGGGACAGGGGAGATATGATTCAGACCTTTAAATACTTAAAGAGAAATAATGAACAAACAAACCTCTTCCAAAGACGGAGAAGCTGCAAAACTAGAGGGCATAACATGAAGCTACAAGGTGGTAATTTGAAAGGCAATGTCAGGAAATACTTTTTCACTGAAAGTGTGGTGGATGCTTGGAAAGCGCTCCCGATGGAAGTGGTGGGGGCAAATACAGTGACGGAGTTCAAAAGGGCATGGGACAGACACAGTGGATCCTTTTACAGCAACAAGAAAATATCAAAATAATCGGAACCATCTAATTCCTTAACAAATAGGGGTATCCTACATGGAGTGGCGGGATCATCCCTGGACAAAGACATGGGGAGAGCGGGCCTGCACGGAGCGGCAAGTGTACCTACTCTTGGCATCGTACTGGGCAGACTAGATGGACCATACTAGTCTTTATCTGCCGTCATTTACTATGTTACTAAATTGTGTGGCAAGAAGCAGATTCATTAGCCAGGATATCGTGAGAAACCAAGGTCCCTGCTCCCCAGTAATCTGTAGTAAGACATAGCACGACGGAGAACACACAAAATTGTTAGCCGTATATTACAAAATACAGAGAGTCTAGAGATGCAGCCCTTATTTCCCACTTGGGGAAGGTTCGTTTAAGAAAACATCAGACTAGCTAGCACCCTTTAGAGAAAAAAAGGGAAACATACAACACACCTGGTGTTTTAATCTTTACACCTCTCAAGGCAAATCAATACCTGCTGTCTTCACACATTGAGATGTCAGGGGCTTATCAAAACAGTGCAGAGGTCACGGGAGAGAAAGCACAGGTGCGTATTATGTTAAACGGCTCAAGGAAGTCAAGGTTTGGTTGGAACTCGATCCTTACACAGACACGCAGCTGCAAATGTTACAAATGCTCCCTAAAGGAATATTATACTAATGCTGATTAATTTTTCAAAAACATAAGCTTTCTTATTAACTTTCCTCCAAACTAGCTGTAAGCTCAAAGGTTTGTTTTTCTTCCAGCCAAAGGTTGCTTTTGCCGATACACCAAAACCCTTTAAAGTTCTGTACAGTGTCACATCTCCCATTCAGTCCTATAACACGATAGACCTGCAGGAAAGACCGATGATCATATGTTGCCTATTTAGCCTACACATGCAAATGAAGTTATTCAAAGGTCCAGGCATAGTACAGACCAAAAATATCCACTAGAATGCAAAGACATACAAGTGAAGAAAATGAGCTGTTTATACCTCATCGATGAACAGTTTAACAATCTGTGGGGTACAGATAAGGAGGGCACTGTGTACATACTGGAATAAAACAAAGCTAAATAAAATCTTCCACTGAAGGTAAGTTTTATTTGTGCCTCGTTTAGGGCCAAATATACTAACCATTTTCCCCAGAGACACACAATGGGAGAAAACCCTTTAGTGCATCTAACCCTTAGCTTGTTTTTTAGCTTCAGTTTGATATCAACAGAGGCTTGTCAAATGGTATTGAACACCTGAAATGGCTGGATCTAGCATTCACGACTGTACTTAACTGCACAGGGCACAAAGGTTTAGGGGACGCATTTCGGCTGCCGCTCTTCATACTTTCAGCGGCAGCAGGGCAGCAGCAGGCAGGCAGCCAAAATGCGCCCTTAAGCCTTTTCGGGTCTTTCTGCAGGTCTGGTCCCTCCCACCTCTGATGCAACGTTGCTGCCAGCAATTTGCACATCGGGTGCGCGCCCCCCTCCCCCCATACCTCCGTTCAGTCTCTGCCTGCTCTTGCTCTACTGCCACCGCCGTGGCGAAAACAGAGAGCTGCAGCTTCAGGGAGGGAGCAGGCAGTGCCTGGACGGAGGTATGGGGGGAAGGGGGCGCGCGCGCCCGATGTGCACGTCGCAGAGCGCGGGATTCTGGCTTGGTACAGCCCTGCTAGCATTACCAAGCTTTGTGTAAATGTAGGTGCTGATGGAGGGGAGGCATCAGACTTTTCCAACATTCACACTTGGTGAGTGATTTGTGAGGCAGTACAAAAGGAAGGCAACGTGGCACTTTTCCACAAGAAATACAGCACCGTTGAACAAGGGCTTTCTAGAAGGTCATATTTTCTACTGGTTTACCTTACTGGTTTTTCCTCCTTTGCCTCTAATTTCCCTTCAACTCATCAAAGGCAATGCTTGCAACAATCAATCTAACAAAAACCTATCGAGTCAGCCACCATACGCAAAGGTCAATTTACATAGCACATTGAGATCATACTCAATTCCTACAGAGGTTTTGAGAGGGTAATTTTGTAACAAGGTGTCTAGGTTAAGGCAGCCAAAATGCACCTGTTTCAAGACCATTTAATCAAGACAAGTGCGCGCGTACTTGTCTTTATAAAATTCTAGTGTAAGTAGCAGAGATCATGCTTTAAATTCAGGTGCAAACAAACATGCATGAAGTTTGCAAGTATGTGCCAAGATTAAGCACTTATTAAAAATCTATCCATGTAAACCTTGACGTGGAAATTCTTTTGACATTCACATGGCTTCCCTTTTTCAAAAGCAGTATATACATGTAGATTTTGGGCTCTCCCAAACCACTCCAAAGCCATGGCTCCAACCAAGCCCTATTAGACGATCTATATGGTGCAGAGATCCACATGCAAATGGCGACTTTCTGAAATGATATTTACACATGTATCCCCCCTCAATCTATCAGAGCAGACTGAATTCCTGGATTTGAGGCTTTTTATCTCTGTCGAGGTCCTATTGATGCAACTGCTACAAATTTATCAAGACCAAACAAGAAAAAAGATTTTGCGGAGGATCCATAACTTGAGGCGCACACTTTTATACAGATTTCTCTCTTCATTTGAAAACATTAATATTTCGCCCTACGCTGGAGTAGACCACAACCGCAAAATATAACCTAGAACAAAGCACTTAAGACATACCAACAAAGATAGTACCCAACTCAAAAAACCCTAAACTAAGTTGCTTCCTAAAACATAGTTATTCTCCCCTCTCAATTATACTGTACATGAGGTTGATTCCACAAGTATGGTCCTCACATAGCTAAAGCTCCTCATCTCACAGTGGTCAGATGGATCCTTGCCAAAAATAATAGCTGTGATAATCTTGACTGAGAAAAGTAAAGCAAATGCTGTGAATCATAATCCTGCATCTGGTCAGCTAAATATTTTGGTAGACCCCCTAAGGGGATAATTTTCTAAGGGTCATTTTCATGCATATGTGTCAACATATACATATGAATGTCCTCTTATAGAATACCAACCGGCAGAGAAGTATACGCGTTCTCATGAAGGTGAATCCTTTGCCAGTAGACAAAGCCAGGGGCCACAGTCTAGGAAGAGAGCGCATGGAGTTCACAAGTAAAGTGTGCACATTGATTATGAAATACCTTAATCGATGTGTAACCTTGTGAACATCACATGCAGTGATTTACACCTGCTCTTGAGAAGGTGTAAATGTCCACACCTAAATTTAAGGCATGACCTCTATGCTGGTATTTTATAAGGACATATGGGCATCTCTATGGCTTTATAAAACAGCACCTGGGTAGGTGCCTACTTGTCCTTTTAAACTAGGCAGTTATGTGGCCACATATGCAAGGAAATGGCCTGTTATAAAATACCGGCTGGCATAAAAGTATGCCTGCTGGCATGAATGTGTATACTTTACCAGTAGGCATAGCTGGGGGCACAATCTAGGGAGAGCACAGGCAGGGTTCAAAACTAGATAATGTTGATTATAAAATACCTTAATCTATGCATGTACTTGCAAACTTCATGTATGTTCGCATCTGTATTTAAAAGCATGATCTCTGTCATTTACACTAGAATTTTATAAAGACATGTTTTGACAAAATTGTTTTGAAACAGGTGCATTTTGGCTGCCTTTATCTAGGCACCTTGTTATAAAATCACCTTCTAAATGTCCATTTGCTGCTCATTGCCTGTTTTTCATGAGGTTTTTATGGAAACTTGGAGCTTTCAAATACTCTGCATGACATTCACAAGCCAAAAGAAAATTAAATTTAAATAAGAACATATGATATGCAATATTAGGTCAGACCAAGTGTCCATGAAGCTCAATATCTTGTTTCCTATCAGGTTCCCAAAAAGTAAAAAGATTCCATGCTGCTTGTCCAATGGGTAAGCAATGGATTTCCAGGTCCTAAAACAACATTAAGGTCCCATGCCACTGGGGGTAGCTTAATGGGAGACTTAGTTAATAGAAGACCTCTGATGAAACGTGCTACAAGCGGCTGAGAGGAGATGCGTTGACCATCTAAGGGCATGTGAGAAGCCGCTATGGCACTTAGGTGGACTCTTACTGAATCAGTTTTGAGCCCAGAGGAAAAGAGGTGGAGAAGATACTCAAGTAATGCTTCCACCGGAGCTGAAAAGGGGTTAAGATCCCTCTTCAAACACCAGAGAGAGAATCTACACCACTTTAAGGCATTGCAGCGCCTTGTGGAAGGTTTCCTAGAAGCCAGAAGGATAGCTTTTACCTGTTGAGAGAGGCTAATATCCTGGAATGCTATGCCTTCAGCAGCCATGCTGTAAGATGTAGGGACAGCGGTTTGGGATGCAGCAGTGTCCCATTCTCCTGTGAGAGGAGATCTTGAATGGACCCCAAATCTACTGGTTGAACTTGAGAGAGACGCAGAAGCAGAGGATACCACGGCAGTCATGCCAATGTGGGGCTATAAGAATCATGTAGCCCTTGTCTCTCTGGAGTTTGAAGAGAGTTTTGGGGATGAGGGGAATGGGAGGCAAGGGTATAGGAAGCTTTGACCCAAGTGAAGGGGAAAGACATCTACCACTTGTGATAAGGAAGCTTATCATAGTTCAGGAGGGAGCTATAAAAGAAGTGAATTGGCTTTGAACAAGCAACCTGTCTTTGCTGGTAGAAGTACTAAAACAGAATGTTTTCATAAAAGACTACCAGTCCCAGAATGCACCAGGTTTCAAACAGCCTCTAGAAGGGCTGAAGTGGGGAAACGTGTGTTCAATCAGGAGAGCTATGAGGTAATCCCCAATCACTCATCTCCAAGGGCAGGGCTTGATTCAGCACACCTGGGCTGTGCTAGGGTGGAGTGTCCCTCTAAGCACTTTAAAAGTAAAATATATTCTACACAGAGACAGAACAGGGAGAACAGGCAGCACAGGGAGAAGCAGAAGCTGCAGATCCAGAAACAGAAGCCATTGGAGAAAGAAGAGAGAGAACTACAACAGCCGAAGCAACGTGGAAGGAAGAACAGAAACACATCTTGGAGGTCTAAAGAAGGAGCCCACAGCAGTACGTGTGTTAGGGGTGATTCCAGAGGCAAGCATAATCCATTAGACTGGAGGAAGCCAGAGGATTGGGGTTATAGAGCCAGGAACTCCCAAACGGCACCTTTGAGGGAGACGGCTGCATTTGGAAGGGGCCCTAAGACTGGTGCAAGAAGGTATGTGAAGAGAGACCCAGTGTCCAGGGATCTTGATTGGAAGGCTGGACATAAAAGCTGGACTACTTACTGGCCAGGATACCAGGAGAGGAAACCTAACAGCAAGGGAAGCTCAGGTATGAACTTTGATCTATGCCCTAGCTCTTCATCTGGAAGACAGCAGGGAAACAAATATTATCCTGAGAGTGATCAATTAAGGAATTCCTCTGAGCCAGACCATGATATTGATTCCATGATATTTGAGGAAGAAGGAGATTTATCAAATGATCAGTTGGAATACATGGATTGCTCTCTGTCTAGGCTGCTGTTTTAACGTAGTTTCTCACTAATACAACAAGCATCAAAAGGAACTGTAACTTGTTCTTTTATCTACCCAGAAAAGTCTCTGCAAGAAAGCTTTAGGGTAGGATTGAGCCACGTAGAGAGAGTGAATCAGCAAAGGGGTTTGCAGCTGGCTAATTATTTGTAATTGAGCCAGGCACAAGTGCACGTGAGCTCTAGAAGGAAACGTCTTCCTTGTGTGTGTGAATAGAAGAAAGTTATCCTTGATAAAGAACAGTTTTTCTACTTTTGGGTTTGTTTTTGCTTTTTGGAGCACTGCTAAGGTGGTCATTAGCAGGAGCCATCAAAAAGACCTTTTCTGTTTCCCATCAAGGTCTTTATTGATTTATTGCTTAAGAAGTTCAGTTACCTTATAACATGTTTTGTTTTTCCTGAGTACAATACTTGAAGCAAGAGTCCTTTTGTGTTACCAAGTAAATCTGTGTGGGAGAATTAACCCCATGAATAAAATCTGTTTTTCTTTGCTTACACTCGAGCATCACAACTCATTATTTTGTGAACGGCTGATTCTGGTATGAATGAACTACAACCCCCACACTCCTTTGCAAGTCATAATAATATTTTGCCTTTGCCAAGACTGTGGACATTCACGACCAGCACCCCCGTTTACACACTTGGTTGTTCTGAGTAGGCATTCTGGAGCAGAAGCAGGGAAGTTTGGCATTCTGAGGACTTGCAAATGGGTCTATATCTGGGGTTCCCCAGATCTGAAAAATGTGAGCAACCTTGTGTGCATGGAGAGACCACTCGTGGGGTACCAGTACCCGACTGAGTTTGTTTGCCAAGAGATTCTGTTTGCCTGGGAGATACACCGCAAGAAGGTGAATCTGATGCTGTAAGGTGAAGGACCACAGGCGTAAGGTTTTGTTGCAAAGTGTCCAAGAGCCTGTTCCACCCTGCTTGTTCAAGTAGGACATGGCTACCCGATTGTCCATCTGGACTAGAACTGTGCGGTAGCGAAGTAAGTCATAGAACACCTCGAGTGCATTGTGGATGGCTCTTAGTTCCAACAGATTTATGTGTAGTTGTTACTCCTGATGAGACCAAAGACCCTGAGTGGAGAGGTTGTGCAAATGAGCTTTCCAGTCCAATTTGGATGCATCTGTCGTCAGGGTAAATTGATGAAAAGGTGATCCTATGAGCAGGTGTTCTGGGGAGACGAGATGAGATGTGTAGAAAGTATTATCCTGTCTCCCAAACAACTGGATGCTTGAGACCACTGGGAAGCCAGGGTCCACTGAGCTGCATGCATATGCAGTCGAGCGTATGAAACCACATGTACAGTAGATGCCATATGGCCCAGGAGTTGCAGCATTTCTCGAGCAGTGAGAAAGGTCTTGAGGCATGCTTGGGATGCAAGCTGGATGAGATGAGCACAGCGGGCCTGGGCAGAAAAGTCTGACTTTTGAGTGTCTAGGAGAGCCCCTATAAACTCTAGTTTGAGAGGGAACAAGATGGGACTTTGGAAGATTTATTACAAATCCCAAGTGTTGCAGCACCTGCATGGTGCGTGTGAGAGAAAGATTGGCCTCTAGAGATATGCTTGCTCGAATGAGCCAGTTGTCTAAGTAGGGGAAGACAAATATCCCTAGAGTTCTTAGGAATGCAGCTACAACTGCCATGCACTTTGTAAAGACTCTTGGGGCAGAGGTGAGGCCAAAAGACAGGACTCTGTAATGATAATGTCTCCCCTGGAACAGAAAACGCAGGAACCTTCTGTGCTCTGCGTGGATAAGACTGAGTATATGCGTCCTTTAAAGCTAGAGAACAGAGCCAATCCTGACTCTGGAGACAGGGGAGAAGAGTACCTAGGGAGATCATCTTGAATTTCTCCCGAAGTAGATACTTGTTCAGTTTTCAGAGATCCAGGATGGGCCTGTATCCCCCTCTCTTCTTTGGAATGAGAAAGTAAGGAGAATAGAAGCCCAGACCTTGCTGGGAGAGTGGCACTTCCTCTATTGCACCCTGTGAGAGAAAGGAGGTGACCTCCTGCAATAACAGAGTGGTGAGAGGGGGTTGAGAACTGAACTCTCTTGGAGGAGACAGTGGGGGGTGGGGGGGGGCTAGACAGTGGAAGTGAGGTTTGTACACATCCCTTACTATGGAGAGAGTCCAGTGCTCTGATGTTACAAGATGCCACCTGTGGGCAAAGTGGCATAGCCTGCCAGAAATGCGGATGGGATCTGGAATCTCCAGAGGCAGGACGGCTATGTTCTCCAGAAAGGAGTCAAAGACCCTGAGGAGGTTGGGTCTGCTGGGTTTGTTGAGACCTGGGAGTCTGAGCCTTTCTTTGCTGTTTTGGTTATTGCTGCCCTTTTTGGGGAGCATGGATGGGACAGTGCACCGCAGGGGTGTAAGAAGGGTAGTACTATTTTTTCTTATTCAAAAAGGTTTCTTCAATGTTTTTTAATTTATTTAATTGGTTTTATATACTGTTTTTCTGCAAGGCAGAACAGTTTACATTGAACAAGAAAAAACATTTACATGGAACAGTTGGAACTATGTACAGGTAACTTTGGTATAAATATTACAGTGTTACAAAGAACAAAAGTGACTATTTACAGATGGCCTAGAGACTATGCGGTGAGGCGTTGTGTTCGCCTACTTGTGGGAAAAACTGGGTGAAGGAGAGTGGGGGATGGGGGGTACTGGTGTGGGGTGGGGCAGGGGGTTAAGGGGGTGAGTGGTGGGAGTGGTGAGGCGGGGCAGGGTATGATCTAGTGGGGGATTTGTGGCAGTGTATGTGTTAAAGTGTTCTTCGAAAAGAAAGGTCTTAAGATGTTTTTTGAAAAGGGTGTGGGATTGGAGGGCCCGTATGGTGGGGGGTAGTTTGTTCCAGTTGGTGGGGGCGTAGAATTGAAAGGCTTTTGTGCAGATACATTGAGGTTTCTTGGAACTCTATGAAGGTAGAAGGAGATTTGCTTTGTTTTGGCGCCAGAGTCTGCTGATTTGGGGCGCTCAATTAGTAGTTGCAGCTGTTCCGCTGTGGCATTGAAGAGGGCTCTGTGCGTGAGGACAATGGTCTTAAACCTGATACTGGATGCGACTGGCAGCCAGTATAGGGATTTCAATATGGGCGTGATGTGGGTGTGCCCTGGTTGCTCCGGCAATGAGACATGCAGCTGTGTTTTGGGCCAGCTGCAGGGGAGCAAAAGTGGTCTTAGGTAGTCCTTGTAGGATGGAGTTGCAGTAGTCAATGAGAGGGGTGATGGAGGCTTGACAGATTGTGTGGAAGCTATCATAGGGTAGAAGAGGGCGTAGGTTGCGAAGAGTTCTGATTTTGTAGTAGATATTTTTTTGTGGTGTTTAGGATGTGAGACTGGAAGATCAAGAGGTGGTCCAGGGTTACACACCAAGGTATTTGATCTGAGGTTTGACCTGAATTTCGGTGTCGCCCAGTTTGGTTCTATGTGGGGGGTTGAAGCTGGGATCTCTGGAGATGTGAAGGAGCTCTGTTTTGATGAAACTGATTGTGAGATTGTGTTTCTGTAGCCATGTGGTGACTTCTGTGGAGCAGGCTGCAAGGATGGAGAAGTCAGGAGAAGTAGTGTTGAAGGGGGTAAAGATCATTATGTCATCCGCATAGAGTTGTTATCCGACAATGAGGCTCTTGAGGATTTGACAGAGGGGTCTGATGTAGATGTTGAAGAGGAGGGAGAAGAGGGCCGATCCTTGAGGTACTCCTTGGGGGAGGGTGAATAGCAATGAAGATTGGTTTACAGTTCTCACTTGGTGGATTCGTTGGGAGAGGTAGGAGTGAAACCATTGTAGTGGGGTGCCTCGGATGCCGATGGTGTTAAGTTTGATTGATGAGGGTCTGGTGGGATACCGTGTCGAAAGCTGCAGATATGTCGAGGAATAATATGATAAAATCTGAGCGGGGCTTCTCTGTCCCAGTTATGAGTGTGTTAAGGAGGGACGTGAGGAGTGTTTCTGCACTGTGGAGTGGGTGAAAACCATGCTGGTTGCTGTCAAGCGGGGCAAAACTGTCCAGGTGCTCCTGAAGCTGAATTTGTACTGCTTTTTCAATGACTTTAGAGAGTAAAAGGACACTGGCAATGGGTCTGTAGGATGCAGGTGAGGTTGGATCAAGGTTGGGTTTCTTCAGGAGAGGTCTAATGGAGGCTTGTTTGAGTGATGGGGGAGGCAGGCTTGGTTGAGGGAGACATTGAGGACTGTAGAGATGAGTGGAAGCATCAGGGTCTTTGTTTGCTTAATCCATGTTACTGAGCGTGGATCTAGGCATTGATGAGGATGATGATGTTCTGGAGTTCCTCTCGATGGACATCCCAGAAAGAGGTCCAAGGCTGAGTTGTGGGGGTTGAGAAGATGGTGGTGGACGGAATGGTTAATATAGATGTGGCAGAGTGGTTATGTTTAGCTATAAGAAAATCTGCCATCACTTGGGAATGGATGATGTCTTCCTGGGGAGTTTGGGATGGGTCATTTGTGAGACTTCTGACAAGTTGAAAGAGTTCTCTGGGTTCATTTATGGCACGGAGTAGTAAGTTGCTGTGGTGTTCCCGCTTGGCATTGAGAGTACTGGTAGAGTATGTTGCACATTGGTCAAGGTAGATAGTCAGAAGCTGTGGGTCTTTGGTTTTTCTCCATCTTTGCTCTAGTTTTCTGAGTAGGCATTTCTGATTTTTGAGGTAGGATGATTACCAGGGGGCGTGGTGGTGGGGGGTTTTGGGATGGTTGTGTTGTGGAGCTTGAGAGGCTGTAGTGATGATGGTATTCTAGATTTGAATGAGGAGATAGAGGTCTGAGTGTTGAATTGCTTGCTTTAGATGAGGAATGGTTTGTTGGATGAAGGTGTCTTCATGGAAGTTTGTGAATCTTCTTGTTGTCTGAGGTTTGGGCAGTGTGAGATGTTTGAGTTGTGGGTTGGGTAGGGTGAAGGAAATGAGGTGATGGTCAGACCATGGGACTGGAGTGGATGAGGGAGTGATTGAATGGGAGGTAGGAAGAGCAGGTCCAGGGCGCTTTCTTTTTGGTGGGTAGAGGTCTTGATGAGTTGAGTGAATTGGAGGTTATTCACGGCTTGGAGAAAGGCGTTGCTGTGGGTGGAGTCTGCTGAGGGTAGGTTAAGGTCTCCAAGTAGGACAAGGTGTTGTTAGCGTGGGACAATGGAGCAAACTACCTAAAGAAGAGAGTCCAGTTGCTCTGCCTTGTGGTGTGGAGCTCTGTATATTAGGCAAATGGTGAGGCATTTTTGGCTTATGATGAGGAGGTCAAGTCCATGAGAGGATGATGTGCTGGTGGTGGTGAAGCAGAGTTGTTTGTTGGAGAGGATGCAGACTCCTCCTCCTCTGCTGTTGGTTCGTGGGCAGTTGTGGATATGGTGGGTGCTGGTGTTGAGCTGATTGAGAAGTACATTGTCTGTCTCAGTGAACCAGGTCTCGGTAATGCAAAGAAGTTTGATTACGTTGTTGGTGACGTGGTCAGCAAGGGTTTGGATTTTGTTCCCAGCGGAACGGGCGTTGATTAGACTGCATCTAATTGGTTGAGTGCGGTGTGTGTCAGGGAATGTTGTTGTGGTGAGGGGTGAGGTGAGAATGGGGAATAGGTGTGATTGCCTCCTGTGTTGCTGGCTGTAATGAGGAACTGGAGTGTAGTGGGTTATGCGCTTTGGGACGTGAATGATAGCAATGGAGGGGGGAAGGGTGAGGTAGGTTGAGAGGCAGTGTGCCAGTAGAGATGAGAGGTATATAAGTGTGAGGTATTTGGGTAGTATATCCATGTTTGAGTAATTTGTTTCATGTGAATAGGCTGGGGTAAGGGTAGGAGAGAAAGAGATTGTTGCTAGGGAAGAAGCGTTTAGCAAGGTTGGTGGAGGACTTACGGAGGAGAGATTCGGTGTATCCGGATGGAGTGTGGGATCACTCCTCAGGTTCATGCCAAAGGGTTTCGCTTTTAAATTTAAAGTCCCGCTGCTCCCTATGATTGGCCTTAGGCAGCAGTCTGGAAAGAAATGTTGCTCAGTGTTGGTTTCAAGTTTCGGCGTCCTGTGTGGTTTTGATGAGGTCTGGAGTGGGATTCTGGTTTGTTGGAGAAGCTTTTTGTGTTCGCCTCTGCTCCCTGCCTAAGGGCCACGCCAAAGGGCCCTCTGGCAAGGCCCTTAGGCACGGGTGCACCCTTTAGATGTTGCAATTTAAAGAGTCCTGCTGGGGCCTGATTGGCCTTCAGTGTAGGGATCAGGAGTTGTCTCCGATCCTGATCCCTGTGCTGGACGCCGATCTAGAAAGTCTATTAAGAGTGGTATTCTCAGATTCTAACTGAGATGCCTTATCCTGCCAGTCTTTGCCAAAAGGTTTTCACCTGTGCAAGGTATATTACCCAGCTTATCTTGAACCCACTGTTCAAGATAAGAGGCTTGGAGTCAAGCAATCCTGCGTGCACCAATGCATATAGCTGAAGTTCTGCTAATGCATTCAAAACAGTCGAAAGTTGCTCTGTTAACAAATTTGGAAACATTTTGGGCATGTTTCACCAGGGTGAGATAATTAACTCTCTTGTCATCAGGGAGAAGAGGAGCCATCAACTCCAAATCCTTAGCCACCTCCCTAAGGAACATACCCATGTCGAGTATGTAGGAAATGATTCTGGCCGATAACATGGAGGCCTGAAAACATGGACGGCCAAAAGCATCAAGGGTTCTCGATTCCTTGCGGAGGGTTCGAGGAATGTGTTTTAGCATGTTTAATTCGATGCATTGCCGATTCCACCACCACGGAATGGTGTGGTGTGGTAATTGTGTCTTCTGGAAGCTGGGGCACTCTGCTACCTGGTACATTTGTATCGAGTTTTCAAATATGTGGAGAGATGGTTAAAGGTCTCTCCCACATTTGAAGCATATGGTTGTGAAGTATTTGATGAATAGGAAGAGTAGCAGCTTCCTTTGGGGCTGCAGGGTATTGAAGAATTTCAAGCTCCTCAGCCCTAGGTTCCTTCCCTGAAGTCACCGTTATGGACAGGTCACAAGCAACATTGCGGATAAAGTCTTGGAAAGACATGTCCTCCGGAGGGGACATGCGACATTGTGGGGACGGAGATGGATCCTTTGGGAGAATTCTCATTTTCCGGATACCGGCCGATTCGTCATCAGAAGACTCCAAGTATCAACGGGCAGGGAGCTTGTGCTCTGCCCATACTCGATACCACTTGAAGCCAGTAT
Organism: Ichthyophis bannanicus; assembly: GCA_033557465.1. Lineage (NCBI taxonomy): Eukaryota > Metazoa > Chordata > Amphibia > Gymnophiona > Ichthyophiidae > Ichthyophis > Ichthyophis bannanicus. The sequence continues at coordinate 1,157,113,346 of CM066032.1, read as the reverse complement.
CTGAAAGTTTTGGTGCTGGAACCTCGGTAACAGAAATGGACTCAAGGGCCGGCATGGGTGGTCATATGGTAAGCGGAAAAAAAGTTGGTGCAGGCACCTTCGGTACCGTCGTTGGTTCCGAAGGCTGAGGAATCAACTGCAGAGGCTTTACCAGTATGGAAACCGCTAGTAAGGCTGCTAAGCTCTGCTTAATAGCAAAGATACGTTGATCCATGGAGCTTGCCGATGCTTAGATATCGGTACCAGAGTTGCGGGCCACGATCCCTGAACATGGCACCAAGAGCTCTCCGGAGGTAGAGGCCTTGGAAGCATCCTGGGATCCCACTATGGCTTTGGAGACAAGGACCCTCCGCCGGGGTTGTTTGGCTGGTGTGTCCCCCCTCCAGGGCAACACCTAGGGCATCTCAATGCTTAGAAGGAGATCTACCCTTGGAGGGCCAGCTAGTCTTCAATGAAGACTTGGGTTTCAATACCTGAGATCCCTGGGAGGAAGATGAAGCTCTAGATGACGTCGATGCTACTGACATCGCATCGATGGCAAAGAGGGTGCCAAGTTTCGCAGCTCTGTTCTGTAGGCCTCTCTTTGTCATCTTCCTACAGAGAGGACATTCTGACGGTTGATGATCCGGTCCTAAACATTTTGGACACCAGTCATGGGTTTTGGTGTCTGAAATTGTACTGCCACATTTGGAACACTTCTTAAAACCACTGGCTGGTTTGTCCATTTTGGAAAAAAAAAGGCGTAAGCCTAAGATGGTGTTGATGCGCCTTGAGGGAAGGGTTTCTCCCCTCAGAAAAGTTTTGGGGTTTTTTTAGAAGAAAGAAAGAATGTGAGCACCGACAGGGTCGGTACCCATGTCGACGGGAAGGCAGATGCAACCACAAAAAATAAGAAAAAAACCTAATTTTCTGCGGTGACATGAATTGCTTCTTGTCGACTCCACAGAAAACGAAGAACTGAGGAGGGAGAGTGGGAAAGGCGGGAAGGTAGCTACGCAGGCACAGTGGGATGCTCCCAAAGGCTTTCGTATTGGACTCTGGGGAGCATTCCTGCGCGGGCTTCCTTTGGTACCGACGTCACCCATATGTGAAGACTACATTCCTGCTTGTTCCTGGAGATAAATATTTTCTCTGATTAGTCTTAAATGTGCTACATTGTAGCTACATTTAACTCAAATACCTTCCCACCTGCTTTAAATTCACAAAGGAAGAAAACAAACAAAAAAACCATTCTTGACAACAACAGTATTTTGGATAGCTTTCAGTATTTCATCTTCTCCCTTTCAAATGGGCAGACACCTCTCTCCAAGTAGGCTGCTGTGATCAACCAAACATTAGGCCAGAAAACTCAGGTAACACAAAGTGAACAGGATAAGAATCTGATTTAAGTTAGTCTAGGTCAGGATTTTTTTTTTGGTGGCAATAGCATCTATTCAGGAGGATTGGTCATTCTGTCTGTACACATGCAGAACAGGAGCTGGCAGGATTCTGCGTAATGACAGGAAGGTAAGGCTTTGCCACCAGGAAGAAACCCATTCCCAAGATGAAGTGGCCTGGCCTGGGCGAAGAGTAGAGAATGTGTTATGGAGGAACCAAGCCCTGTGGAACCAGAGGAAGTGTCCTGCTGTGGTAACAGTCATGGTGAACAATACAGGTGTGTTGCCTGCCACAGCTGAAGTCCTGGTGAAGAACGGAGCTGGGCCCTAAACATGGTAAAAGCTTAGGGGAAAGGGGAAGGAAAGGGAACAAGTGTAAGGGGCAAGGGAAGGAGAGGAGGAACAGTGTAAGGGGGGAGGAGGAAGAGATGTCGCTGTGTGCTGCCAAGGACATGCCTTGAATACGCCTCCTGTAGCACTCTAGGGTTGCAACCTGAACCTTGAGCAAGTTCATGGCCAACCCTTGGTCCAAACAGGACCTTAAGGAGGACAACACAGTGACCATGTCTGCTGAAGATGTTAAGGCAAAGGTTACAAAGAAAATCTTAAGAGGAACCTCTGATGCACATTATAAGACTTCTAGAGTGCAGCGTTCCCTTCAATTGGGATGCGAGCATCCACCTGAGGGAGCCCAAACGACAGATCAAATTCACTCTGGGAGGAGGGAATTGCTGATAAAGGACCTTAAGGCCCTTGAATTACCACTTGGGGGTCTCTTGCTGAATGATTACAAGCTGCCGTATAAGCTCAGGAAGAAGCAAGGCCAGATACCTTCCAAATTAGGGTCTGCTTGCAAAGCTTGTATTGGAGCAAGCTCAGCAAATGCAAAGTCGCCATAGTGTCCAGAATTAGAATTTATTTATTTTATTTTATTTAACAAATTTTGATATACCGCTTTTCTACAAGTCAAAGTGGTTTACAAAGAACTGAGTTTTTACAATGAACACGTTACAGTTTGAACAGCATTATAACTTTTACAAAGAATGTGGAGAGTAATTCATTATATTTAAAACAATGATCATTTTTAAAGCGGAGAACAAAAAAAACTATATACAAAGGGAAGAAGGGTTGGCGAGTGTGGGGGGAGTGGAGTCATAGGGGTTTTATGAGGGTGGGACAGGGGGAGGATGTGCTTGTGGGCATGAGTTTTTGCTGATTATACATTGTTGGTTGCTCATTGCCAAAATGCTTCTGGAAGAGATGACTGTTGAGTTGTTTATGAAAGTCCATGGAAGACTTGATGTTTCAAATTGTTGGGGGTAATGCATTCCAGAGGGTAGGGGTGTATAGTGAGAAAGTTCTTGCTCTTGTAGCCTGCTTGCAATTGCTAGTCCGTGGTGGGATACAGAGGAGGTTCTGGATACTTTTTCTCCTAGGTCTATTAGAGTTTGAGTTGTGAATTAAGGTGTGTAATTGCTCTGCTGATTTCCCTTCCACAGTTTTGTGGATGAGGGTTAGAACCTTGTATTATATTATTGAGTTGATGGGGAATCAATTGAGGTGTTTGAGGATGAGAGTGATGTGGGTGTGCCGTAAGGCGTGGAAGATGGTTCTAGCAACGGTATTTTGGACAAGTTTGCATTGGATAAATTGCGTACTTGGTTAGTCCTTGATAAATGGAATTACAGTAATTGAATAGAGAAGTGATGGTGGTCTGGCAGACTCTATGGAACGTATCAGTGGATAGGAGGGCTCGTAGGTTTCGGATGGTTTTTTAGCTTGTAGTATACCACTTTGGTGATGCTGTGAATTTGTTCTTTGTAGGTCAGTTGTTGATTGAGTATGGCTCCAAGGTATTTTATGTGGGAGATGACTCAGATCTCAGTGTTGTCAAGTTTGACAGAAGTGTGTGTGGGGGGGGGGGGATGAAGTTGGGGTCCTTTGTTATGTGGAGGAGCTCTGTTTTACTGAGACTGATGGATAGATTATGATGGGGGAGCCAGTTGATGGTTTCAGTGAGGCAACTTAAAAGCGTGAAGTAATCTGAGTGGAAGTGGAGAATAGTGTGAAAATCATTATATCATCAGCATATATTGGAAACTGGATTGGGAATTGTTGGAGGATATCACATAGAGGTTGAATGCATATAATAAACAGTAGAGAGGAGAGAGATGTTCTCTGTGGTACACCCTGGTTAAGGATGAAAGGAGTTGAGATGTGTGTTTGAATTCTTATATGCTGATTTTAGTTGGTGAGATATGAATGGAACCATTTGAGGGGGTGCCACAGACTCCAATGTGGTGGAGCTTGTTAAGGAGCAGCTGGTGGGATATGGTGTCAAAGGCGGCAGAGAAGTCCAGAAAGAGTAGGAGGAAGCCTTGGGTGAGTGATTAGATGCCTATGATGAAGGAGATTAAGAGAGAGGTCATAAGGGTTTATGTGCCGTGATTAGGTCTGAATCCATGTTGCTGTGTGTTTAAAGGTGCATGGTGGTCTATATGACCTTGGAGTTGTGTTTGTATGGCTTTTTCAATGATTTTGGAGATGAAGTGTATACTGAAATACTAGTATACTTAGAATAGGAAGGTTCCTTCTATGGGATAGACAGGTCATGGATGATCCTAACTATCCAGTAGGGGAATCATCCTTACCTCCTCAGACTCACTCTCTGGAGAAAAAAGGATTCCTCCTTTGCATCCCAGACAACCCCCTTAGGGGATAAGGCTAAGCTCGCAGAGCAACAGATGATGAAGGGCAAAGTGTGAGTGTGTAGCCCCCTTACAATCAGTGACAAGAGGCACTCAAGGACCCCAGGCCCTTGCAGTGGTGGTCTGGGCCTCATGCTCTTGCAAAGAGGGCTGCCAAGCAACTAGTAAGAACTGAAAACAGCCTGTGAAACGTTTCAGAAGTTAAAGAAAGGCACGGAGGACCTTCAGGGGCCCACAGGCTTTAGAGTTGCAGCAACAGAGTGGACTCCACTGAGGGAGTGAACGACATCAGGAAAGATCTACAAAAAAAATAGAAAAATGGTCTAAAGCTTGGCAGTTATGATGTAATGTGAAGCAGTGCAGGGTCATGCACTTGGTATGCAGAAATCGAAAGAAATCGTATGCAATGGGAGTGAGAGGTTGCCATGTACAGACCAGGAGAGGTACCTCGAAGTGATAGTGTCTGTTTTGTCACTTTGAGATCCTCAATGTGACAAGACAGTAACCAAAGCCAGAAGGATTCTGGGTTGCATGCAGAGAGGAATAACCAGCAGAAAGGAGGAGGTATTAATGCCCCTGTACAAGTCAGTAGTGATGCCTCATTTGGTGTATTGTGTTCAGTTCTGGAGACCATATCTCACAAAGAACATTAGAAGAAATAGTTCAGAGGAAGGTGACCAAAATGATTTGGAGCCTGTGCCAGAAGATCTATGAGAAGAGACTTGAAAACCTAAATACGTACACCCTAGAGGAGAGGTAGAGGAGATATGATACAGACGTTTAAATACTTAAAGGGTACTAATGAACAAGCAAACCTTTTTCAAAGAAGGGGAATCTGCAAAACTAAAGGGCATAAAATGAAGCTGCAAGAAGGTAAATCTAAAGGCAATGTCAAAAATACTTTTTCACTGAAAGGGTGGTGGATGCTTGGAATGCCCTCCAGATGGAGATGGTGGGGGCAAATACAGTGACAGAATTCAAAATGGCATGGGACAGACAGAGTGAATCCCTTTATAGCAAGAGGATGAAATCAAAACAAACAAATATATTTTATACTTCAATAAATAGAGGGGGTGACCCCCCATGGAGTGGCAGCTACAACCCTAAAGGCATTTGGGGGGGGGGGGGCGCTGATCTGCACGGTGTAGCAGGAACAAGCACTCTAGTCACCTTACTTGGCAGACTAAATGGGCCATGCTAGTCTATTTGGCATCATATACTATGTTAGTATGCCCCACCTCCACACCTACAATGCCGCTATTCAAAATGGCTGCAGAGCCTGCTGGTGGTAAGAAAACAGGAGGAAGATAGCCAAGGCACCTGACATGGCATATCTATCATTTTAAACTGTAAATTAGCCTTACAGAAATTAATCCATTGTACAAAGTTCTCCAGTTCTTCCCTAGAACCAAGCCAAATAAGAAAAGATGCTATCTAGAAATCTATGCCAAATTTGGATCTTTGCAATCCATTGTAATGTAGATATGAAAGTCTCTTTAAAACAATTCTTACATAAAGAGTATCAGCAGATGGAGCTACCACTGCTATTCCATTAAGAGTGTAGGTAAAATCATCCATCGTATCATGTACAATGTATAAATGATTTTTTGTTGATCCCAGAAAGGATCTTTGTATAGTCAGTGGTGCAATAGGTGGATTCCAGCCTAATTTTGGTTGGAGGGTACCTTAAAGGCCGGCCTTACTTTCACTGCAGAAGCTAACCAGATAGCGGCTGAACATCACTGCTTCCTAGTTAGCTTCATCGTTATTTGGCTGACCTGGATATTCAATGCTGGTAGCCAGATGTGGCCCTGGCATCTGGATCTAAAGCCCAGCAGTGGTGGCTAGCTGCTTCAGCAGTGCTAGACACTGCCACCGAAATTCGAGCCCTCCGGTTTATTCCAGGGTCATTACTGCTACTGATGCCATACAGCACTGCTCTAATGAGGCCATCATCTCACATGTTATATTTCCATCAAAATAGAACACTGGAATCAAATACATCGAGCACATGCTAGAGCACTCAAGAAAGAAAAAACATTCTTTATCCTTCTATCCAGTGCTTACTAACTGCAGCACCAGTGATGGCTTTGGGGCAAGACAAACCAGACAACTGCTTGGGGACGCACATCTTAGATGGAGTTTTTGCAAAGGGCATTTGCATTCTGACACTCTACTTAATTCTCCGAGATTCATGACAAATTCCATTGCAGTTTTATTGATATGGCAAGGTGAAACTGATATAAAAATATCAAAACTGCTTATAGGACATCTAATGTAAGCTCCTGAGTGGTCCTTAACAAGTCTCTTGCACAGGGTCTGAACAGTCCTAATGCCACCATCTACCAATTTACTTTCAATACAGTATAGAATTTTTTTCAATAAAATGTTTTCAAAACTTTGGATTTCTTGCTCTTCATCCTTAAACGTTTCTTTGTTCTGACCCCACCTCCTTTGCTTTCACCTTTTTTCTAATTTTTTAAATTTATACTTCATATTTTATTTTTTTATATTTATTTTCCATTTGTTTACGTTTCTTCTCCCCTCTGATTTTAATATTTCCTTCTGCTCTTACCCAATCTGTTAGACTTTCTTCTAAATGTTTCCATCCCACTCCCCCTTGCTGATTTTATTCTCACGCCCCATTTCTTTTCTATCATTTATCACTCTGGTTTGTTTCTGTACCTTATTTCATGGGAATTACTCATGCTTCCCTTCCACCCTCCTCTTCTCACCCATTCATCCCTCTCCCTCACATCCACCTCATTCCCATCTTAACACACATCTCTTTCCAAGTCTCACTGCTCATCTGCTCCTCTCACACCACACATACACGCCTCCACCTTCTATGGCATTTTATTTCTTCCATCCAACCATCCCTCCTCTCTATTCTCTATTCCTTCTCATCTTTGACCATCCCTCCCTTCTTCGGTTATCTTTCTTCTCCCTGCTCTCTTTCTTTCCCTTTCCTCCCTTTTCTCTCTTCCATCTCCCTTTTCCTCCATGCCTTCCCAACCCCTCTACGTGGTCCCTGTGCTGCCTTTCCCATGGCCACGTCTTCCCTCGATCCAGACACTCTCTTCAGAGGCGGACCACGACGTCTTTGACCATGTGCAGGCAGTATTGACTCTGGCTGCAGCCGGCCTCTGAACAGGAAGAGCATGGACTGAGGGAAGAAACAGCTGCGGGGAAAGGCAGCGCTACTGGCACATAGTCAGGGATTCTCGCCTTGCACTGGATGAGCGGGGAAAAGCAGCACTGCCTGCACGTTGTCAGAAGCTCAGCAGCTGTCTCTAAACAGAAAAGTCAGAACTGGGGGAAGAAACAGCTTAGAGAAAAGCAGCGTGCTGTTGGCATGTGGCCAGATATTTCTCCCCTTGACAGCCTCTGAGCAGAAAGAACTGGGACAGAGAAAAGAAACGGTCAGGGAGCGAGGCAGTGCTGCACATGCTCAGAGACCACACTCCTGTGCTGTTATCTGCTGGCGACATGGAGCAGTGAGATGAGCAGAGCAGCGCTGGCAATGGAGGGAGTTAACACTGATTCAAGAAGGGCCCTTGCCACTGTGGTAACCGTGGCATTGCTATAAGTTCCCAAGCACTGCACAGAGCTGCGGGACTGTTGACCCTGAGAGCAGGCAACCTGTTGAAAGTCATGCTTTTACCTATGAGCCCCCAGCTACGCAGGGCCTTGGATAGCTGTCCCTTTTGCCCATAGGTAAAAGCGACCCGGGACGAACCCTAGCTGCCATCCAGCTGGACGGCATACATGCTTGCAAAAGGCAGTAGCTCATTAAGGTGCAAACGTAAGGGAACAGATCTAGGGATTGACCTTTTAAGAATCCGGCTAGAAGTGGATCTCCTTGCAATGTTGAGTTGCTCATGGAGGCTAGGATGGTCTGTGTAATAGCCAAGGGGACATAATTAAATGCCCTCATGAGAGAGAAGACTGAGATTGCTTCAGGGATCAAGCGTACTGCCATGAGGGCAATTTGCGAAGGATTATGTGTAAAGAAGTCTGAATGTCTATTATTTTTTCAAGAGACACATTAAGATTGAGAGACACATTAAGGTTTCATCAGGATTTCAGGATATATTGCTTAAGTTGGCAACCATTGAGGAAAGTTTTAGGATGATTCTGGAGCTGGCCTAAAAGCAGAGTGCAAGATTCATTTTTTTAGCCACCATTACAGTTTTGTTACTACTGAGAAATTATGTGGATAACTATTTATTAGAAGTGAATTTATCTTTCTGTCACTAACTTTCTGCATGGCGCGCTTGATACTTAAGGAGACATAAGCCACTGTGAAAACAAGCATCTCTTAATATGCATTTTCTTATAAGAATGAAAGAGCTGCTAACACCAATGAAAGGCTTGAATTTCAGCATTTAGTCTGATTATTCAAATCCAGGGTTTCAAAAACCTTTCAAGGCTGTGTCCGGGACAGGGAGCGACAAGCTAAAGAAAATTAAGTGGTGGCCCGGTGAAGAAATTTTATCCATGGGATGAATCCTGTGTGCAGAGATCCTGACACAAACAAGGGGGGATATTCAGCAGCAGATGGCCATCACTGCTTTAATATAGCCCCAGATATTCAATGCTGGGGTCGTATCTGGCCACTGGCAATGAATAACCGGTGTGCCTCGATAGCGTGTTATCTAACTGGGCAGCAATAGTCAACCACTGGTCACTTCGCTAACCTGGCTAAATTTAGGCGAGCCTTTTAAGTGCCTCACTTTAGCTGGTTTATGATAGCTGGCCAATGGTCTTCATACTTTTAGAAGGAGTAAGCAACCAATTTACGTTCTACTCCACTCATTATTTTTAGACCTCTATTATATTTCCCCTCACTCATCTCTTCTCCAGGCTGAAGAGCCCTAACCTTTCAAGTCTTTCCTCATAGACGTATTCTTCCATTCTCCATCATTCTGGTTGCCCTTCTCTGTGCTGTACCTTTTTTCAATTCCACTATATCTTTTTATAGATGCAGAAACCAGAACTGAACACAATACTTAAAGTGAAATACAGGCGCATTATGATACCCTTTTTTACTCTCCATGTCTTTCCTTATAATTCCTAGCAGTTTATTTGCTTTCTATGCTGCCGCTGAACACTGAACAGAAGATTTCAACGTATTATCCACAATGACACCAGGATCCTTTACCTGGGTTGTGGCTCCTAATGTGGAAACTTGCATCGTGTAGCTGTAGTTTGTCTCTTTCTTTCCTTAATTTCACCTGCCATTTGGATGCCTGGTCTCCCAGTTTATCAAGGCCCTCTTGCAATTTCTCACAGTCCTCTTGTGATTTAATAACTTTATTATTTATTTAGGTGGTTTGTATACTACCAAATCTTGACGCCAAGGCGGTTTACAGAGAACTATACATAAATTATACATAGAATGTGATCAAGGTGGAACATAACTTGGGTTAACTTAAATTAAACATACAACATAATGATCTAAAAAATCTAAAATGTTTTGTACAGTTGTATATAGTTTACCCTGTTGTTCCAAGTTCAAATCTCCTGTTATAATGTAAGCACACAATTGTCCTCTGAATGTGCAACCTTTGTTATATGTAAACTGCACTGAAAACAAATAGCGCAGTATATAAAAGATGTTAAATAAATAAATAAATAAATGATAAGATACAGAAAATAACTGTAACATGGTTAAATTAGAACATGAATTAACTTAGAGAGGAGAGCAAGCTGGCTGAATATAAGTAGGAGGGGGAGGGTTAGGGAAAGAGAGGGAAGGGGAAGGGGTTCTAGGGGTCGGGTATTAGGGAATCAGTCAGTCTTCACTACCTAAATGTTCAGTGAGAAGGTACGTTTTGAGTTTCTTCCTGAAATCCATGATATCTGTTATTACATGTAAGTGATCAGATAGTGTTGCATAGGGCCGAGACATAAAGAGAGAAGGAAGGCCTTGTTGGTCATGGTTCCATTGTTCTTTGAGATTATGGGATTTGTTACAAGTGTATTTTGTTGGTGTGGTCTTCTTGCCCTGTTATGGTGGGGGGGGGGGGGCGGATTTGTAGGAGGGATTGCAGGTATACTGTGGAGAAGCCCTGAGATATTTTGAATGTTATCAATATTGCCTTATACCTTTCTATTACTCTACTACTACTATTCAGCATTTATATAGCACTACGCACGCGGCGCTGTACAGACATACATGTAAGAGACAGTCCCTGCTCATCAGAGTCCTGCTCGTCAGAGCTTACAATCTAATTGAGACAATACAGAGCATTAGTCAATTTGGGGTAAAACAAAATATGGTATTTCCAATTCGGTCATGACAATTGACGGGACAGATAATCAGTGGGAGTTGTTTGAGTATAGGAGTTATATGTTTAGAGCGAGTGGAGTTGGATAAGATGCGAGCAGCGGTGTTCTGTGCTAGCTGTAAGGGGTGGAGAGAATAGTTTGTTAGGCTTTGAAAGAGGATGTTACAGTAGTCGAGGTGTGATAGGACTATTGAATGGAAGACTGTGCAGTAGTCTTTGAAGTCCAGTAATGCTCACAGGTGCTGTACTATTTTTATTTTGTGGTATATGTTAGGGTAACATTGTCGATGTGCTTTTGTAAGGTAAGATGTTGATCAATGGTTATGCCAGGGTATCATACTTCTGATTTTACTTTTAGATGCGCTCCTGCTACTTTTATGATGGGTGGTGGATTGTAGTTAGTGTCTTTGAAGATGAAGAGAGCTTTGGATTAATTGTGATTTACGAGGAGGTTACGTTTTGCTAGCCATTGTGTGAGGTCATTGAAGCTTCTGACTAGGGAGGTGTAGATTGGTCTGGCAGTGGAGAATGGCATGTATAGCATGACATCTGCATAGATGAGGTAGAGAATATTATGAGATCTAATAATCGTGCAGATGGGTTGGAGAAAGATATTGAATAGGAGCGCTGAGAGAGCTGAACTTTGGGCTACTCCTTGCTTTTGAGTGTTTGGGACAGTGTGGAGAACTTTTATTGTTACTTGCTGTTCATGGTTGGTTAGGTATGATTAGAACCATTTTAAGGTTGTATCAGCTAACCCTATTGGACTGTAGGCATTGTAATAGTATGTCGTGGGGTACCAAATCAAATGCTGCTTTGATGCCTAGGAATATCACCACAAAACCCTTGTGTAACATTTTGGTACCCCTCATGACAGAGGTGGGCAATTCCGGCCCTCGTGTACCACAATCCAGCCTGGTTTTCATGATGTCCCTAATGAATATTCATGAGATCTATTTGCATCCACTGCCTTCCATTGTATGGAAATAGGTCCATGAATATTCATTAGGGACATAATGAAAACCAGGCTGGATTGTGGTGCACGAGGGCCATAATTGCCCATCCCTGCCTTATGAGATTGTCCATAAGCACTGTTAATCGTGTCTCCACTCCATTGTTGGACTTGAAACCATAGTGGTGGAGGTTGAGAGGGACATGCGTGTCAACATGTTCCTGGAGTTGTAGTAATACAGCGTTTTCAATGATTTTTGTGAGGATTGGTAGACTAGAGATAGGCCTGTATGAGGTTATCCTGTACTCTTTCTTATGGGACGAATGGATGATCTCTAACTCGGGAGGCATGTGTCCTTGTGTGAGGGAGAGTTGCATGATCTTATGTATGATTGGGAGTAGTTCAGCTCTGGCCATTTTGATCCAGCTGACAGAGCATGGATCAAGTGGTGAAGAGGTGATGTTGAGGTGGTTGATGTGCTCTCTAAGTGCTCTGGTGATTCGGGTGAGAATGATTGCCTGATGTCTGCAGCAGAGGAGTTGCTTTCATATGCTGTGGTTGTTAAGTTCGCATTTTTTTTTATTTTCAAACTTTTTCAAATGTATACAAAGTAAACATTTAGGAAAAATAAACAACCAATTTTGACTTAGGAAGTAAGAAAATGCAAAGGAAAATTTTACAAATTGGAAGGAACACAAGCCCACATCAAGAGAGGCTATCTAAGTGCCCACACCCCCACTAATAATGAAGACCCCAATTATACAAACAACCAAGATCTGAAAAAAAACAAGTAAAATTAACATCCTTACTTATCATTATCCTTATCAAGCAGGAACCGTTCCAACTGCGATGGTTCCATGAAAGTAAATTTTGTACCCCTGTAGGTGACCAAACACTTACAGGGGTACTTCAAATAAAACGTAGCTCCGATAGCCAAAACCTTAGGTCTAATTTGAAGAAAATTTTTTCGACGTGATTGGGTGACTTTTGCAACATCAGGGAAAACCATTAATGGTTGACCACAAAAAGAAATATTCTTCTTAGAAAAGTAAAGACAAAAAATCATCCCTTTCACCGCCTCTAAATGAAAAGTAACCAACAATGTCGCCCTCTGAGAGACCTTTTCAAAAGAGGTCTCCAGAAAGGTAGACTAAGTGATCCATTTCCCCTTCTGGAGCTTTATCCAAAACCCGATGTGATAAATAGTATATGGAAGAAATAAAAGAATCATCAAAAGAAGAATAACACAATATCTCTTTAATATATTTTTTAAAAAGCTCCAAAGGGGAAATGAGACAAATCTTAGCAAAATGCAAAAATCTAAGATTTCTGGCCCGGACAACATTTTCCAAAGCTTCCATTTTGGATTGAAGAAACAAACTACCCTTAATAAAAGCATTACTTGCTGTTTGAACCCCGTTTACGGTGGCTTCTATCTTGCGGGTTCTTTCACAAACAGCTGATAAGGTCTCCCCATGGCTCCGAAGGGCTGCAGAAGTGCCCTCCGTAAACTCACACAGCTGAGCAAGAGTACTCGACAAAACTCCCTCTACCCGACGAATAGCTGAGAACACATCATTCAAGGAAACCTCTGCCCACAGTTCGCACTGTTTTTGAGGCTTGTCTGGTTTTGAAAATGGTTGACTAGAGTCTGTGGGGATTGCTCGTTGTCAGTATTGTCTTGAGTGGAAGTTTTTACTAGGGATTTCACTATTTCAAATCACTCTCTGGAGCAGTTTAGTGATTTTAATATGAGTTTGGTATGGTATTCCTTCTTCTTATTGATTACTAAGGTTTGGTATTTGTGTAGTTCGGGCATGTATTTGTCAAAGTTGTTTGCATCCTTTGAGCGTTTCCATTGTCTTTCTAGCCTTCTGAGCAGCATTTAGCCTCCTTTAGTGCTCCACAGTACCAAGATGCAGTAGTATGTGTTGTGTAGATGGTTTCTGTTTGTGGCCTTATTGCAGATCTGCTTCTCATGTGGTTCCAGTTGTGGACTATTGTGTCTATGTTGATGGTATTATGGTCAATATTCGGTATGACCCCTCACTTGGTTTGCAGCTTGTCGTGCTGTGAGGGCTTGTGTGCATAAGTGATGCTGAGAGCTAAACTATTGGTAGTTTAACTACTGGCAGGGTCTCCCAAGATGGACAGGTCTCAGCTGAGGTGCCAGACCAAGACAAACCACCCATCTGGGCAGCAGCAGAATGGGACAGTGTTGACGGCGGAGGATCACATTTCTGTGACAACAGCAACACCACCAAACTTAAACTGCGCGGATGAAAGGCCCGGCAATCTACTTCTGTATCTTGCCATGAAAACCCAATGGATAGTTACAACAAAACAAATTGAGTTGTAGTGCTGGAAGATAAGACCCCCAGGTCAGAAGGCCCTCAACTAGCTACTGGGGAAGAGCTGAATACTTTTCAGAGTAAAGCCAGCATTTATGATGTGGTTGGATCAAAGCCCTTGGGACGTCTGACTGCTGATGTAGCTGTGCATGACATGAGGGTCAGAAGCTGTAAAGATGTCTTACACATTGGAACATGGAACGTACGGAGCATGAACCAAGGGAAGTTGGAGGTGGTCAATAATGAAATGGAACGTGTACAACTTGATCTGTTGGGCGTCAGCAAACTGAAATGGACTGGCATCCGGCACTTTGCATCAGATGATCATATGGTCTACTATGCTGGAAATGAAAGACAAAGAAGAAATGGTGTTGCATTTATAATAAAGAAGAAACTTGTAAGAACTGTAATGAAATACAATGCAGTCAGCGAACACTTAATCTCTATTCGTCTGCGAGGAATGCCTATCAACACAACTATAATTCAAGTATATGCCCCAACAACAGCTGCAGAAGAGAATGAAATTGAAGAGTTCTATGAACAAGTACAAGCTGAAATTGACAGAACATGCAAACAGGATATCCTGATAGTCATGGGTGACTGGAACGCAAAAGTTGGCAACAAAGAAGAAGACAAAGTAGTTGGAAAATATGGACTTGGCAACAGAAATGAAGCTGGAGAAAGACTGATAGAATTCTGCAAGACCAACGATCTATTAATCTCAAACACCCTCTTCCAGCAACACAAGCGGCGACTGTACACCTGGACTTCACCTAATGGATTGTATAAAAATCAAACTGACTACATCTGTGGAAGTCAATGATGGAAAAGCTCTATAACATCAACAAAGACAAAACCTGGAGCTGACTGTGGTACAGATCATCAACTACTTGTATGCAAACTCAAGCTAAAGTTGAAAAAGAGCAAACCACTCATGAATGCAGCAAAATATGACCTTGAGAATATACCACTGGAATTTAAAGATGGCCTGCAAAATTGATTTGCTGCTTTAGATACAAATGACAGAGCTCTAGAAGAGTTATGGAATGACATCAAGAAGGTTGTGTTGGAAGAAAGCGAGAAGTCTCTACAAAAGGTGAAAAAGAAAAAATGGCCAAAATGGATGAAGGAAGAAACTCTGAAAATTGCCCAGAAACGCAGAGAAGCTAAAGCCAGAGGAAAACGGAAGATAATCACAGAATTCAACAGAGATTCCCAACGTGCAGCAAGACAGGACAAGGAAAAGTACTACAATGACCCATGCAAAGAAATAGAAGCAGAAACTATTAGAGGAAGAACAAGATCGGCTTTCCTAAAGCTACGAGAGTTAAAGAAAAAGTTCCAGCCTCGAATTGGAATGTTACAAGATGCTCAAGGTTCTATGTTGAATGATGCTGAGAAGATCAAGAAAAGATGGAAGAAATATACAGAGTATTTATATGATAAAGATCAAGTGGACCAACAGCCGTTTCAACCTGTACTTTATGATCGGGAACCATTGGTGATGAAAGAAGAAGTTGAAGCAGCATTGAAAGTCTTATCAAAGAACAAAGCACCAGGTATTGATAGCATTCCCATAGAAGAATTACAGCAATCTGATGCAGCTGTTAACGTACTTACAAGGCTCTGACAAGAAATATGGAAGACAATATCATGGCCAATGCAATGCAATGTGTGCCTTCGAGTCAGTCCTGACTCCTGGCGACCCAGAAGCTCCTGGGTTTTCTGACTGGAAAAGATCTAGGTTTATACCAATACTAAAGAAAGGTGATCCAACTGACTGTGGAAATTATCGCACAATCGCTCTGATCCCACATGCCAGCAAAATTCTACTGAAGATTATTCAAAAGAGACTACAACCATACCTGAAACAAGAACTACCTGAAGTGCAAGCAGGGTTCAGGAAAGGACGAGGAACGAGAGACATCATTGCGGATGTGAGATGGATCCTTGAAAAGACTAAAGAATACCAAAAGGATATCTATTTGTGCTTTATCGACTATAGCAAAGCTTTTGACTGTGTAAAGCAACCTTGAGCTGGAAGGACTAGGGTTTCTAGTCCCACAGGTGCTCCTTGTGGTAGTGGGCCCAGCACAGATCCCTTGGGCACGCCACAGTTTACCTTTCTCCATTGAGAAAATTGGTCATTTAGCCCTCCTCTCTGTTTTCAATCCACAACAGGACACTGCCTCCTATACAATGACTTTTTAATTTCCTGAAGAGTCTCTCATGAGGGACATTGTCAAAAGGCTTTCTGAAAATCCAGATATACTATTTCCACCAGCTCATCTTTATCTACCAGTTTATTCACCTTCAAAAAAATGTAGCAGATTGGTGAGGCAAGATGTTCCCTTTGCTAATCCATGTGGGCTTTATCCCTTTAAACCATGAGTAATGTTTAGTAATTTTGTTCTTTATAATGGTTTCTACCATTTTGCCTCCAATACGCTGGCAATCTTCAGATACTCTAGACGATTTTAATGACAGTTTACAAATTGCTAATAGTAGGTCTGCAATCTCATTTTTGAGTAAAAAGTGACTTGGAATCCTTTTACTACCTCAGTGTCAGACATCAAAATTAGACCCAGGACAATCCAATCCAATGAGATGCAATGCAATCCTGGTCTTGTCTAATTCTGCTCTCCGGTCCTCCTCCTTATCTATTTGCTCACATCTAGACCTAGCAGCAGAGGAAACATTAATCACAACAGTTGCAAGTTCTCACAGTTCATGCCCTGTGCACCGTTTAATAGATAAACTGAGTGATATATATATATTTTTTTTTTTACCAAATTCACTGATACTCAATGATTTTCTAGGGAAAAGGACTACCACTTTAGAGGCACTGTTTCCATACTTTGTACACAGCTTGTTATTTTGAGTTTGTACAAATACAGAATTCCCAAAAATACTCTATGAATGTCTTAATAACATAATAAACCAAACTAAATATGACATAGTCACATTTGACCCAATATTGTAAGGTTTGAGGAATAAATGACACACTTCCCTAGCTTAAGAAAGACAGAAAACACCACTTAGTGCTTTACTGGCTTGCTGCCATACTTTGTATGGCTCTAATAATGAAAACCATTCATGCATGGTTTATATCAAAAGAACTATGGACTGCCCTCTAGTAAACAAAGAGTTTGACAGACTTCTTTTCTTATTTCCAAGTAATTTATTATTGCAGAAAATATGGACCATAGTCTTCCAATGCATGCACATAGATAGAAGGAAAAATATTAATTCATTATTTTCAGCCATGTCATAATCCACCAATTGATGATAATAATGAAAAACAGAGCTGAAAAGCTAAATACTAATATAAAAATGCTTTCAAGATCTATTTCATCAGCTACTGTATTCCCATGACTCTTTAAGCTTGATTTAAAAGGGGCCAAAATTCAGCATATTCTAATCTCCCGCCATCGAGAATGCACTACATCCTTCCTACACTAAATTACATGAAGCGGAAGAGAGAGCAGTCTTCCATCTGGGGGCCAAAGGACAAGTACTGGATAGCAATCAACAGACAGTCTTTTATGTAATGCAATCCTATACAATACAAAACTTTCGTTTTGGTGTGAAAAACACGGGTTAAATTTTCTGTAAAATTGTATGCATAATTTTAAACAAAACTATTCGATTTCAAAACAAGATATGCACATTAACTGAGTTTGGGAAAACAGGTTAGAAAGCCATACATACAAACATTCTGTTTATACATATAACTTTCAAAAATTCATACACATCTAAATCCATATTGCAACCCTAAACAGTCACTCTTCCTGTAACACCACTTTAGGTAAACAAATGTATGTATCTGTGTTAAATATGTCCACACTATTTTGAAGTGACTAAAAATCTACTTATGTGCATAAAGCCAAGTGACGTAAATGTAGCCAACTTATGAAGATAACTCATTACTTTATACCTGTATGTCCCAGTTAAATGTTCACAAACGTTACCCATTTTAAAAAACATTTCAGAAGACAGGTCCAATGAAGGCATTTTAACAAATGTTGAAGCCATCTGTATACTAATCATTTAAAAGTTGTAAGTTCTGAAATGGGAAATTAGTCACCTTTCACTATGGGCAGTGCTGGTGCTACCATTGGATGAATTAGATGGCCACCTAGAGCACCAGCCCTCGTTGTCGCCCCTTCCTGGCAGCAATGGACCAAAATCTTGACAAAACGTATATCTGGACATGCCAGTGCTGCGGTTTTTATTTTTTACTTTGCACCTTCCACTTCTCTCCGGTGCAAACTTCTGGTTTGTGTCATGTGGGCTTAAAGCACATTATATGATTGGCTTTTCAAAACGTTTTCCTCTTTTGAGGCTATGAAAAACGAATAAAGTAAAATAGTCTACACAGGTTCACAGTGGTCAAGTTATACATCTGATTCACATTGAAACAATCTGACGAAAAATGTCATTTACTATCACTATCTTATTTGATCGACTGCCTTTCATCAAGAACAGCAATGCAGTGTACAGACACAGAGCAAGTCTAAGTTAAGGGGCGCAAACCAGCAGACAACTACAAAAGAGAGGGGTGACACAAGAAAGAGACATCCAGGAGGGCTACAATAGCTTTACAAGTAGGGAAAATAAATGGATTGCATAATTTTGTTATGTCTAAATCATCAGTTAAGTAGATTATCAAATAAAAGAACACAAGGAAAAAGGGGCCTGAAACCTAAAATCTAAAGCCCTTTATCACAATGGTCTAGGTATAGGAAAAAAAGGCCAAAGAACCATGTTTTTAAAAAAGCTTTGAATTTCAAGTAACTAAGGGGAATTGGATTTAGCTCCGCCTTTCTCAAAGTTCAAGGCAAGTTACATTCAGGTATAGTAGGTATTCTCCTGTCCCCAGAGAGCTTACAAGACTGTCCCTGAGGCAGTGGAAAGTGACTTGCCTGAGATCACAAGGAGCGGCAGTGGAATTAGAACCAGGCTTCCCTTGTTTTTAGCCCAATGCTCTAACCATTAGGCTATTCCTCCACTCATCCGTTTCCCTCTCGGGACTGAAAGAAGCCTATTCCAGAGCTGGGGACTTAGGCAATTAATGGAGGCCCTACAAGTGGTTTCAAATCGAATGCCCAATAGATGAAGTTGATATACTGTACCTGTGAGGATGTGATGGCACATGAAGAGTTCTATGGCGTCAGCAAGGAGGCTAGGTAAAATGGCAGCCCAGTATAGAAGGTATGGAGAAATAAGAATAGAATTGTAAACTGAATCCTAAAGACAACTGGGATCCACTGTTGCCTGATCCATATAATTTTGACACGTTTTCTGAGTAGTTTGTAATTGTTTGATTCAGATGATATCAATAGCTGCTAACAAGAAGCTGCAATAGTCAATACGATTGAGGCCAGTTGATGTGACTGACTGAGAGCTTAGTTTAGCATTCTCATGCTATTTAGGGAAGATATTTTCAGATTTCCACATGAGACAGTTCTTCTCATCAGCAACACAGTCCATGGGGCCTGGAATTTGTAATATTTTTGCTGGCCACGGACCTGCCTACTTAAGTGAGGATTTAGGGTGGTTGGAATCTGAAATCGATCTGAGGAGTGTTGGGGCAGAAAGCTGATGGTTCTGTCTGTGTTAGCAGCTAAGCTTCCTATTACTCACAAAGCATATTTTCTATGGGTGGTCCCATTGCTTGGAATTCTTTACCACCAGAGGTGAGAACTGAGAGCTATTATCTAGTATTTAGAAAGAAATCAGAAGCATATTTCTGCTGTCAAGTTTTTCATCAGACCTCTTAGTGTAATTTTATGGCAGGAGCCTAGCTTAAGTAGGCAAGATGGTTATTTTGCAAAAAATATTTATATGACTTTAGAAAATACTAGTGAAAATGGAGCTGAAATTGCACCTAAACTGAAGGCGCAGGTGTAAATATCATGGTGTACTTTATATGCATATGTGCATGTTTTATAAGATATGCGCATAAATCGTTACTATGTGCTTCACCCAAAATCCACCCCTGTGTATGTCTACTATGTGACCTAATTTTATGAGAGCTCATTTATGCACATAAAATGCTCATTTTCTCTGTGAAACTAGTTTATAAAATTACCCTTCTTCTGTAATTTTTATGGCACTGCTGTTGTACAATAGAAATTTAGCAAATGAAATGAAAATGAAATACATACCTTTTTAACAAGCTCACTGTTTCTTTTGTGAGCTGAAGCTAGTTTGGTCCAAGGCCCCTTTGCGGTAACTTGGACTAGTTTTGTACAGGGGCCTCATGTGATAACTTGGACTAGTTTTGTATGAGGGCCTTCTGTGATAAATTGGAGTTCTTTCCAAATGTTTAAATCCTGCTGCATATTAGTTTGTGTCAAATCCATCTGTAAAATGTAACTCCCTCCCCCAAACTCATATCCAAGCTCTGAGGAAAACCAGAAACCATTGTTTTTATAACTTTAATCTGGTTTCACACCAGAGTGATCTTTTGTTTACCTTTACCAAAGGAAATAAAAACATAATTCAAAGCTTTGTCTCCCCATCATAAACCTGGAAAGAGCTCACACTGACTGTACAACATGAACTAAGGATAGATGGTCCCTATCTTTAGAAACTCCAGAGTTTAAACAAACTTAAATGGAAAACTATTTGTGTTTAGAGGTGGAAGCTATGCAGGGTCAGCAACTATATATTGTGAATTTCTAACCAACAGCAACACAGAGCAATAAAAGAAAAAAAAAAGAGACGGCGGGGGGGGGGCAGGTGTTAAAGGCTCCAGCTCCCAGAGTAATAATGAGCAATCCAGTCGCAGTCAAGGTAGCCGTATCCAGATAAAACCCCTCACATAAATAGGAGGCTGAAGTGTAGGGAGCTTTGGAGAAATTCAGTCATCTCCCTAGATTTCAGACACTCTTTAGCTGGTTCAATTTGCAAGTCTTAGCTGAAAATGTTAATTCTACCCTGGTAGCCAATTTCCCCGCAACTGGGTGTTTCAGCCTAGAACGGGATATCCAGAAGTGTTCCCTCTCTATTCTCATTCCTGAACACGATGGCCCACTGTGAGGCTGAGCAATCAAGATGTGATACTTACAGGTTTTGCAGGCAGAGAAGCTGGTTGATACATGAGTGAATAGAAAAATAGAAGAGGTGGGATTGTAAGATGAAGCATAGACAAGAAAATATGTGAGGGGCAGAAATAATAAACAAATACTTCTCTACAGTATGCACTGGAAAAGGATTTGATTAACTCAAGCCTTTCAGTAGTAGTTTATGAGAATTTGAAGAAAGACCTCACTTGCTGGATAGGGTAGGTGTAGTAGTGGGATATTGGCCACACTATTTACAGAACAGCGTGTTTGTGTGAAACTAGAAAAACTGAAAAGTGGTTGGATATTATGAGACAGAAGGTGATATTAATGAGCTGAGAGAGGTTCCGGCAGTTCTGCTGAAGAGCTGTTTAACTGATTTTTGGAAACAGGTAAAGATCCATGGGCTGGATTAATTGTGCATGTTGTTCCTTTTTTAAAAAAGAGGTAATAGCGAGGAGGTTGGACATTATAATACCTTTAGTCTGATTCAGCAGTGGGAAAATTAATGGAGACTCTTAAAAGAAGAGAAGACTGAAGTACCTTGAACACAGTGCGTTGCAGGAACCAAGGCAGCATGGGTTTACCAGAGAGAGATCAGGACAGATGATTCTCATCAATTCATTTGATTGGCTGACTACAGAATTAGATCAAGGGCATACACTGAATATGGTTTATATAGATTTTGGCAAAGCTTTTTATACTTTTCTTACATACACAGATAACTAACATAAGGCTGGACCCAAGGTACTGGGCAAGATTAGAAACTGCTTGTGATGTACATACAACACAGGACAGTGGTAAATGGAATTTATTCTTAGGTGATTAAAGTTGGTCAGTGGTGTGCCTCAAGGATTAGTCCTCGGGAATGTTCTGCTAAATATCTTTGTGAATAATACTATGGAGAGATTTATAAGAAAACATGTCTTTTTGTGGATTACTATTACTACTTAACATTTCTATAGTGCTACAGGGCATACGCAGTGCTGCACATATACACATAAGAGAAAGTCTTCTCAGTAGAGCTTACAATCTATTCAAGACAAACACTTAAGAACATAAGATATGCCATATTGGGTCAGACCAAAGGTCCATCAAGCCCAGTATTCCATTTTCAACAGAAGCCAAAGCAGCCCACAAGTACCTTAAGATTCCCAAAAGGTAGAGACAACAAAAGGGGGACTATGGAAAACTAAGAGGAAACGGTTGTAACACTTAAGGGTGGTAAACAGGAGAATAAGGGGGTCAAGATCCATTGGCAGACTCAAAGAAGTGAGTTTTTAGTCTGGATTTAAAAAGGACCAGAGATGGAGCCTAGTGAACTGACTCAGGTGGTTCATCCTAGGCATATGGTGCAGCAAGCTAGCAGTGGAAGAGAATGTCACAGATAAATCTGATTTACCTGATCAGCAGAGTTCCCAAGAAGGGTAGAAGGAGAGATGAGAGACGAGAGGTAAACAGGAGCTGTAGAGTGATTGCACTTATAGATCAGGAGAAGTTTAAATTAGATGCAGAAACAGATAGGGAGCCAATGAAATGACTTTAGAAGAGGGGCTATGTGGGCATTTTGACAGTGGAAGACGATTAGCTGTGGGGCTGAGTTTAAATGATTGAAGGGGAAAGAAGAGTCAGAGGGAGAACAGTGAGCAGGTTGCCATAATGTAAGCGAAAGGCCACTAGAAAGTGCATCAAGATCCAGTTTGTGTGTTTAGAAAGGAAGGGACAAATTTTTCTGATGTTAAAGAGAAAGAAACAACAGAAAAAAAGAGAGGGAGAAGTCAAAGTTGACTCCAAAGTCATAAGAACATAAGATATGCCATACTGGGTCAGACCAAGGTCCATCAAGCCCAGTATCCTGTTTCCAACAGTGGCCAATCTAGGTCATACGTACCTAGCAGTTTCCCCAAAAGATACAGGTTCCACAATGCTTGTATTGGGTCAAGCATTGATATCCTGGGTCCCTTCTTAATAATGGTTTATGGACCTTTCCTGTAGGAACTTGTCCAAACCTTTTTTTTTTTTTTTTTTTTAAACTCCACCTGCAACCCTCACGCTTGGTGATTTCACCCTCACTATTAAAAATCAAGTGAAATACCTCGGTCCTATCCTTGATCAAAACCTTACATTCCATGAACAGATTAAAAAAAACCCCCGCTAATACAATATATGCAAAATTACGCACTCTTCGAAACCTCCAACCTCTCCTAAACCCAGACTCCTTCCGCACTGTCTGCCAGGCTCTCACTATCCCTTCCCTTGACTACTGCAATCTCATCTATCATGGCCTTCCCAAGAATAGCTTACACCCTATCCAAATGGCACAGAACACAATAGCTCGACTCATCACAAATAACCCTAGACGCTCACACAACACCAATCCTCTTTGACTTACACTGGCTCCCCATCCACTCCAGAGTCAAATTCAAAGTATTCACCCTCATTCATAAAATCATTTCCAACGAGTCATCTCCATGCCTTTCCTCACTCCTATCTAATACCAGCAACAACAGAACACGCCGCACCATCACCAAAATCTTCCTATCTATCCCTTCCTCCAAAAGAAAATGTAGCCAAACCACCTATAATCGGAGATTCTCCGTTTATGCCCCTTCTATCTGGAATGCCTTACCACATGACCTAAGGAACTGTCCCAATCACCTTGTTTTCCGGAAGAAATTAAAAACGCATCTCTTCCAGGAACATTTCTCCCTACTCACATAGCCCTCTCTAACTCCTTCTACAAATATCTTTGTAAATAGTTTACTGACCTGTTCCTGTTAATCATATATACCATCTCAAGTTATGTTCTATGTATACAGTTGTAATTCAGTTGTAATTCACTGTCTGTTGCGTTCTATGGAAACCGTCTTGAATTGTAGAAAGACGGTATATAAAAACTTAAATAAATAAAATAAATAAATAAATAACCCCAGCTACACTAACAGCCTTTACTACATCCTCCGGTAACAAATTCCAGAGTTTGATTACACGTTGAGTGAAAAAATATTTTCTTTTATTAGTCTTAAATAGTTTACCCTGTAGTTTCATTGCATGTCCCTTAGTCTTTCTATATTCTGATAACGTAAACAATTGATCTACATTTACCTGTTCCACTCCATTCATTAATTTATAGACTTCTATCATATCTCCCCTCAGCCGTCTCTTTACCAGGTTAAAGAGCCCTAACCTTTTTAGCCTTTCATAGGGGTATCCTTCCATCCCCTTTACCATTTTGGTGGCTCTTCTCTGAACCTTTTCTAATAACACTATATCCTTTTTAAGATACGGCGACCAGAATTGAACACAATATTCAAGGTGCGGTCTCACCATGGAACGATATAGAGGCATTATAATATCCTTTGTTTTATTTTCCATTCCTTTCCTTATGATACCTAGCATTCTATTTGTTCTCTTGGCCGCCGCTGCACACTGGGCCGAGGGTTTTAACATGTTATCCACAATGACGCCTAAATCTTTTTCCTGGGTGGTGGTTCCTAGTGTGGAACCTTGCATCGTGTAACCATAGTTTGGGTTGTTCTCCCCTAGGTGCACAACTTTGCACTTGTCCACATTAAATTTCATCTGGCATTTTGATGCCCAGTCTTCCAATTTATCATGATCCTCTTGCAATTTTCCACAATCCTCTTGGGTTTTAACAGCTTTAAATAGTTTTGTGTCATCTGCAAATTTGATAACCTCACTCGTTATTCCCTTTTCCAGGTCATTTATGAATATGTCAAAAAGCAGCGGACCCCGCACAGATCCATGGGGTACACCACTATTCACCTTTCTCCATTGGGAAAATTGGCCATTTAGCCCTACCCTCTGCTTTCTATCTTTTAACCAGTTCCTGATCCACAATAGTACACTGCCTCCTATCCCATGACTCTTTAGTTTTACCAAATGTCTCTGATGAGCGACCTTGTCAAAGGCTTTCTGAAAGTCCAAATACACTATATCAACAGACTCACCTTTGTCTATCTGTTTATTTACACCTTCAAAAAAACATAACAGATTAGTAAGACAAGATCTTCCTTGTCTAAAGCCATGTTGGCTGTCTTCCATTAAGCCATGACTATCTACTGGGGTAAGGAGAGCCCCCAGGAAGAGATGGAAGTGGAAGAAAACCCTGTTTTTCCCTTTAAAACAAATGACAGTTCAGTTGTGCACAGTGTTTGCAAGGCAGGCAAGAAAAAAAACTCAGCTCTCTGCTGAGGCCAGGCCACGCCCTAGTTCAGACATAGAGCCAAGCTTGCTCAATGATTGGTCACACCTGTGCAGAGGCAAGGGAGTGCCCGGCAGCAAACGGTTTTTAAAAACACACTCAGAGGAGAGAAAGGACACACAGGACCCACAGGAGAGAAGGGAGACACACACCCAGGAGACGCAGCAGCGAGAGCAGAGCCAGCAGGTCCAGGAGAAGCTGGAAAGGAATAGATCTGCAGCCAGAGCAACAGAGGCACACGAAGGAGAAACTCAGAGATCCTGGAAAGGGAGACAGGTTCCAAGGAAACTTTCAAGAGAGTGGCTATCTGGGAAGGAATGGAGAAAGGCACCAGAAGGCTGAGTTCCATAGCCTGAAAGATATCAGGAGAAAAAGAGTCAGTAGCTGTCTGAGAGACCCGTCCCAAGGTAAAGCCAGTACATGTAAACCTGAACAGCTTGCAGAGAAACAGTTTGCTTCCGCTAGTGTCCAGGAGCCAGACCTAACGTCTGCTAAGAGGTGGTCGGATAGTTTTATGTATGAAGAGAACCGAAACCCAGATAAGAGCAGAGAAACTGAGCTTTTAACACTAGAAGCATTAAGAAAACTGTTTGCAGAGAGGAAGCTTTACCCTCCCAGTACAAGTGTGCCTTCTCAGGGTGATTTGCTGTTGAAGCAGTTCCAAGAGTTTTTAGAAGACAGGAAGGCTGGGCAAGTTTATAAAACTGGTGGAAGTAAGAAGTACCCAGTGTCCATAGAAGAGATGCAGGTGGATTCTTGTATGCCAGAAGCTGAGTCAGAATTGTCACCAATGGATTGCTCTTTTTGTCTAAAGGAGAACTGAGCATTGTTGAACAGGGTTGAAAGACTGTGAAACAATATAGTGACTAATTTCTGTGACTGCCAAGAGTTGGAAAAAACCAAGACTGTGTCCTACTAAGTATGTGAGCTTCTGAAGCCAAGAAGCTACCTTTAGTAAAAGTTTGGTTTGGAAAAGAAAACAGCAGCTGTTAAAAAAGTTTACCTGATACGTGGAATGACCACAAGAAGCTGTGCTTTGTGAAAGTTTATTTGAATGAAAGCTGCTGCCCAGTGATAGAAGGTTTTTGGTTGCATTTTCCTCTGTTAACCTGATTTACTCTTATGTTGGAGAAGCATCCTTTGGCTTTTGTGTTTTGAGCTTTAATGCCTTGGAATCCTGCAAAAAAAATAAATTTTCTTGCTGCCTTAAACCACCGGTCTCAGAACTACATTTGTCCTTATATAAGTAAGCCAACTACAAGTCCCAGAAACCCTCTGGTGACAAACAAGGGAAGCTTTATTTAAATGGACACTATAAGGCCGCTCTATGCTTGTAAGCCTTCGGGCCCAAGCAAAGGCGTCGCACTACATGTTCAGCAATTTTGTTCTTTATGATGGTTTCTACCATTTTTCCCGGTACTGACGTCAGGCTCACCGGTCTGTAGTTTCCCGATCACCCCTAGAACCCTTTTTAAAAATTGGTGTTACGTTCGCCATCCTCCAATCTTCAGGTATTACAGATGATTTTAATGATAGTTCACAGATTACTAATAGCAGGTCTGCAATCTCATATTTCAGTTCTTTCAACATCCTTGGATATCATCCAGCCCAGGTGATTTGCTATTCTTCAATTTATCTAATAGTTGCAATACATCTTCCCAATGTATCGATATTTCCTTCAATTCTTCCACACCTTTAAATACCACTTCAGTTATGGGTAACATCCCTACATATTCCTCAGTAAAGACCGAAGCAAAGAATTCATTCAGTCTCTCCGCTATTGCCTTGTCGCCTGTTAGTGCCCCTAAGCACTAAGCTAAGGAAGCAGAGAGGATGTTCACAGAAAGAAGGAAAGGATAAAGGGGGAGGTGGGGTTAGGTGGCGAGAAGGAGCTCCGTCTTGGCCATGTTCATTCGTTCATTCAATCTCTCTGCTATAGCCTTATCCTCCCTTGGCACCCCTTTTACCTCTCTATCATCCAATGGTCCAACTGAAACCCTCAGGATTTTTGCTATGAATGTACTTGAAAAAGTTTTATTATGCATTTTTATTTCCACGGCAAGCTATTTTTCAAATTCTCTTTTTACCTGCCTTATCAATGCCTTACATTAATTTGCCAGTGCTTATGTTTTTTCCCATTTTCACCATTTAGCTCCTTTTTTCATTTCCTGATAGATGTTTTTTTGGCTACAACAGACTCTCTGACCTCGCCTGTAAACCATGCTGGCAGCTTTTTGGCCTTCTTTCCACTTTTCTTAAAGCATGAAATACCTCTGGTCTGGACTTCAAAGATAGTATTTTTAAATAACGCCCATGTTTGATGTAAATCTTTAATCTTTGCAGCTGTTCCTCTTAGTTTTTTCTTAACTATTTTCCTCATTTTATCATAGTCTCCATTTTGAAAGTTAAAAGGTAGTACTGTGGATTTCCTTGCTATCCTACTTCCATTTATTAAATCAAATGCGATCGTGCTATGATCACTATTGCCATGTGGCCTCAACACCCTTATCTCTTGCATCAGATTCTGTGTTCCACTAAGGACTAGGTCCAAAATAGCTTCCCCTCTTATCAATTCATGAACCAGATCCTCCAAGAAGCAGTCTTTTATTTCATCTAGAAAATGTCTCGCTAGCATGTCCTGCTGTTACACTGACCCAATCAATACTGGCGTAATTGAAATCACCCATTATTGTGTTGTAACGTTTGTTAGCTTCCCTGATTTCTTTTAGCATTTCATCATCCATGTGTTCATTCTGGCCAGGTGGTCGATACTACACCCCACTGTTATCGCCTTCATCTTTTTACTCTGGGATTTCTATCCATAGGGAAGGTTTTACATCATCTGGTGAATAGGTCCTAGCTACAGGATCACTACCTGCCACACCAAGGAGCACTCAGCATTATCAAAAGCAGCAGATAGGTCCAGAAGGATGAGTATCGAGTATGAGGCATTACAAAGGCATAGAAGCATGCTTTCTATACTTCTTTTATACAGAGGTAGATGCAATACACAAAAAAGGCAATAGAAGTAGACAACTCATCAAAAGCAAACAGTAGCTCCTGCCCTCCAGAAAAACGCCATTACTAGCAGAGAGAAAGTAACCCCTTTCCCTCCACAGAAACACTGCCATCAGAAACCTACCTGCCACCACCCTATGTACTGTATTTATTGATTATGTATAAACATTGTAAACCATTTTGTATAATTTCAGGAAGGCAGCATATCGTTTTTTTAAAAATATAAAATACAATTTTCCTCCACCTTCCACTCACCTCCTGTTCACCATCCCCTCTCTGCCCCAAAACGTTTCCACCTACTCCAACTCTCTTCAAGCCTGAAAAGAAAGAACTGCCAAAAAGGCTTTTTTTGATAAGCGCAGGGGATGCCCAGTGACATACGGCATTAGGATCTCCCTGAGGATAACAATTCAATACTGGGTCAGATCAAATATCCATCCAGTACAGTATTCGGTTTCCAACAATGGCCAATCAGTGTCGCGAGTATCAGACTATTCCAAAAGAAGCCAGTTCTATGCTACTTATTCCCAGAGATAAGCAGTAGTTTCCCCCAAGTCTACCTTAAGAGTTTATGGACTTTTCCTCCAGGAATTTGCCCAAGCATTTTTTGAACCCAGCTACCCTAACTGCTTCAACCACATCCTCCAGCAAAGTATTCCAAAACTTAATAAGGTTAGGAAAGAAAAAAACATGGTCTCCTGTTTGTTTTAACTGTAATACTTTATAAGTTTATGATGTGTCCTCTAGTCTTTCTACTTTTTGAAAGAGTAAACAATCATTTTGCATTTACCTGTTCCACTCAGGATTTTATCTCCCCTCAGTCATCTCTTCTCTAAACTCATAGGAGAGTCCTTCTATCCCCCTCTTAATCATTTTGGTCATCCTTCTCTGCACCTTTTCTATTTTCACTATATTTTTTTTAAGATGAGGCAATGCACACAATATTCAAGGTGCAACCGCACATAGAGCGATACAGAAGCAATACAATATTCTTTGTTTTATTCTCTTTTCTTTTCTTAATAATTTCTAACATTATGTTTTCATTTTTTTGGCTGCCACAGCACACTGGACAGAAGATTTCAACATATTGTCCATGACTATGCCTAGATCCTTTTCCGGAAATGGCGACTTCTAATGTGGAACCTTGTTTTATGTAGTTATGATTTGGGTTATTCCTACCGATGTGCATCACTTTGCATTTAGACATATTAAATTTCATCTGTAATTGGCACACCCAGTCACGCAAGGTCCTCCTGTAATTTCTCATAATTAGCATGCAATTTAACAACTTTGAATAATGTGCTGTGATCTACACATTACTCATTCCCATTTCCAGATCATTTCTAATGTTAATAAGCACTGGCCCCAGTACAAAACCAAGGAAATACTCCACTATTCACCTTCCTCCACTGAGAACATTGGATATTTAACCCTACTTCCTGTTTTTCTCTTTTAACCAGTTCCTTATCCATGATAGAACATTTCCTCCCAGCAGCAATGGGATAGACATATACACACATCCTCATATGGAGCCCAACATCTAGAACTCCTTCATCTGTGTCCCTCAATTAACCTACTAAAGGAGTGCCATTGCTTTTTAGAGAGTTGCACTTCCTACTGTGTTCTGTAAATTGTCCCCCATCATGGATACTATGAGAAAAACAATCTACAAGAAATATATCTGTAAGGAAATTTGCAAATATCATTGCTTTCTTTAACAATACTAAATGATTATACTTAGAGCCCACAGAGATCATCTGTCTAAGTTGATCAAAGAAAAACATTCTTTTAGTTCTTCGGGAAAAGCGATGCCATCTCCAACTCCATTTCACAATCGGACTGAGATGGTCAAAGGAAATGGACACCGATTCGTCTATAAGCCTGCAGTGGACATCATTTTATTAGAACACTGGGCACTGCAGGTAAAAAGATCCAGATAGTCAGAGCCAGCATCCAGAGTCACTGACACTTAATAACCAGATATTACAGTGAATGACTGGCACTACCCAGATAGTGGTAATATTCAGCGGCTATCTTAATATCATTTAGGACAGCTTTTTTGCTGAGCTAAGGTATGTGAATAAATATCCAAATGACAGTGCTGAAAATGATCACTATCTGGATAGTGGAGGTGTAGCCTAATGATTAGAGCAGGGTTCAATTCCCACTAGCACTCCTTGTGGCCTTGGGCAAGTCACTTAACCCTCCACTGCCTCAGAAAAACGTAGTTACTCAACTGTAACAGGTGTTATCCTGGGACAGCAGGAATCAGTCCACACATAGGGGTGACATTGGCGCTGACAGAGCCCTCACGGAAACATCCCCAGCTTTCAAAGAAAGCCTTTGGGAAATGCCACCATGCATGCGTGGTCCCCTTCCTGCCCAAGGATGTTATCTTGCTTAGTCAGATGACATAGCTAAAAGACAGAAAAAATATAAAAGATGGTAAAGAAGAATAGTTCCAAGGGGAGGAGGGAGGGTTGTGAGAACTGATTCCTGCTATCCCCAGAGAACACCTATTACAGGTGAGTAACTACGTTTTCTCCAGGAACCAGCAGGAAGTCAGTCCTCACATATGGGACTCCCTAGTTACAAGCTACCTAAAGCCTGTAAGGAAAAAAAAACACGGTTGCCCTCAAGGGGATCAATGAGCAGCAGCAATTGTGTAAGCAGAAACAGACTGCAGTAGGACCTGTGTATCCGAAGGAACCAACACGCCAGTAGGCTGAACAGAGGAGGACCAGAGGGTAGGAGTTGCCTAGACCCCAAAAAGATTAGGGAGCATGGCCTGGCCAAAGATGCTGTCCTGTTGGGACTCCCTTTCCAGGCAGTAATAAGCTGCAAAGGTATGGACTGAAGACCAGGTGGCAGCAAAGCAGATGTGCAGCTTCGGGACGGAGCGCAGGTTTACCCCAGAGGCCGCCATGGCTCTGATACAGTGTGCCGTGTCCCGGCCATCCAGCATGAGCCCAACCTGCATGTAGGCGAGGGCGATGCAGTCTGCCACCCAGGTTGACAGTGTTCGCGTGGTCACCACCTGCCTCAACCAACTGGAGCCATAGGAAACAAAAAGCTGAGAGATTTTGTGGTGGCCATGAGTACGCTGAATGTAGAAGGATGGGGACCTCTTACAATCCAAGGTGTGAAGGACCAGTTTCTGCACTGCTGAAGTGAGGACTCGGGAAGAAGGTGGGAAGTACCACTTGCTGGTTGAGGTAGAAGGACACAACCTTTGGAAGGAATTTGGGATGCATACATAGCACGACCCTGTTCTTGTACAACCTGATATATAGCGGCTCTGCTACTAGGGCTTGGAGCTCACTGACCCTGCGAGTGGAGGTGAGTGCCACCAGGAACACAACCTTCCATGAGAGGTACCTCAGGTGGCAGGTATCCAAAGGATCAAATGGTGGGTGAGTGAGCTGCCCCATACTACACTGAGATCCCATTCTGTCGCCGGGGGCGGATGGGGGGTTTGGAAGCAGAAGTCCTCTGAAGAAGTGGGTCACCAGAGACTAGACCACCTTCAACCGGATGGTGATGCGCCACCAGGGCAATAAGGTGCACTCTAACGGAGTTCAATTTCACCCCAGATTGCGAGAGATGAAGAAGGTACTGCAGCACCAGCTGCACCTGGCAGGAGAACGGGTTCACTCTATTGCTCTGCACACCAGACCCTAAAGTGTAAGCTCTTCTGGTGGAGGCCTTACGGGAGTCCAGCAGGATCTCTTCCACCTCTCCCGAAAGGTTGAAAGTGGCTAGAGTCACCCTTTCATCAGTCACGCCATCAGTGATAAGGACCCCAGGTCAGGGTGCAGGAGAGAGCCCTCCTCCTGCGATAAGAGCCTTGGGGAGCTCCTGAGTGGGATCGGGATAAGAGCTCCACTGACAATTGGAGGAGCAGTGGGAACCACAGCTGCCTGGGCCACTGAGGGGCCACTATGATCAGTGAGGCTTTGTAGCAAAGAGCCCTGAAGAGTGTTTTGGCAATCAGCAGCATGGGTGGGAAGGCATACATGAAACCTTCTGACCATGGAATGAGAAACGCATCTGTTGCCACCCGGGACGGGTGGGGCTCCCAGGAGCAGAAGCGGAGCAACAGGTAGTTGTCTGGGCTAGCAAAGAGGTCCACCCATGGGGTTACCCAGAGCCAGAAGAGCCGGGTGACTGCTCTGGGGTCCAGCTGCCACTTGTGCAGCTGGAGGACCCTGATCAGTTTGTCCACCAGAGCGTTCTCCTGGCCTGGTAGGTATGCCACCAATAGGAGTATTCCCTCTTAAACTGCGTAAGAGCAGAGTGTCATTGCTTTGCCGCAAAGGATGCGAGACCCTGTGCCCCCCTGTTTGTTCACACAGAACATTGCCACCTGATTGTCTGTTTAGATCAGCAGCGGCAGGTGCCTCAGGGATGACAGAATGCTCGGAGGGCTAGATAGATTGCACAAAGCTCCAGGAGGTTGATCTGCTGGTTGCTCTCAGCTTGCGACCAGCTGCCCTGGGTGAGGAATTCTTCGCAGTGGGCTCCCCATCCCATCACTTCCTTCGGGAGGGCATTCCAGGCACCCACCCTTTCCATGAAAAAGTATTTCATGATGTTGCTTCTAAGTTTACCTTCTTGCAGCTTTAAATAGCGGGTCTTGATTTTGTTTGATTACTAGGGAAAAAATATCTTTTCTTTTTTGTATGTGTGTAAAGGTTTCAATGACAATTCAAAAAGATCAGTCTGCTCTGCTAATCTTCTAGAGTATGTTACAGGAAGGACCCTGTGTTTGAGGTCAAATACGCAGGTGCTTCAGA
The DNA here is from genome assembly GCA_033557465.1 of Ichthyophis bannanicus. Classification (NCBI taxonomy): domain Eukaryota; kingdom Metazoa; phylum Chordata; class Amphibia; order Gymnophiona; family Ichthyophiidae; genus Ichthyophis; species Ichthyophis bannanicus. The sequence continues at coordinate 1,157,080,557 of CM066032.1, read as the reverse complement.
CAAGCAACCACCTTTGTTCTGTATTTTGATTATCCTGGCATTTGAAACTCTAAAAAGGCAACACTGACAAGGGTCCTGGGCTTTGTTTAGGGAACATAATCTACATTCGCCCCTGGCTGCTCACAGGAAGAAACCTTATTGTGCACAACTCAGAATTTTTTCTGTGGTTTCAGAGAGAGGAGGATAAGAGGGATCGTGCATATATTCCCACTGCATTTTCAGGGTTACGATATTGTGCATAATTTAAGTAAACTGAAATCCTAAACACAGATGTGTTTCAGAAAACATACAGTAAGCCAGGGCTCGACAAAGTCCGGGCACCAGGTCGCCATGGCATCTAGAAATTGCACCCTGGCACCTGACATTTCATGCCTCTGAATACTTTTTTTTTTTTTTTTAATGAGCTGGTGCTGCTTCATAAATGAAGAGAGCCAATCGCTGATAGTGGTGGAGTGGTGGAGGAAATAAGAAGCTGGAAGAATGGTGAGGGACACTGAGTGAAAACTGTGAGGGGGATGGGGGTGGCTATGAGAGAGAGACAGAGAAGGGGGGCAGTGAGGGGTAGGACAAAAACACTGGTTGATAGTTGGGAGGGGGGCTAAGCAAAAAGTGAATTACAGCTATAAAGGGTCACTCATAAGCTGTGGACAACCTACTCATTGGAGTTGTTGGGAGGGAGAGGAGGAGAAGGGTCGCTGCTATTTGCTGGCCCTGTGTAGTGGCACATTGAGTCTGATTTTATTAAGCTTTCCTTTCTCATAGAAAGTGGGAAAATAATGCATACAACCCTTAAAAAAGGAGTTACGATACATCCTTTTTTGGGGGAGGGGGGCACATAGTGACCAATGTCTCAGCAGTCGGCTCCTAAATTTTTTTTAACTGGCTGCTAGATTCCATGAAAATTTGACAAGGCCGGCCTTATGGTATTTGTTGATATTTGTTCACTACGATATGCCAATTAGTGCTTTTGGAATTATTGGCTAGCTTGGGAATAACGGCAACAGTACCAGTTTGGTTTTCTTCTTTTTTGAAGAATCTGTTACAGCAAGTTAGAATGGGGTAATGAGGCCTCTACCTGGATTCCACAGCTGCAAGGGGTACCACAAGCTTCAGGTTTTTCACCCACTCTGATATTTATGTATTGCCTTTTGCAGACTTTTAAGGCAGAGGGGGAATGATTTCCACTTTTATGCAAATGATTTTGTGATATTTTTTCTGTTTTATTGTAAGAGAGGTTGGAATTCTATGCAGATAGAGAGGTTTTCAGGGATGATGTCTTCTTTAATCCATTATGGCTTTACAATAAATTTGTGGAAGACTGAGGCATTGATAGTTTACAAGTCAGATAATTATGAACAGCCAAATCAGATGACTTTGAATGGAACGTTGATCCCTGTTCATGCAGAGGTTTGTTGCCTGATGATTACACTGGTTGCCCGATTTAATTATTTGGTCCAATGCTGCTAGAGTAGTAAAATCTGCCTTTTTTAAGCTAGATTATTAAATAGACTAGGATTTTCAAAGGACAGTTCAGGCTATGGCACTTCTAGTATTTTATTATTGTAATTCTTAGTTTATGGGTATCTCTGAGAAAGTTCAGAGATCACTTCAGAATGCGGAAGTTGAGATAATTAAAGGATACAGAATATCGGAGCATAGTACACTTAGCCTTTGTAAGCTACAGTGGCCACCAGTTGAGTATCGCATTCATTTTAAATAGTACTTTATCTCCTATACAACCACAAAATGGGTGCGTCAGACCCATAGGAACAAAAGGTGTACATAATTTTTCTTATGAGTGAAAGAGTGAAGCAAATGCAGATGTGTAGAAGTGTCATTTTTGACAACTACAGTGAAACCTGGTTTCTGGAATGGATGGAGATAGGGGAGAAATCAGCACTTTGTGTGGCGAGCCATTCGTTCTTTTAGAAACTCTGAAAATTCTTCTATATGCCATTTAATCCTAAGTTTCACAGCATAGGTCAGACGTTTTGTCACCTCATTGCTTCACCAGTTCCTGCATTTTTAGCAGACTCAGATATATTTTATAAGTAATACCCAGGAGTCTCACATTGGCACAATTAAAGAAGTGTGTAGTGACATTAATTCTGTTTTCTGAGATACATTTTATCACACTGAAATATTTAATGAAACTGTGATAAAACTGAGTCTCTGGTGTACATAATAAAATTAAAATGTATCCACTCACTGAAAAGGCATGATAAAACTGTCTGTTCCCAATTTTGTGAAGCACCTATTACACTGAAGATTGTCTGAATTTTAATAAAGACAGAGACTTGCATGTGCATACAAATAGTGGCAGTCAGATAAGACAAAGTCCATGTGTATTATTCAACTTGTTCTAGGCATGCAAGAAATGAGTAATAATAATTTATATGCATAATCTCACACTTGTCATTGTATGAGTGGCACTCATTAGAACACTTAAGGGCATTTTCATCAAAGCCAGCATTAAGTTGGCATTTTACTTAACAGATAATGTCCTTTCTTTGAGTCCTGCTAGACCAGTCCAGACAAGTGGGTTGTGTTCCCCTACCAGCAGATTGTTGGAGGCAAAGAACCAATGAAATACCCAGGTTTCAATTACATCACTCTCATGCCTCTATCTTCCTCAGCCACTAGAGGTCTCTTCAGTATCCGTCCCATAGCATATGGGACAACATGGCAAACCTCACTCAAACTCAAGAGGCCCCCTGGACTTGTCTTTCAGAAGGCAATAAGATTTTGCCTTACCCAGATCCTTCACCAGCTGCTCCAAATCGGCCCCTAACAGAAACTTCCCTTTAAAAGCTATCCAGGACAACTGAGCTTTGGAAGAGGTATCTGCTGCCCAGTGTCAGAGCAAACCAAATGCTGTATCACTGTCAACAGGGCACTGTCCCTGGCCACTAGGCGGATGAGGTCATACATGGCATCAGAAAGGAAGGCCTAGCAGAGTTCAAAAGAGGGATAATATTGGAGTAGTATCATCCCGTGGAAGAGACTGAATCCACTGGAGCAGGGCTCAAGATGTCAGGCTTGCACATATTGGCAACTGAAGAATAGCAGCTGTGGTGACGAAATGGTTCTTCAACAAGGAGTCCACCTTGTGATCCAGAGCATCCTTTAAGGCCAATATGCCTTCCATAGACATTATGGTCCATCTAGTAACTCCCATGACCAGCACATCCACAACGCATGCCTTAATCCCTTGGGTGGGGAGTCAGGGGTGGGCCCCACTCCAACTGGAGCATGTCCTTTATCACCTCTGGGAACAGGAAGACAGTAGTGGATTTCCATACCCCTTGCAGGAGCAGATTCACCTTCAGCTCCTGCTCTGTGGCTGGAGCAGGAGCCAAATTCAAGGTGGATGAGACCCGGACAATCAAAGCCACTAGTTCCTCCTTCCAGAACAGGCAGATAACACTGGCCTCTTCACAATTCTCCAAAGGTGAGAGTAATTCTTTGTCCACATTAGTGCCCAGACCGAGCCATATGAATCCAAGTCATTATCCAAATCTCATACAGATTCCAGGTGATCCTCATCTCCAGGGAATGCTTAGCCAAAAGCAATTGAACAGTGCTTCCATTCTCAGCCTGCCCCTGACGAGACTGTGCTCAGGGGAACCCAGAGGCCTCAGAGTCTGAATTTCCATGCTAGATAGCCCAGGCCTGTTGCAAAAAGGAAAAGAATTTTGGGGAAGACAATCTGGACTCTGGAAGCTCACCTTGCAGAAATGACCCTCCTACACAATGTTTCCTGAAAGAAGACAGAGCGTTAAGGCAAGTATCACAATGGTGTACGCTAAGGCTGCAGTGGCCCAAAAGACAAGTGTTAATTGTACTTGCGCATCAACACTCATTATGGGTGCTTGGGCAGGAATGCGCATTGGAACCACTTGGGCAGAATGTGTGCACAGACCGGGTGACCACCAGGTGCACAATTGTAAGAGACTCCACTAATGCATGCAGAAAACGGCAAGAAACCCCCACACTGTGCCAACGGTCACCAGCCGGCCAATATGAACTATGTCCCAGATGAACGGAATCGGGAGTCTTCAACAAGGACAATGATGAGGTGATGCCTTGGTATTCATCCCCTGAGAGCCTCAGGCAGACATCTGTGCCAGGCTCATCTCAATTACCCCTGAAACTGTTTTTCTGCTTTGCAGGCACTGCTTTTAATGTGGCTGGCAGGCAGATTTCTCAAAGAGTCTTCTGCAATCTTTGGGAGAAAGCAGGGGGGGCAGAGGAGGAGGAGGGAGGGAGGGAACAATGTGGTTGTGCGAGGCTTCTGAACTCTTCCAGATCCTTCCAATTTTCTAGATGCTCAACAGGCCCTTAACAGGATAAGAGCATGGAGCGGTACCAATTTTCCCTCCTCCTATGGCTATCAAAAAGACAGCAGTCTAATGGAGCCTCCCATGTCAAGCTCAAATGAGAGAGCCACCCTCTAGGTGGTTGTTCATGAATGTTTAAATCAATCTTTTCTTCTCTATTATTCAGATTTTCTTCAGAGTGGAGAAAATCCATCCACCATCTGCTGGAGACAAAGCAATACTGAAGAGACTTCTGGTGGCTGAGGCGGAGAGAGGCAGAGGAATGATGTAATTGAAATCTGGGCATTTATTGGTTCTTTATGTCCACCAATCTGCTGGTAGAAGAACACAACCTACTTGTATGGAGTGGTCTAGCAGGACGATATGGAAGTAAAGTTACTGCACATTAAATGCTGCAATAGCCTATAGAAATGAATGGTCAGTAGTAGCACTTAACACACGTTAACTTTACTTAATGCACATTAACCTTTAGTAAACATACCCCATGCTCTCTTCTAACCATCATTTGAGAACAGAGAACAGAAATTATGACTACAGGGATCTCAGGACAAGAAATAATGTTACCTGATAATTTTCTTTCCTTGAATCCTGCTAGACCAGTCTAGACAACTGATACAGACAATGCAACACAAAGGCCGCAGGTCATCCCAACCTGTAATAGGAGTCTTCTAGTCCTGGACCGGTCTAGCAAGATTCAATGAAAGAAAATTGTTAGGTAAAATTTCTCCTTCCTTATCATCCTACCAGACCAGTTCAGATAAGAGGAATATACCCAAGCGGTCAGGACCTAAGATGAGAAGACGACAATGCTCTGGACAGGACTGTCCTGTCAAAGGCACCCTCCATTCCAGCTCTCACATGCAATCTGTAGTGTTTCACAAAAGGACTCAGTGGTGACCAGGTAGCCATCCTGCAGATATCCTCTACAGACACCAAGGTGGACTCTGTCCAGGAGGAGGCTTGTGCCCTAGTGCAATGAGCTTTGATTCCCTCCAACCACAGTCTGGTTAAGATGGGAGGACGACAGCAATTTCAGGAAAAAGGACAGCATAGTCCACAAGGAGACAGAGTCCATCAAGATAACCCAAAAATGTTCCCTGCGGGACAAGGCCTGCAGATCTGACATCTGTGTAGTGGAAGCAATGGCCACAAGGAACACTAACTTAAGGATCAAATCCTTGAGGGAGGCCTTACAAAAAGGCTCAAATGGAGGTCTTTTCAACCCCTTCAACACCAGAGAGAGGCAACGCTGAGGAACACAGGATACATCAGCAGATGGCTTTGCTTTGCTCCCTTAAGGAAATGGGAGACATCAGAGTACGCTGTCAATGACATCCCTTGGATGTGATCCTAGTAGCATGCCAGAGCCACCATCCTAACAGAGTTTAAGGCTAAGTCCTGGTCCAGACCAGACTGTAAGAAGGACAAAACCATGAATATGCCAGATTCCCTATTCTCTAGGGAATATAAGGAAGACCAACTCTCAAAACCCCTCCAGACTCACACATAAGACAAGGAAGTAGAGGTCCTTTGGGCCTTAAGCAGAGTGTCTACTACTGCTCCAAAGTAGCCCTTGTTTGATAGCCTTGAGAGATATAGGTTGAGCATGAAGGGCTGCTCTGGAATGGTAGTAAATAGTGCAGCAAAGTGGAAAGAAAAGGTCCAGAGAAGGCCAGAAAGAACCTCCCTTCTTGGACACCAGAAAGATGATAGAACAACAGCCTTGATCTTGCTCTATGAAAGGCATACGTACAATAGCCTGCAATTGAAGGAGACACTGAAGAGTTTATTTGATGGCAACCTGTTTGAGCAGGGAGCCACAGGGAGACTCCACAAAGTCATCCCTTAGAGGCACTGCTAACTCCAGCGGACAACCTTGATTCAGCACTTTGAGAACCCAGTGATCTGAAGCAATCTAGGTTCCCTCTGACAGAAATAGCCTGAGTCTGTCCACAATCCGCCAGATCTCATTGCGAGGGCTTACTGGAACCGGCGGAGGCTGATGAATCTCGGGAGAACTGAGTGCCCCGAAAGAACTACTCCTCCTTGTGCCTAGGCACAGAAGAAAACTAGGTCCTCCCCAGACTCTTACCAGTCTGAGAGCACCCTCAAGCCTCAACGTGACCTTTCGAGAGGCTGACCTAGCAGTCTGTCTTCTTGAAGCCTCTAGACCCTCTCAGGTCTTTCATCAGTTTTTCACCAAATAGTAACTTTCCCTTGAAGGGGAACTGGCTTAACTACATCTTGGAGGCCGCATCCACAGAGCAATTGTACAGCCAGAGAATCACCTGACCACAACCACTGATGCCAAGTCTTTGAGGAAATCCTGATTAATATAGAAGGATGTCCAGGAGCTGCTGAACCCAGTATAGCAAAAAGTTAATAATATATGATCTTCTTAGAGTACCTTATAAAAATATCTAGATAATCAAAGCAAAAGGTTCTCCATGGCCATCAAAATATATCCATATTAATAAGAGACTCTCAGAAGAAGAGCATTAAGACAGTGCAATCACATTAGTCTATGCTCAATAGCAGCAGCATCAGTCTCTAAAAAAAATGTGCAAGATCTTCTTATATCCTCCACCAATTTTTTTGGAATATTTTTATTTTTAAATAGATAGAGAAATTCCCCAAAACCTAGCTATCTGAAGATACCCAACGTGAATTCATGTTTCAGACTCCACCGAGTCTTGCTTCTGGAGGAAAGTTTTCCAAAAAGCCAAACTTTTCTAAGGCATAAAAAGTCAGCGACCCTTCAGTAATACATTTAATCGGGATGCTGAAACAGAAAATGACTTGAGAATTTATACCGGGCCATTAGATGAGACACTAATCAGATAAATCAGATGCAGCGCATTTACAAACTAACAACCATTCAATTTCTTGATTAAGCATACTCGGGGCCACTGATTGCAGGCGATGAATCCATTACTGTTCACGCAAATTAAGCAGTTGTTCATGATTATCCCCTTTCCAGCTCTCAGGGATGACATCAATAACCCCCTGTCTTAATGTTCTGAGGGTCACTTACTATTAATATGGATATATTTTGACAGTTGTCCATGAGAACCTTTTACTTTGATTATCTAGAACTCAGTACAACAGCATTCTGGCCTACCCAGGCCTGCATATACAGCAACTTGGGAACCCAAGGTCAAGGTCATAAAAGGTATTCTTAACGAGAGTCTCCACCCTCTTATCGTTCCTTGAGCGCAGCAGCTCCTTCCACTGGCATAGTTGTTCACTTGGTCACGGCTGTGACGAGGGCTTCTACCTGAAGGAGCCCAAGCAACTGATCTAGCTCTTTCTGGGACAGGGGATACAACACAGAGAGGTCCTTAGGATCTATCTCTGAGGTCTCCACTGAGAGATCAGGGGTTTCTTCATGGGTTCAGGCAAAGGAAAAAAAATCTAGAAGGATGCTGATGCCTTTCAAAATAGGGTTCACCTGGGGCGGTTGCACCTGAACAGGTTTCACAATGTGCAAGGCTGCCATAGCTACCTGAATCAACATAGGCAGTCCTCTCTCTGAAAGAGGTGAAGCATTGCATGGTTCTCACCCTCTGCCAAGTGAAGCTCTTTTTCTCATCAGATTCACATTCCATAGAGACAGGGCCCTCTTCAGTCGCCCAGTCACCTTCCACAGAGGATAAGGTGGGACTTCTGGAGGAGTGCACAAAGGGAGGAGTGAAGCAGTGATGTTTTACCCTCTTACCGGCCATGGCTAAGCTAGACAAAGGCCCTGGGTCCCCTGAAGGGGAATCCTGGAACTTGAATCCCAGGCTCCTGCAAAGGGGGTTGCAAAGCAGAAAAAAACAGATTGAAAATGACATATGAACTGTTTCAGCAGTTGCTACTTGGAAATAAACCGAAAAGAAGCCCCGGAGCCATGAGAGTCTAGAGAAGAACAGTGTGCTAGAATCAGAAGCCGCCTCAGCCCTGATTTCCTGTACCCAGCCAACTCCCAAGAGGGCTGTCTGCTTTGCAGCAGGGAAAGGCGCTAAGAACCCGGACCTCGGAATCAGCATGGGGCCCCAGGATTCCCACTGAGGGGTCCCAACAATGTTGATAAAAACGGACAATGAGCATTCCCATCACACAGGGGCCAAAAGAGCGAGCTGACTTTATGAGAGCTATATGAGGCACAACACTGGGCACCTAGCATAACTTTCGCCACAGAAGCTAACCAGGCAACAACTGAATAAAGCATTGAATATCCAGGTATAAAGTTCAGTGTCAGGCATACCGGGCCCGTGGAGGGCTATTCACAATAGGACATCCAGCCCCCTGTATAACTGGGCAGAATCAGAAAAAGAAAAGTGGAAGGAAGTCCAAAAAACTGCCAGCATGGTTTAAAGGGGAGGTCAGAGAGGCTGTTGTTGCCAAAAAAGCATCTTTCAGGAAATGGAAAAAAGAGCCAAACGACGAAACCTGGAAACAGCACAAGCACTGGCATTGATAAGGCAGGCAAAGGGAGAATTTGAGAAGAGGCTTGCTGCGGAAGCAAAAATGCAAAATAAAGACTTTTTAAAGTACATTCGTAGCAAAAAACCTGTGAGAGAGTCAGTTGGTCCATTAGATGATAGAGGGGTTAAAGGGGCACTAAGAGGCGACAAGGCAATAGCGGAGAGACTGAATGAATTCTTTCTTTCGGTCTTTACTGAGGAAGATGTAAGGATGTCACCCATGACTGAAGTGGTATTTAAAGGTGCGGAAGAATTGAAGGAAATATCGATACATCGGGAAGATGTATTACAACTATTAGATAAACTGAAAAGTAGCAAATCACCTGGGCCGGATGGTATACATCCAAGGGTGTTGAAGGAACTGAAATATGAGATTGCAGACCTGCTAGTAATCTGTGAACTGTCATTAAAATCATCTCTAATACCTGAAGATTGGAGGATCACCAATGTAACACCAATTTTTAAAAAGGGTTCCGGGGTGATCCGGTAAACTACAGACCAGTGAGCCTCAAGTCAGTACCGGGAAAAATGGTAAAAACCATCATAAAGAATAAAATTACTCAGCATGTAGATAGTCATGGCCTAATGTGAGACAGCCAACATGGCTTTAGACAAGGAAGATCTTGTCTTGCTAATCTGTTATGTTTTTTTTGAAGGTGTGAATAAACAGGTAGACAAAGGTGAGTCGGTTGATATAGTGTATCTGGACTTTCAGAAAGCCTTTGACAAGGTCCCTCATCAGAGACTTTTGGCAAAACTAAAGAGTCATGGGATAGGAGGCAGTGTACTACTGTGGATCAGGAACTGGTTTAAAAGATAGAAAGCAGAGGGTAGGGCTAAATGGCCAATTTTCCCAATGGAGAAAGGTGAATAGTGGTGTACCCCAGGGATCTGTGCTGGGTCCACTGCTTTTTGACATATTCATAAACGACCTGGAAAGTGGAATAACGAGTGAGGTTATCAAATTTGCAGATGACACAAAACTATTTAAAGTTGTTAAAACCCAAGAGGACTGTGGAAAATTGCAAGAGGATCTTGATAAACTGGAAGACTGGGCATCAAAATGGCAGATGAAATTTAATGTCGACAAGTGCAAAATTATGCACCTAGGGAAGAACAACCCAAACTATGGTTACACGATGCAAGGTTCCACATTAGGAACCACCACCCAGGAAAAAGATTTAGGCGTCATTGTGGATACCATGTTAAATCCCTTGGCCCAGTGTGCAGCGGCGGCCAAGAGAGCAAATAGAATGCTAGGTATCATAAGGAAAGGAATGGAAAATAAAACAAAAGATATTATAATGCCTCTATATCGTTCCATGGTGAGACCGCACCTTGAATATTGTGTGCAATTCTGGTTGCCGTATCTTAAAAAGGATATAACGATATTAGAAAAGGTTCAGAGAAGAGCCACCAAAATGGTAAAGGGGATGGAAGGATACTCCTATGAAGAAAGGCTAAAAAGGTTAGGGCTCTTTAACCTGGAAAAGAGACGGCTGAGGGGAGATATGATAGAAGTCTATAAATTAATGAATGGAGTGGAACAGGTAAACGTAGATCAATTGTTTACATTATCAGAATATAGAAAGACTAGGGGACATGCAATGAAGCTACAGGGTAAACTATTTAAGACTAATAAAAGAAAATATTTTTTCACTCAACGTGGAATTTGTTACTGGAGGATGTAGTAAAGGCTGTTAGTGTAGCTGGGTTTAAAAAAGGTTTGGACAAGTTCCTGGAGGAAAGGTCCATAAACCATTATTAAGAAGGGACCCAGGATATCAATGCTTGACCGAGTACAAGCATTGTGGAACCTGTGTCTTTTGGGGAAACTGCTAGGTACGTATGACCTAGATTGGCCACTGTTGGAAACAGGATACTGGGCTTGATGGACCTTGATCTGACCCAGTATGGCATATCTTATGTTCTTATGTTCAAAGCTAGACCCATGGGGTCAGAATTGGGTCTAGCGCCTGGATGTGCAGGCAGGAACACAATTCTACCTGGCTGTACGTCCCGTGATTACCAACTAACTCAGCCGGGCTCGTGAATGGAGTCACACTGCCATGGTGTCCCGTCGCTATGGCACCATGGCTCCATTCATGAGCCGCGATTGCTGGCCGCCCCAGAGCAACTCCCGTTCCCTGCAGTCTAACTCCCGATCTGGCCTTCCAAGGCCTGGGTTGGGCTGCGTGGAACCCTCTAAACATACTCACCTGCCTGATCATGTCCCGCGCCACAATCCCCCACCATCCAGGGGGACTTATTCCACCTTTGAGGTGGAATAAGTCCCCTGTTTAGCATGAAGGCCTTGGACTTACAAGGCTGACCTCGGAATTGGCCCTGTACATCCAAGATCAAGGGCCGCCCACGTCACACCCTCACTCTGCCTCCAGAACAGCTCCCGCTCATGTCTAGGCATCCCTGTACAAACCTGCTGTTCGTACGGGGAGGGTAGTGACAAGGATGGCAGGGGAATGAATAGTGGAGATGGACATCCATCCCTGCTATTCATGGGATAGAATGACCCCCTTAGTGTCTTGTATCACCTGCAAGTCTTGAACCAATGGCAATGACCAACAAATGACAATATTCTGAACTGAATAATACTATCACTACAATTCAAATAAATATTTCAGCCATTGTCTCAATTGTTCATAGCAGAAACTTTCTGTCATGGTGAGAACCTAGTTGATAAAGCATAGTTACTCACCTGTAACAGGTGTTCTCCGGGGACAGCAGGAATCAGTCCTCACATATGGGCAAAGTCAGCACCAAGGGCGCCCACGTGGAAGCATCTCCTCAGCTTTCAAAGAAAGCCTTTAGGAGATGCACCACACATGCGTGGTTCAGTGTGCAGCGGCAGCCAAGAGAGCAAATAGAATGCTAGGTATGATAATGAAAGGAATGGAAAATAAAACAAAAGATATTATAATGCCTCTATATCGTTCCATGGTGAGACCTCACCTTGAATATTGTGTGCAATTCTGGTCGCCGTATCTTAAAAAGGATATAGCGATTTTAGAAAAGGTTCAGAGAAGAGCCACCAAAATGGTAAAGGGGATGGAAGGATACTCCTATGAAGAAAGGCTAAAAAGGTTAGGGCTCTTTAACCTGGAAAAGAGACGGCTGAGGGGAGATATGATAGAAGTCTATAAATTAATGAACGGAGTGGAACGGGTAAACATAGATCGATTGTTTACCTTATCAGAATATAGAAAGACTAGGGGACATGCAATGAAGCTACAGGGTAAACTATTTAAGACTAATAAAAGAAAATATTTTTTCACTCAACGTGTAATCAAACTCTGGAATTTGTTACCGGAGGATGTAGTAAAGGCTGTTAGTGTAGCTGGGTTTAAAAAAGGTTTGGACAAGTTCCTGGAGGAAAGGTCCATAAACCATTATTAAGAAGGGACCCAGGATATCAATGCTTGAACCAATACAAGCATTGTGGAACCTGTGTCCCTTGGGGAAACTGCTAGGTACCCATGACCTAGATTGGCCACTGTTGGAAACAGAATACTGGGCTTGATGGACCTTGGTCTGACCCAGTATGGCATATCTTATGTTCCCGCCCAAGGGTGCCATCTTGCCTCAGTCAAATGACATAGCTAAGATGGCCAAGGGGAAAATAAAAGAAAATACAGTAAAGAAGCAACTCCAAGGGGAGGAGGGAAGGTTGTGAAGACTTATTCCTGCTGTCCTCGGAGGGCACCTGTTAAAAAGTGAGTAACTACGCTTTCTCCAGGGACAAGCAGTAAGTCACATATGAGACAGTCCAGCTACAGGCTACCAAAAACCTGCCAAAACGCCACAGCAGCCTGCAAGGGGTGAGCTGTGATCAGCAGCAGGACTCCCTACTGAGAGACTCTTGCAAGGCCCAAGTATCTTTTTGTGCCCATCCATCATAGCTTGTCATTTTGTAACATTTTATTCTTTGTAGTAGTGCTTGTTCTGTAATCAAGTTTTTAAGCTGCTATATCTTCTGTTGAATGATTAAGCGCAACACTCTTCCTTTCAATCCTGAACATTTTTCTAAAAAAAATAATGGTTCTTTGAGAGTGGATGCACACCTGACCATGCTTAAATATCTTTAAAGTTCCTTTTCCTTATCTGGCAGGTTCGCCACTGCCAGAAGCTTTGGGAAGAAAAAAGGCGCAATGTTGCTGATCTCCCATGGCTGCACGTCTGGAAAGAAATTCAGGTCTTGACGACGTTCCTGCTTAGCTCACCACGAGCACCACTGCTAGAAAGACTGGGAGGAGGAGAGGAGATGAGTGAAGCAATGCTGCTGATCTACAAATGGGTGAGAATCGAGATGCGGAATTGGCTTACAACAAGCGCGTGCCACACACATTTGGATGTTCATTGCATGTTTCTTGTACAACTTAGGATGGGAGTTTCTTCAGGAAATGGATCAGAGCCCATGAACTGCAATCTTAGCCAGATAAAGGGTGTTTCCATTTGATGGCTCTTTGGATAAAAGGTGCTGTATCTTACATTGTCCACAGCACACTACAGAGCTTGAACTTAAGATTGCTACGGCAATGAATTTAACAGCTATGACAGAGTGAGAAAACTTAAATTTTATGTTCCTACATAATAGCTAGGATAGTACATTTACAACGTGACTGTAAATAAATATTTCTACTCTATCAAGAGTATGATCTGTATCTGACTGTATCTGTCTAGACATCGATCTGCTATCCTTATGTTCCATGACTCATTTAGCATTGGTTAATGTTACTTAGCTAAGCCAATGTTTATCTCATGATTTCAATGGTTTTCTGTGATTTTAAGCCAGAATCTTCCATATGAAGCATTTTTCATTCACTTGCAGTAGAAACTAACTCATTGGTGAGATCTGAACCTCTGCCAGTCGACAGCAGGACCAGTAGTGTCTGGAAGTGAATCTGAAAGATTCCGTATCTGATTAAAGACATCTGTTGTCTAGTATCTCATTTGAGGCGTTAATAATGTAGGTGGGATTTTTATTACAATTTTTCAGTGTTTCTAGCAAATTATATGCCTCTGACAGGCTCTCAGTTCACAGCCCTGGCAACTGAAGTCCTCTGCTTGCCCACAGAACAGGTATGGCACATGTCCTGACAAGAAACACCTCTCAAAACAGGTGGAGGATAACTTTGTAAATTCTTGCTGAGTTAACATGCATTTTTCTGAGAATCACTAAAGCTTATTTTATAAAGTCACACGGGAACTCTTAAATCCACGAAAGAATTCATGCATCTCCAAATGATAGCACTGTTGAAAATACAAGCAGGATCTCTAACCAAACTACAGTGTCAAAAATGTTCAAGCTATCAGCTTGATTTGTCCCTTTTTAAAAATTGGCTACAATTTTCCAGCTAGTACAATAAGAGTAGAAATTACCAGACATTCAACTTGGAGTGTAATCAGAAAACTGGAAGAGTTCCTACTGGCTATTTATAGTACTGGTTGCCTGTGGCTAATGATGTTATGGTCTAATACTATACAGTGTTTCAAGCCTAGACTGAAGCAACCGAGCTGGCCTTAAAAACTGGCCAAACGTTCTGCAAAACTGTTTGCACATCTTGAAGCAGCTGTTCTTTTTCATGTATGTTTTGGCCTACCACTAAGTTTACTCCTTGGGCAAGATTTGTATTTCTAAGTTTGCTGGATTTTTTGCAGGCAAATATGGGACACTTATCAAAAGTGTGCAGCGGGGGAAGAGAAGTGATACCTTAGTTCCAGGTTTGAACAACAATACGTTGAGGAGGGAAGCCCCCACCCCTATCCATCTCATGACAGCAACAAGATCAATTCCAAGGAGATAAATTAACAGAGAAATAGAAACATTTCCCACCTACTGTGCAAAATATAAAGATAATGTATGTAAAGTCTGATAAATATTTTCAAATCATGAAATTGCAAATAATTCCCCCTTCCCATCCCCATTGTTGGAATTGGGGACAGGAGGCTGCCAGACAGGTGGGAGTCGGGGACACAGTTCTAAAATCAGGGACAATCCCCGAAAACTGGGGACACCTGGTAACCTTAACTATTTCGAAAGTGCACAAGAAAATGAGTGCTGTCACTTTCATGGGCAACATATATACACATTCTTCTCTGTAGAGTGACAGAAATTGCTGGAGTGCCTGTGTAAACCTTAAAGTTAGTGTTAAAGCAAAATTCATTCAGATTACAGATATTTAGATTTTCAGCTGAATTTAAATCTGACCCCAAGTATATAATTTCAGCATTTACACTTTCTGTAAATACACACAGCTAACCCTGCAGAGGCTGCTGCATCTGGCTCTGAATCACATACTCCAAAATGAACAGCGCAGGCAACTTTTCAACCGACCCTCAACACAACCAACAAATTCTGAAGATTAGCAGGGCTGTGAGGAAAGCTTAATGTGAAAAACAAATTCACTTTGTCAAAATGTGCCAAGTCTAAATTTGGAAAAGCTCATTTGCAAAACTGCAGAGTCATGCTACTTGACTGAAAGTAGTTATACAAGTGAACCGGAACTCACATACTCCTACTTTCAAGATACTTGCAGGCCAATACTCAGCTGCCATGGTCAGCGTTATTTTTAAACACTAGCCATGACATCTACAAAGTTCTGGACATTCAACACTGGAATCCGGATAGTAGCCAACTCTGAATATCCAGATAACGCAGTGACTGGCGTAACTATCAGAAAAGTGGCAATATTTAGTCCGCTATCTAGATAAAATTAAGATAAGTCTTTTAGCTGTGTTAACTTAGGAGCATATTTACTGAAGTTCACGAAGGGATCATCTCTCTATCAACATTTGCCTACTTTGTCCTGTAAATTTTTGTTATTTGTATTATGTAACTTATTTTGTTTTCTGTCTTATTAGATTATGAGCTCTGATGAGCAGGGACTGTCTCTCTTCTATGCTTGTACAGCGCTTCGTATGTTGCGGCGCTTTATAAGTCTTTAATAATAATAATAATAATAATAATCGTCCCTTAGCATGAGGTAGCAGACAAACAAGTAAGACAGACCGTGCTGATTGATGTGGACATTACTGGTATGTCCACATTTAGCTAGCACAGAGCGGAGGAAACAGCAGTGCTAAAGGGGCAGCCCCACTTATCGCACACACCACCCTTTGACGAGGTACTTACTGTGCTAATTGCAACAGTCATGGTTAGTGAGAGCTAACGACACCTGCGCTCGCCGCACTGTGTAAGTCTACGTCCTTTCTGCGCCCCGATCTCACCCAGTACTTGCCTCAACCTGTGCTAAGTTCTTACCATGAGATATTAACACAGTGGCTTTTTTAGCATGCTGTAATGGTTACCACAATCCCATGCTAATTTCTTAGTCTGGGATTTAGCGGGTGGATACGGTTACTGCACTTTACTAACTATGCTCCTTCATGTGAATAGTTATCCAGATAGTGGACCTATCCACATAATTTTAACTATGTAATTACAAAGATTGACACAAGGTTGTTTGTACTATATGTTCATTGTAAATAGTTAATACCACAGTTTCATGCAAAAGTTGTTTGTAAATAGTTATAACTGCTGTTCCATGTAAAAGTTGTTCATTTGTTCTCTGTAAACTGCCCTTGATCTCTGGAAGGGGCGGTATAGAAGAAAAAAAATAATAATTTGCCATGTGACATTGACCACCCCGGCAATATCCAGATAGCATTGATGAATGTTACTGGACAGCTCTGGCCAGCAGCATTTATCCAGATCATAAGTACCGATACCCAGGGAAGTGTTTCTGAATACTTACCCTTTGGTTTCCTTCATCTAAGAAGTGACAATTCTTTTCACTAATTTTTCTGTTCACTTCCTCTCACAAATTACTAATGTTTTCAAGGAAGAAAGTGTTCGGTGTGTGGAGAATATTACAATAAAAGCAAAGTTTAGCACATAGGATAACTAGAACAGATAGAGTATATCTGATTTACAACTGTGTCACTCTTAATAGGGTAATTTCATAAGTGTTGGCAAGATTTAGTTGCATTTTTAGATATATATTTCATGATTATTTTATAAAGTAAGGTATGCATGCACTCTATAAAAGAGGGGTATGGGCGGTCAGAAATACACATTAAATGGTGTAAATGCATGCACCTAGGTTTTGCAATAACGTGTAAATGATAGTATTTTATAATTTGCTTGCATATATTTTTGCTTTGTCCAAATTCTGTCCCACAGTGAATATGCACACCATTGATGCAACGCACATACTTGCAGAATAGTGACAGGCTACATTATTTATATTATTTATTTATGTATTTATTTGAATTGTTTTTTATACCGCCCCTTCCAGTGATCGGGGGCGGTTTATATAGAACAATGTATAACATTATAGAACTATCGCCTATACACATTATGCAAATAAGTGATCGTTTGCGCATGTAAATCACTAAAATATCATGATTCACATACATAAACCATGAGGAAATGTAGGCGTGCCTTATAAAATTACACCCAAGAGTATATATACTCTTATTTACATGTTGTAGGAGACACCAAGACACCTGTAGCAAAATAAATCACCTTGGGATAAGCTTACACCCAACCAGTGCACCACAACCAGTATGCAGTGTATAACATAGGAAAGTCCTTCCTGCCCTATGATGGTGCCAGTCCCTCATGATCCTCCTTCCCCTCCCCCCACCACCCACACATCCAAGCTCCTCCCTAACTCTGTTGAACAGTGCACCTAATCTTCTGCTTCCTGCTTAGCCCCTCTCTTTTAGCTCCCTGGCAACTTAACAGCACTGTGGCAAACAGGAGGGGAGGGTCTGGAACAGAGACCTCACACACAGGAGCAGTGAAGGTTACAGAAGAGGTTATGCTCCCGCTCTAGCCCCTCCCATCCCCATGTTCACCTGTTTCTCTGGTCCTATGTATGCTCCAAAAAAGGCTTTAATGTAGTGAGGGGTATATCAGATTATGCTACGCTACAGTGCACAGCATTCTAACACAAGCACTAAAAAAACCTTTATTCCTGATGCCGCAAACTAATGGCATGCAAATTATCTTGGCAAAAGTGTGCACTGTCAGAAAAAACAGTGCACATTGCCATGCATCGAGAATAAAATCTCTCCCTTCATGTCTGTGCAAGAGTGGAGTTTGGCTCAAGCAGCAACGGGAAGGGAGATATATTAGAAACAAACCAGCCTGCTAGACTCTACAATCCCTGCCCTGTCCCCTACCCCCACCCTGCAAAGTTTCCCTGGTGGCCTAGTGGGTCCCAGAAACCCCAACACTCTCGTCTTTCCCATGGATTCTTGACCTCCAAAAAATAATCTCTGGTGGTCCTAGTGAACAACCCCTAGACACCTGATACTCTCCCATGATCCCTGTTGATCCCAGTGAACTCTCTACCCTGATCCCGAATCTCCCTCCACCTAACCTCGCCAAAATAATACCTAGTGGTCCTAATGGACACCTCCCCCCCCCCCCCCCAAATAACTGATCCACTTCCCTCACCCCTCTAAATGTTGGGAGGCAGGAATCATACACACTCCATCCTGCCTCTGGTACTGCCACCTTCCAAAATAGCTGTGCACGATTCATAGCAGTGTGTCCCAGCACACTGCGAAGGGTCAGCTGCCACCATTATGGAAGATGGCCCACAAGGATCTTGGGTCATCAGAAGTGAAGTGTCAGCCTTCACCTCATATAACCCTTTTCTTCCCAGCTGCATCTTTATGCCAGCTCCAAGCTGGCACAATGCAGTGCTAGAAAGAGTGAAAATCATGTTAGATTTTAGCTCAGTTTTTTACATTGCATCCAATTTCTTAATCTGCGATTTGCATGTGCTTTGCATTCCTCCTGTGCTATTCTTTAGCTGTGGTTTTATGCTAATTTCCCCATGCTAACAGTTCTTCCAGCACTGGGAGTAAGATTAGTAGAAACAGTTTTCAAAGGAAAACATATTACCCCTCCAACTGGAAATGGCAAAACAGCAGGTACAAGAGCAACTTTTATCACGGCTCCTCACACCAACGAAACTCCCAGAGGGACCGCAAGCAAGAGAAGAGCAACGCACCCACAAGCAAGAGCGGGCCCTCCTTTAGACGCCAAATTACAGGCAACCTTCCGGATCGGGGGTCGCCTGACATACTTACTGACAGAATGGCTACGAATCTCCTCGGACTCCTGGGTCCTGCAGATCATCCGAGAGGGCTACCGCATGCGCTTTGTAACTCCACCACACCAAAGCTCTCATCCCATCAGCGACACACCCCCACACCTGCACCTAGCCATGGCCACAGAACTGCTGCACCTACTAAACTCTCGAGCCATAGAAGAGGTACCCCCAGCCGAGAGGAACTCTGGTTTTTACTCCAGATACTTCCTTATTCCCAAAAGGACAAGCGGCTTTCGCCCCATCCTGGACCTCTGACGACTCAACAAGTTTATCACCAAGGAGAAGTTCAGGATGTACTCACTCAACGCCATCCTCCCCCTAATTCAGACCGGAGACTGGATGGCGTCACTGGATTTACAGGATGCCTTCACTCATATCCGCATCCACAAGTTGCACAGGAGGTACCTCCGCTTCCAGGTGCTGGGACAACACTATCAATACAGAGTCCTTCCCTTCGGTCTATCCCCTGCTCCACAGGTCTTCACGAAGTGTGTGGCCGTAGCAGCAGCACACCTCCGCAAGCGGAACATCTCCGTCTTTCCATACCTGGACGACTGGCTCCTCACAGCCCCCTCCGCCCCGCAGCTTCAGGAGACCTTGCAGACAACCATGGCACTGATATCCTCCCTAGGATTTGTCATCAACTTCAACAAGTCACACCTCGCGCCTTCCCAGATGCTAGAATTCAGAGGAGCTGTGATCGACACCAGAGTCTCGAAAGCCTACCTTCCAGAATGCAGACTGCTCGCCATCACCTCCCTGGCATCCAAGGAGGCCGTGACAAGGACTTCTTCAGCGAGGTCCATACTACGCCTGCTGGGGCACATGTCGGCCACAACCTCAGTCCTCCCTATGGCGAAGTTGAGGATGCGCCCATTGCAGTGGCATTTGCGCACCCACTGGAATCAACACTCTCAGCCCCTCTCCACCCGCATTCCTATGACCCCCCAGACCAGCGCTCAGCTCCGCTGGTGGACGATACCGGCGAATCTCTCAGTGGGCAGAGACATCCACCCCAAAGAACACCAAGTGATCCTCACCACGGATGCATCCACTGCAGGTTGGGGTGCTCACATCCGACAATTCAGCACCCAAGGGGTGTGGACCCTGCAGGAGAGGCTCCTGCATATCAACCTCCTTGAGTTAAGAGCCATCAGATATGCCCTAAAAGCATTCCTGCCACAGGTGCGTGGCTGATCCATCCTCATCCAGACGGACAACCAGGTGGCCATGTTTTACATCAACAAGCAGGGGGGCACTGCTTCACGCTCCCTATGCAGGGAAGCACTACAGATATGGTCCTGGGCCCTGGAGAATGCATGCCACCTTCGGGCCTCTTATCTCCTGGGAGACCAGAACACCTTGGCGGACAAGCTAAGCAGACAGCTGCAGCCGCATGAATGGACTCTCCTCCCGGAGGTCTCTGACAGTCTATTCCGACACTGGGGGTCACCGAGCATCAACCTCTTTGCCACGGAACAGAATGCCAAATGCCCCCTGTTCTGCTCCAGACACCCGTCAGCCAGGAGGCTGGCAGCGGATGCATTCGACGTATACTGGGGGAGTGGTCTCTGGTGTATGCATTCCCGCCGACCCCCCTCATTCTGGCAACACTGCAACGGATCATCCGAGACAAAGCCCAGGCCATCCTGGTGGCCCCCCACTGGCCGCGCCAGATGTGGTTCGTTCTACTACTGCGCCTAGCACAAGGAACCCCGAAGCACCTGCCCCTCAGACCGGATCTACTAACGCAGAACGGGGGCAGCACGCGCCAACCCATCTTCGAAGCCCTATCTCTCACTGCCTGGAGGTTGAGCGGCTGAGCCTTTCTGGACTCCAACTTCACACAGAGGTACAGGACGTGGTGCTAGCAGCCAGGAGACCCTCCACCAGAAAGTCCTATGGTCTCAAATGGAAGAGGTTCAGCATCTGGTGTGTGGCGCAAGGCCTGGAACCCATCACATGCCCGCTTCCCAACGTACTGCAGTACCTTAGTTCTCTGTCTAACCTCGGCCTGAAGACACAATCCGTCCGGGTCCACCTCTCTGCAATAGCAGCCTTCCATGCGCTGCCTGCAGGGGCCAGCTCTATTGTGGCACTGCCTCTCACAGCACGCTTCATGAAGGGCCTGTCGAATCTGAAGCCTCCGGTCAGGCATTCTGTGCCGCCTTGGGACCTCAACACGGTCCTGCAGCATCTGACGCAAGAGCCCTTCGAGCCACTCCAATCAGCCGACATGAAGTTAGTCTCCTGGAAGACGCTGTTTCTCATAACCATCACATCTGCCAGGAGGATCAGTGAACTGCAAGCACTAGTATCACATCCTCCTTACACGCAACTACACCAGCGCCACGCATCCCTACGGACCAACCCGAGGTTCCTGCCAAAAGTGCCATCTGCTTTCTATGTCAATCAGTCCATTGAGCTACCCACATTCTTCCCGGAGCCTCATGCTTCAGACGAAGAGCGACGGTTGCACACCCTGGACTGTCTCCGGGCCCTCCGGACCTATTTACACAGAATGCAAACCGTCCGGAAGGGCGAGCAACTGTTTGTATCTTTCGACCCGAAAAGACCGGGCAGACCTGTCAACAAGAGGACCCTCTCCCATTGGGTGACTGCCTGCGTCGCCTACTGCCTTGACCCTACAGGGACCAAGGAGCAGCCGAGAGTGGGCCCTCACCACCTCAGAGCGATGGCCACCTCAATTGCCAACCTTCGCTCGGTTCCGCTGATCGATGTCTGCAGAGCGGCCACTTGGTCCTCCCCGCACATGTTCCAGAGACACTACTGCCTCGATCTCAGGTCTCAGGAGGACTGCGCCCTGGGCACAGCCATCCTCTCCACTGCTACGGGATGCAAGGGAACCCCTGCACTGCCTGGGACTTCCAGGAGCATTTAGGGCACACGCCCTCACGATATACCCGCTACCGCATGGTCACTGCAGCCTTTGAAGTATCACTGCGGCCGGCAGCGGGTACTGTTTGCCTGTAGTGCATTTGCACAACCTGTTATTGCACTGTTGCACTATTACTCTTGTTGCACATTACTGTATCTGTATTGCACATGTCTGTATTGCACCTTCAAAAAAAAAAAAAAAGGGAAAGGGAGTGAACAGTTTATATCTGTTGTTGAACTACGTTGCAATGTTTGAGTAGAGATTACACCAGCTCCAGGTCTCCGTGCTCTTGTTACTACTCTAGCCTCCTCCACCTCAGCATAAGACTCCAGCTAGGGAGGCACCAAGTGTGGCTGACGCAATCCTGCTAGTCCATGGAGAAAACGGGGTTACTTACCTGTAACGGGAGTTCTCCGTGGACAGCAGGATAAGTCAGCCACACAATCCCGCCTGCCTCCCCTGGAGGAGTTCATATCCACGGGACCGCTCCCTAGCCGGTAAGACAAGCTGGGAACACACTGGCCGGGCTAGGGGGCGGACCGGTAAGGTGGGCTACCTGGGCATGCTCAGAAGTCTCAATTTCTGAGCTCTGGAGAGCACTTACGTACCTATAGTGCCGCCTGGAGGACGTCACCAAGTGTGGCTGACTTATCCTGCTGTCCACGGAGAACTCCCATTACAGGTAAGTAACCCCGTTTATGTGAAAATCAAGAGTTGCAGAGGTCACAGCACTGGTGCCCGAGTCAGCAGTTGCAGTAAACCAATAATGATTTTTGGGGCAAGAAGGGGGTGAATGCTGAAACAGGGAGAAGGGAGTACAAACTTGCAGAGTGAGAGAAAGTATGAATGCCTGGGATGAGGGGAGACAATGCCAGAGTTCGTAAATGTAGTGAGGAAGGGTGTGAATGCTTGGGAACTGACAAGTTACTAGTTTTCCTCTGCAGTCAGAACCATGTGGGACTCTGTGGGAGTTTAAAAGGCATTTATATTATAATGGGGAGAGGGGAGCAAAATGCTTGTTTGCCTAAAGCCCACCAAATGTTTACTATTACTACTGATCATTTGTATAGTGCTGCAAGGCATACTTTGAGCTACACAGGAACTGCTGATTTTGATAAGTAAATCTACTGCTCAGCTCATTTCCAGAGATAAGGGATGCCTTTCCCAAATCTACCTGGCTAATCTTTTTTATGGACATTTCCTCCAAGAACTTTTCCAAACCTCTCTTCTGAACCCCAAGTTGCCTTGACCATGTACTCCAGCAACAGATGTGATATGGAACCTTTTGCAGAAATTATTACTAAAACAAAAAAACCTTACATTTCAGCAGATCTTTGACTATGGATGGATTTTACTGGATTTTGGAGCAGAATGTGCAGAATTGTGATTTCCTTGGTATGCTACCAATAGACCATAGAGAAAGCAACTTTTGGGTTAGCTTTACTGAAGTATGCTATTGCATTAGCACATGCTAATGCAATTAACATGTGTTATTTTAAAAGCTCTATTCATGCTTTGGAAATCTGAAAATGGGCATAGAGATGTCTCCAGAGGCATTTTAGAAGTCGAGTCTATGGATCTTCCCCAGCTTGAGGACATCCAAGTCTGAATAGGTGCAATATGGAAACATATTGCATATTCTTAGGGCATTCCTAAGAATCTGGAAATCACTGACTGATCTCAGGAACATCCTAGACGTCCGAAGTCCCATCTAGATCTGCACCAGGCATGAATAGGCATCGGGACAGTGCTCATTTTGGCCGTAAAACATGCAGAGTGTATAGAGAAGAGGGCTTTCCATCAGGCTTTCGACTTCCCCTGTGATACTACTACCTAATTGCTTTTCTTCTTTTGGTCTGTCACTATTGTCTTCTATTGCTTTCCTATGTTATATTTGCGTTCTTTTCCTTTCTGTAAGTGTTGGCATGTTTTATTGTAAACCGCCCTAATGTTTCGATGTGGGCGGTATATCAAGTGTAAAATAAAGATAAAGATCACTCATACTCTACATAATTCTGATGATAGGAGCCGTGAGATTTGAACCCTGGCTCTCCTGGTCCTAGCCCACCACTCTAATCATTAGGCTATTCCTAGACATCAAGCTTCTGGAATACTAGTGTGGGGACCATCTATGTAGACGTCCCCACAGATGTTCGTATGGGGCACATCCACGTTTCTGGAATCGTGCCTAGATGTGGATGTGCCTGTCTTTTCCCCCGGATGTTTTGGTTTGGACGGCCCAGATTGCACTTGGACATCATTTCTAAAACGTCACTTTGAGTTTCCTAGCATAACATGGGATCTGCGGTAAAGAACGCACATTAACGTGTGCTAGTATGCGGCAACACGGTAGTGCACTAGTAAATCTAGCCTGGGTAACGTATGTTTCTAATGACACCAATTACAATCACTCCCCTACCCCTTGGTTATTAGGTTTACCTTTCAAACACATTCCCTAATTTATAGGGCTACCAGGCTTGGAAGCAGAATTACAGAACACCTTCATTGCCAATGTGATTCATATGATGCAAGTTTCCCTATTGCTGTGTGCATCTTAAGGGAAATATTCGTTTTTTAAATCTGTAAATACTGTCTGTTGAAATTTCTATACTGTTAGCTTTGTTCTTTTTTTCAATGATCATCTATATCTATATTTATACTACTACTACTATTCACCATTTATATAGTGCTACTAAGCATACGCAGCTCTGTGCAGACACATATAGAAGACGGTCCCTACTTGTCAGGGCTTACAATCTAATCAAGACAGGAATACAATAGCTGAGAACAAGGGTACAAATAAGGAAGGAAGGAAAGCAAGGGATCAGGATCCAAAAGCTACCTCACAGAGGTGAGTCTTTAGCATGACTTTGAAAAGGGCAGAGATGGAGCCTGACATACAGACTCAGGTAGTTTGTTCCAGGCATATGGAGCAGCGAGGTGAAAGGAACAAAGTCTGGAGTTGGCAAAGGAAGAAAAGGGCATAGAGAGAAGCAAACCAATAGAAGAACGGAGTTCATGAGGAGGGGTGTAGGGAGAGAGGAAAGGTAGTGAGGAGCAGCACAATGAATGCATTTGTAGGTCAAAAGGAGAAGTTTGAACTAGATACGGAAATGGAAGAGGAGCCAATGAAGAGACTTGAGAAGAGGGTTTATATGATTATAATGGGGTTGGCAGAAGATTAGCAGCGCAGTGGAGTTCTTAACAGATTGCAGGGGAGAGAGATGACTCAGAGGGAGACCAGTAAGGAGAAGGTTGCAATAGTCTAGGAGGGAGGTGACTAGGGAGTGGATGAGAGTTTTAGTAGTGTGCTCAGAAAGGAAGGGTGAATTTTGTTGATGTTATACAGCAGGACTGGCTAACTCCAGTTCTAGTGCACCACAATCCAGCCTGGTTTTCAGGGTGTCCCTAATGAATATTCATGAGGTATATTTGAATCCACTGCCTCCCATTGTATGCAAGTATATCTCATGAATATTCGTTAGGAACATCCTGAAACCCAGGCAGGATTGTGGTGCACTAGAACTGGAGTTGGCTAGCCCTTTATAGAGGAAGAAACAACAGGTTTTAGCAATCAATTGGATGTGTGAGGAGAAAGAGAGAGAAGTCAAAAATGACCCCAAGGTTGCGGGCTGAGGATACAGGAAGTAAAAAAGTATTATCAACAGAGAGAAATGAGGAAGGGGGAGGAGGGTTTAGGGGAAAAATTTTTTAAAAGTTTGGTTTTAGCCATGTTCAATTTCAGTGAGAAATCCAGGCAACGATGTCAAATAGGAAGGCAGAGATTCAGGCTTTGAGTGTCAGAGAATATCAGGTGTAGAGTCATAGATCTGAGAGTCATCCGCATAAAAATGGTATTGAAAGCTATGGGAGGAGATAACAGCACCAAGGAACTGGGTATAAAGAGAGAAAAAGAGACGACCCAGAACAGACCCTTGGGGTACACCAACTGAGAGTGGGATAGCAGTAGAAGAGGAACCATGAGAACAAACACTGAAAGAACAATAGGAGAGATAAGAAGAGAACCAGGACAGCACAGAGCCCCTAAACCAAGTGAGGACAAAGTGCTGAGGCGAAGGTGGTAGTCAAAAGTAGCAGAAAGGTCAAGAAGAATGAGGACTGAGTAAAGGCCCTTGAATCTAGCCAGGAACAAATCACTGGAGACTTTTGCAAGAGCCATCTCAGTAGAATGAAAGGGACGAAAGCCAGGTAGAAGTGGCTCTAGTAGGGCTTGAGAGGAGAGAAATTCAAGGCAAGGGTGGAGAACTGCACATTCAAGAAGTTTGGAAATGAAGGGAAATGGGTTGATAATTAGGAGGGCAAGTATGGTCAAGTAAAGGTTTATTGAGTGTGACCAAACCATGCTTGAAGGCTGCAGGGACAGTTGCAGTAGAGAGCGATAGGTTGAGAATATGAGAAATGGAAGGGATGATAGAGGAGAAGATGGAGCTGAGGAGATGGGTGGGGACAGGATCAGAAGAACAGGTAGTGAGTTTAGAGGAGGACAGAAGATGAGAGATTTCCTCTTCGGAGATATTAGAAAACATAAGAACATAAGATATGCCATACTGGGTCAGACCAAGGTCCATCAAGCCCAGTATTCTGTTTCCAACAGTGGCCAATCTAGGTCATATGTACCTAGCAGTTTCCCCAAAAGACACAGGTTCCACAATGCTTGTACTGGGTCAAGCATTGATATCCTGGGTCCCTTCTTAATAATGGTTTATGGACCTTTCCTCCAGGAACTTGTCCAAACCTTTTTTTAATTCCCAGCTACACTAACAGCCTTTACTACATCCTCCGGTAACAAATTCCAGAGTTTGATTACACGTTGAGTGAAAAAATATTTTCTTTTGTCAAATAGTTTACCCTGTAGCTTCATTGCATGTCCCCTAGTCTTTCTATATTCTGATAACAAACAATCGATCTATGTTTACCCGGTCCACTCATAAGAACATAAGATTTGCCATACTGGGTCAGACCAAGGTCCATCAAGCCCAGTATCCTGTTTCCAACAGTGGCCAATCTAGGTCATACGTACCTAGCAGTTTCCCCAAAAGACACACTCCGTTCATTAATTTATAGATTTCTATCATATCTCCCTCAGCCGTCTCTTTTCCAGGTTAAAGAGCCCTAACCTTTTTAGCCTTTCTTCATAGGAATATCCTTCCATCCCCTTTACCATTTTGGTGGAGACGAGAGTAGTAGACATTGAGGGAAAGAGTTAGTATTGAAGAGGGGGAAGATAGGATGAAGCTGATCTAGTGGGGAATTGGAGTATAATCTTGTGGATTTTATCAGGGAAATAGTCTGCAAAGGTTTAGGCAGAAAAAGGACGGGTGAGAGGCGGGGGTGCTTTGAAGGGAGAGTTCAGAAGAGACAGCGGGGTTAGAGGAAAGAGAGTTAGTCAGATGGACATAGTAGTTTTGCTTGGTGAGTGCTATGGCTGCTTGGCGAGCATGAATTTGAAGTGAAGAAAGAAAGGGTGTGGGATTAGAGCCACAAACGCTCAGATAAAGAGGCACAAGAGCGTAGATAACAAATTATTAAGACTGCCAGGGCTGAGGTAAAGTGCACCTCACAGGATGTGGCAGGGGCGGAGCAAGGGTATCCAGAGCAGAGGCGAGAGCGGTATTATAGGAAGCTACAACCTCATCAACAGACTTCAAAGACAAAGTGGAGGAAAGAGGTGATGAGACAATAGTACAGAGATCCGATGGGTCGATAGCATGAAGATTTCTAAAAAGGTAGGAGACTGGGCGAGATTGAGGCGGGGAGTGATGAAGAGTGAAGCTTAGCAGATGATGGTCACATAAGAGAAGAACTGAGGTACGGAAACTAGAGAGTAAACATTTAGAGAAGAAAACAAAGTCAAGGCAGTGATCGTGTTGATGAGTAGGGACATTAGAGCAAAGCTGGAGGTTGAATAAGGAAGTAAGGGAAATGAGTTTAAAAGAATAGGGGTCAGAAGGGTTATCAGCATGATTATTAAAATCACCGATAAGGAAGGAGGAGGATGAATCCAGAAATAAGGAAAGCCATGAGTCAAAGTCAGTGAGAAAGGTAGAGGTGGACTTGTCAGTTGGTCTATAAATAACATCTATCCGGAGAGATAAGGGATTAAAAAGGCGGCTGGAATGGACTTCAAAGGAGGAGAAGGAGCGAGACTAAGGTAGAGGGAGGGGTTGAAATTGGCAGGAAGGTGAAAGTAAAAATCCAATACCACCACGGCCAGTGGGGTGAGGAGTATGAGAGAATTGGTTGCCGCCGTGACAGAGGGCAACGACTGAAGCTGTGTCATCAGGGAGTAGCCAGGTTTCAGTGAGAGCTAGAA
Source organism: Ichthyophis bannanicus (assembly GCA_033557465.1). NCBI lineage: Eukaryota > Metazoa > Chordata > Amphibia > Gymnophiona > Ichthyophiidae > Ichthyophis > Ichthyophis bannanicus. Next base: position 1,157,052,367 of record CM066032.1, on the reverse strand, counting down.
GATAGAAAGCATTAGAGAAAAAGAGATCGTGAGTAAAGGGGAGTTTATTATGGAATGAGCACTCCATAAGGCACAAGAGAAAGGAAGAGAGGAGGGGGAAAGGAGAGGAATATGAATGAGATTGGAGTAGTTGAGGAACTATGCACGCACGCATACTGATACATATCATAACATCAATGGCAGTACAGTACAATCGTTATGATCATTTTCCTGATTTGCATAATGAGATGAATAGTATACTAGATTAAAATCTCTTCCAACAATGCATTTTGAAGACACAGAGCAATATGTTCTAAAAAACTGATCATACTTTAAATGCACAGGCCAAAACTGTCAAAACATTTAGGGGTCTGTTTACAAAGCAGCAAGGAACAACATGAGCAAGGCTGGGGATAGTACATCCTAACACCCATTAGCACACGTTAACATTTAAAAGCACATTTTAAAGAGGATGTGGCAATCAGAATTGAGACCTCGAGGTGAGGATGCACTCAGTTCTGGTGGTATTTTAGGAACAGCAGGTGCAGTAGGAGCAGCCATTTCAGAAATACACACGTGAGAAAATTTGACGAAGGGAACTCGGCAACTTCCATGTGGCAGTTAACAACGAACAGATGCAAATGTCAGCACGGACATGTGTATCTGAGCCATTCTGCAGATGCTCCTAATTAACTACAAAAGACTCTCTACCACCCCCATTTCAGTTCAGTCAAAAATAAACATTGGGGGATTAAAGGGAATGTCCCTTTAATGCCTCCTGTAAAGAGATGGCCAAATAAAAGCATTTTTTAAAAATGTATTTGTGGCAATCCACAAGTGAAATGGATTAGACATATCAAAATATGAAATGGATTAGACATATCAAACTTTTTGTCCTCTTCAAGGCACACCACAACAACCCATCTACTTTTAATGTGACGCAGTCAGTGCAAATTTCACCCTTTCTAAAATGGCTATTTCCACACAGATGTGATTTTCATGTGTAGATGGCTGCTTGTACACATTTAAATTACTAAGTGTGCTATTCTAGAAGCCCTATTGGCAAGCAGGACCCCTTTTATCCGAAGACTGCAATCACCACAAAACTCCTCTTAAACAAGCCCTCCAATCCCTATATATCCCTATCTACAAAAACCTGCAGTTTAGAAAACAGTTATCTGGCCATGCACTTTATGAGGGTTCCCTCCCCCCAAATGCTGCTTTCTATGCTGATTATACCTGCTAAACACTTTACAAGGACAGTTACCTCTACTAAAAGTTGTCTTCTTCTGTAAAGATTTCCAAACCACCCCGCCTCCTCTCCCCTTGAACTGGTAGCTGCTGTACGTTAACTCAGCTCCCTGTCACAGATGTAGTGCTTCACACTTCCTCTGCTTACCCGTGGCGTGTAAGGAAAGCAGTATCAACAGCCAAAGTGGAAGCTGCCAGTTTGCGTCTTCCAGCCAGCCCATTGCTGAGGGACAGGACAGCGCTCCTGATCACCCACGCCTTGATCGCCTGTCTCCTTTCTTTTCTTATTTCGCCAAACGTCGTCGTTGCTCCAGCTCTGTCAGGTCCTCGGACAAGTCTGTCAGAAAGCCTGAGAGGAGAATGTGAAAGGCAAGTCTGTTACACACTGGTTCTGTCATCACATAGACCTCAAGTGATCACCTCGTGGGGAGGACAACAAAGAGGCAGCCAGGATCCCCAGCCGGAGTGGATTCTAGACAAGAGCATGAACTGACTCCTTAATAGAAGGATTTGTGTACTCTTGGGAACTTGAGCCTGAAAAGAACTTTCAATTTAACCCCTTCTTTCCTTAGAAGTATGCCAGAAACAGATTTGCAAAAGTTCTTTCAAAGTTTAAGGGGGGCACTGCTTTCTGCATGGATTTCTTTCTTTATACATTTAGCTTTTACCAAGCCAGGTAAAAGGCTTTAATATGTAAATTACAGTTACCAAACATTGCCTAACATATGCTAGGAATTTAATTTTAGACGTTCATTAACCACTGAACTAAAAATGCATCTTCATTCCACAAAATCAATTTTGTATGGGTTTGGCTTTTTTTTTCTAATGTGCAGTTTCAAAAAAATTAAAGACAAACTTCATTAAAAAGAAAGCAATGTCTGTTGAAATGAACAGAGGTAATTTTATAACAGGGTGCCTAGGTTAAGTGGGCAGGAAGGTGCCGAATTTTAAAAAAGACACATAGCTGCCTATATGACTTTATAAAACACCAGGGCAATTCCTGCCAAAACATGCCACGAATGAAAGCTTGAGAGCAGGTGTTTATGACAGCATGTCTATTTTATGCACATATGCGCGTGTTTTATAAAATGCACACATAAGTCACGACACTGCACACACTACACCCAAGCTCTAATCCTGTGCAAGCCTATTGTGAAAGTACACACTGGCCTGCACCTGCGCACTTTTAGGCAGGACCTAATTTGGTACAGATCCATTTATGCATGCAAAACACGGGGGGTCATAATTATCCTCTTAGGCCCTGATTTGATAACAGGACATCTATGTAAGAAGTCCAAAGAGGCACCTATTGTAAGCCTACTTTATGACGCCGACGGTGACACCCATGTGCCTTCCAGATCCAGCCCCAATAGCACGCAAATGCTGACACACAAATTTACATCTGCTCCAAATAAAGGAGTAAAACATGCGCTTCGATTGCAACTTCATCTCTGCTCTGCCCACAACTATGCCCCTGGAAATTGCTACACGCAGATCACATATTAGGAGATGCATACTTTCAGTGCACAAACTTTTTGCATGCATATTATACATTCACACAATTTCATAAAAGTCCTCCTCTGTGTGTAAAACAGGCTTTATAGTCAGAAAACATTTTATACAATTAGCTCAGAGTTAAATTTGTGGGAGTGATCCTAACTGCAAAATTACATCCACAATTTTAAGCACGCACAAAACAACTTAATTTTCAATTGTGTTGGAGCATCAGGTTATTATGTGCGACTTTACCCCTTCCGTAATGACGGCATGAAGTCATGCATGTAGATTCATAATATGACCTAAAAATGCCCCTCCATCCCAATAAAGCCTTTTTTAAGCAGCCAAATTTATGAATTTGAATGCTACAAACTTACACCCATAGTTCTAAGCATCAATCCTACCAAAGCTTTTGAAAATGTAACTATACAGCCCATCAGCTGTCAGGAAATTTTTAATTTAAGAGTTAAAAAAAACCCTACTACTACTACTACTACTAAACATTTGTATAGCGCTACAAGGCGCACACAGACAATACGCATCTGAATATGTACATGTGCAAGACGGACACATATTTTATTCTACAGGCATTGATATGGCAATGCAAATAGATCCCACTTATTTCTGCAGTATAACATGAAGAACATAAACCATTGTTTTAGTGTCAGGAAAACATCCTCTCTCATTTACTCTATGGGGCATGTTTACTAAAGCTTAACGCATGTTAATGAAATTAATGTACATTAAGTGCAACTGTGCCCACAGAAATAAAAGGGCTATGGATACTTAACGTGCGCTGAAACCTTTAGTAAACATGCTCCTATGTTTCTATTTTCTAAAAATTAGCCTGAGAAATCATGAGCTATGTTTGTATTTCAAGCGCTCCATATTTTGTTTCCGTTGGTAATTTTATCATTATTTTAAAAAAAATTAATAACAACTCTTTTTACACTTTGTACACAGTTTCAGAATGACTACTCTTATCCTACGTACGCAGTGAAATATTAAAGTACATGTAATAGACGGCTGTTAAACATACATGATAAATAAGCGTGGGGGCACACATTCAAGACATGCAATAGGGGTCCCCTGTGCACTCCCTAAAGGAGACTGCATGATAACATCCCTTCTCGGAGACCCTCTTCCATAAGAGTCAACCTTTCAAAACAAAGGGGGGGAGGGGAGGCTTGTTAAATTAAACAGAAATTGCCTCTCCCTGGACACATTGAGTTTGTTCACTACTAGAGGCGCTGGCTCATCCATTGCATCTACACAGCTGGCACCTTTCCTGTGGCATAAATACCACCAGGCGTGCTGCTAGCCATCAGGTGAACTAGGCAGTCTGTTTCCAGGGTGACTCGCTGCTGCCTCTCTCTAGGACTTACGGCAACGACACAGGCTTTAAAACGGCACCGCAGCACATGCTAAGAGCCTCCGGGGTGCTGCGTTCCATCGGTGCTTCCTTCCCCTCCAACTCAGACTTCTTGGCGTGGGGACGGAAGCAGCAAGAAGGAAGTCTGCATCAGAGGCAGTGCCGAAGGCTTTTGGTAAACGCTGCAATGTGGTTTTAAAGCCACTGCTGCCGCTGTGGTAATGGAATGGCGTGACCGCAGCGGCAATGGGGGCTGCAGCAGAGGGCAACAGGAATGAGCTTTGCGTAGGGCACGTCATATCCTTGCACCACCGCACTGGAACAAAGCAACTGGCTGTGTTACAACATGATGCAAAACAATCACGTATTTACAAGGTTACTGATGCCGCAGACTGGTTAACCGCTTCATGTTTTTTTTCTAAATAATTTACTTTCCCTGCACATCCAGCTGCCCCCACCCACTAAATAAAGTAATCCATTTCTTAACAGAGCGAGAAATTAGGATGCCCCATAAGTAATACTAGCGGGGCATATTTATCTGCGGAGCAAACAGAGCTGCTGGAAGCTATTTCCTTAAATGGTGTCTTTCCTGAAATTCCTCTTCTAGCAGCGTAAGCAGACATCCGAGGCAGATGGTATAATGCTTAGTCTGAATATTTCAGAAAACAAGTATCTGAATATGAAAAAAAAAGAGAAGAAAGTGAACAGGGTAAAGGAGGGGAAATCATGAGAACCTCATTCATTTTCACCCCTAGACTGAGGTCCTTGCCTGGAGTTTACTTGTTTTATTTCAAGAAAAAAAAGAAGACCTACATATAGGAAAAACATAGTGAACTAGAGATAAGCCAGGAAATCTGTTTTACATGTGCTATATTGTTAAAGGAACACATCCCGCATGTTATTTAAGTGCTTCTCTTCCCAGCGCTGCACATTCCACAGCAGTGGTCAATGACAACCCACAGGAGAGAGGCTTGCTGCTGCCTCACACTGAAAGACAATCCTTCTCTTACAAACAAACAATCCATCTATCCTGCCTCCTTTCATCTGCCAAAACTTCCTCCAATGAACAACCCCCATTGCGCTCCCTCGGGCCACCTTGCACCTCCCTTTCCTTCACTGTCAACCCCTCTCCCCAGTAAATACTACTACCCCGCCCTATCCCCTCTCCCACTACCATTTTATAGTCCCCTCTTTTCTTTCTCCTTCCCTGGAACGGCTGAAATAGTATTCCGATCACGTATCCCTTCAATGTCCATATGGCAGATCTACAGAAGCCTTTTCTCTTCTTAGAGCAGAAAGGGATAAAAAGAGGTGGGGGAAGGGGAACCCTTGGACTTTTGCAGTGCTGGCAAAGGATGATTTGTGTTCTCACTTATGGGGTATAACTGTCACTGCCGATCTGCTTTCAGGCCTAGATTACATGTGATAAGGGCTGACCTTATTTGAGTATTCACACTTTATGCACTCATGGCAAGCAAGATGGACACAAAAGTCCCTCAGATGTTCTGGCCATCAATCAAGTTCACAGCGTGGAGGCTGCCAAAACTTTTTTTTTTTTGTCCATTCAGTTCAGAAGAGGACAGAAGAATCTGAGGCAAACTTAATAAAGCTGAAAGTTGAGCCAGCATCTACTCAGGGACCCAGTGTCTACTGAAAGCCCCTACTTTTCGACAAATTCTTTGCAGTTACCCTTAGAAACAATAAATCCAGAAGAAGTGAAACGCGCTAGTTTGATTTTTCCGTTTTACCTCCATTTATTGAGATAGCTCTGGCACCTTATCATACAGACACTTCTACAGTTCTGACTTTTGACAAACGCATACATGCATTTTATCTTTTATTCAAACAAACACAATGAAATCAAACTTCTGAGAAACATATTACACAGCTATAAATAAAATAAATGAAGACACATGGCACGCTGAATTCATTAAAAGCAATAGGCAACTGGGACGCCAATTCTTAAAAAAATTTATAACCAAGAAGACTGATACTCAGATTTATCCAGGTAACTTCAGGAGTTACGGGGACAAATGTTAGGTTTTCAAATTTCCCTCTTCATCCCTACTCACCATTTAAATTTGTTTGCCCAATTCTTTTAACTGGATAAAATATATCCAGTTAGTGCTGGGCAGAGTTAGAGGAGTGCAGAGGACATGATTACACTTTTGCCATATAGTGCTGAATATTTATGCTCCAGTTAAAGTTAACAGGTTAAGAGGGGTAATTAGTAAACTGCAATAAAATATTTCATTTTACTGCAAGTCACTAACCTGTGGTACCTCAGAACTGCAGGTTAGTCATTTGTGCAGTATATTTCATTTTGTGTGCCTGTAGCCAGGAGCATCATCGTTTATCATCATACTTGGTATATACCACCTTATCAACAAAAATGTAATAAGTGGTTTACAAATTTTAAAAAATGGTAAAAAAAATAAAATAAAGGAGGCAGAAAACTCCAAGAGAAAGAAAAAAGGGGAATCAAACATATGTTCCCAGCTGCAGCAACATACAAATAGCAGACTGTAAATTGTGCCCCCTACCTTTAAAGAGCCAGTGCTTGAAATAGAACCCCCGCCCTGACCCTTACTCTCCATCCCTCTCTAGTACCTACTGGGGGACTCCCTGGTAGGTAGTGGGGGGAGGGGGCAAAAGCAAACTGTGTTGGTTCCTGCCCTGGAAGCACTGGGATTCAAAATGGTTCTGCTCATCACCTAACATTAATCTCATGGTACTATCCCCTATGGTAAGACAGTCTAATACGGACACACCATGATGTCTCAGCCAGTCTGGGACTATTAGAATAATGAAGTCCAGATACCCAGTGATCCTTTGTATAACCCTGTTGATCAATAGCCATGGAGGGAATATGCATAATAGTTTGTTCAGAAGCCATTCCAGCATGAGGGCATCTATCCTGCTGGAATCTGCTGTCTTCCAATGGCTGAAGAAATTTGGAATCTTGGCTTTCTGTCCTGTGGCCATTAATGCCATGAGGGGTAATCCCACCTGTCCTCATTCACGTCAAATATTTCTTTTCTGAGTTCCAATCTTCTGGTTCTAGGGAGTGATGATTTAGAAAATACTATTCCACATTCTCCTTGCCCACTATGTGGCATGCTGACAGGGTGTTTACACGAGTCTCTGCCCAGCCAGTAATAAGGTTTACCTCTCGCACTACCAGAAGACTTTGGCTCCTCTTTTCTTTTCCATGTAGACCACCCACCATTATCTTATCTGACAGGATCCAACCTGCCTTTCTCTCAAGGAATGATTGAAACAACTGAACAGCTAGCCTGATGGTCCTGACTTCTAACTTTTTCATAGGTTCCTTGGTTTCTGTCTGCATTCACTGGCCTTAAGTTACTTGATCCAGACAGTGTACCACCACCCAAAAGGGGAACTCTAGGCTCATCCCTTTCTCCATGGTGCTTCTGTCAAGCCACCATTAGAGACTATCTTTGCACATCCTCCCTGGTGGGATCCTCCTATCATAATTTCCATCTACTGGTGACCAACAGGACAGGATGTTGATTGGTTAAAAAGACTGACGTCAGACGCCCGTGCTGTTGTCATCTGTGAACAAAGTGTACCGCTGATGGAGCCTTTTTTAAGGAGAAACAAGGGTCTTTGTTGGGCTAATGGATGAAATACAGGCGACAATGTTTTAAGAAGTTGGGAGGAAGCAGGGAGTGAAGTTTTGGAGATAAGTAGAATTAATGCTTTTAAGTTTTGTAAGGGATTGGCTATAGGCTATTGGAACTTTGTGTTTCCTGCAGAAATCTGTTGAAGAATTTTCCTGACGGTGTGTCTGAGATAAGTGAAACAGAAGCTTCTCTGGCTAAATGTTTGTAGTTTTTAGAAATTTATATAAAATTGGGTTAAATAAATTGAAGAAAAATAAAAAAAGTACTTTTTCTGTGTGGTAATTGATAAAGAACTTAGTTGTTTAAGGAAGGGAGTTTTTTTGATACCGGTGATGTATGAAGCCTTATTCCCCTATGGTGATTTGTTTCATCACGTAGTGGGAGGCTATATGTTATTCTGAAGTCTCTTTCTCCCATATAAATGGTTGAACTTATTCTAGTTACGAGGGAGTGTGTAAATATAGAATTACGTTTAAGGTATTGATTGTTATTCTAAGGATGTGTGTGGGTGTGTATATTTATTTATGTCCCTTAGTGCAGTGTTATAGAATAAATGGCAGTGTTGTGTGCCATCTGTAGCAGGTGAAGGGCATATTTTGGTAAACCCTTGTATATGATGTTGCAGCAATCAAAGTGTGGGAGGATCATGACCTGGAAAACTGAGCAGTAGTCTTGGAATTCGAGCAAGTGCTGTATTATCTTCATCTTGTGGTATACCTTTTTGATAGCTTGGATAATCTGGGGTTGAATGTTTAGTTACTGGTCAGGGATTATTCCTAGGTATCATACTTCAGGTTTCACATTCAGCTCAATTTCCTTTACTTTCAGAGTTGTGAGTGGTGTGACGGTCACCTCTAGTTATATAGGGCCCGATTTTTGAAAGGCATTTAGACGGTGTAAACGCCTTAAATTCAGCCTTATACAGTTAGTGCCCTTGAATATCACCTTCTAACTCCCCTATGCACACCCATGTTATCCAGTTAGCATTGGGGCGTGTCGGGGGCGTTCCAGGGTGGAGCGCAGGTGACGACAAGTGATAACCAGGCAGCAGTGATATTGCATGCTGTCCGGTTAGCAATCTGCACCAAGAAGATAGGCGAGGAAAATCATTGCCTATCTTTAAGGTGCAGGAGCTAACCGGGCAGCATGCAATATTGCTGTTGCCCAGTTAGCTTCATCAGCTTCTGGTGTGTGTGGCGATCCCTAGATACTCAATGCAGTCGCTGCAGCATTGAATATCTGGTTTAGAGGTCAGCGGGGAGGGCTATGAACCAATGAGGCGCATAGCCCTTTGAAAATGAGCCTAGCTCAATATCAGGCCCATAGAGAACTTCCATTTTGTTATATTTTACGGCTAAACTGTTTTCTGAGAGCTATTGTAAGACTATGTTGAAGCAGTTATAATACATATAATATATAATAAGCTTCTATTAAAAACAAGACCCATTTTCAAGCCAGAGCCACATTGCCAACAATATCCATATTAGATTCTAGCCTGGCACCAACATTTTCAATCTGTTTTGCTGCACCAATGGCAGTCAGGTGGGAGGATTCCACAAATACATATTTCAGAGACTCATATTTGACAATATACTTGCAAGGAAATTTAATTTTAAAAAATGCCCCCCTGCTGGAGCACACCCAACCTAAGGAAGAGAAATTCTCTGCACGAACTCTGCATTCCTCTTGCAATATCTGGACACATTCTAATTTTACAACTCAAAAAGCCCTCCTTGCCGAACTTATGTAATGACCATTCATGTCTGAATTCAAAGCAAGGGTCACCACCAATGTTACAGAAGTAGCTAAAACAAAATCTAAAGTTTCTAAAATCTCAGAGACATCAACAACATTAATTTGTAAGATCCAATCCTGTGTCTGCCTCTGCTCTTTTTTTCCCCTTATAGGCAAATAAATGCCCTTATGAACCTCTCTGCTCCACTGCTGCTTAACCAACAAACTATGGCCCACTCTGTGACAGCCAGTTACCATAATGGAGCACTGCATGCCTCCCAGGAACTTGCTCGGTCACTGGCATCTCTGCTTCTACAGTCTCTCTCTCTCCATTTGGATGTCAGTTCTGTCGTGTGCGAAAAGAAGATCTGCAAACTGCCTACATGTGGCCAATCTCGCTGCTGGCTGCTGTTCCAGGGGTCTCTAGCATGGCTACCTTTCTGTTTAACCTCCGCTGCTGGTCTACACTGGCATCACAGTTAAGCACCATTGTAGGTGCCCACCAGTGCACTATTACACAGGGGTCTCAAGGGTCCACAGAACCACAATGAGCCTTTTGCTTCTTCCTGTTTTATTATTCCCCGGCAAGGACCTCTATTCCCTGTGCTGTTTTATTATTCCCCGACAAGGACCTCTATTATAGAGTTCCCTACCTAGCCCCCAAGAAACTCCACCAGAGATCACCAGGAGGAGGAGGAGAAGCTCCTGCCTCTGGGAGCGAACAAGAAAACCCATCCTGGGACCCTCACTCTCTGACCAAAGATCCAACAAAGGCCTTTTCTTCCAGAGCCTATTTCCAACTTGCCTTGCTGCACCAGCAAGGTTTCTCCCCTGCTGGAGAGAGAGAAATATTGGTTCTTTGCTGATGCACTAGCATATAGAGAGGGCGAGCATTATTTTGTTCTGGCTCCATCTGCCAGCAGGAGGGAATAACCCACTCTTCTTGAATGGTCTGGCAAGGACGAACAAGTAGCATGTGCAGGGCCGGATTTACCTTGAGTGAGGCCCTACGCCAACAAAAATTGTGGGCCCCCAGCAGGGGCGGCCCAAGGGGGGTGCGGGCCTCATTTGCATAAGGGGCCTCATTTGCATAAATATTTGCATAATGTTACCATATACTAACTTTTAGTAAACGTGCCTCTTAATGAGTGTATGGATAAAGAAAGACTAAAAGATTTCTACATTACTATAATCCAGTGCCAACTGCCAGACACATTAGGAACTACTACAAACACTGCCCATAGTAAACCCGCCGTATCCTAACAGCACTACCAGGACTCACAAAGCACCATACTCTACCAATCAAAAGGCAACACTGCAAATATTAAGCCAATACATTTCAGAGAACAACAATACATGACCTACTGGGGAAAGAGAACAAGTGGCAATGTCAAATAGGAATTATATAAACAGAACACCTCAGCTCAGTTACACATACAGAACATAGACCATCACCAAACAAGTAATCACAATTTAGAAACAGGAAGACAATAATTAAACTGGGAATCCCAAAAGCCAAACTTGGAATGTACAACACTGTAGAAATAAAACTATACATTAATTTGCTCTTGTACTAAACAAGACGCAGACGTTAATGATGCACATTTACCAGAGCTGACATATTCCAATTAATAAATTCAAAATAAAGAGATATTTTTCTACCTTTTGTGCATTTTTTTCAGCTGCAATTGCTCCAGCCACTTTCTTCTGGTTTCTTCGTGTCTTCTGCTAACTCTCCATCGTCTGCTGTCCATTTGTCCTTTCTTCTCTCTTCTAGATTTTTTTCCATTCTCTCTCTACATCTGCTTTAACATACTAATCTTTCTCCTTTTGCTCTTTCCTCATTCCTATTTCATCCACTCAAATTTTACCCCTCCATCCTCAATCCCCACTTACTCTCCCAATACCGGCCAATTGTAGATTTTTTATCCCTCCCACACAAAATATTTTTCCCTTCTCCATTTTACTCTTCCAGCCCCATCCCATTCTAATCCTCCCCCAACATCAGCTCCCTTCTAGTTCCAGCCTCACCCAGCATCCATTCCCTTCTAGTCCCTGCATCAGCCCATTTCCAGTCCTAGCCATCCATCAGCCCATTTCCAGTCCTAGCAACCCCCCAACCCAATACCAGTCCTAGCCCCCCCATCACCCCACTTACAGTCCTTAACCCCCCATCACCCCATTTTCAGTCCTTAACCCCCCATCACCCCATTTTCAGTTTAAGCCCCCCCTATAACCCATTACCAGTCCTAACCCCCCATCAGCCCACTTCCAGTCCTAACCCCATCAACCCATTTCCAGTCAGCCCCCCATAGCCCATTGCCAGTCCTACCCCCCCCCATCAGCCCACAGCCCATTACCAGTCCTAACCCCATCATCCCACCTCCAGTTTTAACCCCCAGCCCATTTCCAGTCCTAGCCCCCATATCCCATTAACTGACAACCCCCATCAGCCCACAGCCCATTACCAGTCTTAACCCCCCCAAAGCCCATTACCAGTTCTATCCCCCCCCAACAGCCCATTACCAGTCCTAACCCCATCAGCCCACCTCCAGTCTTAACCCCCCAGCCCATTTCCAGTCCTAGCCCCCCATAGCCCATTACCAGACAGCCCCCATCAGCCCACAGCCCATTACCAGTCTTACCCCCCCAAAGCCCATTTCCAGTTCTAAGCCCCCCCAACAGCCCACAGTCCATTACCAGTCCTAACCCCATCAGCCCACCTCTAGCCTTAACCCCCCCCAGCCCAGCCCAGCCCAGCCCATTTCCAGCCCCAGCCCCCCCAATAGCCCATTACCAGTCCTACCCCCCCCCATAGCCCATTACCAGCCCTACCCCCCCAGCCCATTTCCAGCCCCAGCCCCCCCAATAGCCCATTACCAGTCCTACCCCCCCCATAGCCCATTACCAGTCCTACCCGCCCCCCCCCCCCCGGCCTAAAGTAAAATCTAATTTAAAAAAAAAAAACCTGGTGGTTGCCGCCGCGGGGCCCCCTCTGCTGCCGCGGCAGCACGGACTGACCCGCGGGGGCCCCGTCTACAAGCTGAAGCCGTCGGGTCGGGTCGGGTCGGTTCTCCCTCCCTCCGTGCAGGCTGCAGGCTGCGAGAGACGCGAAGGGAGAGCGTCTCCTTGCGTCTCTGTTAAGCCCGCAGGGGCTGATGGGAAATTTCCCATCAGCCCCTGCGGGCTTAACAGAGACGCGAGGAGACACTCTCCTTTCGCGTCTCTCACAGCCCACAGCCTGCAGGGAGGGAGGGACGACCCGACCCGACCCGACGGCTTCAGCTTGTAGACGGGGCCCCCGCGGCAGCAGAGGGGGCCCCGCGGCGGCAGCCACCAGGTTTTTTTTTAAATTGTGTTTAAAAAAAATGAGCTTGTTCTTTTTTTGTGGGCCCCTGCCGGCTGTGGACCCTACGCCATGGCGTACATGGCGTATAGGTAAATCCGGCCCTGAGCATGTGCTTTCTGGAGACAGTGGCTTGACCTTCGACTATTAAGTTTTCTCAGATTCTCCTTTCCTCTTCTGAGTTGAATGCTGTGCACCTTACAGGAGAAAATAATGTGTACAAAAGCTATTTTTATAAAACTCTGGGGTCTATGCATTGCAAGAACTCTAATGTTTGTCCTCCTAAATGTTTCCACGAGTCTGGTGTACCTGTTCAGAAAGAACATGAACTAGAAGACAGTCAAATAAGAGATATCCAGAGCCCTCAAACTAAAAAGAACTTTTCTTTTGTTAGTTATTTTAACGTCCTAGTGATCTTTTTTATGAAGAGAAAAACTTAATAAAGTACTGACAATTTAGTACTTGCTATTTTTCTATTTCTTCAGTCATGCAAATAAGCCTGATAGAAAAATTGCTTGCATAGGTTGCCTCTGGAGTTTTTCGAAAAAGCTTTAAATACACTTTTTTTTAGCTGTAGTTATATTTCTTACAAAAGACATTCTGCAAAACAGAATTGCACATAATGTTACTACATATCTGCATAATTCTGCATCAAAGCAACTCAAATATTCATTGAAAACAAATGTTGTACATCTGAAACTCAGTGCAAAATTGTTCTATTTCCCAATCAAAGAGTTCACAAAGTCCATTTTGTGCACGGAAATGAACAATTTATAGTACATAAATTATGTGTTACTTGAGAGCCAAAATTTTGATGTTCATGTATTTATTTCATTCACGCAGAATGGTACTGTGAGGGTAATTTTATAAACCATTTCACGAGCTTTGTTTGGGCATATAAATGGGCTGATAGAAACAGACTGGGCATATGTGCATGCGGTGCAAACCAATATGTACTTTTACAGTATATATGCACAGGACAGAATTTGGGCAGAAGTTGGGTGGCGTCGCGATGTACATCTGTATTTTATAAATATGTGCGTGCATATGTAAGGGATAGACTGACATTTGCACTTGCTCTCAAGCCCGCAATCTAAGTGTGATCTCTAAAGGATTTACATTAATAATTTATAAAGACAGGTCTACGGGTCTTTAGAAAAAGGGCTCAAAATAGGGGCCCTCATCCACTGCTAACCTAGGCGCCCTGTTAGAAAACGACCGCCTGTAGGTTGTAAATAAAGAACAAGCAGCAAGTTACAGGTGATACCTTGTTATTGGACTAACAATATATTTTGGACAAGATTTTGAGAGCTAAACTCTATGCTTCAGGTCTATGAAGGCATATTGCAGCTACACTGGATTTAAACTCATCTATGTTCTGGGTAGTTAGCATATATCATTACATATCAAAGCAAAGTGTGAGATGCAGCAACAGTTACACAGATCCTGACTCATGATCTTAGCTAGTCTGCACTGTCATTAATTTACAATGAAAAGCACAGCTAAGGAGGCAGTACCCTTTTACATTTCAATGTTTTATGTCTGGTAATGGGTGAGAAAACCAATACTGTATCTCTATTTAGTTCTCTTTCGTTAGTGTTGAAATATTTGATCATTTTAATTTCAGAAGTTTTCCTTTCATATATGTTCTTGAAATTTCCTTTCAGAACTCTAATTGTGAGGTCATAAAGGGAATAATTTTCCTTTGAGAAGTGTTCACCCACCATGGCGATGTGTGTTTTTTCTGTAACAATTTATGATGTGTCTATGAAGGTTAAAGCATGTCCTACATTTTTAACTGGTTTCCCCAATGTAGCACCCCCTGTATATCAAAAGCTTGAAGCCAACATTTCACAGCTGGATGTACCATGACAATGAAATAATACATACAGTACTATATAATAAAAGCCAGTGTCTGTAAAAGGACGCTGACATCACAGTCTCTCACCAGCAGTCAACCTTTGAGCCAGCCGCCAAGCAATCTGGCAACCACACTGCCGTCAGCAGCTCAGTACTGTAGGATATGTTGAAAGGTGCATCCTTTCCATTGAAGGAGGGGGGAAATGAATGAGGACTGAACAGGGGGAAGGTGGAAAGAAATGGCTGGACACTGAGCAGAAACACACAGCATAAAGAACACCTTTAGAAACCATGGGGCCCTTTTACTAAGCACCACTAACCAATTAATACACATTTCGGTGTTTCATAACTAGCCTTGCTATTATTAAAGACTTATAAAGCACCGCAACATACGAAGCGCTGTACAAACATAGAAGAGAGACAGTCCCTGCTCATCAGAGCTCACAATCTAATAAGACAGAAAGCAAAATAAGTTACATAATACAAATAACAAAAATTTACAGGACAAAGTAAGCAAATGTTGATAGAGAGATCAAGATAGGGTAAGACAGGAACGGACAGCAATAGTGAAGAGATGGGATTTTAGTCTGGACTTGAAAATGGCCAGGGAGGACGTCCGGCGCACAGAGATAGGAAGACTATTCCAAACAAAGGGTGCTGCCAGTTGGAAGGAGCGAAGTCTGGAATTGGCAGGACGAGTAAAGGGCACAGATAAACAAAAACTGTTAGAAGAGCGAAGTAACCGAGAGGGGGTATAAGGAGAGAGGAGAGATGAAAGGTACTGGGGGGCAGAAGAGTGAATACATTTATAGGTCAGGAGGAGAAGTTTAAATTGGATACAGAGACGGATGGGAAGCCAATGAAGTGACATGAGGAGAGGAGTGATGTGGGAAAAACGAGACTGGCGGAAAATGAGTCGAGCAGCGGAATGTTGAATTGACTGAAGAGGAAAGAGGTGGCTTGCAGAGAGACCGGCAAGGAAAATGTTACAATAATCAAGATGGGAGGTGATTAAGGAGTGGACAATCAATTTAGTGGTGTCAACAGAGAGGAAGGGGCGAATTTTGGAAATATTGTATGGAAAGAAACGACAAGTTTTAGCAATGAGCTGGATATGTGAAGAGAAAGAGAGAGGAATCGAAGATAACACCAAGGTTACGTGCTGAAGAAACAGGGAGGAGTACAGAGTTATCAACAGAGAGAGAGAAAGGGGAAAGAGGAGGGGAAGCATTCGGGGGAAAGATAAGAAGCTCAGTTAAGCCCTGTCAACTGGCACTCATATGTAGAGTGGGTGGGTTTGGGATGGAATGGGGCGTGGCGAGCACATTAGCGCACAATCACTGTTAACATGACAAATAGCGTGGGTGCTCCTAATGACATCTCTATGGAAGGGGTTCTCCACCCAGTCCTCGGGAGACACCTAGCCAGTCAGCTTGTCAGGATAACCACAATTAATATGCATATAATGGAGGCAGTATATGCAAATCTTTCTCGTGCATATTCGTTGTGGTAACCCTGAAAACCTAAGTGGGTAGGTATGTCCTGAGGACTGGGTTGAGAACCACTGCACTAAGGTGCACCAATGTTAACTGCTGGGAACACGCTGGTCACACCCTCGACATTCAGGGCAGAGGCTTTGCACTTACTTGCACTAGGCAGGATTGGGTAAAAGGAGCCCTTTGTGTACTCTATGGAGCATACCTCTCCAGTCTTGAGAGGGAACGGACTGTGTGTGCATTACACCGCAAACATTTTGAACTCTCAAACCCAAATATTTATGACGGCAATTCTAGATTTACACGATACTTTTAGTTAACAAAGGATAAAAAAAAATCAATAATTTGAGACAGGCTATAAATGAACTACAATTTTCAGAGTTGTCAACTGATCTTCTTTCTAGAGGGAGATATTTGGTCATTCCTAGTTTATAAATTATTTCCTTATATATGCTATGGTGCTTTCTCCATTTGAAACTAGCTTTGCTTATATCTGGCAAAAAAAATGCAATGTGTGCCTTCGTGTCCATGCTGACTCCTGGCGACCCAGCAACTCCTGGGTTTTCTTGGCAGTGTGATCGGAAGTAGATGGCCAGGCCTTTCTTCTGAGGGTTAAGTGACTTGCCCAAGGCCATAAGGAGTGCTAGTGGGAATTGAGCCCTTGTCACTTGGTTATCAAGACAGTTCTTGAACCATTTAGCTACTCTGGAGGGGTTGTCAAAACATAAAAACTGGGCCACAGTCTCCCTCTAGAAACTGTGGGGCTGATTTTTAAAGCCCTTATTAGGTTAGCTCATGGGGGGGGGGGAATATTCAGATAATGGCACTAAGAAAGAGCACTCTCCGGATAGTGTTGGGGCAGTCCATGAGCGGTGCGACCACTATACAGATAGCAGAGATTTTCAACCAGCACTTATCCACATAGCTGAGGCTGTCTGGAAGGCAGGCTTAAACTGGTCCACCACTCAAAACTTATAGGTCTTATTGTTACAGAGGATATAGCTATTTCCAAATGTACAGTTAATTACAGTTGGTGAAAATAATTTGCAACTCAGTGCAACAATTGCCTAGAATATATTGGAGGAATTAACTGTACATTTGGAAATAGGCTTAAACTGGTGTCCGGGTAAGTGCCGGCTGGAAATTGGCGCTCTCCAGATAAAGCTTGGCACTTCATTGGATAGTGGTTGGATATTCAGCTGCAGACACTATTCAGATGCTGTCGATGAATAGCCAGGTCATATTTAAATGTTGCGGCTGACCACCCTGGAGTTTAAATATCAGCTCGTCTGAATATTGGGCTGTATATTTACATCTGCTGTAGCTTTCTGGGCTAAAGCTCTGCAACAGGCAGATCTAAAAACCACTTCTGTCTCTTTTTTTAAAAAAAATGTGCATACAGTATGTTCCAAATTCCTTCACCTGTCCCTCAGTTACATGGCGCAGCTGTCTGGAGTTTTACATGTATTTGTGTGCAAAGTAACAGTTCATGCTAATCCCATTAAATCTCTTCTAACACTCTCCAGTTCATGCAGGATTTCCTCAGCCTGGGCAACTGTCTAAACAATCTCTTTGCAAAGGAAAGTTCAAACAACCTCTCCCTTAACTCCATCAGCACGTTCCACAGCAAAGCAGGGAGTAGCGAATGCTGAGACAGGTCACAGAAGACTTCGGCTGAGCCGAAAGTGTGAAACTAAAACAAACACCATGAAGCAGAAACTCTTACCAACGTCTGGCAATCACGCCACCTCCAAGGTGGAATCCCCTGATGGCCTGGGCACACAGAAAGAAAATAAAAAGATCTACTACTCGGTAAGTAAAACGTTGGAATAAGCAGGCATATGTCCAACTAAACATTCTGTGACAACAGCGGTTAGTAGAAATATTGCTTCTTTCTGGCAGTGTGATGAGACCTACGCCTGAATCTTTACTGTTACTGCATGTAGAACATGTATATCATGGGAAAATGACCATGTCCAGATTATTCCAGTGTGAGATGATAATGCGCTTCAATATGTATTACCAAACGGCTGTAGGAGGTTCCTTTTAATTCAACTTTCTTTATGTTAGTCCAACAAAAATGTACCACACACAAAATATTTGTATGTACCAGAAGCCCAAAGAATGCTTTCCTTTCCTTTTCAGAGCTGCCAAGAGGAACAAACCTTTTAAGGGAGAGATTTTTAGTACGAAACTCTCTTGCTCTCCTTCCCTCCCCCATACTGCCACACCCCTACTCTGCTCCCCCTCCATATATTTTTCTTAAATACATTTTAAGAAACCATGTCAGCCATAATTATGCATACAGTAACCAAATCCCCCCCCCTTCTCTTTCTCTCTCATTTGCTTTCACAAACCCTGTATGAGACATACCTGAATGAAAGTTATCTGCATCATATCAAACTAAAATCTTTCTCATATACATATACACCAGTGTTTTCCAAACAGGGTGTCATGGCACATTGATAAGCCTTGAAATACAATCAGATGTGTTATGGAAAAGCCACCACTGGGTGATTCCCAGGCAGGGCCGGCCCAACCACTAGGCAATCTAGGTAGTCGCCAAGGGCAGCAAACTCTGGAGGGCAGCAAAAGGAAAGCTAAATAATAGATTTTGACAGACAGAAGGGGGTGCAAAGATTGAGGTTCACCTAGGGCTCCAACACTTTGCACTAACTCTAGGGCCGGCCCTGTCCCCAGGTCTAAGACAGCACCTGATCTCTGTAAGCAGTATCTCACAGCAACAAATGCCAGTGGTGAGTACTACACGAGTCCTTTCAGAGTCAGAGCACTGAAGTGTAGGAATTCATGGGCAGGATTCAGGGCAAGGAGAGCTTGGCCCCGATTCCAGCAGTGGAGCAAGGGGGGTGGGGGGGTGGAAAACCTTTTATTTTTATTTTTTTATCTTTTCTTTTATCTTATTTGCCCATTTGCACTTTAAACTGCATAAGATCCTCATACACCATCAGCCCCGCACAAAATGAGATTTAATCTTGATTTTAGATTCTATGGATACTAAGGAGTGGAGGAGTAGCCTAGTGGTTGGGGCAAGGTACTTCAGGCCGGAAGGTCGGTGGTTCAAATCCCACTAGAGGACAGCAGCCTTGGGCCGGAAGGACTGGGGTTTCTAGTCCTACAGGTGCTCCTTGTGGTCTTGGGCAAGCCACTTAACCCTCCATAGCCCATGTTCCCTGTAAAATAGTTATCTCCAAGTTATAATGCCCTGTTCAATGTAATTTCAGTTTGTTCAATGTAAACCGCACTGATGCAGAATAGCGCGGTATATAAGAGAATGTAAATAAATAAATAAATAAAATAAATAATAACGTTTTTATGTTCCTTTTATTTGATTTCCTGCATTGTGACATTCTGGCTTTCCATCATGGAATGTTATTAACTCTGGTAACCCGGAGCCCTCCTCGCCTCCATCCCCAACATTAACACATTCCCCCAGTACTTCACTCCCCCCCCCCCAACAAAGTTCACAAACAACAGTATTTGGTACAAACATTTTGGTCGCAGCTTTATTTACAACCTGTAAACCGGCCCAAAGGGCCTAATAACAATTAACATAACCCAACCCCGCACCCCATTACCGGAGGATGGCCCCCCCCCCGCCCGCGTAGTAGCAAGGCGGAGCATCCTCCTCCACCCCAAACCCCGCCGCCTGCCTCGCCATCCTAGTAGCAAAGGCCGGCTCCCACCCCCCCCGCTACCGGGTCGAGACCCCCAACCGGGCTGTCTCGCCCCACCCCAAGGAGCACTTCGCCCCCACTGCTCATACCCAGGTCAAGCCCGCGCCGCTCCTGCGAGCGCTGGCTCAGTACCCCCCACCCCCACCAGCTGCGACAATCTCCACACCACCCTCCAAGGGGGCGGGCGGGCGGGAACGCGACCGTTCCTGAGGAGCCGCGGCCAGAAAGAGACGGCCACGCGGCTCCTCGCTGCCAAAGCGCCGCCCCCCCAGCCGGCCGCCGGCCAATGAAATCGCTCCGACGGTGTGCCGGAGCGATTTCAAGCGCCGCGCACGGCCGCGATTCTCTTCCACCTCCCCCCCCCCCCGCCGACCACGAGGTGGAGGCCGAGGCCGGGCCCGGGCCCAGGTTACTGGCAGCCGCGGGACCCGGCCCGCGGCCTCGAACATTTACATTTAATCCTGCATTTCTATTTTTATATTTTTTGACATATCATATAAAACAACTGTATATATATTATACTATTATTTACACATTTATTGTATTTGTATTTGATCATGTTTTATGTTTTTATATGTATATTTTACATTGTACTTTATTTCACTGTTTTCAGTTGCCCCTGACGCAGGCATTTCTCACCAAAACAGAGCTGTACCAGGCATAATAAAGAACATTTTTATAACAGCAGTACCCCTGCTTTTTTTCACTAGTGTTTTTTGTAGGAGTATCCTTTTGTTTTTCTTGTTTCTGTTCTTATAAATGCACAGGAGGCAGGCCTCTTTCAATTGAAAGGGGTCTCTGGAGTAATCTAAGGAACTATTCCTTTACAGAAGGTGGTAGATACGTAGAACAGCCTCCATGAAAAAGGTGATGGAGACAAGGACTGTATCTGAAATCAAGAAAGTGTGGGTCAAGCACACAGGATTTCGAAGGGAGATGAAGGGACTGTAGAGCTTAGTAGCTGATATGGATGGGCAGAATAGATACGAGAGGGGCTGATAAGTCGCTAGTCCTGAAACAAAACAGAAAGCTATGGGCACACTTCAGTTCTGGAGGTCCCAATAATCTCTCTGCAGTACCAAAGTACCAAATAAGTGCAGAGAGATCATTCCGACCTCCGGAACGGAAGTGTGTCCGTAGTTTTCTGTTTTGTTACAAGGCCAGAGACTTATCAGCCCCCCTAGTAGCAGATAAAGATCATATGCCCAATGAAGAGGCCTAACCTCTTTAGCCTTTCCTCATAAGGAAGCCACCCATCCTCTTTATTAATTTGGTTGTCTGTTTCTGTATCATTTCTAATCCACTACATGGGCATTATAATATTCTTTGTTTTATTTTCTATTGTTTCCTAATAACTCCTAACGTTCTGCTTGTTTTTTTGAGTGCCACCACATACTGAACGGAAGATTTTAATGCATTGCCCATGATGTCTAATCATTTTCCTGGGTGGTGATATCTAATGTGGAACCTTGCATCATGTAATTATGATTTGGGTTATTCTTCCGGATCTGAATCATTTTGCACTTCTCCGCATTAAATTTCATCTGCCGTTTGGATTCACAGTCGCTCAGTCTCCAAGGTTACTATGCAATTTCTCAAAATCTAACGTGATTTAACAACTGAA
The DNA here is from genome assembly GCA_033557465.1 of Ichthyophis bannanicus. Classification (NCBI taxonomy): domain Eukaryota; kingdom Metazoa; phylum Chordata; class Amphibia; order Gymnophiona; family Ichthyophiidae; genus Ichthyophis; species Ichthyophis bannanicus. Next base: position 1,157,030,866 of record CM066032.1, on the reverse strand, counting down.
TAATTTTGTGCCATCTGCAAATTTGATCATCTCACTCATTGTTCCCATTTCCAGATAATTTATAAATAAAAGGCAACCGTCCCAGTACAGATCCCTGGAGGTACTATATTATTCGCCTTTCTCCATTAAGAAATTGGGCATTTGTTTTCTCTCTTTTAACCAGTTCCCGCTCCATAATAGGACATTGCCTGATATCCCATGGCTTTTTAACTTCCTCAGGAGATGCACATTACTGTTACTAATGATGACTGAAGAGGTATGGAATCACAAGGGGCTTTGATGGACAGAAATTGTATATTGCTCAAGGTCTGTCTCTCATTTATAATCCTCTTTTAGCCTTTCTTTATGATGTGGTTATCATGCAACATTGTAAGACATGTTGATTTGTCTAAGAAATGCTGCATATAAATGTTTCAAATATATAAATTCCTTCTTTTTCGTTTAGTTAGAAAACAATCTGCTGATTACTATTTTGACCAAGGTGTGTCAGACTATATATAAGGAAGCATCATTTTTAGGCAGGTTTCACTGTCCATCTGTTTCTCAATCCATCTGCATGCATAAACAAACCCGTGCACACAGACAGAACAAGCGAAAGTTGGGAGCCAGGGAAGAGTGAGAATTGTGGTAGCAAAACAGACGACATACTGGTGGGGTTTCCACTCTTGCCAGCAGAACACAGAGGCAAGCTGTGACAGAAACAGAAATGAATAGTGGTGAGATTCTCACACCTGTTGGCTGATGACAGGAGGCGTGCTGTGGCAAGAACTAGCAGCTTCTGAGGTTCCCAGTCTGGCTGGCAGAAATGTTTGCAGGCCACAGCCGCAGAAGGAATTAAGAGTTCACGAGGCTGCCATCTTCACCAGCAGAACAGACTAAAGTGTGTATTGTTGTTATAGAAAAGAAGAGCTGATGAGGCTCCTACCCTTGCCATCAGAGGAGAGAGAGATGCAGAAGTCCGGCGATAGGGAGGTGCACTGAAAGCTTAGTTACTCATCTGTAACAGGTGTTCTCCGGGGACAGCAGGAATCAGTCGTCACATATGAAGAAATTAGACCTTACCTGCTAATTGTCTTTCCTTGAGTTGTCTCCGGGCCAGTCCAGAGTCAATCTCCCTCCTCTAGCAGCTGAGGACTGTAACTGAGTCTTGTTGCCAGGTTACCGAGCCCCCCCCTCACGGAGGCAGCCAGGCAGTCTTTACTTAGCAAGCAAGCAGGACAAAACAAATAAATCGAAGAAGATACGAAAACTGTGGAAGAGGTACACAGAAGACTATTGACCACTCAACTGGCGCTGAAAACAAGACCGGGAACAAGGCGAAAACCAAGTACCGGCGGCAGCAAGCACCCATTAGGTACTGTCAGTAAACGCTGCCTTATGCGCTATTTTCCGTTTTTCTTTGTGTTTTTTTTTTTTTTTTTCTTATTATCTGAAGTTTCAACCCCCATTCCGAAATCCCGAAAGAATCTCGAAAACAACTGTACTGAGAAGATGGGCAAAAACCCTCTTAGGGCGGGGTCTGGACTGGCCCAGAGACAACTCAAGGAAAGACAATTAGCAGGTAAGGTCTAATTTCTTCTTCCTTATCGTGTCTCCGGGCCAGTCCAGACAAATGGGTAGTACCAAAGCAGTAACTAACCCTGGGAGGGACCTGTGAGCCCCGCGATGACGGCAGAAGCCCCCACGGACGCATCCTGACGCGCTAGCACATCCAGACGATAATGACGCGAAAAAGAATGCAGGGAAGACCATGTCGCCGCGCGACAAATGTCCACGGGAGGCACCAACGCCGACTCTGCCCACGACGTCGCCTGACCCCTGGTAGAATGGGCCCGAAGACCGATCGGCACCGGTTTACCGCTGGACTCATACGCGAAGCGAATGGCCTGCTTCACCCAACGTGCTATGGATGCCTTTGAGGCCGCCTTACCCTTGGACGGACCCCCATAAAGCACGAACAAGCGATCAGACCGCCGAAACGAGGCCGTCTCCCTCAGATACCGACGGAGCACCCGCCCCATATCCAGACTCTTCAGAGAACGATCCAAAGACGCGTCTTTCCCCGATGCCACAAAGGTGGGCAGAGCAACGGCTTGATTGACATGGAAAACAGACACCACCTTAGGCAGAAAGGATGGAACCGGACGCAGAACCACCTTCTCCTCGGAGAACTGCAGAAAGGGCGGGCGACATGAAAGCGCCTGCAAATCAGAAATACGACGAGCCGAACATAGAGCCACCAAAAAGGCTGTCTTCCAGGACAACACCCGGAGAGAACCGGAAGAATGAGGCTCAAAAAGACACCCCGCGAGGGCCTCGAGAACGAGATTCAAGTCCCAAGGAGGGACCACCGGACGAAGAGGAGGCCGAATCTGCCGAGCCGCTCGAAGAAAACGAAGAACATCCGGATGGAGGGAGAGACGGGAACCGTGGATCGAACCTCGAAATACCGTTAACGCCGACAACTGCACCTTCAGGGTACTGAGAGCAAGACCCTTTCCAGCCCACGCTGTAGAAAGGCCAGAATATCGGGAATAGTAGCCGCCCGGGCTCGCAAGGACCGATCCGCACACCAGGCTTCGAAGACACGCCATACGCGGATATAAGCCAAAGAGGTGGACCTCCTGTGCGACTGTAACAAGGTAGAGATCACCGAGGCCGAATAACCTTTCCTGCGCAACCTTTCCCTCTCAAGAGCCATGCCGTAAGCGAAAATTGATCCGCCTGAGGCATCGGCACGGGACCTTGATGGAGCAAGTCCGGACGAGCAGGGAGACGCCAGGGCGGAGCCACCAGCAGCCGCATCAAGTCCGCGTACCAAGGACGCAGAGGCCAATCCGGAGCAATCAATATCAGCAGATCGTCGTGAGAGGCTGCCCGCTGCACCACTGGACGGATCAACGGCCACGGCGGAAACACATAAAGAAGCTGAGTCGACGGCCAGGGCTGAACGAGCCCGTCGAGACCCTCCGACATATGCTCTCTGCGCCGGCTGTAAAACCGCCCTGTCTTTGCATTGCGAAGAGTGGCCATCAAATCGATGACAGGAAGACCCCACCGCAAGGTGATCTCGTGAAACACCTCCGCATGGAGCTCCCACTCTCCCGGATCCAGTAGATGGCGACTGAGATAATCGGCTTGAACATTGCACTTTCCTGCCACATGAGACGCGGATAGCGCTGTGAGGTGCAATTCCGCCCACTGGAACAAGCGCTGACTCTCTTCGAGGAGAGGAGCATTCCCTGTGCCGCCTTGGCGATTGATGTAGGAGACTGTGACGAGATTGTCGGAGAAGACGCGAACCGGCTTTCCTTCCAGGAGCTCGGCAAAGGCTAACAGAGCCAGGTACACTGTCCGGAGCTCCAGCCGATTGATGGACCACAGCGCCTCCGCTGGCGACCAAACCCCCTGCGCTATGTGCGCTAAACTATGCGCACCCCACCCCGTCAGACTGGCATCGGTAGTGACTAAGATCCACTCCGGAGTGGAGAGAGGCACGCCCGCCAGAAGATGGGCCGGATCCGTCCACCACCGAAGACTGAGCCTGACGGAATCGGGACAACTCAGGCGCCGGGAGAGGGGATGACGCTGCGGAGACCACCGAGAGAGCAGCGCATGCTGAAGCGGCCGCATGTGCGCCCGAGCCCAAGGCACCAAATCCAACGCTGCCGCCATCAGCCCCAGCAACTGCAAGTACCTCCACGCCGTCGGCGCCTGAAGACGCAAAAATGCCGACAAATGTTCGAGGAGTTTCCGAACCCGTTCCATAGGCAAGCGGACGAGCCCGCTGTCGGTGACGAACAACGCACCGAGGTACAGAAGCCGCTGAGCCGGCTGCAGATGACTTTTGGCCTGATTTATCACCCAGCCGAGATTCTCGAGACAAGAGACCACCCGAGCTGTCGCTGAGAGGGACTCCGTCCTCGATGACGCTCGAATTAACCAGTCGTCCAAATAGGGATGAACCTGGATACCTTCTCTGCGCAGCGCCGCCGCCACAACCACCATCACCTTGGTGAAGGTGCGGGGTGCTGTTGCTAGGCCGAACGGCAAGGCGCGAAATTGGAAATGACCCATAGGCAGCGCAAACCGAAGGAAACGCTGATGCTCTTCCCTGATGGGAATGTGAAGGTAGGCCTCTGTCAAATCGATGGAAGTGAGAAACTCCCCCGGACGCACCGAGCGAATCACCGACCGTAAAGTCTCCATCCGAAAATGAGAAACTCGCAGACAGCGATTGACATGCTTTAGATCCAAAATGGGACGAAATGCATCTCCCGGTTTGGGAACCACGAAATAGATCGAGTATCGACCGAAGCCGTACTGGTCCGGCGGCACGGGTACGACCGCCTGGAGAAACAACAAGCGCAGTAACGTTTCTTGCACCGCTTGCCGCTTGCCCTGCGGACCGCAGGGAGAAAAAACGAAAGCGTCCGCTAGCGGACAAGCGAACTCGAGGGAATAACCCTCGCTGACAATTTGGAGCACCCATTTGTCGGTGGTAATGGCGATCCAAGCCATTTGTCTGGACTGGCCCGGAGACACGATAAGGAATGGTGACATCAGCATCGACAGAGCCCTCGTGGAAGCATCCCCCCAGCTTTTAGCACACTGATTACACTTTTTAAAACCACTGGTAGCCATGGGGAAAAAAAAGGAAACTGAGCAAGATTGCACCCTTGAACGGGAAGGGGACCATGCATGTGTGGTGGCATCTCGCAAAGGCTTTCTTTGAAAGCTGGGGGGATGCTTCCGTGAGGGCTCCATTGGTGCCGATGTCACCCATATGTGAGGAATGACTTCCTGCTTGTTCCCGGAGAACAGAAAAGGAGGGGCTGTGGTTAATAAAAGGACAAATGTGTATCTAAAATCACAGGTGAATACAGCAGCACGGTCACTCTGATCTGGATCATTTTCAGATTTTCTGGCCAATTTTTGGATTTTTTTGTTTGTTTCAGAAATGAATGTAGTTAAACATTTTTAATGCATATAAACAAACTACACATACACTTTTATGCACCAAAAGTACATTGAGTGCATGGTCTTTAAATGCATAACCTTTTTCAAATGAAAACTGAAAACCAAGTGCACATTTCTGTTGTGCTGGCATTAGGGAGAAAAGATTTCAGCTACAGGCGGCAAGGATGTCCAGTCCAAGTTCAAGGGTTCACTGCACATGAATGACATAAATACCAATGACAGTATAGTAGTACTACTAATGAGCCTTACAACAACCCAAGCAAGCAGCTCCCACAGCACAAGATGCATTCATTCTGACTCTCAGCACTTTCTGTCCAAAACAGTTAAAGGAAAGATTGCCAGAAGACAGGCAACTCCACCATAACGGTCCTGTACTTTAAGAGGTCATGTTTCAAAAGCAAGTTCCCCATGTTATGGCTATTTACCTGGGTACAGGGGATTTTAGAAATCTGTCTGCCCGTATGGGAGTAAAACAAAGCAAATGTTTCCACAGTGCACGCACTTATGGCCATCTTCTCTTGAAGGCATTCCTAGAGTAGGGTTAGGTGGGGCGCATACAGTAAGAATTACTCGTGCGCACTACTGCGTTATTGTGCGCTAATGCCATTAACGAACAGTTTTTGCAGCTAGTTTCCATTATGTAAAATAAGATATGTGATAAATCAATGCCTTAAAATTCAGTTGAATAAAAGAAAATTCTAGTGACTCATTTCCATCATGTTTACTGATTTGCCTCCTAATCTACTGTAGAAATCTATTCTATGTCCTCCGAAACAAGACTGTAGCTTCCCATATCATAAGATACTTCACTGAAATCCTAAATGGTATCCTTTTTTTCTAGTCACAAGCAGGATGCTTTAATTCTGTATTCCACTGAGAAACCAACTGATGTATCCCCAACATGATATTCAGGATAAATGTGATAAAATGCCATTTTTTCATTCTTATACTTATATCAGTACAAGCAGCATCCCGGTCAGATTCACTAACAGCTCTATTTACAAAACTGTGGTAAGGTTTTGCTGGTATCACATGGTAATTTCTAAAATTAATATAATTAATTCAGAAGCTATGTTGTGTGCAAGATTCCACTGTTTGTATTTTAACCCATGCGTCCAGATATGACATCACCCCGCTACTGATGAGCCAACATTGGCTCCCTATTTGATACAGAATTCATGATAAAATCCTTATTCTGACCCACAAAGCCCTACATGCTGGTTTTCCTCTCTATCTTTCCTCTCAGGTCCTTCTATATACTCCACATGGAGCTCTACGGTCTATTCTTGCTAATCACCTGTTCCTTTCTGCTGCCTTTCAAGCTAGGCTTCAGTCCACCACACATTCCGCCTTCTACTTTCTTGCCCCTATGCTGTGGAACTCTCTCCCCCTCCCGTCTCCACTTGGAACTATCCTATCTCAGGTTTAAATCCTCACTCAAGTCACATTTCTTTCAAAAAGCTTTTCTTACCTCCTGATGCAGATTGGCCTGTGCTCTATCTTCTCTTTTTTTCTCCTTCTCTGCTATACTGTATATTTCTATCTGCTGGGTGTCTGTCTCTTTCCTTTTAGATTTTGGAATTCTTTGAATGTTCTAACTACCTGTTTTTTTTTATTGTAAACCGCCTTGATGACTCGAAAGGTGATATAGAAGAAACACAAAGCCTAGAAACAAAAACACAGCCGCACCAGAAGAATCTTCACACAGGGGTTTAGATTCTTCTGGTGTGGCTGTTTTTTTTCTTTCTCCGCTTTGTGTTTCTTCTGATTTTGACTGCGGAATATCCATCTCTTTTTTTGTCGATATGGTGATATATCAAATTTTACAGAAACTAAACTAAGTTAAGGTGTATCCTTGCCAATTCTGCTTTCATTCCCCACCCTATTCCCTATTAACTGTTAATCTGGAAATTTCTGTGCGCTGTTTGAACACATTAATTGCCGAGTTAACAGTTAATGTAGTTTAGAAAATAGACCTCCTGATTTTTTTTTTTACCATAGACAAAGAAAGGGGAAAATAGCTTTCATAAAAGAGGCCCTAAGTTGTCTTGAATGGTCATTTACACCATCTTTGGATTATTCTTAATGATACAATAAAATTTATAAAGGCATGCAAATAATCCAGTTTTCTACAGGATCAACACGGCTACTAAAACTGCAAAAATACTGATTTCAACAATACAGTATTTGGCTTGAATGGATAAAATACCCTACTGAATTCAGGTTTACCGTTCCCAAACTATACAGTGTGCATATCATTTGCTAGTTTCTGAACAATGAAACTCATTTGACATTTTATTCTCCAAGAATGAGATGCTCTAGCCATATAAAATAATTTGGAAAAAAAATGTCTCATGGAACAGCAATAACAGACAATGAAAGAGGAAAAGGAAGAGCTACTTAGATAAACACACCAAGGCCAAATTATGTTACAACAGGAAAATATCCAGTTTAAGTTACCCAGGTAAGTTAGCGAGTAACATTAAACCATTTAACCCTACTCTGCTTTCCCTCTTTTAACCATTTCCCACTCCACAATAGGACATTGCCTCTCTCCCTTTCCATATTAACCGGTCTGTGAGTGGGAAATTTTTCCCACAAAGATTTGTTTGGGTAATTGGATAATGCCCTCGATTCCCCAGATATATCTTCTGAATAACAGCTCTACTAAAATAGAGGTATAGATGGTAATTTCATAAATTCCCACAGAGTTAACACATGTTGCCCCATGAATAGTTGAGGCCATTTTTTAAAATGAAGATGCCACATGAGTTGTGTATTTATTCATTTGCCATTTTTAGTCTGATTATCGATGTGATAATTGTTCGACTACCAAAGACTTTCAGTAAATTTTATTGGTTCAGAGCAAATCTTAGATTGGACTGCGAGTTCATGGAAGTGGAACAGAGTGAGAAATCCCAGATGCCAACAGCTTCCCTGTCATAGCCAGTCCCATCCCGGAACCATTTCATCCCAGTACTAAGCCTGAGGGAGCTGCCTCCCCCCCCCCCCCCCCCCACACAATTCCATAGTGGTAAAACATCTTTCACTTTGGGCCAATTTGCATGATGGAATTTTAAAGATGATGACAGGCAGCACATGACCATGTTCTGCGTCGTATCACCTTTGTAAAGGCTTGTGAAGCCCATTTTTGTATGCAAGCGGTCCTTGGAATACCACCTATGTATAGCATGGTTGCCAAAATCTCCTTCTGCAGGAGACCCTATCAACCAACCCCTGAAAGATCTTAGTCGTTAGTACACATTTCTGCAAAATTTAGCTAAAAGAAGCAAATGAGCTCTTAGTGCATTTATATACTAAACTGAACTTTGCAGGAATTTCTCATGCACTCCAACAGTCAGGAACATCACGCTTCCTGATTGTAGCAGTCTGTGAGAAATATATATATATTTTTTAAAAAGCCCAACCCCGAAATATTTTTTTTTTTAAAAGCCCAAACCTCAGCCCCAAATCAGAGGTTCTCTCAAACCTTTCCCTAGTACTAATGCACAGCTAAAAGGTGTTAATTTAAAACACTTCCCTCCCTAATAAAGCCCTGTCCTTTAACCCCATCTCTCCTTTTTCCTGTTTTACCGACACCCTTACTCAACCCTGGGGGAGATGGATGCAGGAGTGATCCTGCCCCATGGGCTGCTGACTTCAAAATGGTACCGCTGACCTTAGCAGTAGCCTCACAGTACTACCAGTAGGAATCAGTCTGCTAAATAAGGGCATATGCCCTTATTTGGCTGGCACATACTCTTATTTGGCCATCTGATCCTTAGTAGTAGCATGATGAGACTACTGCTAAAGGTCAGTGTCACCATTTTATGGAAGACTGCTTCCAGAGGCAGGAGCATGTAGGGATTTGCTCTTGCCCCCACCGCCCCTGGATTTCTTGGGATTAGTTGGGAAGCAGGAAGAAGAGACAGAGGAATGAGAGAAAGGAAACCCTATTCCCTCCACAGGTAAGTGGCGTGTCTTAAGGAAAGGGGTGTTTAAAAATGTTTTAGCCTTGCATCCTGGCTGGGGAAGGGCAGCATTGGGCCCATTGGGCTACCAGGGGAGTGGGTCTGGGACAGGGGGGCTTCTGATTTAGGCTAGTGGACCCTTTAATTTGATGTTATTGCTGCAAATAAAGGGCCATTATTTTCTCAGGCAGCTCTAGAAAAAATAACTATAGCTCTTCATCTGCAGTTTTTCCTGTGAAAATAGGCCTGAGAAGCCTTTTTAGCATGTTTAGTTTTGCTTTCTTTTTGCATTAATGTGGTGTTTTGCATGATTTTGCATCAAAGCAGCTTACTAATGCAAAATTTACATAAACATTTGCAGGAAGTGATTTGGCAAAAGTGCACTTCAAACTTGCATATAAGTCCATAGTAATTTTTTTTTATTCAAGTTCTTATGAATTAAAAACCAAAAATCATGTATACCCATAATATTATATCATCAAACAGATATCAAGAAGATGATTTAAGACAGATATAATATCAATAATGAAATTACATTTGTCAGATTTAAGTATTCTAATCCTGACCTAAAAAAAATCTCTAACTTTCCAATGACAATTCAGAATCTGAATTTGTGATTATGCAGTCAACAAATCAATCAACTGGTCCAGCTAAAAAAAAAAATAGATAATTGTTCTGTTGATACACTATTCTTATAAATGTAAAACCGTTTAAGAAAAAAAGAGCTCCCATAGCAATTACTTTGAGCTTTAGTGCTAGAAACCTTCCCCTGTCTATCCAAGTCTCCAACGTAACATCAGGAAAAATGATTATAGTAGTTGTTAAGTGTTATCGAGTCTGTGCCGACTTTGTGAATAGTTGCCTTAAATTGTGCTTGGTCTTCAGTCAGGTGGCTAATTATTGATAGAGTGGCATCCATAGCTGCTGGCATTGTATGGGATCCACTGCATTGCCATTCCTTTGCATTGATTTCAACCTTGCCAAGCATGACGTCTTAATCTAACGATCCTTCCCTTCACATGATATGTCCAAAGTCTTCCTTCTAGTATGTCCAAAAAATTTCTTATCTCGTCTAAGGAAACACAATCTAGCTATCCAATCGTGATCTGATTCTAAAAGTAAAAGTCACCAGTGTTGCAGCAGAATCCAATTTTTCTGGTAACAAACTTGTAAGTCTGGCTTTGAGATTTTGGCATTCCTAATTTCACCTTTTTTACATCTCAATTTTATAACATCAGATCCATTCAACAATTGAGTATTGACCTTAGATGGCAAATAATACGCAGAAGCTAATGGTGTAAGTGTGGCCTCAGGACCTTCCAAATTTCTTTCAGAAAGCTTTTAAATATTTCCTTTGGTGGAACTGCAGTTACCAGAGGAAAATTTGGCAAATGCAGATATTTCCATCACAAAGTATTTTCAACATTCTCCTTCTTGTGTAAAGACAACAAATCCAACTTAATTAAATTTATAAAAGATTCTTAAACTGACACAATAGTTGTTTCTAGAGAAGAAACATTTTCTTTGAATTTAGCTATGGCCTGTTCCTACTGCTTAACTCACTCCTCAAATTTAATCATAACATCATATTGAAATTCCATTTTTGCTATGACCACAAACCTGTAACAGCATATCTACAGAAATTCCTTACGAAGTGAGAGAAGCAATTTATATGGAGAAACTAGGACCAAAACTTTATCAGTTCTATTTAAATTAATTATCTGTTGCCTGACACTCATAAGATCTTACATCAAGAGTCAAGCTGCTTTGAGACTGAATGGAGCCTTCCACAAAAAAGCAGCTGATGTACAAAGGAGCGAAGGCCTAAACAATTGCAGAATCAGAGCGTTTATTAACATACTGCACACTAGAAGAGTTCAAACCTACCACTGCATGATGATCTAAAGAAGGCGGCTCAACCATAGAAAACTATGTCTCTGCTACCACAGAACTCTTCATCTTTGGTGACAAAGAACCAACACAAGGATTTGGGTTGCATATCTCCAATTTCTGAACTTGCCTCAGGTCATCCCATAATGTACGAGCTGCACCTAAAGATGACATCAATGGGGCAAGCCAAGGACAGTTCTGCCTCAAGCTTGCTCACTACAGTTTTCTCAAATGCCACAAGTAACTCCTCATCAGGCTATGAAATCGATATTCTATATGCTGCTGGAGTGGAGGTTCAGTGTAAAGACTCATCATCCAATACAGGTATTTGCTTTAATTTATTCAAACCTTATCTTGAACATTTGGATGGCAGCACAGTGCCCGGCTTGGTAACCAGATTAGCCATCAGGAGGGGAAGCAGGAGAGATGCCAATATTTTAACACTCCCTGAAGCTCTGGTTCCTGCCTTTGCAACTCCATCTTGACCAAAAAAGGATGAAATAGAAGTCTGGCAGGTCTCAGCTGTTGGGGAAATAAACTTCTTTCCCTTTAGCCACAACAGACCATAAAAAAATGCCAAGAAAAGAGCAGCAAGAGTAGTACAATGCCCCAAGTATGAAAAAGGTGTATGGTGCTATAACAGTAGCCATCTTGAATCTACAGCCCATGGTGATTTAAGTGAATTATTGAGTTCCTGCAACAGTTTATGGAGTGCAATAAGAGAGGAGGTTTGTGATCTAGCCTTTAAAGAGGCATCTTCTTTTGTAAAATGGGAGGGGATATAAAAACAGAGGGCTGGACTGAGAGGGAGGGGTCTTGCTGTGGTACACAGGGGATTCAGTAAATCTCAGCTTGGAGATCTCATTACAGGCCAGTTAGGCCTTGGGCTTGTGGCAAGAAGTCCATCAGGTTGGGTAGATCTGAAGCCGACAATTGTAAGGAAAGAAGTGTTTGGAGTTCCGGAGATTTCTATAATCTAGACCACATCTCTGATCAAGCCCCACAAGCACAATCTGACCAGCCTACCTAGTATCCCTCCTACACAAACTCAGTCATAACCTCACTCTTCCTCTAAGTTTTTTTTTTCACCTTATACCAATGTAAGTGCCTCAATAAAACTTTGAGTGCCAAAGTTATAATTTAGAAGTTTCTAAATAATTGCTATGTTTAACTGTTTATTGTAAATAGTTACTAAGTTACAAGATGTTCAATGTCATTGTTTATCTGTTCTCTGTAAACCACCCCTGATCTCTGGAAGGGGCGGTATAGAAAAGTTTCTAAATAAATAAATAAAAAGTTCCAGACTGAAGAAAAATTTTGTTCCAACCTGGCAAGATCCCTGGTTTAAGTAAAAAACAAAAACAAAAAAAACAGGCCTTTAGGTACCTTCCCTGATGCATTCAGAGACTGAGGTCTAGAGAAGAAAAAATTAGTACCTTTCTAGGTATCCCATGGTCTGATCATTTTATGATTAAATTTTCTCTTCACATTCCCTATTCATACAACCCCCATCAATCTATATCATACCAAGGGCCAAAGTATCGATCATTTGTATCAGAAGAGTTCCTTGGAACAGTTATACCACAACTTGATATAGACCATAACAGCCTTCAGAAAACTATGTCTAATTGGAATACTGTAATAAATGCAGCTTCCAAATCACTGGATACCAAACTTAAAAAACATATAAAAGAGTTTCTGAAAAATGGTATACACATGAACTAGCATCAATCAAAAAAAATCTCAGAAAAAAAGAAACCAAATGGAGAACAAAAAAAACTCCAGAACTTCGTGAGCTATATTTTTCTACTCTTAACACATACAGAACAACCACAAACAATGCCAAAAAACAATATCATACAACAATCCTTGCCAAAGCCATTAACCGCCCAAGAGAATTATTTGAAATTGTAAAATCTTTATCCAAAACACCTTCATATAACTCACACATCGTGCCTATCAGCCCACAAGCACTAGCAAGCTATTTTGCTAGTAAACTAAAGCAATCATTTTTACCAATACCTGACCCCCTCCCTAATACCACAAACAACAGTAATATATGGCAGTCTTTTTGTCTTATTGATAAAAAAACAATTGCTTAACATAATTGCTAATCTTAACACAACCACATCCATCCTTGATCCCTGTCCAGTATCTTGGATCAAGACAACTAAACTAGAACTTGCCCCTTTTATCCTAGACATAGTAAACAAATCCCTACAGCAAGGTGTTCTACCGAAGGAACTCAAACTCTCAGCAATTCGTCCGATTTTGAAAAATAAATCTCTAAATGACAATGACCCATCATCATATCGCCCAATCGCCAGTATTCCCTTTTTGTCTAAAATCATTGAAAAAGTTGTCCAACTACAACTTCAAGATTATATTGACACTTCCGCCCCCCTTGACGACCACCAATATGGGTTTCGCCCCTTCCATGGTGTAGAAACCCTACTACTCGCCCTCCTTGATACTCTAATCAGGGGCTTAGACAACACCAAACAGGCTTTCATCATGGTATTTCTTGATATATCTGCTGCGTTTGACAGTGTGAACCATAACATACTCATTTCCAGACTCAGCCAGCTAGGATTACAGAATTTGACTCTTGAATGGTTTAAATCATATATAACTGACCGTTCACAATATGTACATGTTAACCAAATTTCATCGCCACCATTTCCCCAGGAACAAGGAATACCACAAGGCTCTGCTCTATCTGCTCAACTCTTTAACCTTTATCTACAGCCGATTTGCATCATATTCCAAAAATACAAGATAAACTATCATATATATGCGGATGACATTATGTTGTTCTCTCCAGTCAACATAATAGATCCCAACTATGACAACTTAGCAGCTTGCCTCGCGGAAGCTGAACTTTGGCTCCGTTCAAACAATTTGAATATTAACGTCAAAAAAACGGAAGTATTATTTACTTCAAGAACAATGAATTTCACACCGCCATCAGACATCAAATTCCTGAATTTCACCCTCCCAGTTAAAGAAAAGATTAAATATCTAGGTGTCATCCTCGACAGGACCCTTAGTTTCACCTCTCACATTAGGAAAATAACCAAAACAATCTTTTTCAAACTTCGATCTATTCAACAACTTAGGCCACTCATAGAATACGATGATTTCAGAACTATTACACAAGCTTTAATAACCCCCCATTTTGATTACTGTAATGGAATTCTACAAGGCATAACAAAGAAGAATCTAAAAATCCTTCAAATGGCTCAGAATGTTACTGCACGAATAATCTCCAAAGCTAAGCTAACTGACCACATTACACCAATTCTATATTCGTTACATTGGCTGCCCATTGCTAGCAGAATCCAATATAAAATCATATTGACAACTTTCAAATTAATTAATGAGGTTGCTCCATAAATCCTAGCCACACTAATTCATAGCCCTCCTGAAAATAGAACGAGAAGAAGAAGAAATCGTAATACCATTCTAGTGTCTGACCTAATAAGAAAGACAAAACAAATAACAACAGTGCTTTCTCTTATACAGCACCTACCTTATGGAATAACCTCCCAGATCAATTAAGAGAAATAAAAGATCTGCAAAAGTTCCGAAGAGAACTGAAAACATACCTGTTCACACAACACTACGGCAACATAGATTGTGATCTGGATATTTCCTCCCGTCCTCCATAGCTAAACGTGAATACACCCTTTTGAATCACTTACAATCTTTCAGTACCCATAACTGTCCATTTTTAGTTGATATTTAAAATGTGTTTATATAGTTCTAAATATATTATTATATCCTATCTGTATATAATTGCATATTATATTATATCCTATCTGTATATAGTTATGAATATATTTATTCTATGTATTGGTATATTGTTGCATTGTTATATGTAATTTCAGCTTTGCTTGACAATTTGTTCTATGTAATTTTGGCTTTGTTTGGTTTTGTTTGATGTAAACCGCCACTGATCTTTGGAATTGGCGGCATATAAAAGTTTTACAAATAAAATAAATAAAATGACTTTGGAATGTTTGCCAGGTGCCCTCCCTGAGTGAAGACTGGTGGCATTTTACTACTGAATTTAAGAGAGCATGTTTTCCTAGTTACTAAACAAAATTCCTGTGTTTTGAAAGTGGCTGAGGATCTTGGGTAGACTCATATTGTTCATGAGGTGGAGAGATTTAGGAGGCAGTCATCTCATGAAGAAGTACTACATACAGACCCAGGAAGATGCCTAGGGGAACGTCATGGACCAAATACATCTACACTACAAAAGAACAGATTTTGTAGCAGCTAAAGTTTATTTTATACTCAAGCACTATTTTTGTATTATTTTTAAAGAATATGCAGCATAGTCAAAATACACTGATTAGTTCATTTTCTTTTGACTGTGAAGAAGCAAAGAGAGGAGAGTGAAATCCAGCAAGGTTGGGTCTTGAGAGTGTTTTACCCCTGCTCTTCAGGACCCCGAGATAGGAGCTGAACTCTGGTCCTGCCCTGAGGAGTGGTTCAGATCTATCACTCTCTGACTCCCATTATATATGGTAATCTTCCATATTTATTTACAGTTAGTGAATCATTCCCTTTAGTGCTGACCAGTTGACACTTAACAGTATATTATGAGCTCATCCTTGATCTACTTTTTTCAATGTATGCCTTATTTCAGGGTCTTGTTGAATTACATCATGGTAGAATTTGAACAGTGGGACAATTCAGAGCTATTCCATGGGATGCCTAAGTTCTCGCTTTGTATCCATGTTTTTTATGGAAGGAAAAATTTAGCTCTTAGGTCAGCTCATAGTTCATTTTCTTGGTAATAGATTGTTAGGTTTGCTAAGGGCATCCTTGCGGTTATTTTGACACTAGGGAAATCTTTGCAGTGGGTTACCACACAAAAGCCATTTGTGTAGATTAAAATTCTAGGGTCCAGGTGGGTTCACTATTCATTGATATAAATATTTAACAGTATTGTGCAAACATGCTGGCCCAGGGAAGGTCTCTCCTTTACTGGCATCAGCTATTTCTATCTAATTATAAATTAGGAAGGAAGGCCTCTCTTATTTTGCATTTAAAGAGTCATAACTCAGTGAATGGGGACCAGCCTGACAGCCTTAGGCTATAATCCTATGTTCTGCAGCATGGGAGATTCAGGTTTGGAGCCCCAGCATGTTAGGGCCAATCATGACAAATCATACGTTTGTGGCTTGGGTGGGAGGGAGGGAAGGAACGTGGCTGCTGCTATCTTGGTGGTCCCTATCGGTCAAAGAGCAGCACTGAGAATGTCCTTTTAAGCATTCACTGAGATTCCCCAGAGCTATCCTTATATGTAGTCAGAGTGAGGGAACAAAAAATGAGGGTGAAAAAGGGAAAAAAAGATTTTAAAAAATTATCATCAATAAAAGGAAGTCTAATTAATTGCTGTCCAATAGATATGCTTCATTAATATTATGCTATCGATTTATTACAGTCTTATTTTTTTAAAATTAATTCTTTAGTAAAGTTACAGGACACTTTACATGGGAAATAACTTCCTCTTTACAGTAGTCAATTCCAAAAGGGAAAAAAAATTAAAAACGAAACAAATAAGTACTCTTAGACCACAAAACAAAGGAAGACAAGATTACAGAAATTTGAAGGAAACAGTATTATTCAATATTCCAATAAGACTTGGCAAGCATACATCCTAATCACAGTGATTATCGACCACAGGTCCAGACCCAGCAAATTTAAAAAGCAGTCTTACTATATAAGGATTTTTTTTCAAATGCTCTGATTTCTAAAAAACGTATTGGTTACCCTGAAACTTCATAAGACATTTACATGGGAACCGGAGAACATATTGTCCCTAATTGGGTCGCAATAGGCTACATCTTTATTCTGAGGTGCTCTTGACAATTGTCACACCCTGGGCCGCCTGTAGCATTAGCGTACTGGTTGGGCTGCAGGGGGACCTTTTATTGAAAGGTTGTAGTTGGGCTCCTTTTCAATAAGGTAGTTGAGGCACGAATGGTTAAGGTCAAGACAGGGTTTTATTTCCCCTCCCGGGGACGGATTCCAAACACAGGTAATAAAGAAACATAAGCCATACACTCTGGCAAAAAGGATAGGATAAAGTAAAGTCTGGTACTTTTAAACAGGCAGTTAAATTATTTCCACAACTGTATCTCTTCAGCACAGTGAAACCACATCACTTAATACAGCCAATGAACAGTCCATCTGATTGTCAGATAATTCTGTTTCTGGTGGATCAATTATCATTGATTCAATCTGACTATCATCTGTACCACTCTGCTGCTGCCTATAGAGTGTTAGCAGATTATTCTCCTCTGCCAGCTCCTGTGACCTCCCTACTATCTCCTCTAGCAGGTAAGGGTCTGTATCACCATATCTTGGCATATAATTGTAATGAGAGTTATGTCCCTTATAACTCCTACGTGAGAAAGTCTTATATCCAGCTTTACATTGGCTAATTGGCCTACCTTCAGGGTTTGAGGCAAGAGAAAGTCTGTGCACTGCTCCTTTTAGAAGGGATTTAAACCTTAGAGGCTTTTCTCTACGTTCAGGCTGCTCAGCACCCTCTTCCAACATACAAATGTCTGGCACCGTATATTCTCCCTTTCTTGAAGCTTGCAAATACTTTCCAGTTATCCTGACGGGTACTTTCTCCTTGTGAATGCCTTTACCATAAGGAATAGGTTTTGAGGTTTGGTTAAAAGGTTTCTGTGCCTTTCTCCTCCAATTAACTCTATTAGCTGTTAGCTGCCTTTCTCTTTCCCATTCAGAATCAGAGTCACACACGTAAGTTTTCCTACCAGCCCAGGGCAGACGTTGCTTTCCAGATTCAGACCTCAGCTTGCACACAGACTCCAGCTGGTTCTGATTCACCACATCTTTCCTGCTTCCTGTTGCTGGCTTCTCTGAATTCTCTGAGCTGCTTTCTCTGGAGCTACCAAAGCCAAAGCTCCTGCTCCTCCTACTGCCACTGCTGCTCACTAACTCTAGTGAACGTCCCTTATACGTTTGCTGAGGCTCTAATCCAGCCCTTCCCCCTCCCAGGTGAAAGCTATTAGAGCTATGAGCTGGGGATTGCTTATCAGCTGTGCGGGGTTCTTTCCCTCGTGGCTGGGAATGTTTGTGTTGCTCTTGGCAACTGGGTGTCCTGATATCTTCCTTCCTGCTAGAAACAGCCCTATTGCTCATAGGTTCCTCTGTTTTTCTATCACAGGATATCTTTTCCCCATTACACAATTCAGAAAATATATCTGGCTTAAGACCGAGAAATAAAAATCCTCTTTTACGGAAAAATGTTTTGAAGACCAACACCCTATCCAAAGCTAATACAAAAGTCACTAACTACATTGCAGGCATATTGTTCGATTACAAAGAAGTCTGAAGTAACCGAGAAACATCTTAACTGTTTGTAGATACTTGTTCAGGCAATTGGTCTCCTCCTCCGGACTACTAATTTGCTTAGACAGAATATAATATATTCTTTCTATTGGTAATAAAGCTTCAGAAGAGAATTCAAACACTTCCAAAAAATACTTTTTGAACATCTCACAAGATGATATCAAAGCATAATGATGAAGGTTTACCATTCTCAAGTTGGTTTTCCTCTAAATTTTTCAAGTCCTCCATTTTATTACATAGTGCCAATTTTTTTAAATCAATAATTTATTTATTTTAAGGAAGTCAGATTGACCTCACTCCAAAACTCCGTTTTGCCAGCATTTATTTATTTATTTAGACATATTTGTATGCCACCTTATCCTTTAATCAAGGTGGTCACGTCACGTCACATCACAATTGGAGGGTTACATTTAACATTAGGGTACGTGTAAACATTTAGATAGTATAGTTACATAACAGCATTTAGACAGTACAATTAAAGGTAACATATAACATGAGGGTATTTAGTAATGTGGTATGATAAACTTGTGTGTGTGATTGACCAAGTAAAATATTATAGCTTTGGTTTGAAAATTCTTACTATGAGATGATATATCATCAAACGCAGCCCATACAGATTCCAATGTCACAGAATGAGGTTAAGGAAACACAAACTGTCCTGCAGTAGCAGCAGATTATTCAATTAGGCTTCAGATTTATCAACAGCAGAAAAAAGCCCCAGCATACTTGAACTCCATGATCCAGCTCAATCTTTAGTCAAATGTTGCTGAACATCCCCCGTGCAGAAAATCATCTGCAAGCAGCTTTGTTCCTGGAGCGGATAGTTGATCCTGGCATCTTCCCTCCATCTGCTGCAGTCAAACACATCTGCTCGGGCAGGCTGATTACAACGGAGATGTCTCCTCGCTTAACTCTGGGAGGTACTGGAGAGAGATGATGTTCTGGGATGAGTGATGTTTAATTTCCAAACTATCGAACAACGGGCAGGCTGATTACAGCGGGGATGTCTCCTCGCTTAACTCTGGGAGGTACTGGAGAGTGATGATGTTCTGGGATGAGTGATGTTTAATTTCCAAACTATCGAACACCTGTGGTGGCCAGCAGAGCTGCTCCCACTTCGTATCGCAAACTGTTCTATGGATCACTTGGAGGGGCCAGTGCTGGTTCTAATGGAAGAACCTTCACTTTCCCTTTTCTCTTTCACATCAGGTTAAGCCCCAGATCTCTACAGGAGTGTCGAAGAGCACATCTTTACTCAGATGCCACCACCTTGCCCCTCCCCCTGTCTTACTATTTTCAAAAATAATTTTCAAATTGTCAAAAGTACAGTTAGGGAAAAATATCAGACTTCAGGCTTGTCCTTCAGTTCTCCTACAGTTTGTCTTTCAGGCAGAGGACTGTACATCTGAAACATACACCTTGTATCAAATTTTCTCTGCATGAAAGATCTTATGACTGCCCATGATTGCAGGGAATCTCAATACAAGGGAAATGCAATTGACTGTGAAAAATCTATCAGTTTCCAATATCCCTCAATTTTCTACCCTAGAATTCAATCTGGCAAGGCATCTTTACCAGATGAAGCCTTTAAAAACCTTGCATACATAAAAGTAAATTTCTGGCACAAAGTATAGAGGTTTCCAAAGCAGAGAAATGAGGATTACTATTATTATTAGCATCATCATTAAACAATTGTTGGACACAGGGAGACAAGAGATGAAGACTAGATGATTGATGCTGTCAGCTGTTCACTGCAGTGTGTCTATAACCTGGACCCTCAAGATTGTTGCTTTATGTACTCTGGAATGATAGCATGACAAAGCATTAAGGGGAGTTGTGTATTCCCAGTAGACCCTACCTACTAGGCTGGCACAATAGATTCATCTAATTCAGTGCTTGTACCATCTTTCTAGTTCATGCATATCACTGGCACTAACATCAGGCCTGCTTGTAAAGCCACAGCTGTGCCAGGAGATGCCCCAGCAAGAGGGTACTTGTGTCCTACAAGGCAACGCATCTGGAAAGGCTAGGGCCAGGGTAGAGCAGAGTGCTGCAGGAACCATGCATAAGTCAGGAATCAGAAAGTCTCTGGATAATACCAGGACTAGAACAGGAAGCAGGAAATCACAGGATGAACTAGGCATGGAACAGGAACCAGACAGGAATTCCAGTCAGGAGAAGGAACAAGAACCAGATCAGTGAATCCACAAGGTGATCCCATTTGAGGTGTTGGAATAGCAACCGTACCCCCCCCCCCCCCAGACTTTCCTTATAGTTGGATCTGGACATACCCATTGCTGACCAATGGAAACTTGTGGAGTTGTCTCTGCTTTACCAAGGCCCAGAGAAACAGCCTAGCACCCAAGAGATCTGGGTTCAATTCTCACTGTCATTCCTTGTGACCTTGGGCAAGTCACTTTATCCATTGCCTTGGAAGAAAATACCTGATAATTTGCTTCCGGACATACCTTGCCAAGAAAACACAGGGGCTGCTGAGTTGCCAGGAGTCAGCACTGACTTGATAGCACTTAAAAAAAAAAAAGAGGAAAATTATACCCTGGCTGCTTCCTTTACTCTGTAGCTCCCATAGTACTACAACATATCTCCATCTCCAGCTCCTAAAGGCCAAGGGCTTGATTCTCATCAGCCCTAACAAGCTCATGGGGATAGCAGATGACCTCCCCCCTCCCTCATGGCCTTGTTGGCCTCCCTTTCTAAAGAGACAATGGACTTCAAGCTCCTATTGTGGAGTGCAAGGTTGTGAAGAGAAAATAGCGTGTGACATCGGCATCGACAGAGCCTTGCGTGGGAACACTCCCCACATCCAATGGGAATGCTTTTGGGAGCATCCCTGCACGCATGCATGCCTGCCTTCCCACCTTCCCAATAGTTCTCCTCAGTCAGGTATATAGCATAAGAAAAAAACCCTGTAGGAAAACCAAAAAGAAAAGGTTAGTCCCATCAACAACTCAGAGGGGAGACGGGCGGGTTGTGAAGACAGATTCCTGCTGTTCCTGGAGATCACCTGTTACAGGTGAGTAACCACGCTATCTCCAGGAACAAGAAGGAATGGAGTCTTCACATATGGGATACCCCAGTTCCCGACTACCCTTAAGACCCGTATAAGCCTGAGCCCACGGGGAGGGACCCAGAAACTGCAGAAGGGTAAAGCAGGGATCTGCCAGACTCAGGCCCTCAGGCAAACTCTCTAGATAGTTGGCCAAGGATGGTGTGAGGATGTGTAGTTAAACTCCAAAAAGTTGTCGTAAGATGGCTTGGCCAAATTGGGCACCTCGAACAGAGTCTTTGTTAAGACAGTAAGGGGCAGCAAACGTATCGAGAGAAGACCAAGTGACTGCTTGGTAGATCTCTGAAATGGAGACACAGCATAAGTTGAAAAGGGTTCACTTAGATACCGAGAGACACAGATGACTAGAGTCAAAGGAGACAAAAAAGTTGTGAGGATTTACGATGACCCTTAATTCTTTCAAGATAGAAAGTGAGAGCTCTTTTGCAATAAAGCGTATGTAATGAGGCTTCTGCCCAAGAAGAATGAGGTCTCAGTAAAAGATTGGAAGAGAAATGGATTGATTAAGGTGGAAAGGAGAAACCACCTTTGGTAGGAATTTAGAATGAGTCTGAGTACTATTTTATCATGGTGGAAGCAAGTGTAGGGAGCACAGTAGGGAGTCATGAGAGTTTGCAACTCGCTAACTCAACAGGCAGATGTGAGAGCAATCAGAAAAATGACATTCCAAGTAAGAAATTTCAGTGAAGCCAAAGCTAGAGGCTCAAAAGGGGGTTTGAGCAGTTGTGCTAGGATAATGTTGAGGTCCTATGCTACAGGAGGATGGCGGATTGGCGGTTTTGTTAAGAGAATGCCACACATAAAACGTGTCACAAATGGCTGTGAAGAAATTGGATGATCCACAATTGGGCAGTGAGAGACAGAGATGGCTTTTAAGTGGACTCTCACCAAATTAGTTTTTAGCCTAGACGTGGAAAGATGGAGATACTGGAGCAAGTTCTCCACAAGACAAGTAAAGGGATCAAGAGTTCTCTGGGAACACCAGATGGAAAACCTGCACCATTTAAAGGCATATATATGTCTTGTAGAATCCTTTTTGGAAGCAAGTACGATTTCTGTTACGTCCTCTGGTAGGTGTAAGTGAGACAAGACAAAGCATTCAGCAGCCACATTGTCAACTTCAATGCTTTCAGGTTGGGATGCAGAAGCGTCCCTTGGTCCTGTGAGAGAACATTGGAGCACACCCTAGATGGAGAGGTTGACCTTGCATCTGTTGAAGGAGTAGGGGAAACCAAGGCTGACGTGACTAGAAGGGGGAGATGACAATTATCCCTGTCTAATGGCAACTTGAAGAGTATCTTCAACACTAGAGGAAGTGGTAGGAATTCGTAGAGCAGATCCTGGCCTCAGTGAAGCAGGAAAGGATCTGAAGTCTCATTCTGTGGTGACAGGATCCTTGAACAGAAGCAAAGGAGTTGGGAATTCACTGGAGTGGCAAAAAGGTCGATACTGGGTGTTCCCCATAGATGGAAAAAACATTACGCCATCTCTCGATGAAGCATCTACTCATGTGGGTGAATAAGCTGAGTTTGTCGGCCAACTGATTCTGCTCCCCCGGGAGATAAACAGCTTGGAGAAGAATCTGATGAGCTATCAAGAAAGTCCAAATATGGACTGCCTTGTGGCAGAGGAGATGAGATCCAGTACCGCCCTGTTTGTTGATGTAGAACATGGCGATCTGGTTGTCAGTCTGAATAAGTACTGCCCGTCTCGGTAAGAGTATTGTCAATCGCTCTGAGTCCCAACAGATTGATGTGATAAGTGGCTTCTCATGGAGTTCACGCCCCCTGTGTGATGAGACCATGGAGATGGGCTTCGCAGCCTTCCTTGGTATTGGTGGTCAGGGTACACTGCGGTGTAGACTGTTGAATAGGTAATCTGATAGGAAGGCTCTGGGTGGTGCACCACCAATTGAGGGAGGTCGTAAACTAATGCAAGATGGTGATCTTGCACTCAAGGAGACCTGTGGACTCTGTCCACTTATCTGAGATGATCCACTGCCCTGGCCGCATGTGGGATACTGGCATATAGAACATGGACCATGGAGGCCATGTGACCCAGAAGATGTAGCATATCTCTTGCAGTGACATTTGTTTGTTGTTGGCAGTGGATTGCCAAGGAAATGAGACGTTGATGGCAGTCCACTGGCAGAAAGGCCCGAGCCTTTGTGGTATCTAGAAAAGCCCCTATGAACTACAATAAGTGGGGTTCAGGTGTGACTTTGGATAGTTGATGACAAAGCCCTGTTGCTGTAGCACCAGAATGGTACGTTGAAGTGAAGTGGAGACCACTTGAGGGGTATCTCCATTTATGAGCCAGTTGTCTAAGTAAGGGAAAACGAAGATGCCCAGGATATGAAAGTAGATTGCTACAATGGCCAGGCACTTCGTGAACAGCCTTGGAGCCAAAGCCAGCCTGAAGTGAAGGACATGGTATTGATAGTGTTGGCTCTGAAAAGTAAAGCAGAGCTACTTTCTGTGTAAGGGGTGTATTATGATGTGCGTACAGGCATTCTTGAGATCCAGGGAGCAGAGTCAGTCTTTTTCCTGAAGATAAGGAAGGAGAGTCCCCAACGAGATCATCCTTAACTTTTCTCTCACTAGCAATTTGTTGAGATTTCATAGGTCTAGGATAGGCCTGAACCTTCCTGTTTCCTTGGAATGAGGAATTATCGGGAATAAAACCCTAGGCCTCACTGAGCGAGTGGGATTTCCTCAACAGCCTCTTGAGTTGTTAAAGTGATGATCTCCTGCTGTAGCAGAGTGGAGTATAGGGGACCCATGGGGAAATTGCTAACAAAGAAAGTGGGGAGCAGATCTTTGAAATTGAGCTGATGGCCCACACTCACCACTTGCAAGGTCCAAGGTTCGGAGGTTATGAGTGCCCATTCGTGGGCGAAGTGAGTTAACCTTCTTGGTATGTGGTGGGGATTGGTCATGGGTAGACTGGCTATGTCCTGGAAGAAGCAGTCAAAAACTAGCTGAAGATTGTGGTTATGGAGCTGGCTGGAGCTTCACAGTTTTTGGCTTTCTGGGCTGAGAAGGTCCTTGTTGTTTCTAGTGAGGCTGTTGAGCCTGGTAGGAAGAATAAGAGGGATAGGAGGGGTAAAACGTCCTCTTTTTGAGATAAAAAGGCTTCTTGCCCGAGACCTTTCTTAGTAAAATCAGTTGTTTTCCTGGATAATCTCTTCACAGTGAGATCATCAGACTATTTCTCCGGCTTTCTCTTGCCACCCTTTCCCAAAATGATTCTCTCCATTACAAGAGATATTTGCCAGCTTGTCTTGAATCCACTGTTCAAGATCAGAGGCCTGCAACCAAGCTGTCTGTCTTGCCCCAATGCAGGCTGCTGCTGCTCTGCTTGTGGAATCAAAAGCTGCTCTGGTCAGAAACTTTGAAGTATTCTGAGCATGAGACACCAGGGCCTGATGTGAGGCCTGCTTGTCTCTTGGGAGCAAAGAAGTGAATTCAGACAAGTCTTTTGATACATCTTTTAAGAACATGCCCATGTAGAGCATGTAAGAGTTAATTCTGGAACCCAGTATGACAGCCTGAAAAGCTTTCCAGTCAAAAGCATCAAATGTTCTCGATTCCCTGCCTGGAGGAACTGATGAGTGGTTTTTGGAGTTCTTAATCCTCCTCATGGCTGACTCCACCACTATAGAATGGTGTGGCAATTGTGGTTTCTGAAATCCTGGGGAAGGAGTAACTCTATATAGAATATCCAGTCTTCTGCTGATAGATGGAACAGTTAATGGTGCTTCCCACATCCTGAGCATCAAGTTCTGAAGAATATTAAGGATGGGAAGTGTAACAGCCTCCTTAGGTGCTGAGAGATATTGAAGGATGTCAAGGTCCTCAGTCCTCGGTTCCGATTCCGTGGCCACCAATTTTGAGAGAGCCGCGACCATGTCCTTGATGAAATCCTGGAAGGACATGTCCTAGGGGGGAGACCGACGCCTCTCGAGTGTTGGAGATGGATCCGAGGAATATCCTAGAGTGGCTCGCAATTGAGAGACTCCGCATCGGAGACCAAAGAATCAGTATAAGAACCTGGTAGAAAGTCAAAGTAGTGATTGTCGATAACATGACATCGACGATGCTCTAACATCGAAGCCCATTACTGATGTTGTGCAGGATCGGCTGCCGATGCTGCCGAATACACTGGGGTAGGTTGAGGCTACATGCCTGTCGGTGCCTGTGCCCTGCACAATTGCTCTGAAACTCCCAATGCAGGAACACCGAGAGTCTGTACCGGAGCAGAGGAACCCGAGGGCCTCGAAGGCCCTGGCACTATAGCCACCAAGATCGTGGCCAGACTCCACTCGATGGCTTGGACTCTCTCATCGAGGGAGACTGGAGGCGGCTGGATGGAATCAGGCATGGAGCCCTGTGCCATTGTTCCAGAACAAGATATCAGAGGATCGATTGGGGATAGGGTCCTGGGAGCATCCTTGAGACCGTCTGAGGCTTTAGAGGAAGAGTCCTCCCACTGGGGCTGTTTGGCCAGTCAGCCTACCTCTGGGTCTCCTGACACCAAGTGCCGATATTGATGGCAAGTATCTGTGTCCAACACCGATGACTGAGACCCCTTCGATGCCGGTGCCAAGGTCTTTCATACCTTTCCTGTCAGTGAAGCAGACCGATGTTTTTTGCTGTGTGTGGATTTTGATGAAGCATGGGAACCATGTGACAACTGCAATGGAGTAGAGGCCCCAGAAGAGTGTGTCAAAGCAGCTGAGTCTGGCTGAAACAGCTTTACCCTTTGCTGTTCTTGAGGATGCATGATGCCATCAGATTACAATGTGCACAAGAGACGACATTGTGGTGGGGGCCCAAACACTTCAAACACCAGTCATGGTGGTCAGTTGTCGAAATGGTACTGCGACAATTAGTACATTTTTGTAACCACTATGTGGTTTCTCCATCGTGGAAAAAATGATGGAGGCAAAATCACATTGGGCAATGGTGCCCCAAATCTGAAAAAAAAAAACAAAGTACCGGAATGATGCGGTATTGTTACCGGAAAAAAAAAAAGTTGTAGAAGAATTCTTTCACAGTGGGGTTAGGACGGCTCCGTGGAAAAAAGACGACTAAGGAGAACTGTTGGGAAGGCAGGCACACATATGTGGAGGGATGCTCCCAAAAGCATTCCTAATGGATGCTGGGAAGTGTTTCTGGACGGAGCTCTGTTGATGCCGACGTTACCCACATGTGAAGACTGCATTCCCGCTTGTTCCTGGAGATTACAGCTTTACAGGAAATGAAAGGGACAAAATAAATTAAATCACTTCAAAGCTGTGCCACTGTCCGCATTAACAGGACTTGAGCTAACCACTCTAGATGTTGCACAGGAGACATAGAAGAGAGATAAATACCCAAACGTTTACTCCTTCAAGAAGTAGAAAGACTAGGGGGACACACAATGAAGTTATAATGTAGGACATTTAAGACTAATCAGAGAAAATATTTTCTCACTCAATGCCTAATCAAACTCTGAAATGTGCTGCCGGAGGATGTAGTAAAAGCTGTTAGTGTAGTTAGGTTTAAAAGAGATTTGGAGACATTCCTGGAGGAAAAGTCCATAAACCATTATTAAAGTGGGATAAGCAGAATGGAATCTGTCTACCTTTTGGGAACCTGAGAGGTACTTGTGACCTGGATTGGTCACTGTTGTAAATAGGATACTGGGCTTGAAGGACTTTTGATCTGATCCAGTATAGCAAATCTTATGTTCTTATGGTTCAGTACAGAGTGTGTCAAGATTGGCAGCATTTTATAAGAAGAACAGAGACCACCTGGACCCTTTACTGCTCTTGACATCTTCCTGTTTCATAGCTACTCTCCAATCCTGGGCTCCAGGTTCCTGATCCATGCCCAGCTTTGCAGTTCTACTCCTTGGTTCCTGATCCAGGCGTCGGTTCTACTGTCCTGCTTCCAGTAGACATAGGGCTGGCCCAACCATTAGGCTATCACCTAGGGCAGCAAATTCTTTGGGGGGAGGGCAGCAGTGGCAAAAGAGCAGGGCATGCAAAGCTAAAGAATACATTTTGACAGCTAGGGAGTGTGAAAAGCTTAAGGTCTTCCTAGGGCGCCAACACCTTGAACCAGTTCTGGGGTTGGCCCTGCCTAGATAACTTCCATACCAGTCCTGTTTTTCCTACCCAACCAGTTTTTACAGATATACATTCCCTCTGGTTACTGTTTTCTAGTGATAAAGTATACTTCCAGAGTATGTTCTATCAGTCTATTTCAACCTTGTGTAATATCTTAAATTTTATTTATTTATTTTTTATTTAGACAGTTTTTGTATACCGCCTTATCCTTCAATCAAAGCGGTCACAACACAATTGGGGGATACATTTAACACGCGGGGGTATGAGACACATACACTAATACTTACAGGGAACATGGAAAAGAGTCGGCTGAGGGGAGATATGATAGAGGTCTATAAATTAATGAATGAAGCGGAATGAGCAAACGTAGATCGATTGTTTATGCCACCAAATAGTAGAAAGACTAAGGGACATGCAATGAAGCTACAGGGAACACTATTCAAGATTAATAAGAGAAAATATTTTTTCACTCAACGTATTATCAAAATCTGGAATTCGTTACTGGAGGATGTAGTAAAAGTTGTTAGTGTAGCTGGGTTTAAAAAAAGTTTGTACAAGTTCCTGGAGGAAAAGTCCATAAGCCATTATTAAAGAGGACGTGGAAAATCCACTGCTTGCCCCAATACAAGCATTGTGGATCCTGTGTGTCTTTTTGGAAAAATGCCAGATACTTGTAACCTGGATTGGCCACTGTTGGAAACAGGATACTGGGCTTGATGGACCTTGGTCTGACTCAGTGTGGCATTTCTTAGGTGATGAGATCATTTGGATAGGTATGGAGTAAACACGCAGATCTTCCTATAGTTTCTGAAGAGACAAGTAATAGTTTGCCCTCTAACCTCTGCCTTAAATGTTTGAATTAACAAAAGCAAAAAATCACTCTGGGCAATGTTAAACATTTTGTTGCCTGAGGAGAATGCCTCCGTTTTAACTTCTTTGCAACATTCTGAGTTCTGAAGAACATCAGGCTGCCTTTTCACCATTCGTACTAAGCCAAGAAGAACGCAGTTGTTCCAGGCAATACATTTATAACAACCTGTGTGAAAGATTAAGCGAACCCTTTTGGGACTGCAGTGAAAGCACTGGCCTCAGAATACGGACCTTCGCTTATGGGGAATGGATATATAATATATTGTTTCTGGGCCCCTGTTGAAGAGTGGTGCTCTGATTCTGACAAAAGGAAACCTGCCATTGTGCAGGAGCAGCAAGGTAGTTTAATGTTGTCACTGTTGGGGTTGAGGAAGGCTTTGTTGTGCCAGATGTGTGTAGGCAGTGAAATGGAGACATGCTGAAAGCTGCCCAGCCCAGCGTTTCTTAATCCAGCATATCTTTTCTAAAGTTTCTTTCTGCTGAAGAGTTGCAAGCTCCACAGAATGTGAAACTGTCTTCAAAAAATTCACTCTTTCTGAAGCTTGTTCTATACTAGTCAGCTGGTTTGAAGACCAAGGACATGAGATTTTTTTTTGTTCAAAACAGCTGTTACCAAACATAAGTTCCTCTAGCACGGGCTAGCCTACTGTTTATTTTTTCTTTAATATTTTAGCAGCTTTTGCTCCTTTAAAAGCTATAATAAAAACAAGTTAAAAATAATCGCAAGACCAAAAGTTTTGTCTAGGGATTTAGCATTACAGTTACTAACATGCACTACAGTGCTGCCATTGTGTGTTATTAGTCTCTAGCTCCTACAGCATAAAATGTGACCTGCTGGGCTGCTGCAAGCATCGGGCTGGCCTAAGAGTATCTGATGCCCGGGCAAACCTTCAGGCAGGTGTCCCACCCCTGGCATGCAGCTTATCCCTTCTCTAAAAAACGCCCCCCTTCATGTCCAACATGTCCCTCTTCTCCCATCTTCCCCAAGCTGTCAGTAGCTCCCTTTCCCTACCACCACCCCCCCAACAAATTTTCCCCTTCTCTTCCCTACTCTTCCATCTGTGATCAGCATCTCCCTCCTTCCCATCCCCCTCCCCTCAAAGTGTTTGGCATCTCTTTCCTTTCCTAGCCCCCCAAAAACAAACATTTCCCCTTCCCTATTGCTCCTCCAATGTCTTACCCTCCCTTCCCCCCATCCACTCCCTATCACTCCTCCCCAATGTGTCCAGCCAGCGCCATGCCAAGCCCTGTGCGAGCGGTGCAGTTGCACAGGGCGCAAAGGTTTAGGGGCGCATTTCGGGCTACTGACCTCAGCTCCCCACACACACACACACGCTACCTGCTGTTGCCCTGCCGTCACCACTTTGTTTTCTCAGCGGCACCGGCAACAGCAGAGCAGACCTGACTTCAAATAAAAAAAATTAACACACAGGTCTTTCCTCCATGTTTGTAAGACTATCTAATCCCTCCCTCCCTTCTCTGATGTTGGTCACATCAG
Source organism: Ichthyophis bannanicus (assembly GCA_033557465.1). Lineage (NCBI taxonomy): Eukaryota > Metazoa > Chordata > Amphibia > Gymnophiona > Ichthyophiidae > Ichthyophis > Ichthyophis bannanicus. Next base: position 1,157,001,053 of record CM066032.1, on the reverse strand, counting down.
AGAAGAAAGGGATCAGGCCAGCCATTCAAACGTGGAGTTGCAAAGAACTGCATTTGAATGGCTGGTCTGGTCCTTCCCTCCTCTGACGCGAACCTACGTCAGAGCAGGGAAGGGATCAGACCTGCTTACAAGCACGGAGGAAAGACCCACATGCTTTTTTAAAATAAAATTTGAAGTCAAGTCTGCTCCTCTGCTGCCGGTGCCGCCGCAAAAAACAAAAGTGGCAGCAGCAGGGCAAGGGCAGGCAGGCAGCCAGTTGGGCGGAGATATGGGTGAGAGATGGAGGGGGATAGGCACCAAATGTACAAGTTGCACTGGGCGCAATTATGCCTTGGTATGGCCCTGTGTCCAGCATCTCCCATTTTTTACCTTCCCCCCTGCCACCACTGCTGCTTCCTCTTACCAGTGTGGGAGCCAACTCAGCCCTGTCTAAATGCAGCAGAATGTGTCAGCAGGTCCGTGAGAACTTAAGAGAGAGGAGTTACTGGGTTAACAATTTTTTGTTTTAAATATGTATTATATTTTAACAAATAATACAAATAAACTCAGAATCAAGTCAATTAACCAAGTAAAGGAGCTATACAATTCAATCATTTGACAAGATGGAATAAAGAAGAACATGGGCAATCATGTAATTCCACCCAAAAAAATTAAAGGGAGGGCAGCTACTTAGTACTGTCAAGAAAGACAAATACCAGCCCATATTATGCCCCATGAATTCTAAGAGATATCAGAAGGTGGAGAGGGAACCCATCATTTTAGTCTGACTGTCAACTAAAGCCGCCTGACTTTGAACCAGTGCTTTCAATTGTGCAGGCGCAAAGAAAATACAATTTTCCCAAAGAACTCGATTAAACATTTCCTAGGAAAGAAGACATACCTAGAGATAAAGTTATAAGACCCATTTGCAGAAATTTTCTCCTGACCTTCAGGGTCCTGGGAGATATATCTGGATAAACATATATATTATGCTTATGGAAAGGCACTAAGCACGCTCTAAAAAATACTAGCTAACAAAATTACAATCCACAATAACCCGAAAAGTGGCAATCAATGTAGCTCTATTGGTAGACTCCTGAATAGAAGTCTCCAAGAGCTCAGTAAGATTGCAGACATCTAATTAAGAACATAAGATATGCTATATTGAGTCAGACCAAAGGTCCATCAAAACCAGTGTCCTGTTTTCAACACTGGGCAATCCAGGTCACAAGTACCTGGCAGGTTCCCAAAAAGGCAGATTCCATGCTGCTTATCCCAGGGGTAAGCAGTAGATTGATTTGAACCCTCTCCTCCCAGCCTTCCTACTAAACGAGAAACATAACAAACCTGAGGAAGAGAGGCGGGATCAAACTGAAGTTTCTAGCAAATACTGTGTCAACATTTCATAAGGAGAAATCATATTACAATAGGGAAAGCCCAAAGGGTAATTTATTAGCTCAAAAAGAATGTTCAACATTCTCCAATCTATATTCTGAGGGGGTAGTTTTTAGAAGGGCCTATTTTAGAAAGGGCTAAATTTACACGCGAATGTCCTTACTATGTACAGTAGAAGTTGCAAAGGGACGTGTCGGGGGTGTGGTTAGGGAGTGGCATGATGGGTCAAAAATCTACCCCTATATTCTCCATTTCAGATAAAAAAAACACATTTATGGTCAAAATTGTTCATTTCAGGATTTACATCTGTTCCCTGGCACATTTATGTTTTAAAAAGTGTGTGTGTACACGGTGCTGTGTATGCCTAGCAGCACTATAAACATGATAAGTACTAATAGCTAAACGTGCTCATTTCTGCTAGCCCTTTGCGGAAGGGATTATGGGGGGGGGTCCTCCTTAATCCCTTATTTCCCCCTTCATAGTGAAATTAGAAAAAGACAGTGACATCTGTAGTTGGGCTGATGTTGATGCCAATAAATCATAGTTTTTAAAGTGACAATTGGCCTCCTGCTTTGTTCTGTATTGCTTTGGACTAGCAGGAAGGGTGCCTTTCCTGTGTCTACCAGGACTGAATAAAAGAAAATCATTAGATATGTAAAATTTCTCCTTCCTTATTATTCCACTAGACCACTCCGATAAGTGGGACCTACGCAAGCAGTCAGAATCCAGGATGTGGGAAGACAATGCTCTGGACGGAATTGCCTTGCCAAAAGCAGCATCTGCTCCAGCTCCCATATGCAACATGTAACTGCTTCACAAAGGTGCTTCTGCCAAGGAGGAATCTTATGCCCTAGAAGAGTTAGATCTAACTCCCTTCGGAACTTGTTTCCACGACAGGAGGAAGGCTAAACAAATAGCCTCCATAATCAGGTGGGCAACTGAGGACTTAGCCACAGCCTGTCCTGTCCTTGGCCAACTGAATAGGACAAGGAAATGATCTGAGCAAAGGAAGGAATTAGTAATCTCTAGATACCTCACTAACACCCTCCTTATAATCACCAGTGAACTGCTCCATCCAAAAACCTTCCTCCGAAAAGGTGGCAGAATGGCAATCTGATTAAGGTGGAAAGAAGACAGCACCTTTGGGAGAAAAGACAGTATGGTCCTCAGAGAAACCGATGTCATTGAAATAACAAAAAAGTCAAATCCTTGAGAGAAGCCTTCTGAAGGTGCTCAAAGAGGGGTGATTTCAATGCCTTCAACACCAGAAAGAGGCTTCACTGGGGAAAAATCAGTTGCACAGGAGGGCAAAGCTGTTTCACCCCCATGAGGAAGTGGGGCACATCTGGATGTGCTGCTAAGGACAACCCTTGAACATGGCTACATTAGCATGTATGGTCACCACCTGGAAATTATGGAAGTTCACAACCAAACCCTGGTCTAAAACAAATTGTAAGAAGAATAAAACAGCACCTATGTCTGCCTTCCTGATGTCCAGGGCCTGAGAAATATACTAAAAAAAACTCCAGACTCTTACATTGGCCAAGGAAGTAGAGGCTTTTTAGGTCCTCAGAAGGGTGCAATCTACTGCTCCAGAGCAGCTCTTCTTCCATAGCAACTGCTTCTCAAGGGCCAGACCATAAGCAAGAAGAAAATGGGATCCACAATGATCAGGTCTTTGAGATAAGAGCATATAAGCTTCCGCCAATAGACTCAAGAGAATGGCAAAGCTAGGGTGAGATTGAATACTGTGCAGAAGGCAGCTCATCAAGGGCCCCAGGGGAAAGACCTACAGAAGCCCCTCCTCAGGCCAGGTCTGAAGCAAGGTGTCCAAGCCCACCACCCTCTGATCCTTCTGGGGGCTGAAAAAATTCCTTATCTTGGAATTCCCCTGGGTAGCGATCATGTTAAACACTAGCAGGCCTTTATACTATGAGTGTGAATTTGCAAGGGCTTTAGCTCCCACTTGCCAGGATTCACTATGTTCTGGCTCAAGAAGTGGGCATGAATGATGTCTATGCCAATGATGGGTGCTGTGACAGAGCAATTGGATGACTCTCTGCCCAATAACTGAGCTCTATTACCTCAGTAGCTGCTGCAGTGCTGTGGGTGCTGCTTTGCTTGTTGAAATAAAGCCACAGTAGTGGCATTATCCGAGTATGCCCTGACAACTTTGTCTTCCAGGAGAGACCAAAGCCACTCTAGGACCAGGCAGATCACTCTAGTCTCCAGCCTATTTATCAACTGGGAAACTTCCGGAGGGTACCAGTGCCTCTGAGCAAACAGATCCAGACAGCAGGCGTCTATGGTGCCAATATGGAGCCTCCCGAGGCATCTCATCTATCAGAGGGTGAATCTGCAACCACAAACCTTACCACTCTGATCACCAGGGGAAGAGGAATTCATAGGTTGAACATCTGGGAACAGGGATACTACTGGGCCATAAGATGCCTCTGCAGGGACACATGTATGCCCTGGCCCACGGTACCAGTTTGAGGATTAAGGCCTGGACCCCAGGAGCTTCACGTAGTCCCAGGCACTGGTTGCTGCTTAGAGCAAAGATCCCTGAACTACGCTGCAGCTTTAGTCACTCTGAGTTTACTAAGCAAGAGTTGAAGTGATCCCCAAGATATTCCAGGCTCTGGGGAGGGAAAGGTTTGCTGGAATGAGCCCACACCCCATAGGTATGAGTGTGCATCATCGTATGCTTTATGGTGGACCAAGAAAGCACAGTTACTTACCTGTAATAGGTGATCTCAGGGAACAGCAGGAATTAGTCTTCACATATGGGTACGTCGGCGCCGACGGAGCCCGCACGGGAATGCTCCCCAGCATCCAATCAGAAAGCCTTTGGGAGCATCCCTCGCGCCTGCGCGGTGGCTTCCCGCCCTTTCTACTGCCTCTCCCCAGTTGAGTTTCATAGCTGAGACAGAAGGAGAGGATGAGGAAAGGAAATACATAGATACAACTCCTAGGGGAGGTGGGTGGGTTGTGAAGACTAATTCCTGCTGTTCCCTGAGATCACCTGTTACAGGTAAGTAACTGTGCTATCTCCAGGAACAAGCAGGAATGAGTCTTCACATATGGGGACTCCCAAGCTGGGGGTGCCAGGGGAGATCCCATAAATGCGTATCCCTGGACAGGACGGCATTTTCCCCACCAGGATCCCCGGCATCCCCTGAGGGATGGGGGGTAGGAGTTGAGAAGAGTTGCAGAGGAACAGCAAAACCTAAAGACTACAGGAAGATGAGTCTTTAGAATGCATGCCAAGTACCATTAAGTATTTTAATGAACCAGTACAATACAGCTTACCTACTGGATTGTAGGAAGTAGAACTGCGATGGAGGTACTGTAGACGCAGCAGCGGAATCTTCAAGGGAACTTCACAGCAGTGAGGATGAAGTTCCAAGTCCGGAAGGGCAGGCGATCCAGGTGTCAACTGGAGCCGGAGAAGAACGGCAGGTCTTCAATGGACAGCTTTATGTTTAAAGTAGAAGACTGACCGATCTGGAATGAGCCCAGTCCGGAAGGGAAGAGGGGCATGGGAAAAAACCCCTTTTCCCAGGAAGAACAGGGGTGTACTCCGGAATACCAAAGAAGTACACCGACTTTCCTAGCTGGTACGAGATAGGAAGACATTGAGTTTGATACCTCATAGATAGGGAGGTGTAAAACAAAAATAGAAGCTGTTGACTTCACAGCAGTAATTTGAGTATAACCGGTCCCAGTTACCGAGCCGTATGATAATAGGCAAGTGAACTGGCTGGGCCCCTTAAGAAAGTAAAAACGTAAGTACCGACAGGTGGGGAGATAGTCGGTAATACACAGGGTGCTATGAACATCTCCCAATATGCGCCTACCCTCTATATATAGGCATATATATGTATATGTATATATATATATATAGGGAGCTACATATATAGCTATACAGATGTGAGAATATCTGTCTATACCAGTGGGATATATATATATATCTGTATAGAACGTAGATAGATAGACATATCTAGGTATAGGTGGGCATGACAAATGCCCACCTATGTATTAAAACATGTATGCAGCACAGACATACAGGAGTATAACACTGAGAATCCAGGCCTGCAACTGAGCCACAGAAGAACGTCCACCTGGGGAAGGTGACGGGAAAAGATTCATCCAATAATAGGGGTGAAACCACCCGAAGAGTATAGAGAATCCATTTCTGCGGCGCAGGGATGCAGAAGAGTGAGGATTAACAGTATAGCTGCGTGAAGAACAGAGGATAATATCAGTGTGGTAAGAGCACGTCAGGAGTATGTTAGGCTTCTGATGTGTCCCCCGGACATTCACGCAGAAAACTTGCCCTCCGCACCACAATGGGAGACAAGAGGGTATAAATATCTATATAGCCATTGAGTGACTATATAAGCTGCCCTATTATATGTGGGACCCTCAGAGACAAGGTCCAAAGCCCTATGGGAAGCTTCTCTGAAGATTGCAGAGAGCAGTGTGCAGGAGGAGGATGAGATAAAACTGACAGGAGTCAGACACGTCGCCCCATCCTAGATAAGGATAGGGCTAGAAGAGAGAGCCTGCAGTGAGTGTTAGTACGCAAGATAGCTGAGAAGCTTGCAGAAGCCTTAAGCACTCACTGGAACTCCTGCACGCACAGCAACTGAACAACAGAGCAAGGGGATTCTCCTGTATGAACAGGGAGAACAGACAAGGGAGCGGAGGTCCTCCGGCCCTATCGGAGGAGTTCTCCAGAACATGTGTTGAAGGATAACCGAAAATCTACACTCGACAGAGAGAGGGATGGTTCGGTATGGTACCCACTCAAACATGGGAACCCTGGAGAAAGGGGTTCGGAGGACGCACCCTAGGGTAAGTCAGGTGAAGGATAGAGCGTCCATGAGAGACCAGAACTATCATGGGATAGCGGTGATCTCCCTCTACCAACGAGAAGGGAGAATACCTTAACCCCTGGATAACCAAACCATTTGTCAAACAGAAACGAAACCCCAGTGTAGAGCTGGAGGAACGAAAAAACCCCAGTGTAGAGCTGGAAGAGTAAGCCTCTGTAAGTCAATTGCAGTATGCCGCATACCGGAGCCTATGGCAGCCTGGTATGAGTATCCGGGCGCGAGTCCGGGAACTGCTGACCGGGGTGAGACGCCCCTTGCTTGGGCATACCTGGGGGATGTCTGGGCGGATGAAACTTTCTCTTCCTCGGGAAGGAAGGTCTGGCAGGACATTTCCTACCCCCCGGGGAAAAAGAAGGCCGAGGGCGGCTTCCAGCGCTAGGAAGGTCAGCGGAGCACTGAGCAACCTGACGTAAGGCCTCGCTATTGAAAAGGTTTTCTCCAGTACACGGAGAATTACCCAGATTATGTTGGGCCCATCTGCACAAGTCTGAAGCCTGCAACCAGGCTGTACGACGCGCTCCAATGGCAACAGCAAAGGACCTGCTAACAGACTCAAAAGAGTCTAGAGAAGCACGAGAAAGGAACCAAGAGATATTCCTGCAATGATAAAGGAGCAAGGAATATTCAGAGGCCTTAGTTGTGGACAAAAAAGGAGACAAAAGAGATAATTTCTCTGTGACATCCCGAAGTGTCAGGCTCATATAAAAAATATATGAAATAATTCTAGAAGCCAACATGGACGTCTGGAAGGTTTGACGCCCAAAGGCATCAAGCACCTTAGATGCCCGACCTGGAGGACAAGAAGAATGCTTCTTCTTGCTTCCGACCTTTCTCAGTGCCGATCCCACCACAATGGAATGGTGCGGAAGCTGGTGCTTCTGAAAACCCGGCGAGGGGGGCACCTGATACAGCACATGCGTGGCTGTAGACGGCGCAGGAACCTTTAGAGGTGACCGCCAAACCCCTAGGAGAATATCCTGCAGGGAAGGATGTAAAGGAAGCATTATGGCTTCCTATTCCGCAGGACCCTGACTTAGAGAAGGGCCAGGGATAGGAATGGCCAGCAAGTCCGCCAAGTCAAGGAGGAAATCCTGAAAAGAAGGTACTCCCAGAGGAGCTATTCCTGGGGAGGCTGAGGTTGGAGGGGCCGCTTGGACAGCCGGAGACCCACCGGGCTGGTGCTCGAAAGGAATCTCGCCAGACTGAGAAGGATACCGGCAGTCCTGAATCAAGGCAGTTAGTACTGCATCGTCGGTTCCTGGAATTGATTCCAAGCTAGGCATCGAGAGGATCGATGGCACCGATGGAACCGCAGGGATCGGCATCGGCCCCGACTTCGACCTCGGGGGCGGCAACGGAGGCGGCTGAAGCGATTCTGAAGCCACCGGAGAGCAGTGGCGGTTATCCCCGGTACTGCGTCCCCGGAACGGACAGAGATCGGTTCCGAAGCGTATCAGAACCAAGTCTTCGAGACCGGACATCGATTCAAGGCTGGGCATCGAACCGAGCGAAGTTATCGACGCCCTCCGTGAGGGCTCCGGCGGTGGTGGCGTAGCCGGCACTGCCGGACCCGGATAGCGAATCGGAATCGCATCGATCGGTGCCGCAAGCATCGAGGACCTCCGGGGACGACGCTCGGTAAAGAGGGGACCACCCGACACCGGCGCCGATGTCATAAGAACATAAGAACATAAGATATGCCATACTGGGTCAGACCAAGGTCCATCAAGCCCAGTATTCTGTTTCCAACAGTGGCCAATCTAGGTCATACGTACCTAGCAGTTTCCCCAAGAGACACAAGTTTCACAATGCTTGTACTGGGTCAAGCATTGATATCGTCGGTCACTTCTTAATAATGGTTTATGGACCTTTCCTCCAAGAACTTGTCCAAACCTTTTTTAAACCCAGCTACACTAACAGCCTTTACTAATCCTCCGGTAACAAATTCCAGAGTTTGATTACACGTTGAGTGAAAAAATATTTTCTTTTATTAGTCTTAAATAGTTTACCCTGCAGCTTCATTGCATGTCCCCTAGTCTTTCTATATTCTGATAAGGTAAACAATCGATCTACGTTTACCCGTTACACTCCGTTCATTAATTTATAGACTTCTATCATATCTCCCCTCAGCCGTCTCTTTTCCAGGTTAGAGAGCCCTAACCTTTTTAGCCTTTCTTCATAGGAGTATCCTTCCATCCCCTTTACAATTTTGGTGGCTCTTCTCTGTACCTTTCTAAAATCGCTATATCCTTTTTAAGATACGGCGACCAGAATTGCACACAATATTCAAGGTGCGGTCTCACCATGGAACGATATAGAGGCATTATAATATCTTTTGTTTTATTTTCCATTCCTTTCCTTATCATACCTAGCATTCTATTTGCTCTCTTGGCCGCCGCTGCACACTGGGCCGAGGGTTTTAACATGGTATCCACAATGACGCCTAAATCTTTTTCCTGGGAGGTGGTTCCTAATGTGGAACCTTGCATCGTGTAACCATAGTTTGGGTTGTTCTTCCCTAGGTGCATAACCTTGCACTTGTCCACATTAAATTTCATCTGCCATTTTGATGCCCAGTCTTCCAATCTATCAAGATCCTCTTGCAATTTTTCACATCCTCTTGGGTTTTAACAACTTTAAATAGTTTTGTGTCATCTGCAAATTTGATAACCTCACTCGTTATTCCACTTTCCAGGTCATTTATGAATATGTCAAAAAGCAGCGGACCCAGCACAGATCCCTGGGGTACACCACTATTCACCTTTCTCCATTGGGAAAATTGGCCATTTAGCCCTACCCTCTGCTTTCTATCTTTTAACCAGTTCCTGATCTACAATAGTACATTGCCTCCTATCCCATGACTCTTTAGTTTTGCCAAAAGTCTCTGATGAGGGACCTTGTCAAAGGCTTTCTGAAAGTCCAGATACACAATATCAACCGACTCACCTTTGTCCACCTGTTTATTCACTCCTTCAAAAAAACATAACAGATTAGTAAGACAAGATCTTCCTTGTCTAAAGCCATGTTGGCTGTCTCCCATTAGGTTGTGACTATCTACATGCTGAGTAATTTTATTCTTTATGATGGTTTCTACCATTTTTCCCGGTACTGACGTCAGGCTCACCGGTCTGTAGTTTGCCGGATCACCCCTGGAACCCTTTTTAAAAATTTATGTCGGGGGATAGGCACCGATAGACGTCGGTACCCCTCCCAAGCCTGGCTTGCCAAGAGGGAAACCCTTCCGGGGCGTACTGATCGGCCCCGAGGGTACCCATGTCACCCGATGACGGGCCCCCGGGGGTAGTGAAACGCTCAACCCCGGTGCCGATGCTGGGGCATTGGCGCCCCCTGACGCCGGAACCAACTCCTCGGTCGGCCAGGACGAAGGGAAACCGGCCTGGTTCGTATCGATCGAAGGCACCGAGGCCCCCCGAGGACGAACCCTAGGGACGAGCAGAGCACTCGACGCCCGCGGTGATGCTGGGAGATCGGCGCCGTCCGAGGGCGGCACCAGCCCCGCGCAAGGCTGGGGTGCAGGAACGCCAGTCTGGGACAGGTCGATCGGCCCCGAAGGGCGACAATCCCTGGTGAAGAGTGGAGCACTCGACACCAATGTCGACGCCAGGAAGGCGGCGCCACCCGAAGCCGGTGCCACCCACGCGCAGGACTGGGATGCAGGAAAGCCAGTCTGGGTCGAATCAATTGGCCCCGAAGGTACCGAGGACACCAGATGATGATCCCCGGTGAAGAGTGGAGCACTCGACACCGACGCCGATGCCGAGGAATCGGTACTGCCCGGAGCAGGTACCACCTTCGCGCATTTCGGGGATGCAGGAAAGCCAGGCTGGGTCGAATCGATCGGCCCCGAAGGCACCGAGGACACCAGCTGACGATCCCTGGCGAAGAGTGGAGCACTCGACGCTAACGCCGATGCCGGGGAGACGGCATCGCTCGAAGCGGATACCGCCCCCGAGCATGACTCGGGAATGTTCTGTGAGGAGCGAACCCCAGAACAACCCTAAACCCCGTGGGTGCTTTGGAGCCCGAAGACTCCCGCCGGGGTTTATTCGCCAAGGAGGACTTGAAGGGGAGGCCGGAGCCGTCATCACGCCAAGCATGAGACTCACCCCTCAAGACTTGGCTAGTCTTAACAGACTGTTTTTGGGTTACCTGATCCTGGAGAGAAGAGTAAACCGATGACCGCACCTTAGGAGGTAAAGCGTCATTGAGGGACACCCGAAACAGGGAAGGTCTTCTCCCGATGCTGGAGCCCGGATGACCGGGGAAAAAAGGATCAGGGCCCAAACAGGAGAGACATCAGGCATTGGAGTCTAGGAAGAAAACTAAGTCTCCACAGTGAGGGCAAAGAAGGCTCCATGCTGGAAAAGGCGCGGTAGGCCTCAAAAGGGACTCGGGGAAAAAATGTCCCCCGAAGAGATTAAAATAAAGAATAAGGCACCGGTGGTGCCGGTGTCGGCGGGAAAAAAGGCCGCGACCACAAGAAACAGAAAAAGGGAAAAATAAGATAAAAAGTTTCTGCGGTGACAGGAGGTACGTCCTGCCGGCTCCGCGGAAAAACGAAAACTGGGGAGAGGCAGTAGAAAGGGCGGGAAGCCACCGCGCAGGCACGAGGGATGCTCCCAAAGGCTTTCTGATTGGATGCTGGGGAGCATTCCCGTGTGGGCTCCGTCGGCGCCGACGTACCCATATGTGAAGACTCATTCCTGCTTGTTCCTGGAGATAGGAGCAGTTCATCATGCCTGAAGTATTAGGATTCAAGTGACTTCAACTCATAGATGCTCTGAGGGTTCATGATATGTATTACTTAGGTAACATGTAAACACTGTCAATCCAATAAAGTTTCATGAATCTAATTATGTGCACATTATGTAAAGGTGTTAGTTTCTTTATGAGGTAAAGCTTCTTACAATAGATATACATAGACAAGCAAAAAATCATGGAACCACCGTTTGTATGTAAAACATGGATTGTTTTTCAAAGCCCCTATTCCTCTTAAAGCACAGAAAAGTCCACAACCTTCTATACTATGATAAACAGAACATGAGACGTGTTTGTGATGAGGGAGAGGGCAAGAAAGGGATGAATGAGGAGAAAGTATATTCCAAATCGAACATGCATTCCAGGTGGACATGGGGGCTCCAGAAGAAAAGGAAGATGCCATGCATTCCAAGCGCCCCCACCCTCCTTCCAAGCGCAATGGTTTACGATCTGCCCATGCACAGCCGCAGAGTATGCCACTAAGCACATTCTTCTCTCCAACGAGGAAGGAACAACAATAGACATCTGCTCGAGTTCACCTAAGGGCAGTGAGATTTCACACACCAGGTCCGTTGAGGGCCGATACATCCTGGAGTGATTAGACACAACAGAGCGTAAAAGCACCAGCTTCATCATACAAAAAGCAAAGTCACAGGAAATTTGGTTCCAGAAGTGTGACAAATTAAAGTCTGTATTAATTTCCTTTATGGACTATTTCTATTATCAGGAAATGGATTTGATGAAAAAAATTAACAGTCAAGGAAAGGTTAAAGTCTACTCTACCTTATTTATTTAAAGGTTTGCTTCATTTTGAACCTACAGCAAACAGCTTTTTAAAGCCAGGCATTATATATATGATCATTTATGAAATCTGAAATGAATCCTGTTGATCATTACAAGCACTGAAGTCTTCTAAACATCGTAAATGAGTTTAATTAATGAAAATAAAAAGCAACCGGATCTAGGGAAAAAACTCACGGCTGGCTCTTAATAAACTAACTGCAAGCAGATACAAATAGTACCAGGTCTCATCATTTTCATTCTCCCTTAGATACATGTAAACTATATTACTGACCATGTGATTTTATTCACTCTTTGCATATAGCTACTATTACTTGTCACTTCTATAGTGCTACTAGATAGATGCAGTGCTAATAACTCTTGAGCTCTACTTTAACTATATTTGACATACTGTATTTCTTTCACTTGGTCGGTCTGTCCCATATTCCAAAGGAAGGGTCACCATCACTGTTCCCTCTAAGCTGTGTGTGTGTGCGTGTGCGCGCGCACACACCTCGCCGAGCGATCGCACATATTTTATAACAGAGCGCACAAAAATTACGGTTCTGATTCTGATAGAAAACAACACAGACGTCTTAAAATTTAAAAGTTGTTGTATATTTACGGTTTTCACAAGTTCTACAATATTTTCTAGTGCAATCAATGTGGTTTACATACTGTATTCTGACGTGTAGTCAAATTTTAAAGTATATAACGCCGAGTGTCGTTATGTGGCGCACAAACATTTAACCTTCCTTCAAAAGCTGCACAGCTGATATTTTATGCGCACACAGCCTACAGAAAATTAGAGGGAACATTGGTCACCATGCACAAATCTTCCAGGGCCCCAACAGCAGGAGATGAGCACCCTCCTTCAGCAGGACCCACTACCACTTTCCAGGTACATACAAGCTTGCTCCTTCAGTTAAGTAGGGTGAATAGGAAGGGAAGGGGAGGATGGTTTTTATTTAATTCAAGCCTTTTTCGGTAGTAGCACAAGGTGAGTTACATTCAGGTACACTAAGTTATTTTCTAGCTCCCAGATAGATGGCTTACAATCTTAGAGGCCGTCTTATGAAAGTGCACTAAGCAGTTAACGTGATGTTTGCGGTAACTATGCACAAAGGCCCGTGGAAGTATTAGCACAGGGGTGTGACAGTTACCGCGTGCTGATTCACACACTAAGTCCACATCATGTGTTGGGGTGGTGAACTGGTGGGATAGGGGTGGCGAGTGGACATGGTGAGCACATGACAGCACAGAAGGATACATCGTGCGCTGTCAGTGTTGCAAATAGTGCAGGTGCATCTAGGCGCAACTGTGGTAGCTGCTGTGGATTAGGGTGCGCACCTGCACCTTAACTGCCAGGAACATGCTGACGATGCCCCCCAACAGTTACTGCGGAGGTTTTCCACTTAACGCATATTAGTTTTAGCGCTAAATGCAGAAAAACGTAATCCATTTTAGTAAAAGTGCCCCTACTTTTGTAGCCAAGGCAATGGAGGGTTATGTGACTTGCCCAATATCACGAGATGGAGCAGCAGGACTTGAACCCTATTTCCATGATTCTCAGCCTGCTACATTCACCATTAGGCTGGGGTAGGATAAAACGTAAAGAGGCAGTGGGAGATGAAGGGAGGAGAATGGAAGGCAAGGAATGAGAATACAAGGGAGAGGGGAGGGAGAAAAGGACACAAACTGGGCAGGGAACAGCAGGGAGGGGTGTAAAAGTGCAAGGAGTTGGAAGCTGAAGAGATGAGAAAAAAGGACACAACCAATATATGCTAAGAGACACACAAGCACCCCACCCCCACAGCACACAAACGTGCACACAGAGGCACCCCAGAACCACACCACACCACACCTGAGCCACGCAGCATGCACACACACAGGCACCTGAGCTGCCCTCCATGTGCACAGCAAAACACACACACAGAGGCACCTACTCCATGCAGCATGCACACACACAGGCACTCCACCCCCACACTATACACAGGAAGACACCACATCCCCAATACTGCACCATGGCACCCACATAACACACATGTGCTTATGTAGCCTCTAGCAGCTTCATGACCCAGAAAGCGCGCACACACACACACGTGTAGACTCCCCAGACACATCCTATGACACACACAGATGACGTAGCCAAATGTCAAATCCTGTGAGGGAAATCCATCATTTGGTTGCACTATGAAGCGTGAACATTTCAACTTGTTTCAGCGTCATTGAAGGGCACCAATCACACTAGACCTCCCTCTTTCCCTCTCATGACACACTGTTAGGGTGATATTTCCCTTAATATCCCAGCCAGGCAGTCAGCCACAGAGAACAGAGGATGTGCGCGGAGCTTCAGGAGTAGTGAGTTTGTCTGTAGGAGTCAGACACCTGTGTGCCATAGCACAAGCTTTAAGCTTGTGGTTAGCATCACCGCCTGTCCAATACAAGGAGCACCACCACTGGCTCTCATGGGAGGATATGGAGTGATCCTTCCACTTTCAGCAGCAAAGCAGCGCTCTCAAAGAAATCTCAACATCCAGCCAAGTGGTGGTTCTCACACTGATGCTGCCACCGTCGACTGTTGGGACTGCCGACATTAGCTTGGGGATTGAATTCTGCCTCTTATTTATTTATTTTTATTTATTTACATTCTCTTATATACCGCGCTATTCTGCATCAGTGCGGTTTACATTGAACAAACTGAAATTACATTGAACAGGGCATTATAACTTGGAGATAACTATTTTACAGGGAACATGGGCTATGGAGGGTTAAGTGGCTTGCCCAAGACCACAAGGAGCACCTGTGGGACTAGAAACCCCAGTCCTTCCGGCCCAAGGTTGCTGTCCTCTAGTGGGATTTGAACCCTTGACCTTCCGGCCTGAAGTACCTTGCCCCAACCACTAGGCCACTCCTCCACTCCGTAATTGTTCTTAGTGCTCACCACAGCTTTCATGTTGCTTACACCCAGGGATAGCAGTGACTTTTCCCAGATCTGTCTTAGTAACATTGACTTTCTCAAGGAGCTTGTCCAACCCAGCTACACTAACTGCTTTTATCACCTCATCCTTGTTTGTCGGATTTATAAAAGAACTGTGCAACTGTACATGAAGAGATAGAGCGGTGGTAGTATCTGTAGCGGGAGAACAATTACGGAAAACTAAATGATTGTATTCTTTGACAGATCTTTTATTGGTTAAATAGATACTGTAAATACATTGAATTTGTTTGCTTTGATCACATTAACCGTTTTGACTATCACAGCCTGTTCACAGGGCCATCCCATCCATTGTGAGAGAATGTTGTTCGCACAGGGCTCCACGTGAACTTCATTTGCACACAATGGACGGCTTCAGAGGTGAGCTGGGAAAGCCCGCACGAGGCTCTAGCTCACCTCTGCACAGCCGCCAGCATGAAGAGTGGTGTTTTCCCTCACGCTGGTGGCTGTGTTACTGTGAAGCGCGTGAGTGCTGAGAAATGCCCTTTAACCTTTCCCAGCATTCAGTGCACTTCACAGTAACACAGCCACCAGCGTAAGGGAAAACACCACTTCACACCGGCAGCAGTGCAGAGGCCTCACGCGGGCTGCCTCAGCTCCCTCTGCAGTAGCCTAGACAGCCGCAGGGCTCTTCGGGGGGGGGGGGGAGGGAGGAGGAGGTGATCTAGGATAGGACAGGAAATGGCTGATAGGGGACTAAGATTGGAAATGGGCTGATGGGGGAGGGGTTTGGATTGGAAATGGGCCGATGAGGGGCTTGGACTGGAAATGGGCTGATGGGGGACTGGGCTAGGATTGGAAATGAGCGGATGGAGGTCTGGAATAGGACTGGAAATGAGCTTGTGGGGTCTGGAATAGGACTAGAAATGAGCTGATGGGGAGCTTGGTCTGGAAATGGGTAGATGGGGGCGGGAGTAGGACTGGAAATAGGCTAATGGGGGTGCTAGGACTGGAAATGGGCTGATGGGGGGGACTAGGACTGGAAATGGGCTGATGCGAGGAGATGGGAGAATGGGACTAGAAGGGTGCGAATGCTGAGTGGGGCTGGAACTAGAAGGGAGCTGATGTTGGGGGAGGACTAGAAGGAGATGGGGTTGGGGGAGTGAGGATGGAGAGGGGGAAAGATATTTTGTGTTGGAGGGATGAAAAATCTGACTGGCCAGGTATTGGGAGAGTAAGTGGGGAATGAGGATGGAAGGGTGAAATTTGAGTGGATGAAAAAGAAATAAAGAAATGGAAAGAGCAAACGGGGAAGATCAGTATGTTAGAGGAGATGTAGAGAGAGAATGGGAAAAAACTAGAAGAGAGAAGAAAGGACAAATGGACAGCAAACAATGGAGAGTTAGCTGAAGATACGAAGAAACCAGAATAAAATAATAGGAGCTATTGCAACTGAAAAATAAAATGCCCAAACAAAAGGTAGAAATTTTTTTATTTTTATTTTGAATTCATTAACTGGAATATGTAATCTCTGGGAAATGTGCATTGCTAACATCTTTGCGTATTTGTTTAGTACAAGAGAAAATTAATTTATAGTTTTATTTCTCCAGTGTTGTTGTACATTCCAACTTTGGCCTTTGGGGTTCCCAGTTTAATTATTGTCTTTCTATTTCTAAATTGTGATCCCTTGTTCTATGTTTGCTGACGGCCTATGTTCTGCATGTGTAACCGAGCTGTGGTATTCTGTTCATGTAGTTTCTATTTGACAGTGCCACTTGTTCTCTTTCCCCAGTAGGAGATGTAATGGTTTAATATTTACGGTGTTGCCTGATAGGTAGGGTTTGATGGTTTGTGAGTCCTGGTAGTGCCATTATGATATGGTGGGTTTACTATGGCTTCTTAATGGGCAGTGTTTATAGTACTTCCTAATGTGCCTGGCAGTTGGCACTGGAGTATAGTAATGTAGAAATCTGGTAGTCTTTATTTATCCAGACACTCATTAAGAGGCATGTTTACTAAAAGTTAGTGCACGTTAACATTATGCAAATATTTATGCAAATGAGGCCCCATACCCCCTTTGGGCCACCACTGCCTGTTCATATGATATTAGATATTTACTCCTCAGAACTTGTTTTTATTCTATCTAGGTAATGCCACCTCACTGCAATATTCTTGTTACAACATTTGATTTACTATAGAAGAGAAAAATGTAGCACTCTACTAGATTCACCACTTAACAGCAGTTTATTGAAAAAGAGAGGGAAACCTCAAGAAAAAAGTCGAGAGAAAAATGGGTCTCAGAACCTCTGGGGTATTATCAAGTGAATAACAAATTTTCACTGCTGACACCCCTCAGAACGTTCATGCTAATACACCACCCCATCACATCAATGACCCGAAAAAATTCTCATGTTTATAATAGCCACAACCTTTGATTTCAAATATTAATTTCAGAATTTGAAGAGAGGAATAGCCACGACTTATCTGAACTTCAGTCGTGGCTTCCTTTCCTCTACTTCAACACATCGCGACGTCCCTTCAGACATCCAACAAAGCGTTTCGCCAAGAGCTTAGTCAGGGAATATTGTTACTGTCACCAAAACACAACTGCAAAAGAAGTGTGATGTATCAACGCCCCCTTAAACATCCTCACTAAAGCAGCCATAAAATAGGATAAACTAAACCCCGATAAAACCCCTTATTTTAGTTTAAAAAAATATTAAATAACCTAACAAATACCTGTGCATGTCATCGCACACCGGCTCAACACAATACGCGAGTCTTCAACAACACGTCCTACCAAAAGACGCCTCGCATGCTTCTTATATAATGAGACCAAACCATTGATTTTTAAAGAGACACTACCTATTTAACTAAAACCCTCCCAAAAGGCACCAAACCACTAAATCCTCTTAAATATGCAGAACCTGCCTCAATTCGGTCTCAGAGTGGCTCCAATCACAAAACCTTCGCATTCAACATAAAAAAACAGAGGTGCTCTTCATCTCCAAAGACCCCAACTTCACCCCTCCAGCCCACGTCAGTGTCAAGGAAGCTGACCTACAAGCTAAAGAAACAATAAGATACCTTGGAGTTACATTGGACCAACGTCTGGATATGAAACATCACATAAATAACATAGTCAAAGCTGTATACTTCAAAATACGCTCGCTTAGGCATATGCGCTCCATGTTGGACCCTGATGACTTCCGAACCATATACCAAGCACTAATCCTGCCACACTTCGACTTTGCAAATGCCATATTACAAGGTCTCCCTCAATCCACTCTTAGCCCATTACAGATGGCCATGAATGCCGCAGCAAGAGTCCTCTACGGAGCCTCCAGAAGCGACCACGTAACTCCCATTCTTAAACAGCTTCACTGGCTCCCCATCCATGGGAGGATCATCTTTAAAACCCTAGTCCTATCATTCAAGGCAATCAAGGGTATCTCATCCTCCTCACTCACAGATCTGATTCACACTGTACCCCCCAACAGATCCAGAAGAACATCAGCCGTAAACCTACTGACAACCTCGAAGGCGTTGACAAAGTGCAACATGACAACCTCAAACAGAGTCTTCAGTTTCTATGTACCCAAATGCTGGAACGCTCTACCCTCCGACATAAGGGCCATTACTGACCTACTCCAGTTCAGGAAGGCACTCAAATACCACCTCTTCCTTCAATACTACCCTACCAGCAATTGAACCAGAGGAAGTGACCCACTTATGAACACACCATGCCGTTCTTATATTATTAAGACTCTATTCTGTTCTATGTAATTATCTCTTGTATATAGTTTACCCCGGTTCTCCAAGTTTGTACTCCTGTTCGATGTAAACCAAACAGCTTGTTGTTATGGTCTTTATGTTATAATGTAAACCGCGCTGATGCCGAATAGTGCGGTATATAAGAACTTGTAATAAAATAAAATAAAATAAATAAATAATAATAAATAAATAACCTAATCAATTAAATAATTACAAAATTCAATCCCCCAGAAAATGCAATGTTAAACTGAACAATCCATCACTATTCATACATAATCAAGTTCTACTCTCTTACAACCCGCTGGCAAACTCAAACAGGCTATCCATACATAACTGTTCAAGTTCAAAAAATAAATAATTAAGAAGTCTTATACACACAGGCCCCAGTCAATTTGAGAATTCAACCCCCCAGGGGAGACAGTGTTTAGCTGAAAAATCCATCGTTGCTCACATACAATCAGACTCTGCTCTCTACTATGTCCGCTTATACTCTCTGACACACTATCTATGCAGAAGCATTTTATTTCAGAGAAAGAATGGGAAAACTCCAAACAATGTTGAACCAATGGAGCTTCAGTGTGCTTACAATGTAATTGACTTCTGTGTTCCCCCATCCTAACTTTAAAGGGGCAAATTGTTTCTCCTATATAGAGCAGTCCACATTGACACCGTATCGCATAAACCACAAAACTAGAAGTGCATGTAGTATGTCTTTTGAGGTGATAATCCTTAACCCCATAAGAAAAAAACGTTAACGCTAATGAAATTGGACAAATAGAACAAGTGCCACATGTCCAGTGGCCAGGGTGAACCTGCTCATCCAAAAATGATGACCGGAGTTAGGCCGGACACAGTCTCTCTCTTAAATTATGATCACGTTAGCCCGGTTTAGTAAACATACTCCTTTGTGTTTGAAGGAGTGATTTATCAACAAATATCTGGGGTGGCCATGCGGGCTACTTTTGCCCCATCTATTGCAAATCTTTTTATGGGATAGTATGAATGTAAGTGGCTGTCTACCTCCCCTTTTAAATCTATGATTAAAGTTTGGCACCGTTATAGATTATATATTTCTGATAATGGAAGGAACAGTAACATTGTTATTACAGTTTCATGTTTGGCTTAATCAGATGGACTCTAACATACAGTTTACGATTAACTATGATGTTAATAAGATTGCCTTTTTGGATGTCATAGTGATACAACAACCTGATGGGTGGGGGGAAACTGTCTACAGGAAGGCTACATATAGGAATACCTTTTTACATTTTTCTAGTGCTCATCCGGTTCAGCTGAGGGAAGGGTTGCCTTTTTCACAATTCATTCGGTTTCGGAGGAATTGTTCTTCCATGACTGATTTTAAGAATAAATCTCAGGACCTGAAAGCGGCTTTTGTGGCAAGGGGTTATCCAAATAGAATTGTAAGAAAGGTTTACCGGCGGGCGCTATATAATCATAGAGATTGGTTACTTCAGCCCCGTAGGAGTAGGACTATTGTGGAGGATGATGTTTGTGTCAACTTCATTTCTCGTTTTTCTCCTTTAAGTCCCCGGATTCAAGGTGTTTTAAAAAAACATGTCAAACATGCTAATATTCTGCAGGCCGTTCCTGGATTGGCGGCTAGACGTTCCCGATGTGTTTGGCTCCGTGATCATAATTTAAGAGAGAGACTGTGTCCGGCCTAACTCCGGTCATCATTTTTGGATGAGCAGGTTCACCCTGGCCACTGGACATGAGGCACTTGTTCTATTTGTTCAGTTTCATTAGAGTTAACGTTTTTTTCTTATGGGGGTAAGAATTATCACCTCAGGAGACATATTATGTGCACTTCTTGTTTTGTGGTTTATGCGATACGGTGTCCATGTGGACTGCTCTATATAGGAAAAACGATTCGCCCTTTTAAAGTTAGGATGAGGGAGCACAGAAGTCGATTACATTGTAAGCGCACTGAAGCACCATTGGTTCAACATTGTTTGGAGTTTTTCCATTCTTTCTCTGAACTAAAATGCTTCTGCATAGATAGTGTGTCAGAGAGTATAAGCAGACATAATAGAGAGCAGAGTTTGATTGTATGTGAGCAATGATGGATTTTTCAACTAAATACCGTCTCCCCTGAGGGTTTAATTTCTCAAATTGACTGGGGCCTGTGTGTATAAGACTTCTTATTTATTTATTATTTGAACTTGAACAGTTCTGTATGGATAGCCTGTTTGAGTTTGCCAACGGGTGATGAGAGAGTAGAACTTGATTATGTATGAATAGTGATGGATTGTTCAGTTTAACATTGCTTTTTCTAGGGGGTTGAATTTTGTAATTATTTAATTGATTAGATTCTGCGTTATTTAAGACGATTTAGTGGTTTGGTGCCTTTGGAGGGGGGTTAAGTTAGATAGGTAGTGTCTCTTTAAAAATCGATGGTTTGGTCTCATAAGATGCATGCGAGGCGTCTTTTGGAAGGACACGTTGTTGAAGACTCGCATATTGTGTTGAGCCGGTGTGCGATGACATGTACAGGTATTTGTGAGGTTATTTAGTATTTTTTAATGATATATTAAGGGGTTTTATCAGGGTTTATTTTATCCTATTTTGTGGCAGCTTTAGTGAATATGTTTAAGGGGGGGGGGGGTTTGATGCATCACATTTTCTTTGCACTTGTGTTTTGGTGACAGTAACAATATCCACTGATGAAGCTCTTGGCGAAACGCTTTGTTGGACATCCGTAGGGGCATCGGGATGTGTTGAAGTAGAGGAAAGGAAGCCACGACTGAAGTTCAGATAAGTCGTGACTATTCCTATCTTCAAATTCTGAAATTAATATTTGAAATCAAAGGTTGTGACTATTATAAATATAAGAGTTTTTTCGGGTCATTGATGTGACGGGGTGATATGATAGCATGAATGTCCTGAGGGGCGTCAGCAGTGAAAATTTGTTATTCACCTGATAATACCCCAGAAGTTCTGAGACCCGTTTTTCTCTCGAGTTATTTTCTTGAGGTTTCCCTCTCTTTTTCAATAAGCTGCTGTTAAGTGGTGAATCTAGTAGAGTGCTACATTTCTCTCTTCTATAGTATATCTATTGCACACTCTGTAAGTGACCATTATTAATACTGTATGATAACATTTGATTTGACAGAGAAATACTAGCATCATCTGAACAGAGTTCACAAAGGAGTTTTGGGGCAGGGATGTAGCTTATCATTAGTAGAAATGAGATAGGGGGCGCCGGTGTATAGGTTGCAGGGGGGGCACCAGAGACCCCAGTACCAGCCCTGCCTTTCCACATGATGATCACTGCTAACACCCTGCCTATATCCATACAGGGCCCCCTGTTCCTTCAGTTGCTGCATTTGAACTTCCACAAACAGTCACTATGAATGTGTTTGCTTCCCTGATCTGCATGCCCCTCCTTCTACTGTGGTCCACAGCTCTGAGTTGGGTAGCGGGACCAGCCTATTCCTGGGTCAGTCCTCTCTTTCCCTCACTGCCCACTTAGTTCGTGCCCTGTTGGGAGGAGGAGGGGTTGAGGGTCATATATTGCTATTTGCTCTCTCTGCAGGGGCTTGGTTGCCTATGTCTACTGCCGCCCATGACATGGCATTGCTAACACACAAGAACAGGGCGCACCTAGCATGTGCCATTACAGCGCGCATGTGCAGTGGCCGTGGATTTGTAAGAACTGCTCTACTGATTCGGCTAGTGTCACATTACCTCCTTGCCCTGGCCACGGCCCTCTATTTGCCACAGCTGCAATGCCCCCGGCTGCAGTAAAACCACAGGCTAACCACGCGTTAGCCTCACACTACATGAACATATCTCTCGGTTCCTTGTGCTTCATAAGCAAATGTTTTAAACCATTTTCACTTTCAGCCAGTAACATGATATCATTTGTTGTATTTTTCTTTCGTTTCATTTTTCTTTCCCTATTTGATGAAGGAATTCATGTATTTTTCCTTTCATTTTTAAGGAATATATAGTTTTATAATCCAATAAAAGAAATGAAAGTGCCCATACCACAGAGATACTGCACAAGCAGCCTATAATGTCACTCTGCTGAAGGAGCTGTTTAAGATCAGTAAGCAAACTGAAAAAAAAGAGAACAGTACAACTGTTTGATAGGGATGTGCACTCATTAGCGTGCCTTTGGTTCATTACCGTGCCTTAAAAAAAATTAGGAGCCAAAATTCAGAACCCTCGGCCTGTCAGCTAATGGGAGGCTATCCTGTTAGGACTGCTGATGGCAATATTCAGCAACACTATATGGATAGTACCACTGAATATCTCCATATTAGTGCAGTTCCGGCACGTGGTATCTGTGCTGTGTTCCGTAAGTGCAGACTTTATCTGGTTTGTGGAATGTTAAGTCAGCACTATCTGGGCCACATGAAAAGCTGTCCTAAATCATAATCTGAATAAGTGCTGACTGAAAAGTCTGCTGACTGTAATAAGTGTTGACACCTATCTAGATAGCACCATTAAATAGACACGGCTGCTGAGTATCCCACCAATATTTAAGCACCACAGCTGAGTGCCGTGGCATTTAAATATGGACCCTTTTGAAAATCAGGCCATTTGGGCCCAATATTCAGTCTAACGTTTCAGCTGAAAATACATCTTAATTTATGAGCTTAAAACCTATACTTATAAATTTAAGCCTGCTATTCATTTGCCTAGATTTATGAGCCTAGTGCTGAAAATCATTGCTAAGCACTTAACATTTTTCCCTTGTCCCAAATCTACCACCGTTGACACTCAATTTTTATGCCCCTAAATTTAGAAGCTTAATGAAATTTTGGGTATAAATTTAGCCACTCAGCCCTAGTAAATTTTCAAAGTGGCTAATTTATGAACATCTCTCAAAGTTAGGCGCATCAATCTTTTGAAATTGGGCCCTTAGTGCATGCAAAATCAATTTAATGTATATTGATCTAGGAATGAATGTCTTTGAAGTCAATCTGCATGCGTTAATATATTCCACCATGTGTTAAATGCTTTAACTTGAATTTGTGAAACAAATCAAAAAAGTTCAAAAATCAGGATAATGGGAAAAAAACCAAATACAACTAGAAACTGATGGACAGATCGATTGACTCAATATAAGTACACTTACTGCAAAGTTTTTGAGCAGTTTGCAATATCAAAAACAAATTACATAGAATGATAAGAAATAAAATCTATACACTAACAGCCAACAGTTGAGAGCATGTTTACTAAACTGTGCTAAACACTAGCGTGGGGTTTGCCACATACATACAGTTAAGGGCAGGGTCCTGCCCTAAAAATCCCATGCACAACTGGGCAGGGATTGCATGGTTTCAGGGTGGAACACTGGCGCTGATGGTGCATCGTGGTTAGCCTGGGCATTACGGGCACACACTAATCACAAATGCTGCCATTAGCACAGGTGCTCTTAACACCACTTCAATGGCAGCATCAAGTGCACCCGCGTGTCAGTTAGCGTAGTGCTATGCGTTAGCATCACGCTATCAGCAGGTGGATGGATGCACATGTCCCCAAATATTAGAGTTGGCCTCTGTGCTAATATGGTGGCACAACTGCATATGTCTGGTGCACCAATTGTAAACATGCCACTCAGTCATTAGAAACCAACTTAAAAGTGGTGGCTGATTTTTTTTATTTATTTGTAGCATTGGGCTCGCACCTTTCCAGTAGTAATTCAAGGCGAGTTATAATCAGGGACATTAGGTATTTCCCTGTCCACACAGAGAGCTAGTTTGTACCTGAGGCAATGGAGGGTTAAGTTAAGCACAATGTAATCTAATTATAAAATAAGTTAAAAGATGAATTATCAACATTAAAAGCTAGTCTTTCACAGTTAAGATAACTAGAAAACAATCAAGTTTTTAACGTTTTCCTGTTAGCAAGCCAACTTGTAATGTCACAGAAATGACAGGGAAGGGAATTCTGAAGAGATAGCCCTGCTGCTAGTGGTAGACAAGTGAACTTTCTTCAAGGAGGGCAACTGATGTAGAAGCATCTATGAAGAACACAGCTGACGTTAACAATTTATGAGATAAATATAGAAGAGCGCCTTTATAAAATACCTTGTGCAGCTTACAAAGTTGCTTAAACAAAATTTGAGTGTCGGTGCAGGCCTGGGAGGACTGGTGTTATATGGACAAATTTCTTTTTCCACACTATTAGCCTGGTTGTAGTTTTTTGAATACGCTGAAAACGTGAAGGCTTTGTTTTGGAAAGCCCTGATAGAGTGACTTTACAGCAGTCCAGATGACTATCAAATGGACTACTCTAACTAGATTAGAACGTGAAAGAATGGGTCTCAGTGGCCCATTCACTAGGTGACCTAGGCAGCCATCTAGGGCGGTTGGCCTGGGTGGGCAGCGGCAGTAGCACACATTGTCGGCTGTGCCGCCCCTTAGCTGCCACTGATTCCATCGTGGGGGGGAGGGAGGCAGCAGTAGAAGTATTTCAAAAAGAGACAGCAAAAAGGCGCCGCCTTTGGAAATAGTGCCGCTGCCCACCTCCCCCTTCTGAGATGGTATCGGTGGCAGCAGGGGGGCTGCGACATGGCTTGGCAGGGAAGGCATGGCCAGGGGTGGTGGCGTGGCCAGGGTTTCTGCCTAGGGTGGCCGAAACCCTTGGGCTGGCCTTGCATATTATCCTAAGTTGTTTAAAACAAGAGAGAGCTACAATGCTAATCTGTAACAAAAAAGACAGGCTTGGATCGTCATGAAAGCCTAGACTGATTATATTCTCACAAATCTGCATCAGTGACCCTTCAAACCAGGCTTCACAAGTAAAGGTCAATCTTTTTGTGAAAGCCAAGTTGCCACTGATTCTTTTCCAGCTGCGCATCCCTTGTGGGCGAGCAAAGTAGCAAAGAAGTGAGATGCAAACACACAACTGGACCAAGGAATCTCTCTCTAAATTTGCAAACCAGAAGGAAGTGATCCATGGAATATGGAGCAAACAGGCCAAGTCAAAGAAATATGGCAGATCAGTTAAACTACAGCACAAATTACTAGCATTGCATACATCTAGCAGCATTATACACAAGATTCCTTTGGATCATTCTCATATTGGCCCAATCAACGGTATCATAACCTGCAGAGACAGTTTGTAAAGAAATTACTGCAAAGCCATGCGTAAAACAAAAAGTCAGTCAGATTGCAATGCTTCCCCATGATGGAAAGCCACAAAACATAGCATTATACATATCCTTATTTTTGTTTTAGGCTCGCAACTACTCTTGTCCCAATACTGGGGAAGGAGCAGCAGTTTTCCTGGCACATGTCAAGTCCTGAGCCACGCAGAAAATAAATGATATTTTTTCTTTTGATGTTGTATAGCACTATATGTTAGCACCTTGTACCCCCAAGTGGTATTTCACCATTGATTTAATTTCAGATTGAAGTGCTTCTTTGAAAAGCACAAAATTATTTTGGACAAGCTTGAGCAGTTCTTGCTTACTTTACCCTGTGTGTATGAAATGCGTATGGCTCGTCTTTCATGTTGATGAAAGACGAATTGCAGAAGACAGAACTGCATGGTACTTCTTTGGCCGAATGAGAGCGACAGGCAAGAGTGGCTTGTAGCCAAGTCAGTGCAAGCTGGATAGAAACAGAAGAGAAGAACCACAACCACGGAAGGGGTCCCTGTCCTTTCAGACTATCACTTGTATGTATTTCCAATATCATTCAATCTTTAGTTCACTTGAAAAGCCATCTGTACTGACAGTGGGTGGAATAAAAGGAGCATTCAGTGAATTTTCATGATAACCACAACATAGACCGACACCAACGAAAGCACTCAGACCTCTGTGCTAAGTTCGGAAAACTGGTACAGAACCAAACTGTAGGAAGAGTGAAGAAAGAAATGGGAACATGCATGTCTAGAAATCTGAGCTGCCCAACTCATCTTTCAACATATACCTCTGCTTTACATGCAGCAGGAAGGTGCTAGCCCTGACAGTTTGAATCAGGCCTGGAAAGCCTGAAATGTTTCAATAAACTATTTTAGAAATTCCTGAATGCACACGAGCTTTAAACCTAACCCTACATACACAATATGCATGGCAATAATAACTATAAAACCTGAAAATATAAGAAAAACAGACTACATGGTAATGAAAAGATTTACTTGTGTTATTTTCTTCTTAACAGTTGTCAGTTTCCATAGAAATGAACACAATTATTGCGATGCAGGCTAGCCTTATCTTCATGATATTGCCTCAAGTCATCTCGAATGGTGCCACAACTCAGAATAATAGAGAAAAAAATCTTTATTATCTATGCTGTATAGCTCTATAATAGTCATATCTTTGAATCAAGGTTTTAATCACAATGTTTATTCTACTGCTTAGTTTACTGAAATATTTATTGTTGCAAAGACTGCAAAGGCATACTGCCCTTGTCAGGTTCCTTTCAACATTTATGTACAATACTACTCTGATCTTTTTCACAAGTCACAATATATTTCTCATAATAACAGGAGTGGAGGAGTAGCCCAGTGTTAGTGACCTAAGAGACCAGGGCATGAATCCCAAACGTACTCCTCATGGCCTTGGTGGACAAGTCACTTAACCTTCCATTGCCTGAGGTACAAACTTAGGGGTGAATTAAAGATTTAATGACACGGGGTCTTGAGAAAAGACCAGTGCAGCCCCTCCTTGACCCATTCCTATGTGTAATGCTGAGATGAGCAAAGCAGACAAAAATCATTCAAGAATATTAACACTAACATAACCTCAGAAATGAAAAAAAGAGATCTCAATGATCTCAACTGACCGCCAACTCAATTATCCAAACAAGCACTTCTTGTCATGCCATGGCTGGCACATTTGTGTTGTACATAGCTGTTTAGCTACTTTCATCATAGAAATGAATGAAGTCTGTAGCCCCTTCTTTGTCAAACATTAGCCAGCATACTGACGCAAGCAGGGAATGCCTCCGCTTGAGACTGCTGAAATACAGGGCTGGTCACTTTTGGGACTTTCCACACAAGCCTCATTCTCAGGAGAAAGGCATTTTCCATAAACATTTTGCAACCGTGTAGTTTGAATAATTGCTGCTGCCCTTGCTGCCATATCCTGGAATCAACTAGCTGGAGAACAAAGAGCACTTGTCAAAATGGAAGTGGCGTATGCGCTTGGGGCTTGAAAACAGATCACACATTTTGACTTGAAAAAAGCTTAGAAGGCATTTCATAGCCACCGCCTCTTCAACTGCTACTCTCAAATAAAGTAATGGTGCTCAGAGCTGAGCAAACAGGAATATGTAGGGTTGCCAACTGGCCTAATTTTAATCAGGACAGAAACAAAAACATACAGCATGATGGAAGATAAAGACCATACGGCCCATCTGCTCTGCTCACCAACATCTCCTACTCAGTTTTACAATCCCTTTCCCTCCATCAGATGCTTTCTTGAATTCAAATACTGTGCTCATCGCCACTATGAGGCCGCTCTACATATCCACCACCCTTTCCGTAAAGAAATGTTTCCTCAGTCTACCCCCTTTCACCTTCATTCCATGACTACTTCTTTCTATAACCCCCAAACCATTGCAAAAGGCCTATTTCTAGTGCATTATATATGTTGGATATATTTACAGGAAAAGATTATTCTCTCTCTGTTCCTCCAAAGTATATATGTTTAGATCTTTAAGTCTATCCCTATATGCTTTACAATGAAAGCTACCAACTATTATCATAGCCGTCCTCTAAACTGACTCCTTTTGAAGACGCCATTACCAGAATTCCTAGGCTGAGCTAGTTCTGCATGAACTTGTAGTTCTTATTTTCACATGAGAAACAGTATTACAAGTTCACGCGTGTGGTGGGTAAAACCAGGACTAGAATAAATTGTCCTGAAAAAATGGAGCCAGTAGACAACCATAGGAATACAGTTTGAGTGCTGCACCCAAAACATGAGTCTCCTCGCTGCCTCCTAAAACAGTAAACATTTTGATCTAAAGATACACGTCCGCCTCACTGGCATTTCAACTGAAACAGTTGAGACTAACTGAAATACAAACTGAGGAAGTCATTTTAGAAGCATTTCCATGTGTAGTCTGGCTACCTGTGTAAACGGCAATTTTAGAAAGCCTCTATTTCCACGAATAGATGGCTGGGATAAAAATATTTGAAGGGGGAATGACTTAGGAAGGCCAAAAAAGTATGGATGTACTTTGCATTTGATAATGGAAATGCACCTGTATCTGGATATCTGCCTTGCCACATCAAGGCTTGAAATGTTTTTAGCGAAAGATATTAATATTTATATGAAAGAGGAAACATCATGGTCAGTTCTCCAGGAAAGCAAGGTTGAGGGTGGCCTTGGAGTTCCAGCTATAGGAAGGAATGAGTAGACTAGGCATCCTTTGAACCAATGGGTAATGACAGAGTACAATCTCTTTGGAGGGTCTCCTTTGGACCTGCACATTTGATGGAGGTAAGGAGGCAAACTGGTACAGAGAGAGGGAGGCCATATTTAAAGTTGACATTTGATATCTGGGGTGGGCGAGGCAGCATTTAATGCAAGGGAAATATATTTCACCAACTGATACCCCTGGAAGCACTAGCTCAACAATCATCTGGCTTGGGCCAAGCTGGTATGAGAAGGTGGGACTACTGAGGGCTTTTTACAGTAGAACAGGAAACTGCTGATCTGTCTAATAAAGGCTTCTTTATGTATGTTCAATTACGCCACCACCCATCTAATAGGATCTGTCAGGAGGACTCAGCTAAAGAGTATACTACATTTGACTTGATATTAAAGTGTGGAGCTGGTCAGGGTAAGTTCAGTTTTTGTACAAAATGTATAAAGGGCTCAACCAGGTAGGAGTAAGGCAGGTTATTTTCAATAGTAAGAGACAGACTTGGAAGTAACCCTGCAAGATAGAGAATGGTGCTCCATAAATGAGAATACGAGTAAGATAGCCATTTTGTAGAACCTGTTTGAAAACAGGATCAAGCTGTTGTACCTTTGGACTTTACTAACACCCTTCATCCCCGTCAATCTAGTTTCTGCCCTGGTCACAGCACTGAAACAATTCTGCTTTCCTTTCTTAATGAAGTTTACAAGTCTCATGACAAAGGCAATATTTCTCTCACTGTATCTCTTGATCTATCCTAAGCTTTTGACCTGGTGGATCACAATATTCTTCTCCCTTGTTTGCATGAGGTAGGCTTACATGGTACTGTTATCCACTAGTTCCATTCTTTTCTCTCCGGTCGCTCCTTGTCTGTCATATTGGATTCAGCTTCCTCACCCATTCTTTCATTAGACTGCAGTGTGTCACAGGGCTCTGTGCAGGCCCCACTATTGTTTAATGTCTTCCCCTCACCCTTCTCATAAAAAAATGCTGGATCTCAACATATTGCTATGACGATGTCATAATACTGCTCCTTCATACTGATCCCCTATTACCCAATCTCTCCCCTCTCAATGCCCGTCTCTCAAAAATTGCCAGTTGGATAAAATCTAACCATCTCCTCCTCAACCCAGACAAGATCTCCTTGATCTGGGTTTTCTGGCTCCAATCCATGCCCATCACTTTCCCTGATGCTTCTAAATGTTTCTATTTCACGGGTTTCCTCTCTTAGCTATCTTGGTGTTATTCTCGATTTCTCCTTAACTTTCCATGATCATATATCAGTGCCATTGTCCGCCATTCTAGTAACATAGTAAATGATGGCAGATAAAGACCAGCATGGTCCATCCAGTCTGCCCAGCAATACGGCAAGAGTAGGTGCACCTGTCGCTCTGTGCAGGCCACCCCTCCCCATGTCTCTGTCTAGGGGTAGACCCACCACTCCATGTAGGACACTCCTATTTGTTGAGAAGTTAGATGGTTCAGTTTATTTTGTTTTTATCCTGTTTCTGTAAAGGGATCCGCTGTGCTTGTCCCATGCTGTTTTGAATTCCGTCACCATGTTTGCCCCACCACTTTTCTCTCTCTCACTTCATGAAATATGAGCCATTCAGCCTTTTTTTTCTTCTTCCTCGTTGACCACTTACTCCTATCACTGATCATGCCATGCTTAGACTGCAATGTCTTCCTTTCTGGCCTCCCAAATTATAAATTACAATGTCTGCAACTCATTCAGAATACCGCTGTGAAAATACTTGCTCATGCCTCCCGCTTTGACCATGTAACCTCAACTCCTGGTTCAATTCCACTAGCTCGCTGTATCCTACCGCATCCAGTATGAACGTCTTACCTTAGTAATAGATCACTCCATACCAGCATTTCTTACTACCTCTCTACCCTTATCATTCCACATTTGCCACATCAAATTCTCTGCTCTATTCAAGCCAATCGTCTGCACGTCCCTTCTGCCTCTCAAGCTAAACTCGAAGCCACTTGCTGCACTGCCTTTTGCTTTCTTGGTCCAAGCCTTGGAACGCCCTACCTCCCGACCTCAGATTAGAGCCATCCTATGGAAAATTCACATCCCAGCTCAAAACACTCCTTTTTCAGAAAGCTTTCAACTTACCCCTACCAGACTTTTCTATTTTCTGCTTGTGTGAATGTTGAAGTTTCTCCTGTTACTTATGGTATTCCTTTCCCATTTCCCATTAAACCATCCTGCTGCTGATGTGAAGAGCGGCATATCAAGTTTAATAAACAAACGTAAACATACCATTGGTACATGGCATCTCAACACCTTCATGAGATCTACCCCTCGGTTACTTAAATTTTCTAGGGTCATTGCAGACAGGTGTGAATTTTCCTATATGTTTGGAATTAACCTGTTTCTCAGACTTTCTGGAATGACTGTCAGGCAATATTTCAGGGTGAATCTCCTTATGACTCCTGACATGTTCCATGAACAACTGATCAGCTGAGTTTGATAGGTGCTACAGACCGTTTTTTAGCATGCTACATTGCAGATCTTTGCTGTGGGATTGCTAGGCTTTGGAAAGTGACTATTTCCAGAGAAGCTGACAATACATAAAAGATTATGTAATGTTTGCTTTATAAGTAGACTAACATAGGTGCAAAAAAAGTTTGTGGGATGAGTGAATTTTAAGGGGTGGTTTCTTAACAAGAGGAACTTAGGCTCTACTGAATGTTTGGAAAGTATCTTTTGATTGTCATAATGGTAGGGGTGCTGTTTGGGTATATAGATATGGGAAGGAGGGAGGGCAAGAGGGGGTAGGTTATGCTTTTGTATTGTTAAATTTATCCTTTTGTTGACTTGAAATGTTGCACTGTATTTTAAAATCTTTTGAAAAATAAATTTTTAAAAAAGTCTACATTGGTGTTTGCCATAGCTCTGAGGCATACACAAGTGTTGCCAACTTGTTTGTTCAGATCTGGGGTCTCCATCACTGAGGGGTAACTGTAAAATCCTCTGTGCTGTTTACCAGCACCTTAAGCACTCCGCTGGACACGTTAGTTCTCTCCTCTCCCTAAATGGCTCTGCTTGGATATGCAGGTTTCTAAATTTAGCCACTTAAACACATAACAAACAACTAGTGGACATGTATGTTGCAATTTGGAACATATAATATCCAAATGAGAGCACACATACTTGCAGTAAATGAAGACAAAACCAGAAGCAAGGAGAGCTTTAAAAAAAACGTTTTATTTGTCCTACCCTACACGGTTGTGTTTCGGCTTGTACCTTCATCAGGGGTATGACAATTGATTGTAGGACTGAGTACACAACTATCCAACTGCAGCTCACCAAAGTTTATATATATGTGTCACGCCACTCAACTTCTCTCGCTGAGATAGCCAACATGACAATCATCTAGCATCTGAAAAATGAATCAAACATACCAGCAGAATTAAGCATGTTCTGACCTGGATGTCTCAATTCTGATCACAATGACCTATGCAAAATGGGGCTTTGAATGTGAAATCTTTATATCTTAAATATTAAGCACATTTTATATTTTGGATGGATGATATCTTATGAGTGCAATAACAATTCAAGATTGTGAACCATGGTGCCGCTCTTCCTTTTAATGGAAAATTACCCCATAAATGCACTGATTTCAACACCGTTCTGTGAATCACTTAATTGCTAGCAAAAGGTAAACTATTCCCCAAGCAGCAACAGGGAACACATCAGCAGCATTATACAAAATTACGACAAAGAAAATGAGGCGCTATAAAGAGTATTTCCCAGGCCCTCTTTCCCTTAAAGAAATAGAATAAAGGCATTTTAAAACTTTCACATACTGTACTTTCTGGGTGTTGAAGGCACTTGGACTTTGGATTCAGGGCCTCAAGCCCAGGGCCAGTGCAAGGATATGAGGCGCTCTGGGCAAGACTTCAAATCCTGCTGCACCCTCCCCTGATGCCACCCCCACTGCCACCGCTGCTGCCCCTTCCCAGGACTTCAACGCAGCGCTTACCCAAACTCTCCAGTGCTGAGCTGCTCTTCCTGCTCTCTCTAACCTGCCGCTTCTGCCCCTTCCAATACAGACTTCCTGTTTAAACAGGGGTGCTTCCAGAGTCTGCATCAGAGGGGGCACAAACGGCATGTCAAAGAGAGCAGGAACAACAATGCAATGCCGGAGAGTTTGGGTAAGCACCACATTGCAGCCCAAATGGCAATGCTTCCACCGCAGGTCCTGGAGAGGGTTGGTAGCAGTGGTCTGCCCTGGAAATGCTGGTGCTCAAGGCAATTGCCTAGTTCACCTACTGGGTTCCTCTGGCCCTGTTCAAGCCATAGCATGGGTATACCTTTGAACCTCTTTGCGTTCCACTGATACTGTGTTGTTGCTTACATATCAGAACTGTAACCTTCCAAGAATAAATGGGCACACCTCCTTGAGCCAAGCACAAGAGCCTTGCGATATATAGCTGCTGTCAGTTTCTACATTTTGCTGTTCCATACTAAATTGTGAGGGGCTTTTTTGATCCGTCAGGTTAAGAGAGTTCATGGGAACCATGTTCCAACCTTTCTGCCACTCGCTCGCTCAAAGTTAGGGTGATATTTTTCAAAAGCTCTGAAATAAAGCAAGTGTACAGTTCTAAGGAATGATATTGCCCTGATAATAATGCACTGTGATATGAAAATAATTCAAGTACGCAGTATGTTATCTACCTATGTAAAAGATTGGATCTCTGAGCTTTACAATCATAATTTGACTCACAAGAGGTTTCTTTATGCATCATGTTCTGCCCCCATGTACAACTGCTCTCTATATTTTAGCATGTCCTGTTCTATGTACAGCAATGGTATGACAGCAGATGGAAATGGGAACTTCCCAAACTTTACGATAAAGTAGTGCTCCCACTGGTCATTTTTTGGGTTATTAAAAAACGATTTGCAAAGTACTCCTTAATACTGGCTGGACCACTTTCATTCATTTCCCCAAGGAGCCTAGGGATGAGTACAAAGAAAACAAAATTGCTTCTTTTCTGGATTTTTGGTCTTTTTTGGTTTATTTCACACCTTTGTGCTAATAAGAAAATGTTTCCTGCATACATGTTGGCTTTATGCATGTTAGTCACGTGGTTTGGAGGGTAACGTGCATTAAATCGATTTTTCATGCAGAAATTGTTAAGGTATTCTAACGCACTGAATGCGCGCTGAGAAATACACATCCCATTTCGTTTCCACTAGCATTCGGACTATTTGCTTCTCTCTAACATCAACCGATACCATTAAGAGCTATAAACATGAAGAAATCAATTTTCAAAGGTTGAACATTGCACATGTCATAAAAGCAAGCTGACATTTAAGACCATGCATGCTTTATGACATTTGATGGTGCCAGAAATAATCTTTTGCTTTGAAAATATGCATCCAAGTAACATTAAGTCTCTGTTCCCAGCTGTCAGCATTCATGCCTACAAGCTCTGGCAATATCCAGCGTTGGATCACAGAAGACGCCATAATACACTAGCACTACTACTACTACTACTATTTATATAGTACTACTAGGCATAGAAATGATAGGTAGTAGTAGTGCTTGTGTATTGTGGTGTCTTCTGTGATCCAAAGACAGATATTGCTAGGCATGAATGCTGACAGCTAACAACTCCTGGCTGTCTCCCATACAGCAATGGAAAATGTCTGCCCATTGCACCATTTCTATGGTTTTCTTTTTCTAAAAAAAAAAATGAAGAAAAACAAAGAAAAGAAAAAAAAACAAACACTGGAGTACGCCTCAAAAATGTAGAATGTGATTATAAGACTAAAATTGTCAGAGTATGTGCTTCTGTGCGGACAGGAAAATCATTCTCCATCATTAGAAAGGAGTCAGGAAGGGCAGCTGTTGAGGAACACGAAAGGTTTGGTGTTAGCACTGGGAGGATTAGGAAAGAGAAGGGGCAGACGGCTAGGAGGAGCTGTGAAGACGGAAGGGCATGAAAGAATACAGAGTGGCAAGGAAAGGACAGAGGAGGTGGGAGCTATGATATGGAGGAGATGCAAGAAGGGAAGGGAAGACACTGAATAAGGGTGTAAGAATGGAAGGAGAGGGGAGGGCAGGAGATGATGGAGAGTATGAACAATCAGAGAGGCAAAGAGCCCTAAAAAAAAGTGGCTTTGGACTATATATGCACACATATTTGACACACAAAAGAATCAAATAAAACAAGAGCAATTAAAAAAGGAAATAGTATAAAAACTAGGACATTGCCAGAACATGATTATTGGCACGCTTATAAACAATTCAAATCAGTTTTAACAGAAGAACCACATTCCCATTGCAATAAAATTAGACACATCTGTGATCAATTGTCAGTACTCACAGGACTTAAATAAACCAATGAATGATGGTTCTAATGTTTAAAATGGCCAGATTCACTCCCTGTTCCATTTTCACAATGGTGAAGACAAAAGAGCTGCCTGAGACTGTCAGAAAAGCCATTATCACCAAACATCAAACTTCAAAGGGGTACAAGTAGGGTTGCCAACTGGCCGGTTTTCAGCTGGCCTGGCCGGTTTTTCCATGGCCAGGCCGGCTGCCGGCGCAGAGGTAAAACCGGCCCTTGAAAAGCCGGTTTTTTGCTCTGGCCGCAAGATCGGGAGCGGCCAGAGCAAAAAACCGGCTTTTCTCCCAACCCGTCCAAAAAAAAAAACCTTCCCCTGGGCGGCCCACACACCGGAGGGCTTCAGAGGGAGCCGGGGAAGACCGCGTGAGGCCCCGGCTCCCTCTGTACAGCCACCAGCGTGAAGAGCCTTTTCCTTCACGCTGGCGGCTATTTCTGTAAAGCCGCGATTGCTGGGAAAAGTTAAAGGCAATACCCTTTAACCTTTCCCAGCATTCGCGGCTTCACAGAAACAGCCGCCAGCGTGAAGGAAAAGGCTCTTCACGCTGGTGGCTGTACAGAGGGAGCCGGGGCCTCACGCGGGCTTCCCCGGCTCCCTCTAAAGCCTCAGACAGCCGCGGTTTGGGAGGGGGGAGGCCAAGGACTGCATGGGCTGTGATGGGAGAGGGGGACCTGGACTGGAAAAGGGCTGGGGGGGGGGCATTGGACTGGAAAGAAATGGGCTGTGATGGGGGGGGGGGAGACCTGGACTGTAAAAGGGCTATGGGGGGGGGAACTTGGACTGGAAATGGGCTATGGTGGAGGGAGGGGGAACTTGGACTGGAAATAGGCTGTGATTAGGGGGACTTGGACTGGAAATGGGTTGTGAAGGGGGGGGGGGGGACCTGGACTGGAAAAGGGCTATGGGGGGGGGCATTGGAAGGGAAAGGAATGGGCTTTGGTGGGGGGGGGGACCTGGACTGTAAAAGGGCTATGTGGGGGGGGGGACATGGACTGTACAGGGGTTTTCATGGGGAGGGGGACCTGGACTGGAAAAGGGCTATGGGGGGGGGCATGGACTGGAAATGGGTTGTGATATGGAGGGGGACCTGGACTGGAAAAGGGCTATGGGGGGGGGAACTTGGACTGGAAATGAGCTATGGTGGAGGGAGGGGGAACTTGGACTGGAAATAGGCTGTGATTAGGGGGGCTAGGACTGCAAATGGACTGTGATGGTGGGGGGGGGCTAGGACTGCAAATGGGCTGTGATGGTGCGGGGGGACTCGGACTGCAAATGGGATGTGATGGTGGGGGGGCCTAGGACTGGAAATGGGCTGTGATGGGGGGGGGTCTAGGACTGGAAATGGTCTGTGATGTGAGGGCTAGCACTGGAAATGGGCTGATGAAGAGCTGGAATAGGACTGGAAATGGGCTGATGTGGGGCATGGGAGAATGGGACTAAAAGGGAGTGGATGCTGAGTGGGTCTAGAACTATAAGGGAACTGATTTTGGGGGAGGACTAGAATAGATGGGGAATGAGAATGGAGAGGGGAAAAAATATTTTGTGTGGAAGAAAAGTCTATGATGGGCTGGGTATTGGGAGAGTAAGAGGGGCTTGAGAATGGAAGGGTGAAATTTAAATGGATAATAAAGGAATAAAGAAAGAATTGGGGGAAAGAGCAAAAGGGAAACAATCAGTATGTTAAAGCAGAAATAGAGAGAGAATGGAAAAGAGAAGGAAGGACAAATGGATAGCTCGCAGAAGACACAAAGAAACCAGAAGAAAGTGACTGGAGCAATTGCAACTGAAAAATAAAATGCCCAAACAGAAGGTAGAAAAATACTTTTTATTTTGAATTTATTAACTGGAATATGTCTGGTCTGGGAAGTGTGTATTGCTAACATCTTTGCGTTTTTCTTTACTGCAAGAGGAAATGACTTTATAGTTTTATTTCTCCAGTGTTGTACATTTCATGTTTGGATTTTGGGGTTCCCAGTTTAATTATTATCTGACCAAGGAAGTTAGCCTACACGTATCCTCGGTAATTTTTGTGGGTGGGGCTGGGGGCGGGGCAGGGGTGGGACTAGGGGCGGAGAATGGGTGGAGCATGGCGAGCCACAGGTGTCGGGTTTTTCTCGGTGAAAAAGTTGGTAACCCTAGGTACAAGGCCATCTCAAAAGACCTTGGGATTCCTGTGTCTACAGTCCACAATGTTAGCGGTGGGAAAAGAAAAATGAATCCAAGTAGTCTTCAAAGGTTAGTGCAAACTGTTGGAAAAACACCACATACGACATCCAAAGAGCTTAAGGCTGACTGGAGCAATCTGGAGTGGTAGTTTCAACCCGCACTATACACTGCACACCAAACAAAGAAGGACTTCAAGGAGGACCCCACTGCTCAAAGACAGACATAAAAAGGTATGTCTGATCTTTGCTCAAACCCACCTTGAGAAATTACAATTCTTCTGGGAAAATGTTCTGTGGACAGATGAAACCAAACTTGAGCTCTTTGGCAATGCAGACCAGTGATACATTTACAGACAAACAAATGAATCTTATAAGGTAAAAGATATCCTTCCTACAGTTAAATATGGTGGAGATTCCATAAAGTTGTGGGACTGTTTTGCTGCCTCGGGAACTGGAGTCCTGGAACATATTAAAGGAATGATGAAGTCATTTTGGAGCAAAATATGCTACCTAGTGAGAGAAAGTTTGATCTGGGTCCAATTTCATGGGTCCTCCAGCAGGATAATGACCCAAAACATACTTCCAAAAGTAGAAATGAATAGTTAAAAAGGAAAAAAATGGAATATTTTAAACTGGCCAGCGATGAGTCCAGATCTCAATCCAATCGAGAAAATTTGGAAAGAGCCAAAATCTGGTAAAAGGAATCCTGAAAACATTCATAAACTGGAATAAATCACAGTTGAAAAGTGGGAGAAACTTCCAGCAGACAGATGTACGAAACCTATAGATGGCTATAAGAAATGTTTGGAGACTGCCATTCACTGTCAAGGGTTGTACAACCAAGGGTTGTCCACTAAAGAAGAGCGGGACCTAGGCGTGGTTGTGTCTGATGATCTTAAAGTAGCTAAACAGGTAAAAAAGGTGACGGCAAAAGCTAGAAGGATGCTTGGGTGCATACGGAGAGGAATGGCTAGCAGAAAAAAGGAGGTGATAATGCCTCTGTATAAGTCTTTGGTGCGACCTCATTTGGAGTATAGTGTGCAATTCTGGAGACCGCACCTTCAAAAGGATGTGCACAGGATGGAGTCGGTGCAGAGGGTGGCTACTAAAATGATTAGTGGGCTTCATTATAAAGCATATGAGGACAGACTTAAGGATCTTAATATGTACACCTTAGAGGAAAGGCGGGATAGAGGTGATATGATTGAGATGTTTAAATACCTCCGTGGCATAAATGTTCAGGGAGAGAGCCTCTTTCAATTGAAAGCAAGTTCTGCTATGAGGGGACATGGGATGAGGGTGAAGGGAGATAGATTCAGGAGTGATATGCGGAAATATTTCTTTACGGAAAGAGTAGTGGATCCATGGAATAGTCTCCCAGTGGAGGTGGTAGAGATGAGGACAGTAACTGAATTAAAAAAAGCATGGGATCAACACAGAGGATCTCTAAAGGTAAAAAGTGGACTGTTGTAGTTGTTGATATGGAAGGACAGACTAGATAGGCCATGTGGTCTTTTTCTGTCATCATGTTTCTATGTGTCTATGTTTCAAATATTAGTGAAGGGTGTCATTAATCCTATCCAGGTCATATTTTTTTTTTCTCAGAAATTACTATGTCTAATTGCACAGACATATTTTTTTTGTTGTATACCTTTGAACATACTATTAAAATATTATTGGCATACAGTTGGAATATTTTCAATTATTTCTCAAGATACTATACATAACATACTTATAATGCAAGGATGCTAATAATGATGACCCCCAACTGTAAACATTAAACTAAATTACAGTTTGATTCCAAAGCAAAGGTAACAGTTAAAGTAACTCACTCAGTGATGACATCAAGTGAACTTTCAAGAAACCCAGTTAAGTCTAAACCTTCAGACTGGGCTTCCCCCTTGGTCCCTCTTAACAGGCATACGCTTAAACAAATACTGATGCCTAATTGGTGGAGGCAAGAATCTCACGGAAATACTTCCATGCCATCTTCAAAGGGGATAGCAAGGGAGATTTTGGGAAATTCAATAGTTTCAGGTTATTTCTTCTTTCTTGGTTTTCCATATATTCCAGCTTCTTGGCTAGAAAGTTTTTATCTTTCACTTGCGCTTCACTGAGAGACTGCAAGGCACTTACTCTTCCAGTTTCACCACTCGCCAAGCTTGTACCTCTTATTTATTTATTTATTTAATCAGTTTTATATACCACCTTATCCTTCAATCAAAGTGGTCAACAAACAACAGAGGGACTACATCAAGGGGGGAGGGGGAGACAACAAGATAGTACATTACAGTAAACTACAGTACATTACATTAAATTATACATAAACTACAGCAAAATTACATTTCATAATTCATTACAATTACATTAAACAAATAACTGCAATCTTA
The DNA here is from genome assembly GCA_033557465.1 of Ichthyophis bannanicus. Lineage (NCBI taxonomy): Eukaryota > Metazoa > Chordata > Amphibia > Gymnophiona > Ichthyophiidae > Ichthyophis > Ichthyophis bannanicus. The sequence goes on along the minus strand of CM066032.1, from coordinate 1,156,961,230 downwards.
CAAAATGTTAAAATAATTTAAACATTATAGGAAAATTGAAATTCAAAGGGTTAAAACATTTTGTTCTATTGGAATTAGATTAGTTGCCATATGCTTCAATAAATAGGTACGTTTTAAGGGACTTTCGAAAATCTTTGATATCATACTCATTTCTTAAATGTGAGACTTCCACACACTTCTGCTTAGCTGATGCCAAGTCTTCTTTTATGCTGGTCGCAAAAACACCAAAAGAATGGTTCATACTGGCAATGTCCCATAGCGAATTCAAATTTGTAACTGCAGATTTCTCAATACTGCAACGTAGCGCTGAACCCAAGCCACCCTGGTCATCGATTGACTGTAGCACACTGGGCTCGACGGTGGTTGAAGAAAAAGAAACTCCAAGTTTCTGGCCGCAAGGACCCCCACCTGCCACCAAGGCGCCCTCTTCTCTCTGCCCCCCCCCCCCCACCACAAAGAGCTCATTAGATCGCCAGGAGGGAGCACAACCTTCACTGTGGCAGAACTTCTGGGTCGCAGCAGGGCACTGCAGTTCTCAGGGCTAAGAAACACCCCATCATTGCTCAGATCAGAGGTCCGAAGACTCCCCATATCCACCAAAGGTGCCGCTTCTCTTCCCAGGGCATGAACTCCACATGCCGCAGAGGAGCCTGAGCACCCACTGCAGCTCCAACAGATCTTGAAGGTAAGCCCTTCTGTTTTCGTTTCCTCTACCCCATTCTAGGGCATAAACAATAGGTTGCTCGGGTAAAACAAACTCTTGGTATGAGGAGCTCAAGCGCACACACCCTCTCCAGTCGCCATCTTGCTCTAAATAAATATTTTTAAAAGGATCTTCCGACTTCCGGTGACATGGTGGGCTAGGGAAGACGTGTCTTTCTTGGCTCCAGAGCCCATCCTCCCCCCTACCTATGCTATTTGGCTGATTAACCCGGAATTTGCACGGCTTCACTCAGAAGAGATAACAGTGCCTCAGGGGAGAGCCGAGGATCGGGCTGGAGCGGCCGTGAAGTTCATGGCAATGAAATCCACCAAACAAGAAAAGCCTCGAGGAACAGAAGCCAAGATGGCTGACAGTGACCCGGTTGCCCAGGGCACGATGGTGGAGGAAGTGTCCAAGGCAGTAGTTCTAGCCCTGGAGGATCGTCTCGGGGGCTTGGCGACACAAATGGCAGCGGTGGCACAAGCGGTCACAGAATTCAATGGCCACGTGGAGCAGGCAGAACAGCGAATTAGCTCGTTGGAAGATGAGCAGACCCGGGCCGAGGCCCGGATCCAGAAACTGGAGGAGGCCTTGGTAAAGCAGGCGGACAAAATAGAAGATTTTAAGAACCGGAGCCGGAGGAACAATCTGTGGTTTATTGGCATTGGGGAGTCGGTGCAGGAGAAGGACTTGAGACGATACTTAGAGAAGTGGCTGCCTGCAAACTTACCATTGGAAGAGGCGCTGGGGGAGATTGTCTTGGAGAGACCCCATAGACTGGGGCCATACCGGGCTGGCGAAAACCGACCTCGGGCAGTCATTGCCAGATTTTTGAATGTGGCTTAAAAAGAGGGGGTTTTGCGAGCGGCGCGACAGTTGCGGCAAATTGGGGAGAATGCTTGCAAAGTTCTCATCTTCCAGGACTACTCTGCGGGTGTTTCGCAGCACCGGAGGGCCTACAAAGAAGTTTGCAGCCGGTTGGTGGAGAAAAGCTTGCGATTCACGCTGGCCTACCCCGCGCGCCTGAGAGTGGACTGCGATGGAGGTCAATGCCTTTTCGCGACGCCGGAGGTGGCCATGGCTTACTGCAACCAGCATGGGTGACTTCCTATCTCGTCATTTGAACTAGGATTGCTACCTTTGGGTGAGAGTTCGGAGACTGGTAACCCGGTCTCGATGAGAGCCCTGGACTTGGCGGTAATCGGAGGCCTGGAGACGGGGGAGGTGGACATACCTGCCCGCTCGGCACAGCGCCGTCATTTGGAACAATGTTTGCAAGGGTTTAGAATTCTTTTACTGGTTGACTTTCATGTATTAATTTTGTTTGTTAATGCCTTTGGAAGCCTAAAAGAGGGGGGATTATGATTATTTGCTTGCAATTGTCAGAGGGGGGGATACAATGTTCATCAATGGACAGGAATTGGGAGCGCTTGTAACTTTGGGTGGGGGGGAGGGGTTGTCGCTCTTGTGGTACATGCTGTTTGCTATGTTTTTAGGCGGGAAGGTTAGACCTGCGGGGGGGGGCATGGAGGCTTGAATGTACACCATAGGTTGTCAGGGGAAGAAGCTGCAGCGTTCGATGAGTGGGTGGTGGGGGGGGAGGGGGGGCTCTACATGTGCCGGATGTCATGGAAGGGCCTCGTTCACGAGGTCGGGGGGTAGGAGTTGTAGGAGGAGAGGGAAGATTGATACAGGGATGGGGGAGGGGAGTTCGGGGGGATGGAGGGGGGGGACTGGCCGCAGGATTGGGATGTAGAACAAAGGGAGAAGATTGGATTGCTCACTTGGGCTGAGTGGCCTGATATTGTCCGCTGGTGCGAATGTGAATTCGTGAGAATGATGTGTATGGTGGAGGGGGGCCCCTAGGCTGGGGGGGAAGTTCAACCTCAGTTCAGCTATGGAGCAAAATAAAAAGGCAGCATGGATTGGGGGGTGTAATGGGTAGTGGTACTAAAATAGTCTCTTGGAATGTTTGTGGGCTGGGGTTCCCGATCAAACGCTACAAGGTGATGCAACAACTTAAGCGCAAGCAGATTGGGGTTATGTTACAAGAAACCCATCAAACAGAGCTTGAACTTGGAAAATTAGGCAAAGGACAAATTGCCAAGGTTTATGGAGCCCAGGCAGTGGGGAAAAAACGGGGCGTGGTAATATTGATTACTAAACAAGTGGGATGGGTGGAGGAAAGAGTGGAAACTGACTTGGAGGGTAGGTATGTTATGTTATGGGGCACACTGTAAGGTATTAAAGTAGCTTTATGCTCCGTGTATGCGCCTAATGTATATGAGGCCCGGTTTTATCAACAGCTTACACAATTGTTAGCGAAGACTGCGGGTTATCAAGTTATCATAGGGGGAGATTTTAATGTGGTCTTAGATGAAAGTATGGATAGATCTGGGCAGTCCGGGAATAGGGACATGCGGAGTGCATGGCGAATTTGGGGGCTGTGTGATGCGAATGGCCTGATGGATGTTTGGAGGGTGATACATCCGGGAGACCGGGAGTATACTCATATGTCTAGGGTTCATGGAACCTGGTCACGAATAGATTATTTTCTGATCTCCGAATCATTGTTTAGTCGGGTCTCCAAAGTGGAGGTGGGGCCTTCAGTTATCTCAGACCATGCCATGGTCATTCTGGAACTCAGAAAGTGGGCTCCCCATCGCAATGGGTTGTGGCGGTATCCGCTGGAGCTACATGGCGATGCTCAATTTGAGGGTTATTTGCGAGACAAATGGGAGGTTTATAAAAGCATCAATGAGGGGCCTGAGATTAATCCAATCCTCTTTTGGGAGGCAGGGAAGGCAGTGCTCCAGGGAGAGATTATTAGTTATCTGAGCGCAAAGCGAAAACAGATGAATCGGAGAATTATCATGTTGGAGCAAGAACTAGGGAAGGCGCGCAGGAGGCTGGCGCTGGCTGGGAGCGCGGGGAATAGGATTCGTATGCAGGAGGTGCAAACGGAGTTGGAAATGCTGCTACACCAGCGAGCTAAAAAGTCGCTGATGTATTATCGGTATCAACTCTACCAACATGGGAATCGGGCGGGAAGATTGTTATCATCTTTGATTCGGCCTGAGGGGGGCCCCAGACATATAGGGGTCATCCGGCACTCGGATGGGACTTTGAGGAGAGGTGAGGGGGAAATTGCAGAGATCTTTACTGATTATTTCCAATGACTCTACAGTGGGGAGGGAGGAAAAGAGGAGGAGGGTCGGGCGTTTCTGGAGGGATGTCCGCTGCCCACCCTAACAGCGGAGAACTTACAGGTTTTAAATCAGCCTGTTTCTCCATGTGAAGTTCAAATGGGAATCAAAGCCCTGAAGCAGGGGCGGGCCCCGGGAATGGATGGCTTAAGGAGTGAGTTTTACAAAATTATAGGGGCACGGTAGTGATTCCATTGGCAGAGTATTTTGGAGATCTTGTAAAGCGAGGATGTTTTCCTTATGAGCCAAATAAGGCCCTGGTCACCATATTGCCAAAGCCGGGGAGGGACCCGCTTTTACCCAGTTCTTATAGGCCCATTTCCCTCCTTAATGTAGACATCAAAATTTTGGCCAAGATTATGGCCGACAGATTAGTGGAGTTCTTACCGGCCTTAGTTCACAAGGATCAGGTGGGCTTTGTGCGGGGGCGGCATGCGGCCTACAGTTTGCAAAGAATTATGATTTCTATGTGTGTGGGGCAGATTGCTCGCAGGGGCTCTATGTTAATTAGCTTCGACGTGGAAAAAGCGCTCGATAGGGTTAACTGGGGGTTTATGTATCAGGTTCTGGGGGGAATGGGTTTCATGGGCTTCTTTGTGGATGTGGTGCGGCTCTTATATGCTGATCCTCGAGGAGCTGTTCTGGTGAATGGCACTATGTTGTCCGAGTTCCGAATTGGAAAAGGGACCCGGCAGGGTTGCCCCCTGTCCCCGCTGCTGTTTGTCTTAACCTTGGAACCTTTATTGATTCAAATTCGGTCCAGTGTACAGTTTCGTGGAATAGCAGTGGGGAAGACGGAATTTCGAGTGGCGGCCTTCGCTGATGATTTGCTTCTGCATATAGCGGACCCTCAGGAGGGATTGCCTCGGTTGCTGGAGCTTCTTAAAGATTATGGGGTACCCTCAGGATTCCGCCTAAACTTGGATAAATCCGAGGCTTTGTTGGTAGGGGAGGCGGTGCATAGTGGGTGGTCGGGAGACTTCCCTCTGAAATGGGCAGAGGGGAAGTTTAAATATCTGGGAATTTATTTGCCCGCAAAGTTGGCTGATTTATATCAGTTAAATGTTAAGAAGATACTGACGGAGTTGGCCATTAGTGTTGATAAATGGAGGGATCTGCCGCTGTCATTGGGTGGTCGCATCGCTTTATATAAGATGGCTTTGTTTCCAAAATTGCTGTACGTTCTTCAGACGCTCCCATTGCTGTTAAAGCGCTCTGTTATTCGGAAGATAGAGTGATTAATCAGTTGCTTTGGAAGGGAAGGAGGCCCAGGGTGTGTTTGGATGTTTTGCGCCAACCTTGGGACAGAGGTGGAATGGGACTCCCTGATCTTCGGAAGTATAATTTAGCGTGTCTTATGCGCCATGTGCGGGATTGGATATGGGAGTTGGGGGTGTACACCCCGATTGAAATGCTTCGGGAGCTGGTGCGGCCCTGGCATTTACGATATATTCTGCATGCAAAGTCGATAAAAGGGCTTGGGTCGGGCACCCAACGAACGCTTTTGGATCCCATTCGTATGGCCTGGCGGCATTTTTGTAGAGGCAAGGGGTTCCTTGTTAATTATTCTCCCTATCTCCCGCTTCAAGGGAACGGAGAGTTTCTTCCTGGAACTTCTGGGGGAAGTTTTGGTAGATGGAATCAGCTTGGTATAGTTAATTTGGAGCATCTGATTAATGACGATGGAAACTTGGAGTCTTTTGCTCTATTAAGTCGGCGGTACTCTCTTGGTGGCCGGGATGTTTTTCCTTATGCCAAGGTCCGAAGTTATGTTTGTAGTATACCTCCTGGGGCACTGAGGGGAGCAGTTAGCTCTGGTATTGAAGAAGGATTGATGGGGGGGGGATTTTGGGACAGGGGTGGCCTGGTTACACAAAATGTTATGGGAGTTGGAGGAACTTGCTTCGGTCTGGACTCAGGATTTGGGGGAAGTGGTAGACGGGGAGGGGGTTCTGCAGAGCCTGGCTAATATCCCGAAGCTGAGTGTGCTGGTACGGCACAGGGATATGCAATACAAATTGGTAAGGCGCTTATACTTTGCCCCCCTGAGGGCTTGGAGGGCAGGCATTAGTGACTCCCATTGTTGTCCATGGTGTGGGGAGAATAGAGCTACGTTAGGACATATGTTCTGGCTTTGTGCACGGGTTCGGGTCTTTGGGGGAGGGTTTGTACTTATTTGGATGGGTGTGTGCAATCGCGCTTAAATATTACGGCGAAGAATATGGTGTTGGATATTTGGGAAGATTCTGGGGGAGAGAATGTGGGGCAGGTGGTATGGCAATGGATGCGATTGGTGTTGGTGATTGCTCGTGGGTCTATACTGCAGAGATGGATGGATGCCAGGGGACCAACGTATGGGCTTTGGAGGGGGAGTATGCATGCTGTGTTGCTGATGGAAAAGCGTCGAGCGAGTGGCCATCTGAGGTGGTGGCAGCGATTTTTGGAGGGGTGGGGGCCTCACTTACACTCATTACCCAGTGGAACTCGCACTAGGATATTGAGCGAGGGTTAGATGTTCACCAGGGGACAGTATTTTCTTACCTAACTGATTTTAGTTATTTATTTATTTTTATGTATTTACTGTGATTCGAATTTCCGGGTAAACTGGCCAGTCTGGGTGGGTGGGTGGGTGTGGGGGGGGGAGGGGTTGGAAAGGAGACACGGGGGGGGGGGGTAGAGGGGGAAGGCAAGATTAAACCACTAAAATCTTATTTGTACTTATGATGGCGGGGCATTGCATGAGGTTGCTGGCTGGGAAATGCAGGCATGTGAATTTTACTCTGCTTCCGAAGTTCTTAGGTTCCTGGTGTAGATTGTGTCCATGATGGTTGTTGTTTTGTGGACCTTGTGTTGATAACTCTGTATGCCTTTTTTGTCCTGTCCTGTTGATAATTTGAAATGATAATAAACATATTTAAACATAAAAGGACCTTCCGTTTAGAGGGGTAAGGCAATCCATAAAACATTCTCATCACATTTATTACCCGTTTGCGAGTATGATTTGAAGGAAGCTTAAAACCAAAAGATCAGCAACCCATGCAGCTCAATCTACATGCAGAGAGCCAATTATGGTGAAGGAGTAGGCAGCACCAGTGATTGCGGCCTTTTCAATGTAGCAAAGGTTAGACACACCAGGTGATGGTTGGGAGAGGGTAATGAGAGACACACCGAGTGATGGCTGGGGATGGGGGGGGAGCAATGAGACACATACCAAGTGATGGCTGGGGATGGGGGGGAGCAATGAGAGAGACACCAGGTGGGTGGCAATGAGAGAGAGACACTCGGGTAATGGTTGAGGGGAGAAATGAGAGAGAGAGAGAGAGACACCAGTTTTTTGGGTGGAGGGGGGCAATGAGAGAGATAGACTAGATGATTCTACAGGGCTCTGTGAGAGATAAAGAGGGTGACGTTTTTGTGCAAGGGCTATAAGAGGTTTTTTTTCTTGTAGTACCAGGCCATGATGCTATGTTAAACAAAAAAAGGAAGTTGCCTCAGGAGAAGCTCACAACATACTCTTTGGGGTTGGTTAGAGGGGAGGCAGAGAAGAGCTGCCTTCTGTTGGCACTGCTTAATGGTATGTTATGGGCCTGATTTATTGAGTTTTCTTTTCCCATAGAAAATGGGAAAACAGTAAATCTGTCCCTTAAAAAAGAAACTGTGATACAACTTTGGGGCGGGGGGTACTGTAACCAAAGTCTAGGCAGCTGGCTCCTACATGTTTAAGCTGGCTCCTAGATTCCAAGAAAATCTGTCTAGGCCTGCTGTAAGTGACCTAATGTGCCTTCTTGCAGGTACAGACATTTACACCAGGCACAGAACTGTTGTAAATGACCATGCCTATATTTTTCAAGCATGCATGTAAATTATAACATTCTAGAATCTACACATGTACTCTACCCAAACTCAACCCATATGCACAGCCACCAGCAATGTATGTGCCTTAATGCCTAAGCAAGTACTTTTACGATGGTTTTTATAAGAGGTCATTTACACACACTCATGCATGCGGGAATGACTTTTATAAAATTACCTCCTAAATACCTTTATAAAATTACCTCCTAAATACCTACTTTAGTTTTTTTTTTGCACTGGGAATTTATCAGTTTTTATCCATAAAAATCTAAAACAGAAGATCCAAACATAATCTACACGTTCCGCATGAAAGAATAATTAAAGTAATTAAGAATAAGGATCCAAAAATCTTGACTGCAAAAATCTTCATGCCCTTTGTGGTAGCAAATGCCAAATTAGCTCCATTTTCATCAGTTGCCTTAACAATGCCCATGATAAGCTACATAGAGCAGTAGTTCAGCCGATTCAAATATTCCTGGGTGATGAATCAAGCTGTTTCTGTTGATCAAAGTAAATCTGAAGCAAAGGTCAAAACATGCCAAACACGTAGCTGCCGAAAGAACTCCAGCAACTCCCTAATCTGTACTCAAAGGTACAGATTAGGAAAAGGCTAGTGGAAAATCTCTGGGGGCACTGTCAAGTTCATCATTGTAAAGCAGAAACTGGCACAGTGAAAGTGCAAAGATATAAGGCTTCCTTCTGGCACCCCCTCCACCGCACATTTACCTTATCGTCACAGTGCTTCTTTAGCCTGCAGCTCAGCCAGACGCTCAATGGTCAGCATTTAAGAGTGAATCAGTTTAGCATGGGGAGCTGGGGACAGTCATGTTAACAAACATCCCAGCAGGTCAACTTCAATCTCCTGCCCTGCGGTTCGCATAGATGAGAAAAAACACTTACTAGAGAGTGTCACATTCCTCTGCGGCGTGGGGTCAGTCTTGCGAGATTGACCCCATGCTGCAGAGGAAACCGATGCACTCTTAAGCACCCTTTCCTCATGCTGGCCACGGGGCGTGAGGTTCATGTTGAACTGCTGGGCTGTTTGTTATGTGTGGCGAGCCTGTCCTCGACTCCCTGTGCTGTGAAGGAAATTGATGCGCTCTTTTTAAGTGCCTTTCCTGTTGCTGGTCACAGAGCTGAGGGCTCAGCTGCCAGCCTTCTGCTGCCAATTTGCCACTCCCAGAACACTAGTGCTCTAGGCAACTGCGTAGTTCACATCATGGATACACTGGCATTGGTTTGGCATCACCAAGACACTGCCATAATCAGACTCTGCCTCCAATATTAGTGGTCATGGATTAAAAATAACTGCCGAGGAAGATTACGTGAGGTCTAATCTACAGGAGGAATCTGGCTGTGACTGGGGAAAATGTTCAGTTTAAGATTATGCCATAGAAATTGCTGGTGTGGAAGGGACAATAAGGAAATTACTTCAGAAAAAAAAGCCATGGTATGTGCCACAGAGCATTTGCAAACAAACACTTTTAGGGATACTGCACATGGGTGAAGGTTTTGTAGTCTAATGAGACCAAAGTGAAACATCTAGGTTTCAATGCTAAGCAAAATGTGTGGCATGAAACAGACACAGCATGCTGCTACTCTGCTAACACCAGCCATACAGTAAAGCGTGGTAGAGGCAGCATGAAGCCAAGAGAATACTTTGCAGTAGTGGGGGGCAAGAAGCTTGTGAAGATGGAAAGGAAGATGGATGGTGCAAAACAGAGGTGATTCTGGAGAAAAACCTCTTCTAGTCTGCCACAGACTTGGCACGAGAGAGAAGATTCACCAGTGATCCGAAACACAAAGCAAAAGCACAATGGTGTAGATCAGCAAGAGAAAAGTGGATGTCCTTGAGGGATCCAGCTAAAGGCCAGACCTGAATTCAATAGAAAACATGTGACAAGACTTGGATGGCAGTCTACAGATGATCCCCAACCAACTTAAGCTTGACTTATTCTGCTAATGAAGAATGGACACAAATGGCACCATCTCATTGTGCAAACTTGGTAGGAACCACCTAAATGCTGCAAAAAGTGCTTTCAGTGATCATTGCTGGGGGGGGGGGGGGGTAGGGTAGAAAGACTTATACAGTGAAGTCTTATTGGTTTCTTATTCTTATTTTATTTTTTTTTATATTTCTGTAATGGTTCTTTCATATTAAAAATGTAAAATATATTGTGCAGATTGCTGAAAGAAACTCTTATTTTAATTCATTCTAGACTAAATCTTTTAGACAGCAGAATCTAAAAAACACAAAGGTGTGAAGACTTTTACAAAGCAATGAATTGAGCGTATTGTATTTCAATGAAATAAACAAAGCAAACAGATAAGACTATTCTTCAGACAGTGGACCATGTTTATGAAGTGATGAGATTTGCTTTGCAAATTTTCTCTCATGCAGTGCTAGATTTTTGGATCCTGCCTTTGTTATCTGCAGTCTAAATATGATCCCTTGCTCCGTCTTGGAGTGCGAGCAAAGGGAACGAGCTTTTTTGAATTCCTCTTGCTCTTGAACAGTTATTCATAAGAGCAGAACTACTAGACACTGCAGAAGCAATAGGAAAAAGAATTTCTTAAAGGCTATTTTCACGTCTTTCAGTCAACTGGCATTTTCAAAACTGAGGAACATGTTTAAAATTGACTGTAGAATAGAAGGATGATTTAGAAAATCTAGTATTTAAAAGAAACCCTCATGCTTCCTCTGCCCTACCACTACCAAAGTGGATTAGGATTTGCTTACACCTTAAAGATATCCTCCCTACACATATCCATCAAAACCTTTAGACCACATTCCGACTCTCAGAGAAGGCAGCAATGTGGTCAACAAGCTTGTATCCTGCATTTGTTCAGCAATTGCAAAGGAATAGTTTGTCTCCAAGGCTGAAGAGGTGGCAATTTCCCCTTCAACCATGAGGCGTATAACTGCCAGAACAACAAAGCGACAGGACTTAAAAGCAAAGAATGGAAGACTGATCTATGCCCTACATGCCTCCTCCTTGTTGCCGTCCATCACCACTGCAAGAGGACAACAGAGAATGGATTGTTTCTGTAGACTACACCGGCACTTTGACAACCTGGTCTACAGATGACTTAGTGTATCCATTGGGGTACTACAGAATGCTAAGTATGTGCTTCCTGACTACTAAAATAAACAGGCTAACACATAACAAATAAAAAGAGAGGTCCCCCAGCCCTTCACACTGAATGTGGTTATCTAGTACAACAGACCATGAACCATATTTCTTTGGCTCTTTGGGCTGATGTACTAGGCATTTTCTCATGGACACAAAATCAGTAAAAAACATAAGTATATTTGACCCTATGTGAATAGTAATAGCATCAAATATTGCACTTGGTAGAATATATGGAGGGTAATTATATAAGCATTACGTATGTGCCTATTTTTAGGCAAAATAACACAGCAGGGAAAATCAGAACCCAAAGAGCTGCCTCAATAAGCTTTATTTACTATGATCTGACATGACTGTGTTTTGGCAATAAGAAGCCTGCATGGGGAGTCATACAATAACCAAAGAACTATTATCATACATTTAGAGAATCAAAATAAATGAATTGCCAATGTCTCATAAAAGACAATTCATTTACAATAAGGGTTCTGTGGATACTGTATGACCCCTGATGCAGGCCTGTTGGTGCCAAAACACAGCCGGGTCAGATCATAGTAACTAAGACTTACTGGCTACTATTCAGGTCCCGATTTTCCTTGCGGTGTTATTTCGTCCAGCTCTTATTTTGGGGGATATTGCTCCTTCGTTTGTTTATAATGTATTTAAAATTAAAATATCTATGTAGTTTACAAAAAGCAAGATGCACGGAAGATAAAAATAAGAAACTACAAGGGCAGACAAAGAAAAGGAAAACGCAAAAGGAAATTACAATGGCCAACAGAGGATATAAGAGTTAAAAAGGAAGCAAATCTCAGCCAAAAGAAAAAATTTTCTTCAGGAAATCAGCCCGTGGAAAATCCTTTAAAAAAATTAAATGTTTTAAAAGCAGTCTTAAAACATTTGAAGGGAAGACTCCAAACAAATTTTGGCCGGTGCATTCACACAAGGTTGGGGAAACAACAAACAGGAATGGTAGAAGCACTATAAACGAACCATGACAATCAGCAAATTAGGCTGTGAAGAACGATGAGAACGAGATGGGATGTAAAAGGAAAAGAGGGTGACCAGTGTAATTAAACCCGATGAACAATAAGAAATAGCTTAAAGAAAATACAGTATTGAACCGGTAACCAATGTTCGGTGTATAATAATGGAATTACCTGGTCTGAGTTCTTAGGCCCAAGAAGGAGCTTAACAGCAGTGTTCTGATCCAATTGGTGACACAAGAGCGGTTTCTGAGGTAAGGCATGATGAAGAGAGTTACAATAATCTAAAGGAGGGACTACCAGGACCAAGAAGAGAGTACGTAGAGAGGAACAATCCAAAAGAGAGCGAATTGAACAAAGATGGTATAAATGAAAGAAAACTGTGTTTAACATTTGAGACTTGTAGTGCAAAGTGAGTTCCTATCAGTAAGGACACCTACAGTAGGACCTTGACAGAATCCCTCAAGACAAGCGTAGTACCAGAGATAGTTGTAAGCAAAGATAGATCAAAAATGGTAGAGGACCTAGAGAAAAGCAGGACTTCAGATTTCCTGATGTTCGACTTGTGTGGTACCTACTGTATTTCGAATTCTGTTTTATAAAGATGCATAGGCACCTATGTGTCTTTATAAAATATTAGGAGTAAACTGCCAGAGAACAGCTAGACTGAAGCTGCTGGTAGCTCGATAACCCGCTTGGAAGCAGGCGTAAACGTCAGCATGTAAAATATACATGTAAATCATGCCACTATCTACACTCCACCCCAGAACACTCCCTAGATGCATGCGGTATGAAAGAATGCACATATAGACCCTTGTCCAATAACCTGGATAAAAAACACACTACCAACACTCCTTTCATTCATACTTCCTATGGTCAATTTATCACTACTCCAAGGTTACCTCCCACCCACCCTTAAACAAGTACAAATCAGACCAATCCTGAAGAATAATACACTTGACAAAACCTCCCCAAAATCTTACCGACCTATCTCAAGTATACCATTCTTAGCAAAAGTCATCGAAAAAACTGTACAAATACAAACACAAGAATTTCTTGACTCATCCTACCCGCTAGACGACCAACAATATGGATTTCGCCCCAAGCATGGAGTTGAAACACTCCTGACTGTTTTTACCGATACACTACTAAGAGGAATAGACAACCACAAAAAAGCTTTTATCCTCTTATTTATAGACATATCAGCCGCTTTCGATAGTGTTAACCATTCAATAATGCTTAACTACTTAAGACACATAGGAATATACTCTACAGTTCACAAATGGTTCACCTCTTATCTGAGCAATAGAACGCAAAATGTTAGAATAAGCAATCAAACTTCTGAATCATATAAATTTGAAACAGGATTACCACAGGGCTCAGCGCTTTCAGCTCTACTATTTAATATATACATAAAACCAGTTTGCAATATCTTTAAGAAATATGGTGTACTCTATCATCTATATGCAGATGATATTATGATGTACATCCCATTCACTATCCCTAACATACCGTTGCAACTCCTTTCGGATTGTTTTAATGAAATAACATTATGGCTAAATGCCCACAATCTCCTAATAAACCATTCAAAAACTGAAGTCCTAATAGTCACCAAAAACCAAGATTATACCCCACCAACACATATAACACTTCAAAACCAACAAATTAAAATAAAGAATGAAGTGAGATACTTAGGAGTCATTTTAGACAAACATCTCACTCTAGATACCCATATCAGAAACACCACAAAGAAAATTTACTACAAACTTAAAATACTTAAACAACTTAGACCTCTTGTTTACATACATGATTTTATCAGTATAATCCAAGCCACTATAATCCCCCACTTCGATTTTGCGAACCTTATATTATTAGGTACATCAAAACAAAATATCAAAAGACTGCAACTCGCACAAAACTCAGCAGCTAGGATTATAACAAAAACACACTCTCATCAACATATTACACCAATTCTAGCATCCCTTCACTGGCTTCCAATTCAAAACCGAATAACATATAAAACACTAATAACAGTATTTAAATCACTATTTGATTTGACACCAACTACTATAAGTAACTTAATTACCAAAGAACATCCAAAACCTACTCAAAGAAAAAATCAACTAAACAAACTTAAAACCCCCATAGATTTCATAAAAACAAATAAATCAACAAACAACAGAGCGTTCTCACATGCAGCCCCAACAGCCTGGAATTCCCTCCCTGTTGAACTAAGAATATTAACAGAGATTAATGAATTCCGAAAAAAACTGAAAACACACCTCTTTACAATGCACTACAACACCATAGAACAGCCATCAAAAGAATTAGACAAAGGCTAAACAGTTGTATCTACATCTCACGATAACAGAAAAGAAAACCTGCCCTATCCGCATCTGTACTACTCATAATGATTATATCCCACATAACTTGTATATGTATTTAATAATATAATGTTAATGTATATAATGTATATAGTGTTGCACTGTTCAGTGCTATCTGTTCAACATTTCTGTTTACTGTACATTGGTTATAGTTATATGACGTTATATGTAAAACAAATCCATGATTTGTTGCCTGTTGTTATTTGTGAACCGCAGCTGATCTTAGGTATATAAGAGATTGTTAAATAAATAAATAAATAAATAACCCCTGGAACGTTTTATAAAAGCCCCTTTATGTGTGTAAAAACACCCTTATTATCAAAGTACTCTTTCTAAAACTACCTCCTATGTTTCCAGACTAGGTTCTGTCATCAGAATTCAAAAGCTTGTCATAAGCTTGTCAAGGGGGAGCTGGAATTCAGAGCTGGCGAGCGACTTGACAGTGTCCTGTACCAGTGCTACAGCACAAGGGAGGAGGGGGAGGCAGCAAGCAACTGTTCCTTACTCTTTCCACTTCTCCTGGCTGTCGGTGCAATTGTGGAAATTGATGGTCTGCAGTAGAAACAGGGCTTGAGAGAAGGGTTTCCTCCCTCCTTCCCATGGTCTGCTTCTCCTGTACTGGCTACAAGCTGCTGCTTATGAGAGTGAAAGGAGAAGAGAGCCCAGAAGAAAAGGGATGTGGGAAAGAGAGAGAGAGAGAGCATGAGGGAATAAAAAACAAACAATAGCATGGGGCCAGAAGAAGGAGAAAGGGGGGTAGAAAATAAAGAGTAGGAGAGGGTAGGGAATGAGAATCCAAGTAGACCTGGCAACGTCTGGGTTTGCTCATCCTTGAAATTGAGATTCCGGTTCAAGTGAGAGAACACCTAGCTAAAAAGGTCAGCAAAAGACCCTTTGGAGTAGCTGGAATTTCTCCTTTTCAGTTTTGATAAGATAGAGAGAGTCTTTTCATTGGTGAAGGGGCCCATGAAAGCTATGGCAAGGGAGCCACACCTGTCTGTGGAGGGACCAGGAATCTGCTGTGCTACGGCATCTTGCTGATAAGGCCCCAAAGGATTTTATCAATTTTAGAGCTCTGGATGTTAGGGAAACTTATTCCATGTAGACTCTGTTAAGAGTGATGTGGATATTTTCTTAAAAAAAAAAAAAGAAAAAAAGGGAATCTCTGGAAGAGAGAATTTTAAGTGTGTTTTTTTGGGGTTAACACTTTTAGCGCATAGTCAAATCCGGATTCCTTGAATACAGTTTTTCCCAGGGCAAGATTAAAGTATAGGCAAAGCAGGCAGGTACTTAGGGTCCAAAGGTTTAGGGAGAGGGACCAGTCAGGTATCTCATCCGTGACCACACACGGGTTGTAGATGCTGCGTTGGCCCACATAAAACAAAAGGTGGTGGTATCATCAGCCAATGCCATGCATTTGGCACCTTTCTGGAATCATTTGGTTAGCACGGCATCTGAGACGAGGTAACGTCATTAGCTGCTGTACATTGGCCCCCCCAATGAGTGCATAGCCCTGCTGGTTTGCTGGGATCTTCAATCCCTGAAGCAAATTTTCCACATTCAGACACAGGAAGCCATGAGCAGCTGATCAGGCACTGGGGGTTTAGAAGCTGAGGAGAGTGCTTGCTGAGATCTAGCTGAGGGGTGGGCTGATGGAGAGAAGGTAGAAAAAAAAAAACTTACTGGTGTCGTGGAAGGGGAGGAAAAGTACTTGTGAAGACCTGGGTGTAGAGAGGGACTAAGTAATAGCTGGGGTCAGGGAGTATTTTTAAATCCCCACCTTAATGTGATATAATTAGATATAGAGGTTAACGTATTAGTGTTCATGCATTATAGATATTCATCTGTAATGAATATGTATAAGGTAGATTTACATACATTGGAGGCCCAGTGCCTGCAAATGTATTTCATGCATATTCATTGTGCAATCCTGAAAATCCGACAGGCCTGAAGGAGAGGGTTGGAAAATGCTGTACCAGAAGTTCTGAGTATGCCTTTTGCTGGGTGTTGTATTGCTTCATAATGAGCCTAGCAGTGAAAGAAAGCTGTACTGCTGTTAATAATGTCCAGTGCCAAAAGAATCATTCTTTAGAGGGAAGGGGGTTGCGATCCATGCTTTAGCAATCAAAATCTTGGATGGAGGATCTACAGGCCTGAGCCCTGATTACTTTTAATACCTAGCAATTCCTCTGCCCAGTGCTCCTCCGTCGTCTCCCTTTCACTCTCTCTCCATGCTCCTGAAGCCTCGCCCCAGCAAACAGCAGGAGAGGAGAGTCAGCGGTGTGATGGGCAAACCAGGTCTGGCGCTGCCATTAGGCAAACTAGGCAGATGACCAGATCGTCCTTTCTAGAACAGCCCGCTGCCACGCCTCTTTGGGACCTGCAGCTGACACGAAAACAGAAGCGCAGAGCTTATCCAAAGCCTCTAATGCTGCTTCCGTTCTCTGACAGAGGCTTCCTGTTCACATGGGGCAGAAGCAGCTGGTCACAGCGCAGCGCTGGAGGCTCTGGGTAAGTTCTGCGGTTCTGTTTCAATGTCATTTCTGCTGCTGCAAGAACGAGGGTTCAACTAGGGCACCTCATATCCTTGCACAGGCCCTGGCAGGTACTTCTCTAGTCTGCTCTTCCTTCCACCTCATTGAAAGCTCTTTGAAGCGCATGGTGCATTGTAGAGATCTATGGAACATCATGTGGGTCAACAGCTGCTCTGAGCTGTAAAGTGCATGGTCTGAAGAGGAACCATGGGCAGGAAAAGTACATTAGACAAGTAACAGGCTCTGCTGTCCAGCTCTCAGCTGGGATTAGGCAATTTTTCGGGGAGGGGGGCACAAATGAAACCATTGGTCTTCAGTTGCCAAAGACCCCTGTTAGGCTACTGCCTTTTCAGACTTTGCCAGTTCTCTATTCTGTCCGCGGTGGAATAGAAAAACTATATATCCATGTGAGAAGAAGCAGTAGTGGCTTTTGTTTTGAGACTGCAACATCAAATTAAATTAAGAGACCAAAGGCTCAGTCTAATAATGAAGAAGGATGATGGAAAGGTGGTGAGACAGCTAAGGTCTAAGGGGAAAGGGTGGAGGGGACTACTGTGTGATAGGGGTGGAGATAAAAATGTACCTCGAGGGAGGGTGTGATGATATTTGCTCATCACATCACCAATTTTTTTTGAGACACCAGTCGATAATGCATACTGGAAAATACTCTCTTGATTGTACTCATGGGATTTAAAACAGTAAGAAACAAAAGTCAGCTGCTATACAGCCTTCTGCAGCATAAATACACAAGCAGTAGAAAGCTTTATCTTTGTATTTATTCTTCAACGGGGATACATTTCTCTGCTGTGTTAACAGCTGAAACTTGCAAACTCTCGATTTAATCAACCAGCTTATATTTGACTTCGTAGAGTCTATCAGAACAAAAAACAGTGTTGCACCACTTTTTGGACAAATGCTTTGGGAACTGAATGCTTTATTCAAAACAAAGTTTTTCATTGGATCCCAAAGTCAAAATTGAACATTTTTGATCTTTAAAGGCAAGACTGAGAATTCTGTGAGTGGAGTGCGGAACATTCTTTAAATAAATGGTTTACATTTTTGGAGTGTTAATGAGTTAAGAAGTACGAGCAGAGGTTGGAACGTACAACAATGCACTGTTATAATTACAGAACTGTCCCTGACCAGTGCACTCCTACTGGAGCGAAACTGCGGAAAGTTCAGGCACCCCTATTGCGCATTCATTTCATTTAAACAAAGAGATTATACAGACGCCGCTGACACTGATTATCATACTAGAAAGGCGCCACCTGCCCTTGCAACCCCATTAATTAGTAAAGGATCTGAGGTGCCAATTAAGACAAAGGCACAGAAGGAGAACAAGGATCAGTAAACACTGTCCTTGTGGAATCTGGGACTGTAACCCTTGATGCACATAGTGAAAGCACACACTGCCTCCCTCGTCAAAACCAAATTGACTGGGGCACTTTTTCCTGGTCTTATCTTAAATCCATGCTCGAATACTTCAGTATTCAGTGGTGTAAAATTATACTTCCTGAACTTGAAAACTGTCCTGTATAGGATATCTCTCAGTTATGCTTATAAATAGAAATATCTATAGCTCCATTTTCAAGAGAGAGCAAAACAAGCACCTCTGGAATCTCTTACCGGAGGATGTAGTAAAAGCTGTTAGTTTTGCTGGGTTTAAAAACGGTTTGGACAAGTTCCTGGAGGAAAAGTCCATAAGCTATTATTGAAGAGGAACAGGGAAATCCACTGCTTACCCCGGGATAAGCAACGTGGAATCTGGGTACCTTTTGGGAATTTGACAGGTACTTGTGACCTGGATTGGCCTCTGTTGGAAACAAAATACTGGGCTTGATGGACCTTAGTCTGACCCGGTATGGTATATCTTATGTTCTTATGCATGCACAATTTCTACATTTAGAGAGGCACGTGCACTAATAAAATTATGCACGTAAAAAAATGAATATGCATATAAGAAAAAGGAGCTCCCAATAGGTGCACAATTGCTAGTCAGAAAGCATTCCAACACTTTCTACCATGTCCAGACGACTGATGTTTATTTCTTTTTAATTGCCAGGTGGGGCTCAAGGCAATCTACTGCCTGAGGCAGAGGATGAAATGGAGACTCCTCCCCCTCAAGAATCCAAATGGGGGGGGTCGCCTCATAGCTCTTTACTAGGGGGACCCTCATTCAGAACACTGATCATATGGATGCCCCAAGAAAAAAAGAATGCAACTTATATGCCTAGGCTACATCATGAAAGAAAATACTATGGCTTGGACAAGTCAAATCTTTGTATGGAGAGAGACATCTCTACTCTTGAGAATCTTGTCTAGGTCCTTCATTGCCATTCTGCCAAGAGCAATACGCCATCTGATTTCTTACCTGCTTGTTGTTTCTTTATTGATTGTTGATCCAAGTAGGTTAAAATTCTCAACTATTTCAATTTCCTCTCCAGCAATGATGAACTTAATGATTTTTGCCAGTTGCAAGAATCTTTGTCTTCTTCACGTTAAGGTGCAGGCTCATTTTAAGGCTATGTTCCTTGATCTTGAGAAGCAAATGTTTCAGATTGTCTTCACTTTCAGCCAGTAATAGCTTTTTTTTGTTTTTTATAGCTTTTTTTCTTTACTTGATATACCGCTTATAGTGAGTAACAACTAGGTGGTTAAGGAAGTTACATTCAGGAATTGTATGTATTTCTCTGTCCCCAAAGGCATCACAATCTAAGGTCATACCTGAGGCAATGGAGGGTTAAATGGCATGCCCAAGGCCACAAGGAATGCCAGTGGGACTGAAACCCCAGTCTCTCCAGGCCGAGACTGCTGTACCCCAGTGAGACATGAACCCAAATCCCTCTGGATTGAGGCTACTGCCCCAACCACTAGGCCACTCCTAGGTTGTTGATGAGTTTTCCACCACACCTTGATTAAAGGAGCACTAAGAGGCGACAAGGCGATAGCGGAGAGACTGAATGAATTCTTTGCTTCAGTCTTTACTGAGGAAGATGTAGGGATGTTACCCATGACTGAAGTGGTATTTAAAGGTGCGGAAGAATTGAAGGAAATATCGATACATCGGGAAGATGTCTTACAACTATTAGATAAACTGAAGAGTAGCAAATCACCTGGGCCGGATGATATACATCCAAGGGTGTTGAAAGAACTGAAATATGAGATTGAAGACCTGCTATTAGTAATCTGTGAACTATCATTAAAATCATCTCTAATACCTGAAGATTGGAGGATCGCCAATGTAACACCAATTTTTAAAAAGGGTTCCAGGGGTGATCCGGGAAACTACAGACCGGTGAGCCTGACGTCAGTACCGAGAAAAATGGTAGAAACCATCATAAAGAATAAAATTACTCAGCCTGTAGATAGTCACGACCTAATGGGAGACAGCCAACATGGCTTTAGACAAGGAAGATCTTGTCTTACTAATCTGTTATGTTTTTTTGAAGGAGTGAATAAACAGGTGGACAAAGGTGAGTCGGTTGATATTGTGTATCTGGACTTTCAGAAAGCCTTTGACAAGGTCCCTCATCAGAGACTTTTGGCAAAACTAAAGAGTCATGGGATAGGAGGCAGTGTACTATTGTGGATCAGGAACTGGTTAAAAGATAGAAAGCAGAGGGTAGGGCTAAATGGCCAATTTTCCCAATGGAGAAAGGTGAATAGTGGTGTACCCCAGGGATCTGTGCTGGGTCCGCTGCTTTTTGACATATTCATAAATGACCTGGAAAGTGGAATAACGAGTGAGGTTATCAAATTTGCAGATGACACAAAACTATTTAAAGTTGTTAAACCCAAGAGGATTGTGAAAAATTGCAAGAGGATCTTGATAAATTGGAAGACTGGGCATCAAAATGGCAGATGAAATTTAATGTGGACAAGTGCAAGGCTATGCACCTAGGGAAGAACAACCCAAAACAATGGTTACACGAACCAACGAACCACAAAAGGAACCACCACCCAGGAAAAAGATTTAGGCGTCATTGTGGATACCATGTTAAAACCCTCGGCCCAGTGTGCAGCGGCAGCCAAGAGAGCAAATAGAATGCTAGGTATGATAAGGAAAGGAATGGAAAATAAAACAAAAGATATTATAATGCTTCTATATCGTTCCATGGTGAGACCGCACTTTGAATATTGTGTGCAATTCTGGTCGCCGTATCTTAAAAAGGATATAGCGATTTTAGAAAAGGTTCAGAGAAGAGCCACCAAAATGGTAAAGGGGATGGAAGGATACTCCTATGAGGAAAGGCTAAAAAGGTTAGGGCTCTTTAACCTGGAAAAGAGACGGCTGAGGGGAGATATGATAGAAGTCTATAAATTAATGAACGGAGTGGAACGGGTAAACGTAGATCGATTGTTTACGTTATCAGAATATAGAAAGACTAGGGGACATGCAATGAAGCTACAGGGTAAACTATTTAAGACTAATAAAAGAAAATATTTTTTCACTCAACGTGTAATCAAACTCTGGAATTTGTTACCGGAGGATGTAGTAAAGGCTGTTAGTGTAGCTGGGTTTAAAAAAGGTTTGGACAAGTTCCTGGAGGAAAGGTCCATAAACCATTATTAAGAAGTGACCGAAGATATCAATGCTTGACCCAGTACAAGCATTGTGGAACTTGTGTCTCTTGGGGAAACTGCTAGGTACATATGACCTAGATTGGCCACTGTTGGAAACAGAATACTGGGCTTGATGGACCTTGGTCTGCCCAGTATGGCATATCTTATGTTCTTATGTTGTGTTGATATAGTCCTGCTTCTTTGTTGATTTGTTCTGCATATAAATTAAGCAGATAAGGGGAAAATATGCAGCCTTGTCGTACACCTTTGCTGATTTTAAACCATTCTGTTTCTCCTTGTTCCATTCAAACTGTTGCTTCTTGATCAATGTAAAGGTTGTGCAAGAGAATGATCAGATGTTCTGGCATACCCATGCTTCTCAATGTGGCCCAGAGTTTCTCATAGTTTACACAGTCAAAAGCCTTGCTGTAGTCAATAAGACACATATAGATATTCTTTTGTCTTTTCAAGGATCCATCTCACATCCGCGATGATGTCTCTCGTTCCTCACTACTTCCTGAACCCTGCTTGCACTTCGGGCAATTCTCATTCCAGGTATCTTTGTAATCTCTCCTTCCATAACAGACACAAACAGGGAATGTATACAGAGGGTGACAGAACAAAGATAAAAAAAGAAGAAACTACATAAAGAAACAGTGGCAGAGAAAATACAAAACTGTAGGGCAAAACCAGGCATGGATGCATGTTACAGAATAAGCAACAATCAAAAGATCAAAGGAAACCAAACAGCATAACAAGAGAACAACATTTTCAAAGAATTAGATCAGCAAAAAAGTGGCAAAGGCACTAGTACAGTGGAAAGTAGTGATTAGATTGTAAGCTCTGATGAGCAGGGATTGTCGTAGGACTGGTAGCGCTATACAAATGCTCAATAGTAGTAGTAGTAGTAGAAAGTACAAAGTGTTACTTCAATAACCATACGTTGCTCAAAACCGGCCACAAGAACAGTTAAGGAGAGGCAAATTCAAATCTAAGGATGAGGCCTTGAAAGTTCTATCCCAGGAGTGTGGATTATGAACAATCATAGGAAAAAGCAGTAAAACAGATTTATGTAGACTCTGTAAAGAAGAGCTGGAAAAGGTTGCTCATCTCGTAAATGACTGCAAAGCTCTGATGGGAGAAGATTTCTATACAGAAAGGCACAATAAGATTGAATATCTCATCTGCTGGAAACCTTGTGAACATTACAGCATCTCTGAACCAGAAAAGCACTGGAATCACACCCTCAGGGAACTATGGAGAATAAAGAGGTTATGATCATCTGGGTCAGTCCCATTCCAATAGATAAGAAACTCGATGCAAGGAAGCCTGGTACAGTGTTAAAGGAGAAAGGCACGGATGATAAAGTGTCAGTGCCAGGTGATTATTCTGTGCATTATATAGGGGCATATATACTAAGGCCTGTAGCGGTAACAGGTATATAAGGACACATTACCTGCAGAGGGGGCCTGCCTCAGGGGACATGTGCATCCTTCCCGAGCAGTTAGTGCAGTGCAAAGATGTAGCACCGTGCAAGCCAGCATGCAGGCGCTCGTAATGCCACCCAATGAGGTGATGTTAAGTGCACATGTGCAAAGGGCAGCAAGCACGGCTAGCACACGCTACTAATGCCTGCACTAGCTGCAACATGCTGTCAAGGCCTCCATTCTGCCCACATCCCGCCCCATCATGCGCTACCCTGTTAGCATGGGATTTTTATCATGCACTCCAATCGTGCATTAAAGCACGGGGCTACCAGGTAGCACACTTTAGTACATCTGCCTCGTGGAGAGGGAGAAGATCCTTAAGTACTAAACAACTGAGTCAGAGACCAAGAAAATGTGGCAGGAGGATACAGAAATACTTCCCATTGTATTCGGAGCCATGAGCCTGATTTAAAGCAATTCCCAAGCACCCCCTGATAGGTTGCCTATACTTATTACATCCTATGAACTCCAGGAGGCGGCTCTCTTTGGCACAATATATATTCTATAGCAAAGGTCAGCAGTAAATTTGAGAGACTGAGCTGATACCCTGGCTTAGGAGTCATGGTATTTGCAAAACTGTGACTACAGAAAAACAAACAGAAAGTGGTACAGAAAAAGTCATAGGACAGAGACAAACATGAATACTGAAACTGGGACATGCAAGAAACTACCAAGTAAAGAAGAGAAACATGGCTTCAGAAGGCTACATATTTATTAAAAATGAACTTGACAAACAGTGAATTCTTGGGGATGGAGGATCTTGGAAGAGTGAGTGTAAACACACATCAATCTTTTTTGGCCAATCAGTTTTGAAGGGCGTTTTCAGTAGTATTTGAATAAAATAACTATAAAAGCAGGGCCTGTGGCTCTCTATTCCTTTCACTTGCTGATCTATGGGTTTGTAGATACAAGAGTCTACTGTAAACAACATTCAACATTGTCAACTGAACAAGAAATTACGCATTGGACACTGGATGTGTCGGCATGGTCATCCTACACATATATATTCAGCATCGCTACCTAGCCGAGTAATGATGCTGAATGTATGGTTTAAGCAATGGTGCCCATGCTTAAATTGATGTGGTGACATGCCACCTCAATACTTACCTGATTCATGTTAACCCACAAGAACGCCTCAAAAATTATAGGGGCCATAACTGTACTCCCAGTCTATGTTTCGAGAATTACAAGAAATACATACCGTTAAACTCAGAAGTCAATGTTTTAAAGCATGGGAAAAATATCCATACGACAAATGAATTTTGCATAATGAAGCCTAAGTGATTTCATGAATTCAAGTCTTCAGGCTTATTCAGTTTAAGGAACAACCAACCCATGAACTACTAAAGTGCCCCTACCACCCACATATCCTTTATGCAGTTCTGCGTATGTGCCAATCTTCTGAGAGCCTGAGTCTCAGGCAAGTGGATATTTAAGGAAAGCCCATCTAGCATGAAGCCATTGAAATTAAGCAAGTTGTTGCCTATACTGGGAAGCAATTTACCAACTAAGAAATCAGAAATCAGAATCATTTTCCACATCGTTTATTTCAACAGTAGCTTTGCGGTCAATAGTTTAATTAGACACACCGTGTATTTCATGGTTTGCCAATCATAGAAAAATTCTGTCCAATAATTTCAGTCACATTGAAACAAACCTTAAGCAGCTGTTAAAACTTTAATTGGATGAATGCTCCCATACAGTGCCTCTGACTCCATGCCAAGGTGGTTTTGTCCCGAGCATTAAGTTCAAGTTTTCCAATAATCATAACCGAACTGTAACGAGTATGAATCCTCTGCTATGCCCTTTGGCCAAGGAACAAACATTATACTTTTATCCTGACTGTAAGCTTCAAAAATCAACATTACTCTAAAAAAGCAGCTATGTGCAGAGATACTTTTGACCCTATTAAAGTTTTACTTAGGCCAGGGATTCTCAGTTATGATCCTTTGTGGCACTACATGAGTCTGGTTTTCAGGATAATCAAACTCAACATTCCTGCCGAGCTGCATGGAGGTCCTCTGCCGCACTACTGCAATACCACACTTTTAGTCATGATGAGCAGTGCCTAAAAATGTGATATCGTAACACCTCCCCCAACTGGCGTCAGCACAGGTGAAGGACTCCTGCACAGTTTGGCAGGAACGTTGATCAAACTGTGCAAAATAGTGTTCTTAGACTATATGCAGATTTATCTGATAAATATTTATTATGGATATCCTGACAACCAGACTGGTCAGAAGTCCGTTCAGAGAACCTCCAATTTAGGGAACCTCATCAAGTTTCTACTGAAAGTCTCCCCGCAAGAAGAGAATTATCTCCATTTAAATAAAAAAAAAAACACACACACACAAGATAGGTCATGCTCCTCCTTTAACACTGTATATAATTAATTTCAGAAAGATATCGGTCCTACCCATGTACTTATAACTAGAATTATGAAACAAAGCATTCCCGTGACAGCCTCATCTTTTTCCATTGAGACTATCATGGGAATGCTTCTGTAATTCATTTATATATTCTGGCATTTGTCATCTTTTGCTCATACTGTCCTGACCTGAGCAAAAAGGTTTTAACCTTGGAAAGCTACACAAAAAATATATTAAGTTGGTCCAATAAAAAGTTATCACCTTCTTTATGTGTTTTCCATGTTTTTATCAACCTTTCTAAGTGGATACTTTATTGGCTAGTAGGGGTGTTAAGGCCAACAAATCTTTTTTTTTTTTTTTAGTTTCCCATGTCGTTTATGGGGTTTGGGGTTTTATTGGGGGGGTTGAATTATTTTTTTTGTTTCAGAGGCAATGCCAACAATAGTGCCCCCTACTGCTTAACAGTGTGCACTATTGTGTAATAGTATGCCTACTGAGCAATATGTGTGCACGATTGAGAGGGAAAAATTCCAAAATTTGTGGTGAGGGGAGGGTTCTGTCATTTTGAGTTAAAAAAAATGACATGGCAAATGTTTTCATTTCCCATGATGTTTCAAACCAATACAGATCCCTACTGACAGGTCAAGCCTAGTTGGCTTAGAAATAGCAGATGCCTTTGTTCCTGCTTCTATCTCTCTCTTCCATCTCTGTACTCCTGCTTCTGCTACTCATGATGCTCTTTTTCCTTCTTGCATGGTTTGCCGATTTCCCTTTTGGACTTCATGGGCTCCACAGAAAGAGAAGATGAGTGAACCACATGGGAAGAAGAGCAACTAAAGCAGCTGCAGAGAACGGCTAGCCTGGAACAGGAAGGAAGAGGTGCAAAGAGACACAAACTCCATGTGGTAGTAGGAGCATGGAGTTGAAGGGGGTGCCAGATAGGGAGAGAGGTTGCCAGATAATGCAAAGGAAAAGAGGTACTTGATGGAAGAAGGCTGGAGGAGAAAGGAGAGAGAAGTGATGACCAATAGGGAAAGGAAGTGCTTGATAGGAAAATAAAAGGTGCCTGATGGAGAGATGGGGTACCTGATGGGGCAAAGGAAGAGAGAGTGTGGCCCCTAATGAAGAAGATAGGGGGCAAGGATGTGCCTGATGGGGGAAGGTGGCAAGTGGGAAGAGGGTGTATGATGGGGGGGGGGTGATGGAAGAGATGAAAAGTTCCTGATTGGAAAGGGGATATAGACAAGGAAAAGGAGAGAAGAGATGCCTCTTGGGGAGGAGGGTAGAAAAGAGCACCTGATAAGAAAGGAGAGGTAGAGAATGGGTCCATGATGAGGGAGGTGGAGGAAAGGGTATGTCTGAGGGAGATGGTGGAAGGATGAGAGTAAAAGTACCTGGCAGTGGTGGAGGGTGGAAAGGAGCACCTGATGGGCGAGGAGGTGGAGAGGAAGGACCTTGGTCGGGATAGAAAATGTGCCTGATGGAAATGGACGAAGGGTCTGAGGGGGCAGTAACAAATTAGGATTTCAGGGTGGTGGGCTAGAAGTGGGAGGGGGGGAACAGGGAGGTAAGAGTTCAAAAGATGGTTGGCTGTAGAAAACTAAATGAAAACATCAGCGGCAAATGTTACACAAAAATGTTCACTCCATGCTATTTAAAATTAATTTGCGCCATTCACTAAAGATTATTTTATTTTTATGTTGAATAGAGGGAGCATCATGGTCTTATTACAGATACAGAATTTTCACAGCAACTATGCGCATGTCTGTGAGAAATGAACAGGATGGAAAGGGTTTGAGGCACTGGATTCTATAATATGCTTTGTTCATTTGGAATGATATGAGCATTATTACACTGTTGTATATACATATAGTATATTTCTGAGAATGCACAAATACTGCTCTATTTAACTATATCTGTATAATTTTGCACAACAATTTAGATTTCTTTTTCAGCACATAATTTTGAATTTCTTGGTTCATAATTCCCTTGGGTATATAACAAGCGTGATTTTCAGGCACCTCCTCCAAAACTGACAGGTATGCAGTTTTGGAGGAGGAGTCTGAGGGGAAGGAGGAGTCTAAGAAAAAGTTGGCAGCCCAAGCTGTACGTAGGCATATCAGGAAATACAGCCGAGAGGACTGGAACAGAGTTGGGATGTACACATATATGTTACGACATATGCAAGCACACATATAGAAGACGTGAAGATTTGACACCTTCTTTGGAACTACTGGGGACGGAGTTGGGTGATTACATTTTAAAGGCACATAGGTGCATATGTCGCCTTCGTAAATAGGCATAAAACAGAAGCCCTTTTGGACTTTCCACATAAGTGCCATGTTATAAAATTACATTCATGAACAACCACCAATCATTAATCCTATCTATATTATAGAAAGGTGTGCTATGTTGCAGGTATCTCTTCATCCAAGGAGGATGATAAAGATCTGCTTAGCCATGAGTTTCAGATTTATTTATTTGTGAGTCTTATTTACCGCCTTATCAATACAACCAAAGCGGTTTACAAAGAATGAAATTTTTACAGTATAACAAAGAATACAATTTTAAAATAAGCAGGTGAAAAATAAACAGTGGTGAGTCATTAATAACAAAGCTAAAAGGAAAACATCAGGATCACCGAAATCACTCAAATAAATGTTAACTTATTTACAATTGCTGTTTAAAGTTATGAGAAGCTGGATATATGTAAACCAAAGAACAACAGTAAATCTCAGAATGTTCAGTCAATACCCTGAGGACACTGTGATGAGCTGTTCAATTACGTTAGATAAATATTTGGGCCATCTATATCTATTCCAAAATGTTCTGGATATAGCGCAATGGCAATGAAAACACCTAAACTTAAAAGCTTCCTGTCTTTCTCTCTCTCTAAAACTTTAGGAAGCAAGGCTTGATAATCCTGCTGAGAGTTGTAAACCGTATCAGAAGTGCTCTGTGCAATACCTGCTACCACTGATCGCCACCTCCATTTTTTTATAATCAAAGCTATCAATCGACTACTTTCATGCACATTACACTTACCATCAAGTTAAGAAGGACCTTCATTAGTACTGTCTAGAAACACAGTTTCAAGTTTGTGCCCTGGTACCATCTTCTTGAGCAACAGGAGTTTTATGAGATTTAACAAATAGACACTCTGCTGCAAACTGCAAGGTCTAGTATGTTATTAGACGGACTTGTTTTTAGACAGGGCCACTGATGAGCTTCCAAACTGTTGCAGAGGCTCTGTCTCGGAGAACTCTAGACCACTGATATCGGTTTAATCACGTTAGCGTTTTAGAATCAATATGAAAAAGATTTTAACTGCATAAATCTAGCTGATTAGATATTTCATCCTCTTCCAATTTGGCTAAAAGGTGTTCACCGAAAATCACTGTGTGCACACATTTGATCAGAAAAAAACAAGGACTAGGACCAAGGTAAATATACCTTTCAATGCTCGTCAAACAGAGCGCGTACATCTAAAATCAAATAGCAAAGAATGGGAAATAGGGAGGTGCACAGTGAAAACATTTCCCGTTCTTAGGGCATTTTTTCACGATTTCTGGACACACAGTCCTGTTAAAAATGTTTTGATGAGCAGTAGAACTTCTTAAACACATGCAAATAGCCTTTGAGAGGAATTTTGCAAAGGTCACCTAGTTTATAGGCATATCATTTCTATTTTATAAAGAAAAGTAGGCACTAACTTTATATTCTAAACTAGTGGCGTTAAGTCCTAAGACATGCACTGCTAACATAGGTACTGTACGATCACTTATGTCAGCCCTAGACTTGCTCATTCTCCGCCCCAATGTACAATTTGCACTTAGTGCTGGAACTGCCATGAACGTGTGCTAATAGTTAACACGTGCCAAAATACACATTAACTGCTTAACACACTTTAGCAAAAGAGCCGCTTTATCCGTTAAACTGCAATAACTACAAAATTGTATTGCCCTCTAGAAATAGGCTCCTATTTAGCTTTCTAATAGGGTATGTGCAAAATTATTCTTTTTTAAATGTCATCAAAAATATTCTATAGCCTGAAGTTAAAAAGTTGTTATGGATGGGAATGTCAACACAGCATTTTCCAAGGTGACCAGCAACTCTGGTTTCCCATGGGAAATGTCATTTAGAATTCTTACAACTTTACTCTGTCTTGCAGAATTCCTACCAGTCCTTAATCATCATAACATCACTACCGCCACTCTTTGGATTCTCTACTTTAAAACCTTTCTCAAGCGTAACAGTTGTGAATCTCTAGATTTTAATTGAATTTGATCTCAGAGGAATACTGCTTTACCCACAGAAATAGGCGTTTATATAATTGTCTGCCCTACAGGCAGCTACAGTTACAGGCATATCGCCTATGTATGAAAAACTTAACCACTGTCGGGAGAGGCCGACACAAACACAGTTTCCAAAAGTGTGTGTGTGTTTTACCACAGAAAATCTGTGTGCCCCAACTAGCAGGAATAGATGTGTGTGTAGAGTTTCTCTGGGATAATTTTCAAAGTGAAAGTACATTTTGCTAATGAGAGTAGTTGTAAAAATAACTCTAAGGGGGATGTTTACTAAAGTGCGGTAATCGTGATTAATGCGCGTAAAGTACGTTTAACGATCGTTAGCACGTCCGAACGCGCGTTCTGACATGCTAACGATCGTTAAACGTACTTTACGCGCGTTAACCGCAGTTAACGATCGTAAACCTCCGCGGCGCATTAAAACAGCGCAGAAGGTGGAGAGTGGGCAGAGAGAAGGGGTCAATGGGCGGAGAGTGGGCGGGGAGAGGCTCCCCTCATACTAACGCGCTGAATTTCTGAGCTCAATTCCAACGCGAATGAAAACCTGTCGTTAAAGGCATATTAAAGGGAAGAGAAACCATTTCCGTCAGCAATGTACAGCAAAACCGGGGAAACCCACAAAACGTGAGCAGTGTGATACATGTGCAAAGACCAAAAGTTCACATAAAACCTTAAGAATGACCACAAGAAACATTGTAAAAAGCACAATTCAGCTGGGCAACAGTGATAGCAATGGGCAACAATGAACAACACTCCCTGGAAAGCACCAAAGAAAGAAATGATGTTTGGAAGGGTCTACGCTCCGTAGACCCTTTCAAAGATCATTTCATTGTGATGGAGCTTTCCTGGGAGTGGTGTGTAATGTTACCCAATGATATCATTGTTGCCCAGCTTGGTTATGGGTGTTTGCCCCTTTTTTTGAGGTCTGTTTTGAGGTTTATGTGCACCTTTGTCTCCATACAAGGTAAATGAGCCCACAGTAAACCTGTGCAGAGCAGGGTTTCTGACTCGTCAGGCCGCTTTAACTAACTCCAGGGACTGCACCATCTCTGTGGCCACAGTGTGGTGCAACAGACACAGCCAGTGCCTGTAAGACCAGAGGGTCACAGGTTCAAATCCCAGCTGGGGCTCCTGCCAACACAGTCTCCATAGTTTTACCCACCACTAAACAGTGATAGTAAAGACACCCCTTTATTGCAGAGAACATACGCATGGTTAATACGCCTATATTATACCACACCAAACACAGACATCAGAAACAGGCACATTACCCAGAGCAGAGTCTCGCAATTGCAGTCCTGGAGGGTCCCACACCATTCAGGTTCCATGCTGCCTCTAATAAAGATGCCTGTGCTGCATATCTATGCACCACCCCCATGGTATGCAGATGTAGCTCATGCATATTTATGAGGGACAGCATGAAAACCCAAACAGGTTTGGAACACCAGGACTGGAGTTGGGGAACTCTGCCGTAAAGCAGCAGCCAACAGGGCCAGACACACCCACAGGCCCCATTGGCCAATGCCTCCTGGAGAAGCAGGACATTGGGCCCTGCCTGTATCTCCCAATACTAGCAGTTGCATACCTTAGCAATGCCACCCTACACCTGGGTATATGGTACACAGCTATCAAACGTTTCCTGTGATAACTGGCAGATATCAATTCCTACATTAAGCACAGTTTGCTCAGTGAGCTCCACCATAACAATCATTCTGCTGTCTGTGGTGTGTGCTGCAGGTCTGGTCTCTGACAGTGCGTACCACCATGGGGAGTGACCCCCAACAGTCTTGAGTACATTATCCATGCCTGAACTGTGCCCAGGACTGGTGTGGTGGGTATGGCTGCTGAACACCTCTATAGTTGCACAATGCTGGCATAGGTGTGGGGGTGTCTGTCTGTCTATCCAGTGTGTGGTGGCTGCAAACACCTTCCACAGCCCACACTGCCAGCAATGTTGCCAGTATTGAGCTGCCAATGTGCATAATGAGGAGCAAGGTACCATGGGTATAGGCCGGACAGGGTGGCCTGGCCAGGGTGCATCTGCACAGGGCATAGGGCACTGACTGGGACATTTTAGTGCCCGGCCACCACCTACACAGACAGGGTGACCTCAGTATGTCCTGCTGAGAGATCACTCTCACCCTGACTGTGCAGTGACCACAGCATGGCTAGGCACCCCCATAGTGCTATATAGTATTTCTCTCATGTGATAGATATGGGTTTCCTTTTGGGGCCCAGTCACTGATTTATCTGCTTGCTGTGTATGCTGACATCCCAGTTCTGGGTGCATGCATATCCACTGGGCACATGCATTATGGACTAACTAGCAGACTGTTTGCAGCTGGTATGTGTCTTGATGGAGTGGCTTGCAGGGTGCAGTGGCTGATGGCTTGCTGCAGGGGTATATCAGATAGTGGTGGGGTGCAGCTTACCATATCCAGGCCTGATGTCTGTCTGCGTACAGAGCTGCGGTGCCTGCCCTGTGGGGTGTCTGTTCCCCACCAGAACTGGGGTTGATGTTCCTCTCTACTGCCACCTTTGCAGGGAGGTAGAAGGTGGATCTATTGTTAGGAGACCCTGTTTGCCACCCTTGGCACTGGGGGGGGGGGGGGGTACATGGGCCACCTAGGGGTCCATGGGGGCTACACCTGACTGCAAGGTGTTTGTGCAGAAACTACCTATCTCGCACATTAACACTGCTTTGGACCTGTGCCATGGCCTCTTTCAGCCATGGATGGTGCTGTGGACCTGGTGCTGGGCGCCTCACTGCACCCTCAGGGTGAGCACAGTACCAGCACAATGTGACGGTGTGTAGCTACTCTGTGCCAGTACAATACACGGTCAGTACCCCTTACCAGGCCGAGGTGCTGTGGGGGTGCACATGGTCACTTCCCCCTACCAGGCCGAGGTGCTGTGGGGGTGCATTCCCCATGGTGTGTATCTGTGGACAGCTGATTTGCATGTGCAGTGCATCATGGGTGTGACTGGCACGATCCAACCCTGGGAAGATCCAGCACCTGCTCTCAGGCTCTGATAAACCATAGGCCATCACACGTACATCTGTTAGCATAGTGCATAAGTGCAAGACACCCTAAAGTGTCTGTACTATAAGGTGCCCATGCTGGTAAAAACACACGTACCCATGCACGACTGTACGCACGTACCTACGCACGGGGCTACGCCCGTAACAACGCATGCAGCCACGCACGTACCAATGTACATGGCTATGCGCACTGCGAGAGTGTGTTTCACTAACAACTACTGAACGTAAAGAAAAACATGCCTCCTCATTCCCTATGTAATGTACAGGGTGCTGCCTGGGACAGCATTCTGCGTTAGGCACACTGGGGACTTGAACCCATCCTGCCTTTACCAGCGGTGAGTACACTAACCATTGTGCTACAGCTCTGTTTCAATGATTTGTGTCTGTATGCCTTCATATGATTAACGCGCCACGGTGCCCTGTAACGCTCGTTAGTTTTTGGAACGCGCGTTAGTCGTTATGATGTCCCACCCATGTCCTTTTATGGCTTTCTTTTCACTAACGCAGTTTAGTAAACATACCCCTAAGTGTACTACTTGTAATTCAGTGGAGGAGTGGCCTAGTGGTTGGGGCAAGGTACTTCAGGCCGGAAGGTCGGGGTTTCAAATCCCACTAGAGGACAGCAACCTTGTGCTCCTTGTGGTCTTGGGCAAGCCACTTAACCCTCCATAGCCCATGTTCCCTGTAAAAATAGTTATCTCCAAGTTATAATGCCCTGTTCAATGTAATTTCAGTTTGTTCAATGTAAACCACACTGATGCAGAATAGCACGGTATATAAGAGAATGTAAATAAATATAAATAAATAAATAAATTTGTAGCACTCACGGAGGGTAAGTTTATAAACCATTCTCACAAGTAAAAAGCCATTCGATGTGCATAAATTAGCTCTTATAAGATTAGATCAGGTATGGAGGCAGGTGAAGGCAGTACAGAGGTAATAAAACCTTTATTGGCATCTACTGCCTTCTGTGGCTTTCACCACCTCCCTCCATACCTGATCTTTGCAAGTGTGTGTTGCTTCCTGTTTGAACTCTTTTAAGGTCATGCCTAAAAGTAAGCGCTCACGGGACAGAGTTTGGTTGGAGCATGGGCAGAATCGCAAGTTAAGTGAATATATTACACGCTGCCATTTTCACCTGTTCTTCAGGCGGCGCAACGTCCATGCCTCAGATCTAGGCAGGATTCCTGCAAGATTTGTGCTAATATTTTATAAAGATGCATAGGCATCTTCAGAAAACAGGCTTAAGAGGCACCTCCTCCACCTCCAGATCTCGGAGTCCTGTTATAAAATCATCCCTTTATGAAGTATATAAAGGCATTAATGCACAGATGTGGCAGTTTACATATATTAGTGGCCTCTTAGAAAATCCCAGTCAGTGTGAAATATGTGCTTTGACATGAACATGCATATTTTGCCTGTAAGTACAGCCGAGGATGCAGTCTCAGCAGAGCACAGGTGGAGTTAGGAAGTATATATGTTGATTATAAATAGGACGTCTGATTTTAGCTTTAAACTGATAAAGAGGAGTAATAATTCTAAGCAATCTAGTTAAGAAGGTTCACAATGTTAACGCATGTAAATTCACCAGTATTGCGCCTTATTTTAGCCCAGGTTCCATGTTATTCAATGGGACCTTGCTATCAATAACACGCGTTAAGCGTGAATTAGCAGACATTAGCAGTGATTCCATATCATCCTGCTAGACCAGTCCAGACAAGTGGGTTGTGTTACCCCACCAGCAGATTGGTGGAGACATTGAACCAATGAAATGCCCACGTTTTGATGACATCGCTCCCATGCCTCTATAAGCCTGAGCCACTAGAGGGCAACTCAGAATTCTTTTGTCTCCAACAGATGGTGGTTGGATTTTCTCATCTCTGAAAAAAATCTGAACAATTATGAGGGAAAAGATTGATTTCGCTCGTGAACGACTACCTTGAAGGCGACTCACTCACATCAGCGCAAAATAGGAGGCTTCACTAGATCAAGGTCTTCTCAGTAGCCATAGGAGGGAAAAATAGGTTCAGCTCCACGCTCTTAAACTGTTGAGCAGCCAGCAAATTGGAAGGATTTGGAAAAATTCGGCAGCCTCGCACAACCTCAATTTGGGGTGGACCACAGGTGATCATTGGTGCACTGTGGGGGTTCCCTGTCCTTTTCCAATGCGCGCTGTTAGCATTTTTTCTCTTGTGCACCTTGTAGTCATGCAGTCCTAGCGCACGTTCTGCTCCAGTGGCTCCAATATGTGTCCCTGCCCAAGTGCCCTTTTCATGCAAGAATATATGCGCTCTGATAATGCAACTTTCTGTGTCCATGTGGCCTTAATGTGCATAATAAGTGTTGCCCTTGCCTTAACTCTGTCTTCTTCAGGAAATTCTGTTTGGTCTGTGGAAAGCAAGGTGTTTTGTCTCCGGATTCTGGACTCTGCTCTTCTTGCATGACAGCTTCTGACTCATGCCTGGAGGGCCCATTTCCCCTCTCCCAACAAGGGGATTTTAGCTGGCCCGGCTTTGCCCACCTCAGTGCAGGAGGTGGCAGAGGGTGCTGTGGGTAAAGATGGGTGTTCCGAGGCAGAGGGTGCTGTGGGGAAAGATGGGGGTTCCATGGCAGCTATGTCTCCTGTGGCTGGGGGTCCTTTTCAGAGAGAGGAATTCCCAGAATTTAGCTTGTCCTTCCCAAAATTATTTTCCTTTTTCTAACAGGTCAGCTCAATCTTGTGAGGGACAGGCTGAAAGTGGAAGCCTGTTTCTAACCATCCTTGGCGGAAGTTGCCTCCTAGAGATGTGGATCATTTGGGATTTGTCTGAGACTTGGACTAGCATTTTGGTTCTGATGTCTCATCTCTGAGGTGAAAGAAGAAGTGCCTTTACCTTCAGAGGATTATGAAGAGGTTGGCATTATCCACCTGTTCCAGAAGGAGGAACTAGCGGCATTGATTGCCTCGAGTCTCATCCACCTGGAACTTGGCAGATGCTCCAGTTGCAGAGCAGGAGGCAAAGGTCCATCCACTCCTGCAGGGAGTGCAGAAATCCACTACAGTCTTCCTGTTTCCAGAGGTTATCAAGGACATGATCCGATCAGAATGGGATCTTCCCGACTTCCCACCTAAGGGTGTATAAGAGGATGTACGCTCTCCCAGAGGAGTGTGTTGCATGGTTTGGCACACCTAAAGTGGATGCACAGGTCACAGAGGTTACAAGGTGGACCACCATTCCCATGGAAAGTGGGCTGGCCTTGAAGGAGACTCTGGACCAAAAGGTGGACCCTTTGCTGAAGAACCAGTTCACAGCAGCTGCTGCTATTTGCAGTTGACAGTGTGTGCAGGTCTAACATCTCGAGTCCTCCTCCGATGGATTAAGTCTCTGCTACTGGATGATACTACCCCTCTTCTGGAGTCAGCTACTGCCTTCCTTTCTGATGCCATGTATGATCCTGTCTGCTTGGTGGCTTGAGATGGTGCCCTGTTGACAGTGAACTGGATTTGGCTTTGCTACTGGGCAGTGGACACATCTTCCAAAGTCTGGTTGACACAACTGGCCTTTAAGGAGAAGCTCATTTTTGGGGCCGATTTGAAGAAGTTGGTGAAAGACATGGGCAAGTTCAAACCTTATCGCTTTCTGAAGGACAAGCCAAAAGGACCTGGGAAGCAGGCAGGGGTCCCCTCTCCTTGCCCTCAGCCCACCCATCGCGGACATGCTGGACAGACTTCCGGTGATTTCTGGACTCTCATTGTTATCATCCTGGAAAGTCTTTTTCCCCCCTGCTTCCAGGTTTCAGACTTGTTCTCAGTCTTTTCAAGGAGCTCGTGGGCCCAGGGACTCTGACCCCTCCAGAGAAGGTCCCTCTCAGTCTAGGCAATGAAGGTTTGGGGGCCCATTCCCAGTTACACCCAGTAGGAGGCAGGCTTTGCCTTTTCTTACAGGAGTTGAGCCTGGGTCATCAAAGATCAATGGGTGCTAGACACCATTCAATTTGTCTATGTCCTGGAATTCAAGGAGCTGATACAAGAGGCTTTTGTCGTCTTCCCC
Organism: Ichthyophis bannanicus; assembly: GCA_033557465.1. Taxonomy (NCBI): domain Eukaryota; kingdom Metazoa; phylum Chordata; class Amphibia; order Gymnophiona; family Ichthyophiidae; genus Ichthyophis; species Ichthyophis bannanicus. Next base: position 1,156,924,634 of record CM066032.1, on the reverse strand, counting down.
TGTGGTTCAGCGAACAAAACTGCCATCGTTTGAATCACATTGAACAAGTTACTGTGACTGAAGATAGTAGTGCTTGTTCCCTCCCGCTGATTGGGGAAAGGGCAGATACTCCATTTATTTTGTGGTGCCAAAGAAGGATGGCTCCTTCTGAATAGTTCTTGACCTCAAGGGAGTCAACACTCATTTGAAAGTTCTGTGCTTCTGAAACTCTGAGACAGGTGATTCAGGCGGTGCACTGGGGGGGAGAGTTCCTTGTGTCTCTCGATATGGATGAAGCATATTTACATATCCCGATTGGAAATCAGCAAAAATATCTGCATTTTGAAGTTCTTGGCTCCCACATTCAGTTTGCCACCTTTCTCTTCAGCCTTTCCACTGCCCTAGGACATTCTTCAAGGTCATGATGGCTGCAGGACCAAGGGATTTGTGTGCACCCATATTTCAACAACTGTCTCATCCGAGCTTGTTCTTTTTCAGAGGTGTCTCAGGTGGCAACCAGAGTGGTGTCCTTCCTGGAAAGTCTCAGCTGGGTGATCAACCGGGAGAAGAGTCAGTTGGTGCCTTCCTGGAGTTCCTGGAAACAGAGTTTGATTATTTTATTTAACAGGTTCTTTTTATACCGCTTTATTATTTCAGTCAGAGTGGTTTATATTGTAACTTAAACTTGGTAATGTACATTAAATAGGGACATTGATAACTTGGATTTTTCTGAGACAATGGAGGGTTAAGTGACTTGCTCAGGGCCACAAGGAGTGCTAGTAGGAATCGAACCCTGGTCTCTTTGTTCCAAAGACAGTGCTGTAACCATTGATAATTGAGTGGGCAGAGTCTTCCTGATAGAGGAGAAAGTAGAAATATTGTTGGATTGCCTTGCGGAACTCTCTTCCCAACAGGCTCCCAGAGTTTGGGCTTATCTACGCTCCTTGAATTCATGGCAGCAACAATCAAGATGGTGCTGTGGGGATGTGCTCATATGTGATCGCTTCAGCGGTCTTTGCTGACTCGATGGTCCCCGAGTCCTCAGGAGTTTGAGCTCAGGCTTCCGCTTTAACTGATGGTAGAGGTGGCAGCAGCCACATCATCTGCAGAGGGGCATGCCGCTGGACGATCACTCATGGATCCTTTTGATGATGGATGCCAGTCTTTTGGGCTAGGATACCCATTGCCAAGACTGACTGGCTCAGGGCCGTTGGAGCTGCAGGGAGGCAGCGTAGTCCATCAACCACCTCAAGGCAAGAACAATCCAGTTGGCCCTTTTGCATATCTGGCCTTTGGTTAAGGGTTGGGTGGTGCAGATGTTCTCAGACAATGCCACGGCAGTGGCATACGTTCTTTGGCAAGATGGCATGAGGAGTGCCAGAGGGGCTCTATATATGGCTCTTATTTGCCTGGACAGAGAAGAATCTCCTAGCTCTGTCAGCCCAGCACATTGCTGGGGTGGACAATGTGGAGGCAGACTTCCTTAGTCATCACTCTCTGGAACCCGGAGAGTGGGAATTGTGTCAGGAGTTGTTTCAGATGATTCTCTGCTGTGGGGTCACCCCAAGATGGATTTGATGACGACCTGCTCCAGTGCCAAGGTATGCCACTTCTTCAGTCACCACATGGAGGCTGGGTCCGAGGGCACTGATACCCTGGTTCAGCCCTGGCCAAAGCAATGCATACTGTATGTGTTTTCTCTTTGGCCACTGTTGGGGCATGTGATTTGGCGCATAGAGCGCCATCTGTGACAGATTGTTCTGTGGTGCCGGATTGGCTGAGATGAATGTGGATCGGAGACCTCATGCAGCTCCTGCAGGAACCTCCTCTTCATTTGCCCCCATTTTGGGGCCTGCTGCATCATGGACCCTGGACATCTCTGCTCCCTTCTCGCTTATGGCTTGGCTCTTGAAAAGAGTCGGCTAGCACGTAAGGGCTACTCTCCTGCAATGATTTCCATTTTCCTCGGAGCCTGGAAGTGGTCTACCAGCCTTGCATACATTCAGGTGTGGTGCCTCCTTGAGCGATGGTGCGGAACACGAAAGCTAGTTTCTGAGGTTGCTAAGGTACCATCTCTGTTCGCCTTAGTGCAGGAAGTTCTAGAAAAGGGCCTTTCTCTTAGCTCCCTGAAAGTACAGGTGGCAGCTTTGGCCTGTTTCAGAGGTCTTGTGACTGGAAAGTCTCTAGCCTTGAATCCTGATGTTTAGAGTTTTCTTCAGGGGTTTGGTGTCTGTGTCCTCCCCAGGATCTGGTGCTCAAGAACCCTGATATCGGAGCTCTTTGACATTTGAAGCATGCTACTCTGAAGGATTTGATGCTTGAGACTGTTTTCTTGGTAGTGATTTGATCGACAAGGCAGATTCTCAAGCTGCAGGCTGTGTATTGCTAGGATCCTTATCTGTCTTTTTTTGGAGGGGGCCGTTTGCATTTGGCCTATGCCTTCCTTTTTACCAAAGGTAATTTCTCTCTTTCATATGAACCAGGTGGCTTGCCTGTCCTCCTTCTCTAAGGAGCAGTGTCAGGTGAAAAATAAAATCTTCACCTTATGGATCTCTGGAGGGTACTTCTCCATTACTTGGAGGTTATGAATTCCTTTTGTAAATCAGATCATCTTTTTGTGCTGTTTGCAGGCCCTCGCAAGGATAATGTGGCAACCAAGTCTACAATAGGGCACTGGATCAAGGAAGCTATTGCTTCAGTATATGTGCTGCAGAACTGGCCGGTTCTAGAAGTTTGCACACCCATCCTATCCAAGCACAAGCATCCTTGTGGGTGGAGCGTAGCTCTATAGTCCCTTCAGACATTTGTCAGGAGGCAACGCAGGCATCACTTTCCACTTTTGTCAAGCATTACCTCTTTAATGTCCATGCTCAGGGAGACACCGCCTTTGGCTCCAAGGTTTTGTGAGCTACTGTGTTTTCTTCCTGCCCAGTGGCGGCATAGCTTTGGTATGTCCCCTTTGTCTGGACTGGTTTAGCACGACAATGTGGAAGGTGACATTTTACTTACCAGATAATGTCCTTTCCTTGAGTCCTGCTAAACCAGTCCAGGGCCCGCCACTGGAATTGCTTGGTCTCTTATGTTGGTAGGGAAACACAAACCACTTATCTGCACTGGTCTAGCAGGACTCTAGGAAAGGACATTATCTAGTAAGTAAAATGTCACGATTAACATGTTTTAACATTAGTGCACCTTAGTAACTAGATCCCCAATTGTACTTTTTTATACTATCATTAAGGGAAGCATTTTCTAAAGGCTTCTTCACACATACAAGAGCAACCACTCAGTAAATTTGCCCCTCTGTGCCCACGAGAAACCATGGGAAGTTCTGGCTGATCTACTGTAGCTGACCTTTGCTTGCCTATTGGTTCGGAACTTATTCTGTCTGCCCCGACCTGAGCCTGTTTCTTTCTGCCAACTCTGTACTGTTCCTCTTCCATTGGGATTGCCATGGTGAATCTGATCATGCTGATACAACAATTCAGTATATCTCCTGCCTCCTCCAACTATCTGGCAACCAGAGTCTATGCTTACACATGGGGCTCATGCTTTATGTCCTGGAAGCCTCTGAGTACTAGAGGGCTAAAGTCTAAGGAAAGAGGGGCTATTTTAAGTGATCAGGCACAAATAAGGCTGAGGGAATATCAGATTAGTCAATGATTTTTCATTAACAGAGGGGCAATATGATCATACTTAGAGGCATTATAGAGAAGTTTAATAGCTGCATTTTGTATGTGTTGGAGTCTGTTGAGGTTTGTATTGGTGATATCATTTAAAATAGTCTTGCAATAGTCGATGTGTGATGTTAATGTTAAAATCAAATCTGAAAACTAGAAATGATGGCCTCACAACTGTAGAAATAAAAGGTTTGAAAGTTAATTATGAATAAGTGGAATTTCCTAAGATTTTTATGGTATTTACGACAGCTGTTACTGATGGAAAGAAGGACAGATCTGTGTTCCACATTACCTCAGTTTCTGAGTTCATTGAGCCAGTCATTGATTGTACTAAGACAGGAGTTAATATAAGATACGTCCAGAGATGTATAACTAGTATAGGTATCAATCTGTATGTCATTGGTATAATGGAAGCCCAAAAAAGTCATTCTTGGATAAGATTTGTCAGAAGACTGAGATAAATGCTGAGAGAAGGAAACCTTGCGGGACTCCTGAAGCTAGAGACCGAGGATTAGATGTAGACTTCTTAAACATAACCTTAAAGGTACAATTTTCAAGAAACGACAAACCATTTCAAAACTGTATGAGCCTGATGAGAAGCAGCTGATGAAGAACTAAGTTGAAAGTTGCGGAGATATCCACAGAAACGATAACCACTATTTGTCCAGTGCCTAAATGACTATGAATGTCATTAAAGAAGGCTGTTATGAATTCTAAAAAGCTACTGGAAGCTGATGAAGTATGGCCTAAAGAAATGTGATCACATTTATTAATACAGCCAGAATATGAGCACCTTTTTTCCGTTTTAACTGTAAATAGTCCAGCTAAAGCTTACGAAGGCTGATATACAGAGTACTACATTAATTCAATTTTGTGCATGCTATGGATGTGCAATGTGAATGGATATATATTTTTTTCATTTTCATATAATTCACGGGTCTTCTCATGATTTCTGGACTTTTTTCTTTTTTTTAGAACTTGTACTTTTATTTATTTTATTTTTTATTTTTTTAACAGTTTTTTTATACTGCTTTATCATTTCAATCAAAGCGGTTTACATTGTAACTTAAACTTGGTAATGTACATTAAGCAGGGACATTGATAACTTGGATTTTTCTGAGCAATGGAGGGTTAAGTGACTTGCCCAAGGCCACAAAGAGTACTAGTGGGAATCAAACCCTGGTCTCTGGGTTCCCAAGCCAGTGTTCTAACCATTAGGCTACCCCTCCACATGTTCTATGTTTTATATCGCAAAACAGATTCATACATTCTTACGCCAACAAAAACAAAATCAGAACATACACCGCATAACTCGTAACTGTCCCCCTCCTTATTCTCTTCTCCCCTCCCTTCCCCAATGCCCCCCTCCTCACCCTACTACTTTCATGAAACCCTTCCTCTCACATGGCTGCATATCCTCCATTTGCAGTCTGCCACCACTTCATTCCCACTTTGCCCATATTGTATCCATCCCCTCCCCCAGTATCCTTGTTATCTATATATCAGAGCATATAACTTTAGACAGTTCATACATATTATGATACCCATACTGGTGCAATCTATGCTGCATTTTTAACAAAATAGTTGCCATTCTTCCCCCTTTACCCAATATGTCATCCTTCTCTTCCATGTCATTGATTCTCCATTGCCTCCCTCTTCCTCTCCCAACCGTGTGCTATTCCCGCCCCTCCACCTCCTTACAGCTCCATCCCCACCCTCTCAGTGACCATCTTCCTGTCTCTGGTTTTCCTTCTCACTGACTCTTACTCCCATCTACCCCTGACCTCCACGCCTCATACCATTGCCAGCGCGCCTGCTCTTTCACCCATTGGTGCCGCCAGAGTGCTGTTAGCCACGCCATATTATAACCATAATACAAGCGCTCTAAGAATTGTTGTCTGGTCGGCACCTCCTCCCCTTTCCATACCTTAGCCAGTGCCATCCTGGCAGCAACTGCGGTCTGCTTTGCAAAGGCTCTCATCTCTTTATACCCCCCCGTACCCCCCCCCCCCACACACACAAACAAAAGCAAGAATGCCGGTGAATCCGCCATCTAATTCCTGTCACTTCACAGAAAAAGCTCCTCACGTCCTGCCAATGCCTTCTCACCTTGGGGCAGGAATACCATATGTGCATCCAGTCTCCTTCCTGCCTGCATTTCTTCCAGCATAGCAGGTTCTCTGCCCCAAGTCATTTGCTGAGCCACTGCGGGGTTATATAGGTTTTATATAGACATTTCTAGCAATGCTCTTGCACTGCCACTGATCCCTTCCCAACTCCCAGAATACACTCTGCCAAAGATCTTATCGCTGCTGCCAGCGGCTCCAAAACCATTGTGAATAATAAAGTGGATAGCAGGCACCCCTGTCTCGCACCCTGGTCAACTCAAACTCCCCCAAATACATACCAGGCCCTCTAATTTGCGCTCTAGGCTTATAGTATAAGGCCTTCAATGAAGTCATGAACCTGTTCCCAATCCCCATCTTCTGCAACACTACATATAACACTACATACATAAACCTCCATTCCACTCTATCAAATGCTTTCTCAGCATCTGCGGCTGCTAGCAATATTGGTATGTGGTTGTCCCTTACCTGGTTTATAATATTTAGCAATTTCCTAACATTATCCCACCCATGTCGCCTCGGGATGAACCCTGTTTGATCTGCCCCATTAAGCCTCAGGAGGAATTCCTGTAACCTTCCCGCCAATATTTTTGCAAATATCTTAGCGTCTAGATTTATTAAAAAGATATGGGACAGTAGGACCCACATACCGTTTCATATTTCCCTGGCTTCGGAAGTACAGTAATACCCGCTAATGATACAGTGTCTGGGAGCTTTCTCCCACTGCTGATCTTGTTAAAAATACTAGCCAGAACCGCTGCCGGTTCCTCTCGATACATTTTATAAAATCGGGCAGTCAATCCATCGAGTCCTGGGGTCTTTAAGTCAATTATGGCCTTTCCAACCTTCTCCACCATTATTTCCCTATTTAGCACCTCTTGCTCCTCTTTCTGCAAACTTACCATGGGCACTGCCTCCAAGAGCCCCTCTACATCCCCCTTACCCCTCCTCTCCTTCTGATGTATTCAGCTTTTGGTAAAATGCCATAAAGGCCTCCTGAATCTTATCTGTTGTGAACTGCAGGTCACACTTTTCATTCTTAACCTTATACACACTTTGTTGTACCCTCTTAGTCTTGAGTTGCCTCGCTAATCCCTTACCTATCCGATTATTATATTAAAAGGCATGCTGACGTAACCTGTCTAGCTGGTGAGCCATTTCATCCAGTCTAAGGGGCTTGTTTACAAAGCTGCGGTAGCGGTTCGCGATCGTTACCGGAGCCGCAGCCCCATTGATTTCAATGGGGCCGCGGCTCCGATAACGATCGCGAACCGCTACCGCAGCTTTGTAAACAAGCCCCTTAGTTCCCTTAAAGCCCCTCTCAGTCTCTCCATTTTTTTTTTAGTGCCTTCCGTCCTCCCTCTGGTTTGTGCCTTTTTTTCCCCATTTCCCAGTTCGCCCCACAACAGGTCTTCCTCCTATTCTCTCTCCTCCTTCTTGTGCGTCCCCAGGCCAATAAATTCCCCTCTGATAAGTGCTTTAAAACTATCCCACACTACACATAAGAACATAAGATATGCCATACTGGGTCAGACCAAGGTCCATCAAGCCCAGCATTCTGTTTCCAACAGTGGCCAATCTAGGTCATACGTACCTAGCAGTTTCCCCAAGGGACACAGGTTCCACAATGCTTGTACTGGTTCAAGCATTGATATCCTGGGTCCCTTCTTAATAATGGTTTATGGACCTTTCCTCCAGGAACTTGTCCAAACCTTTTTTAAACCCAGCTACACTAACAGCCTTTACTACATCCTCCGGTAACAAATTCCAGAGTTTGATTACACGTTGAGTGAAAAAATATTTTCTTTTATTAGTCTTAAATAGTTTACCCTGTAGCTTCATTGCATGTCCCCTAGTCTTTCCATATTCTGATAAGGTAAACAATCGATCTACGTTTACCCGTTCCACTCCGTTCATTAATTTATAGACCTCTATCATATCTCCCCTCAGCCGTCTCTTCTCCAGGCTAAAGAGCCCCAACCTTTTTAGCCTTTCTTCATAGGAGTATCCTTCCATCCCCTTTACCATTTTGGTGGCTCTTCTCTGAACCTTTTCTAAAATCGCTATATCCTTTTTAAGATACGGCGACCAGAATTGCACACAATATTCAAGGTGCGGTCTCACCATGGAACGATATAGAGGCATTATAATATCTTTTGTTTTATTTTCCATTCCTTTCCTTATCATACCTAGCATTCTATTTGCTCTCTTGGCCGCCGCTGCACACTGGGCCGAGGGTTTTAACAAGGTATCCACAATGATGCCTAAATCTTTTTCCTGGGTGGTGGTTCCTAATGTGGAACCTTGCATCGTGTAACCATAGTTTGGGTTGTTCTTCCCTAGGTGCATAACCTTGCACTTCTCCACATTAAATTTCATCTGCCATTTTGATGCCCAATCTTCCAATTTATCAAGATTTACACACACCACCATGTCCAGAGTAAGTTTTCCTGAAAGAATCTTTTTATAGCCTTTCTGAACTTATCCACCTCCAAAATCGGAGACCTTCCATGTATGCGTTCCAGGCCAACTCCACTGTAACTGGAGCATAGTCAGACTTGTCCCACTTCCACCGCTTGTACTTGTGTGACAAATGCCCCGTCTAGCAAGATCAAATCTATATGACTGTATGTTTTATGTAGTGGGGAATAGTACATATAATCCCGCCTATTACCCACCCTCTGTCGCCACACATCAATTAGCCCCAGTTGTGTCATCATTCATTTTAACTTACGTCTATAGGCCCTCTTTCCCTTCCCTCCACCTGAGTTGTCCAATCTTGGGTTGATAGTCAAATTGAAATACCCTCTCTTTATAATCGGGGTCCCAGCTGCTTCCGTACTTGGTCATAAAAGTCCCCCTGCCCTTCATTAGGCACATATACACTCACCACCACTATGGACTCCCCATTTATCTTTCCTTCTCAGCTGATCAACCTCCCCTTTGTACTTCTTGCCAACCTTTGCTCCTCTATCTTCAGTTCTCTAGAAAACAGAATTCCTACCCCACCCTTTCGTGGGCTCTTTCTATTCCCTGCTAGATACTGTGATAAGGAAGCTTATCGGGGCCTAGGAAACAAGGATAAAGAGGGGGAATTTACCCTTATCAAGGGACCTGTATTGCCAGGTCAGAGATACAAAACCTCAGTTGTACCTAGAAACCAGATTGTACCAGGCTGCAATAGGTTGCAGAGTGTCCCTAGTGGTGAGAACGAGGGGGAAAGCAAGCTCAGAGTAAGGAACCTTTACGTCACTGACTTTCCAAATTACTCAGCTGCCAAGAGGCAGACTGATTTACAACACCTGAGAGGAGAAAGGGCAGGGTTAGAGCCTGGGAGGTTTAAAGCTAGGACAGAATATTCAGGAGGAGAGAGGAGAAGGAGTAGGAATGCCTACTGGAGGAGAAATGGAGCTGAAGCCCTGAGAGCCAAGAGCCCATGCTGGAGGATAAGACAGGGAAGCTCAGATACATGCTGGCCAGAATATGAGGGAGGAACCACTGAACCAAGCCTTGACCTAGGTATGAGTTTTGGAAGCCTGTCTGATTGGGAGCATTACAGATTTGCTGGAGACAGCATTTGTCCTGATGGGAGGCAGTCAGCTAAGCTCTCTGAGCCAGAAGTAGAACCCAAGCAGCTAGGAGAACAGGAATTAGTTCTGGAAGAGGATGATTCTTACATGGACTGTTCTTTATGCCAAACTGCCAAGCACAAAGAAGTCCTGAGAGGGAATACATCATAAAGGAACCTTCCAGAGTCCAGTACCCTAGAGAGCCTGTATGTGAAGTGAAAACGTTCTTTGAAAAGGAAAATACTTGTGCTGAGAATGTCTGCAGCTGCTTAATTGTTTGCTCATTGACCAGCTGAAGTCAGTGCAGTGCAGAGCTTATGCCGTACTCACGGTGGATTTAAGAAGTTTCTTTTGGAACAGAAAAGAGAGCTGTTTATGTGAAGCTGATATTTTTTGTTTTGTTTTAAACAGCACTGCTAGGCATGTTTGCTAGCAGTGGCTATGGAAAGGACTTTCTGCTTTGCACTGAAAGACATTACAAGCTGTTTGTGCTTAAGTTCAGTTATATCCTGTTGTACTGAATATTATCCTGGAGAAGAAATCCAATAGGTGACAATTTGTGAACCTTATTTGCGTTTACCTCATAAATAAATTCTGTCAATGCCTTAACTCTCGACCAACTACAAGAGTGTTTTTCTGCGTAAAAGTCAAGTGTAACCTGACTGGACTACCTTTCCCATGGTGCACTTCAAAGTCAGTCAGTCAGGCACATTGCTGAAGTGGTAGAATCTGCTATAACAAGCACGCCCCTCCACACTGCTGTAAGGGGCTATGGGCATGACAATACACATGTGGAAACTCCTTTGTGTGTAACATTCCTTCTTGTGTGTTTTTTAAATGCATTTTCTGGATCAACAAAATGTCTACCTTGGCCCAAATCCCTTTTCTCAGCAGGTTGCGTCTGTTGCCAAGATGAAAGGCCTTTGACATTTAAGGTCATAATCATTACCCCCCTCCCTTTCCCTCCTTTACCCTTACCTCCCCCCTCTTGCCCACCCCCCTTGCCACCACCCTTTTTGTTTCCCCCTCCTTGACCTTCCCCTTCTTGCATTTTGATCCCCCCTTCCTCTTCCCCCCTCCCCGCTCTCTCAGCAGTATTATACAACATCTGAGTAGTGACTCCACAGCCCCCACGACCGGCCCGCTCCACTCTCCTGCTAATACCCCTCCCTCCACAAAAAATCCCTCCTCCTCTCCTTCCCACTTTCCCCCACCTTCCACCCCCCCTCCATGGTCATTCATCCATCTCACATTCACTATTTCCTCCCCTTCCCACTCCCCATACCACCCCCCTCATATGTTCCAGCCAGTTATCCACTCCACTCCCTCTTTCATTAGCATCCCCCAGCAACATTCCTCACCATTTACATTTACTAAAAAATTAACATCTCCCAAAGTTTTCAAGCTTAAAACTTAGATCAGCATACTGTCCAGTGCTCAGGCTATGAGCTATCCATCATGCTCATCATGCTCATATGCGGAAATATTTCTTTACGGAAAGAGTAGTGGATCCGTGGAATAGTCTCCCAGTGGAGGTGGTAGAGATGAGGACAGTAACTGAATTCAAAACAGAGGATCTCTAAAGGTAAAAAGTGGACTGTTGTAGTTGTTGTTATGGAAGGACAGACTAGATGGGCCTTGTGGTCTTTTTCTGTCATCATGTTTCTATGTTTCTATGTTTCTTCTTCCTGGAGTGATCCATGGCTTCCCATTTTTGTCTCAGATCCTTCCAATTCCTCAGGCCTTTTGAATTGTCAGCTGCCGAAGGCATATCCTGCAGCCCAGTTTCCGCCATTGCAGTCCTCAGTTCCTGCACCATCATGACCCTCTTGGTTATGACATTTTTGGTAAACACAATGCCTTGAGGGAACAGCCATCTGTATCTGATATTCTCTGGTCTCAGACAGGCTGTCAGGCCCCTTCACGCCTTCCTCTGGGCAATTGTAGTCACTGCCAGATCTGAGTACACCGCAACTTGGTGCCCCTTCCAGCCAAACTTTCCAACTTTCCCCATCTGCTGTGCGATTTTTTCCTTAACCCCATAATCATGTAAGCAAACCACTATATCACGTGGCACTTCTAATTTGATCGGGCCTAGGTATCTGTGCACTTGGTCAATTTAATGTCCTTTATTAGCGCTTCCTCCGACCCTTGTCCAGCAAATGACTAAAAATCTCTTACGCCACCTTGGTGAAGTTCTGATAGTCCTCAGTCCCTGGAACTCCTTTTACCTCTTCAAGGTCCTCAGTTTTAATGGCCATATCATTATTCACTACGTCCATCTCGCTACCTCCTGACGGAGTTCTTCCACAGTCGTATCAATCTCTTCCATTCCACTCTCCAATTCTGTCACGTGGCCACCCACTTCCATTATTTCTGAGCATAGGCCCATTACCATGTCTACCACCTCCTCCTTTATCGCTGCAATGTCTTTCCGTACCTTCGCAAAGCACTTAAGCAGCTCTTCACGGGATATTGAGTCCACCTGGTTTGTCCACACTAATCCCTCACTTTCGGGATCTGTCTCTGCATTCTCGCCCCCGCAATTGCCTATTCTCCATTCTCCATTTTACTTCCTTCCTTCTCCAGCTGCTGAGCTTTGCATAAACAAAATCTTTCAGTTCGGCAGTTTTGCGCTGCATAGCTGCCATCCCCCATCACTCTGGGATGTTTGCTTGCATTATTCCCCCCAAGAGAGTTTTCACTAGACTCCACACAGGGTATACCTTACTTTTGCAGTAACGGTTCTTGAAGCTCTCACCCTAGCCATCCATGCCACACCGTAATGTCGATTTCTGGACATTTTTCAGTTCATTTCAGGCAATCAATAACCAATATTAACATGTTAGAAGTTTGCAATATGTATTAATTTCTAGGTTAGCATGTTAAATTGATTTAGCATGTACCAAATTTGTGAGGAATGTGCGTAAATTATAGCATTTTATATTCTACGCATGTAACTTGGTGTTCCATCCAGCTCTTCTACTACTGCTACTTATTTGTATACAGCATTGTACTGAGCACGCCCACAGTGAAAGTATGCATGATCGGATGTGCACTCTTGCATACAGAGTCGCGACTGCATCATTTACACGCCTTAGTAGCCCTCTTATACGTATAAGTATTTGACTAAAATACCTAGGTTGACACCCTTTTAAAAATGTCCAATATCTCACGTCCCCTTCCCTTCCCTACCATTCCATATTCCAGCATCTCCCTTTCCCTATCCCCTCATGTCCAGCTCTGACCTTCCCTTCCATGTGTCCAGCAGCTCATTTCTACCCCTCCATGTCCAGCATCTCCCTTTCTCTGCAATATCCCCACCCATGTAGCAAGCATCTCCTCCAACCTTGCCCTTCCCCCACATCCAGATCTGCCCTACCCCTCCCAGGTGGCTAGCATCTTCCTTCAGCCCCAGTCCCCCTCCCTCTGTTGCTGTCATGGACTCCCTATGTCTGACGAGGCTGAAATGTGCAATTCAGCGTGGTGTGGGGCCTTAATGCAGGTCTGTGCTCAAGAGCTGCCCCATTCATCCTCAGTCAGAGGGGGTGGGATGCAGGAGTGCTTGGGGGTAGGCCTGTACTGAAAGGACCCGAGCTGTGCTGACCACAGTAAAGTGCTGCTTGCCTATGTGCTGCAGCCATGCTGCCACCCTCAAAATATGCTACTCATGGCAGATGCCTAGGCTGCCTAGTGGCAGGGCCAACTCTGATAGCGTATGCTAATACCATTATAGCATGCTGTCTCAGGGCCCATTTTATTCCTGTGGGCCTGCTGCAGATAACATGCAATAATGGTGTTAGCACACGCTAACTCTTAGTAAATGACACCCATAATATGCAATGTTTAAAATATAAGCATTGCACATTCTTTACCTAAATGAACTCTCTAATAACCTAACATAGGAGGCTGTAATGTTGTAAGTATCTGCTTTATTTATTTATTATTTACTTAACATTTTTTATACCAGTTTGGAACAAACTTGGTAATGTACATTAAACAGGGACACTGATAACCCTCCATTGCCCCAGAAAAATCTAAGTTAAGTGACTTGTCAAAGGCCACAGGGAGTGCTAGTTGAAATCAAACCCTTGTCTCTTGGTTCCCAAACCAATGCTCTAATCATTTGTCTAAAAATCAGTCTTCCCCTGGTGCTTATAATTGTTTCCAGCAGGTCTGTGCAATGAGACCTGGGGGTACTGAAGTCACTGCAGGAATGCGACTCAGCATATGGAAGTCTAGTGATGTCAGCATAGGAATGCGGCTCCCTAGAAGGCTACTGTATTTCTGACACAGCAGAAACTACATAAGCAGTAACGTTACATGCCAAGTTCCTGCATCTGCAATCATTTTTATAAATACACGAATAAACTGTTACTGAACAAGAATGTATTAATTCAGCAGGTAGGACAATCCTTTGTTTATTTAGAAAAACAGAAACAAAGCCTATACGTAAGAAATGGCATTATCCTAAGATGAAATCGCAAAATAAAGAAAATATACAAACAAATCTTAAGACAGAAATGTACAGAAGTCCACTAAACCAAAAAGAGAGACAAAGTATAAAAAGGAAAAGAAAAGTCATGCTTCAAACAAAAAGGTTAGCTTAACTATATAAATCTCCACTTAAATATGATCCAGCTAGGTACAACTGACTATCCTAATTTGGGTGCCGCTTCCAGAGTTGCTGTTGATTTACCCTCCTGCATAGAGACCTTTAAATGGGATGGTTCTGTGATGACACAGCTTACTCTGTGTCTTAATAACAAATATGTAGGGAAATTTAAAAAAAGAAATTCATCCTTGAAACAGCCAGTGAGTGAAATTTTGTGTGTAACTGCGATTTGGGAAGACATTGATCTTTCAACCATGAAATAAAACACGTTACAGATCATATCAATATCAGGAGCTTGCATAAATGTAGCAACTAGGGTCACTCTGCTGAAGGACTCCTCTACCAGTATTTATGTCAAGTTTAAACAAACAGGTATCAAACTAGTTATCTCTGCCTCCTCCACCACATTCACCCCCTCACCAAAATAGGTTGGTAAGCTCTGGAAATTTCTAGCAGAGAGGGGGTACTTCAGAACAGTTAAAAAATAACATTAAAGTATACAAAAAATAGATATTAATCTATTTAGGAAAATTAAGAAAACAAAAACTCCGCCTTTATCACTGAATTCAAGATGGATTACAAAATAAACTAATAGAGTAACACAGTATACAAACAATAGTATAATACATAAAATACAACACCATAATACAAAATCATGACACAATATGATCAATGTAATTAAAATAACTAATGAACAGAATAGGCCATAAACTATCAATAAACCAGTCTAGCTTCCTAAACTTCATTCAGATATTGCCTAAATAAGTTTTCAAAAGGAGCCTAATGGTTCAGTAATTAGACTCACATCTAATATCTTCAATTAAAAAGTAAAATTCTCATGCAACCTTACAGTTAGGGCTTCTATTCCTAGGTGTTTATAAATTGTAAATTTACATGTTCATTTTCCAGCTAATTAGGGGTTTGTAGAGGGTACAAAGAATCAGTGTTTATCAATTTTTTTGTGGGATAGGTACTCTTGCTGGTACCATTTCTGGCCGAATCAAACAAAAATGTACCTTTGTGCCACTTAGGAGTCGTTAATACAGAAAAGACAAAAACTGAGCATAAGATACAAGACAAGCCAGGAGAAGGTGAAAACGCACTATGGCAGTGGTGTTTTTCCGATGTTTATCCAATAAAAACCTACTTAAATTCTTTTCTATTGGGGGAATATGTTAAAATCTAAAATTAGAGTCACTGCGTATCATTAAATAGTTTATACAAAGTTAAGAGATAATAATTTTTCCATTATAAACACATCATATTTTCAAGACTTTCTAATACACTATTATAAATGTACTACTTATAACCAAGGCACTAGTTGCAGTTTCCAATGTCACCGTCCTGAACTCTGCTCCCAAAAACTGATCAGACATTCAATAAGGCCTAGAGGAATTTGGAGACTAGCTCTGGTAAAAATGTACACAACTGAGATTCACAATTGGGTAAGGTAACTTTCATCCATGAGATCAAAGTCCTCTTAAGGGAGTACTGAAAGGGCCCTCTCACTTCTGGAGGTTCCCTCAGAAACCACACCACCTATACAGTTCACCTAATTGGGGGTGGGGGGGGGAGGAGGGAGGAAACAGCTCTGGTATCCAAGGAACCCTACTATTCCTTTCAGCCATCAGGAACTTAACTTTCGGATCACCTCCAAAGAAAAAA
Source organism: Ichthyophis bannanicus (assembly GCA_033557465.1). Lineage (NCBI taxonomy): Eukaryota > Metazoa > Chordata > Amphibia > Gymnophiona > Ichthyophiidae > Ichthyophis > Ichthyophis bannanicus. The sequence continues at coordinate 1,156,909,003 of CM066032.1, read as the reverse complement.
AAACAGGCACTTGGTCTATAATCCCTGCATCTGTATTAACATCCTCCCTGTTCTTGAGGCCGCATGCTCTCTGTTTTGGAACTTCAGGGGCACAAAGAGTAGAAACATAAACCAGAGTACCTCTTGGTACTGAAGGTGGAAGGTGGCAAAATAGGATGTAAATATTTATTAAGGTCAACCCCTGATATTCCCTCACCGGGAGAAGCAGTCCATGCTTCCGGAGTTTCCCTAGAAAAACAAACACGTGAAAAAGGTGATGGCAAAAGCCAGAACAATGCTTGGATGTATAGGGAAAGAAATGGCCAACAGGAAAAAGTAGATGACAGCGTCTCTATGTATCTTGTAAAACCTAATTTCCATACTGTGCACAATTCTGGAAATGCACCTTCAAGAAATAAATAGGAGAGAGTCAGTCCAGAGGGTGGCTTGTAAGATGGTCAGTGGTCTTCTTCATCATAAAGCATATGGGGACAGACAAAAATCTAAATAATATGACCGGCATCCTGAAAAACAAATAGTGGGGTTGGATGTCCAACCCGTGCTCAGCCCTAGAACGCGATTCTGGTCCAAGTGCTCCCCACACAGTGTTTGTGTGGGGAGTGCTGGATGGGGGTGTGAGAGGGTGGGACGGAGGCAGAGCGGGGGTGTGGCTAGCTGCCGAGGCATACAGGGCCTATTCAGGTCAGGCCCTTGTGCATCCCCCGGCACTCAGCTGCACACCCAGCTTATTCCACCACAAAGGTGGAATAAGTCGCAGGTGCCCTCCACAGAGTGTGCCACACTCCCCTCCAACACAGGCGTCTGGTCATGCTATGCCTCTGCAGCCAACATCCGGGCCATGGGGGCCTCCGGTGTTGGCAGGATCGCGGTCTGAGGGTGGACTTGGCCTATGGCATTCTGAGCCGTCAGATAGATGACTCGTTGCACTGGCACTACGACATGACTGCTCCCTTGCCCCAGCAGTGGCATTCTGGCATCGGGACAGGCAGCTCCCTGTACGCCAATCTCATCGGCATACAGGGAGTTCCCATACGTCTATACCCCGATTCTGCTGTCGTGGGTATGGCCGGACCCCACAGTGGTAGAGTCGGGTCCATCTCCCACACGTCCGGTTTTTGCCCAGCCAATGCGGGCGGACATGCGGGAAGCAGAATATGCCTCCACATGTACACTTAAGAAGAAAAGATAGAAGAGAGATGATAGAGACATTAAAATAACTCTGTGGCATACATACACAGGAGGTGGGCTTCTTTTAACTGGAAGGAAGTTCTGGAATGAGGGGGCATAGGATAAAGGTGAAAGGGTGCAGGCTCAGAAGTAATCTAAGGAAATAATTCTTTATGTAAAAGGTGGTGGATATATAGAACGGCCTCCAAATAAATGTCGTGGAGACAAGAACTGTATCTGGGAGAGGGAGGGATTGTAGAGCTTAGCAGTAGGTATGGATGGATGGACTAGATAAGCTATTTGGTCTTCATCCGATTCATTTTCTGTGTTTCTATGTTTCAGCATATCTAAAGAGACTTGAAATGAGGACAAGCTAGCCTACAGGAAGATTGAACATTTCTTCTTCCTCTTGATCAGCTTGCTAATTTATAACAGAGACCAACCTCAGTCCAAAGCACTTTAGGCATCTTTTGGCTTTTGAAGAGGCTCCCAAAAGTTAACAGCACTTTGGCTGCAGTTCTTCGGCTGCATGCTTGTGACCATGTGCCATAGAGGCCCTGCTTATTAAGGCACCCACAGCTGCAGCTCTGAGGTTGCTAATGGGGCAGGAACTACCACAGGATATCACCACAAGTTCCCCAGAAGGGAGAAAGAGAGCCTGAGAAGAATTTTCAAAGTCACAGAGTTAACTCTGGCACTATGTATAACTCTCTCTCTAGAATAATCCCTATTGCACAAAATGATAATTAATGAAGACTACAAACCTATTAAAATGCCTAAAAGCCAGTCATGTTTTTTCTATATTAAAATTGTAAAAAAAAGAAAAAAAAAAAGGCAATGTTTAACTAGATATACTTCCAAAACTGTAATCCTTTAAATTCTGAATCCTTGCTTCCTTCATTTAAGTCATTCCAAGTCTTTACTGCACTTATCTTCCATAGCCAAGAGAAGGCAAAAGAATTCCCCCCGTTTGTTAGAACAATGGGATTTGATCGGCCTGCTCAGTTTGCACCACCCTGTTAAATCTGCTTGAGGTAACCTAAGGACTGAAGGATCAATATTCAAAAGATTTGCCCTGGTAACTTTTGGGAGTTATCAAGGCAGTCCTGGGTATATCCCCTAGCAAGTCTAGTTTTCAAGATATCCATAATGAATATGCATGAGGCAGTGCATGCAAACGTATCTCATGCATATTCATTGTGGGTCTCCTTGCAACAAACAAGCATATTTGTTGGCGCTTACATATTTAAGTGCAGGATTTCACAACTATATGTAAAGGGGGAGGAAATTAATGAGCCAAATAAAATCAATTTAATTTAAATTTGAAGTGGTGTTCACACCACAGAAGTAAATACAGTTGCCTCTTCAACCTCTTGTGGAGACCCCAGATCCAAACAAGCTGGAAACTAAAACTTACACTTGCCTGAGAACACATATAAACACCAATGGGGAAATGTTTTAAAAATGATATGCGCTTCTATAGTAAGCTGGGAAGGGAAACACACCTATATTTTTCCTGAATACCCAAAACATACCCTTTTCATCCTGTGTGATAATTACCATAATCTAAAATCAAGGTTGACATGCGCATGCAACCTACATGTAAATGCTGCTACTTAAATGCAGGGCTTTTAAACTGACCCCTTATGTTATCAGCTAATTTTAACAGGACATATTCAGTAAGAGACGTAGCCAGATGCTCTTGAAGAAGACCTTGCTAAAGTTATTTGTATAACCTTCATTGGATAGCTTTACTACTGCCCACATTGCTGAATATCCGCCTCCGTGCAATTGGTTCTGCAATGAAAGCCTTTAAATTTTGGTTTTCATTTTCAGCCATGTTGTTACTTTTCACGCCATAATGTAAAAATCCAGTGCTGCTATTCTGGCAACTTTCTTGGACTCCAATTCCAGAAAATTACCTCTGCAAAACAATTTAAGAACTATTTGACATGCAGAGTAACTACTAGGTTGTTGGGACATAAGGCAGCAGTCTAAGCTGGGAGGATGATGACCGTCTGACCCACTGATTTTGTCAGTTTCAAACCAATTTTAAAAGAATGAATAAACACACACGAGTCTGGGCCTTTAAGGGCTTGTGTTAAAAGCTCCCAATTTAAAATCATTTTTATATTTAACAGGAAGCTATTGTGATGTGAACCAAATGAAAAGAACATGACCCAGCCAGCTGGAACAAGTACAGAAAAACAGAGAGTAAATGGTGTGTTTTGCAGGAGATAAAGCTCAAAATACGACCTCAGAAGGGGATGGGCAACGTCATCTCCAGTCCTTGAGGTCCTCAAACTGATAAGGTTTTCAGTAGATTCCTAATAAATATGTTTAATATAGTTCTGCACACGCACACACTGACTCATCTATGATGATCTATACCCCGCAGATTCATTAGGGACATTTTGCTCAAGAGCGTGGCTGCTGTCTTTTAGGGCCAAAAACTTGTCATGGGAGCAATGTTTCATATTTTGAGAAACATCTGCATTAGAAAAAAAAATGGGACAGGATTCCTTGATGCTATCACACATCATCAGAAATTATTTTAAAAGGCTAACATTTTTCCAAGCAAACACTGCTCTTAGTGGGTCAATGCTACATTTTCTGCCAAAGATGACAGTGCTTGCCTTTTGCAAGCATCTGTGGCTTATCTTACCATAACAGCCCACACAACCATTGCACCCTCTTATTTTCTGAAACATACTATACAGCATTCATGGTACTCTGAATCCCTCTGCACAGTAGGGAAATTAGAAAACAATATACTGTTAGAATATAGTAGAACTAAATGCTGACACTGACTATATCTAGCCCTAAAGTAACACTATGATACAGTGCACACCTACATCCGCATGACATCTGTTCATATATACAGAGATCCATAACACGCCTCCTTCTTCACACCCTAGGGGTTGAATATGTGTGAAGGGGTTTTTAAAATGTGAAAATGCCCTTGATGCCGCTATATTTTCTGAACACAGGGCCTGTGCTGGGAACAAGAAGCAGTGGGAGTTAAGTAACATCTTTTGCATTGCCTTTTTTAAATACACTGTAAAAATCACAAATAAAAAATAGGGCCTGCTATTCAAAGGGGTACATCTATCCCAGTGTCTAGACCGTGCCGAGGAGGGGCGAGCATGTGACCAGCACTTATCCAGTTATCCGCTAGCCACATAATCATAGGTCATTTCAATAGCTGTCCTACCTATATGCAGTTCAGCTAACCAGGAGTGACTGAATATCACCGCGGCCCAAAAAGCCGCATTGGTCAGCGCTGAAACTGGATATTCCGTACTGGACGATATCCTGATTCCAGTGCTGAATATTCAGTTTTAATTTTGTTCACGGTGGCCTTGTGCTTTAGAACCACTGACTGCCATGGGCTGAATACTGGGTGGGTGGGGGGGGGGGGGGGGGGGGACCTATGGACTTTCAGGGACAAGGGATTTATGATTATAGCAGAGGCATTTTGGTGAATGTCAGGCTATTCACTAGTGATGTGAAGGTCCTTTCAATGTAAAGAAAAAAAGCAACTGGTCGTGAAAAAACATTTTATGAGAAGGATCAAGTGGATTGTTTGATATTTGTAATCTATTCTTCTTGTTTGGGCTTGATTGTTTGTGTTCTGGAATTGAATAAAACCAAGGCTGGCCCAGTCAATAACTTGCAACGTGAAGCTATTTTGCCATCCTGAAAGCAAGCACTAGAGAGGAATTTAATGGGGCTTTTGTCCATTTCATAAGTCAGTAGAGACTATGGAATAACATTACCAGATATTCTCGATGTTCAGGGATTATCCCCAGCGCTCATATCTTCAGCCATTTCCTGTCCCTCATGCTAGCAATGGTCACAGAGGTGCCATGCTGGGGAAATGGCAGTGGAAGGCAGTGAAGCGCTGGAGTGTCAGAAGGGGGCATCTAAAGGCTGGCTGCATCCCATCCCCTTTGACAGTAAGGTCACATTAAAGGGACAGGACATAGAAGCCCTTAATTGCATATATAAGGGCTTCTATGTCCTGTCCCTTTAATGTGACCTTACTGTCAAAGGGGATGGGATGCAACCGGCTTTGTGTATGTGCTGCGTCGAAAAGCCCTGAGCCACCCACTGCATTGAGGTCTTTAGATATATATATATATATATATATATATATAATGGAGTGAAGCAGTAGGCTTGTGGTTACAGCAACTGCCTAATACCCAGAAGATCAAGGATTCAATTCCCACTGGCACACCTTGTGATCTTGGACAAGTCACTTTACCCTCCATTGCCTTGGAAGAAAAGGCCTGGCAATCTACTGTACTTTCGGTGATACACACACACACACAGGGTGGTCCAAAAACAGTGAGAACATCTCGTAGCATATAAGTTATTCAAAAAGACAGATGTAAATGATTGACAAATTTTAAAAAAAAAGATGGCGACCAGAAATTGTCGAAATAAAGACGTTATATAGCTAAAAAAGGTAAATAAGTAAACTATTTAAGCTTTTAATTTATGAGATGTTCTCACTTTTTTGAGCCACCCTGTACATACACACACAAAGATCCAGCACCGTGTGCACTGTTTTTTTAGTGCTGGAGGACAACTAGGTAGAACGAGGGTGGAGGTAGTGACTATGGATAAGGGGGGAGGAGGAAGGGACAAGCTTAGCAAGGGTAAAAAATGCTGCATACAGCCTTGGAAAGGAAAGGAGAGATGCTGGACAATTGGAGGGGTGGAGAGGGAAAAGATGTGTAGATGTTAGATAGCTGGAGAAGGGGAAATATGGAAGATCTTGAATACCTGGGGGTGGGGGTGGAGGAAAGGGGAGATGCTGGAAGGAAGATGAGATGGAGGACTCTTGGAGGGCAAGTAGGTAAGAGAATAGGAGATGCTAGATACCTGGGGTGGTTAGGAAGAGGACATAATGGACATCTGGGGAGGTATGTTGCCACTGCTCAATCTGTCGGTCAGTAAGTTGTTCTGGCCTGGCAGGTATACTGCCCGCAGGAGTATACCCTGCCAGAATGCATAGGAGCAGAGGGCACAAGACCCCGTGCCTCCATGTTTGTTCACATAGAACATTGCCACCTGGTTGTCCATCTGGACCAACAGCGGTTGGTGATGTAGGCAGTGGCAAAGGCTCAGAAGGCTAAGTATATTGCCCGTAGTTCCAGGAGTCTGATCTGCTGGTTGTTCTCATCCTGCCACCAGCTGCCCTGAGTGCGAAGTTCCTCGCAGTGGGCTCAGCAGCCGAGCAGGGAGCCGTCCGTGGTGAGGACGCTTAAGGGGCTCGGGGCTTGAAATGGCATCCCCACCTCGAGGTATTGAGGAGTCTGTCACCAGGTCAGGGAGTCCAATTGATGGTCACTGATAATTTGTCCCGGAGGCACCCCATGGCCTGTGTCCACTGGTCCCGAAGGCACCACTGTACAGCCCTCATGTGGAAGTGGACATCTGAGGTAACGTGGACCATGAAGGCCATGTGCCCAAGTAGGCACAGGAAGAGCCGAGCGGGCACTGAGGGGCAGTGCTGTATGTCCAGGGCCAAGGCCATGAGATGGTCAGCTTGGTTTCCAGGAAGACAATTGCCTGGAGGGTGTTCAGTCTTTTCTCTATGAACTCCAGACACTGTGTCGGGAGGAGGTGGGACGGGATAGTTTATCACAAACCCCAAGTGTTGCAGAACCTGGATGGTGCGCTAAGTTGCCTGCTGCATCTCTGAGGCCGTGCCTCCTTTTATGAGTCAGTCATCCAGGTAGGGGAAGACAAGGACTCCCCCTGGAGGCGGAGGAAGGCGGTTACGACTGTCAAGCATTTTGTGACACTTGGGGCGGAGGCCAAGCCGAAAGACAGCCCCCGGTGTTGGTAGTGACCACCCCCCACCATGAACCGCAGGTACTGCCTGTGGTTGCGGTGAATGAGGATGAGGGTATAGGCATCCTTCAGATCCAAGGAGCAAAGCCCATCTCCCTCCTGGAGGTAAGCCAGAAATGTTCCAAGGGAGAGCATTTTGAACTTCTCCCTCACCAGGACCTTGCTGAGGTTGCGCAGGTTGAGGATGGGCCTTAGGCCTTCTGTCCTTTTTGGCATGAGGAAGTACCTGGAGTAGAACCCCTTGCCCTTCAGATGGTGGGGTACTGGTTACACCACTTTGTCCTCGAGAAGATCTGCAAGGTCCTTCAGTAGAAGGTGAAGGGAGACTTGAGGGGCTCTCCCAAAAAGTAAGGGGGAGGTTTCTGAGTCAGGTGGAGGAGGTAGCCCTTTCTGACCACCCAAAGTGCCCAGGAATCGGTGGTGATGGTTAGCCACCTTTGGGCAAAGTGAATCAGATGTCCCCCTGTGGGCTGCTGACCTTCTTGGGGTGGAGAGACTATGCCCAAGGAGTCAAAACTCCCCACTGGCTGGGCCAAGTCCGACACCTGGGGCTTGGGAGCATTCTGCTTATGAGGGCCATGCACATGTCCCTTGGCTTACTGACCCTGCTGGGGAGCCAGGGAAGCCTGAAAAGGTGGGTAGTTTCTGTAAGCAGCCCCTTTCCTTAGGTAGAAGGGCTTTTTACCCTTCTGATGGAGAGGGCAGCAGTCTTTTTAGAGAGCCTGGTCCTCATCATGAACTCAGTCTCCAGCTCAGCAGCCTTGTCGATCATGGGTTTGCCAAAGAGGTTCTCTCCTTGGCATCGGACATTGACCAATTTGTCCTGAACCCTTTGCTCGAGATTGGATGACTGTAGCCAGGCTTGGCATCGAGCACCAATGCCTGTCGCCGCTACTCAAGCTGCCGACTCAAAGCCGTCATAGGCCGAGACAAACTTGGAGAACTCACGGATGGCCTTGGCCAGGTTCTTGAACCACTGCAGGGGTTCCTCGGACAGACCAGCCGAAAACCCGGCAATTTCCTTCACCAGGTCTCTCAGGTACATGCCCATGTACAGCTGGTAGGCCTGGATGCGGCCATTGAGCATCAAACCCTGGTAACACTTTCTGCTGAGGGCATCCAAGGTGGATGCCTTCCTGCCGGGAGGCACTGAGGAGTGCGTCTTCTGACTCTTCAGTCGACGCATGGCTGATTCCACCACCATGGAGTTGTGCAGCAGCTGTGATTTCTGGAAGCCTCGTCTCTGGCGGACTCGATACAATGAGACAAAGCCGATTGCTCACCACCGGCACCAATGCTGGTGTCTCCCACATACGGAGCATTAGCTGTTCCAGGATGGGAAGGATGAGCACCATAAGCGATTCCCTCGGAGGGGCCTCGTACTGGAGGATTTCAAACTCCTCCGTCTGAGGATCCTCCTCTGATTCCGTCGGGAATGCTAGGGCCTTCGACATTTCCCTGACAAAGTCAAGGAACGCCACTGTCCTCTGGCGAAGACCGCCGCCGAGGCTCTGAAGTGGGAGAGTCCAAAGGGACATCACAATGACGACAAGTATCGGGCAACTAATTCTCCTCCGTCTCCACTCAGAGTAGTCCGTTGAGGACTCGATGGAAGGATGGTCCATGGGCCTGACCCTGGCCCGCGGGCATCTGAGACCCTGTGGCTGGTGCTGAGCACATTGGCTGGGGACAATCATGGCTCCATCGAGTGGGAACCAGATCGAGACCTCGGCCGAGGATCGACTCGAGGCCAAAGGGTCTCGAGGATAGATTCAGCATCCAGGGACATCGGGGCGGAGGAACTGGTCGTACCAGACAACAGCACCTGCTGATGGTCCATGAAGGCAGACAAACTGCGCTCCAGGGCTGCCATTCTGGATTCCAGGCCAGAAGGCTCCGCAGCCATTGGCACAAGCACTGAAGAAATCGGGCCCGATGCCAATTCCCCCGAAGGGGAATCCTTGATGAGGATGGTGTCTGGTGACCGAGGCCAGTCTAAGGTCGAGTCCTTTCGGGGGACCTTTGCAGGTTGTTCCCTCCGTGATCCCTCAGACGAGCATCTCGGACTGTGGGACCTGGCTCGAGACGCACCCAGCCTGTCGGATCTATCCAGGGACGCCACCTTCGAGGTCATCTTCTTCTTCTTGGGTGCCCTTGAGGGAGACCCCGTCTCCGAAGAACCACGGCACCACTTGGGTTCCGTAGAGTCGCCCCAAGATGTTGTGGCTTCAGATGAGGCCCTGGCCTTTGGAGGTATCGGGGACTCAGGGAGAAACATATTGTGCTGCTGCCAGCGGCTCTTGAGAGCCTTGTTGGACTTCTTTTTGCAAAGACTGCATGATGTGGGGTCGTGGTCCAGCCCAAGACAGCAAAAGCAGCAGTCGTGTGTGTCAGTCAAAGACATAATTTTGGCACACCGATCACATTTTTTAAAACCACTGGTAGCCATGGGGGGTGGGGGGAGAAAGTACCCCAGCGAGTCTGAAGACCCACCGAGCTACCAGTTAGAAAAAGATGGCAAGGATGAAAAAACTACAAAAAAGGACCCGAAATCAATGTCGAGACAGTGAGGTCAGGTGGCAGGAAGAGTACCGGTGCAGTAGCAGAGGCGAGCATGAAACTCAGGCTAAAAAATCAACCTTTTCCGGGGACAAGCCAGACAGACATCTGAAGGGCTCTGCAGAAAGAAGGAGACTGAGCAAGATGGCACCCTTGGGCGGGAAGGGGACTATGCATGCGTGGTAGCATCTCCCAAAGGCTTTCTTTGAAAGCTCTCCGTCAGTGCTGATGTCACCCATTTGTGAGGACTCACTTCCTGCTTGTTCCCGGAGAAAAAAAGAGCTATAAAGAGAGCTATATGAATGAAAAAAAGCAAAAAAGGGGCACTGCTCACTAACTTCCACTGAAACAAAACCTGATCTGCTGTGAGTTTGAAGGCATTTAAAGAGATCTTGTCTGTCACTGCATGAGGGTGAGAGAGCGATTATGTGATTGGGTGTTAGGGAAAAAGACTACCATTGCCATTCATTTAGATCAAATTTAATTGGCAACTGCTGCAATTTTTTTAGAACTGGTTGGCAATCTTGGTGCCCTTTTACTAATGGACTCTAGGGTGTTGCATCTAATGCACCAAAAGCGCCAAAACTATAGCATGTTAGGTGCAACACCACCATGTTAACCGTTGGGGGTACAGAAAGCGTTTTCTCAGCTGTTAACGCAGAGCATGTCCCCTAGCACAGGTCACATTAGCATGTGTGCACTTAACTCCATCTATTGAGGTGGCATTGGGTCATATGAACCCAGCACTAACTGTTCTGAGCTTACCATGCCTGCTCTCCAACCCTAATCCGCACACTCACGACTCTAATGCAGGTTGCAGAGTTAGCAAGAGAACTGCCTCGCACTGTCATAGCCCGTCACTAGTTTGCAATGCGTGACCCAGTGTGCCAGAATATGCACTGATAGGTAGCACCCTTTAGTAAAAGACTCCCTTATTAAAATGGGCTTGGCTGGGGGCATTCCCAAGATGGTGGTATCTAGTGTCTGAAGTGCTTCTACGCAATTCAGAAGAGGAAGCAATAAGGGGAAACGGCCAAGCAACCCCTAATTGACCGTGGCTCTGCCACTGGTTTTCCTGTTCAGGGTCCATTGGATCCATTCCTGCGACTGCGTGCAGGCCAGCAGCGACCATTATGGGAGAGGTGTTGAATTCAGCAGTGAGGACGCAGGAGCGGGTGAGCTTGGCATCTTCCTCAGGAGTAGATCTTACCCCTCCCAAGGTTAGGTGTCCCTCGAAGCTGAGTGATGCTGCAAGTCACCGAAGGCTAAGAGCTGAGTCAGTAGTCCTGTCCTGAGTGAGCAGACTGGGCTTCAGGGGTCGGTTTCCGGTAGTGATGGGAAGCACTTTGAGCCCATGAATAGTCAGCTAACTGGCAGCGTTGCTTCTGGGATGTCTGTATCTGTGGCTGGACAAGTGAGGATGGCTGAGCTGGAAGGTGCAACAGTCGGGTTATCAGTGGATTTCTTTCTTCAGTGTCCAGACCAGATTACCTTAAAATCTATTTGGTCTGCCATAAAACAGCTTGGCAAGGCATTGTTCCAGAAGTTCAAACCCTTAAGACTCAACTACAATCTACTCAGACTAAGTGTGTAAAGAACACCGAAGAAATCTCTAAACTGCAAGTATCTTCTAATGATATGGTGGTGCGAGTTGATCAACTGGAAAGTTGTTCTGAAGCCGTTATTAAAGATTCCACTTACTTGAAGACTAAAACTGAACATTTACAAAATCTTGCTAGACTTTCGAACTTACGTTTAATAAACTTTTCTAAGTCATTGTTTATCATGCCTAAGAGAATTTTCAAGAATTATTTAGTGGAGGTTTTAGGAGTTCCTCCTGAGACTCGCCCACCAGTTTCCAAAGATTATTATTTGCCCCAAGGGAAAAAGGGTCCCCCATTTGAGGAGTGAGGTGGGCTTCACCCCAGCTTTTGGATATATTAAATGTGTCTGCTATTCTGGAAAGTTCAGACTCTGATGTGGTGGTTACTGCAACTTGTTTGGTTCAATTTGCTTTATCCTCTGATAGAGACTGGTTTATGCAAATGTTCTTCAAGAAAAGGATTGTTCAAGTTTGAGGGCTTTTGGTTCAGGGTTTTCCTGCCCTTGCTAGGGTGACCTGACGCCTTAGGAAGGAATTTCTTATCCTCCAGCAGTGGGTCACTTAGCTGGGTGCTCTTTTTTTTTCTAAAATATCCCTGCAAATGTTAAGTATCTTTCTAATTCATATGTCTTTCTGTATCCCTCTCAGCTTATTTCTTTTCTGAATGCCCACCCAGTTCCCAGTTCTAATTCTGCAGATCCCGTCTAACCGCAGGTTAGATGCTGGCTGTTAATATGGGTACCTTTTCCTACATTTGACATGATTGTATTTTTCCTATGGAGACTCCCCCTTTATGGTGGGCTGGGGTTTGGGATTAGAGATTTCTTTATTTTTTTGTTTCTGTGGGAGTAGCTGTTTTGCTATAATCTGTGTGTATTTCATCAAGTTACCTATGTTTTCCACAAGTTGTGATTAATTCCACTTGTATTGTTGTAAATGCATGAATATAATATTGAAAAAAACAAAACTGGCTTTGACACAGAAATAAAAAAACAAACAAACCAATCCTACTTCGTGGGATAGCTAACCTCACAAGTACTAGTATGGAAATAAATAAGTAAATGGAGAGAAAAGGACAGGAACATTTTTCTCAGGTAACTGCACACAGTTAGGGAGGCAGACTTTTTTATTGATTTCTTAAGAAACAGAAGTAGGTATCCAAACTGGAACCGGAAAGACGCCTGAGTGGAGGGAATTCAAAGGTGCTCAACATCCAAGAAAGTAGCAAGATCTGAAAAGAAAGAAGAATATAAAGATAAGTGACAACACAAAAGTGACTGAACTTTCAACACACTAGTGAACTAGTCATATCTATATCTCTATTTATTTATTTAAAGGTTTCTTACCTGAAGGGCAGTAATTAATCTCCTTCACAGTTACCTATGAAAAGGAAAAGTGTGTCAGAATTTTCTTTTGAAAAGAATAAAAGAAACAAACTGGTTTTCAGGAGCTTAAACAATACTCACCTTTTAAAAGGAAAGGGCTGTACACCTGTAGAAACTTTTCACAAAGAAAAAGGAAGAATTTTTTTTCTTGCAATTAAAAATAAAAATTGTATTTAATTCCAATACTGTGATAACTTCATTGCGTTTGTAAAGAGAAGTTGTTAAAACTGAACTAAGCTGAGAATAGTGCCTAAAGACAAATATTTGAAGTGGAAAAAACTTTAGTAGCATAAAGGTGCTTGTGTTTTCTTATTAATGTTGAATTTACATTCATTTCAAATTAGAACTAGAAAGGTCAATTCTTATTTGAAGATTTTGGTTTTATGAAACCAATTAAGGTGCATTTAAAAAAAGTTCTTAAAAGAATTTTGAATCTATAAGCTGCGTGCCTTCAACTGGTGGCTTACCCGAGGTAACTCGGCCTACTGTGACACACATTACTTCAAGGTATTGTAGGGTAACTCCCCAGGAGAACACCCTTGTTTACAAAAGGAAAGCGAATGAGAGATGCCTGACTATGGAGGAGCTGAGGAAGGTAAGTGGAAAAGCTGGGCACAGAGCAGGGGGCTGGGAAGAGAGAAGGTGATACTAGATACAGTGCATGGACAGAGATGGAAAGAAGGGGAACTTAGTGAAAGGCTACGAAAGGAGAGTCAGCGATGAGGAGTGGGAGGGCTGGGGTGAGTGAGATGGAAAGCTGTACACAGATGCAGTAAAAGAGGAGTGGTGAAATCAGAGCGGATAGAGAAACAAATAAATGGAAGAAAGATGAAAAAATCAAAGCCAGATATGACTGTAAGCAATAAAGCGAAGACAGGAGGAGAGAAAATAAATGGCAAATGGACAGCAGATCCTGGAAACAGTGTTAAGAAAGAAAAAAAAAAAGACAGAAGAAAGCAGAAACCAGAAACTGGGAACTCCAAATTTATTTTTTTACATTCTCTTATATACCGCGCTATTCTGCATCAGTGCGGTTTACATTGAACAAACTGAAATTACATTGAACAGGGCATTATAACTTGGAGATAACTATTTTACAGGGAACATGGGCTATGGAGGGTTAAGTGGCTTGCCCAAGACCACAAGGAGCACCTGTGGGACTAGAAACCCCAGTCCTTCTGGCCCAAGTTTGCTGTCCTCTAGTGGGATTTGAACCCCCGACCTTCCGGCCTGAAGTACCTTGCCCCAACCACTAGGCCACTCCTCCACTCCATGATTAGAAAAAAATGTCCAGACGGCAGAGGTGAAGAAAAGAGGTGTTGAGCTGTGGTCAACATTAAGGCACTGAACTGCAAGGATATCAATAATGTTCAATATCTCCTTAAAAATAAAGTGGCCAGTGAAATGACTTTGGACTCTATATGCACACATATTTAACACAAAAAAGAATCAAATAAAACAAGACCAATTAAAAAAGAAAATGGTATAAAAACTGGGACACTGCCAGGACATGATTATTGGCACCCTTATAAACAAATCAAATCAGTTTGAACAGAAGAACCACATTCCCATTGCAGTAAAATTAGACACACCTGTGATCAACTGTCAGTACTCACATGATTGAATCAACCAATGAATGATGGCGCTAATGTTCAAAATGGCCACTTTAACTCCCTGTTCCATTTTCACAATGGTAAAGACAAGAGAGCAACCTGAGACCATCAGAAAAGCCATTATCACCAAACATCAAACTTCAAAAAGGGACAAGACCATCTCAAAAGATATAGGGATTCCTGTGTCTACAATTTGCAATGTTATTAAGAAGTTTTTTTCTCACAGAACTGTCAAGAACCTCCTAGGATGGTTTTAACCCTGACCATACGCCATGCACTAAATAAAGAAGGACTTCATGGGCAAAGGCCAAGGAGGATCCCACTGCTCAAAGACAGACATAGAAAGACATGCCTGATCTTTGCCCAAATCCACCTTGAGAAACTACAATCCTTCAGGGAAAATGTTCTGTAGACAGACAAAACCAAACAAACTTTTTGGCAGTGATACATTTTCAGGTGAAGAAATGAAGCTTATAAAGAAAAAAAACCACCCTTCCTACATTTAAATATGGTCTGAGGTTCCAAAATATTTTGGGGCTGATTTGCTGCCTCGGGAACTGGAATCCTGAAATATATTAAAGGAATCATGATGTCAGAGGACTACCAAGGTATTTTGGAGCAAAATGTGCTACCTAGTGTCAGAAATCTAGGTCTGGGTTGAAAGTCGTGGGTCCTCCAGCAGGACAATGACCCAAGATATATATCCAAAAGTACAAAAGAATGGTTAAAAAGGAACAAATAGACTGCTTTATACTGGCCAGCAATGAGTCCTGATCTCAATCCAAATGAGAACCTTTGGAAAGATCTGAAATCTGTCATTGGTAAAAGGAATCCTGAAAACATTCATGAACTGTAACAAATCACAGTTGAAGAATTGGAGAAACTATCAGATATACAAAACTTATAGATAGCTACAAGAAATGTTTGAAGGCTGTCATCACTGCCAAAGGTTGTGCAAACCAAATATTAGTGAAAGGTGCCATTGATCCTGTCCAGGTCATATATTCTTTTTTCTTAGAAATTATTACGCCTAAATTGCACCGACATTTTTTTTGTTGTGTACCTTTAAACATACTATTAAAATATTATGATGACATACAGTTGGAATATTTCCAATTATTTCTCAAGATATTGTACACAACATACCTAAAATGCAAGGGTGCCAATAATGTTGACAACTATATTTTGCACAGTACGGAAGGGGAAATGCATCACTGTTTTTATTTCTCTGGTGTTCTGCGTGCTTGGAAGTCACATTGTTGCTGTCACAGGATGAATGGGGGGAGGGGGAATGACACGTGTTCCCTCCCCTGCCCGCTGTTTCTCAGTCCTTGGGGAACATCCTCCCATCCCCCTCAGCTTTGGATAACGAGTGCCTGCAAAAACTTTGGTAACCTTATATAAATGGTAACAGGAATCTGGCATGACTTCTGGTCAATTTTTCCTATTAAAAAATGAAATTGTATTAAATATACATAGCTGAAGGACGTTGGTACCCATCATGTGTATTATGCTTATTTGTGCAGATGATTTTCAATACACAGGGGGAGGAGGGAGAAGTGGTCTAGTGGTTAGGACAAGGTACTTCAGGCCGGAGGTTCAAGTCCCACCTGGGGACAGCAATCTCAGGCCGGAGGGTCTGGGATTTCTAGTCCTATAGGCACTCCTTGTGGTCTTGGGCAAGCCACTTAACCCTCCATTGCCCATGTTCCCTATAAGTATTAGTGTATGTGTCTCATATCCCCTCATGTTAAATGTATCCCCCAATTGACCACTTTGACCCGGTGAAAAGCGGGATATAAATACAGCTAAATAAATAAATAAATACAGGACATTACTTTAATAAGGAATATTGAGCTTGTTTTATTAACCAATGTTCTTATTTTATTTTATGCTGTTTTATTTTGATTTCTTATTGTGATATGGTTTTTGATTGTGGTGATTTTGTGTGTGATACTGCACACTACTGTGAATGGCTTTGACCAGTGTAGCGGTATATAAGATTTTAAAATTAAAATAATATACTGTAAATCACCCTATTATGTACGATAGCAGCCTCAGTGTATGAGAGTAGCTAGTCCTTTCCTGAAATTGGGGCAGTTCACTGTGAGGGAGTTCTAGAGGACTTATTGCAGGCCAGACAGGAAGTGAGTTTACATTTGAAAAGTCTCCTAAGTTATGTAGTCTTCAGACATTCTGAGCTGGAAAAAACTGCTGAGGACAATTAAGAGAATTGCACTCGGGTTTAAAAAAAAAAGTCAAACTGCTTGAACCAGAGAGAGAGAAGAGAGTATGGCAGTTTCAGGAGAACAAGACATCGCGTGTAGCAATGAGTTTGACGGTAAATGATAACAGCGGGATCTCCATCTATTTGTACGTCAGAGGAAGGCAGCTGCTGGGAAGCTGGTAAAGGACCTCAAAAAGAGAAGGTTGAATTCTGCAATGTGGGGAGCCAGGTAGTCCTAAAGAGTGTCAAACTGCCTGGCAAAATGCTCTGCTATGTGAAGCCACAAATAGTATCCTAAACTAGAAAATTAACTGAAAGTTAAGTTGTAAAGACGGGACTTGTTAACTGTAAATTAAGGATAGAAAAGGTATCCTCTGCATTTTTCCTAGAAAAAAAAAAAGGTGCCGGTACTCATATGCAGGACGCTCATTAATACACGAGGACCATGGGTCGATTTTAGCTGGCAATGAAAAAGGTGCCGGTCTCCGTACCACCACATCCCCCCCTGAGGTATCTACCTCATCTCTGGGAAAGAGAGACATGCTGAGCTTCTACCAAAGGCTGACTCAGGGAGACTGCTCCATCACACAAAGTGATTTTCTACTGGCTCTTAGGAAAGTATACACAAACACAAACAGCAGTGGTGTGCCTTGTGTATGCAGATGTGTCGTTTCCTCTGTGGATGGCATGCTTGTATATTAAATACCCCCTGAATGAAAAGAGATGTTTTATGTAGATAACTCTCTTTCCAAAAACCTTTCATCCAACCCGCCCTCTGTTCAATAATTATATTTGTAATATGCAAGAAATAAAGGCGAGCTCATGGCATGACAATATAATTGCTGTGGACATGTGGGGGTAAGTTTATAAAAGGGTGCCTAGGTGGCAAAGGCACATAGGTGCATATGTTGCATCTATTTTATATAGGCAAAATGTGCGTCTATGGGCCTTTATAAACACCTACCTGAAAGCTCCTGCACAGATTTACAGCTATTCTGAGGCAGGCATAACTTACAGTGTATATGTACAGTATATAAAGTACACAGATATAGGTACTATGTAGTCTAAATGCCTACTCCTCCAGTCAAAGTCCAAACCCCTACTCTCACCATCAGCTCTTCCAGTCCCCTCGGCATCAGGCCCCCTTCCCCGTGTTTGATTTTTAAAAATGTGGCAGTGCCAATGGCTACAGCAAAGCACAGCCACAGGAGCAAAGGAAAATGCCCCTGCGACTGAGCAGCGAAGCAGGCTTCCAGTGCCCTTAAGCTTGGGTGTCCAGAGCCATTGCCTCACGTCAGCAGGATATGTCCTGCAGCTATCTAAATTACTATTAAAGCTGCAGTGAGGGGAGGCGAATGGCTGGGACGAATGCGGATAGGGATGGAGACTGACTGCTGGAGAGATGATTTTATAGACCTCTTATCATTACTTATTTTGTTGATTGCAGATTTAAAGAAATACTTGAAAATAATTGGTTTAAGAGCTTATTCAATCTGCCCGACTCATGTGACAAGGAAAACAATCTCTGCTGAATTTCCAGTCTATTACAACTTCCACATACTGTATTTTCCAAAAGCCTAAAGGGCGCAGTGGCTGAAGGCTATAAAAAGTAGTAAAACAGTGAGCATTCTCCAACTCTCTCTTTATATGAACTTGGCCCAGATCCTCATTTTCACTTTCTCTCTCTCGCTTCCTAAATTTTCATATAGTAGCAGCTTTCAGCTAATCCCCCTTCTCCAGCTCAATTGCAGTAACACTTCAATCTTGCCTCTTCTTTTCTGGATGCCAGGTCAGAAAAGTCAATATGGCTTTCAACTTTCCCAGCTGTGAAAGTGTTGAGGCAGTTGCATCTTTTGATCTGCCAGCTGGACTCCCTTCTTCCTGCCTTGCAGATCAGCTCTTCCTTCACAGCCTAGACAAGGTCATTTGCAAACTACAAAGACACTCAGTCATGGGAGCTGTCAGCTATGTGGGATACCATTACAATTCACTCACACAATTTTACTGGAACTCATGTGCCCGCTATTCAGAAAAGGTTATACTGTACATTGTGCATTAACGAGGAATGCATGTTCCTGGGCTCTTCCATGAGTGGTATATAGGAAGACAGAGCCCCGGAATGGACTATAGAAGTGATAGATATCCCATGTTCTGAGTCACACAGGGAAGCTGCTGCAGAAATGAAGCCTTATGTAAGGCAGATGAGATTTTATTTCCATTTCATTTTATTAAATGTATTTATTACAACAGCAATATCTCTAATATAAACTCTCTGCTGTTTAAAAAAAACCCCACTAAAATACAACAAAAACACCATATTTACAAACAGAAGACAAAAGATAAAAATATTTTGAAAACCTAAAACTCAAATCAATCGCATATCATGAACTCTAAACCCCATGAAGAAGAAATGTATTCCGAATGCATCTGATTCCACAGAGAAAACATGTAACAGATCCTGATGGCTGGAACAAGAGTTAGGTGAAGGAACATGCTTCTGTAAAGAAACAGACAATTCATTTTCAAATGCCTGCCAAAGAAATCTTATGGACCAAATATAAACATTTAAAATGACTATGTTCCTGAACTAGGAGCCAATGCAGTTTCTTTAAAACAAAAATAAAGTGTACAGCTGAGTTCTGTAGCAATTCCAAAAACTTCAAATACTGTACTTAGAAACATAGAAACATGACGACAGAAAAAGACCACATGGCCTATCTAGTTTGTCCTTCCATATCAACAACTACAACAGTCCACCTTTTACCTTTAGAGATCCTCTGTGTTGGTCCCATGCTTTTTTTAATTCAGTTACTGTCTTCATCTCTACCACCTCCACTGGGAGACTATTCCATGGATCCACTACTCTTTCCGTAAAGAAATATTTCCGCATATCACTCCTGAATCAATCTCCCTTCACCCTCATCCCATGTCCCCTCGTAGCAGAAATTGATTTCAATTGAAAGAGGTTCTCTCCCTGAACACTTATGCCACGGAGGTATTTAAACATCTCAATCATATCACCTCTATCCCGCCTTTCCTCTAAGGTGTACATATTAAGATCCTTAAGTCTGTCCTCATATGCTTTATAATGAAGCCCACTAATCATTTTAGTAGCCACCCTCTGCACCGACTCCATCCTGTTCACATCCTTTTGAAGGTGCGGTCTCCAGAATTGCACACTATACTCCAAATGAGGTCGCACCAAAGACTTATACAGAGGCATTATCACCTCCTTTTTTCTGCTAGCCATTCCTCTCCGTATGCACCCAAGCATCCTTCTAGCTTTTGCCGTCACCTTTTCTACCTGTTTAGCTACTTTAAGATCATCAGACACAACCATGCCTAGGTCCCGCTCTTCTTTAGTGGACAAAAGTACTTCACCTCCTATACTGTATTGCTCCCTTGGATTGCTGCAGCCCAAATGCATGACCTTACATTTTTTTAACATTAAATCCCAGCTGCCAAATTCTAGACCATTCTTCAAGCTTAGCTAGATCCCTCCTCATGTTAGCTATACTTTCCTGGGTGTCTACTCTATTGCAGATTTTGGTATCATCCGTAAAGAGGCAAACCTTACCTGAAAGACCTTCCGCTATATCACTAACAAAGATGTTAAAAAGAATCGGACCAAGGACAGATCCCTGGGGCACACCACTGATAACATCCTTCTCCTCAGAGTGAGATCCATTTACTTGTACTCTTTGTCGCCTCCCACCCAACCAATTTCTAACCCAAGCAGTAACTTTAGGGTCCATCCCTAAGGTGCTCAGTTTGTTTATAAGTCGCCTGTGAGGAACCGTGTCAAAGGCTTTACTGAAATCTAAATACACCACATCTAGAGCTCTCCCTCGGTCCAACTCCCTGGTCACCCAGTCAAAGAAATCAATCAGATTTGTCTGACAAGACCTGCCTCTGGTGAATCCATGCTGCCTCGGATCCTGTAATCCGCTGGACTCCAGAAACCTCACTATTTTCTCTTTCAGCAGCGTTTCCAATAATTTACTCACCACCGAAGTTAAACTAACTGGCCTGTAGTTTTAAACCACATCCTTACTTCCGCTTTTGTGTAAAGGCACCACATGAGCCTCTCTCCAGTCCTCTGGCACCACTCCCGACTCCAACGAGGCATTGAAAAGGTCAGTCAGTGGAGTTGCTAGAACGTCCCCAAGTTCCCTCAGTATTCTAGGGTGTATCCCATCCGGTCCCATCGCTTTGTCTACTTTAAGTTGAGCTAGTTTCTCACGAACAGTCTTCTGAAAATTGTTCAAGATGTCCCTCGCTTCTGTTCCTATTTGTGGGCGTTTTCTGAGGTCCTGCTCCTGGTTCTTCATCTGTGAACACAGAACAAAAATATTTGTTAAGCAATTCCGCTTTATCCTTATCAGCTTCTACATATTCCCCCCCTGCACCCTTGAGTCTGACAATACCACTTTTGCCCTTCCTCTTCTCACTAATATATCTGAAAAATGTCTTATCCCCCCATTTTATTGCATTGGCTATTTCCTCCTCCTTTTGAATCTTTGCCTTCTTGACTACTTTGCTAGCTTCTCTAAGTTTTTCCAAATACAGATGCCTGTCTTCCTCTCTCTGTGATCTCTTGTATTTCATGAAGGCCTCCCTCTTTTTCTTCACTTTTCCTTAGAAAACCATAGCAGTCTCCTTTTCCTTTTGCCTTTATTTACCATTTTAACAAAAAGGTTGGTTGCCCTTAAAATATCCCCTTTCAGTTTTGCCCACTGTTTTTCTACATCCCCCAGCTGTTCCCATCCCACTAACGACTCCCTGAGGTATTGGCCCATCTTCGCAAAGTTAGTCTTCCTAAAGTCTAAGATCCTCACCTTGGAATGGATTCTAACAGTCCTAGTCCTAATACTGAACCACACCATCTGGTGATCACTGGATGCAAAATGATCTCCCACTACAACATCAGAAACACTTTCACCATTGGTAAGCACCAAGTCCAGTATGGTCCCTTCACGTGTGGGGTCTGTTACCAATTGCCTGAATAGTTCTCCCTGTAGAGAATCTAGGATCTCCTTACTTCTAGTTGATACTGCAGATACTTATTTGGCAAATCAACATAAATTAAAGTACAATAATCTTCCTGCACTAATTTTATAAATAGTTCATGCTCTAGTTATGAATGCAAATGACAAATAGTGTGCATTTTAGTGAAAGCCTTGAGGACCACCTTATTTATTTGAGCCTTGAATGAGACATTGACTCCCAGATATGAATCTCATTCAGAAAGAGATGAAAGACATCACTAACCATAAGGTGTCAGGATACTACTGCAGTTTACCTTGTGACAACAAACCGATCCAATCAAAACAGATACACAATCCATTGACAGAAAACCATGGCCTTGTACCAGAATAGGAGACGTTATCTTTACGACAGATCCAAAAGGTACATATAATAAAACATCATTGGATATATCATATATCCAATTTGTAATTAATCCACTAAAACACAGAAAGAGACGGTACAGATTAAACAGAGCTGCTGAAAGTGAAGATCCTTTTGGTACTCACAGGTTCCAGTACTGCTTTCCTGTGTTGGTGTGTTAAATACAGTTTATGAGCTATCACCCATGAAAGCATTGCCTGGATGAACTCTTAAATGCCATCTAAGCTGCTCGGATTACCCCTCTATATGCAGACATGCTATTCACCAAGAGACCTTGGACCCTACAGGCAGGAACAGACAGCAGATCCAAGAGGGTGAAGGACAGTAGAAGTGTGTCAGAGATCCCAAATACTGGAGAGCCAGAAGAGGAGCAGAGGAAGGACATATGTCATTGCTGTACCCTTCTAAAGCAACATATGCACATGTCCCTAAAGTAAACAAGAATAGGCTCCTCTTTGGCCTTGGTGTTTGATGTCTTCAAAATTTGCCATTTTAGGTACTTGCCTATGGAAACAGAAACAGGCACATGACAGCAGAAAAAGACTACATGGCCTATCTAGTCTGCCCTTCCATATCAACTACTACAATAGTCCCCTCTTTTCCCTTAGAGATCCTCTGTGTTTGTCCCATGCCGTTCTGAATTCAGATACTGTCCTCATCTCTACCACCTCCACTGGAAGACTATTCCACGCATCTACCACTCTTTCTGTAAAGAAATGTTTACACATAATACTCCTGAGTTTATCCCCTTTCACCATCATTCCATGTCCCCTAGTAGCAGAGCTTGCTTTCAATCAAAAGAGGCTCCCCTCCTGTGCATTTATGCCATAGACATATATAAACATCTCTATCATATCTCCTCTATTTTGCCTTTCCTCTAAAGTATACATATTAAGATCCTTAAGTCTGTCCTCATATGTCATATGTTTTATAATGAAGACCACTAACCATTTTAGTAGACACGCTCTGCACTGACTAAAACCTGTTTATATCCTTTTGAAGGTGTGGTCTCCAGAACTGCACACAATACTCCAAATGAGGTCGCACCAAAGACTTATACAGAGGCAGTATCACCTCCTTTTTACTGATAGCCATTCCTCTCCCTATGCACCCAAGCATTCTTCTGGCTTTCACCGTCACCTTTTCTACCTCTTTAACTACTTTAAGATTGTCAGACACAATCACGCCTAGGTCCCACTCTTCTTTTGTGGCCAGAAGTAATTCCCCCCCCCCCCCCCCCACACACACACACACATTGTACCGCTGCTTTGGATTTTTGCAGCTCAAATGCATGACCCTGCATTTTTTATCATTAAATCTCAGCTGCCAAATTCTAGACCATTCTTCAAGTTTAGCTAGACTCCCTCCTCATGTTATCTACACCTTCCTGGGTGCCTGCTGTATTGCAGATTTTGGTATCATCCGCAAAGAGGCAAACTCTATCCGACAGTTCTTCCACAATATCATTAACAAAGATGTTAAAAAGAATCAGACCAAGGACATATATATCCCTGCATCACTGGCAACCTCCCTCTCCTCAGAGTGAGCTCCATTTAACTGTACTCTTTGTCGCCTCCCCCTCAACCAAATTTCTAACCCAATCAGTAACTTTAGGGTTTGTTTATAAGTTACCTGTGGGGAATGGTGTCAAAGGCTTTACTGAAATCCAAGTACACCATATCCAGGGCTCTCCCTCAGTCCAACACCCTGGTCAACCAGTCAAAGCAAAACAATCAGATTTATCTGACAAGACCTGCCTTTGGTAAACCCATGCTACCTCAGATCCTGCAATCCACTGGCCTCCAGAAACCTCACTATTTTCTCTGAGCAGCATTAATTTACTCACCACAGAGGTTAGATTAACCGGCCTGTGAGGGGGCTTTGATAGCAAGAGATCCCGCAGGAACCTGGAGACCAGAGGCTGGTTTGAGAGGGGTTTTCCCTCTATAGGGTGATGATGTGCGGCTATGGCGCTCAGATGTACCCTCCCCAAATTTGACTTCGGACCGGCGTGCAAGAGGTGCAGTAGGTACTGAAGTAAAAGTTGCACACAGCAGGAGAAGGGATTCTTCTTCTCTCTCTACATACCAGATGGAGAATCTTCTTCATTTGAAGGCATACACCCGCCTGGTGGAAGGTTTTCTGGAAGCCAGCAGGATCTCCTCAACTTCCCCTGGGAGATCGAAAGAGGTCAAGGCTACCCTTTCAGCAGCCACACTGTCAACATTAGCAACCCCTGGTTGGGGTGCAAGAGGGAGCCCTCCTCCTGGGACAGGAAGTCTGGGTCCCGACCCAGTGGGACTGGGAGTGCCACCAACGAAGAGAGTAGCAGAGGGAACCAGGGTTGCTGGGGCCATCTGGGGGCGATCAGAATCACTGATGTCTGCAAGCTGTGGACTTTGAAGAGGGTCTTGGCCACTAGGGGAGTCAATGGAAAGGCATAAAGGAGGCCCTCTGACCCACAGGATCAGGAAGGCATCCGCTGCCACTCTCCCTGGGTGCGGTTGACGTGCGCAGAAGCAGAGTAGCTGTGTGTTGTCCAGGGAGGCGAACAGATCCATCATGGGCCTGCGAGACAGAAGAGTCTTTGCGCCACACTGGGTTTCAGACGCCATTCGTGAGGATGCAGGACTCTGCTGAGCTTGTCCACTAAGCAATTGTCCTGACCCGAAAGGTATACTACTTGCAGGAGCATTCCATGGCACATAGGGAGGAGTGGTCTAGTGGTTAGGACAAGGTACTTCAGGCCGGAGGGCCGGGGGTTCAAGTCCCACCTGGGGACAGCAATCTCAGGCCGGAGGGACTGGGATTTCTAGTCCTACAGGCACTCCTTGTGGTCTTGGGCAAGCCACTTAACCCTCCATTGCCCATGTTCCCTGTAAGTATTAGAAACATAGAAACATAGAAATATGACGACAGAAAAAGACCACATGGCCTATCTAGTCTGTCCTTCCATAACAACTACAACAGTCCACTTTTTGCCTTTAGAGATCCTCTGTGTTGGTCCCATGCTTTCTTGAATTCAGTTACTGTCCTCATCTCTACCACCTCCACTGGGAGACTATTCCACGGATCCACTACTCTTTCCGTAAAG
This sequence comes from Ichthyophis bannanicus, assembly GCA_033557465.1. Classification (NCBI taxonomy): domain Eukaryota; kingdom Metazoa; phylum Chordata; class Amphibia; order Gymnophiona; family Ichthyophiidae; genus Ichthyophis; species Ichthyophis bannanicus. The sequence goes on along the minus strand of CM066032.1, from coordinate 1,156,884,081 downwards.
AAATATTTCCGCATATCACTCCTGAATCAATCTCCCTTCACCCTCATCCCATGTCCCCTCGTAGCAGAACTTGCTTTCAATTGAAAGAGGCTCTCTCCCTGAACATTTATGCCACGGAGGTATTTAAACATCTCAATCATATCACCTCTATCCCGCCTTTCCTCTAAGGTGTACATATTAAGATCCTTAAGTCTGTCCTCATATGCTTTATAATGAAGCCCATTAATCATTTTGGTAGCAACCCTCTGCACCGACTCCATCCTGTTCACATCCTTTTGAAGGTGCGGTCTCCAGAATTGCACACCATACTCCAAATGAGGTCGCACCAAAGACTTATACAGAGGCATTATCACCTCCTTTTTTCTGCTAGCCATTCCTCTCCGTATGCACCCAAGCATCCTTCTAGCTTTTGCTGTCGCCTTTTCCACCTGTTTAGCTACTTTAAGATCATCAGACACAACCACGCCTAGGTCCCGCTCTTCTTTAGTGGACAAAAGTACTTCACCTCCTATACTGTATTGCTCCCTTGGATTGCTGCAGCCCAAATGCATGACCTTACATTTTTTAACATTAAATCCCAGCTGCCAAATTCTAGACCATTCTTCAAGCTTAGCTAGATCCCTCCTCATGTTATCTACCCCTTCCTGGGTGTCTACTCTATTGCAGATTTTGGTATCATCCGCAAAGAGGCAAACCTTACCCGACAGCCCTTCCGCTATGTGTCTCATATCCCCTCGTGTTAAATGTATCCTCCAATTGACCGCTTTGACCCGGTGAAAAGCGGGATATAAATACAGCTAAATAAATAAATAAATAATGAAGGAGAGCAGAGCCACCGCCTCCTGACAGAGGGGGTGTGAGCCTGTGCCCCCCTGCTTGTTTACATAAAACATGGCAACCTGGTTGTCCATCTGGATTAACACAGGTCAGTTGCAAAGCAGGTGGCGGAATGCTTGCAGGGCCAGGGAGATGGTCCTGAGTTCCAGGAGGTTGATCTATAAGAGTGACTCCTCCTGAGACTAAGTACCTTGAGGGCAGCGTTCTCTGCCGTGCATCCTCCAACCCAGGAGGGAGGCGTCCGTGGTCAGGACCCTCTGTGGTGCAGGCGCTTGGAATGGCATACCTGCTTGGAGGTGGCATAGGGACTGCCACCAGTTGAGGGAAGTCTGCCAGTTAGGAGGTGACCCTGATCCTGTCATGCAACCTGCCCGTGGCCTGAGTCCAATGGGAGCAGAGGCACCACTGGGCTGCCCGCATGTTCAAGTGAGCTAGAGGCATGACGTGGGCCATTGAGGCCATGTGGCCTAGTAGACGGAGGAGGAGGCGAGCCGATACCCACTGGTGAATCTGCACCTCTTCTGCCAGTTGTACAAGGCAATGTGCCCTCTCTTTTGGGAGGAACTCCAGGTATTGGGCTACAGAGAGGTGGGATTTGGGGTAGTTGATGACAAGCCCCAGATGCTGCAGGAGGCGGATAGTTCGCCCTGCAGCCTGGCTGGCCTCGAGGGCTGTGCTGTCTCTGAGCCAGTCGTCCAAGTAGGGGAAGATGAAGGACCCTTGCAGGTGCATGTAGGGGGCCACGATCGCCAGGCACAGGTGAGGAGGCCAGGCCGAATAGAAGTACCCTGTACTGGTAGTGCTCTCCTCCTACCACAAACCTTAGGTATTGTCTGTGGGAGGGGTGGAGCAGGATGTGACTTGTCAACGGGGGCGCTGGGTGAGAATGTACACAGTCTTGGCAAAGGCAAATATTAATATGACTTGCAAAGGATTGTGGGAAATGTAGTCCATTCATACCAGACTCAGCCGTTCACAATAAATTAGTTGTGCTTGCTCGAATGTAAAGCAAAGAAGATATTTTATTTATGGGGTTATTTCTCCCAACACAGATATACTTGGTAGCACATAAAAAGGAATACTTGCTTTCAGTATTATAATTAGAAAACAAATAAGGGAAAACAGCTGAACTTGTTAAGCAATCAAATCAAAGCATAAAGACCTGGATGGGAACCAAAAGGTCTTTTCTGTAGGCACCTGCTAATATCTTCTTAGCAGTGCTTCAAAGAACAAACCAAACCCCACAAAGTAGAAAAAAAACCTGTTCTTTTTCAGGGATAACCTCTTGTATCTTCACACACACTCAGAAGTGTCCCTTCAGAGCTCACTGGCAATTAGGCAAGGCTCAATTGCTAACAATTACCAGCTGAAACCCTCTTGGCTGGTTTACTTTCTATTACGTGGCTCAAATCCTACTCAGAAGCTTTTCTGAGTAGATTAAAGAACAAGTTTATATTTATTTGTGATGGTTGTTGTATTTTTGTAACAGCCTATCACCACAGAAGTTTAGACAGAGAGCAATCCATGTACTCAAAATCCTCATTCACCACATCTTCCCCTTCTTCAATTATCATAGGTTCACTATCATGGATTGGCACAGAGGAATTTCTCAATGGAACAGTCTCAGGACAATACTTGTTTCCCTGCTGTCTTCCCAGTGAAGAGCTAGGGCATAGATCAGTGTTCATACCTGAGCTTCCATTGCTGTTAGAGTTCCTCTCTAAATATCCTGGCCAGTATGTAGTCCAGTTCTTATGTCCAGCCTTCCAATCAAGATCCCTGGACACTGGATCTCTCTTCACATACCTTCTTGCACTGGTCTTAGGGTCCCTTCCAAGTGCAGCCTTCTCCCTCACAGGTGCCATCCGGGGATTTCTGGCTCTGCAGCCCCACTCCTCTGGCTTTCCCCAGTCCAGTGGTGTATGCTTGCCTCTGGAATTCCTCCCAGTATACATACTGCTATGGACTCCTTTAGACCTTTCAAATGCTTTTCTCTTCTTTCTTCCAAAGTGTTTCTTTCTCTCTCTGTCCATCAGCTCTGGCTTCTGCTGATGATGATCAGGATGAACAAGGTGCTTCTGATCCAGATGAACATAATTCTCTGTAGAATAAGCTTTTCTTTTATCCTGCTTAGATGAATGCTCCACCCTAGCACAGCGCAGCTGTGCTGAATCAAGCCCTGCCCTTGGAGATTACCTCATAGCCCTCCTGATTGAACACACGTTTCCCCACTTCAGCTCTTCTAATGGCTGTTGGAAACCTGGTGCATTCTGGGACTGGTAGTCTTTTATGGAAACATTCTGTTTTATTATTTCTACCAGAACAGACAGGTTGCTTGTTCAGAGTCACTTCACCTCTATTATAGCTCCTTCCTGAACTATGATAAGCTTCCTTATCACAGACTATATGCATCCTTCAGGGCTAAAGAGCACAGCCAATCTCTCTGGTGAAGGTAGGGCAACAGTGTTCCAAGGGAGAGCATCTTAAACTTCTTCACCAGAAACTTGTTCAGGTTTCGCAGGTCCAGAATGGGTCTGAGGCCCCCAGTTATTTTGGGGACAAGGAAATACTTGGAGTAGAAACCCTTTACCAACAGATGGAAAGTTCCCATCAGCCCCCGCGGGCTTAACAGAGCCGCGAAAGGGAAACTAGTCCCTTCGCGCTCTGAAAGCCGGTGCATGTGACTGCGGAGAGGGAGCTGATGCAGGGGAGGGCAGGCTCTGCCGGGCAGGGGGGGCCCCGCGGCACACTCGATTCTGCCGCAGCGGCCGTGGCCGCGGCAGCAGACAGCTTTTTTTATTTTAAATTTTCCCTGGGCTGGGGGGGGGGGGGTTAGGAGTGTTGATGGGCTATGGGGGAGCTAAGTCTGGATATGAGCTGATGAGGTTAGGACTGGAAGTGGGCTGATGGGGGAGCTTAGGACTGGTAATGGGCTATGGGGGGCTTAAACTGAAAATTGGCTGATGGGATTAGGACTGGGAGTGAGCTGATGGGGGCTTAGGACTGGTAATAGGCTATGGGGGGGCTAGGACTGGTAATGGGTTGGGGGTTGCTAGGACTGGAAATGGGCTGAGTGGAAGGGAAGGCTTGAACTGCAAATAGCTGAGGGGAAGGGGGCTTGAACTGCAAATAGCTGATGGGGAGGGGGGCTTGGAATGGAAATGGGCTGAGTGGAAGGGGGCTTGAACTGCAAATAGTTTATGGGGACGGGGGCTTGGAATGGAAATGGGCTGAGTGGAAGGGGGCTTGAACTGCAAACAGTTGATGGGGACGGGGGCTTGGAATGGAAATGGGCTCTTAGGGGAGGGAGTTAGGACAGGAAATAGGCTGATGGAGGGGCTAGGATAGGACTGGGAATTGGGTGTTGGGGGGAGCTAAGATTGGAAATGGGCTGTGGTGGGGGCTTGGATTGAAATGGACTCATGGAGGGGCTAGAACTGGAAGTAGGCTCATGGGGGGCTTGGATTGGAAATGGGCTGAGTGGAGGGGAGCTAGGATTTGACATGGGCTGATGGTGGGGCTAGGAAAGGACTAGAAATGGGCTGATGGGAGGCTGGTATTGGAAATGAGCTGATGAAAGGACTCGGATAGAACTGGAAATGGATGGGGGAGCTAGGACTGGAAATGGGCTGATGGGGGGCCAGGACTGAAAATGGGCTGATGTGGGGACTAGAAGGGAGTGGATACTGGGTGGGGCTGGAACTAGAAGGGAGCTGATGTTGGGTGAGATTAGAATGGGATGGGACTGGGAGAGTGAAATGGAGAGGGGAAAAATATTTTGTGTGGGAGGGAAGAAAAATCTACAATTGGCAGGGTATTGGGAGACTAAGTGGGGATTGAGGATGGAGGGGTAAAATTTGAGTGGATGAAATAGGAATGAGGAAAGAGCAAAAGGAGAAAGATTAGTATGTTAAAGCAGATGTAGAGAGAGAATGGAAAAAAACTAGAAGAGAGAAGAAAGGACAAATGGACAGCAGACGATGGAGAGTTACCAGAAGACACAAATAAACCAGAAGAAAGAGGCTGGAACAATTGCAAATGAAAAAAAAATGCACAAAAGGTACAAAGATATCTCTTTATTTTGAATTTATTAACTGGAATATGTCAGCTTTGGGAAATGTGCATCATTAACGTCTGTGCTTTGTTTAGTACAAGAGGAAATTTATAGTTTTATTTCTACGTTGTTGTTGTACATTCCAAGTTTGGCTTTTAGGGTTTCCATTTTAATTATTGTCTTCCTGTTTTTAAATTGTGATTCCTTGTTTGGTGATGGTCTATGTTCTGCATGTGTAACTGAGCTGAGGTATTCTGTTTATGTAATTCCTATTTGACATTGCCACTTGTTCTCTTTCCCCAGTAGGTCATGTATTGTTATTCTCTGAAATGTATTGGTTTAATATTTGCAGTGTTGCATTTTGATAGGTATGGTATGGTGCTTTATGAGTCCTGGTAGTGCTGTTAGGATACGGCGGGTTTTCTATAGGTTCTAAATGGGCAGTGTTTGTAGTAGTACCTAATGTGCCTGGCGGTTGGCACTGGATTATAGTAATGTAGAAATCTTTCTTTATCCATACACTCACGAAGAGGCATGTTTACTAAAAGTTAGTGTATGGTAACATTATGCAAATATTTATGCAAATGAGGTCCCTTATGCAAATGAGGCCCCGCACTGAGTCTCCGCACATGGCCCCGCACCCCCCTTGGGCCACCCCTGTCTGAAGGGATGTCTCGGTGTCGAGAGGTCTCAGGAGAGTCCTCGACGTCGGTTTCCCAGCCAGAGCCAGAGGGCATCAAGGACTCCGAGACTCCCACGCCTCAAGTCCAGCCACGAGGAACCAGGGTCCCCCGGTGGGTTTTGGGTCAGACTCCCAGAAATTAGCTGGAGATGACCAGACTCCCAAGGATCAGGATCGTGACCTCGAGTGGTGCCAAAGACTTGCCCAAGGTCGATGGCACTCAGGGCCTGGCTCGACGTCCGGGGATTCCCCTGCAGTTAGGGGCCCGGTTGTCGGGGCAGATGATGTGGATGAGCCAGACATCATCACCTGCTGCAGAGCCAGGATAGCAGAGATATTCTGCTCCAGGGCTACCATTTTGATCTTGATGCCAGAAGGCTCCGCAGCTATCGGTGTGGGCACCGAGGACCTCGGGCCTGACACTGGTACTCTACCAAGTGCATCCTCGATGAGAACCACGGCCTCAAGGAGCCTCGCATGGTCACTGCCAGCTGAGGACTCCTTCTTAGAGACCTTTAGGGGGCACTGCTCGGAGTGGCCAGAATTCCACCATAGGACCTTGCCGGGTTTCACCGGTGGAGCCTCGACTGGTTTCGAAGACTTTTTTTCTTTTTCTTCCAAGGGTCTGGTTTCTTTTTGGAGGAGCCACCACTGTGGGACTCCGAAGATTCCCGGGCCTCGCAGGAGGTGCTCAGCTTGGAGCTCAGTGTCAGGGAAGCCGGGGCTAAGTCGGACCTCGGGAACATCCTTTCTTGCAAATCCAACTTTTTTTGTTGGTTTTCAGAGTCATGGCCTGGCACAGGTAGCACTGTAGTGTTCCGGGCCGAGGCAACACAAGCAGCAGTCGTGGGTGTCTGTAACAGACATGGTCTGACTGCATCAGTCACATTTTTTGAACCCACTGGGAGACATGGTGGGAGACACCTGGATGGGGTCAACTACTCCCGGGCAAAAAAGTGCAAATGCAGTTTAAAGCAAGCCTCGTCAAAAAAGAAGGGAAAAATCTGACAACAGTGCCGGCTTGAGGCGGGAAGAGGAACCGGTACACAAACTGGGAAAAAACAAACATACTTTTAGAATAATTTTTAGGAGATTTTTAGGGGGAAACAGGACAAGCATCCGTTGGGCTCCACGGAAAAAAAGGAGACTGAACAAGATGGCACCCTTGGGTGGGAAGAGGACCACGCATACATGGTAACATTCTCAAAGACTTTCTTTGAAAGCTGGGGAAATCGCGGGCTCTGTCGGCGCTGACGTCACCCATATGTGAGGACTGACTTCCTGCTTGTTCCTGGAGAACATCAGAAACACTCTCACCATTGGTAAGCACCAAATCCAGTATGGCCCCTTCACATGTGGGATCTGTTAGTAGTTGCGTGAATAGTTCTCCCTGTAGAGAATCCAGGATCTCCTTACTTCTACATTACACCGCAGCAGGGATGTTCCACTCCACATCTGGCATATTGAAATCACCTATCAATAGCATTTCCCCTTTCCTAGCAATGCTGCATATGTTTTCTATTAAATCTCAGTCTACTTCTCCCTTTGAGAGGGATCTGTATATCACACCAATGCAAACTTATTTCTCTTTCCCTCTTTCTAGTTTAATCCACAGTGCCTCCCCTCTCCCTTTTAAGCCCTGTAATTCTGTAGCTTTAATGTTATTTTTTACATATAGTACCACCACTCCTCCTCTTCCTCCTACCCTATCCTTCCTGAATAAGGTATAGCCAGGCATAATTACATCCCAGTCATGGTTGTCCTTGAACCCTGTCACTGTAACCACCACTAAATCCACGTCAGCCAGTTCCATTAAAGCTTCAACGTCTGGGATCTTATTTCTCATGCTACAGGCATTTATACACACTGCTTTCCGATGTTGCCCTTTTTACCCATTTCTGTAGAGATATTTAATGTTTCACTTTCCTGGGGGCTTTCTTCACCCATCCCTAATGAATCCAGTAGGTTAGCCAGTCTGCTACTGAAGAGATGTTGACCCTTCTTGGGCATATGGATGCTATCTCTGCTCTGTAGCTCTTGGATCATCCTCCCATGGTCCAGGAAACCAAAATGCTCTCGATGACACCATCCACGCAGCCATGTATTCATCTCCAGGATGCAAGATTCTCTGCCTTGGGCTTTACCCTCAACAGAGAGGACTGAAGAGAACACAACCTGGGCAGTATCTGCTTCACCCTCTGTCCCAGAGCCATAAAGTCATTTTTGATACGCTCAGAGAGATACCTGGCAGTATCATTAGTGCCAAAACGGATGAGCAACATTCGGTAATAGTCAGTAGGCTTGATGAGTCTCGGCAAACTCTCTGTAAAATCTCATTTTTTGGCACCTTTAATGTTAGCATGGGAGTTGCTTTGATGCTATGCTTTTAATTGAATAGGAAGAAACACACTTTAAAATGAAGTAGTGGATGCAGAAATAGCAGTGGATTTAAATGGTGGTAAGAAGACGTTGAAGGTAAGTGTCCCTAATGAGCTAATATGCCAACAGCTAAAGATAGGAGATTGGATCTCTAAATGATTTTCAGTGAGTATGGAATATCTACTTGATGTGATGATTCATGACTCTATATTATCTTCCTATGATTTTATACCATGAAGTCTTGAATATTTTGATATATTGTCGGAGCTCCCCCATGTGGCTAGGCAGTTGCCTAGTGGTACGAGAGGGTACCGATTGTCCTTTGTATAAATTCAGCCCAAATAGCATGTAGTTGTGTCCTTTAAAAGGATTGGAGCCAAGTGCAAAGGTTGCAGGAATATTTCTTTATTTGAGAAATAAGGATTTCCTAACCAAATACAATTCTTTGGCAAGAATAGTTAGAAGCTTACAAAACAAAGTCAGGATACTTCTCCATATAAACACGAGCCTATTGAACAGTCCTTGGCTTGGTTTAGTTTAAACCTTTGTTCCACATATAAAAACTCTTTTTACAACAGCAGTCTGCTTTCTGGTCCCCAGGAGGCACTATAAATCTCCACTGTTACCTTCACAGCGGGTACAGCAATATTCCCTGGTCCACCAAGAGACTTTTCAAATGCAGTAGTATTTCTTCCAGTTACCATGTGAACTTTTAGCTTTTTCCTGGCTTCTTATCCATGCAGCTTTTATCAGCCAAGCTACCTACCATTAAAAGCCTAGCTAAAAGTTATGGGCTTTTCATAAAATATCCTTGTTAAGAACTTCTGGGTTTTCTCCAGCTAAACAAACCCTATTCAGTTCTTATTCCTTTAACACAGATAGCACATTCAGTAATCAAGAACTCCTGGGTTTTCCTCCAGCTGATTAAACCCCTATTCAGTTCTTTTACTCTTCCTTGGCACAGACAGCACAGTCTATCTCCATGTCTGAAACACTGCTTGCATCAAAACTGTCCCCCAGGTCCATCTCTTCCTCGCTAGGCTCCTTCAGATATCTGCTTTCCTTAGTATCCGCCTGAGAAGCTTTTGTAGGTTGTAAAACCTTCAAGACTTGCTCCCAGCTATGCTTTGCAGAACGTGAGCTTGTGGGGGAAGGGCAGGAAAAGGTTTCCCTGTTAAGCAGCTCTTTTAAAGCTTGTAAAGGGCTCACCTTGCTAGTAGTGCTTTTCCTTCCTGTAGGCTCCTTAGAGTGGGAAGAGCTAGGCCATGAGCTTCTGGAGAATATTTCCTCCTCAGAGGAATCCTCCTCTGAGCTCTCCACTGGCCTTCTCAGCTCCCTGTTCCTGCTTTCAAACTGCTTCTGTGCAAGCTGCTTCTGTGTCTCCTGTTTCTCTCGTGTCTGTGTCTGTGACTCCGTCTCTTTCTCTCTCCTTCTCTCTCCACGTTTCTTTGCCTTTGCCTCTGCCTGTTTGTGAGTGCAACTTCCCTGTCTAAATGTTTGGGGCTGTCCTATGGCTCTTGACTCCGCCCCAAACCACTCCCATCTCCTCCCTCTGTCTCCATGGGAACAGGGCGTGTCCCTAGGTCTGCACTCCTCTGCGGGGAATCTTTGTCTTTAGTTTGGGTGTTAACCCTTCCTGTGCCTGCAATTTCTTTGGGAAAAGAAAAAAAAGGCTGCTTTTTCTTTCTTTCTCTGCATTCTAAGCCTGCTTCTCCACCACAATATGCTACTCGGGATGATGTGGATGATGATTCTTAGGACCGCAACCTTTGAATGGAATTAACCTGAAACAAGATTGCAAACTTGTGAACAATCCAAAAGATAGTATTATGCCATTTTTGTCTTGAATTCTATATAGCATCAATCATGGATTGATTAACTTTATATCTTTCTTTAAATTTTGGTGCAGCAGATTTTCACATATTATAATAAAAAGGATTATTTTAATTACAGATAGACTATTTATAGACTGTCAGGGTAATGGCACCAGACAATGAATTCATATGAATGATCGACAGAGGATTACTACTATAAATTCAATGTTTATGTAAATGTTGCTGATGTCAGCAGAAAAACTTTGCATGTCTGAAAAGGGATAATGAAAGATATGGGTTAATAAAGTCGATAACGTAGTGCTCAACTTTATTAGAGACAGGCCAAAATCCCATGTAAAGGCAGTTCAATCTGGATTGCCAAAATACGTGTGACCCCCTGGCAGCAGTTTTCCAACTCAGAATATGATTATTTTTATTCGCTAACAGTAGCAAGTACATTTTTGACAGAAAAGTTTCAAAGATCTAAGGGAGTGGGAGGGCTGAATAACTGCAGTAAGATAAGGTTTACCATATGCCCCAATCCACTGGTATTTTCAGGAATGAGCTAAAAGCTCACAGTGCTAACATATTGCAAATCTCATCAGTGAAATTAATGAGAGACTTAAGACATACAGTTTCTTGCAAATGTCTGTAACATGCACACAGGTTGCTGGCAGCTTGAAAGGGCTCATAAGAAGATAAGAAATGCCATACTGGGTCAGACCAAGTTCCATCAAGCCCAGTATCCTGTTTCCAACAGTGGCCAATCCAGGTCACAAGTACTGGCAAGTTCCCAAAAAGGCAAACAGGTTCCACAATGCTCGTCCTGGGGTAAGCAATGGATTTTCTGGGTCCTCTTTAATAATGGTTTATGGAACTTTCCTCCAGGAACTTGTCCAAACCTTTTTTTAAACCCATCTACACTAACAGCTTTTACTACATCCTCCGGTAAAGAATTCCAGAGTTTGATTATGGGTTGAATGAAAAAAATATTTTCTTTTATTAGTCTTTAACAGGTTACACTTCAGCTTCATTGCATGTCCCCTAGTCTTTCTACTTTATGATGGCGTAAACAATCGATCTATGTTTACCCGTTCCATTCCATTCATTAATTTATAGACCTCTATCATATCTCCCCTCATCCGTCTCTTTTCTAGGTTGAAGAGCCCTAATCTTTTAAGCCTTTCCTCATAGGCGTATCCTTCCATCCCCTTTACCATCTGTACCTTTTCTAATTCTGCTATATCCTTTTTAAGATACAGCAACCAGAACTGCACACAATATTCAAGGTGTGGTTGCACCATGGAACGATTCAGAGGCATTATAATATTCTTTGTTTTATTCTCCATTCCTTTCCTTATGATTCCTAGCATTTTATTTGCCTTCTTGGCTGCTGCTGCACACTGGGCGGGAGGGTTTCAACATGTTATCCATGATGATGCCTAAATCTTTTTCTTGGGTGGGTGGTTCCTAATGTGGATTTTGCATTGCATAACCACAGTTGGTTATTCTTTCCTAGGTGCATAACTTTGCACTTGTCCACGTTAAATTTCATCTGCCATTTGAAAATCCAGTCTTCCAATTTATCAAGGTCCTCTTGCAATTCTTCACAATCCTCTTGTGTTTTAACAACTTTGAATTATTTTGTGTCATCTGCAAATCTGATCACCTCACTCGTTATTCTTATTTCCAGGTCATTTATGAATATGTTAAAAAGCAGCAGACCCAGCACAGATCCCTGGGATACTCTACTATTCACCTTTCCTCAATGGGAAAATTGCCCATTTAGCTCTACCCTCTGCTTTCTATCTTTTAACTAGTTCCTGGATCCACAATAGTATACCGTCTCCTATCCCATGATGCTTTAATTTCGCCAAGAGCCTCTCATGAGGGACCTTAGCAAAGGCTTTCTGAAAATCCAGATATACCATATCAACCATATCACCTTTGTCTACCTCTTTATTCACACCTTCAAAAAAATATAACAGATTAGTAAGACGAGATCTTCCTTGGCTCAAACTGTTTGTGGTGAAGAAGGAAAAGGGAACAATTTCTTTCACAGACAATTTCTTTCAAACTCCCCAAAATGTGCAAATTAAATCCCTAGATCAGAGATCAACTGGAATTACAGTAAATCCGTGTCTTTTGCTACATTATGCCTACCTCTTAGGAACTCATTCCCCCTATTTTTAACAGTATCTAATGAATGTTACAAGTGCCTTTGAAATAGCATAAAAATTCCTTCTTTTTTAAAAATGGGCAGTGGTTTTGATTGTTCAGTAAAGGGTGTATCTGCATCTGTATTGAATGCACATCCAAATGTAGAGACTGCCTGGATGTTACTGTGTGAGCAGCAGCAACATCCAGTGTCCCTACTAGGTTGAAAAAAAAGCCTAACATTTTCCAGAACAGGGGAGGGTCTTGCTGCCAGTTACTTCATGCTGGGAGGAAGATTCCTCTGTGAGGGGAAAATCTCACTTCATATGTAAGCCACTCCCAAAGACAGAACTCTTTGGCACCCAGCTACTGCACCATGCAGGAGTAAGACGTCTGCCCTTAAGGGGCAGGTATCTTTAGTACACAGCATCTCATCCCGCCCAGAGTGAGCAACAGGCATCACAGCACCAGCGTAAGAGAGCAGAGGATTGATGCCTGTGCAAAACTTGCCTGTACCCCAGTGATTCAGAAGGAAAGTAGCTCATGCCTGTGAGAGGTTTCAAGAACTGTACCAATAGCCAAGCCGTACAGTTCATCAGCTAACAGAGGAGAAAAGAGAATCTACCTGTAATCATTTTGACTAAGGAGAAGATAATTGCTTGTAACAAGTTTTTGTTTAATGCTTCTGCCAATTGTTATCATTGTTATCGCTCAGTGAATCTAAAGTTTAAGTAATCCTTTGGTTCAGAGCACAATTTCTGGCCTGAAGTCATTTATTTGAAAAGGGAGAGGTGGGAGAGAGTGTTAAGTGACAAAAGCCTCCTGATGTATGCCTGTCTCCAGCAAAAATACCCTGATATTAAATTCCAAGAGCCCAAGAATAAAAGACTGCAGAAAAAGCTCATTGGATTAGTGTTCCCCTTGTCTGCCAAGCTGATAGAAGCAGCTGTGAGGACCACACAGAAAGGGGGTTATACAAACTTGGTATTAAAGACGAATGTACTGCTGAGAGTGCCGTCTTTCCAATGAAACATTGAACGAAGCCCTGTGGTCACTGAAGAGATCATGGCACTATTCAAATCATCAGATGGTAGTCTTGATTTTCTTGCTTATTGAGACAACAATGCATGGCTTCATACTACTATTATAGACTACTTGGAAGTGGCACAATAACATAGCAGAACGATGGCAAGCAAAGACCTGAAATGAACCATATTAAGACTATATTTTTCAACTTCAGTACGGCTGATTTGAAGGAGATGAGTGATAGTGTTTGAAGAAGCCCTATTGGGATTTGGAGAGCTGAAGGGTACAAATTGACTTTGGCAATAAAAGGTAAAATTGAGGAGGCAACAAATCTCTCAGTAAGGCAAGTTAACAAAAGTGAAAGCAGAAAAGCCGACGTGTTCCTCTAAGGAAGTAAAAGCAAAGAGATTAGCATTTACACCATCCCCCTCCCCCCCCCCCACTAATTCCCATAGTAGAAAAAGGAGAACAGGCAGAATTATCAGGAAAAACAAAGTGAAGCAGTTTATTTGAGGAATTTCGGGTTTTCAAGAAGAAATCTTAAGATTTCACAAAAATTCACACATTGCCATTATACAAATTTCTCTAGACGTTTACGATTCAAAGCCAGCTTTGAAACTGGTCTACAAGTCAATGTGTAAGATACATCCAAACCAGACCCTTTTCAAAGTGAGGGTTCACAATGGCTCTTTTTAATGCTAACATAAACCAGACTCTAATGATAAACTGAAAATATGATGTAACCAAGGCACAACGATTTCCTTGCAAAAACTAACTGTGATAACATGGCGAGGGTTTGAGCCCTGGGCCTCTGGTATGTCTCTAGTCAAACAGCAAAACAGTGGTTCAAGGCATCAAATTCTATATTATTTATTTATTTATTCGCTTTTATATACCGCCCTATTTAGTATCAGAGCGGTTTACAGTAAACGTGAACAGTCAAGCAACTTTACATTGAACAGAATCAACAAGGGGAAGGGGTGAGAGGGAGGAAGGAGGAGAGGGAAGGGGGTGATAAAGGCAAGGGAAATGGGGGGGGGGTGGAGGAAGAATTAATTACATATTGCACAGCCGGGATATATTGAGGCAGTCAGGTTTTAAACACAAGGCAAAGTTGGTCTTCCCTAGGTTCAATGCAGTTTCAAACACATAAAACAGCTTAAATTCCAGCACAAAAACCCCATCTCCCGGACAGGCTAATAAAACAACAAATCGGTTCAAAAAGAGAAAGACAGGTCGTTTAAATGTTCTCTAATAGCAGAGAAATGTGTTATCTTGCAAACAGTCGGGCATCAAATTTCTCCTTAGTAGAACAACAAATATGATTTATCCCTGGGTGGTAGGGTGCAGTCTGGGGGCTGCTCTAGGCAACCCTGCTTTCCCTAACTCAGGGGTTTTTATAGTTCCTGGTTAGATTCCCACTCCCTGTCTCCATTAAGGAGACCTGGTAAGGAAATATGGTTAAGGTGCTTAGGCTGGATACGGGAAGGACAGACTAGATGGCTATGCCATCATTTTCCCTGTTTCTATACACTCTCTTGCATTAACAAAGCTGGAAGAAATTGAATCCAGATCACAAAAATAATTTTTTAGTCCACAAAGGGTATTTTCCACATTCAATGAAGTAAACGGAGGAAAACTGACAATTTTGGAAATGAAAACTGTCTACAGGAATCTAAAGACTCTTACTTCTTGTCTTTGGCAGCTCTCAGGATTGAGGATTCGTTAAAACAGACACCCCCAGTTAGAGCAGAAATGACAAAAGACAAGCAACAAAGAGGACAAAGACATAGAGCTCCTATTAAAATCCAGAGGAAATTTTAAAAGCTAAGTGAGACCTTTTGTGTTTCCAGTTAAACCTTTCTTTTAATAAGCCTAACACTTTCTCAAATTTTGAAAAACCTTTCAAACTCAATGCCAGGTTCCTCTTAAATGAGCTTTCTCTGCAAGCGTTAAGTGATTAGTTTGAGAATACGATTATAGACATCTGTCAGTCTTTTGGGAGTAAGGGGGTTATTTTCAGAGCCCTTTCGTGCTTTGGACATCTGAAAATAGGCAGAGAGATGTCCAAAGCACAGAGACGTCTCCAGAAACATTTTAGAAGCCGAGTCTGTGGACGGCCCCAGCATGAGGACATTACCAGGAATCTAGACATCACTGTCTTATCTCAGAAATAACCTGGACGTCCAGAGTCACATCTAAGTGTAGACCTTCTGCAGGCACAAATAAGCATCAGGATAGTGTTTGTTTTAGCTGAAAAAAATCCAGATGGGGTAGAGAAGATAGCACGCCATCATCTCCAGTACTCAGCATAATCACAGTGCTAGCAGGAGTGGGATTAGAACCTTGACTTCCCTGGTCCTAGCCCACTACTCTAACCATCAGGCTATTTCTAGACATCCAGGTTCTGAAATACTATTTTGGGGATGTCTATGTAGATGCCCCGCAGAAGTTCATATCGGGAATGTCCTGTTTGTGAAATCATGTCGGCAGCTAGACATGTGATTTTTTTTTTCATATGTCCTACACTGCACTTGGATGTCCTTTCTGAAATGCCCCTCTAAGTTCTTAGTAAAAAAAAGTATGTATGGATAGCTAATATGATAAGAATTTTAGAAAAAGTAGAGTTGCACAAATCAATCTGATCATCTAATGATAGAGATTCAAATGAAAGGTTCTTCAGCTTCAAGCTAGGTTAAAATCACTTTCCCGGAAACATGGCTCCAAGCTCGTCTAACTACTTCTATAACTGGAATATTGAGGGTGGATCACTAAATAAGCTTTCATTAGAAAATGGTCATATCAGGAAATTGGTACTACCTTTTCCAAATGTAGTATATGTGATAGATGCTTTGGTATAAACAACAAATCTAAAATATGCCCTTTCTGGTGTACTGGAACCAACACTAAATGAGAGAAATATAGGTCAAATACATGCAGATAGGATTCACTGCTTCTTTACCAAACTGACATATTTGACACACCACCCTTCCCCTGGGATATCAAAGCACTTTACAATAAGAAACAACCTTGTGCTATAACAAAAATGACCTAAACATAATAAAACGATAATATCCTATCCCCCCCACAATAATAAAATCTTATAAAATTACAAGATGACCTAAACATAAAAACAATTTATAACATCCCATCTTCACAACACAATAAAAACAAAGAAATATACACATTCTAAGGTTATGAAAACTGAAAAGAATATAAAACAATGCTCCATATAGTACACTGGTACAAAATTTGTATGGTATGAGAATAGGCTAACAAACCGTAAATTAGATGAAAAACAGATTGAGACGTATGATGCAGAAAAGGTGGAAAACACTCTAATCTGATAAAGGCAGGGCTTGTGTTAGACATGCTAGAGCCCAGGGCAGAAATAAAGTAGGGGGCCTCCCATCCCCTCTGCTTCCCCTACCTCCCCCCCCCCCCCCACCAACTATTACCACACATACAACATAAAATGAGTTTCATTCACAAAACTGATAATAAGAACAGACTGCATATGCTCATACATGCACTGCCCATAGCTATTACTGAGGACAAAGTCTGGTCAGAGTTAAAATGCACATACACATTTATAAAATATGCGCATACACATATACAGTATGTGCACACAATTGCATCCATATCAGAGCAGATATAAATGTGTGCATTTCATGTTGTGTGCTGTTGGGATTGTGTCTAAGAGCCTACAGTATTTTATAAAGGCACATAGGCACTTATGTCACCTTTATAAAGCAGATTTAAGACAGGCGTTTTCTTGCACTAAACAAATGTTATACAATTTTCCCCTTGGGGCCTTGTTTGTAACTGGACACTTGGAAGGTAAAAACTGCGCCTATTTGTCTTTATTAAACAGGCAAGCAGGAGCAGCCCCAGTAGTGTGCAAATGTCACTGCTCCAGTGCTTGTGTATTTTAAAAAATATACATGTGCATTGCAACTCCACTCAGGTTACGCTCCTGGGAATGTCTATACATCGAATATGTATAAGCATGCGCTGACTTCTCACCATGCATCCTGAAATGTATGCATACCGCTGCCCTGATCTATTAAAATCAGGCTTTGCTCAGGAACCAACCTTTCTACAATTACCCCCCTTAATGCCATATTACATTGGGCTGCAACTCGTATAAAAGGCCATCATACCGAAAAACAACAACAAGCGTAATAAAGGATTCTATTCTGCAAAAGTCAGAAGTATGTGAAAAACTCTGAAGACTGAATCTCGGCACAACAGAGCTGACAATATTACATAAGAACATAAGATATGCCATACTAGGTCAGACCAAGGTCCATCAAGCCCAGTATCCTGTTTCAAACAGTGGCCAATCTAGGTCATACGTACCTAGCAGTTTCCCCAAAAGACACAGGTTCCACAATGCTTGTACTAGGTCAAGCATTGATATCCTGGGTCCCTTTTTAATAATGGTTTATGGACCTTTCCTCCAGGAACTTGTCCAAACCTTTTTTAAACCCAGCTACACTAACAGCCTTTACTACATCCTCCGGTAACAAATTCCAGAGTTTGATTACACGTTGAGTGAAAAAATATCGTCTCTTATTAGTCTTAAATAGTTTACCCTGTAACTTTATTGCATATCCCCTAGTCTTTCTATATTCTGATAATGTAAACAATCGATCTACGTTTACCCGTTCCACTCCGTTCATCAATTTATATCTCCCCTCAGCCATCTCTTTTCCAGGTTAAAGAGCCCTAACCTTTTTAGCCTTTCTTCATAGGGGTATTCTTCCATCCCTTTACCATTTTGGTGGCTCTTCTCTGAACCTTTTCTAATAACGCTATATCCTTTTTAAGATATGGCGACCAGAATTGCACACAATATTCAAGGTGCGGTCTCACCATGGAACGATATAGAGGCATTATAATATCTTTTGTTTTATTTTCCATTCCTTTCCTTATGATACCTAGTATTCTATTTGCTCTCTTGGCCGCCGCTGCACACTGGGCGGAGGGTTTTAACATGTTATCCACAATGACGCCTAAATCTTTTTCCTGGGTGGTGGTTCCTAATGCGGAACCTTGCATCGTGTAACCATAGTGTGGGTTGTTCTTCCCTAGGTGCATAACTTTGCACTTGTCCACATTAAATTTCATCTGCCATTTGGATGCCCAGTCTTCCAATTTATCAAGATCCTCTTGCAATTTTCCACAATCCTCATGGGTTTTAACAACTTTAAATATTTTTGTGTCATCTGCAAATTTGATTTGCAGATGACACAAAACTATTTAAAGTTTTCCCTTTTCCAGGTCATTTATGAATATGTCAAAAAGCACGGACCCAGTACAGATCCCTGGGGTACTCCACTATTCACCTTTCTCCATTGGGAAAATTGGTCATTTATCCAAACCCTCTGCTTTCTATCTTTTAACCAGTTCCTGATCCACAGTAGTACACTGCCTCCTATCCCATGACTCTTTAGTTTTGCCAAAAGTCTCTGATGAGGGACCTTGTCAAAGGCTTTCTGAAAGTCCAAATACACTATATCAACCGACTCACCTTTGTCTACCTGTTTATTCACACCTTCAAAAAAACATAGCAGATTAGTAAGACAAGATCTTCCTAATATTCTTAAGCTGATGCAAAAATGTGCTATTTAACTGGCTCAGGAATTTTGCTAAAGAGAGACAAATGATAAAGAGAACTTCCCTTAGCTGCAGAATTCTTCATTACATAGTATGCCCTCCATTGATCCTCCTTTTACATTTTCAGTTCCAAATGAACTTTAATGTAATATGAAGCCTACCACTGTATGCAATGCAATGTGTGCCTTTGAGTTAATGCTGGCTCCTGGCAACCCAGCAACTCCTTGGTTTTCTTGGCAGCGTGGCTGGAAGTAGATTGCCAGGCCTTTCTTTTGAGGCAATGGAGGGTTAAGTGATTTGCCCAAGGCCAGAAGGAGTGTTAGTTAGTGGGAATTGAGCCCTGTATACTATGTTCTACATGTGTTCTAATCATGGCCTTGTATAGTGGCTTACAATTAAAATTAATTCCTTTTACATGTTTAGATCCCAAGATGAACAACAGTGATATGCAAAAGAATGAGAATCAAATAGCAGGTAGAATATTAGAAACATCTGCAATAACTACCATGATTATATCAGGCTTATTATTACGATATGAAATTTGAATCCAGAGCAACCAGTCTCTGTGTGATACAGAGCGCATTACAAATTGACCAAGACACTGCCCTTTTTAATAACTTATCAAGAGCTTCTATATAAGAAGCCACCAAGTGTTTTGGTGTAGGAGTGTATGCGTTGGGGGGTTGGAATGGCTTTATTAAGATAAGGTTAATAGGAATAAGGGAGTCATAACTTATCTACAGAGCAGGCCTATAACTTTGCACAGATAATTATCAATGTTAAGGCTTTATGACAGTTGGAGAGGGACAGACACAGCCTAAAGGAGCGTGCTGGGAGAAAATTATTTGCTCTCTGATTAATTACACTAGTCTAAGTACTTTAAAAAAAGTGTGAAAGTGGGTTTAATTTCATGATTAACTGCACTGATACACAATAACACTGGGATATAGAATTGTAAACTGACTTCTTTTCCTGTGCAGGAAGCTTTTCATTCAAAATTTATGTCACGTTAGATAAGACTGGTTTGTTTCAAAAGCAATTCTTCTAACAATGAGGCTAGGAAGGTCTGCCAAAATATACTTTTCAGAAGAACATGTGACCCTATTTATAGAGCCTTGATAAAAATATCCAAATGTTCATTTTTATATAACTGGTTGATTAGTTACTACTACTACTAATCACTTGTACAAGGCGTACGAAGGGCTGTAGAAACATGTAAAAGACAAACCCTGCTCACCACAGCTTACATTCTAGTTAAGACAACTGGGGACTAGGATATGTCTAGGGGAATGGTAAGAAAACGCATAGTAGGAGAGCAGGAGACTAAGTGGATCGTAATCCAAAAGCAGTCTCGATGAGGTGAGTTTCTGGCCTGGATTTGAAAAGGGCCAGAGATGAAGCCTGATGCACCGACTCCAGGACTTCGTTCCAGGCATAAGGAGCAGCAAGATGGAAAGATCGAAGTCTGCAGTTGGCAGTGAAAGAGAAGGGCACAGATAGAAGCAATCTGTCAGAAGAGCGAAGTTCATGAGGGGGAATGGGTGCAGGGAAAAAAAGAGAGGAAAGGTAGTGAGGATCAGCTGAATGAATGCACTTATAAGTCAGTAGGAGAAGTTTAAACTGGATATGGAAATGCATAGGGATCCAATGAAGTGACTTGAGAAGTGGGGTTACATGAGCATAGCAAGATTCACGGAAGATCAGCCTTGCAGCTGAATTTTGAACAGATTGAAGGGGAAAGACATGATTCAGAGGGAGACAAGCAAGATGGAGGTTGCAATAGCCTAGACAGGTGACTAAAGAGTGGATAAAGGTCTTACAAGTGTGTTCAGAAAGGAAGGGGCGAATTTTGCTGAAGTTATAGAGAAAGAAAAGAGAGGTTTTGGCTATCGTGTGTGTGTGTGTCTGAAGGAGAGGGAGGAGTCAAAGATGACCACAAGGTTCCGAGCAGAGGAAACAGGGAGGTGTAGAGTGTTATTCACAGAAATAGAGAAAGGAGGAAAGGGGGAGGTGGGTTTAGGAGGAAAATGTAAGAAGCTCAGTTTAGCCTATGTTCAATTTCAAACAGCAGGGAGGCATCCAGGCAACAATGTCAGATAGGCAGGCAGAAATATGGGCCTGGATTCCCAGAGAGTCTTCAGGCGTAGAGAGTCATCAGCATAAAAGATGGTACTCAAAACCATGAGAGGCGATGACTGTACCAAAGGGCTGGGTATAGATAGCGAAAAGGAGTGGTCCCAAGACAGACCCTTGGGGCATAACAACTGAAAGCAGGATAGCAGTAGAGGTAGATTCACCAGCACATACATTAAAAGTGTGTGGGAGAGATAGGGAGAGATATGAGAACCAGCATAGAATGCAACACAATGTGTGCCTTCAAGTCAATGCTGACTCCTGGTGAACCAGCAGCCCCTGAGTTTTCTTGGCAGTGTGACCAGAAGTAGATTGCCAAACCTTTCTTTTGAGACAATGGAAAGTTAAGTGACTTGCCTAAGGCCACAAGGAGTGCTAGTGGGAATCAAACCCTGGTCTCTTGGTTACCAAGCCAGTGCTCACACCAGTAGGCTACTCCATAAAACAGGAGAAGGTATCGAGGAAAAGGTGGTAGTCAACAGGTCAAAAACAGCAGAAAGTTCAAGAAGTATGAGGATCGAGTAAAGGCCCTTGGATTTGGCCAGGAACAAGTCAGTAGAGACTTTGGCAAGAGCTGTTTCAGTAGAATGTGGAGGACAAAAGCCAGATTGCAAAGGATCCAGAAGGGCTTGGGAGGAGAGAAAGTCAAGACAACAGCGGTGAATTGCACATTCAAGTAGTTTAGAAATAAAGGGGAGGAGGGAGATGGGTCAATAATTAGGGCATATAATGGGGGTTTCTTGAGGAGTAACCAAAGCATGCTTGAAGGCTGCAGGAACAGTTGCAGTAGAAAGCGATAGGTTGAGGATATGGCAAATGGAAGGAATGACAGTGGAGGAGAAAGAGTTCAGTAAATGAGTGGCAATAGGATCAGAGGAGCATGTAGGGTGTTTGGAGGAGGAAAGAAGATGTGTAGTTTCCTCCTCAGTGATCTTAGAAAAGGAAGAAAGTGTGGCAGAGGTTGAGGGGAGGACCTAAGAGTGAAGAGGGAGAAAGGGGGATGGAGATGATTTCTTGGGGAATTCAAGTCTAATCATAGCAACATAGAAATATGACGACAGAAAAAGACAACATGGCCTATCTAGTCTGTCCTTCCATAACAACTACAACAGTCCCCTTTTTACCTTTAGAGATCCTCTGTGTTTGTCCCATGCTTTTTTGAATTCAGTTACTGTCCTCATCTCTACCACCTCCACTGGGAGACTATTCCACGGATCCACTACTCCTTCCATAAAGAAATATTTCCGCATATCACTCCTGAATCTATCTCCCTTGACAGTCATCCCATGTCTCCTCATAACAGAACTTGCTTTCAATTCAAAGAGGCGCTCTCCCTGAACATTTATGCCACGGAGGTATTTAAACATCTTAATTATATCACCTCTATCCCGCCTTTCCTCTAAGGTGTACATATTAAGATCCTTCAGCCTGTCCTCATATGCTTTATAATGAAGACCACTAATCATTTTAGTAGCCACCCTCTACACCGACTCCATCCTGTTCACATCCTTTTGAAGTTGCGGTCTCCAGAATTGCACACTATACTACTCCAAATGAGGTCGCACCAAAGACTTATACAGAAGCATTATCACCTCCTTTTTTCTGCTAGCCATTCCTCTCCGTATGTACCCAAGCATCCTTCTAGCTTTTGCCGTCGTCTTTTCTACCTGTTTAGCTACTTTAAGATCATCAGACACAACCACGCCTAGGTCCCGCTCTTCTTTAGTGGACAAAAGTACTTCACCCCTATGCTATATTGCTCCCTTGGATTGCTGCAGCCCAAATGCATGATCTTACATTTTTTAACATTAAATCCCAGCTGCCAAATTCTAGACCATTCTTCAAGCTTAGCTAGATCCCTCCTCATGTTAGCTACTCTATTGCAGATTTTGGTATCATCCGCAAAGAGGCAAACCTTACCTGAAAGCCCTTCCGCTATATCACTAACAAAGATGTTAAAAAGAATCGGACCAAGGACAGATCCCTGGGGCACACCACTGATAACATCCTTCTCCTCAGAGTGAGCTCCATTTACTTGTACTCTTTGTCGCCTCTCACCCAACCAATTTCTAACCCAAGCAGTAACTTTAGGGTCCATCCCTAGGGTGCTCAGTTTGTTTATAAGTCGCCTGTGAGGAACAGTGTCAAAGGCTTTACTGAAATCTAAATACACCACATCTAGGGCTCTCCCTCGGTCCAACTCCCTGGTCACCCAGTCAAAGAAATCCATCAGATTTGTCTGACAAGACCTGCCTCTGGTGAATCCATGCTGCCTTGGATCCTGTAATCCGCTGGACTCCAGAAACCTCACTATTTGCTCTTTCAGCAGCGTTTCCAATAATTTACTCACCACCGAAGTTAAACTAACCGGCCTGTAGTTTTCAACCACATCCTTACTTCTGCTTTTGTATAAAGGCACCACATAAGCCTCTCTCCAGTCCTTTGGCACCACTCCCGACTCCAACAAGGCATTGAATAGGTCAGTCAGTGGAGCTGCTAGAACGTCCCCAAGTTCCCTCAGTATTCTCGGGTGTATCCCATCCGGTCCCATCGCTTTGTCTACTTTAAGTTGAGATAGTTTCTCACGAACACAGTCTTTTGAAAATTGTTCAAGATGTCCTTTGCTTCTGTTCCTATTTGTGGGTGTTTTCTGAGGTCCTGCTCCTGGTTCTTCATCTGTGAAAACAGAACAAAAATATTTGTTAAGCAATTCCGCTTTATCCTTATCAGCTTCTACATATTCCTCCCCTGGACCCTTGAGTCTGACAATACCACTCTTGCCCTTCCTCTTCTCACTAATATATCTGAAAAATGTCTTATCCCCCCATTTTATTGCATTGGCTATTTCCTCCTCCTTTTGAATCTTTGCCTTCTTGACTACTTTGCTAGCTTCTCTAAGTTTTTCCAAATACAGATGCCTGTCTTCCTCTCTCTGTGATTTCTTGTATTTCATGAAGGCCTCCCTCTTTTTCTTCACTTTTTCAGCTACTTCTTTCGAAAACCATAGCGGTCTCCTTTTCCTTTTACCTTTATTTACCATTTTACAAAAAAGTTGGTTGCCCTTATAATATCCCATTTCAGTTTTTCCCACTGTTTTTCTACATCCCTCAGCTGTTCCCATCCAACTAACGACTCCCTGAGGTATTGGCCCATCTTCGCAAAGTTAGTCTTCCTAAAGTCTAAGATCCTCGCCTTTGAATGGATTCTAACAGCCCTAGTCCTAATACTGAACCACACCATCTGGTGATCACTGGATGCAAAATGATCTCCCACTACAACATCAGAAACACTTTCACCATTGGTAAGCACCAAGTCCAGTATGGTCCCTTCACGTGTGGGGTCTGTTACCAATTGCCTGAATAGTTCTCCCTGTAGAGAATCCAGGATCTCCTTACTTCTAGATGATACTGCAGCAGGAATGTGCCAATCAACATCTGGCATATTGAAATCTCCTATCGGTAGCACTTCCCCTTTCCTTGCAATGCTGTGTATGTCTTCAATTAACTCTCTGTCCACCTCTTCCTCTTGTGAGGGAGGTCTGTATATCACACCAATGTAAACAGATTTCTCTTTCCCTCTTTCTAGTTTAACCCACAATGCCTCCCCTCTCCCTTTTAAGCTCTGTAATTCCAAAGCTTTAATAGTAGTTTTTACATATAGTGCCACTCCTCCTCCCCTACTTCCTACCCTGTCCTTTCTGAATAAAGTACAGCCAGGTATAGTTACATCCCAATCATGGTTTTCTGTGAACCATGTTTCTGTAACTGCCACTAAATCCAAGTCAGCCACTCCCACCAAAGCTTCAACATCAGGGATCTTATTTCCCATGCTACGGGCATTTATGCACACTGCTTTCCATATGTTACCCCTGTTACCCATTTCCATAAAGTTATTTAATGTATCACCTACCTGA
The DNA here is from genome assembly GCA_033557465.1 of Ichthyophis bannanicus. Taxonomy (NCBI): domain Eukaryota; kingdom Metazoa; phylum Chordata; class Amphibia; order Gymnophiona; family Ichthyophiidae; genus Ichthyophis; species Ichthyophis bannanicus. The sequence continues at coordinate 1,156,859,464 of CM066032.1, read as the reverse complement.
GGGCTTTCACTTACCTGGGGGCTTTCTTCACCCATCCCCAACGAATCTAGTTTAAAGCCCTCTTCAGTAGATTAGCCAGTCTACTACTGAAGACGCGTTGACCTTTCTTGGACAGATGGATGCCATCTCTGCTCTGCAACACTTGGAACAGCATCCCATGGTCTAGGAAACCAAAACGCTCTTGATGACACCATCCACGCAGCCATGCATTCATCTCCAGGATGCGAGCCTCTCTGCCTTGGCCTTTACCCTCAACAGGGAGGATTGAAGAGAACACCACCTGTGCACCTAACTGCTTCACCCTCTGTCCCAGAGTCATGAAGTCACTTTTGATACGTTCTGAGGTATACCTGGCAGTATCATTTGTTCCAACATGGATTAGCAACATTGGGTAATAGTCAGTGGGCTTGATGAGTCTCGGCAAATTGTCCGTAACATCTTGGATTTTGGCACCAGGCAGACAGCATACCTCTCTGGACATCAAGTCTGGTCGGCAGATGGACGCCTCAGTATCCCTCAGAAGAGAGTCTCCAACCACTACTACCCTTCGTTTCCTTGTGGTCACCGATTCTGCAACTTTGGGGTACTTGAGCTCTGGTTCTTCCCTTTCCAGGGATGCTTTCACCTCCTCCACTTCCAGGGCTGCATAATGGTTCTTCAATTCAAGGGCTGGAGAAGTTGGATTGGTGATTTTGCAGGCCCTGGTGACTTGTGTCCAACCATCGACATTCTGTTGGCACCCATCTTCTCCTCTGCTGGAGAGCTTGGTTGCTGCAAGAAGCATTTCATCAATGTACTTCTCACTGTCTTGAATGCTCCTCAGCCTCGCCACCTCCTCTCTGAGTTCCTCCACTTGTTTCCTCAGAGCTTCACCATGCAGGCACCCTGCACATGGAACCGGTCCTTCAACTGGCATTAGGACCTCTGTCTGGACCGAGGCAGAAGCTGTAACGGGGGCAACAGCTTTAGCGATACGATTTTTCCCAGCCATTGTTCTGTTCGTGGAGCTTAGGTATCTGTTAAAGCAAAAGAGAGAGATCTACCAAGTACCAGCCGGTTTCGCAGCTGTCCTTTCAGAGAAAAAGCAGTTAAATCTCTTTAATTATATTCAAAATGTGCTAAATCACCAAAAAAAGAAAGATTTTGCTTTAAAAATGTACAAAAAACCCTTTTAAGAGCTCCCAGTCAGAGAGCTAACAATTTAATATAATAAAACAAACCCTTAAATCCTTACTGTTGGTTGATTTGGAGAGCTCCTGTAGGAAAGCTTCATGTGGACCTGGTCATGGAAATAGTCAGCTGAAATCTGGGCAGAAGGGGAAGGAGGGGTCAGAGGTGGAGGCACTTTGAGGAGACAGTTGGGAGTTATGAAAAGACAGCGAAGATCTGAGGCTAGAGAGTAAGTCAGAGGGACATAATAGTCTTGTCCACCTGACTTACTCTCTTGCCTCTGACTCGAAATAGGTTAGCATGAATTTGAAGTATAGAAAGTCCGCAAGGGTGCAGGATTAGAGCCAAATGAACTCAGCTGTACAAGTACGGGAGCATATGTAGTGGGTTTTAGAAGACAGCCAGGGCTGAGGTACAATATGAGTCACAGGACATGGCATGAAAAAAGTAAGCACAACCAAATCCCAATAACTCTTACTCATTACAAAGCAAAACAACAAGAGCTATAGAGCCACATTAAAATTGAGGAGGAACATATGTAAAGCTGGGCAATGTGCATACAAACATTTAAGCACTATTACCCAGTCGAAAGGTATAAAAAACAACCTAGGGGAACGCCATGAATCTAGAAAAGCCTCAGACCAGGGAATGCGATTCATATCATGGTTATAAGCCAGTGATTTTCGAACCACTTCAACCCTGTAATATCATTCAAAGGCTTTAAGTGTTTATCAATTTTCTAAATGCATTTAAAAGAAGAGAAACACTTAACTGAAGCACGGCTCCTCATAGGTGCAAATATCCAAATACCCAGAATGCTGGAACTATGCTCATGAAAAACGTAAGAGCATCCAGAACAGAGGAATCAAAAACAAAGAAATTCAAATAGGAATGGGGCAGACACAGAGGATCACAATATAGCAAAAAGAATGAATCAAAGCCAATGTAATTAACTTCATAAACAGAGAGAGATAACCTACTTGGCGCGTACCTTAAGCAAAGACAGAGGGGAAGTAACCAACACGGAGCGACAGGTGCAACTCTACGACTCCAGCCACCTTACTGAGCAAACTAGATTGGCCATGCTGGTCTTTATCTGCCATCATTTACTATATTGCCAAATAAATAAATAAATAATTGGCACCATACCATTGAAAACAGAAATTAGATGGCAGTATCAAAAACAAAGCCAATATTGATCATACAAAAAAAATGTTTTAGGTGCCCTCAAGGCAATGCTGACTCCTGGTGACCCAGCAGTCCCTGGGGTTTCTTTGCAATGTATCACCAGAAGTAGATTGCCAGGCCTTTTCTTCTGAGGCAATGGAGGGTAAAGTGACTTGCCCAAGATCACAAGGAGTGCCTGTGGAAATCGAACCCTGATCTCTTGGGTACTAAGCTGTTGCTCTAACCACTAGGCTATTCCTCCGCTCTCCTGATTCTTCAATCAAATTCAAAGCCCTCACAAATATTTACAAAATTATAAACAACATTGCACCAACATACCTCAGCACACTGATAAATATGCAGCCACACACAAGAACAACAAGAGAAAAACACTCTATCCATCCCAAAAAATATAAAAAAAGCAAATCAACCACTAATAGAGCCTTCTCCTTCTACGCACCTGTCCTTTGGAATAACCTACCCAATACTCTAAGAGATATCAAAGACCTCACTCAATTTTAAAAAAGTCTCAAAACATTCATCTTCACGGACTACTATAAATGTGATCAACAGCCATAAATTGCATATATACCTCCGGTCAACATCACAAGGACTCTCACCATTCTCTCACTGTTGCTACACTCCCTCTTCTAAAGTAGTAAGAATACATAAACACATAAATATGTAAATAGTTAGCTTACTTTATTGTTATTGTTAACTGCAACGGTTATCTGTAATTGTTTCTTGTAAACTGCATTGTGCAGTAGTTCAAAAGTTCCACATAAACCGCTCTGATTTTCAAGACAAAGCGGTATATAAAAACAAATAAATAAATAAATACATACATATCTTATAAAAATAATCATAAATAATCATAAAAACATAGGAGGACACATTCAAAGGCATTTATATGGTTTGAAGAGCTGCAAACTATGTAAATGCCCCTCACCAGGATACTCGGGGCACTAACATGGTTAGTGTCACTGAATAAGCCCTCTTAGGCCATCTAAATGTCCTGATGCTAACCAGCTAGTGACAGGACATTCGGGGGACGAAGCAGGAATGGCAACATTAGTTAGCCAGTCAGTGGTAATATTGAGCTACTAACCGGCTATCTAAAAAAACTAAAGTTAGGACAGAGAAAAGGCCGTCCTAACTTTAGGCAGTTTAGCTATCTGGCCAGTGGCTGAATATCACCGCTGACCGGATACTAAAACGCTATCTGGCCAAATTGGACATTCAGTGCTGATGGCTGAATATACAGGTGGCAACAGCCAGCACTTTAACAGCATTGGCCACCGCCGCCACCGTTACGGAATATGTCTCCCAAAGAAAATAAAAACAACCAAGCAAAATCATTAAAATTAAAAATTCATCAAGAACTCCAAAGTATCAAAGAGCAAAATAACCAACTAATTGACAATGAGAAGAATGAGTGGAATGTCCTTACATAAAAGCGTAGTTACTCACGTGTAACAGGTGTTCTCCAGGGACAGCAGGAATCAGTCCTCACATATGGTGACTTTGGTGCCGATGGAGCCCACGTGGTAGCTTCTCCCCAACTTTCAAATAAATCTTTGGGAGATGCACCATGCATGTGTGGTCCCCTTCCTGCCCAAAGGTGCCATCTTACCTTAGTATGATGACATAACTCAAAGGCAAAAATGAAACAAACAGCAACTCCACAGGGAGAAGGGAGAGTTGTGAGGATCGATTCCTGCTGTCCCCAGAGAACATCTGTTACAGGTGAATAACTACACTTTCTCAAGTCAGTCCTCACATATGGAACTCCCTAGCTACAGGCTATGAAAACCTGTAAAAACCCACGGGTGACAAGGAAAAGGTGAGCCAGGAGCAGCAGCAATGAGACCTTGAAAAGACAGACTCCCGAGTAGCCCGTGTCCATTGAGAAACCAGCACTGTGGTAGCCTGAATACAAAAGAGCAGGAGGGCAGGAATTGCCTACACCCCAAATAGATGACGGAGTACTGCCTGGCCAAAGGACACTCTCTCCAGGCAGTAATGAGCTGCGAAGGTACGAAATGTAGACCAAGTAGCAGCCCATCAGATTTCCGGTCAGGGAACGGAATGCAAGTTTGCCACAGACACCGCCATGGCCCTGACGTTGTGCGCCATGACCCAGCACTCCAGTGATAGCCCAGCCTGCTCATAGGTGAGGGCAATGCAGTCTGCCACCCAGATGGACAGAGTCCGCTTGGTCACTGCTGCCCCCAGCTGACTGAGGTCATAGGAGACAAAAAGCTGTGAGGCTTTCCAATGCCCCTGGGTACACTGGAGGTTGAAGGACAGGACCCTTGTAAAGTCCAGAGTATGAAAGAGTCTCTGCCCTGCTGGCATGAGGCCATGGAAAAAAATGAGGAGCACCACCTCCTGGTGGAGGTTGAAAGGGGACACCACCTTGGGAAGGAACTTAGAGTGCACTCGGAGGTCCTGAAAGGCTGATAGGGGCCAAGGCTACCCTTTCAGCAGCCAGGCTGTTAGCATCAGAGACCCCAAGTTAGGGTGTAGGAAGGAGCCCTCCTGTGACAGCAGCCCCGTGGCACTCCCCAGGGGGTCCGGGTGCACTGTGAATAAGCGAAGGAATAGTCGGAACCACGGTTGCTAGGCCAGCGAAGGGCTACTAGTATCAGCGATGCCCTGAACAAGGTCTTGACAATCAGCAGCATGGCAGAAAACGTAGAGAAGGCCCTCTGCCCATGGGATGAGAAATGCATCCGCTGCTAACCAAGACAGGTATGGCTGCCTGGAGCAGAAGCGGGGCAGCTGGGCATTGGCCAGACTGATGAAAAGGTCCATCGGTGGAGTCCCCCAGAGCTGGAAGAGCTGGTAGGCCACTCTGAGGTCTAGCCTCCACTCATGCGGTTGGAGGACCCTCCTCAGCCTTTCCGCCAGGGTGCTGCTCTGGCCGGCAGATACACCACCCACAGAAGCATCCCATGGCAGCTCGCATACAAGCAGAGAGCTACTGCCTTTTGGCAGACGATGTACGATCCCGTGCCCCCCTGCTTGTTAACAGTGCCTGGACTTTGGGAGCCTTAGGATTATGAGGGCCATGCCTTTGTCCTGCTGCCCATGTTGGGGAGCTGGGAAGGCCTGGTACTGAGGATAGTTTCCATAAGCCTTCCTCTTCTTTGGGTAGAAGGGCTTTTTACCAGAAGGCTTCTGTCAGGAAGGGTCAGCGGTCTTCTTGGACAGCCTGATCCTTGTCAGGAACTCGGACTCCAACTCTGGAGCTTTATCAGTCATGGGTTTGCTGAAGATATTTTCTCCCAGGCAGGGGAGATTGACAAACTTGTCCTGAATCCATTGCTCCAGATCAGAGGACTGTAGCCATGCCTGGTATTGGACACCGATGCCTGCCACAGCTACTCTAGCCACCGACTTGAAACCATCATAGGTTGCCCGAGTTAAAAACTTGGAGCACTCTCTGCCTCCTGAGGCCAGCGTCCGGAACCGCTGGAGAAATTCCTCGGAGAGACCAGCTGAGAACCCAGCGAGTTCCTTCACCAGGTCCCTCAGGTACATGCCCATGTACAGCTGGTATGCCTGGGTCTAGCCAATGAGCATCGAGCCCTGGTAGGACTTTCTGCCCACGGCGTCCAAGGCGCGGGCTTCCCTACCCGGGGGCATTGAGGAGTGCATCTTCTGGCTCTTAAGATGACACATGTCCGACTACACCACAATGGAGTTGTGTGGCAGCTGTGCTTTCTGGAAGTCAGGGCTCCGGCGGACCTGGTACATTGAATCCAGCTGTCTGCTCACTATGGGCACTGATACGGGGGTCTCCCGCAAGTGGAGAAGCAGCTGTTCCAGGATCAGGGCAATGGGCACCGTGAGTGCTGTCAGACGGCTGCCTGGGTGAGAATCTTCACAGTCTTGACAATGCATATATTTATATGATTTTTGCAAGGTATTGTGGGTAATGTAGTTCATTCACACCAGACACAGCTGCTGACAATAATTTAGTTGTGCACAAGTGTTAAAGCCAATAAGATACTTCTTTATTTATGGGGTTATTTCTCCCAGCACAGATATGCTTGGTAGCACATAAATTAGGTTACTTGCTTGCAGTGTTTAACTTGGTAAAACAAAGTCAAAAACTCAAAATCAGGAAAACAACCTTCAAACTTGTCAGGCAATTAGCTAATGTTTTCTTAGCATATCTCTAACAAACGAAAAGCCACAAAGAAAGAAATAAACTGTTCTTGTAAGGTTAACTTCTGATTACTTTCCACACAGATCCAGAAGTAATTCTCTCCTAGCTCACAAGCAATTAGGTGCAGCTCAATTGCTATCAGTTATCCAGCTGAAACCCTTTAGCAGGCAGGCTTTCTACTGTGTGAGCCAAATCCTGCTTCAGGAGCTTTTCTTAGTGGAATAAAGAACAAATTTATATTTCTTTGTGATGGCTGCTGTGCTTTATCACAGAAAGTTACCAAGGGAGTTTGGATAGAGAACAGTCCATATCAACAATATCTTGATCTGCTATTATTTCCCCTTCATCAACAAGCATAGGGTCACTATCATGAATTGGCACAGATGAATCTTTCAATGGAGCACTTTCAGGAGAACACTTATTTCCCTGCTGTCTTTCAAGGTTATAGCTAGGGCATAGATCAGTGTTCATACCTGAGCTTCCATTGTTGCTATAGTTCCTCTCTATATAGCCTGGCCAGTATGTAGTCCAGTTCTTATGTCCAGCCTTCCAGTCCTGATCCCTGGACACTGGATCTCTCTTCACATACCTTCTGGCATAGGTCTTAGAGTCCCTTCCACGTGCAGCCGTCTCCCTCACAGGTAGCCTCTGGTGATTCCTTGTTCTGCAGCACCATTCCTCTGGCTTTCCCCAGTCCAATGGTCTATGCTGGCCCTTGGAATACCTCCCAGTATACGTACTGCCTTGGACTCTTCTAGACCTCTCAAAGGCTTTTCTCCTCTTCCTTCCAGAGGGTTTCTTTCCTTCTCTATCCGTCCGGTTTGGCTTCTGCTTCTGCTGATCCTTCAGATGAAACTGATGATCAAACTCAAGCTGATTCTCAGGATACTGAGGACAATTCTCTGAATATCCAAGGTGATCATGAAGCTGGTCATCTGTAGAATAAACTCTACTCTTATTCTGCTTAGATGAGTGCTCCTCCCTAACACAGCGCAGCTGTGCTGAATCAGGCCCTGCCCTTTGAGATGAGTGCTTAGGGATTACCTCATAGCCCTCCTGATTGAACACACGTTTCCCCACTTCAGCTCCTCTAATGGCTGTTGGAAACCTGGTGCATTCTGGGACTGGTAGTCTTTTATGGCAAAATTCTGTTTTCTTATTTCTACCAGAACTGACAGGTTGCTTGTTCAGAGACACTTCACCTTTTCTATAGCTCCTTCCTGAGCTATGATAAGCTTCCTTATCACAGTGCCTCCTTCTGAGGGGCCTTGTACTGGAGAATCTCGAGTTCCTCAATCCGAGGGTCTCGAAGGCCAGTGCCTTAGCCATGTCCCACACAAAGTCAAGGAAAGCTGTATCCTTGGGTGGAGACTGATGCCGGTTCTCAGTGGAAGACAGGTCCGAGGCACATTCCAGTGCAGATGGGTATCCGGGGATTCATTGTCCTCGAATTCCCAGTCAGACTTGTGGTCTGTAGAGGTGTCGAAGGCGGTCCTGACTCCAGGGATGGGCCCTAAGTGGCCCTATGGTCAGAGCTACAGGCACTCATTGAGAATGACCTTGGTCCCAAGAACCAGGACCAAAATCGGGACCAGTGTCAAGGAACCTCTTGGAGGTTGGTGGCGCTCGAGGATCGGCTTGATATCCGGGAAATTCCTCGAAGTCGAGGGCCCGATAGTTAGGAGTGAAGACCCAGCAGAGCCAGATAAACTTCACTCCAAGGCCACCATCCTGGTCTTGAGGCCAGATGGTTCCGCAGCCTCTGGTGAGGGCACTGAGAGGCCCGATGCTGGCTCTCTTGAGGGAGAGTCCTCAATCAGGATGGCCTCGGGGGTCTGAGGCCCATTGCCAGATGCCAATGATTCCTGTCGGGGTATTTTGATCGGCCGCTCCTGCACCTTCCCCTCAGACTCACGGTAGAGACTGCAGGCCCGGGGCCCATGGGACTTGCCCACTTTCCCAGGCTCATCCACCGACACAGTCTTCAAGCGTTTCCAGCTCTTCTTGGGCTCTTCCTCTGGGGTCCAGCTGCACAGCCCCCCTAGGGTTCCAGGATTCCAGAGGGGGCCCCCGGAGCCTCCTGTGCAGAGTCTGTCTTGTGGGAGGACTCCCCCCTTTGCTGCTGATGACTCTTGCCTTGGAGGTCATCTTCTTGCAGAGACTGCAGTCCAAGGGGTCATGGTCTGGCCATAGGCATTGGAGGCAACAGTCGTGTGGGTCAATGCGTGACATTGTTCTTGCGCATCGGTCACAATTTTTAAAGCCACTGGTGGAGGCTATGGTTGAAAAGATGGCCCTTGTGAAATCGAAAACCTCAGGCCCAGCCAGGGACAAAAAAAAAGGCTCGAAGCCAGTCGAGAAGCTCTAAAAAAAAAAAAGAACGGGACCAGAGACGCGATGCCAAGGCAAGCAAACCCGGGGGCAGGAAAGGGAAACCAGTACGCGACCACAGAAAAAGAAAAATTCAAGAGAAAAAGCCAACACTTTTTCTGGGGAAAACAGACACATATCTGGTGGGCTCTGTGGAAAAAAGGAGACTGAGGCAAGATGGCACCCTTGGGCGGGAAGGCGACCATGCATGCATGGTGCATCACCCAAAGGCTTTCTTTGAAAGCTGGGGAGAAGCTACTGTTCAGGTTCCATTGGCGCTAACGTCACCCATATGTGAGGACTGACTTTCTGCTTGTTCCCAGAGAACCGATCCTATCACCTTGATGTCAATTTCTTACAATATGGTAAGTATGAAGGCGTATTCCTCAGATCCACAGACCAACTGTTCCAAAGGATTGGGTGCTTTGCTAAAAAATTGTGTGCTCATGCATTGTACTTAATTTAATTCCTTTCATTGATGGGATCACAAGATATTTATGACGGTGGGCATGATGATCTCCCATGGGTATAAATAGTCACAAGCGGTTGCAGATAATCAGGACCAATCGCAGGAAAAATTCAAAAAAACAAAATTAAAATTTTGACCATCACATGTAAATTCACTGAGAGTCAATGAAAAAATAGCACAAATGGTTGCTCTTTCCCTATCTCTTTTGGCTTAAAATCAATTTAGCTGTATTTTGTTTAACTGTAACCTGGCAAATAATTTTTTCAATAAACCTATATCCAATGCATTACAATAACTGAGATGTACCACACGTTTAAGATTGCCTTTCAAAAGAAACTCTAATTTGCCTCAGAGGACAAATTTCCAAACTTTTTTTTTCCTTTACTACAATGGAGATCTGGTCTTTTAAATAAAACAAGGAGCCAACATTTACCCTCAGACTTGAAAAGGCATATTAAATCCCCCAATATCCAAATCAACTGAGAGAAGAATCGGACTTGGTTACCTGGCAGCCTGAACCCTAGTGGTGGTATTGCAAGACTTCCACTAAGAGTGACATGGAGAAAGGGGGCGATACTTGTACTGATTGGGGGGGGGGGGAAGGTCGGGATGCTGTTGCAGATTGATGGGGTAATAATACTCAGAAGAGACTGGCCATTTTCCCACATAGCCGGCGTGGTATGTGCATTTACTGCCTCTTCTTGAAGAGTTGGTAAATACACCCATGCTGTCTGCAGCAGGCACAGTGCTAAGGGACTGTCCGTGTCAATGATGTACCCATTCTCCACCCCCCTTCCCACCCCTTGCAGGGAGTGCTGCGGCCGTACACTACAGTAATTCCCATGGAAACTGGTTCAATAAAGGATCTCTAAGTTCTCAAGTGAACTTACCCCAGAAATATTTTCTAAAATATGCTATATTTAAGAAGAAAAATCTGAATGGTCTGTTTCTGTATCTTATCTCCTTCTGCAAAATGAAATTATTTATAACAGTTGTTCAAAGATTATGTAGGCAATTTTCAAAGGGATTTCAATGGGTAATTGGAGTGGAAGAGTAGTCTAATGGTTAGGGTACTGGCTTGGTAACCAAGAGACCAGGGCTCGATTCCCAATAGCACTTCTTGTGGCCTTGGGCAAGACACTTAACCCTCCATTGCCTCAGAAAAGAGTAATTAGGCCTTATCTGCTAATTAACGTTCTTGGAGGAACTCCAGTCCAGACCCACACCTCTAGGTAATGCACCTCTTCCAGCAGCTTGGAGACTGAGCATGTCATCTTTTTGATGACACAGGAGTACATATACTGCTGGTCACTGTTCCCTCTAAGCTGTGCGTGCGCGCACACCTTGCCGAGCGAGCGCACATACTTTACAACAGAGCACACAAAAATTACGGTTCTGATTCTGACAGAAAACAACACAGACGTCTTAAAATTTAAAAGTTGTGATTGTAATTACTAGAAATGTTCCGCTTAATTTAGTAATCGTCTATTTTCATTTAATTTTATTAAAATCAATGTAGTGTACATACTGTATTCTGACGTGTAGTCAAATTTTAAAGTATATAACTCCGAGTGTCATATGGCGCACAAAAATTTAACCTTCCTTCAAAAGTTGCATAGCTGATATTTTATGCACACACAGCCTACAGAAAATTAGAGGGAATATTGCTGCTGGCACCTCCCACCAGCTCCAGTAACCTATTGGCAAAGCAGACTCACGGGAGCAAAAAATAATTAGTTTGGTTATATGCAATTCAAAGTTTGCCTGTCTACACTTCTCTCCTTCGATTACAGAAAGAATTCTCTCATGCCCCCCATATGAGAAGGAAACTTACCTGTGGTCCGCAGAAACGACACTGTCGCTTCGAGAGCCAGAGACCGACAGCGTCCCAGACCGCCCCTACTACCTCTGCCTCAAAAGGTGTTCATTTCTTGTCCCAGACTCCTGCCACCCCAGTCCAAGTATACCTCTGCAGGGCCGGGTTCGCGAGCACTCAAATCGGGTGGGATCCAAGACTGGACTGGAGTTCCTCCAGGAATGTTAATTAGCAGGTAAGGCCTAATACTCTTTCCTTATCATTCCTCCAGTCCAGTCTAGTAACTCTAGGATGTAACAGAGCAGTTCATTCACCAGGAGGAGCTCGCAAGGCTGGCCCAAAGAACCGTCCTACCGAACCAGGGATCTCCCTCCGCTTGAATGTCCAGCTGATAATGCTTCGCAAAGGTATGTAGGGACGACCACATCAGGACTAGGCTATACAATACTCCACCCAAGAGGCCTCTTGTGAACTCATTGAGTGAGTCCTACCCCTCAACATGTAAGCAGAAGCCATGGCTTCTGGAGATGGAGGCCTTGTATGCTGCCTCTCCTTTCCACGGTCCCCCAAAGAAAACAAACAGATGATCCATACTGCAGACCACTCCTGTCCTCTTCAGGTACTGCCGCAGCACTCTCTGAACATCCAGCAGGCGCAAGCGTGGGTCTACAACATCCTCTACTGTGCTTACCAGTGCCGGTTCACATGGAAGGCCGAAACCACCTTACGTAAGGAGGAGGAAACGGGTCGGAGGACCAAGTGCTCTTTCGAAAAGAAAAAAAGAAATGGTTCCTGACATGAGAGGGCTTGAAGCTCCGAAATCTTCCTTGCCAAGCAAATCGTCACCAGGAACGCCATCTTCTGGGTCAAATCCTTTAGAGAAGCCCGACTCAATGGCTCAAATGGCTCCCGCGTAAGGGCTGCCAGAACCAAACTAAGATCCCCGGGTGGGACCAGAACCCTCTGGGGCGGCCTGAGGCACCCCACCACCTCAGGAATCTGACCACGTTTGGATGAGCCCCCAACAAAGCCCTGGAGTCTACCTTGATAGCAGGGAGCTGGAGGCCAACCCCTTCTCAAAGCTCGCCTGTAAGAAGGCCAAAACGTCCAGGAAGGTCGATGCGAGAGGCTGACATCCTCTACCTCCACACCGCTCCTCAAAATGCACCAGACCCGGACGTAAAAAGACAAGTAAACCGTTGTCGTGCGCTAAGTAAGGTTGAGATTACTGTAGCCAAGTCCCCCTGCTTCCTCAACCTTGCCCTTTCAACAGCCATGCCATAAGTGAGAATCTATCCACCTGAGGCATCCAGACCAGACCCTGAGCTAAGAGATCCTCTTGCGTCAGAAGCCTCCATGGCTGGTCCGCATACCACGGACGCTGTGGACAATCTGGGGCGATCAGGATGACCAACCCCCGGTTGGCCTCAATCCTCTGCCAGACCCTGCCTGAGTGTCCACGGGTAAAACCCATAAAGTAGCCCCTCCGTGGACCATCTCTACACCAAGGCATCCAGGCCCTCTGACATCCTTACCCGTTTCCTGCAGAAGATGGGACTTAACTTTGCCAAGTCCCATCCTGCCATGAGATCCATGATTGGAGTGCCCCATCTTCTTATCACCTGTAGGAACACTCCTTGGCAGAGCACCCCCTCGCCTGGCTCTACCTGAACCCAGCTTAGGTAATCCGCCATCGCATTGTCTACTCCCACAACATGCACTGCCGACAAAGTTTGCAGGTGGCTCTCTGCCCATGCCAGCAGGCTGTCTGCCCCTTCCTCTGAGGACGCGATTTCTATGCCTCCTTGGCGGTTGATATAGGCTACCGTGGTTGCATTGCCTGAGAAGACCCGAAACGCCTTCCCCTGTGACCATGGTTTGAAGCTCCGGAGCGTGAAGGCTACTGCCCTCATTTCGAGCCTGTTGATCAACTAAAGAGCTTCCAGTGGGCTCCAGTGCCCTTGGGCAATGTGACCCTTGCAATGGGCTCCCCAGCCTGATAGATTGGCATCCGTCGCCAACGACAACCACTATGGGGACTCCCAGGGCATACCCTTCGCTAATTCCTCTGGGCATAGCCACTACCTGAGCACACTCCTGACCTCCGGTGGGCAGGGAGGCCTTCTTGTTAAGGGGTGGCCACTGGCGAGACCACCAGCAGAGCAGTGCTCTATATAATAGTCTCATATTTGCCCTCACCCATGGGAATCACCACCACAGTCCCCCGCACCTGAAGATAACGCCAGGCCGACTGTTCTGAAATGTCCAGGAACCTGTGCACCAATCGTCGCAGGCCCTATGCCCAGGGCCCCAACAAGATGACCTTCCCCGGCCGAGTATCGAAGCATGCCGCCCCGCAGGGACTTTATTTCCTGCACTGGGACCAGACGACTCTTGGCCCGGTTGATCACCCAACCGAGACTCTGCAAGAACTCCACCCCTCTTGCTGTCGCCCTTTCACTCTCCTCCCTGGACTTTGCCCGCAGCAACCAGTCTTCGTGGTATGGGTGTACCAGCACCCCCTCCTTCAAGTGGGCCGCCACAACCACCACCATGACCTTGGTGAGGGTCCAGGAGGCTGTGGCCAGACCAAAAGGCAAAGCCCAGAACTGGAAATGGTTCACTGGCACCGCAAACCAGAGGAACCGGTGATGTTCCTGGCAGATAGGGATGTGCAGATACACTCCCCACACCGTACCGCTACCATAATGGAACGGAGAGTCTTCATATGAAACCATGGTTCTCTTAGGCACCGGTTTACTTGCTTTAGGTCTTGTATAGGACGGAAGGATCCCTCCTTTTCTAGTTCGACAGAGTAAATGGAGTACAGACCTGCTCTGCACTGGTCTTCAAGAATTGGAACTATTGCCCCCAACTGCTGGATCCGAGCTACGGTGTCCCTTTCCGCTGCGGCCTTGCTTGGAGTCTTGCAAGGGTACTGGACAAAAGACGGACGTACTGGCTGTGCCAAATAAAAGACATAGCCCTCGCAGATGACCTCAAGGACCCAATGGTCAGTCGTGATCTGGACTCAGGTGGAGAAGAAGTCCTGCAGGTGACCTCCCCCGGACTGCACCTCTACCTGGGCCCCCCTCGCTTCATTGTGCTTTCTTAGGCCCCAAGGACGAGGGAGTGCTGAATTCCCTTCCCGCTCCTCGAAAACCTTGAAACCCCTGATCCCTCAAGGGGAAGTGTCCCCTCTGGAAAGGCACCAAACAGGCCGACCCAAACCTCCTGAACCCTTGTGGCTGGGTCTGCCCTGCAGAGGAGTGGCAGCTCTGGTTTTGTCCTCCGGCTGGCGTCGTCCCTTGGCCACCCCAAGTCCTTCACCGGCTTGTCCAAAGCTTCCCTATAAAGAGGAGCTTGCTGAGCCGTACCTAATAGGAAGCGTCAGCTGCCCAGTTCCGAAGTCAGAGAAAGTTGCACGCCATTACTAGGGAGGCTATGCTCTTAGACAGACCGCTGATAAGATCATTGTGGGTGTCTATGAGATAAACCGCTCCGGATTCCAGTTTCGCAGCTTTCTCCTCCACACCTGCCTCTGGATCTCCTGACTCCTGAAACCTCTGAGACCAATGTAGACACGCCGTCGCCACCCAGGCCCCGCACACAGAAGCCTGCAAGGAGAGGGAGTTGATATCAAAGACCTGCTTTAGCAAGGTGTCCAACTTTCAAACCTGGACATCCCTGAGCACCACGCTACCCACAACTGGCATAGTTGTCTTCTTGGTTACTGCCGCCACTGCAGCGTCCACCTTTAGTGACCTGAGCAATTCACTTTCTTAATCCGGCAATGGGTACAGGCAAGTCATGGACTGCCCATCCTATAATCCGGCTTCCAGCCGGCTCCACTCATCCTGGATCATTTGTTTGACCAGTCTCTGGACCAGGAACACCTTCTGTAGCTTCCTAACTGTTCGAAGCAGGGGGCCTCCAATACTTTGTCCTCTGACGGGAGACCTGTTGGCATATTAAGTGCCGTTGAGGACTCGACTATGAGGGTTGGTAACTCCTGCCGGCAGAACACCCATCCTCGTTGTCATCCAATTTTGTGTCCAGATCTTTCCCTTCTGGGCCCTCTATGGGGAATAATCACCCCAATCATCCTGACCCTCTTGGACGTCCCTGTCACCGGTCCGGTCTCCACCAGGCCCGTCCTTATCGCCCTTCGCTCCTGCGCCAGCCCCCTTGCTGGCACAGACAGAAGGCCTTATGAAGAAGTAGGACAGGACAAAACTCTGGAGAAACGCCTCCCAGAGCTCCTCTGTCCCCTAGGATCTGAGAGGACGGCGGTCTGGGGGGTAATAGGGTTCAGAGGCTGGCTGTAGCTGCACAGCTGCAACCACCGTTCCCCCAGCCTCGGCCTCCATCATGCTCAAGACATCTGGGGTAGGGAGGGGCTTCTTTCCCTGCTCCCACTTGACTGCAAGCCGCGCTCAATGGAGGAGGCCTTGGTAGTGCAACCGCAGCAAATGCCCACTTCAGAGACTGCCCCCCTTCTGGCTCCACGCACTAGACATTGTGGTCTAGCAGGCGTCCTGTGAATTTGGAGAGTTCCTGTATGTAGACCCACCTGAGAGACAGGGAGATAAACAGAGAAAGGAGAGAGAGAGAAAACTGTCTCTAAACCATTTTCCCGCCTTCAACTGTCCTCCATTTTTCTTTTTTTTTTTTTTTTAAATAAAACCTCGACCTGCTCAGCGCCGCTCTGGCAATCACGGCCTAAAGAGCCCTGGCAGGGAAATGAGAGGAGAGGCCTCACTGCACCTGTGGAAAATGGCACATCCCTTCCTGTGCTGCTGATGGCGCTCTGCCTGCCACGCAGCTGCTTGCCTCACGGACCTCCTCAATTGCACTGTCTGCTATAGGAAGCGTCCCCTCTAGGCCAGGTACCTTCAAACTGCTCATGCTGTCTCCTTCCACCGCCAGTGAACTCATCGCAGACCCGGCGCTTCAGGACCTCTGGCCACCTCGTGCTCAGCCCTATCCTCTGGCGTCAGCATGGGCAGGCCGAGAAACAGGCTTGACTTTGAAAACGCACTCCTCACCTAGCAGCAGTCAGATCTCCTCTGCTCTCCACCCCCACTTTAAAACCCCGGGGGGGAGGGAGAGGGGGATGGGGGAACTTCTCCAACTTTGAAAGCGCACTTGATCTCTTAAAAAAAAAAAAAAGGAAAAACTAACAATTCACCAAGGAAGAAAGAATTAAAGAAAATAAAATCTAAACCTAAACTACCCTTCTTAGTTGTTCCTTTGGTGAGTCAGACTCACCACCTTCTCCAGCTGCTTGGATACTGAGCTAACTGGAGCTGGTGGGAGGTGCCAGCAGTATATGTACTCCTGTGTCATCAAAAAGATGACATGCTCAGTCTCCAAGCTGCTGGAAGAGGTGCACTACCCAGAGGTGCGGGACTGGACTGGAGGAACGATAAGGAAAAAGGCCTGGCAATCTACTTCCAGTCATACTGCCAAGAAAACCCAGAGGCTGCTGGGTCGCCAGGAGTCAGCATTGACAGGCATACATTGCATTGCATTCACAGAAGTGGGCAATTTTAAAAGCATTTTCAGCATGTAACAAATTGTTCTACATGTAGAAAAGGGGCTTATAGAATTGCACCTCCAGTGTGTGTGTAAAGTTACACACATCTAGAGGCTCATGTAATAAGCCGTGTGTTAGAACCGTGCACTGAGCTTTAGCACATATTGTTCTAACCCATGCACTGATGACAGAGTAAACTAATGGCAAGGAAATTATCAAAGTATTAAACTAATTTGCACAGGCAGAATGGAACATGCCATTGTAGTAACATGGCCATTTTCTTCTCGGGCAGATAATTTTTTTCTTTGCCCTTTCCGGTCAGGAATGACTAGTCCTGGGTATCCCACCTCAATTCTGATATAGTTTGCCATATGCTGCTTTGCAGCTATGAATTTCATGTTGAAATCTCAATGATCAGAATGCTGTAAATTGTGTAGAATGCATTCCAGGAATTTTCCATTTTCCTCTTAGATGTACTTGAGTACCTGTAAATATGAGCTGAAAACTTAGGCCCCTAAGTAGGGCACAAATTTGGGACCTTAGCTCAGTATCACTGGCATTCGATTCTGTCTCCTCTTCCTACACTCGTGATGGAAATGGAGGTTAGGGTCATTGGGTCTCTTTACCTCAATTTGTTCATCCTATACTCTTTGTCAATTCTTCCCTTCCCTCGATTTACTAGGGTTTAATATGGGATTCTCCCCTCCTTCCACAATTTAGCAACATTTTTCCTTTATGTTAACCTTCATTGGTACAATTTTACAATCCATTACTCCTCCTCGCTATTTCATTTTATTTATGTATTTGCAAAATTTAGCACTTCTGCCCTCATGCTCATCCCATCCCTCTCCCTCCAAAGCACACTCGGTCCACAGACTTCTAGCACATTCATGCATGCTGACTGTCGCTTACTATCTACCACAGTCCATCCTCTCCTCTATTATAACTTGCCACTCTTCTCTCTCTCCATACAAAGATTCGGACTTGTCCAAGCCATGGTATTTTCAATAAAGGTCACATGGGTGCGAAAGCTGGACAGTGAAAAAGATAGCAAGAAAATTGATGCCTTTGAATTATGGTGCTAGGGAAGAATACTATGTATATCAAGGACTGCCCAAAGAACAAAGCAGTCAGTACTAGAGGAGATCAAACAATCTTTTTTTAAAAGTTCAGATGACAAGACTTGGACTTTCATACTTTGGACACATCATGCGAAAGAGAGATCATTAGAGAAAGACATTATGCTTGGCAAGATTGAAGGTTGATGCAAAAGAGGAAGGCCAGCAATGTGATGGGTCAATACAATAACAGCAGCTATGGATGCCACTCTATCAATAAATAATAAAATAATGAGCCACTTGACTGAAGACTGATCCCAGTTTAGGACAACTTCCAAAGGGTCGCTATGAGTCGACCTAGACGGCAACCACATATCATTAACTTAGTGAATCAGATGCTAAATGGGATTTTAGAAGGTAATTTAATGAATCCTTTCAATGTGGAAACACTGATATTCACACATGAAAGGCCTTTTATAAAATTAGGTCAGGGTTAAAAGTACACACGATGCAACTAGCAGCATACTTGTATACAAATTAGGATTAGGCATGTTCATGCACCAGGTTTGGAACTGACTTTTGAAGCAAATCAGAGTTTTTCTTTTGGAAGGGGAGGAGTTTGAGCAAAGCACAGGTGATATCTGAAATGTGCATATATGCAAGGCTGTACCGATCATAAAATGCACCCTGTGCGACTTGCACATCAGGCACGCGTTCCCCCCCCCCCCCCCGCACCTCTATCTAGCCACTTTATGGGGGCGGGAGAGAAGAGGCGCGTACCCAATGTGCAAGTCGCCGGCACGCTAAGCAGGTCTAGTCACTCCCAGGTTACTGCTGCGAGAAGGCTTAAGGGGCGCATTTTGGCTGTCTGCCGTTGCCTGCCGCCACTGAGAGAAGAAAAAGTGGCGGCGGCAGGCAAAGGCAGACAGCCAAAATGCGCCCCTTAAGCCTTTGTGCCCTGTGTGGCTGCACCGCTCACACAGGGCTAGGTACGGTCCTGCATATATATGTATGCAATTTACGCACTAAAATTTGTGACTGCCCCCAAGCAAGTGTAAATGGCTGTGGCTTCAACTGGATCTGTACTAGCAGTTTATAAAGACACATAAGCGCCTATGTGTCTTAATAAAATAGGCTATAAACAGGTGCCTGTGTAGCCTTCACACATAAGCAACTTGCTATGAAATTGCCCTCTTAATGCGCATACTAATAAATGTTCCAGTGGAGGGGAGACCTGAGGGTCTCTCACGGAAAATAATGGGGAGGTGTCTGAGTCAGATTGAGGAGGTAACCCTCCCTGACCACCCGAAATGAACAGGAATCGGTGGTGATGGACATCCACCTCTGGTCATAGAGGGCCAGACGTCCCCCTCTGTGGGCTGCTGATCTCCTTGGGGAAGAGAAGCTATGCTGAAGGAGTCAAAAGCGGCCCCCTGGCTGGCCCGGGGCCGGTGCCTGGGGATTTGGAGCCTTCTGCTTGCACGGGCCATGCCCATGTCCCTTGGCCTGCTGATCCTGTTGGGGGGCCGGGAAGGCCTGATAAGGTGGGTAGTTTCGGTAAGCAGCACCCTTTCTCAGGTAAAAGGACTTTTTACCCAAGCCCTTCCGTTAGGGAGAGGCAGCGGTCTTTTTGGAGAGCCTGGTCCTCGTCATGAACTCTGTCTCCAGCATGGCAGCTTTGTCGGTCATGGGTTTGCCAAAGAGGTTCATTCCTTGGCAGGGGACATCAACCAATTGGTCCTGAACCGACTGCTCAAGGTCGGACGAGTGTAGCCAAGCTTGGCGGCATGCACCGATGCCTGCCATGGATACTCGGGCCGCCAACTCGAAACCTGTCATAGGCAGCTCGAGACATGAATTTGGAGCACTTATGGACTGCCTTGGCCAAGTTCTTGAACCACTGCAAAGGTTCCTCGGAGAGACCAGCTGAGAACCCGGTGAGTTCCTTCGCCAGGTCTCTCAGGTACATGCCCATGTACAGCTGGTAGGCCTGGATTTGGCAGATGAACATTGAGCCCTGGTAGCACTTTTTGCCAAGGGCGTCCAAGTTGTGGGCCTCCCTACCGGGGGCCACCAAGGTGTGTGTCTTTTGACTTTTCAGACGATGCATGGCCAATTCCACCATCATGGAGTTATGCAGTAGCTGTGACTTTTGGAAGCCCGGGCTCCGGTGGACTCGAAACATCGAGTCGCGCCGTTTGCTAACCACTGGCACCAAAGCTGGTGTCTCCCACATTCAGAGCATCACCCGGTTCCAGGATGGGAGGGATGGGCACCGTGAGCAATTCCCTCAGAGGGGCCTTGTACTGGAAGATTTATAAGAACATAAGATATGCTATACTGGGTCACACCAAGGTCCATCAAGGCCAGTATCCTGTTTCCAACAGTAGCCAATCTAGGTCACAAGTATCTAGCAGTTTCCCCAAAAGACACAGGTTCCACAATACTTGTATTGGGTCAAGCAGTGGATATTCTGGGTCCCCTTTAATAATGAGTTATGGGCCCTTCCTCCAGGAACTTGTCCAAACCTTTTTTAAACCCGGCTACACAAACAGCTTTTACTACATCCTCCAGTAGCTAATTCCAACTCATCTACCCAAGTGTCCTCCTCTGACTCGGTCAGGAATATCAGGGCCTTAGACATGTCCTTGACAAAATCCAGGAAGCCCATGTCCTTGGGCGGGGACCGCCGATGAGGCTCTGAGACAGTAGAGTCAGAAGGTACGTTGTGGTGGCGACGGGTATCAGGGGACTCATCGTCCTCCGTCTTCCACTCGGAGTAGTCTGTTGAGGACTCATAGGAGGGCTGTTCCGTGGGCCTCGGGGCCCCCGATGCCCTGTAGCAGGTGCCCTGCAAACTTGCCGGGGATGACTGCGGTCCCATCGAGCGGGACTCAGAGCATGACCTTGGCCGAGGATTGATTCGGCCTCCAGGGACATCTTCGATGGTGTCTGGGGACCGAGGCCGATCCACGATCGGATCTTTCCAGGGGACCTTCGCAGGATGCTCCTTCTCCGACACCTCAGACGAACGTCTCGGACTGTGGGACTAGACCCGGGGAGCCCCCAGCCGGTCAGAACCATCCAAGGATGCCACCTTCAAGGATTTCTTCTTCCTGGGTTCCCTCAAGGGAGACCCCCTTTCTGACGACCCACGTCGAGGCTTCGGTTCAGAGGGCTCTGCCTGAGATGTTGGGGCCTCAGACGAGGCCCTGGCCTTCAGAGGCATCGGGGACTCGGGTAAAAACATTGTGCTGCTGCTGGCGGCTCTAGGGCCGTGTTGAACATCCTCGTGCAGAGACCGCAGGCTGCTGGGTCGTGGTCTGGCCCAAGGCAGGAGAGACAGCAGTCATATGTGTCGATCAAAGACATGATTTTAGAGCACCTATTGCACTTCTTAAAGCCACTGATAGCCATGGAGGAAAAAAGTACTCCTGCGAGGTCGAAGACTCTCTGGGCTGTCAGTGAGAGAAAAAAGGCGCAAAGACGCCAGAAAAAGAAAAGATCAAAAGACTACAAATAATAAACCAAACCCAATGCCAAGGCACAGTAGGTGGGAAGAGTACCGGTGCAATACCAGAGGCGAGTGTGAAACTCAGAGAAAGAAAAATCAACTTTTTCCAGGGACAAGCCAGACAATGTCTGAAGGGCTCCATGGAAAAAAGGAGACTGAGCAAGATGGCACCCTTGGGCGGGATGGGGACCATGCATGTGTGGTGGTATCTCCCAAAGGCTTTCTTTGAAAGATGGGGGGATGCTTCCACGAGGGCTCCATCGGTGCCGACGTCACCCATATGTGAGGACTGACTTCCTGCTTGTTCCTGGAGAATAGATGAGTTAAGGCCCCAAAAGTAATTAATCTTGAGGTGAACAAAGTCCCTTAAACTTGTTTAGTATAGTTGTATTAGTACAAGTTTCCCTAGCAACTAAAAACAACTTAAATAACTAAACAAAACTTTAAAACTAAGATGCAGACAGCAGTCCAGCAGTGAGATGGGGGTTATCCTGTCTTTTCTATTGAGTGTTACATGTACGATTTTCTCCCAGTTGGTGAGAGGTCTTACATGTGCACTAGGTGCAAGGAGCTCTCTGCCCTCAGGGAACAAATGCGATATCTGGAAGCTACAGTAGCAGACTTGGAAGACATAAGGAAGTCAGAAAGGTACATAGATGAGACCACCAGGGAGAAAGTATTGAAGCCCCACCTCCAGTCTGGCAGCCTCTCAGCTGCCATGGAGGAGAGAGGTCTCGTGAAAGGAGAGCATCACCTTGGTGAAGCAGGAAGTGATCCTGTAAATAGGACCTGTCTACCAGGAGGTTTCATGTGCCCATGAGGGAAAGGTTAGGATGGACATTATAGAGGGTGATTCAAACATTAGGCACGTAGATAGCTGGATGGCTGGTGGATGTGAGGATCGCCTGGTAACAAGCCTGCCTGGTACAAAGGTAGCGGGACCTCAATCACCACATAGACAAGGTTTTAGATAGCGCTGGGGAGGAATCTGCTGTCTTGGTACATGTTGGTACCAATGACATAGGAAAATGTGGGAGGGAGGTTCTGGAGGCCAAATTTAGGCTTTTAGGTAGAAAGTCGAAATCCAGAACTTCCAGGGTAGCATTCTCTGAAATGCTTCCCATGCCACGCGCAGGGCCCAAAAGACAGGAGGAGCTCCAGAGTCTCAATGCATGGATGAGATGATGGTGCAAAGAAGAGGATTTTGGATTTGTTAGGAACTGGGCAACTTTCTGGGGAAGGGAGGGGCTCTTCCAAAGGGATGAGCTCCACCTTAACCAGGATGGAGCCAGGCTGCTGGCATTGACATTTAAAAAGGAGATAGAGCTGCTTTTAAACTAGATAAGAGGGGATAGCCAAGAGTTGCCCAAGAGTGCATAGTTTGGAAGAATGTATCCTTGAAGGATACTAACAAAACAGGGAAGTCAGAATATCCAAACTGAGAGGTTCCAATAAAGATAAAAGTTACCCAGATTCCCTTAAGTACAGAGCTGAAAGATTCCAAATTACACGTATCAACTGATAACTAGATTAATATGATTGAAATACAACCTCTAAAATGCCTGAATGAAAATGCTAGAAGTCTAAAAAATAAGAGTTAGAATATATAGCACTAAATGAGAGGTCAGATATGATTGGTATCTCAGAGACCTGGTGGAAGGAGGACACACAATGGGACACTGTGATACCTGGATACAAATTATATCGCAACGATAGAGTAGATGAAATTGATGGAGGGGTTGCGCTCTATGTTAGCGAGTGCATTAAGTCACATAGGATTAAAGTTTTGGAGGAAGCAAAATATGCTGTAGAATCTTTATGAATAGAAATTCCATGTAAAAAGGGGAAGGCGATGGCAGTGGGGTATACTACCGACCACCTGGCTAGAATGAACAGATGGATAATGAAATGCTGAAAAGAAATCAGGGAACCTAACAAAAGTTACAACACAGTAATAATGGGTGATTTCAATTACTCGGGTATTGACTGGGTCAGTGTCACAGCAGGACATGCTAGGGAGATAAAGTAATATTTAATACCTGTAATATAGTTTAAATGTATTATAGTTCAAACATTTGATTGATATTGTTGTTGTTCCTGTTATATTGTAACATATTATTGATGTACAGTTTTACTGTAACTTAATCAAATATTGTTCTTGTTTGGTCTTTGTAATACCCTAATCACATTAATCAATATTGTTCTATTCAACTCATGTTATAATGTAATATTGTTCAAATTGTTCATAATGTTCAAATTGTTCATAATGTTCTATGTAACCGTTTAACCGTTAAACTGTTTAACTGTATAACTATGTTGTTGTAATGTAAACCGCTGTTGATCCTTGGAAATGGCGGTATATAAAAACTGTTCAAATAAATAAATAAATAAAATAGATGAAATAAATGACTGCTTCTTCAAGCAGCTGGTTCATGAACCGACAAGAGGGGAAGCCATTTTGGACCTATTCCTTAGTGGCATGCAGGATCTGGTGTAAGATATAAGGGTGTTGGGGCCACTTTGCAATAGTGATCAAAGCATGATCGCATTTGATTTAATAAATGAAAGGACGGCAAGGAAATCCACAGTACTCCCATTTAACTTTCAAAAGGAAGACTATAATAAAATGAGAAAAATAGTTAACAAATCAGTTAAAGGAGCAGCTGCAAAGGCAAAAGATTTGCATAAAGTGTGGACATTGTTTAAAACACTATCTTGGAAGCCCAGAACAGATGTATTCCATGCTTTAAGAAAAGTGGAAGGAAGGCCAAAAGGCTTCCAGCATGGTTTAAAGGCGAGGTCAGAGAGACTGTTGCGGCCAAAAAATCTTTCAGGAAATGGAAAAAGGAGCCAAATGACGAAAACAGGAAACATAAGCATTGCCAAGTTAGATGCAAGGCATTGATAAGGCAGGCAAACAGAGAATTTGAAAAAAAACAGTGGAAGCAAAAATGCATAATAAAAACTTTTTCAAGTACATTCATAGCAAAAAACCTGTGAAATAGTCAGTTGGACCACTGGATGACAGAGTAGTAAAAGGGGCGCTAAGTGAAGAAAAGGCCAAAGGGAGAGACTGAATGAATTCTTTGCTTCGGTCCTTACTGAGGAAGATGTAGGGAATTTACCCATGCCTGAAATGGTATATAAAGATGATGTATCGGAAGAATTGAAAGAAATATCGATAAACCGGGAAGATCTATTACAACTATTTCATAAACTGAAGAGTACCAAATCACCTGGACTGGATGGTATTGAAAGAACTGAAATATTAGTAATCTGTGAACTATCATTAAAATCAACTGTAGTACCTGAAGAGTGGAGTGGAGAATGGCCAATGTAACACCAATATTTTAAAAGGGTTCCAGGGCTGATCCAGGAAATTATAGACCTATGAGTCTGACATTAATACAGGGCAAAATGGTAGAAACCATTATAAAGAATAAAATTACTGATCGTGTATATAGTCATGGTTTAATGGGAGAAAGCCAACATGTATTTAGCCAAAGGAAAGTCTTGCCTTACTAATCTGTTATATTTTTTGAAGGTGTGAATAAACAGGTAGACAAAGGTGAGCCAGTTGATACAGTGTATCTGGATTTTCAGAAAGCCTTTGACAAAGTCCCTCATGAGTAATTCTTGACAAAATTAAAGTCATGGGATTGGAGGCAGTGCAGTATTGTGGTTCAGAAACTGGTTAAAAGATAGAAGGCAGAGAGTAGGGCTAAATGGACAATTTTGTCAAAGGAGAAAAATAGTGGAATACCCCAGGGATCTGTGTTGGGCCCTCTGCTTTTTAAAATATTCATAAATGACCTAGAAATGGGAAAACGAGTGAGGTGATCAAATTTGCAGAAGACACAAAATTATTCAAAGCTGTTAAAAACAAGACGATTGTGAAAAACTGCAAGAGGACCTTAAAAAATTGGAAGACTGGGTGTCCAAATGTCAGATGAAATTGAAATTTAATGTGGACAAGTACAAAGTTATGCACCTAGGAGAGAACAACCCAAACTTTGGTTACACAATGCAAGGTACCACCTTAGAAACCACCACTCAGGAAAAAGATTTAGACATCATCGTGGATAATACGTTGAAATCCTCTACCCAGTGTGCAGCGGCGGCCAAGAAAGCTAATAGAATGCTAGGAATCATAAGGAAAGGAATGGAGAATAAAACAAAGGATATTATAATGCCTACAGATCGTTCCATGGTTCGACCGCACCTTGAATACTGTATGCAATTCTGGTCACAGTATCTTAAAAAAGGATATAGTGGAATTAGAAAAGGTACAGAGAAGAGCCACCAAAGTGGTAAAGGGGATGAAAGGATACCCCTATGAGGAAAGGCTTAAAAGGTTAGGGCTCTTCAACTTGGAAAAAAGACGGCTGAGGGGAGATATGATAAATTAATGGAGAGGAATGGGTTGACGTAGATCGGTTGTTTGCGCCATCAAAAAGTAGAAAAACTAGAGGACGCGCAATGAAGCTACAATGTAACCCATTTAAGACTAATAATAGAAAATATTTTTATTCAATGCGTAATCAAACTCTGGAATTCATTATTGGAGTATATAGTAAAAGCTGTTAGTGTTGCTGGGTTTAAAAAAAGGTTTGGACAAGTTCCTGAAGGAAAGGTCCATAAACCATTATTAAAGATGTCCCGGGAAATCCACTGCTTACCCCAGGAAAAGAATTGTGGAAGCTATGGACTTAAAGAACCTGCCAGGTACTTGTGACCTGGATTGGCCACTGTTGGAAACAGGATACTGTGCTTGATAGACCTTGATCTGACTCACTATGGCATTTCTTTTGTTCTTATGGCAGACCTAAAGTTAGGAGCATAAATTTTAAGATCCTAAATTAAGATGACCTTTCAATTGAAATCTTAGGCTTCTAAGTGTGGCTGCAAACAGTGCACAAATTGGGGAGCCTAACTTTGCAGTGGAGGAGTAGCCTAGTGGTTCGAGCAACTGCCTAGTACCCAGAAAATCAAGGGTTCAATTCCCACTGGCACTCCTTGTGACTTTGGGAAAGTCACTTTACCCTCCATTGCCTTGGATAAAAAGGCTGGCAATCTACTTCTGGTGATACATTGCCAAGAAAACCTAGAGGTAGCTGGGTCACTATGAGTCAACACTGACTTGATGGCACTAAAAACAACTTTGGATTGTAAATTTAACAGCTCCGCTTGTCTTTTTTTTTTTTTTTAAATATCTGGTCACTACATTTTACAATGTAATTAAACTGAGCAAACGTATATACTTAGCAGGGATGTGCACAGGCAAAACATTTTCAGTTTGTTTTTGGATGTCTCAAACTTTTCCAGGATTTTCAAGTGTTCTTTTTCAGTTTATTTAAAAATTTATTTTAATAAAAACTTTTAATGTGTTTTGCAGCTATTTAATGCATCCAAATCAACTGGACACGTTCCATTTGTAGGTTAACACTAGAAGCCCCAAAAGGAATTTTACCTAGAAACCCCAAAGTGCGTCAATTGACGCATTAAACCGACGACTGCGTTTAGCATGAAATGCAGATGTGAATTAATGTGAAGTTACTTATTTGTTAAATACGTGCAGTATGTGATGTCATTACATGACATCATCGTGTGTTTGTTGTTTGTAATGTCGGAGGAAAACTGTAAACAGTGATTGAGATGCGCCACCTAGTGGGAACATGAATTTATACCTAGAAGCCCCAAAGTACATCAATTGACGCATCCAAGACAATTGAGTGTGTCAATTGACGTACTTTGGGGCTTCTAGGTATAAATTCATTTTCCCGTTAGGTGGTGCATCTGTCATTAATTTTCGATGCACATATTTGAACATCTTGACCTTGCTAACAAAGTCATGGAACATGGCTGACATGGTTCTAGCAGTGGCTCTGGTATACAACTCTGAAGATGCATTTGTGTCAATTGACGCACTTTGGGGCTTCTAGCGTTAATATATGTTGAACTGTTTTTGCACACACTAGATATAAAGGACCCTTTACTTACTAAAGGTTAACATGCATGCTAAACATTGTAAATGACCTCTGAAATGTTTTGGGCTCGCTAGTATTAAAAATTGTTTGAACGCTGTTACTGCTAGATATCCCGTGTGTCCTCTGAGCTTGAGTAGAGATGAAACCTATATTGAAAAGGAGACCCACATCCCACCACCAGAATCATCCCAAGAATCATCACATCAAACAATATTGGCAGAAACTGAAATTTAATTTCCATGTAGTTTGGGTGTAATTAGTCTAACATCTGTTGGAGGTATAGGTTTGTATTATATGAACCTAAATGATTGTTCCTTAGGTTAAGGCTTTCTTCTTATTAGAGATGTGCATTTGTTAGGCCACCCTGAATGAGTTTGATCTTGTCTGTACATGAAGCTAAGCAGGGTCAGGCCTGGTTAGTACCTGGATGGGAGACCACCTTGGAGTAGCAAGTGCTGTAGATTTACTCTGTGGAAGGAAGGCCTGGCAATCTAGGCCTGGCTTTGGCTTAACGTTACAAAACATTTAATTCATTAGTACACCTTAAAAAAATTTAGGGGCATGATTACTAAGATTAAACACACGCTTTTATATGTATTAGATGGTGCCACAGTCCTTTTATTTCTACAGGCAAAGTGACACTAAAAGCATATTAACGGGATGTCTAGCAATACTAAGTCTTGAAAGAGTCTTCCTGGCCTTTTGGAAGTCTTGATAGTATCAGCATTTTAAAAATAAAATACTCCTGATTTTATTTTCTTTCTAGATTATTCAACCACCACCTGACCATAACTCGCCTTGAAATGAGAAAACCATAAGCTAAATCTAACCCCCTTTCTTCCGATGTCTTTTTCACGATTAAAAACTGGAAGTCATATCTACATAACTTAGCAGCCACTAGAGGGTGCTCCATACACCTTATTTTAAAATCCTGCACAGTATATTAAGTTTTTCAATAGCATTGAGACCAGAAATGGAACTGCTCGTTCTCTACAGTATCTCGGAACTTGGGTCTTTCTGTTGATAAAACATCAGACCATGCTGCAATTATAGGACCCAAATGTCCATTGTAATAAAAGTGTTTACACATGCCAAGTTTAACAAGGGAAAAGAAATAATAATTCATCAAGTTTAACAATACTTAGCTAATTAAGACATGAGAGAGTTAAAATTCTCAGGCTGATCATTAATTACTAACTGGACCAATTTCTTACCTACTATGTAACTTGATTCATTCTTAACTGAAATATTCTAAGCCTTGAAAGATTTCTACAGAACTCTGTGTCCTAGGTCAGTCTGCTTCATTCTCATTGTCAGGCTCAATTTGCTTACTAAGATTTTAAAGTAAACAGAGAATTATGTTTTCAGATTAGTAGACAAAACTATTACTGGAAGTGATGATAAACTGCAGTCCCAAGGAAACTAAGACGGACACTGATGTCTTTTCCCCCTGCCCCACCACAATGGCTCCATTTTGCGACTCTTGTAACCAAATGTACAATTAAAACAAAAGAAAAAGACAAACTAAAAGGCAGACCTGCTAGTAATTGATTTATTGGGGAGATGCTTCCGCAGGGACTCCATCAGCGCCGACGTCACCCATATGTGAGGATTGATTCCTGCTGTCCTTGGAGAACACCTGTTACAGTTGAGTAACTACGCTTTCTGTTCTGTATTCACAGATGAAGGGCCAGGAGCAGGACCTCAGAAAACACCCATAAATAGGAACAGAAGTGACAGGGATCTTGAATGATTTTCAGAAGACTGTGTTCATGAGGAACTAGCTAAACAAAAAGTTGACAAAGCAGCAATGGGACCAGATGCGATACATCCGAGAATATTAGAAGAAGTTGGGGACATTCTAGCAGCTCCACTGACTGACCTTTTCAATGCTTCTTTGGAGTCCGGAGTGGTCCCAGAGGACTAGAGAAAGGCACATGTGGTTCCTTTACACAAAAGCTGCTGAAAAATGCAGGCAGGTAGTCTAACCTTTGTGGTAAATAAATTATTGGAAATGCTGCTAAAAGAGAGAGTAGTGAGGTTTCTGGAGTCCAAAGGATTGCAGATTCTGAAGCAGCATGGGCTTATCAGAAGCAGGTCTTGTCAGACAAATATGATTGATTTCTTTGACTTGATGACCAGGGAGATGGACTGAGGGACAGCCCTAGATGTGGTGTATTTAGATTTCAGTAAAGCCTTTGACACCGTTCCACGCAGGTGTCTTGTAAACAAACTGAGCACCCTAGTGACTGAATGGACTAGAAATTGGTTGAGTGGGAGATGACAAAGGGTACAGGTAAATGGAGCTCACTCAGAGGAGGAGGTGTTTACCAGTGGTGTGCTGCAGGAATCTGTCCTTGGTCCAATTCTTTTTAACATATTTGTTAGTGATATTGCAGAAGTGCTGTCAGGTAAGGTTTGCCTCTGCGGATTATACCAAAATCTGCAATAGAGAAGACACCCAGGAAGGAGTAGATAAAATGAGGAGGGATCTAGCTAAGCTTGAAAAATGGTCTAGAATTTGGCAGCTGATATTTAATGCAAAAAGATGCAAAAATCCAAAGGAGCAGTACGGTGTAGGGAATAAGGTACTACTCCACGAAAGAGGAGCAGGACCTGTGCATAATTGTGTCTGACTATCTTAAAGTAGCTAAACAAGTAGAAAAGGTGACTGCGAAAGCCAGGAAGTATAGGGAGAGGAATGGCCAGCAGAAAAAAGGAGGTGATAATGCCTCTGTATAAGTCTCTGGTGCGACCTCATTTAGAGTACTGTATGCAAGTCTGGAGACCACACCTTCAAAAAGGAGTAGAAAACATGAGGAGAGATCTTACTAGGCTTGAAGAATGGTTGAGAATTTTGCAGCTGAGATTTAATGCTAAAAAATGCAGGGTCATGCATTTGGGCTGCCAAAATCCAAGGGAGCGGTACAGTATAGGTGGCAAAGTACTTCTGTTCACGAAAGAAGAGCGGGACTTGGGCGTGATTGTTTCTGATGATCTTAAAGTGCCTAAACAGGTAGAAAAGGCGACAGCAAACGCCAGAAAGGATGCTTGGGTGCATAGGGAGAGGAATGGCCAGCAGAAAAAAGGGAGGTGATTGTGCCTTTGTATAAGTCCTTGGTGCAACCTCATTTGGAATATTGTGTGTAATTCTGGAGACCGCACCTTCAAAAAGATATAAACAGGATGGAGTCAGTGCAGAGAGTGGCTACTAAAATAGTTAGTGGTCATCGTTGTAAAGCATATGAGAACAGCTTAAAGATCTTAAAATGTATATATTAGAGGAAAGGGGAGATACGATAGAGACATTTAAATACCTCTGTGGCATAAATGCACAGGAGGAAGAGCCTCTTTTGATTGAAAGCAAGCTCTGCTATGAGGGGGCATAGGATGAAGGTGAAAGGGGATAGACTCGGGTGTAATAGGTGGAAGTATTTCTTTAGGGAAAGAGTAGTTGATACATGGAATAGTCTCCCAGTGGAGGTAGCACAGACGAGGATAATATCTGAATTCAAGTAAGCATGCGAGAAACACAGAAGATCTCTAAAGAAAAAAAAGGGGACTATTTATTTATTTTATTTATTTATTTAACAGTATTTCTAAACCGCCTTATCTTAATAATCAAGGTGGTATCACAGCAAGCAATCAGGTAAAGTGTGTGTGTGTTGTACATGCAGTGAGGATAAAACTTAGTTGTGTGAGGGATGTGTTGGGTGCTTGATTTGTTTGAGCTATATACAGGGTGGGCTATTTACAGTGGTGCTAGAATCATATTTTATATATATTCAGTTGTTTGGGAGGATTGGAGTGCTGTTATCCATTCTCTTAGGTTATGTGATGTGACCATAGTGCTCTATGAACAGCATGGTTTTCAGTTGTTTTCTGAAGTCTTTGAGGTCTGGAGTTGCCCTTAGATCGTCCGGTAGATTGTTCCATATTGTTGGAGCAGCCATGGAGAGAGCTCTGTCTGTTGTGTCCTTGCGTGTGTGCTTGTACTCATTTGGGGTGCTGACTCGGTTGCGTGTTTGACTTCTTCTGGGACGTGCGCTGGTTTCCGGTTGTATGAGCAGGTGGAGGCTGTTGGCTGATGTGTGTTCTTTTATCTTAAATAGGTTTATGATAGTCTTGTATCTGATGCGAGCAATGATTGGGAGCCAGTGTAAGTCCTTTAGTGTAGGTGTGATGTGCTCCTGCCTTGCGGCTCCGGATATGATTCGAGCTGCAGTGTTTTGTGCCAGCTGTAGTGGTTTGAGAGCTTGTTTTGGTAGTCCGAGGTATATCGGATTGCAGAAGTCCAGTATTGGGGTTATCAGTGCTTGACAGACTGTACGGAAGTGTTCTGGAGCGAGGACTATTGTATGGAAGGGCCATTTTCCCAATGGAGAAAGGTGAATAGTGGTGTACCCCAGGGATCTGTGCTGGGTCCGCTGCTTTTTGACATATTCATAAATGACCTGGAAAGTGGAATAACGAGTGAGGTTATCAAATTTGCAGATGACACAAAACTATTTAAAGTTGTTAAAACCCAAGAGGATTGTGAAAAATTGCAAGAGGATCTTGATAAATTGGAAGACTGGGCATCAAAATGGCAGATGAAATTTAATGTGGACAAGTGCAAGGTTATGCACCTAGGGAAGAACAACCCAAACTATGGTTACACGATGCAAGGTTCCACATTAGGAACCACCACCCAGAAAAAAGATTTAGGCGTCATTGTGGATACCATGTTAAAACCCTCGGCCCAGTGTGCAGCGGCGGCCAGGAGAGCAAATAGAATGCTAGGTATGATAAGGAAAGGAATGGAAAATAAAACAAAAGATATCATAATGCCTCTATATCGTTCCATGGTGAGACCGCACCTTGAATATTGTGTGCAATTCTGGTCGCCGTATCTTAAAAAGCATATAGCGATTTTAGAAAAGGTACAGAGAAGAGCCACCAAAATGGTAAAGGGGATGGAAGGATACTCCTATGAAGAAAGGCTAAAATGTTAGGGCTCTTTAACCTGGAAAAGAGACGGCTGAGGGGAGATATGATAGAAGTCTATAAATTAATGAACGGAGTGGAACGGGTAAACGTAGATCGATTGTTTACCTTATCAGAATATAGAAAGACTAGGGGACATTTATTTATTTATTTAAAGTCTCTTTTATACCGCGCTATTCAGCATCAGCGCGGTTTACAATAAACAATGAACATACACATTTCCAATAGTACTTTGTGTTTACATATGAACAGGATATTAAACTTGGCTAACAGGGTAACTATGTACAATCACAATATATACAATATGTACAATTTGTAGGCTGATCATGTGTTTGTATGGTTTTAGACAGTGGAGATTTGGGTGGTTTCGGCAAATGGTGCTGAGTTTCTATTGGTTTCCGGGTAATGTAGGAGGAAGAGGTAGTGCTTCACGGCCTTCCTGAATTGGAATATGTCCGGGATTGATCTGATGTTGTGAGGGAGGTTATTCCAGATCATTGGTGCATAAAGTTTGAAGGACCTGCTGGATGTTGACTTGGTGCATTGAGTTATAGATCTTGGGACTATCAAGGTGTTTTGAGCTACTGACCTGACATGCAATGAAGCTACAGGGTAAACTATTTAAGACTAATAAAAGAAAATATTTTTTCACTCAACGTGTAATCAAACTCTGGAATTTGTTACCGGAGGATGTAGTAAAGGCTGTTAGTGTAGCTGGGTTTAAAAAAGGTTTGGACAAGTTCCTGGAGGAAAGGTCCATAAACCATTATTAAGAAGTGACCGAAGATATCAATGCTTGACCCAGTACAAGCATTGTGGAACTTGTGTCTCTTGGGGAAACTGCTAGGTACATGTGACCTAGATTGGCCACTGTTGGAAACAGAATACTGGGCTTGATGGACCTTGGTCTGACCCAGTATGGCATATCTTATGTTCTTATGTTCTTAAGACTAGATAGGCCATGTGGTCTTTTTCTGCCAATATGATCCAAAAGCAGCCTCAAAGAGGTGGGGATTTGGCCTGGATTTGAAGAGGGTTAGAGAAGGAGCCCAATGCACAGACTCAAGTAGTTTGTTCCAGGCATATGGAGCACAAGGTGGAATGAACAAAGTGTGGAGTTGGCAGTAGCAGAGAAGGGCACAGATAACAGGTTCTGCCAGAGGAGTGGACTTCCTGAGGAGGGGTGTAGAGTGAGTTAAGACAGGAAAGGTAGTGAGAGGCTGCAGAATGAATGCACATGTAAATCAGTAGGAGAAGTTTGAACTGGATGCAGAAACTGATAGGGAGCCAGTGAAGTGAATTGAAAAGAGGGGTTATGTGAACATAGCTGCATGGCTTATCTTCTACCAGTGCAGTTGAGTTGTGAACAGAATGAAGGGGAGAAAAATGATTCAAAGGGAGACCAGTGAAGAGCAGGTTACAATAGTCAAGATGGGAGGCGACTAGTGAGTGGATGAGGGTCTTAATAGTGTGTGTAGAAAGGAAGAGATGAATTTTGCTGATGTTATAAAGAAGTGACAGGTTTTAACAATCTGTTGGATATGTGCAGAGAAAGAAAAAGTAGAGTCAAAGATGACCCCAAGATTGCGAGCTGAGGAAACAGTGACAAGTGTAGTGTTATCCACAGAAATAGAGAAGAAAGGAAGGGGTGAGGTGGGTTTAGGGTGAAAGATAAGGAGCTCAGTTCTGGTCATGTTCAATTTCAGAGGGCAGTGAGACATTCAGGCAGCAATGTCTGATAAGCAGACAGAGATCAGGGCCTTGATTCCTGGAGTCTTCAGGTACAGAGAGAGAGATTTGGAAGTTGTCAGCATAAAGATGGTACTAAAAACCATGGGAGGACATAAGTGCACCAACGAACCAAATGCAGAGCGAGCAAATGAGAGACGTTGGCAAGAGCTGTTTCTGTGGAATGTAAAGGATGAAAGTCAGACTGCAGTGGATCCAAAAGACTCATTTATCAGTCTGGCACACAAGCACTAACCCAACCTTACTTAGGGGGTTCTTTTACTAAACATCACTAAGGTTTTGCACTTAACAAGCATTAACAACACACGTTGTGCAACGCCATTGCATTAGCTGTCAGGGGCATGACTGGTATGTTCCCGGCAGCTAACATGTGACTGGTTACGGTAACGAGCAGCAAAGTAAAGTGGGTGCATCTAACAGCACCCACAGAGATGCCAATAGGGGAAGTGATGCTAAGTGACACATTACCTTCACTCACGTGCTATTGTGTTCTCCATGCGCCACCTCTAACCTGGTACACACTACTGCGCAAGTACCAGTTAACGTGCATTTTAGAAGTTGATAGCTGGCATGCTCCTGTATTAGGCTTCACCGCAGTCAGTTGCCGCTTGCTAAAACGCATATTAACTTGTTAACTGACATTTACAAAAGAGCTCCTTAATGTTTTTGAAGTGATGCTCAGAAGCCATGATGGGGGGAGGCTATGGTCATTGTGCTGACAGCTTTTCTTCCTAATTTCTGATGCTCGCTAAGTATCTGCTCTTTCTAGATTTCTTTATGCTGAATTGTTTTAAGCTGCTTAGGTACCTCTGATGATTTGTGGTATAACACATAAAAAAACAACGAACACAGAAAAATCAAATGCTGAAAATAAGCAAAAAGTTAAATGAAAATGAGTTTTTTTTCTTACCTCCTTTATGTTTTTAGCTATCACCCAAATTTCATAAACAGTTGTCTACAATTACATTAGATGACAGTGACGGGACTAATAATTTAGTTCAGTAGGAAATGGCCAGTCATTTGGGGAAAATACACAACAAACTTTAAATTTAACAGAGGTGACAATCTGCTAGTGGCACTGTGTATATGCGTATGTATGTGTATATATGGATATATATATATAGATATATAGATATATACATCTAAAAGGCAGACCTGCTCGTGATTGATTTATTGGGGAGATGCTTCCGCAGGGGCTCCGTTGGTGCTGATGTCACCCATATGTGAGGACTGATTCTTGCTGTCCCTGGAGAACACCTGTTACAGTTGAGTAACTACACTCTCTGTTCTGTGTTCACAGATGAAAGGCCAGGAGCAGGACCTCAGAAAACACCCATAAATAGGAAAAGAAGTGACAGGGATCTTGAATGATTTTCAGAAGACTGTTCGTGAGGAACTACCTAAACTAAAAGTTGACAGCTTTCAAAAAGCCTTTGGGAGATGCCACCATGCATGCGTGGTCCCCTTCCTCCCTAAGGGTGCCATCTTACCCAGTCAAATGACATAGCTGATTGGCTTCTCTCTCAAAACCTCCGTATTAACTTTAAAAAAACAGAGGTTCTAATAATCACAAGGAATAAATCTTTCTCCCCTCCATCAATTCTAAAAGTCAGAGATGCTGATCTCCCAGTCAAATCAAATATTCGATATCTAGGAGTAATTC
Organism: Ichthyophis bannanicus; assembly: GCA_033557465.1. Taxonomy (NCBI): domain Eukaryota; kingdom Metazoa; phylum Chordata; class Amphibia; order Gymnophiona; family Ichthyophiidae; genus Ichthyophis; species Ichthyophis bannanicus. Next base: position 1,156,823,799 of record CM066032.1, on the reverse strand, counting down.
TGGATCAAAGGTTAGACTTCAAGGAACATATAAAACGCACCGTAAAGGCCGTTTACTTCAAGATAAAAACCCTTCGTCATCTGAGATCTATGATGAAGTCTGATGACTTCCGCACCATCTTTCAAGCTCTAGTCACGCCGCACTTTGATTATGCTAACATAATATTCCATGGCTTACCAAATATAACTATTAATCCTCTACAATTAGCCATGAACGCAGCTGCTCGTGTCCTCTGCGGATCAAAGTGTGAGCATATTTCCCCCACTCTAGAGAAGCTTCATTGGTTACCAATAAACTGTAGAATCCAATATAAGGCCATCCTTACCACCTTTAGGGCCTTCAATAATATTTCTCCAGATTCCATCTCTGATCTCATCATACACACAACAAATAACAGGTCCAGGAGATCTCCAGCTGTTGACACACTACTTATACCAAAAGTTTCCTTAAAAGCTAATCAATCATCCATCAATAGGGCTTTTTCGAATTATGCTCCTAGATGTTGGAACAAACTTCCTCCCAATATCAGAGCAATTAAAGACATCAAACAATTCAAAAAAGCCCTTAAACACCACCTTTTCATCGCACACTTCAAACACCTAAACACCGCTTCCCCTCCCCCATCCTTTTAACCTCATACCTACCCTAACTGTATAGATTTTATATATCTCCAACATGTATTTTCTAGAAATATAAATGATTTCCCTGTTTACTTCCATGTTAATTTTCCTGTTACTTGTAATAGATCTGTTATATCTGACCAATTGTTGTATTGTTTCACTGTAAACCGCACTGACGACAAATAGCGCGGTATATAAGAAAATTAAATAAATAAATAAATAGCTAGAGCCGACAAAAGAAGATGGCAAAAATTGTACTGCAACGCCAAGAGGAGAACTGATTCCTGCTGTCCCTGGAGAACACCTGTTACAGGCGAGCAACTACGCTTTCTCCAGGAACAAGCAGGTGGTCAGTCCTCACATATGGGACTCTCTAGCTACAGGCTACTGAGAACCTATAGAGAAACACGGCCCAGCCATGAACAGCTGTGAGTGAGTCTGAGGAAAGACTCCAGTGTCAAGGGAGAATCATCGCACTGGTAGCCTGAACAAGAAGTGTCGGAGGGTAGGAGTTGCCTAAACCCCAAAGAGATTATGGAGTATGGCCTGCCCAAAGGCGCTATCTTGTCGGGATTCCCTCTCCAGGAAGTAGTGAGCTGCAATGGTGTGAACTGATGACCAGGTGGCAGCCCAGCAGATGTCTGCCATAGGGTCAGAGTGCAGGCTTGCAACTGCGGTTGCCATAGCCCTGATGTTATGCACCGTGACCTGGTGCTCCATCGAGAGCCCAGCCTGATCATGGGTGAAAGCGAAGCAGTCAACCACACAGGTAGACAGGGTCCACTTTGTAACAGCCTCCCCCAGTCGATTGGGGTCGTAGGAAACGAAAAGCTGCGAGGTTTTGCAGTAGCCCTGGGTATGTTGCAGGTAGAAGGATAGGGCTCTCTTAAAATCCAGAGTATGGAGAACGGCTGCCACATTGTCGGCATGGGGCCATGGAAAGAAGGTGGGGAGCACTACCTCCTGGTTGAGGTAGAAGGCAGATACCACTTTCGGAAGGAATTTAGGGTGGGTGCGAAGCACGACCCTATTCTTGTAGAACCTGGTGTAAGGTGGCACAGCCACCAAGGCCTGAAGCTCGCTGACTCTGCAGGCAGAGGTGAACAGCACTAGAAAGACTACCTTCCAGGAGAGATAACACAAATGGCAGGTAGCCAGAGATTCAAAAGGCGTCTTGGTGAGCTGTGTCAGAACCACGTTGAGGTCCCCTTCCGCTGGGGGCCGGCGGATGGGAGGCTTAGAGAGCAGAAGGCCCCGCATAAATTGGGTAATGAGGGGCTGAGCAGAAAGAGGTTTGCCCTCTATGGAATTATGGTGCACCGAGAGCATTCCGCAGAGAGATGTTCCCCAGAGGGACCAGGAGCTCTGTCGAGAAGCGGAGCAACAGAGGAAACTAAGGCTGCCTGTGCCACTGTGGGGCCACTAGGATCATGTAGGCCTCGTCCCGCAGGACCTTGAAGAGGGTTCAGGTGATTAATGGCATGGGAGGGAAGGCATACAGAAGACCCTCTGACCGTGAGATGAGGAAAGCGTCTGCCACTACCTAGGACGGATGCGGTTGGGGACAGCAGAAATGGGGCAGCTGAGCATTGGTCGGGCTGGCAAAGAGGTCCAGACTTGGGGTTCCCCAGAGTCGGAAGAACCGCTGTGCCACTCTGGGGTCTAGTTGCCATTTATGCAGCTGGAGGACCCTGCTCAGTCTGTCCGTTAGGGAATTGTCTTGGTGCAAAAGGTATACAGCCCTGTGGAGTATTCCCTGACCGATCACGTACGAGCAGAGGGCTACTGCCTCATGACAGAGGCGCTGAGACCCTGAGCCCCCTTCTTATTCAGGTAGGACATCGTGACTTGGCTGTCCGTTTGGACTAGCACTAACTGGTTCCGCAGGTAGTGGTGGAAGGCCTTGATCACCAGAAAAATGGCCTTGAGCTCCAGCAGGTTGATGTGTTGATGGCTCTCCACTAGGGACCAGTTGCCCTGCGTGCGCAGTTCCTCACAGTGGGCACCCCAGCCCAGTAGAGATGGGTCTGTGGTGAGGACCCTCTGAGGATTTGGGGACTGGAAGCGCATGTCCTCCTGCAGATGCTGTGTGGTCTGCTACCAGTCGAGCGACTCCGCTAGCTGATGGGACACTAAGACCTTGTCCTAGAGCCTGCCCATGGCTTGTGTCCACTGTGAGCGGAGACACCATTGAAACGCCCCAATGTGGAGGCAGGCGTTAGGAACCACATGGACTGTGGATGCCATATGGCCCAGTAGGCGGAGCATGGACCGTGCCAACACTGTGTGATGGCATTGCACCTCAGCGGCCAGGGCTCTGAGGCAGTCTGCCCAGTCCAAGGGAAGAAAGGTCTTGGCCTGGAGAGTGTCCAGTTGCGCTCCGATGAACTCCAAGTCCTGTGTTGGAGTGAGGTGAAACTTAGAGTGGTTTATCACAAACCCTAAATGCTGCAGAACCTTGATGGTGCAGGCCATGGCCTGTTGCACCTTGGTGGCCATGTCCCCCTTTTCGAGCCAGTTGTCCAGGTATGGGAAGATGAAGGCCCCTTGGAGACAGAGGAGGCAGCCCCACTGCCAGGCATGTGGTGAAGACTCTTGGTGTGGAGGCTAGGCCGAAGGGTAGTACCCTGTACTGGTGGTGGTTGCCCCCGATCATGAACCTTAAGTACTGCCTGTGACAGGGATGAATAAGAATGTGGATGTAAGCATCCTTTAGGTCCAAGGAGCATAGCCAATCTCCTTGCTGAAGGTAGGACAGCAATGTTCCAAGGGAGAGCATCTTGAACTTGTTCAGGTTTCGCAAGTTCAAAATGTGCTTTAGGCCCCCTGTTCTTTTTGGGACCAGAAAGCAATGGGAGTAGAATCCCTTGCCCCTGAGGTGGAGGGGTACTGGATCCATGGCTCCGTCCCAGATGAGGCCTGCTAGTTCCTGCAGTAGCAGGGCCTGGTGCAGGGGAGTCAGAGGGGGCTCTCCTGGAAAGAAAGGGGGAGGAGTCTGGTCCAAGTGAAAGAGGTAGCCTTCTCTGACCACCTGGAGGACCCAGGTGTCGGTGGTTATGGCTGGCCACCGATAGACAAAGTGGATCAGACACTCCCTTGTTGGCAGCTGCTCTCCCCCTGGAAGGAAAGGCTATGCTCAGGGAGTCAAAACCCCGACCCAGCCTGTGCAGGAGCCAGTGTTTGGGGCTTAGAGCCCTTAGACTTGCGTTGGCCTTGGCCTGCTTTTTGCCCTGTGAAGGGTGGAGGTCTTCCTGGAGAGCCGAGTCCTCGTGATGAACTTTGTCTCAATCTCCGCAGCCTTTTCAAATTGCCTTAGAGGTTTTCACTGAGACAGGGGATGTCAAGGAGTTTCTCCTGGACTCACTGCTCGAGATATGATGCCTGGAACCAGGCCTGGCATCTGGCATGGATGCCTGCAGCGACCACCCTCACATTCAACTCAAAGCCATCGTAGGCGGCTCGAGAATGTGCTTTGAGCACTCCCAGATGCACTTCATGAAGGTTTGGAATCACTGGAAGTGATCTCCACTGAGACCTGCCAAGAAACCTGCAAGTTCTTTTGCTAGATTTCTGAGATACATGCTGATATACAGCTGGTAGGCTTGGATTCGGCAACCAAGCATTGAGCCCTAGTAGCATGTGCGTCCAAGGGTGTCGAGGGCACGAGACTCCCTGTCCGGTGGCACAGAGGAGCAAGTCTTGAGACTTTTCTGCCGGCACATGGTCGACTCTACCACCATAGAGGGTGTGGGAGTTGCATTTTCCGAAAGCCAGGGCCCCGCTGGACCTGGTACATGGTTATCGAGGAGTCGGCTAACTACTGGCACCGATGGCAGTATCTCACACATCCGAAGGAGGAGGAGTCCGAAGATGGTGGGAATGGGGACTGTCAGGGCCTCCTTAGGTGAAGCTCCATAATGGAGGATTTCAAACTCCTTCATGCAAGGGTCCTCCTCCGACTTCATGGTGACAGACAAGGCTTTCGCCATGTCCTGGACAAACTCGAGAAATGTGTCATCCTCGGGTGGGGACCAGTGCCGTGACGCCGGGGGAGATGGGTCTGAGGGGAGATCGCAGTGTTTACACATCTCCAGGGAAGCCTCATCCTCAGACTCCCAGTCTGAGTAGTCGGTCGAGGATCCTAGGCTAGACAGCGCTTGAGGTGCCGGGCTTGGGTTGGGTCTTCGGTGACCCATGGCTGCTGTTTGGCAGGAGTCACAAGCACTAGCTGGAGAGAATCTCACTCCTGAGGACTGAGAGCAGGATTGAGATCCCCGCTGAGGATCGGCTTGAGGCTCTCGAGGATCATCTCGGTGGCCCGGTAAGTCCTCAATGTTGAGGTCCCTGCGGTCTTGGCTCGTAGTGTTCAGCTTTCTTTTTTTTTTCCTAGTTGTCATGGGTAAATACAATTTAGATATTCAGCACCAATATCTGGATAGTGATCAACAATAAATACCCAGGTACAGTGAGTCTGCATGAATAGCCAGAGGGCACCTATTTTCAGCCTGCTATACAGAGAGCTATCGCACAGCACTTAGGGCAGATTCTACTGTTGTCCTAAGTCAAGCAGATACTGTAGCTGTCTGCATAGTGACACTGAAAATCATTGTTATCCAGACAAGTTGCCACTTTATTCCCAGACTGCTTTATCCAGATTGCACTGTTGAAGACCACAGCCATTGGGACCCTATGTTGTTAAAGCCCACTGAATACCGGGCCTTAAATTTTTTGCCCTGCTAAAGAGCTTAACAGCTGTATTAGGGGGTCAGCTGCAGGCGTTTAATATCGGTGATCCTAAGGCTGTGATAGTGTTACACTAATCTAGTTGACTTATAATGATGGCATGGATGAAAGTGCAGAGACACAGACTTGGTATCTAAGATGGGATAGTCAGAACATGGCAGACGCAGTGTGAGGAGAGCAATGCTCTCACCACACTGGATATATAGAAGTTAAAAGTTAATTGACTAATATTACTCCTAAGATTTTTACAGATTCCTTCATGGTGACAGGTGATCCGTCAATGTAAGGGGCACTTGATAGTTTACTCAAGAGGTAAAACCTCAGCTCTATCACCTCAGTTTTTGCAGATTTAGTTTGAGTCTATTTCTTTCTATCCAGTCCATCCCAACCTCAGGTGCGAGGCTAATCCGAGGTAAGTTTTGAGTTGTGAACTCTTTGAAAAAGTACTATGAGCGGTGTTAAAGAAGAATTGAACAAAATTAGGTCAAGAATTGAACCTTAAGGGACCCCACAGTGCCTTTTTTTAAAAGTTGTCTGTCTTCTCCCTTTGCCCCAGCACCTTTTCTTCCCTTCTCTCATACCTCTCGTCCTTACTCCCCTTCATCCAAGCTACCTTCTTCTATCCCACCTCAGCATTTCCCCCTTCCCTTTCTTGTATGTATTTACTTAAAAATGTATAAACCATCTCTCTAGTTCCATAAACCATCTAAAGTGCTGTACACAACATTTACGTCTTCTTCCTTCCTGTCAGTCTCTTTTCTTCCCTCTCCTCCATTTTCTTCTAGTTTCTCTCCCTCTTGCGTACTCTGCATGATCTCTTTGTGTATCTTCCTTTCTCCACCCCCAGCTTTCACGTCTAAGTGAGATGGGACAGCCTCAGAGTGCAACCTCACACTCAGGAAGGCCTTGGCAGCATCATCTCGTAGGTCTTGGAGGCCACCGTAATAGTGTCTCCTCTTAGAGTCAAGCTGGCTCCAGGCACTGTATTTTTGGTACCTGGAATTTTTTTAGCCCTTTTCTAAAATCTCTTAATAACTTGCTACAAATATAGCAGTTTTATTTAAAGTAGTATGTCTAAGCCAAAAATCTCAATATGCTGAAAACACTGCTTTAGCACTAGAGTGAACTCCTCAATCAGTTGACAGTTGATAACTGTGTGGACATTTTTTGACGTACTTGATATTATATCCATATAAGACAAGGTTGGTAAAAAGCAACACTGTGCTTAGAACGGCTGTGTTATTGGAAGAGTTAACCAAATGTTTGGCCTACTAATATCCTTTCCCTTCTTTGTTTCAACCATATTCTTTGGCAAAATAGTGTTTGACACACAGCTATTTCAAACTAAAGAATAGTCTATAAATCCACAGAGAGGCTGATAAATAATTTTCCAAGCCATAGCACTAACACAATGAGTTCGTTAATTTAAAGTTACATTTTAATTTTGTGCTTTCCGAGGTGACATTAAATAATTATAAGTTTTCCCAGCTCACTGGTCTTTTTAAGCTTCTGTGAGACCACCACAATATATTAGCACTTTCAAATGTTCAGGTAGGAAAGTTCATTATATAGATTACATTCCTGTTACCCTCAAACACACGCCATCAAAAAAAACTGCTTTTGAGCTCAGTAACTAACTCTAGCCTCGAAAAGAAACTAGAAAACTGGCACACCTGTTCTGCTCTCAGTCTCTTTGAAATGTCAGGTCAGGGCAGGGCAAACCTAGCAGGTCCTGTAAATAATCGATGGTGCCTCCAATACTTTGCAGAGGAGGCTGCTCAAATTTATATTAAAAACAACAAATGACATATCAGATTTTGCATCCCCTGATATCTATGTGAAACCCAAGGCTCCACAAATTCAGCTCAGAATTACTATTTGTGATCCAGAACTCTAACTATGGTCTGCCTGGTTTATACTGAAAGCCCACTTAACCATAGTGGACATCCTGCAAAATGTACAGCACGCAAAAGCAGTAGGAACATTCTGTCAGAGGCTCAGTTTAAGAGATGATCCCCTTTGATCCAAACACTGCACAGAAATGAAGCACTGAATGAGATGGCTGGTAGTGAGTCATGAAACATACTGGGAAAAATGAAAAACTTTACTCTTGAATTTCAGGGCTAGCAAGAATAGTTCTGCAGATATCACCCATGTGAATGTTCATTCACAAGTTAGGTGACAATTTTTGCTGCCAGGTGCCAACCTGCAGAGAAAGCTACATTACGTATCTGTCTGGTAGCACTTACATAAAGTTACTTCAGGTTAATATTACAATGGATATATCTGCAAAAGCCTTGTGGTAGCTTCAAAAGGCCTCAGGTATCTGCAAGAGGCATTTCCAGCTTTCCACTTACAGATAAGGCAGGGGTTTTGCACTTACAAACCCGTGATCCCTGCATCAGCAGGTAGCAGGCAAAGTCCTCCGCCAATGCAGGGATCACAGGATCCGTGGTAAGTGCAAGGGGAACACAGCCCAATTGCTACCAATCCCCTCTGAACTGCCAACATTGCTGGTGCCATGGATGTACCAATCTATGGCACCAACAATGTCAGCCATGCCTCCCCTTCAACATGGATTCCTCCAGAGAGCTCCCGATCCCCACAGGGAACTTTCTGGGGAGGGATCAGTGCACCCCTGACACAAGCACAACTCCCGGCTAGCCTGTTGGACCCTCAACCCCTCTCAATAAAACGCAAACGTCTGACTAGCCAGTCAGCCTAAGAAGGATCCCCGCCCCCCTTGACTCCACCCATGCCATTACCTCTAAATCCCTGGTAGTCTAGTAGCCACCAGGGGCAGGAGTGGTTCTCCTTGCTCCTGCCACCATCTTTGCTGCTCTTTAAAATGGTGGCAATCACAGGTGCTGCCCCTTAGCTTCCTGATGCAAGGGGGACAGTACCGTGAGACCAGCACCATGTTTGCTAGTAACAACGAGGAGGCCGGAAGTGACTGGTGCTGCCCCCTAGCGCCAGGATGATAGGGGGCAGTACAACATGATCACTGCCATTTTGAAGAGCGGCAAAGATAGCAGCAGGACTGTGTCTGCCCCCAGTAGCCACTAGACTACTAAGAATTTAAAGTGGGGGCATGGGGACCATAGGTGGTCCCTTGCAATCCTGCAAATTGCTTAAATGGTGCTCAGTGGGATTTTCATGGGTTTCAGCTAACTGGCTAGTGTCAAGGTGTTCTGGGAGCGGACTGGGGGTGGTACCGTGGGTTAACCAGACAGCAGCAATATTCAGTCAATGTCCAGTTAACCCTAACCAGCTAAAGTTAGGACAGCTGAATGGATGTCCTAATGTTACCGCTTTTTCAATCTGCCCAGCAGCATGTCGCCTCTAACTGAATTGCAAAAGCACAATGCGGCCAACCTAGATATTCAATGCCAGTGGCTGGATACGGCATTTCAGCAGGCTGCGAGACCTTCTGATGATCACATAAACTGTCCTGGGGACTCCACAGCCAGTCGAGATTTCAGGATACCACAATAAATATGCATGAGACTGAAGACCCAGCATAGACACAGACAGCTTTAGCTCATGCATATTCATTATAGATATTCTGAAAACCCTACTGATTGTGGAGAGGATTTGAGAATGTATTAACTACAGCACCAGCAGTGTATACAACAGTCACTAACCATATACACTGTTATTTTCCAGCCTCTCTTTTCATCCCATTCTGACTTCAGTTCTCTCATTCCTCTCTTTAGCCATTTTATTTATTATTTTTTTTTTTTTTACTATTAGTATTTAGCTCACACCTTTCCAGTAGTAGTTCACGGTGACTTAGAATCAGGTACTGTATGTACTTCCCTGTCCCGGAGGGTTTACAGTCTAACAGACCGATGCAGAAGACCTCAGCGCAGAATTCTTCTGGTGCTTTTCCCACATTAGGCTTGCTCTCCAATGCAGAAAAGCCAGCTAGTGCCAGAAAAAAAGCAACCACGCTAAACTGCATCACACTGGCCATGCAAGTCGTTTCATACTTAATTGCGCCCAATGTAGAAAACTACGTTGAAATAGCGCAGTTTTTTATACTGTTTTTAACGCTGGATCTTCAGGCCAGCTTCAGGCAGGCGTAAAGATCCAGCTGGGAGCAAAGACATCATCTGAGGTGACATCTGACACGTCACCTCAGATGATCCAGGTAATGGGGAAAGCCCCCAATGCCATAGGCACACTATTTGGGGCTGGTGCTTCCCCCTGGATACTGACCCCCTCCAACAGAAATAAGACCCCATGGCCCAGATATCCTTCAACCCCCATAACACTGGCCTGGTGGCCTAGTGGTCCTGAACCCCTTCACCACCCGGTATCTGAAATGTTGGGGCGGGAGCATTGCCCACATGCTGCCTCCCCCATGCCACCATCTTCTACAATTGCAGCACGTAGCCCCACGCAGTGCATCCTGGGATTCACCAGGTGGCGTCAGACTGCCATATAAGGCAAAAAATGCCTTATCTTGCAGTGACCCCTGTGTTGCATCCTGGGACAGCTCAGGCATCCCAAGATGCATCACAGAGGGTCACTCTGCAATATAAGGCATTTTTTGCCTTATATGGCAGTCTGACGCCACCCGGTGAAGCCCAGGATGCACTGCGATTCCCCGATGCTTGGATCATCTGAAGTATCAAACTTCACCTCAGATAACTCGTTCGTCTAGGAAAGCATGCCAATCTTGCACCAAGTTGTATGTGCATGTTTGGCTTGCTCTCTCACTTTAACACAAACATTTTGCATGCTGCTTAATTTGCATATTGCATCCCAGTGCATTCAGTGTTAAACTTGTGCTAAAAAACCCTGCGCTAGAGATTTAAGCACTGGGCTCTAGTGTGAGGTTTCTTCATCGGCCTGTAAGTATATACCTGAGGCAACGTAGGGTTCAGTGACTTGCCCAAGGTCACAAGGAGTGCCAAGGGGATGTGAACCCTTGACTTTCTGGTCCCAGGCTGCTGCCTTAACCACTAGGCTGTTAGTCCTGTTTTTGAATTATGTCATCTAAACCATGATAATATACATACACAAAAGAAGAAAATGGCTTGAGATCCCAATCTAAGACTGTGGTTCCTCCTTCAAGGGACGGCCATTTATAAGTCCATCATTTGGCAACACACAGAAGCTATAACAGTGCATAGCCCTGAGCTCTTTGGAAAGTGGTGAGAACCTAAATAAATTAAGCAAACACTTAATGTTTCAATGTTTATTAAACTTAAAAAAATCTCTGTCACAAACAAATCCAGTAACATCAGCAAATAAAAATAATTACATCCTATGTTAAGAAATTTAGCTTGGGGGCAAAGGTTTCATGGGAAAGTTACATAAACCTACTTTATACATATTTTAAAACTAGCCTCTGCACTGAACATCATAATACATCACCAGTCTCATTCCAAAATATATATATAAGTTTTATTTCATTACTTCACTACAATGAGAGGATGTAGAGGAATCACCCAGTCTCAGGATCAGAACAGAAACAGAGACGTCAGTATAGCACAATACATACAGATCACAATGAACTCAGTACAAAAGAGTGAGATTTCAGTACAGAGCCAGATAGGTTCTGATTTAAAAAAATAGATCTCAGGATGCAGTGAATAATATTCTGCTCCCACCACCTCAGTTGTATATTTTTGCACAAGATGTAAATAAGGGGAGACTCTCAAACATGTGCATTTAGACCTAATGCAATGCATCACCATGCACTATATGTTAAAGATGGCATTGAGTCAAACAGGATAAAGGTTTTGCAGGAAACAAAATACACTGCAGAATATCTATGGATAGAAATTCCATGTAAAAAGGAGAAGGGAATGGCAGTGGGGGGTGTACTACCATCCGCCTGGACAAAATGAACAGACAGATGATGAAATGCTAACAGAATTAGGGAAGCCAGCAAGATTTACAACATATTAATAAATGGGAGATTTCAGTTACCCAAGTATTGACTGTGTTAATGTCACATCAGAACATGCTAGGGAGATAAAGTTTCTACATGAAATAAATGATTGCTTCATGCAGCAGCTGGTTCAGGAACAGACATGTGGGGATGCTATTTTAGACCTAGTTCTCAGTGGAACACAGGATCTAGTGTAAGAGGTAGCTGTTTGGGGCCACTTGGCAATAGCGATCATAAAATGATCACATCTGATTTAATAACTGGAGGGACAGTAGCAAGGAAATTGGCAGCACTAGCATTTAACTTTCAAAAAGGAGACTATAATAAAATGAGGAAAATGACTAAGTAAAAAATAAAAAGAACTGCAGAGGTTAAGAGTTTACATTATGAATGGGCATTATTTAAAAATACTATCTTGGAAGCCCAGACCAGATGTATTCCATGCTTAAAAAAAGTGGAAGGAAGGTCAAATGACAGCCTGCATGGCTTAAAGGTGAGGTCATAGAGGCTGTTATAGCTAAGAGAGAATCTTTTCAGAAAATGGAAAAAAAAAAAAAAGAGTCAAATGAAGAAAACAGGAAAAAGCATAAGTACTGGCAAGATAAATATAAGGCACTAATAAGGCAGGCAAAGAGAACATTTGAAAAGAAGCTTGCCACGGAAGCAAAAGCTCATAAGAACTTTTTCAAGTATATTCAAAACACTTGTGAGGGAGTCAGTTGGACCATTAGATGATGGAGGTGTAAAAGGTGCACTGAGAGAAGACAAAGCCATAGTGGAGAGACTGAATGAATTTTCTTCTTCAGTCTTTACTGAAGATGTAGAAAACTTACCCATGCCAGAAATTATATTTAAAGGTAATGTATCAGAGGAACTTAAACATAAGGACATAAGATATGCCATACTGGATCAGACCAAAGTCGATCAAACCCAGTACCTTGTTTTCAACAGTGGCCAATCTAGGTCACAAGTACCTAGCAGTTTCCCCAAAAGACACAGAGATTCCACAATGCTTGTATTGGGGCAAACAGTGGATTTCCCGGGTCCCCTTTAATAATGGTTTATGGAACTTTCCTCCAGGAACTTGTCCAAGCCTTTTTTAAACCCAGCTATACTAACAGCTTTTAAACATCCTCCAGTAACAAATTCCAAAGTTTGATTACACATTGAGTGAAAAAATATTTTCTCTTATTAATGTTAAATGGGTCACATTGCAGCTCCTGGATTTTCTAGAGGATTGTAAAAAATTGCAAAAGGATCTTGATAAATTGGCAGATGGCATTTAATGTGGACAAGTGCAAAGTTATGCACCTAGGGAAGAATAACCCAAACTACAGTTAAACGATGCAGAGAACATTAGGAACTACCACCCAGGAAAAGGATTTAGGCATCATCGTGGATAATACATTCAAACCCTCTGCCTAGTAGCAGCGGCAGCTATGAAAGAAAATAGAATGCTAGGAATCAAAGTAAGGAATGGCGAATAAAATGAAGGATATTATAATGCCTCTGTATCGTTCTACGGTGCGACCATACCTTGAATATTGTGATGAAGATGCTAGTGAGCCTATGGAGATAGGAAAAACTAGTGAATGTACCTTTAAAGAACGTGACAGGTTTGCAATACGCACACTGCAGAGTGCAGCTAGAGGGAGTAAGCACAGAGAGTCTGAAGTTAGGTTGCCACACCCAAGCTATCCTGAGGTAGTTACAAACTTAGGGGATGATCACACACACCTGAGGGGAGTGAGAGAGACCCTGAGAGAGAAGCAGCTTTATAAGCCTTGCTTAGAAGGAGAGAAAGGGAAGAAGAGGGAGAAGGCGACGAAGCAGCACCAAGAAAGGCAGCCGGAGCGGCTGTTGTTGCAGGATAAGAGAAAGTTCCAAAGAGGCCAGCAGTTCCAAGGTGGAGAGCTCCAAGGAGAAGCCGTCAGGAGAGGTACCAGGAAGGCACAGCTCAGGGAGAGAGAGCATAAAAGTCTTCATACGTCTATGCCGGACTGGAAGTCTCAAGGTGTTCAGAGGTGGGTGCCCAGGGCTCAAAGCTAGGAGGCAGAAGAACCCAGCCTGGAACAGGGAGCCAGCGATTAACACCAGAGAGGAACTTAAGCACGAAGGCCAGGAACTGTTTAATCGCAGCTGGAGAGAGGTTTGTGAACCTAGCCAGAAAGAGATAGCTCAAACCCCGGATACCTGTCTTCCATACCAGGTAGACCACTGCTGGAGGGAATTACAGAGATCCCCCGAGAAAGTATATCCTGGGAGATACGGGGAAAGCTCAGAGCAAGTTGATGTTTCTTCAGAGCAGGAAGAAATGCAAATAGATCCTAGCGAACAGGATTCCTTACTGCCTGAGTTTCCCATGGATTGCACATTATGTTTGGCTGGAAGCATGGAGTCCTTAACTGAAGAATAGCTTTCAGGATGTGCACTTTTGGGTAACAGAGTCTGACCTTGTTGAAGGTAAGAGCTTGTTTAACCAATGGAATATTGCCTAGCACCTGTGCTTGGTGTGACTAAAGAAGGAAAGGATAAAAGAGAACATTTTTACTAAGCTGAATGAAGAAGCTTGTGTTTTGTTTCATCTACTATATTTTTTGATTAAAACCCCTGAACAGAAGTAGTGACTGTGAAACACATTCAACCTGAGTTTTGTAAATATCTTTGGAAATACTAACTGGAGAGAATATCCTGATGCTTTATGTTGAACCTTGTGACATTGGGGAAATAAAATCTTTATCATTTACCTTCATATTGGTTTGTCACGGCTATACTTTTAAAAGGGAAACTACAACTCCCAACATGCTTCAGTGCTGAAGATAGTTTTCAACCCGTTTATGAAGGACATAATGTCCACCCTAGCTCTTTAGGCATGTTGCCAGGGGGTGTGACAATATTGTGTACAATTCTGGTTGCCGTATCTTAAAAAAGGATATAGTAGAATTAGAAAAGGTACAGAGAAGAGTGACAAAAATGGCAAAGGGGATGGAAAGATATCCCTGCGAGGAAAGGCTTAAAAGATTCAGTCTCTTCAACTTTTAAAAGAGACAGTTGAGGGTAGATATGATAGATACGCATAATCAAACTCTGGAATTTGCTACCAGAGGATGTAGTAAAAGCTGTTAGTGTAGCTGGGAGGAAAAGTCCATAAACCATTATTAAAGAGGACTGGGGAAATCCACTGCTTTCCCACAAGCAGCATGGAATGTGTATACCTTTGGGAGCCTGACAGGTACTTGAGACCTGGAATGGCCACTGTTGGAAAGAGGATACTGGGCTTGATGGACCCTTGGTTTGATCCAGTATGGCATATTTTATGCTCTTAAATACTTGTAGGTGGGTATCATTGGGGGAACCTTGGATGAACCAGATCTGTATATTTTCCCACTGCAGAGGGAAGCATCCTGTGGGTGAGGTGGGGTGGGAATGGAGTTTGAAGTTACTCAGATACATTTTCTGAGTACTTATGAAAATTCAAATGTATCTGCACTAATTAGCTGGTGTAAACCGTGTGCAGCTACTTTTTCTAGTGCCATTTTCAAAGTGAATGTACATACAAATCTGATGAGTGAAAAGCATGCGTCTATGCTGTACCAATGTAGGCAGTTATTCTATTACCCCTTTAAAGTATTTTGGGAACCTGACAGAGACCTAAGCATTCTTTCCTTGATTTTCTTTATCCATGTTAGTGTTAGGAGATTTCACATGGACATGGTCCTTTTGCCCTGAATACCAGCTCACCCCATTTTGATTTCCTTTACTAATTTCAGTTGTGACTACAGGTGATGGAAGACAGACGTGCCCAGCAGCTGAATATGACATGACTCTCAACTTGGTCTACCAGCAAATACTTAAAAAGAGTCCAGACAACACAGGCACCTGACTATGCTCTTGGTTTCCCTGTGGGTGGATGCAGATTTTCTCAACTCACATAAAGCAAGCAAAACAATTACATAGAAGATCTATGGCAAAAGGTAAGCAATAACCTAAAATACCCTGTGTAATCCTTTGATTCCACTCACAGCAGTTCAACGTACAACAGACTCACGGCATTAACAGTACCAAGAACGTGCTACACAACATGTATATGCTGCTCATCTTAACTTGCATCATATCCACTATCCTGCAATTGGAATCTTTAGCTCCAAGCTTTGTATATATCCCAATCATACACTCCTACAGAAACCATGTAATAAAAGACTGCTCCCAAAGAATAAGGACTAAACATCATAACTTCCTGATACAAATTCAAACACAAAACTTAATACCACCCAACAACAAAATCATATCACACAGTCCTCAATGCATAAATGCTATGTTAATCATTGCTCGCTCAGCTAGGAATAAGATTCCAGTCATTTTTTTTTTTCCTTTGGCCTCCCACCGCCATCCACAGCTCTCCCCAGCCCGGGGATCGAGCCTCCGGCGGCAGGAGG
Source organism: Ichthyophis bannanicus (assembly GCA_033557465.1). Classification (NCBI taxonomy): domain Eukaryota; kingdom Metazoa; phylum Chordata; class Amphibia; order Gymnophiona; family Ichthyophiidae; genus Ichthyophis; species Ichthyophis bannanicus. The sequence continues at coordinate 1,156,808,095 of CM066032.1, read as the reverse complement.
AGCACCACCGGGGCGCTGTCCAATCGGGGCAGAGGCCTTACTTTAAAGATCTTCGCGCCATCGGGCGCCCTTCCTTTGGCCTCCCACCGCCATCCACAGCTCTCCCCAGCCCGGGGATCGAGCCTCCGGCGGCAGGAGGAGCACCACCGGGGCGCTGTCCAATCGGGGCAGAGGCCTTACTTTAAAGATCTTCGCGCCATCGGGCGCCCTTCCTTTGGCCTCCCACCGCCATCCACAGCTCTCCCCAGCCCGGGGATCGAGCCTCCGGCGGCAGGAGGAGCACCACCGGGGCGCTGTCCAATCGGGGCAGAGGCCTTACTTTAAAGATCTTCGCGCCATCGGGCGGGCCCGCGCCTGAGGGCCTCGCCAGAGGGCCCTTTGGCGTGGCCCTTAGGCGGGAACCGAGAGAAAACACCAGAAATCCGCCGATCTCATCACTCCACCGAGCCCTGGACAGCCAAAGCAACAGCCTGCTTAAGACAAGTGTCCACACAAATGCGTCCAACAGCTACATACAAATACGGTTGAACCAGCTTATCCTACCCTCTCCATACAATCTCAACCACAGCAAGTATACGCGCCTCATATGACTCAACTGACTTTTCTTCCACAGCCTATTTATTTGACTGTACTTGCATTCATTTATTACTGTTGCCAGTAGTAGCCTTTTAGCCATTTATGTACTGTTACCAATGGTATCCATGTATCATTGTTGTATTCTTTCTCACTTGCATTCATTTATTACTGTTGCCAGTAGTAGCCTTTTAGCCAGTTATTACTGTTGCCAGTAGTATCCATGTATCATTGCTGCTTCCTATTTTTACTGTTGTCAGTACCATTCAATTATCACTATTGCATGCAATTATTACTGGTTCTGTAGCCTTCACTTTTTACTGTGGCCAGTTAGCACTCAATTATCCCAGTTACCAGTAACACTCCCACAAAGTGTCTCACTTGCTCTCCCATTAGCTCTCCATAATATATAGCTACTCAACACCACTGTCAGAAGCCCATTGCCAATTACTCCTTTGACAATAGCATATCCACAATAACAAACATAATATCCCCTCCAATCCCTCACAGAAGTTACCTCATCCACATCAACAAAAACCCCAATGGCACTACCATTCAATACCCTAGCTATCTGCCTTTTCCTTCTTCTATGTTTGCTCAACGAAGCCCTTGCACTATATCACACAGCTCACCAAATTCCAATACTTCAGAATCATGGAAAAAGAAGGGCTGAATCTCCCTATCCCAACTCAAGAATAGATGCCCCCACACGCCACTCTCATCTAATACATATAGCTCTTCAACAACCAAAGAAAAATAAACAAAAGGAACCCCTTCAACCCTTTTGCTTAAACTGTGCCCTCATAAATGCAAGGTCTATCCGCAAGAAATGGCCAGTCATCACTGACACAATCTCTTCCTACAATCTAGACATCCTCATGATAACTGAAACTTGGTTATCCGACACAGATAATGTGATCCTTAACCAACTCATACCCCCCAACTTCTCCGTCCATTCCCAACATAGAGAGAGCAAGAGAGGTGGAGGCATTCTCATACTTACCAAGAATGACCTAAACTTCCACACTGTGGACTCCACAAGCTCAAACAGCATGGACGTCTTAACCATCACGAATGAGCAATGCTCCATCAATTTAATATACAGAGCACCCTCACCCTCCACGGATGACCTTCCTAACATTCTGGACTTAGCAACCAACACACGCCAGCCCAACATTCCCAACTGGATATTAGGAGATTTCAATCTCCCAACACTGCATCCTAGCCATGCCTCAGCCCTCCTTGAAGCAATCAACGAGTTGGGATACAAACAAATTGTTGAAGCCCCCACGCACAAGAGAGGAAACATCCTTGACATGATTTTTGCTCCTCTGACAGCCCTTGATTCCAACAATAGACTCGACACTTCTGTAACCCCAGTACCTTGGTCAGACCACAACCTAATCACCTTCCCCATCCTCATCAATGGCAAACAGTCATCATACATCAACAAAAACTCCATTGACTCAACAAAAGTAACATCTCGGAAATTCAAAACCTTCAACAAAGAGCATATAATTACAGAAACCCTCCCTCTCCTACATGACACCTCTCTCAATCTCGAAAATCTGATCGCATCCTGGAACAACACTATCAGCACCATTGCACTACAACCAGTACAGGACACCAACCTAAAGAAAAGAAAATCCTCTCCTTGGTTCTCCCCTGACCTACGAGCCTCCCTCACACACCTAAGAAAATTGGAGAAACGATGGCGTCGCTCACACTCTTCTGAAGACCAAGCAGCCTATAGAGTACACCTATCTTTGCACAGAGAGTCAGTCATGACCAAGATGAGACAATTCCATACTGATACGCTGAAAAGATCGCTAAATAAACCACGTGATCTTTTCAACCTAGTCAAAATCTTATCTAAAGAACCTTCACCAGAACATCCTGAACCCATTCATCCTCAAGCGTTCGCCGATTACCTGCAATCCAAGCTGCTTCAAACCAACAACATTGCAACAATTCCTTCTCAAGTCACCGTATGTATATCAAACTTATCCATGTTCTCCACACCATCCAGAAAACATATTGAAGTCACCATCGCTGCTCTTAACACTACCACCGCACAAACTGACCCTTGCCCAGCCCACTGGATAAAGGAACTACGCCAAGATCTCAGCCCCATCATCACTAAAATGATGAATTTATCCTTTACAACTGGTTCCTTCCCATCAGTCCTCAAGAGAACATCCATCAGACCCCTCTTGAAAAACCACAAACTCGACCCACAAAAGGTTGAATCTTATAGACCCATAGCTAGCATTCCCCTGCTAGCTAAAATAATTGAAAAGGAAGCTCAAAGACAAATACAGGACCACATCGACACTGCCTCCCCTCTTGACCAATGCCAACATGGCTTCAGAGAGTTCCACGGTGTTGAAACCCTCCTAACCACTCTATGCAACAACATCATCACAGGCATTGATAACATCCGCCAAGGCTTTGCTCTTATCTTCTTAGACATTGCCGCGGCTTTTGACTCTGTTCATCATGATCTTTTAATAGGGCGACTAAATAAAAAAGGCATCAATAACACTGCCCTGGAGTGGTGTAAATCATACCTTGATCAGAGATGGCAGTACGTTACCTCAGGAACCGCAACATCCGCACCTTACCACCAAAAACAAGGCGTACCACAAGGATCATCCCTATCTTCACTCTTCTTCAATATATACATACAGCCTGTTTGCAATATCATTAGGTCCTTCAATGTTGAATGCTTGATATACGCTGACGACATCCTTCTATACATGCCTTTCTCCACAGCCCATATGGACCTCTCCCCGCTAGCCAAATGTTTTGATGCAGTATCTGAATGGCTTCAATCCCAGAACCTCCGAATTCAACACAAAAAGACCGAGGTTCTTTTCATCACTAGAGACCCACTTTTCACCCCCCCATCCCATATAAAGGTCAAAGAAGCTGAGCTCCAATCCAAACCTTCCATTCGTTACCTTGGAGTCACTTTGGACCAGCGCATGGATTTGAAACTACATATAACCAACGTAGTCAGAGCCATCTACCTCAAGATCCGGACACTCCGCCATCTTCGCCCCCTGCTTGATCCTGATGACTTCCGGACGATATTTCAAGCCTTAACCCTACCACACCTTGACTATGCTAATGCCATTCTCCAAGGCCTCCCACACTCCACATTAAACCCATTGCAACTCGCCATGAATACCGCTGCTAGAGTCCTCTACGGAGCATCAAGAAGGGACCATATAACACCCATCCTAGAGCAACTCCACTGGCTCCCCATACATGGCAGAATATTGTTCAAAACATTACTACTAACTTTCAAGGCCACTAAAATCATCACCTCTTCCTCCCTAGTAGACCTCGTTCAGACTGTTCCACCCAATAGATCCAGGAGAACGATATCAACAAATGCACTAGTTATCCCTAAAGCAGCGACAAAATGCCTATCAACGACATCTAACAGGGCCTTCAGATTCTATGCCCCTAAGTGCTGGAATGCCCTACCTCCAGAGATTCGTGCTATCACTGATCTATCCCTTTTTAGAAAGGCTCTCAAATCCCACCTTTTCCCCCAATATTACTTGACCAGCTAACCAATCTCGATCCTTACCCTATAACTAATAACAAATTCTGTTGTGTATACTGTAAATACTCATGTAAATAGTTGCAGAAATGCCGTCCTATGTTTTATCCAAGTTCTCTGACCTTGTTCTCTGTAAAACCAAACAGTTTGTTGTTCTGGTCTGTTGTTATATTGTGAACCGCGCTGATGCTGAATAGAGCGGTATATAAGAGCCTGTAATAAATAAATAAATAATAAATAACAGACTATGTAAAGAATGTATCTTAGGCATTATGGGGGTCATTCAGTGGCACGAATAGCAGGGATGGACGTCCGGAGTGGATATCCATCCCCGCTATTCACTCCCCTGCCGTCCCCGGCTAATGCTTCCCCATACAAACAGCTCATTCATACCAGGAGGCTTAGACGGGATCGGGAGGGGGCATATCTGAGGTGGAGTGAGGGTGGGGCATGTGCGGGCCAGGAATCCGGACATACAGGGCCAATTCTGAAGTCGGCCCTGTACATCTGGGGCCGTGAATATGAACGGGAAACGTATTCCACTGCAGAGGTGGAATAAGTCCCCCTAGATGTTGGGGATCATGCTGTCGTGCCATGTCAAAGAGGTATAGGAGTGCAGTAAGTTCCCCGCAGCTGGACCCTGGCCATGTGAGGCCAGGGTCCAGCTGCGGGGAAAGAAGAGAGTCAGCGGCAGCCAGCATTTCCGGCTCCTGAATGGGGCTGCGGAGCCATGGCGATGGGATGCTATGGGCACCACGGCTCCATTCAGGAGCCTGACTGAGGTAGCCGGGGATCTGCTATGCACGCAGGCCGATCAAAATCAGGGCACGGCCTGCACGTTTGGGCAGTAGACCCGATTCTGATCCCGTGGACACATCTAGCCCCTGTGGGATCAGAATCGGGTTTAACTTCAGGCATCCCACTTCTGGTCGGCAACACAGGGGGGGGATGGACAGCCAATTCAGAATGTGCTTCCATGTGTGTGACCGAAACATGGCTTACTGAAACTGACAACACCCTCTCAAACCTACTTAAGATACCTGGCGATGATTTATTCAACTGCCCTAGATTTGGCCATAGAGGCGGAGGCTTACTCTTTTTGACGAAAAACATATTCAACTTTCACAATATCAGCAGTGAGTACTGATAGGCTTCACATGATATTCATAGCTAATAACTACATCTCATTTTGCCTTGCCTACAGATCTCCCACAGCAAATGATGTAGAACTGTCTACCATAAAGCAATCTACTTTAAAGCCCGACCACTACAACGCCTACGCCCCCTCCTGGAACCAACAGACTTCTGATCTGTATTCCAAGCCATAATCCTCCCACATATAGACTATTGCAACTCCTTTTACCAAGGCCTCCCACAATCCACTATGCTTCACCTATGCACTGCTCTGCACACCACAGCACATACCTTAACAGGAGCAACAAAATATGACCATATTACACCCACACTTAAACACCTACACTGGCTACCTCTAACCAGCCGTGTCAAATACAAAACACTCCTCCTAACCCAAAAAGTCATTAATGCCGACCCTACATCTCACCTACACACTCTACTCCAAAAAACACAACACAACAGAACCAAAAGATAATCCAGTAAGATCACCCTAATCATCCCCCATGCAAAAACAAAATTTACACAATAAGCATGCATGCACTCATTTGAGCTATTCATCCAATCCACTTGGAACACACTCCCAGACACCACAGGAAATATCACAGACCTACCCACCTTCTGTAAACTCCTAAAACCTACCTATTCACTGAAAACTTCAGCACCTCTGACTAATCCTCCCCCCTCCATCAGAATAAGGATGCTCCACCACATCTTATCAACCTACAAACAAAAAACAACAAAACAGGTTTCATTGTATAAATTATACATAACTCTTACACAAGAACCATTGTATATAAGTTAAAGTTATATGTACATAAGTTGAAAACTGTTGTAATGTAACAATATATAACCTTGTTCAAGGTAAACCTCTTTGACCCGGTGAAAAGCGATATATAAACAATGCTAACATAACATAGTATATGACGACAGATAAAGACCAGTATGGTCCATCTCATCTGCCCAGCAAGGCAGCAAGAGTAGGTGCACTTGCCGCTCAGTGCAGGTCACCCCTCCCCATGCCTTTGTTTAGGGGTGTACCCACTGCTCTGTATAGATCACCCCTATTTGTTGAGATATAAGAGACAATTAAGTTTATTTTGATTTTATCCTGTTGCTATAACGGGATCCATTGTGTCAGTCCCATGCCATTTTGAATTCTGTCACTGTGTTTGCCCCGACCACTTCCATCGGGAGGGCATTCCAAGCATCCACCACCCTTTCAGTGAAAACTTATTTCCTGACATTGCGTTTCAATTTACCCCCTTGCAGCTTCGTGTTATGCCCTCTAATTTTACAGCTTCCCAGTCTTTGAAAGAGGTTTGTTTGTTCATTAATACTCTAAGCATTTAAAGGTCTGAATTATATCACCCCTGTCCTTCCTTTCCTCCAGAGTGTACATTATTTAGGTCTTCAAGTCTCTTCTCATAAGTCTTCTGATGCAGGCTAGAAATCATTTTGGTCGCCTTCCTCTGAACCGTTTCCAGTCTTTTTATATCCTTTGCGAGATATGGTTTCCAAAACAAAACAATATTCCAACTGAGACTTCACCAATGACTTGTACAGTGGCATTAGTACCTCTTCCTTTCTGCTGGCAATTCCTCTTTGTATGCAACCTAGCATCCTTCTGGCTTTTGCCACTGCCTTTTCGCACTGTTTCACCACCTTGAGATCCTCAGAAATAATCACTCCGAGGTCCTTCTACTGGTCCGTGCACACTGACCTCTTGTCCCCTATCACATACAATTCCCTTGGATATCTGCTTCCTAAGTGCATGACACTGCACTTCTTCATGTTAAATCTTAACTGCCAAGCATTAGACCATTCTTCCAGCTTTTGTAGATCTTTCCTCATGTTATCCACTCCCTCAGGGGAGTCCACTCTGTTTCAAATTTTCATGTCATCTGCAAAAAGACAGTTTTCCCATTCAATCCTTCAGCAATATCACTCACAAATATATTGAACAGTACTGGTCCCAGGACCGAACACTGGGACACACCGCTAATCACCTTCCTTTCATCCGAATGAGTTCCATTTACTATCACCTTCTGTCGTCTGTGAGTCAACCAATTTCTGATCCAGTTCACCACCTTGGGACCTATCCTCAAGCTGTTGAATTTATTGATAAGCCTCCTATGAGGAACAATATCAAAGGCTTTGCTGAAATCCAGGTAGATGACATCCATCACATTCCCTTGATCTAGTTCTCTGGTCACCCAGTCAAAGAACTCAATCAGATTTGTTTGGCAAGATCGTCCTTTGGTAAAACCATGTTGCCTCGGATCATGCAACCTGCTGGTTTCGAGAAAGTCCACTATTTGCTCTTTCAGGAGCGCCTACATTACTTTTCCTGTCACCGAGGTAAGGCTTACCGGCCTGTAGTTTGTCACTTCTTCCCTGTTACCAATAAATAATACTACTAAATAATACTAGAAGTAGTTTGCACTACCACCACATAAAATTAACAACTTATGACTTCAATCTCTTCACATTGCCTTAGAAGCAAGCAAAAGTATTCATACAAGTCATGGAAGCACTAGACTACAGGCAAATTGTCAACAGTACTACACATAGAGCAGGAAACACTCTAGACCTAATTTTCACAACAACACTATCATACAACCCTGATATAAATCTAGTGTCTCAAATCACACAAGTACCATGGTCTGACCATGATACCATATCATTCCAGCTACCTTATTACCTATTATTCAACCGCAATTCCAATATGAATACCAAATGCCAGTTCAGACACTATAACAAGCAGTCTTTCTTAGATAAAGTAACTCCCACTCTAAACACTACATCAAGTTGTCTTGATGACCTCATCAAAAACTGGAACAGAGTCATAAGCGAGAGAGCTATAACACCACAAGTTACACAAGACAGGACTATAACACAGAGGAGAACTTTCTGGTTACATTTCATACCCAGCAGAGAGCTTGTAGTTTAAATTTAATAGTCACTCAGGGCCTAGTAACAGCAAAGTACTTTTAGTTTAAATTTAAAGCACAGAAGAGAGCTTTCTGGTTAAATTTAGAACCCAGCAGAGAGCTTGTAGTTTAAATTTCATAAGAAGTTAGAGCCTAGCAGCAGCTAAGAGCTATAATTTAAATCAAATCAGAATATAGCTTACCTCAGCAGCACAAGACAGGGTACTGTGTAGCAGCCCTCTTTTAATAAGTGTTATTTCCCTCCCTCCCTCCCCAAACCCACCCACCCCTGGGATAATCGTAGCTTTATAGGTACTTACACATCTTAAAAGGCAGGAGGTGCTCTCAGGTGAAGCTCATTACCCAAATCAGTCATACACTAAGGACCTGAGATTAGTTAAGCTTCAGGTGAACAAGGTATATTACACGTATTAGGTACAGTTTTATTAGTATAAATATCCATAGCAACCCTTAGTAAGTAAAGAACTTAGATCTAAACACAAACTTAAAACTAAGATGCAGACAGCAGTCCAGCAGCGGGATGGGGCTTTCCAGTCTTTTGCATTGAGTGTCACATGTACAATTTTCTCCCAGTTGGTGAGAGGTCTTACGTGTGCACTAGGTGCAAGGAGCACTTTGTTCTCAGGGAATGAGTCCGTTCTCTAGAGGCTAAAGTAGCAGACTTGGAAAGCATAAGACAGACAGAGAGGTACATAGACGAGACCTACAGGGATATAGTCCTGAAGTCCCACCTCCAGTCTGGCAGCATCCCTGTTGCCATGGAGGAGAGAGGTCACGTGACAGGAGAGCATCACCCTGGTGTGGCAGGAGGTGATCCTGTAACTAGGACCTGTCCTCCAGGTGATGTAAAACCCTCTCGCACCGAGGACGTTTCTCCAGGGTCACGTGCCCATGAGGGAAGGGTTAGGACAGCCGTTATAGTTGGTGATTCGATCATTAGGCATGTAGATAGCTGGGTGGCTGGTGGACGTGAGGATCACCTGGTAACATGCCTGCCTGGTGCGAAGGTAGCGGACCTCACGCGCCACTTAGATAAGGTCTTAGATAGTGCTGGGGAGGAGTCTGCTGTCTTGGTACATGTTGGTACCATTGACATAGGAAAATGTGGTAGGGAGGTTCTGGAGGCTAAATTTAGGCTTTTAGGTAGGAAGTTGAAATCCAGAACTTCCAGGGTAGCATTCTCCGAAATGCTTCCTGTTCCATGCGCAGGACCCAAAAGGCAGGCAGAGCTCCGGAGTCTCAATGCGTGGGTGAGACAATGGTGCAGAGATGAGGGTTTTGGATTTGTTAGGAACTGGGGAACATTCTGGGGAAAGGAGGGGCTCTTCCGAAGAGATGGGCTTCACCTTAACCAGGATGGAACCAGGCTGCTGGCATTAACCTTTAAAAAGGAGATAGAGCAGCTTTTAAACTAGATATTAGGGGAAAGCCGACAGTCGCCCAAGAGCGGATGGTTCAGAAGAATGTATCTTTGAAGGATACTACCAAAAGCAGAGAGGTTCCACAACAGAGTAAAGTAGCCCAAATGCCCTCAAGTATGGAGCAGACAGAGCTTAAAGATCCCAAATTACCCATGTCTAACAATAGCCAAATTAATATGAATAAAATACATTCTCTAAAATGCTTGTATGCAAATGCTAGAAGTCTAAAAAATAAGATGGGAGAGTTAGAATATATAGCACTAAATGAAAGGTTAGATATGATTGGAATATCAGAGAATGGTGGAAGGAGGACAACCAGTGGGACACTGTGATACCTGGGTACAAACTATATCGTAATGATAGAGCTGATCAAATTGGTGGAGGGGTTGCTCTCTATGTTAGAGAGGGCATTGAGTCAGAAAGGATTAAAGTTTTGCAAGAAACAAAATCTGCTGTAGAATCTATATGGATTGAAATTCCATGTAAATGGGGGAAGGCAATGGCAGTGGGGGGTGTACTATCGAGCGCCTGGCCAGAATGACCAAATGGATGATGAAATGCTCAAAGAAATCAAGGAAGCTAACAAACGTTACAGCGCAGTAATAATAATGGGTGATTTCAACTACCCCGGTATCGACTGGGTCAGTGTCACGTCAGGACATGCTAGGGAAATAAGGTTCCTAGATGAAATAAATGACTGCTTCTTGGAGCAGCTGGTTCATGAACCGACCAGAGGGGAAGCCATATTAGACCTAGTCCTTAGTGGAACACCAGATCTAGTGCAAGAGATAAGGTTGTTGGGGCCACTTGGCAATAGTGATCATAGCATGATCGCCTTTGATTTAATTAGTGGAGGAGGGATAGTAAGGAAATCCACAGTACTACCTTTTAATTTTCGAAAGGGAGACTATGATAAAATGAGGAAAACAGTTAAGAAAAAACTAAAAGAAGCAGTTGCAAAGGTTAAAAACGTACATCAGGCTTGGCTGTTGTTGAAAAATACTATCTTGGAAGCCCAGACCAGCTGTATTCCATGCTTTAAGAAAAGTGGAAGGAAGTCCAAAAAACTTCCAGCATGGTTTAAAGGTGAGGTCAGAGAGGCTGTTGCTGCCAAAAAAGCATCTTTCAGGAAATGGAAAAAAGAACCAAACGACGAAACCTGGAAACAGCACAAGCACTGGCAAGTCAAATGCAAGGCATTGATAAGGCAGGCAAAGGGAGAATTTGAGAAGTAGCTTGCTGCGGAATCAAAAACGCAAAGTAAAGACCTTTTCAAGTACATTCGTAGCAAAAAACCTGTGAGAAAGTCCCATTAGATGATAAAGGGGTTAAAGGAGCACTAAGAGGCGACAAGGCGATAGCGGAGAGACTGAATGAATTACTTGCTTCAGTCTTTACTGAGTAAGATGTAGGGATGTTACCCATGACTGAAGTGGTATTTAAAGGTGCAGAAGAATTGAAGGAAATATCGATATATCGGGAAGATGTATTACAACGATTAGATAAACTGAAGAGTAGCAAATCACCTGGGCTGGATGGTATACATCCAAGGGTGTTGAAAGAACTGAAATATGAGATTGCAGACCTGCTATTAGTAATCTGTGAACTATCATTAAAATCATCTCTAATACCTGAAGACTGGAGGATCACCAATGTAACACCAATTTTTAAAAAGGGTTCCAGGGGTGATCCGGGAAACTACAGACCGGTGAGCCTGACATCAGTACCAGGAAAAATGGTAGAAACCATCATAAAGAATAAAATTACTCAGCATGTAGATAGTCATGACCTAATGGGAGACAGCCAACATGGCTTTAGACAAGGAAGATCTTGTCTTACTAATCTGTTATGTTTTTTTGAAGGAGTGAATAATCAGGTGGACAAAGGTGAGTCGGTTGATATTGTGTATCTGGACTTTCAGAAAGCCTTTGACAAGGTCCCTCATGAGAGACTTTTGGCAAAACTAAAGAGTCATGGGATAGGAGGCAGTGTACTCTTGTGGATCAGGAACTGGTTAAAAGATAGAAAGCAGAGGGTAGGGCTAAATGGCCAATTTTCCCAATGGAGAAAGGTGAATAGTGGTGTACCCCAGGGATCTGTGCTGGGTCCGCTGCTTTTTGACATATTCATAAATGACCTGGAAAGTGGAATAACGAGTGAGGTTATCAAATTTGCAGATGACACAAAACTATTTAAAGTTGTTAAAACCCAAGAGGATTGTGGAAAATTGCAAGAGGATCTTGATAAATTGGAAGACTGGGCATCAAAATGGCAGATGAAATTTAATGTGGACAAGTGCAAGGTTATGCACCTAGGGATGAACAACCCAAACTATGGTTACAAGATGCAAGTTTCCACATTAGGAACTACCACCCAGGAAAAAGATTTAGGCGTCATTGTGGATACCATGTTAAAACCCTCGGCCCAGTGTGCAGCAGCGGCGGCCAAGAGAGCAAATAGAATGCTAGGTATGATAAGGAAAGGAATGGAAAATAAAACAAAAGATATTAATATGCCTCTATATCGTTCAATGGTGAGACCGCACCTTGAATATTGTGTGCAATTCTGGTTGCCGTATCTTAAAAAGGATATAGCGATTTTAGAAAAGTTTCAGAGAAGAGCCACCAAAATGGTAAAGGGGATGGAAGGATACTCCTATGAAGAAAGGCTAAAAAGGTTAGGGCTCTTTAACCTGGAAAAGAGACGGCTGAGGGGAGATATGATAGAAGCCTATAAATTAATGAACGGAGTGGAATGGGTAAACGTAGATTGATTGTTTACCTTATCAGAATATAGAAAGACTAGGGGACATGCAATGAAGCTATAGGGTAAACTATTTAAGACTAATAAAAGAAAATATTTTTTCACTCAACGTGTAATCAAACTCTGGAATTTGTTACCGGAGGATGTAGTTTAAAAAAGCTGGGTTTAAAAAAGGTTTGGACAAGTTCCTGGAGGAAAGGTCCATAAACCATTATTAAGAAGGGACCCAGGATATCAATGCTTGAACCAATACAAGCATTGTGGAACCTGTGTCCCTTGGGGAAACTGCTAGGTTCATATGACCTAGATTGGCCACTGTTGGAAACAGAATACTGGGCTTGATGGACCTTGGTCTGACCCAGTATGGCATATCTTATGTTCTTATGTTAACACCATCTGGTGCAATCCAGAATTGAAACACCAAAAGACCAAGCTCAGAAAATTAGAACGAAAGTGGCGTCACTCACAAAACAACCAGAATAAAAAAATACCTACCTGTACAAACTTCAGGCATATCACAACAAAGTCAATGATCACCAGAGAGAATATCAAACCAAGCTCATCATGAGCTCCATCAATAAACCCAGAGAGCTCTTCAACATCATGAAAGCACTATTAAAACAAAATGACAAACCAAAACGTACAAAAAACTCCATCATCACAAGAGCTGGGGAACTTCTTCCAATCTAAGATCAATAGCTCCCCTCCAATTTCGGCGATACAACAATATAACACAGCAACCAATAATTTACTACAGAAACGGAATCCTATTTCTCTTGACAACTTGGAATGTATAATAATGGATTTAAATGCTACATCATCTCCTTTTGACCCTTGCCCGGTCAGCTAGATTAGGATTGCTCACTCTGAATTAGCCCCATGCAGGGACGGCTCAAGGCAATCTGCTGCTTGAGGCGAGGGAAGAGATTGCGCCCCCCCCCCCTCGGAACCAGGGTGGGGGAGGCTCTCTCAAAACTGCAGTCAGGGACTCAACCAAATTAAAAGTCAATTAGATAATGTGGAGGAAATAAAAAGATGTTCGCGCATCACAGAACTAAAAGAAAGAGCGAGAACCACTCCACAGTTTATAACACCAAATTTTAACTCATTTTTATTTTCTTGTTATAAACTATGTTATTGTTGTTGCTTTTTCTTTTTGAACATATATTTTGCATTCACAGAATCTCCTCCCTCAACTAGAACATCCACCCACAAAACTCAATATCCAATTAAAAAAGAAATCAGATTCTGGCCATCTCAATAACAAACATTCTCCTATACCAGACATATTGTGAACTAATAGGAGTGGAGGAATAGCCTAATAGTTAGGGCACTGGCTTAGGAACCAAGGGCCCGATTTTTGATAGGCATCTGCACGGTTTACAGTCCATGTCCATGGCTCATTATACGTTGTTTATTGTTGGGAGTGTAGAAGGCTAATTGGGGATGCTGAACTCAATGCAAATTATATTGAAAATGTGTATTTTATGTATTCCATGACTCAGAAGAAAAGCAAAAAAACGAGGGGACAAAATGATGAGCTCAATAAAGTTTGTCGCTGATCATTTTGACCCCTTGCTTTTGGCTTCTCTTTTGTTTTTTGTTGCAGGGGTGTCCCTTTTTGTTTTTGTTCTGCTTTTTTGTTCCATGACTCAGAACCAAGTTGACTTTGAAATGCCTCATTGTACACTTTAACATTTTAATCCGCACTATTCAGATTTCCAAAGATGCATTTTCCAAGCACAGGACAATGTATTAAATGTTTGTGTAGCTCTTCCAAACAGCAGTTCACCGCAGCTTCCTTTCCAGCCCCACCTTGTACAATTTTGGAGTAAAATTTTGCAAAGTGGAAAAATCAATGTTCATAGCTTTAATGAACTTGCAAATCTCTAAACTTAAGCCTAAAGCAGAGGCAATAAACAATTTAGCAAATGGTCATACATGTTAAGAACTATCAAACTAGTTCAATGCATATTTTAAGTTTTACAATTCTGCACTAATAAACCTTATAAACAGTTTGCAGGCAAAGATGTATTTGAGTGGGAGCAGGAACAATTAACCAGCTTGTCAAATTTTCTATTTCAGTGTACAAAACTTTCTAGTTTACATAGTAGCTAAAATAATAACAACATTTGTTTCTTAAAATATCAGAACACACAGTTTGACTTTTCTTAATTCTTACAACCCTGATCTAAAATGCACAGTGCACACCTGAGCTTGTTCAGGAGTAGGGCATTTCATTTTAAAAATTGCTGCAACTAGATAAATTAAAAATGTAAAAAAATACCCATTGTCCTGTTGGAGACCGGCAGCTGCCAATGGTAGCTGGACTTTTTTCATTTTTTTTTAAACCTCGGCTATTCCGGTGGATGCGGGTGCTGCCATGTGCAGGCTGCAGCCGTTTTGGTTGGTTTTTTTTTAATGGAGGAGCAGCGCTGGACTGAGAGAAATAGCCTCGGGTGAGCTGTGCTCCTGCGGCCATCAATGGGCCTTGCTCTGAGTGTGACCAGAGGCAGCGATAGCCAGATTGGGGCAGCAGGAGAACCTCAGCTGCTTCCGATCTGGCAGGGAGAGAGGAGGCATGGCTGTCAGCAGCGGGAGGCCCGCAACCCTCACAGCTCCCGTTGGAGGAGTTACACCATCCCCGTTGATGGCTGTTACCTGTCATGGTTCCTGGGCGATGGGGGTGGCTAGCAGCACCGGGTGCCGGGGCTGCGAGTGAGCTTGGGTCGGGCCAGAGCAATGTCGAAAGCAGAAGGAGAGGTGCTGTCTGTCAGCATCAGGTCTGCTCTTGCTCCTGGGGCTAGCAGACAGCATTGGGGGCCCGGGGTTGGAGAAAGCAGGCAGGCACTGTTGGGTCTTGGCTTGGAGGCAGAGCCAGCCTTAACGGGCAGCCGCGGAGCCTTTTTTGAATGCTGCAACTGCGGGAAGAGAGGTCGGACCGTCGGGGAATACTAAAGGGGAGTATCGAGGTAGGGGTTCCTGGATACAGGTGAATGCAGCCAGTGCTGGGAAGGCAGTCCTGGGAGTGTGGCCAGTACATGGGAAGACAGAGGCAGGCCAGAGGTGGCAAAATCTAAAATTAAAACACAGTCGAAGTGCCACCCCCTGCAAACTGCCGCCTGAGTCCACTGCCTCAGTTGGCCTAATGATAGAACCATCCCTGGCCTTATGCATAAACAGAATAATGCAGTGCTCCTTCACACAAGGTTACCTATCCTCCTCGCTGAAGCAAATTAGTAACAAATGATCCAGACCTATCACCAGTCTACCATTCTTATCAAAAATCAGTACAGATTCAACTACAGGACTATATCAACACACATACTCCACTAGACTTACAGCAACATGAATTCAGGCAATATGGTATAGAAACACTGACTACCTCACTTACTGATATCATCCAAGGCCATACAAAACCATGAAAAAGGATTCATCCTCATATTAATAGATATAAAGGCCACATTTGACTCGGTATCCCACAAGTTACTACCAGCACATTTACAAGCCACAGAATTCAGAGTACTGCTTTATAATGGTTCTGCTCATATCTCAATGGACATCATCAGCAAGTGAAAATAGGCCCCAGAAATTCTAACTCACACCAACACACACAGGGAGTCTCCCCCAAGGGTCTGCTCTATCCTCCCTACTATTCAACATCGATATACAGGCTCATCACATTTTATACCACATCTGTGTTGACGACATTATGATATACATGCCATTTCCACAGAAAAAGCCCATTACACCTCAATAGTAGATTGGCTATTGGAGCACCATCTAAGAATAAATTTCTAGAAAACAGAAGTCATGTTCATAACCAAGAATGAAAGCTTTACACCTCCTAAGATCTTGAAAGTCAACGAGGCAGAATTAGAAGCGAAGACAGAGGTACAATATCTCGGAATAATACTGGATCACCAACTGACACTACAATCTCGCATTAACAAAATAGCTAAAATAATTTACCAAAAAATCAAAACTCTTCAACAACTACACCCTCTCCTTGAAGCACATGATTTCTGAATGGTCTTCCAGGCACCTGCAACATCATCTACTATGGCATTCCGAAAAGTGACCTACATCCACTACTGATGGCACAACAAACGACTGCAAGAAACCTATATAGTGCATCCAGAAGAAACCACATAACACCTATTCTCAAGCAACTACACTGGCTCCCGTTACAATGCCATGTAAAATACAAAATATAACCACCTACAAAATCTTGCATAATATGACCTCTGAATACTTACAGTCCATCCTCAAACAGCTGCCAAACAACAGACTCAGGAGAGAATGTGCCCAAAATACATTCAGCGTATCTCCTGATAAGAGAAGGAGCAACCAAACAGCTTGCTCACGCACCTTCTCACTAAGACTATGCACCAGGAATATGGATCAGCCTCCCTACAAAAACCAGAGCCATAAATGACATACTTTTTCGCAAGGACATAAAAACACTTCTTTTCAAAGAGCACCTCGGCGACAAAACATAGCATGACTAATCCAGCCAAAATCCAGCAGATGCTGGAGAACCTGCCACAACACCACTTAAAATATCAAAGCTGGAAAATTGCATAGTAACTGGACATGACACACACTACTCCCAACATAATATATGTATGGTACTACATAGCATGGTTAATAGAAATAGTCCTGTAGTATAGGTTAAAGTTCTAACTGACCTACTATTTGTTTTATCTTTAAGCTGTTATTTATCATGTTTCTGTTCCTTGTAAAAATAACAAAATGCTAGTTCAATGAAAACCACACTGTTCCAAAGAAATGCAATATATAAAAAAGTTAAATAAATAAAATAAATATATAATAGACACTGTAATGCCAGAGAACTGGCTTTCTTAGCTTATTTTGTCTATTTAAAGTAAGGTAGCAATGACTCTAGAAATTAATTGCATATGTTTGGTTGTTTGTTCCTAGATATTATGAAAATGTTAAAATAAAATTAAATAAAGGGAACAGAGAAATACAAGAAATCTGTTCTCAGAGATCTGAAGAATGTAGTAAAAGCTGTTAGTGTAGCCGGGTCTAAAAAAAAGGTTTGGACAAGTTCCTGGAGGATAAGTCCATAAACCACTATTAAGGAGGCCCAAGGAAATCCATTGCCTACCCAAGGATAAGCAGCTTGCAATCTGTGTACCTTTTTGGGATATGTCATGTTCTTGTGACCTGTACTGGCCACTGTTGGAAACAGGATACAGCTTGATGGACCTGGATCTGTCCCAGTATGGCATTTCTTATGTTCTTACAGAAGTCATATAGGCTTAATGCAGTTAGCATGAGATTGTGTGATACGTTTGCTGCAGTCTGATGTGGTTCAGCACAACCTAGGTGAATCTCAGGGCCACTGAATGGGACACTTCATAGGATGCTGAGTAATGCATACGCTCATGTCACTACTACATCATAATACCTTAATTCTATTGCGGAATGTCCATTTGATACAGTGTTCAATACTTTTCAGAAACAGCCAAACTACTCTAAATTAAAGGCCAATACATTCAATTGATCCTAGACATACCCTCCAGGAATTGACCCAATTTAGTTAGAAAAGACCTACATGCATTATCTGACTTTTATCTATCCTTCCAATGTAAATAGATTATGTATATAGTTAACCCTGTTTTCCAAGTTTATACTCCTGTTCGATGTAAACCTGACAGCTTGTTGTTATGGTCATTAAGTTATAATGTAAACCGCACTGATGCTAAATAGCGCGGTATATAAGAAATTGTAATAAATAAAATAAAATTAATGATACATTTACATCACGTTGAATTAAAATTCAAGGACAGAGGAAACCAGCAAAGAAACAAGTCCTCTTCTCTGTTTATTGATAAGCAATTATGTGAACTAAACTGACACCCATGTGAGTTCCGTAAAATAACTAAAACAACATTGCGGAATCATTCTATGAAAGAATGAAAAAAAATTCTCTTTTGCTCAAGTCATACTCTTATTTCCTACCAGACTAGTTCTGAAATTTGCTTGTCTAGTTTTAAGATCACACATGCATGACACCGGCATATTTGTTTAAGCCTTTTTACAATGCTCAATGAAATCACCATAGTAGTCTTCTGAAAGTGAAACTCAGTCACATAGGCTGCAACCTAACAAATCAGTTTAGTTTTGTCTCGTCTGATTCATAGTTTCCCCCCCCCCTTGCATCACTCATACACTTGGCCTGATGCGAAAAACTAATTTTTTTGACTAATGTGGATATTTTTGACTGAAGACGGTTCAGATTCTCTCAGGTGGCCTAGTTTTGATATTTCAACACAGATTCAGATGTTGCAGCTTTTAAGTATCCAACACTTAAGATTCAGGGTGACAGGAAGAGATTGAGCACATCTCCTTACACAATAATGTCTCCGTTTCTATCAGGACATTCGCCACACTTATTCTACAGGTAAACCCTCCAGCTAGTGCCTTGCGGGTCACCCCCTAAGTCAGGTCAACAGAATGGAAACTCCGGCTGTGGGCCACATGGACTCAGATTTCCCCAATCAAGGCAAGAGAAGTCAAAACAGGGAAAAAAATATATACCACAATGGGACAGACTCTAGCAAAGTATTCCCACTTCATTATAAACCCAAAGTGACTCAGCCATGGCTATATGCAAGTTTCTAAAGACTTATCCATGTGGCTTTAATTTAGAGGCTGGTGTACTAACTCACAACATTTTGTGCAGGTCAGCAGCCATTTGGCAAGAAATTTAGCTATGAATGCAAACAACCTTCTGGGCTCATCTGCATCCTATAGCAAAAAGCTTTCCATGAAATTTAACATGGGTTGCTTTGGCCATGAATTTTGCAGTTTCCACCTGTGGGAATGCAAATAAAAGAATGAAGCAGTCCTCTTTCCACACAAAGGTGGTTATCCTCAAAGGAGTGGCCCCTGTCAAAGGCCCCTCAAGTCCATGATTCATAATGAGGGTAATATACTAAACGTTCCGGGATTTTATGCACATCATTTAATAGAGGTTAGGGATCCCTTGCCAAGCCCTGTCTCCTTGTGAGCCCCACTGCTTCTAGAAAAAAAAATGGAATCCCCCTTCTTCCCTCTCTCCAGGCCTATGCCAGAAATCAGTTTTTGAACAAGGATAGCAGCACAGGGACTCCGCCTGAGAAATGGGGGGAGTACGATTGGGCCGTTCACATTTTCCCAAAATTTTACAAAATACTCTGCCAAACATGGAGCCTTTTATAAAATATCTAGGATGCTGGAAAACATATGTATTTGCCGGCATAGGCAGCTGGAGCAGTGATTTTAAAAAACTAAACATATTAATCAAAAGTGGCATACCTTGGCAGCTTCCTCGGATAAATGCCAGCAACTAGACCTGAACGTGAACATAATAGCATAAGAATTGCCTTACTGGGTCAGACAAAAGGTTCATCAAACCCAGTATCCTGTTTCCAACAGTGGCCAGTCCAGGTCACAAGTACCTGGCAGGATCCCAAAAGGTAGATTCCAAGCTACCTACTCTCAGGGATAAACAGTGGCCTTCCCCAAGTCCATCTTAACATTCTATTGATTTTCTCCCGGAGCTTGTCCAACCCCTTTTCTAAAGTCATCTTCAGGTAACACATTCCAAAATTTAACTATGTGTTGAATGAAAAAATATTTTCTCCTATTTCTTTTAAATGTACTACTTTGTAACTGAATGGTGTGTCCCCTACTCGTTGTATTTTATCCATTCCACTCTATTCAGGATTTTATGGACATCTATTATCTTTCTCCTCAGCCTTCTCCAAGCTGAAGATCCCTAACCTTTTCAGTCTGTCCTGAGAGGATTCTCTCCATCCTCTATCATTTTGGTCACCTTGCTCTGCATCTTTTCCAATTCCATTATATCTTTTTTGAAATACGGAGACCAAAACTGCTAACAACAAGGTGTGATTGTACCATGGAGCGAAACAGAGGCCATATGATATTCTTTATTTTATTTTCTATTCCTTTCCTAATAATTCTCAACATTCTAGTTGCTGTTTAGGCCACTTCCGCACACAAGAGCAGATGATTTCAAAGTATTGCCCACAAAGACATCTAGATCCTTTTGCTGGGAAGTGATTTCTAAAATGGAGCTAGACAGCATGTATAATTTGGTTTGTTCTCTATGGGGAATGCTCATTAAAGCAATCTATCAGATAGCACAGGGTCCACATGTGCCAAGTCACCACAGTGACAATGCAGCTGCACTACCCGAGCAGTGTAGGCTGGGGTGGAGAACGGATGCACTTACGCCCCCATGCAAACAGGAAGTCTGCATCAGAGGGGGCAGAAGCAGCAGGTCACAGAGGGTGGACAACTGAAACACGGTGTCGGAGAGTTTGGGTAAGCGCTACATTGAGGTTTAGATGCCATTACTGCTGCTGCAGGTCCCAGCGAGGGGCAGTAGCAGAAATGGGTCACCCTGGAAACACTGGCGCTCTCGGCAATTGTCTAGTTCACCTACTGGGTTACACCAGCCCTGTCTTCCTCCACTGAGAAAACTGCCCATTTAACCTACTCTCTGGCTTTTAGCTTTTAACCAGTTTCCAATCCACAGTAGGACACTCCCTCCGCTCCCACAGCTTTTTAATTTTCCTCCAGTGATGATGCTGCAACTTCCACATATAAGTGCTGCCAATAAATACAGTGGCCCCATATCGGAATATGGGGGTAACGTTATAACCAATTGCCTAGGCTAATTGGGCAGGAAGATGCTTATTTGATGAAGACTCAGAGATGCATATGTGTCTTTATAAAATACTAGCGCAAATTCTTCAGAGATCATGCCTACTTTGAAGGTGTGAACATGTCCACACATAAATCACGACTCTGCCCACATGGCACCCAAACTCCTCCCCTAAGCAGGCAGAACTTATAAATATCTACCTACTTGCACAGTGTGTACTTTTAGGCATGATCTAACTTTTTAAGAGGCAAAACATTTTATAGAATTACCTCCCACCACCTATAAGTGGGTCCAGTTAAGGAACTAGGCAACAAATGTCTCTTCCCCTCATTGAAGATAAAAATAAAAAATGAGGGTTAAGAACACAAATATCCTCCATTCCTCATATTAAGCCCTGGCTGGGCGCTTTTAGGACATTTGTGCTCGCGTTGGAGCAGATACAAAAACTGAGAAGAGTTAGCGAGGTGGAGAAGCATTCAATACAGCGAAAAGTACATTGATGAGATGCTTCTTAAAACATACAAGCTGTCCAACAGAGGTGAAGATGGGAGACTACAGAATGAAGAGAGTTGGACACAAATCACCAGAGCCTGCAGAATCAACAATTCAACTCCTCCAGCCCTTGAGAACTGAAGAACCAGTACGCAGCTCTGGAAGTCAAGGTGGTGAACACATCCCAGGAAAGGGAAGAACCAGAGCTCAAGCATCCCAAAGTTGCAGAATCAGTAATCATAAGGAAGTAAAGGTTAGTGATGATGGTTGACTCTTTTCTGAGGGGCTCTGAGGCATCCATCTGCCAACAGGATGATGTTCAGAAAGGTGTGCTGTCTGCCAGGTTCCAAAATCCAAGATGTTACGGAGAGTATGCTGAGACTCATCAAGCCTACTATTATCCAATGTTGCTCATCCATGTTGGCACAAATGATACTGCTAGGTATCCCTCCGGGCTATCAAAAGTACTTAATGGCTCTGGGACAGAGGGTGAAGCAGACAGGAGCACAGGCGGTGTTCTCTCCAATCCTCCCTGTTGAGGGTAAAGGCCGAGGCAGAGAAGCTCGCATCCTGGAGATAAATGCATGGCTGTGTGAATGGTGTCATAGAGAGTGTTTTTGTTTCCTGGATATATGGGATGATGCTCTAAGGACTGCAGAGCGGCGATAGTGTCAATCATCCAAAAAGGGTTAAAGTGTCTTCTGCAGCAGACTGGCTAACCTACTGAAGAGGACTTTAAACTAGATTTGTTAGGGATGGGTGAAGAAAGCATAGGTAAGTGAAAGCCCCCAGATAAGTGAAACATTAAATACCTCTATAGAAATGGTTAAAAGGGGCAACATCTGGAAAGTGGTGTGTATAAATGCCTGCAATATGGGAAATGAGATTATAGATGTTGAAGCTTTAATGGAAGAGGCTGACTTGGATTTAGTGGCAGTTATAGAGAAATGGTTCACAGGCAACCATGACTGGGATGTAATTATACTGGGCTATACTTTATTCAGGAAGAACAGGGTAGGAAGAAGGGGAGGAGTGGCACTATATGTAAAAAATAATATTAAAGCTATAGAATTACAGGGCTTAAAAGGGAGTGAGGAGGCACTGTGGGTTAAACTAGAAGGAGGGAAAGGGAAATCCATTTGCATTGGTGTGATATACAGATCTCCCTCACAGGCAGACATGGATGGGGATTTAATAGAAGACATACACAGTATTGCCATGAAAGGAGAAGTGCTACTTATAGGTGATTTCAATATGCCAGACAGCATATCCCTGCTGCAGTGTCATCTAGAAGTAAGGAAATCCTACAAGGAGAACTATTCCGGCAACTGGTAACAGAACCCATACATGAAGAGCCCACACTGGATTTGGTGCTTACCAATGGGGTACGTGTTTCTGATGCCACAGTGGGAGATCATCTCGCATCCAGTGATCACCAGATGGTATGGTTCAGTATTAGGATTAGGGCTGATAAAATCTATTCAAAAGTAAAAGTCTTAGGGGTATGTTTACTAAACTGGGCTAACGGTTAACCCGGGCTATCTGCCACTAGGTCCCATATTATTCAATGGGACCTAGTTG
The DNA here is from genome assembly GCA_033557465.1 of Ichthyophis bannanicus. Lineage (NCBI taxonomy): Eukaryota > Metazoa > Chordata > Amphibia > Gymnophiona > Ichthyophiidae > Ichthyophis > Ichthyophis bannanicus. The sequence continues at coordinate 1,156,784,902 of CM066032.1, read as the reverse complement.
CAGATAGCCCGGGTTAACCGTTAGCCCGGTTTAGTAAACATACCCCTTAGACTTTAGGAAAACTAAGTTTACCAAGATGGAACAATACCTCGAGTCGTCGTTAGCAGGATGGGAACAGCTGCGGGATGTAAAAAGGCAATGGGAAAAACTGAAAGGGGATATTTTAATGGCAACAAACATTTTTGTTAGGCAGGTAAATAAATGTAAAAGGAAAAGGAGGCCACTATGGTTTTCAAAGGAAGTAGCTGAAAATGTGAAGAAAAAAAAAAAGAGGTTGGCCTTCACAAAGTACAAGAGATCACAGAAAGAGGAAGAAAAGCATCTATATTTGTAAAAAAAACCTTAGAGAAGCAAGGAAAGCAGTCAGGAAAGCAAAGATGCAAAAAGAACAAGAAATAGCCAATGCAATAAAATGGGGAGATAAGACACTAAGTGGTATTGTCAGACTCAGGGGTGAAGGGGAAGAATATGTAGAAGATGAAGATAAAGCGGAATTTCTTAAAAAATATTTCTGTTCTGTGTTCACAGATGAAGGGCCAGGAGTGGGACTTCAGAAAACACCCACAAATAAGAACAGAATCTAGGAGGATCTTGAATGATTTCCAGAAGACTGGGTTCGTGAGGAACTAGCTAAACTTAAAGTTGACAAAGTGATGGGACCAGATACAATACATCCAAGAATACTGAAGGAACTTGGGGATGTTCTAGCGGCTCCAGTGACTGACCTTTTCAATGCTTCTTTAGAGTCAGGAGTGGTCCCAGAGGACTGGAGAAAGGCACATGTGGTCCCTTTACACAAAAGTGGAAGTAAGGATGAGATTGAAAACTACAGACCAGTTAGTCTGACCTCTGTGGTGAGTAAATTATTGGAAACGCTGCTAAAAGGGAGGACAGTGAAGATTTTGAGTCCAATGGATTGCAGGTTCTAAGGAAGCATGGTTTACCAGAGGCAGGTCTTGTCAGACAAATCTGATTGATTTCTTTGACTGCGTGACCAGAGAGTTGGACCAAAGGAGAGCCCTTGATGCAGTGTATTTAGATTTCAGTAAAGCCTTTGCCACTGTTCCACACAGGTGACTTATAAATAAATTGATCACCCTAGGGATGGATCCTAAAGTGATTGACTGGATTACAAATTGGTTGAGTGGGAAGCGAAAAAGGGTACAGATAAATGGAACTCACTCTGAGGAGGATGTGATTTCCAGTGATGTGCTGCAGGGATCTGTCCTTGGTCTGATTCATTTTAACATCTTTCTGATTCTCTAACATCTTTCATGTTGCGGAAGAACCTTCGGGTAAGGTTTGCCTCTTTGCAGATGATACCAGGAAGGAGTAGATAACATCAGGAGGTATCTAGCTAATCCTGAAGAATGGTGAAAAATTTGGCAGCTGAGATTTAATGCTAAAAATTGCAGGGTCATGCATTTGGGCTGCAAAAATCCAAGGGAGCAGTATAGTGTGGGTGGCGAAGTACTTTTGTCCATGAAAGAAGAGGACTTGGGAGTGATTTTTTCTGATGATCTTAAAGTGGCTAAACAAGTAGAAAAGAAAAAGCAGAAGGATGCTTGGGTGCATAGGAACGGCCAGAAGCAAAATGATGGTAATAGTGCCTCTATATAAGACACTGGTGTGAACTCATTTGGGGTATTGTGTGCAATTCTGGAGACCGCACCTTCAAAACGATATAAACAAGATGGAGTCAGTGCAGAGTGTGGTGAGTGGTCTTTGTTATGAAGCATATGAGGACAGACCTAAAGATCTTGATATGTATAGTATGTTAGAGGAAAGAGGAGATATGATAGAGATGTTTAAATACTTCCATGGCATAAATGCACAGGAGAGCCTCTTTCAGTTGAAAGCAAGTTCTGCTATGAGGGGAACAAGGGATGAGGGTGAAGGGAATAGATTCAGGAGTGATATGCAGAAATATTCCTTTAAGGAAAGAGTAGTGGATCCATGGAATAGTCTCCCAGTGGAGTTAGTAGAGATGAGGACAGTATCTGAATTCAAAGAAGCATGGGACAAACACAGAGGATCTCTAAAGGAAAAAAGGGGACTGTTGCAGTGGTTGATAAGGAAGGACAGACTGGATAGGCCATGTGGTGTTTTTCTGCCGCCATGTTTCTATGATGCAGAAATCTGTAGATTTATATGTGAATTCCCATTCTAAAACTGAAAATACACATATAATTTTTGTTCCACCCAAACCATGATCCCTCCCCTCCCCCTCTGCATCTCTATGTGTAAATAGCGACTTTCTGATACCATTTTTACATGCGTATGCCAATTTCCACTTGTAAATGCCACTGTTTACACAGGGAGGTGCTTTTAAACTGATGAACACTCAATGAACTTATACCTTCTGCATCCTCTCCTGGACGCACACCTGACCAATAGGATTTTCAGGATTACCGCAATGGATCTGCAGAAAATAAATCTACATACATTAAACACGCACTGCATGTAGCTTGCTCCCATGTATAAGCACTGCGGTAATCCTGAAAACCCCTTCTGGCCAGGTGTGCCTCTAGGAGGGGCTCAGGCTTGGAGATACGCATGTGCTCATTTGCCTTCGCCTCACAGACACCTTTCCAACCACACACCCTGAAGTGTATTTTTGTTATAGACAGACAGATAGATAGATAGCAATCCACAGAAACAGTGTGTGGGACTCCAAATGCACAGCTATGTGTGTTTAAAACTCTCTAGTCTTGTGAGCAGCCAGAAGGAAAAAAAAACCTACATGTTGCCAAAATCCATATTTTCTTAACTTAAAGAAATAATGTCTGTGCTGTAGATTGATACATTTCATTTAGTAAATGTGGCGTTACTGCTACAGCAATGCATTAATCTTCCTGTAAATATACAGCAAATGCCCCACACCTACAGACCTCAGATGGCAAAGACCTTTAGAGGAATTGCTCTTTTATTCATTTTGCAGTCTAACAACGAGGCAAACGGCAAAAGCTAATGAAGCCTGCAGCACACGAATATACAGCAGCCGAATAATATTGTGGGCAATGGAAAAAAGAGGGAAACCCTGTCGCTTTTCAGGCTCCGTGTCTAATTGCTCTTTGAAAACAAAATCCAGCTCCTAACTTGCCGTTATGTGTAGAAAGATTTCCGTATAGGAACTTTCTCTACTGGATCAGAAAAACGTATGCATTGCCTTTCTATAGATACTTAAATGTTTCTTTCTGGCTGTACAGCGTTGCGTATGCCCTGTAGCGCTTTATAAACGTCCCATCGTAGTAATAGCAGTACTAGTAGAACTGAATCCTTAAAATAAAATAAAGCACCCCTGTGCCTTTTTCAGCACGTATTCTAAAATGCCTTTTTCTATCCCGGCAGAGATTAAAGGGCTTCTTTATCTTAACAGTTAATGCTTTCTTTTCAAAAAGCAGAAGGATACATTTCTGCAAATAATAATAGTATCTACATAAATCCCAAGGCAGGCGTAGCTAGAGGTATGTCCCACGAGGACAAATCTGCCGTGACCCGGAGAAGACACTGCCACTTAGCAGTTTTCCTTAGAACTGCACACAAAACAACCCGTGCTCCGAGTCCAGGAACATCTTGCATCCGCAGTTAGGAAAAGAGGTGTCCAGAGCTTGCAGCCAGCTGAGTCTTCAGTTTGCAGAAGCAAAGCTCTCAAAGGGCAGAAAAGAACTGGCCAGCATGAATCAGGCAAGTACTTACCTTCCCCAGCGCACTCAGATCCACGTGCTTTCGCTTTGAGTCATGGCTCGTCGGAACACACAGGAGTAATTTTCACCCTGAGAAGGCAAAGGAGAAAGGCGAAATCAAGTGCTGACGCTGCAGCCAATGACTTTCCTTCTCTCTCTGCTGTACTCTCCAGAGCTGCTGCGTAGTTGTCTATAAATATTGACCCTAACACTTGCTCAGTCTTTTACTTGCTTGTAGCACAGGTCTGCGATACTGTACACCGAGGTATTACATGAATGGGAGTTCTCAGCTGCTCCGGCAAAGCTCGCGATTGGCTTCTCTCGCTCCGCAGCTCAGCTCTGTGCCTGCCTGGAAATAACATTTCATTGCCAGCTTCGCAGATGCTGTGGACCTTTCCTGAGGCCCAAATGAGGCACAGAGGGGAATTTATAAGCATTTCTACAGATCAGCCTGCAGGGTGCGGGGGGGTGGAGTGGACGCACCTTTTTCTTTTGGACTAGGTAACTTCATCTCAAATTCCCTTTATGGCACCATTCTTTTTAAATGTTCAGCAAAGGCTTTTTTCGAAAATATCAATTGAATACACTGATTTTTTGGGGAGTTTGAAACAGAAGACAGCAAAGGCTTTCAACGACTTGAAAAAGTGAAACGAGGCTGCTCATTCTAGATGTCAGGCATGGTGATGCCATTTGTGTCAAATTTTAAACAATACAGAAAAAAAGACAGCCCCTTCCAGTTTTGGGAAAACCTTCTGTGGATACCTCTTCCTTCGCCCCCAAAATGGCTAGAGCTAGAGAATGGTAGAAATGTTTGTATTTTTTTCCTTCCAGAAAAGACTGCCCTGGGTTTTTTCACTAGTAAAGGTAAAATTCACATCCAGCACAAGGAAATAAAAGAGAAACAGATATTTTTGTCTTAAACAGCCTCCCATCTCTTGCAGACTTCTCTGGGGAGAGGCCGGTTCCTTGGGCTCCTCTCTTCCTTTGGCAGTGGTTGAGGCCGTTTTGGTTTACACAGCAGAAAAGCGCACAAGCGGCCTCAACGGAATCCACTCCCATCCACTGATGCGCGTGGGTATTTGTGCTGTGTGCTGTATCCATGCCAAGATCATCAGCTAGCCAATCACTGGCAACAACTTTGTCACATGCGAAACGTCTGTACTACCTAACTGAAGCAGATGACAACCATGTGATATCAGTAAATATTCACTGAATAAAAAAAAAAACTGGCACAGTATACAGAGCTCCAACCCTGTACCTGTTGCTGCCTTCCCTGTTATAATAATTTTACAGAACGGTAGCCTAGCTGGTGGTCACTGTAGAGCAGCAATGTAGTTGTCAGCATATGACCTGCTCTTTGGTGTACACCTGAAAAACACCTCAGTAGCTCTCTCACCCAGAGAGTGAAGAGTGATTCTACTGTGATATCAAACAGACCAACAAGTGACAACAACTTACCCCATACCGACAGACTATACAGCCCTGTAGTGTGACATGAGAAGATTACAGATAATATTTTTGAAGATGCTCTGATGGCGGCCGAGTATATGCTTTTGTCCTATTTACTCCATGATAGCTTTCAAAAATGTAGATTTCATGGACTGCCCAATGGTTTGGTAGCAAAAGTTTCAGGCGGGGCCCAGGAAAGGGTATTGTGCACCCAGGCAAACCTCCACCCTTAATGCCCCTCCAGGAGATTTTGATAATTAAACTCAGCAATCACGATCATCACGGCACCACTGTAAAAATGCATAATTAGACATCATGAGCTCGATGCTCAGTGGAGACGCCTAGCAGTCAATGTTCCCTCTAATTTTCTGTAGGCTGTGTGCGCAAAAAAAAAAAAAGCTGTGCAGCTTTTGAAGGAAGGTTAAATTTTTGTGCGCCACATAATGACACTCCGAGTTATATACTTTAAAATTTGACTACACGTCAGAATACAGTATGTACATCACATTGATTGCACTAGAAAATATTGTAGAACTTGTGAAAACCGTAAATACACAGCAACTTTTAAATTTTAAGATGTCTGTGTTGTTTTCTATCAGAATCAGAACCGTAATTTTTGTGCGCTCTGTTGAAAAGTATGTGCGCTCACTCGGCACAGCTTAGAGGGAACAGTGCTAGCAGTCCCTGCTAAACCTGACTATTCAATGCGGGGGACATATCTGACCATCGGCACTGAATATCTGGGTCAGCCACGGAAGCCAGAAGCTAAATGAGCAGAGGCAATATTCAGCAGCTGCCCTGTTAGCTCCAGCAGCAAAAGTTAGGACTGAATATTGCTGCTGACCAGATATCCCTGGGCACCATCAGGGAATTTAGCAGTGGTACCTGGGGATAGTCAGTGGCACTAACGCTCAATATCCTGCTTAGGGGTCTGTAAACCATGTATATGCTTTTGAATATTGGGCCCCATATGTTTAAATATTAAACTTTGCTTTGCATGTATGTTCATAGCTCTGAGTTTTTATGGCCTCTCGGGAGATTGTTTTTTTCCCCCTCTTTTTCACTGCTTCTGCTCTTTGCTCCCCCCCCCCCCCCGAATCTGCCATGCTAGGCAGTTGCCTAGTCTTCCCTAACGTTTGCACCAACCCTGAATTCAGGTTCCTTTGCTGAGCTCTCCTTGAAGGCTGTACATGCTAGAGAATCATCTTTGAGTCGCGAGCAACGTTACCACCAAGCAGCATGGAAGTCCAGCTATGCTACTGCCCGTAAGGGGAGGTGCTACGAAACTGCACTTTGTGTTGTCTTCTCCTTACAGCTAAAAACACACTCTGGAGCATTTTCCCTTACCAGGATCAGTGCAGCAGAGGACTTCTGGGCAGCTTGTCAGAAACATTGCTGGCAAGGGGAAGAGAGTCCAAGTCATCACAGAACAGTAACATTTCCCAGCTTACTGAATGCCACATTTGTGTTGGTTTCTGGAGAGAACTAACAGTTGATGCCTCAGAGTCAGAAGACCGTCACTGCAAAGGCAGGACCGGAAGATAGGGGGTTAAGAATTTAACAATATCGAACAGATTCAAAGTAGCTGTGAATGAAGGCAATGCTTCTGTGTGTCCAGCAGGGGTCGCTGCCTGATGAATGCAAAGCCCAAGGAAAAGATAATGGCTGTGAAAAAACAAAAAGATCTCTAAATCTCTATTTACAAATATGTCACTTATATTTGTTCCTGTTCTTTTTCTAAACCAATAGTTTTTTCTCAGAATATTGAAAGCCTCTTTGTTAAATGGCACTAATTCATCTTGCTTTAAATTTCATTGTGATCTTTTCAAAGTAAAAAAAAAAGCATTGATATTTTTAAAACATTTTTATGTGAACATGCTTGCACATTTATATTAGTGGAAGAGAAGCATAAGGGTTTTTTAAAGTAAGTACAATAACAAGTGCTGTGTCTATCAAGGCAGAATAATCCAGCCACAGAGTTGATAATAGAGCTGGCTTTTAATGCACCTGAACATGATACTGTCGGCCTCAAACGCATTTGTTCTTTGGATTCTGTAGTTTTGCAGGGGGTTTTTTGTTTAATTTTAAAATAATATTACAAGTGCATCAGGGCGTAAGAAAAAGAGATATTGTAACCCAATATGAGTTCTTGGAAAGGCTGTCAGGTGCAAATTGTTTTTTTTAACTTTATTTATATTTTCCAACAAAATACAATTCAAAATAAAGAAATCAAATTACAATAAAAACAAAATACTTCTCTTTAACAATAAACAAAAAAATAAGGCTAAACACAGCCTATTCCATCCTATCCCTCCCATCATCATGCGATCATCAAGGACTATATAGAAAGAAAAACAGCTGAAGGCCTGCGAGGCCTACAAGGGCTATGGAACATCCAAGCACTCCACTACATAAAGACAAGAAGATTTGACTAATGACCTCTTATTGTATCTCATATTGTGCTTTGGAGATGTAATTCTGAAGGGGTTTCCACTTGAGAAAAGTGGAAGGTATAAGCGATCTCCCACCATGTGGCATTTGTTCATATTTGCAGCACAAGCGGTTCCACAATTCATGCCAACTAAGCTCTGCTGTATGTTTCCAGTTAGAAATAATGAGATGCAGGGCCACTCCCAACATGAAGTCAAATAAAAACTGACAATCCCTCTGTAACGAGGAGATGCCAATTGTTGACCGAAAAACAACCACAGACCAGGAGAGAGTGGCCCTGAATCCCAACACCTCTTGAATGCGATTCCATATTGAAACCCAATAAGATGGAATGTTAGGGCAATCAAACACCACATGCCTCAAAGTGCCGACATCTCCCCGACAAGACCAAAACTCATTCCCAGCTGCCTTATCCCATTTAGCAACCTTTAGCGGAGTAAAGTGCGCTCTGTGCGCAAAGAAGTACAAAGCTTGTGAGATAGAGGCAGACTGAGAAACCCTGTTTATCTTACTCCAGAATTGTGTCCAAGTTTCCGGAGAAAGAACTTCCCTAGTGTCATGTTCCCATATCCATCGAACACCAATGGCCTGAGAACTGTTATTCACAACTGTTGTTCTGAACACTAGTTTATAGTAGTGAGAAGCCACCCCAGAGGCCATCTGCGCTGAAGCTATCTTACTCAACAACCCCCACTCGTCAGACAACGATGTAATATCCAAATGAGATTTTTCTATACAATGCCTCAGCTGAATCCACTGGAAGCATAGGGATTTAGGCAAATCAAATTCACTTTGTAGTGGAGCAAAAGGTTTCCACTTGCCGTCCATTATCAGTTGGCCAACACTCCAAATGCCCCTGCTAAACCATTGTTGCCATGTGAATGAACGTTGATTAATTTTTAAAAAAGAACTGTGCCAGATGGGTAATAGTTTCAATACACAATCCTCCTTAGGAGATGCATTTGCTAACTGTTGAAAAGCCTTCTGAGTGTCCGATATAACCCTGTGAGACTTCAACCTCTTTAAAGACACCATGCCAGGAAGGAGATTTAAGGGGAAAAGAGCACTTAATCTCTCCTCTAGGTCAAGCCATACTGGCCGTATACCTACGGCCCCCTCCACCCATCGTGAACCTTGCTTTAACAAAAAAGCACAATGATAGGCCTGAACATCAAGGAAATTCATTCACCCCCCCCCCTTCTTTTTTAGATTTAAGTTTTCTAAGAGCAATTCTAGGTGGTTTATTTTTCCATAGGAATTGAACTAGAATCCTTTCAATTTGACTGTTATATTACAAACCGTAGATAGGATTTCCCCTTCATTGTACTGTAGGGTTTCACTAAGTGGGTAGCAATAGTGAACTCCGAAATATTTCACTATCTTAGGCTCCCACACAAAAGGAAAATCCTCCAGATCCGTCCTACACACTCTTGAGTTTAAGGGAAATGCGACAGATTTTGACCAATTAATTTTATAGCCAGACAATCCTGAGTATTTATCTATCAATTCTAAAATAACCGGTATAGAGCTAGGTGTGGTGAATAGCAGCAAATTATCAGCGTATGCAGATAGTTTAATTTCCATGCCAGCAATAGAGATGCCCTTAACCGCGAGGCTTTGCCTTATCAATAGGGCCAAAGGTTCCAAGGCCAGATTGAAAAGAATGGGAGAAAGAGGACAACATGGACGGGTACCACACCCTAGAAGAAATTCTCTAGACAGTCACATTCACAGAAATTTTCGCGCTCGGTCTCGCATACATAAGTTTGATTAGGTTGCAGAAACCCTCACCAAATCCAAACTACTTCAGAACAGCAAACAGGAAAGGTCACTCCAGCCAATCAAACACTTTCTGCGTCTAGCGAGAGTCCCACAAGAGGGCCCTCTGTTCCCTCCGCACCTTTGAGACAAAGCACTCTGGCATTATCAACTGTGGAGCGTCCCTCAGTAAAGCCACATTAATTCGGATGAATCAAAGAAGGGATCAATTTGGAGAGGCGACCATCTAAGATGGCCGCAAAGATTTTATAATCTGTGTTTAGCAACAAAATTGGCCGATAGTTACTAACTAACTGAGGGTCCCTCCTAGGTTTTTCAAGAACAACAATGTTTGCAGAGGCGAACGCTCCAGTCTGTGCCTCATTATCCAAAAGAAGTCTATAATATTGTTGAAGGTATGGCCCTAAGGTTTTGGAAAAAGTTTTATAGAATTCAATTGGAAGGCCGTCTGGTCCGGTAGCCTTGCCCACTTGCATAGAGTCAATAGCCTGGATAATTTCCATGACTGTGATCTGCTTATCTAGTCCCGCAGCAGTTTCTTGATCTAACACCGGCCTCTGAATATTAGTCAGTAGTCTATCAAACTCCTTCTCAGAGAAATCTATCTCTGGGGAGTATAACTGAGTGTAAAATTGGCAGAAGGTCTCTGCAATGTCAGGGTCCTTGACAATCAATTTTTGCACCTGGGGATCCCTTAAAGCTGTAATGCGAGAAGCTTCCTTATGACCCTTTAACGAGTTAGCTAGCAACAGTCCAGCTCTTTTACCTTCCAAGTAGTATCGCTCTTGAATGCAGTGGTCAAAATTGAATTATATCTAAATCTAAGGCACTGTAGTCTTATCAGAATATTAGGATCTGTTTTCTGGCCTAAAATGCATTCTGCCACTTTAATCTGCTTGTCTAGCGCACCAAGTTCTGCTTTACGCTGTTTGGCCTGCTGTATAGCAAAATTGGTAATGGAGGATACATGCTAGCTTTAAAGCCTTCCCACCACGCCCACCCCGAGGAGTCTTGAGGTAAATTAAATTGAAAATACTCCTCTATAGCCATCAGGATGGTCTCGCTGAATTCCTGACTACCAAGAAGAGTCCTATCAAATTGCCAATGTGAGTGAGATTGATAGCGCATTCAGTCAAATAGGGAGCCTGAGACTTGTGATAAGGAAGCTTATCATAGCTCAGGAAGGAGCTATAGAAAAGGTGAAGTGACTCTGAACAAGCAACCTGTCAGTTCTGGTAGAAATAAGAAAACAGAATTTTCCCATAAAAGACTACCAGTCCCAGAATGCACCAGGTTTCCAACAGCCACTAGAGGAGCTGAAGTGGGGAAACATGTGTTCAATCAGGAGGGCTATGAGGTAATCCCTAAGCACTCATCTCAAAGGGCAGGGCCTGATTCAGCACAACTGCGCTGTGTTAGGGAGGAGCACTCATCTAAGCAGAATAAAGGTAGAGTTTATTCTACAGAGAATTATCCTGAGAATCAGCTTGAGCTTGATCAGTTTCATCTGAAGGATCATCAGAAGCAGAAACCAAACCGGACGGACAGAGAGGGAAAGAAACCCTCTGGAAGAAAGAGGAGAAAAGCCTTTGAGAGGTCTAGAAGAGTCCAGAGCAGTACGTATACTGGGAGGTATTCCAAGGGCCAGCATACACCATTGGACTGGGGAAAGCCAGAGGAATGGTGCTGCAGAGCTAGGAATCTCCAGACGCTACCTGTGAGGGAGACGGCTGCACGTGGAAGGGACCCTAAGACCTGTGCCAGAAGGTATGTGAAGAGAGATCCAGTGTCCAGGGATCTGGATTGGAAGGCTGGACATAAGAACTGGACTACATACTGGCCAGGCTATATAGAGAGGAACTCTAACAGCAATGGAAGCTCAGGTATGAACACTGATCTAAGCCCTAGCTATAACCTTGAAAGACAGCAGGGAAACAAGTATTCTCCTGAAAGTGCTCCATTGAGAGATTCATCTGTGCCAATCCATGATATTGAACCCATGCTTGTTGAAGAAGGGGGAATGATTGCAGATGAAGAATGTGTTTATATGGACTGCTCTCTGTCCAAACTCCTTTGGTGATTTTCTGTTATAAAGTACAGCAACCATCACAAAGAAATACAAACTTGTTCTTTAATCTACTCAGAAAAGCTCCTGTGTAGGATTTCTGGCCACGCTGTAGAAAGCAAGCCAGCTGAGGGGTTTCAGCTGGATAACTGCTAGCAATTGAGCCTTACCTAATTGCTTGTGAGCTAGGAGAGAATCACTTCTGAATCTATGTGGGAAGTTATCAGAAGTTAACCTGAAAAGAACAGTTTTTTTCTTTCTTTGTGGCTTTTCGTTTGTTGTTTGATATATGCTAAGAAAACATTAGCTAATGCCTGACAAGTTTGAATGTTGTTTTCCTGATTTTGATTTTGTTTTTTTCAAGTTAAACACTGGAAGCAAATAACCAGATTTATGTGCTACCAAGCATATCTGTGCTGGGAGAAATAACCCCATAAATAAATATCTTATTGGCTTTAACACTTGAGCACAACTAAATTATTGTCAGCAGCTGTGTCTGGTGTGAATGAACTACATTGCCCACAATCCCTTGCAAATCATATAGATATATGCACTTGCCAAGACTGTGAAGATTCTCACCCAGGCAGCCGTCTGACAGACTGCGGAATATCAGAGATGTGAGCCACGTGAATATTGGACTCACTGATTCTAGAACAGAGTCCCTTGGAGACTAGAAAAAAGTCTATACGTGATAACGAGTTATGAGGAGGAGAAAAGAAAGTAAATTCTTTGTCCATAGGGTGCTGCAACCACCATATGTCTATCAGGTCCAATTCCTGCATTAAAGATACAAGAACGGGGTGAGCCTTGGGAACCCTAATGGTTCTCACTGGACTCCTTTCTACCAAGGGGTCTAGCACAAGGTTGACGTCTCCCCCCACAATAGTCGGATATCTGGACACCTCCTGCGCCAAGGCCGCAATGGAGCAAAAGAAAGTAGGGCACTCTATATTAGGAGCATAGATATTAATTAAGGTCAGTTCAGTGGATCCAATTTTGATGACAGCCATTGTCCACCTCCCATCAGTATAAGACCTAGTTTGTATAACCATGGGGTATAAAGCTTTCCTCACTAAAATGGCTACCCCATTTTTCTTATGATTGGCAGCTGAGAAAGCCACTAGAGAAAAGGGTTTTATATGTAGTTTTAACCACTCCTTCACATTTAAATGTGTCTCCTGTAACAGTAAGATGTCAGCACTTTCTTTATGACCATGCAAAAGAATCTTTTTCCTGTTAATGGGATTGTTAATGCTCTTAACATTCAGTGAAATTATCTTAAAGGAAGACATACTGATAATATAGCACAGATTGACCGTCAAATGTTGCAAAAACATACCAAATTGTAGCATATAGTTTTACATTATAGAACATCACCTTAAACACCCTCAGAGTGATAGCTGCACTTATAGCCCAAAAACGAAAACCTAAAAAAAGGAGCCACAATTTAGCCCTAGCCCCTGCAGATGATCGCGCACAGTAGGAACACATAATTCTGAAAAACAAACCACCAAACCCAGGGGGGCTATAAAACACACAACATTTAGCAAGTAAGCCCACCAGGACAAGCAGACAGGGAAGGCAAAGTGACCTAGTACATTCCCACTTCTTTGTCACTTAAAGTATTGCATCTTGCCCACCACCCACAACTAGAGTAAAGACAGTGTCCCCAAAACGCCAGAACTGTAAGGCAGGGCAGCCCCCGTCAAATCAGTTGATGACCTAGAAGAACCCAACCTAGTAAATAAGGGCCATCCCGCTCTTCCAAACCCCGTTACTCTCTCAACCACCATGGACATCACAGACAACATAAAACACAAAAGAAGAAAGAGAAAACAGCAGGAGAAACATCTTGACCAGGATAATACCCTGGAGCTCCTTCAAAAGAGACAAAATAAACGTCACAGTGTATAGCGATACTGCATGATTGAATGTCGCTTCTGCATGGATAAGTCGCCACTACATGACCTCAGACCAGTCAAATGCCCGATACGATAGCAAGCGCCATAGAACTTTTGCAAACAAAACTGCAAGGTAAATTTCACCGCATCACCGCCGACTCCTTGTCTTCCAAAAATGCATATAACTCCCCTGGATCATCAACAGTTTTGGTCTGGTTATGCAGCATGACTCTCATGCGGGCAGGATAAAGCAGCCCAAAACGAGCCTGCAGCTGCAATAAGTATGGACGTAGCACCAGAAAACTCTTCCTCCGATCCACTGTCACCTTTGCGAAGTCTGGGAAGAACAGGAGTTTGTGTCCCTGATATTCCAAAGTTGAGAGTGCTCTGGCTGCTCCCATTATTTGTGATACTTGTTGAAAACGCAAGATGATTGGGCATGGATGCTTGCCCGCGACCATGGACTGAGTAGGTACTCAATGATCTCAAAAGGCATGGCAAACTTCACCTTTAACACACCCAGAATCATGGCCTGCAAAAAGGACACCATATCAGGGCCCTCGGCTCCCTCAGGAAGTCCCAGTATTCTTATGTTGTTCCTCCGAGAGCGGTTATTACCATCTTCCACCTCTCTTTGCAGTGAACAAATCAACTTAGCCAGCTTCTCAATGACCTTGAGCCTCTCCCCATGCGATGCCACCACGTTCTCCACCTTCTCCAAATGAACCGTAATTGACTCCAAAGAAGCTTTCAAGGCGTTGATATCCTCCTGCATTGTGCACAGCGAGTCTCCATTAGATTTGACCAAGTCTGACTTCCTGAATCTCAGCCAGAAGTTCCTGCAAGGCCTCAGAACAATCTCGGATGACTGCCATCTTGTGAGGAGAGAGAGGTTCCGTTTTGGTTCTCTTTGTACTGCCGTTTTGAGATACTTGGTAATCCAGCCGTGTCGGCTTGGAGCCTGACATATCCAGGATCGAATGATATCAAAGTAGGTAGGAACTATTTGATTACAGACTGCAGAAGTCAGGATTCTTGACCATTGCCCTCCGGAGCACAGCTCTTACACATCCATCTTGACCAAAAGCCAGGCTCCGCCCCCTGTCAGGTGCAAATTTCAAGAGACTCTAGGAATGTTTCCACTGCCAACACCGTGCCACCCAGCAGTGCCATCCTGCAACTGCATTTGGAGTACATTACTCAACTGCCTGAGTAGATGGTTTGCACATAGTCAAACACAGGGCTTTTTTTTGAGGGTGTATCTGATGGTATGGAGTGCCGGCACCTTTTTCATTGCCTGCTAAAACTACCCCATAGTCTTAATGTATTAATGAAGAAGCCCCGAATACAAGTACTGACATCTTTTTTGCTAGGAAAAAAACACCGATCAAGAACAAGATAACTCTGAGTATTCATGCACAAAGCGAGAAACAAACCCAACCAACCCAAGGATAGGGGCAGTATAAACTAGCAAACATAACCCACTCGGGTTTCAATTTGTTCAAGATCGAGACTTAGGAAAATATACAGTCTAAAACTGCCTAATCAAAATGAATTTGGACTTCCGAGGCAAATAGTCCAACCTCCTTTGTATGTCTTTTGAATGGACACGTGTTCTGAAATACTTAACATGTTAATAGATTCAATATGTTAAGCCCTTGCCATGAGGCACCTTTGTGTCTTTATAAAATAGTAGTGTAAATATTTATCTTTATTTACTATGTTATTATGTTAAGTGGCAGAAATCACACCTTGAATGCTGGCGTGGACATTTACATCTGCTCAAGAGCACGTGTAAAGTTTACACATGAAATCCACAGGTATGAACATTAATCAAATATTTTATAATCAACTTGTGAACTCTGCCCAGACTATGTTCCTGGCTGCACCTACTGGAAAAGTATGTAGGTTCTTGACAAACCGCATATATTTAACTTATCCCCTAAAATCAAGAGACAGGTTGTTAAAAATGTCCCACTGCTGCTATATGATATCATAAAAGATATGTTTGTTACAGTAACTTTCCCGGTTTTCCCTAAAGCTTAGAAGGTGTCAGATTTTCTCGCCCCTGGAAAGTACTGAGAGATGTACTCCTGCTGGGTTATTCCCAGAATAAAGGGTTACTCCATACAAACATGCATCAATGTCCAAAATGCTCGGTGATGTGCTAGAATTGCTTTTTGAACAATTAACAATTCCAATTGTAGTTTCAGACCTCAGTAGCGCTTCAAACCATTGACTTGGTAGAAAAACAGCGCTTTGATAGCATCAATGACTACTGTGGGAAACATTTATTTTTGCATTTTTAAATGTATAAATATCACCGATTCTCCACCACCATCATATGTTTAGCTATTGAAAAGCTTATCTTTACTGTAGTTCTCTCATTCGATCTCTACGCCTCCCTCGGCACCTTTTGAGCGTTTCACTCCTTACCGGAGTTTCTTCAGGAGGGTCTGAAAATAAAATAATGCCATAACAATAGCTCTGTGCTGACAATAAAAACATTTTTACACATTGATTGTGACTGTGATTTAAAACTTAAGAAAATTTTGTTATTCACTTGTCAATTATTGAGAAAAACACACAGAGCTATTGTTATGGCATTATTTTATTTTCAGACCCTCCTGAAGAAACTCCGGTGAGGAGTGAAACGCTCAAAAGGTGCCGAGGGAGGCGTAGAGATCGAATGAGAGAACTACAGTAAAGATAAGCTTTTCAATAGCTAAACATATGATGGTGGTGGAGAATCAGTGATATTTATACATTTAAAAATGCAAAAATAAATGTTTCCCACAGTAGTCATTGATGCTATCAAAGCGCTGTTTTTCTACCAAGTCAATGCTTTGAAGCGCTACTGAGGTCTGAGACTACAATTGGGATTGTTAATTGTTCAAAAAGCAATTCTAGCACATCACCGAGCATTTTGGACATTGATGCATGTTTGTATGGAGTAACCCTTTATTTTATATGATCTTATCACACTCCACGAAGACCAAGCTTGAATTCTTGGGGTTATTCCCAGAGGCAAGGTGTATACTATCTGAGTGAATCATTCATCTATAGAAAGTGTTAATGAAGATTCTCAAGTGACATCTTCCACATACTAGATGGGGGTTATGTTAGAAGCCCTAGTCATGCTTTGGACGTCCCTGGAGTCATTTTAGAAAGCAGTTTAAAAAATGTTTCTGGTGCAAGTCAGAATGGGGGTGTGGTGTAGGTATGTCCAGGGTGTCTTCGCCCAGTCTCAGAAATGCCCCACATGACCCGAGCCACGCCAACATTTATACTGCTCCAGGCACGAATAGGCATCAGAAAGGTGCTTGATTTGCCAGCCAAAGGGTGTGGTGGAAAATGTACACCTATATCCCTATATTTTCCACTTTGATGATGAACACAGACTGAGGGCTCTTGTTTTCATTTTGCCATGCTGAAATGTCTGTATATGCAAAATAGAATAGTCCCCATATGCAAACTATTTTTCAAATTGCTCTTTTAATGTTTGTTCACAAGGTTCCTCTTCTGTCATTCCCCTCTTAGTTGGTGTGCCTTAAGGGTCTGTTCTAGGACTTCTCCTTTTCTCTCTATACCCTCGGTGCCCTCATCTCTTCCCATGGTTTTCACTATCATTTTTATGCTGGTGATTCTTAAATCTAGAGAGAAAGGAACACCACTTTTTGACAGGATAGTTAAGGCAGAAAGGGACAAATAGGGTAGGGTAAAGCTAACTGGGGGGTGGGGGAAGGTAGATCGTAAGCAAGCTGGAACAGATGGATTTTAAGCATGGATTTGAATCGGAGAAATGAGAGCTCTGAGTGTAAGGTGGTAGGTAAGGAGTTCCGTAAGGCAGGAGCCAGAAAAAGGAAGGCGGAGTGTCGTGTCTGTTCCAGGTGTGCTCGGGAGACTGGGGGAAGTGCCAAACGATGAGTGTGTAGAGACCTAAGACGGTGGGAAGAGTGGAACTGGAGGAGATCAGTTAGGTATTGTGGGGTACCCGGTGTGGATTACTTGAGCTGTAATAAGAATTTTGTAATCAATGCAAAGTTTTATGAGGAGCCAGTGAAGGTGGGCAAGAATGGGCATGACATGCTGAGAAGAATGCATAAGGATTCATGCTGCTGTGTTTTGAAGGAGTTGAAGACGACAAAGTTAGTATTGAGGAAGACCAGCATGTGAACCATTACAGTAGTCAAGCTTGGAAATCACCAGTGACAGGAGAAGTGTTGTGAGAGAGTGTTAGTCAAGAGAGGAATGAAGGGGACAAATTCAGTGCAGAAACAAAAAAGACCGCTGGACCAAGGACAGGTAATCATGAAATGTTAGGGAGGAATCCAAAATGACGCCAAGATAGTGAAGGGACTGAACTAAGGGGACTGGAGAGTCAGCCAGGAGAGGGGCTACAGAGGGACAAGGAGTGTTGAAATTGAGCCATATAGTGGAACATTTAGAAGGGTTAAGATGTACACAGTTTGCGAAAAGCCAAACAGAAACAGCAGACAAACAGGAACTTAGAGGAGTCAGGTCGGGAAAGTGTGAGTTAGTGTGAAAGGGGAGTCAAATGTCATCTGCATAGAGATAAGCAGAGATGCCAAACTGTTGTATTAGCAAAGCAAGTGGTGCCAGAAAGACATTGAAGAGGAAGGGTGCCAACATAGATCCTTGAGGAACACCACAGGTGAGGGGGGGGGGTGGAGGGAGAGGAGACTGCACCATAAACTACAGAGAAAGAGCGAGAAAACAGAAAAGACTGGAACCAGTGAAGAACAGAATGCCGAAGCCCACAATCGGAGAGACGAGACAGTAAAAGTGAATGGTCTACCAGATCAAAGGTTGAGGATAGATCTAAGGACACTGCAAGTGAGATATTACCCTTATCATGCGCAACGTGAACTTCATTGAGTAGGGATAGAAGAGGGGTTTCTGTTCTGTGGCCTGAATAAAATCCTGACTGGTGGGGGTGTAGGAAGAGGGTGGAGTTGAGGTGAGAGGACAGCTGTGCAAAACCAACTTCAAGGATTTTAGAAAGGAATGTGAGATTTGAGATGGGACACCAATTGGCTAGGACATCCGGGGTCAGGGAGGGTTTCTTGAGAATGGAGCGAATAGTGGTGCGCTTCCAAAGCAAGGGGAAGATACCGGATGTGAGACTATAGTTAAAGATGGTTCTGTGATCTATGGTGAAGGGATGGGGTCAGAGGGACATGTGGTTATGTGTGAGGAGCTGAGGATCTTTAGTAAGGCGGCCGAGGTGATGGGCTAGAACAAGGACCAGAAGTGAGAAAGGGTGGTGAGGCCAGAGGAAGAAGAAGGGGGTTCTGACAGGGGACGGGGACTGTCGAGGAACGTAGAGCATAATGTGATGATCTTCTCAGAAAAGTAAGTGGCGAGTTGACTGGGGTCTGGCAGAGGAAGACAGGGGATGTCGCAAAGTTGGTGTGGGGCTTGGAAAGAGAATGAAACACGGAATAGAATTATCTAGAGGAATTTGTTGTGGATGAAATGGTGGAGGCGTAGTATGACCGTCTAGCTGCACAGATTTCTACTTTGTAGCGATGATGGCAGCAATGAAAGTGTGACAAGCTAGCAGGGGTGCAGTGATAATGCCAAACCTCAGAAAAAATGTCCCTAGGTTTGGTAATAAATATAATATAAAACAGAAAAATCACCAAACGAACCCTTGAAAAACCAGAATCAAAATATTTTTTGTCGGACTGTGCCGGGGGAGGTAAGAACTTGAGATCTATCCACACGAGACGACACATTCCATTTTAATCATTTTAAATGCAAAACTAATTCTGCAAAATATACACTTATCTTATAGTGTTGCCAAAATTTGCTCCAAACACTTCAAAACGTGGTGTCAAAGTATAAAGCACGACATGCACGTTTTGGGAGTCTCATCCCTGTATCAAGTGCTATTTCCATCCAGTGATACAACTGCTGTGAAACGCCAAGATGTTGTACATCCCTATTTTTCAAAGGATAAACCATTTTCAATTGGCTAGAAAATCAGTCACTCAAAAAGAACCACCAATAAGGCGAAGGGAAAACCCCATAACAAAGGGGGAACTCCACTACGTCATAGATGACCTCACAAAAGACTGATCCATTCGATCTCTTTATTCAACCCCACAGGGTCAACCGTATTTAATCTATAGATCCAACGTTGCTCTTGCCATTGTAGTCGGGCTAGTCAATCACCCCCCTAGGATCTTAAGGGACATGATCAATCATGGACCATTTTAGATCACTAAAAACATGATTGTATGTTAAACAATGTTCAACAATTGGAGCAGAAACCACTTGTTGACGAATCCGTGATGCATGTTCATTAAGTCGACTTTTAATCATTCGTGAAGTCCTGCTGACATACAATAGTAAACAGGGTCATTGCAAAATATAGACTACAAAAGTAGAACAACAGTCGGTGGCCCACTTACATTCAATACAATGGCACGTCACAGGATGCGTCCAGCTCTTGCCCACCAATGCTGTGGTACAATGTAAACATGAGTCACAAGAAAAATGACCCCAATTGTGTGGACACATAAAGAGTGGTCTATCCAAAGGAGCTGTAGAGTTGACTAACATGTCTTTCAAATTTGATCCTCAAGAGAATGTTACCCTAAGAGGTTTTTGAAAACAAGAGTGTAATCCCAAAATGTGCCAATGTTTTTTAAGGATGTCAACCACATCTGTACTAAGATGCATATATGGAAGGATCCCAACAAAAACTTCAGGTGTATTGCTTGGTGTAGTTGCTACTGAGGTATTGTCTATAAGCCATTCTCTATGAACATGGGTGGCTCGGCGATATGCTGCTTCAACCACTTTAACCGGATATCCTCTGTAAAGCAGACGATTCTTCATATCCAGAGCGTGACGTTTAAAATCAGTAATTGTGGTGTATTTAGATTTCCGTAAAGCCTTTGACACTGTTCCTCACAGGCGACTTATAAACAAACTGAGCACCCTAGGGATGGACCCTAAAGTTACTGCTTGGGTTAGAAATTGGTTGGGTGGGAGGCGACAAAGAGTACAAGTAAATGGAGCTCACTCTGAGGAGAAGGATGTTACCAGTGGTGTGCCCCAGGGATCTGTCCTTGGTCCGATTCTTTTTAACATCTTTGTTAGTGATATAGCGGAAGGGCTGTCGGGTAAGGTTTGCCTCTTTGCGGATGATACCAAAATCTGCAATAGAGTAGACACCCAGGAAGGGGTAGATAACATGAGGAGGGATCTAGCTAAGCTTGAAGAATGGTCTAGAATTTGGCAGCTGGGATTTAATGTTAAAAAATGTAAGGCCATGCATTTGGGCTGCAGCAATCCAAGGGAGCAATACAGTATAGGAGGTGAAGTACTTTTGTCCACTAAAGAAGAGCGGGACCTAGGCGTGGTTGTGTCTGATGATCTTAAAGTAGCTAAACAGGTAGAAAAGGCGACGGCAAAAGCTAGAAGGATGCTTGGGTGCATACGGAGAGGAATGGCTAGCAGAAAAAAGGAGGTGATAATGCCTCTGTATAAGTCTTTGGTGCGACCTCATTTGGAGTATGGTGTGCAATTCTGGAGACCGCACCTTCAAAAGGATGTGAACAGGATGGAGTCGGTGCAGAGGGTTGCTACCAAAATGATTAATGGGCTTCATTATAAAGCATATGAGGACAGACTTAAGGATCTTAATATGTACACCTTAGAGGAAAGGCGGGATAGAGGTGATATGATTGAGATGTTTAAATACCTCCGTGGCATAAATGTTCAGGGAGAGAGCCTCTTTCAATTGAAAGCAAGTTCTGCTACGAGGGGACATGGGATGAGGGTGAAGGGAGAGAGATTCAGGAGTGTGTGATGGCGAAGATGGTCAGATTCCCATGGAAATAGAGGGAATACAGGAAATTTCCCCTAGGCAGAGGGAAAAAGAAAAAAAGGCTCACTTTAAAACCAAAGTCAGCATTGAAAAAAACAGTCAGTCAGAACTTGCTGGGCAGAAGCCACGCCCCAGGTCCATAATAGCTAAGGGTGCTGATACAACTCAGCTGGGGGCGGGGTGGAAGGAGAGCAGCAAGTCACATGCTTATAAACCCATGAGGGCAGAGAAAGTTAGTTCAGATGAGAGTTCACGGCAGAGATCAGATGATAGGTCACGGAAGAGTTCAGTGAGGAGCTCGGCGTTGAACTCAGAGGATAGCTCAAGGAGTGCAGCTGGAAGGAAAGGAGCTGCCAGCATTACACACTTCCCAGGAGAGGAAGGGAGACTGACCCCATTCTCAGAGGAACAGGCTGAAGAGAAACCTTGTTCAGGTCAGGAGCTGTATTCCTGGAGGGGAGATAATCAGGCTGCAGATATCCTGAAACCATATGGCTTCAGCAAGAGCAGAGAGCCATTCTTGAAAGGACGTCTCAAAGGTAAAACTGATTATCTTAACAAAGCCAAGTCTCAGGAAGACATAATAGCCAGCAAGCTTTATGCATTGAGCCAGAAGCCAGCATATGGAAAAGTCTTTAACCATGAGAGAGCTGATGTGTTAGAGCTACTACAAAGTTTATTACAGAACCAGGAAGTAATTGAGAAGCAGAGGTATTCTGTTCCCCGAGCAGAAGCACAGGTGTCTGCTGATGAGGACTCAGACCTCTCCGGTTCTATGTGTGAATCAATGGAGATTGAAGAAGAGGTTCCATTAACTGATCCAGAGATCTGTATGGAATGTGATTTGTCACAGGTAGTTGAGTAAAGAACTGTCTTTTGCATCTGCTACAGAAAGGTACAGTTTGTTTGGACTACCTAACCTTTTTAGAGCCAGAAGAGTTTTAACTAGAGTGTTTGCTGTGCTGAGTGAGACGTAAGAATGCCTAACGTTTTAAAGTCTCATGTGCTCTAATTAAGAACCAGGAACAAGCTCTGAAAGTTTGTACAAAGGAAAAGTTTATTCTGTGAGAAGAGTTTTTGCATTTTACCTTGGATAAGAAAAAGGAACCTTTGTGTTTGAGCATTTTGAGAGAAAAAGCCTTATTTACCAGAAGAAGGATTTTTTCTATTGCTGAGGAAATCTGTTTTGATTTTCTTATCTTGTATTTTGTTACTTCAAGTTTTCATGTAATGCCAAGCTTCATATTGAAGTTCTCTATGCCAAGGGAGGCTTAAAAAATAAAAAAATATTCCTGTTTGCTTTCAACTCGGCTCCAGCTTTATTTAGCTCACAACTACAGGTGCTTTGAACTACGACTCCCAGGAGCCCTTGCACTGGGCAGTCTCTTGAAAGTAATTATCACACCTTATCCGACGTCAGGCAACTGCCTAGGCGGACGACGGGGCGTGACAGGTGGCGTAGTATTGAGGATTAAGCCTTGGCCACGTGATCCCCAAACTTTGGAGTACAAAAGGTTGTCAAAAGAAAGAAAGAAAGAAGAAAGAAGGAAAATTTTTTTTTTCTTTTGGAGCTCTGAAAGCAAGCTGCAGCTGGAGGTGTGATCAACAGCGGACAACCGGTGGAGCAGTTCCTGAAGCCGTGCCTGCTGTGTGATAAGCCTGAGTCTACCCTGGCTTAAGGTAATAAAGTATTCACACGGGATACATAAGGATACTAAAGCCGGGTGGGACCACAGCAGTGCAGCAGGGTCAGAGGAGAGTGGGCCTGGTAACTAGGAGGCCGCACTTGGTGTTTCTCTGTGTTCTTTTATTTCAGGTGGAAACTCAGCATGAATCAGCAAGCGCTGCTACGCTGCGTCGCTGACCAATTTCAGCGCCAACAAGACATGACGGCTAAAACGCTGGACCAGATAGCAGGACTGCTACAAGTCCAACAGAAGCCCCTGTTGGAGAAGCTAGATGGATGGCTGGGCCTGCAAAGACCGACGGAGGACACAGCAAAGACAGTGACATCACATTTGGGTGATATGCTAGGAATGAGCATGAGTAGTACTGGACCTTTTGCCTTTGGACAATTAACAAAGGATGATAACGTAGATGATTTCATGGCTGCTTTTGAGAGGGTTGCTCTATTGTCCGGGTGGGATAAAAAGCAGTGGGCCATACGCCTAGCCGCTTCGTTAACAGGAGAAGCGCTAGCGGCGTATAGGGCCATGCCAGTGGAAGTAGCCACAGAGTATGAAGAGGTAAAGAAGGCAATTAGGGACCGTCTTGGGCTAAGTCCCGTGGTCTATCGCCGCCTTTTAAGAAGCGCCAGGTTAAAGCCCGGTGAAACACCGAGAGCGCTATGTCAGCGGCTAAAAAGCTTAGTCATAAAGTGGCTATTGCCTGAGACACAAACAAAAGAGTCTTTACTAGACCAAATTATATTGGAACAGTTTATGGACGCAGTTCCTTCTGAAATGAGATCCTTCCTGATCTTGCAAGACTGCAGAACCACAGAGGCAGCGACTGCATTGGCCGAACGATACCTGGAGGCCAGTGTGGTAAGCCAAGTAAAAGTAGGTGGTCTGTCTTCTGCAGTCAAGGTGGCATCAGGAAGGAAAGAAAATAGTGTATGGAAAGAGGGTGTAAAAACAATGTCATTGGCTAAACATGATTATATGAATAGAAAGTGTTATGCATGTGGTGAGGAAGGCCATATCAAGAGAAACTGCAAGGCTAAGACAGCATTTATGACATCTCGCTCTGAGGAGAGTGGAGAGGGTTTTCTCCTTGAGGTAGAGGTCGAGGGTGTTCCGGTGGAAGCTTTATTGGACTCCGGAGCGGACCAGTCCATGATTTCGCAGAAATTGTGGAAAATAATATCATCACGGATTGGTCCGACTCTCGAGCCTCAAGGAAGATCCATTAAGATCAAATGCATTCATGGTGCAGCCTCAACGTACCCCATATATGAAGTAAGTGTAAAAGGCTTAGGGGTTAAGCGCCAGGTACCTGTTGCAGTAATCCCCAGACTCCCGCAAGCACTAGTTCTGGGAAGAGATTGGCCACAGTTCAGGCGAGGGATGGCAGAAGGTCTTCAAGGTAAGACACATAAAGCGTCCACGCTAACACCACTTAGAGCCAAGACAAAGAGCTCATCAGGGGATTCACCTCATTTGGAGGGTGGGAGAGTACCCCGGGTAAAAGGGAGTGAGGGAAAACATGTCCCACCTATACGTGTAGGGAGTACTAAGGTCAACCCAGTTCTTCAGCCATTATTTGGAACCCCACAGCGGCAGGCAAAAGGCGAGGTAGCTAGGAAGGAGGACACCCCTAAGAAAAGTCCGTTTATCCTTAAATTTTGTCGTACTACCCCCAATGCCAAAATTCCAAAACGGGCTACCCAGATGGCCGCTGGGTTTGATTTATGTAGTGCAGAGGAGACAGTTGTTCCCCATCAGGGAAAAGCCCTCATAGAAACGGGTATCCAAGTACAAATACCCCCAGGTTGTTATGGGCGTATTGCACCCCGTTCAGGCATCGCCTGGAAAAATTTTATAGACGTGGGCGCTGGCGTAATCGATCCAGATTACCGAGGGACGATTAAAGTCCTACTGTTTAATTTCGCTAAAGAGGACTTTAAGGTAAATCTGGGCGATCGCATTGCCCAGATGATCTGTGAAAGGGTAGGTTTTCCAGACGTGGAGGAGGTAACAGAACTGACTCCTACCACCAGGGGATCCGGAGGTTTTGGATCCACCGGTAAAGGAACAGTGAAAGGGTTAGCTGCCAGTAGTGAGGTGACCGAGGAGGAGGATCTAGGCCCACAATTGCCAGATTGCAAGGCAGATCCAGTTCCCAGGTTAGGGGAGGAGCTTTCCTGGTCCCAGCAGCAAGAAATGTTAGGCTTATTAAGGAAATACCCGATATCTAGGCTACCTTTTCATGATAAGTTATTGACTCCTCTGAGAGAGGAGGATAAAAAGAAAAAGCCTGAGAAATACAGAAAGAGACGAAATACGTCTCACCATAACGCTAAACTGATAACTGGTCAGGAGTTATCTTTGGTTCCGGCCGAGCTAAGGGAAAAATTTCTAACCTTTTCTGATGAGCAGCGGACGGATCCCGCTCTCGAGAAGGCATTTGAGGTAGTTCCCACTGTGTTTAAAAGGTCAGAACCTTGGTACCAGTTAGCTAGGGATAAGGTGGGCTCGTATGAGTC
Source organism: Ichthyophis bannanicus (assembly GCA_033557465.1). Classification (NCBI taxonomy): domain Eukaryota; kingdom Metazoa; phylum Chordata; class Amphibia; order Gymnophiona; family Ichthyophiidae; genus Ichthyophis; species Ichthyophis bannanicus. The sequence continues at coordinate 1,156,759,500 of CM066032.1, read as the reverse complement.
ACCGTATGGACGGATCCCTCATGGTATCCGCGATCAGTTAAGAAAACACTGGGTAAGGCCAGATATAGAAGAAGTAGGTATACCCCACCTCAGGAGGGACTGTAAAGGACCGCTATGCCGTACCTCACAGGCAGTTGAAGTAAATAAGGCAGCCGGTCAGTGGTGCCGGAAGACCTGCGCTGACAGGCCTGCACAGCCTTGTCAGTTTAAAGCAGGAGAAAAAGTAATCGCAGGGATAACTGGTCCTAGTCCAAAAGGGGAGAATAGCTGGAAGGGACCCTACCATGGGATAAAACAGGTAAACCCTACATCCTATTCCGTACAAGACAGAAGGGGGCATTCGCAAATTTACCCCAGTAAGGTCCTACGCCCTTGGCACGAGCGGACAGCCGTGGCCAGATTAGCTACAGTACAGGACAAAACAGATAAAACTTCGAATACACATGAGGCCCTTGGTAATATTACGTACTGTGCTGAAGAAAAAACGCCAGCACGTAATAGCTTAAGTGGGGGGATATGTGATGGCGAAGATGGTCAGATTCCCATGGAAATAGAGGGAATACAGGAAATTTCCCCTAGGCAGAGGGAAAAAGAAAAAAAGGCTCACTTTAAAACCAAAGTCAGCATTGAAAAAAACAGTCAGTCAGAACTTGCTGGGCAGAAGCCACGCCCCAGGTCCATAATAGCTAAGGGTGCTGATACAACTCAGCTGGGGGCGGGGTGGAAGGAGAGCAGCAAGTCACATGCTTATAAACCCATGAGGGCAGAGAAAGTTAGTTCAGATGAGAGTTCACGGCAGAGATCAGATGATAGGTCACGGAAGAGTTCAGTGAGGAGCTCGGCGTTGAACTCAGAGGATAGCTCAAGGAGTGCAGCTGGAAGGAAAGGAGCTGCCAGCATTACACACTTCCCAGGAGAGGAAGGGAGACTGACCCCATTCTCAGAGGAGCAGGCTGAAGAGAAACCTTGTTCAGGTCAGGAGCTGTATTCCTGGAGGGGAGATAATCAGGCTGCAGATATCCTGAAACCATATGGCTTCAGCAAGAGCAGAGAGCCATTCTTGAAAGGACGTCTCAAAGGTAAAACTGATTATCTTAACAAAGCCAAGTCTCAGGAAGACATAATAGCCAGCAAGCTTTATGCATTGAGCCAGAAGCCAGCATATGGAAAAGTCTTTAACCATGAGAGAGCTAATGTGTTAGAGCTACTACAAAGTTTATTACAGAACCAGGAAGTAATTGAGAAGCAGAGGTATTCTGTTCCCCGAGCAGAAGCACAGGTGTCTGCTGATGAGGACTCAGACCTCTCCGGTTCTATGTGTGAATCAATGGAGATTGAAGAAGAGGTTCCATTAACTGATCCAGAGATCTGTATGGAATGTGATTTGTCACAGGTAGTCGAGTAAAGAACTGTCTTTTGCATCTGCTACAGAAAGGTACAGTTTGTTTGGACTACCTAACCTTTTTAGAGCCAGAAGAGTTTTAATTAGAGTGTTTGCTGTGCTGAGTGAGACGTAAGAATGCCTGTTTTAAAGTCTCATGTGCTCTAATTAAGAACCAGGAACAAGCTCTGAAAGTTTGTACAAAGGAAAAGTTTATTCTGTGAGAAGAGTTTTTGCATTTTACCTTGGATAAGAAAAAGGAACATTTGTGTTTGAGCATTTTGAGAGAAAAAGCCTTATTTACCAGAAGAAGGATTTTTTCTATTGCTGAGGAAAGCTGTTTTGATTTTCTTATCTTGTATTTTGTTACTTCAAGTTTTCATGTAATGCCAAGCTTCATATTGAAGTTCTCTATGCCAAGGGAGGCTTAAAAAATAAAAAAATATTCCTGTTTGCTTTCAACTCGGCTCCAGCTTTATTTAGCTCACAACTACAGGTGCTTTGAACTACGACTCCCAGGAGCCCTTGCACTGGGCAGTCTCTTGAAAGTAATTATCACACCTTATCCGACGTCAGGCAACTGCCTAGGCGGACGACGGGGCGTGACAAGTGATATGCGGAAATATTTCTTTACGGAAAGAGTAGTGGATCCGTGGAATAGTCTCCCAGTGGAGGTGGTAGAGATGTGGACAGTAACCGAATTCAAGAAAGCATGGGACCAACACAGAGGATCTCTAAAGGTAAAAAGTGGACTGTTGTAGTTGTTGTTATGGAAGGACAGACTAGATAGGCCATGTGGTCTTTTTCTGTCGTCATATTTCTATGTTTCTATGTTTCTATATACGACGCAATCTGAGAAACTGGCCAGTCCTCTGCGTAATGGGCCAGGATGGAAACTCTGATATTTCAATAAACTATTTCTCTGTACACTCTTCCGGAATAATGTGGTTTTTAATGTCTCCCCATCTTTAAATACCAACATATCTAGAAATTCTATTTGATGCTGATCAACATGCGCTGTAAAAGCAATATTGGGTTTCAAGCTGTTCAACCAAGATAAAAAAATCGTGCAATTCAACAAGAGTAGCATTCCACAGGAAAAAAAATGTCGCCAAAGGCATTCGGCTCTATGAAGCTGACTCAAAGGAGGGAAAGATCAGCAGTGAACCAAGGATGGTGACGCGATGAACGTTGGGGATGACGAGGTTCAAGGGAGGCCAAGTGATCGAGGTGACTGCTGAGGATAGTGTGCAGGACTGAGCCTGAGAATCAGTAGAAAGGGAGCCAAAATCTGAAAGGAACAGGGTATCAGCAGAGGGAAACTGCAGAAGAGTGTTAGGGGAAATACGACGTTTCAACATAGGAGGCCTAGAAGCAGATGATGGTGGCAGGGGATCTACTGGATGTGATAGGGAAAAGAACACACAATGATGATCAGTCCAAGGGAGAGGCAGGGTCGAGATCAAGATCAAGAAGGGAACAATGGATGAAGTGGAAGTAGTAAGGACGGGGTCAAGAATGTGACCAGCAGTGTGTGTGGGGGGGGGGGGGGGAACGGACATGCTGACGGAGGGAAAGGTCAGAGAGAAGGGTAATAAATGCCTTGTCCTTGGGCCGAGAGGGAGAGTCAATGTGAACATTAAGATTACCTAGAATTGTGAGGTGTGTATAGGTAGAAGAAGCTTCAGAAAGTGTGAGAAGAAGGGAGTCCCAGAGATCAAGAACAATGAAGGGGGAACATATAGAAGGAGAGAGTAACTAGGGGGAGTGAGGCCTAGGTGTAATAGCAGGGCTTCCAGATAGTGGAGGGCTGGGGAGGAAACTTCCTGAAAGGGTACAGAGGTGCGATAAAGAAAAACAACTCCCCCCCTGAATGACCTGAGCAGGGCACAGAGAAGGCTAAGAAACCAGTGGGAAGGCAACAATTTAGGATGGGGTCCTCACCAAAACGCAGCCACGTCATATATGTTTCTAAAATCAGGCCAAAACATAGTCATCCCCGGCATTTTTCTGAACGTTTTGCCCTGGACATTCCAGATTGCACTTAGATGTCCTTTCCACAGTTCCACTTCATATATCTTTTGTGGAAGGAGATGAATTTTTTTTTTAATGAATCTCTTGCACATATTTGCCATTCTGATAGTTTTTATTTCACTATTCACCTATCATGGGCCAAAAAGCATTTGAGTTAAGAGTCTACAGAGCTAACAGTATATGGCCATGGAATATCTATCTTTGTTTGACTGGGATCCAAATACAAGGTTTTGGCTGAGACTCTGAACATTAACACGTTGCTACTGGCAATCTTCTTCCAGTCGCACTGCCAAGAAAACCCAGGAGCTGCTGGGTCGCCAGGAGTCAGCATTGACTCAAAGGCACACATTGCATTTTCATTTGATCCCACTAGGGACATAATGGTGCAACAGCTGCTGCCAAAACAGGAAGACTAAATTTCCTGAAGACAAATAGAAAACAAATCCCAAGAAATAGCAAATGAGTTAACCTGATTCTGCTTTCTGGATGAAGACCATCTAGCCGATGTGCGACTCTGTGTAAGATTCAGAACAGGCCCTTAAAACAGATTTCATTCAAAACAGAGTAGTAAAGTCTTTTTTTTCAGTCTAACAAAGATTATATCCAGTAGTTTAACTACATATGAATTTGACAACTTGGTTAACCTGGGGTACTGCTGGCATGGAAAAATCCTTTATTATGCCCCACACTGCCGTATTTCAGCGAGAAATGCCGGTTTTCTGAGCAACTGAATACAATAAAACAACCCGATAGTAATGAAACAAAAACCATGTATGTGACAATCAAAAACAAAGATACAGTCGTCCCTCGCCACTTCACGCTTCGACTTTCACGGCTTCACTTTATCGCGGTTTTTACAAATACATGTATATTCATTAAAAAGTTGATTGAGACAGTGAAAATGATACAGCGCACGCTCGGTTGTCTGAGTCAATTATACACCCCTGTATTACAATTACAATTAAAATTACTGTACGTATGGACTGTAGGCCTTTATCTAAGCCCCACGATGTCTCCTAAACGTGCTGCTTCTTCTAAGCCTTCTGACGATGAAACTAAGCGCCGGAGGAAGATGCTTACCATCCAGGAGAAGGTAAATCTCGATATAAATAAAGAATCCTACTTCGCGGAAATTCACTTATCGCGGTAGAGTCTGGAACTGATTAACCGCGATAAACGAGGGACGACTGTACATAAAAATATGAAGTCAATTAAACATACATAACATAGCATAATGGAAAGTCAGGACGTCACAACGTAGAAAATCAAGAAGAGCATAAAAACATTGGGCCTGATTTTGATTTAGGCAGGCTATGCGCCAACACGGCACATAGCCTGCCCGCCGACCCCCTTAGCCCGGATTTTCACTTCCGTGGCGACGGAAGTGAAAATCCAGGCTATGTTGGATGCGCCAGCAGCCGCCAACGCTAAGCAGGTATCAGAGATTTTTGATGCTAGTGGAAAAACCTCACCTATCTTTAAGGCGCAGAGGGCTAAGTGGGTAGCATCAAAAATCTCTGATACCTGCTTAGCCCTTTCGTCTGCCCCAGAACGCCCCCAACACGCCCAAATGCTAACCGCATAGCATCTGAGCGTGTTAGAGGCTTATCTGGGATTTTCGAAAGGCACTACCCATGTAGGTGCCTTTCAAAAATCTCGGCTAAGGCATTTACATAGGTAACTAGGGCAGTTACTCATGTAAATGCCTTTGAAAATGCCACCCATTATTAATAACCATGAGATCTAAAAACCAAGGATAAAATCTTGTATAGGGCAAGGTTAATGGTGTGGTGAGCGACTCATGCAACTTAAAGTGCAAGTGTGTATTAATAAAAATGTGTCAAAATTAATCTATAACCTAAAAATTACATGCATGTATAAAAGGACTACAAAAGGGAACTGCTACTTCTGGAGAGAGATCAGCAATTGTAAGCATTTACTTCTGGGAATTTTTCTAAATCTTGGGGAAAAATGAATTCTTTAGTTTAAAGCTGATTAATCTGTGAACCCAGTGTATTTGTTAAATCGGTCAGGGCCTAGCAGCAGCAAAGAGCTTTCAGTTTAAATTTAAAACACAGCAGAGAGCTTTCTGGGTTAATTTAGACTATGCCATCAAATAGTAGAAAGACTAGAGGACACACAATGAAGCTACAATGTAACCCATTTAAGAGTAATAAGAGAAAATATTTTTTCCTCAATGAACAATCAAACTCTGGAATTTGTTATCGGAGGATGTAGTAAAAGTTGTTAGTGTAGCTGGGTTTAAAAAAAGATTTGGTCAAATTCCTGGAGGAAATGTCCATAAACCATTATTAAAGATGACCCAAGAAATTTACTGCATACCACAGGATGAGCATTGTGAAACCCGTGTGCCTTTGGGGACCTGTCAGGTACTTGTGACCTGGATTGGCCACTTTTGGAAATAGGATACTGGGCTTGATGGACTTTGGTCTGACCCAGTATGGCATTTCTTATGTTCTTATGAAACACATCATGTAGTAACTGTCTATTGTAGACTTCCCAAATGAATTTACACTACTAATACCAGAAAAACATGAATGGAACTTTGTGACGTGGTAGCTTCCCCAGAAGCCATGGAAACAGATGGTGACCTGGTGGAAGGTTTTGGTACTGCAGATAAATGCAGGATTTTCTCTGCTCAGAACAAGAAACACATGGCTAATCAGCTAACACAGCTCACCTCGGGGGAAGGGAGAAGCAGAGTTACTGATTGGGCACGCCCTAGCAGGGGGCGGGCTGCCCAAAGCAAAGGCAGCTTGTTAAACAGAGAGAGACAAGAGAGAGAGGAGAGACGGAGCAAGGCAAGGAAGAAGGAAGCAGCGTGAAAGGCAGGAAGCAGCCTTTGATGCAGAAACCCTTGACTTAGAAGGAGAAACACTGCCCAGCTGTAATCCTAGGAGAAGGGATTCAGAACCAAGAAGCAGGTACCAGGGATACTCAGTGCCTGAAAGAACCTTCTGGGAACAAGAGAGGTGTGAAGCACTGAGAGACCCAGGGATAAAGCCTAGGCTTCTGGAGGAGAGAGCTGACCCGTGGAAAGGAAGGCAGAGTGGCAAAGAATTCCCAGACAATCCTCAATACAAGGTACATGGTGTGTTTAATTCAGATGACAAGTTTTATGAGAAGCCAGAAAGAGTGAATGCTGATTTTAAAACTCAGGACAGACTCAGGCATTATGAAGGCAGTTGGCTGCAGCCTGAAACTTGTTTAAACAAACCCAGCTTTTCTCACCAGACAGCTAAAAGATTTAGCAAGCAGGCTACTAGAAAGAACACAGCTGACCTGTATGGGAGAGATATAAGCCGGGAGGAATTAGAAGGTCCTACGTTTGAAGCACTCTTTAGAAGCACTCCTCATACAACTGAACTGGCTAACCCGACACTTACTTACAGAGACAAGTGGGGGAGGGGTAACTCCAGTGCATTGAATGAATGTTTTAACAGAGACGACATTACTTGCTTTCCTGAAGTAAAGTCTGCAAACAATTACTTACCCAAGGAAGGAGCAAATCCTCAGCCCAGCCCAGTTAGAAAGCAGGCTGAATTACTCCTTAAAGAGTTCAAAGAATTCTTAGATAAACGAGCAATTCCTGACCAGAAGCTAGTACAGTCAGTAAAGAGTCCTGAAGTAGAAATGCACTTGGCTTCTCCTTTGCCAATGATTGAACTGAATCAACCAATGGACTGCTCAACCTGTCTGATTGACAGAAATTAGTAAAGCAAAGCTTGAATTGTCATTTGCTATGATATCCTAAAATGTATGCTGTTTAAGTACCTGGCTGAAGAGCTTATGAAGCGGTAAAAATAAGCTGAAGCATAACTTGGTTACAATACAGGAACATTATTGTTTTCTCCTTGTTTAATTGATTTAAAAGTAGAGGTCACATGACGGAATGTGAACTCCAGTGTTGAAGGACATTTTTGAGCACAGCATTTGAAGAGCCTGTTTTTCCTTTGTTCCCACTTTGGCTAATATATATTCCTTTACGCCTGTTCCATTCCACCACGGAGCGGGAGAAATAAATCCTTATGTAAAAAAATATTCTTTTGCCTGCCTTATCATTCGACCTTCACAACTACAACCTCAACCTCAAGGCTGACCCCCCCTCAAACCCTCAAGGTTAAGGAGCGGGTGGGTGGCAACTTATAGCCTTAATACATCCAGAAATAGTTCCGCTATATAAATGTAGATACATAATAAGACACATGTATTGCCAACGTACACTTTTTTAAATCTAAAAAATATATGCGTAAAGGAAACTAACTCACATTAATAATAATAATTATAAGAACATAAGACATGCCATACTGGGTCAGACCGAGGTCCATCAAGCCCAGTATCCTGTTTCCAACAGTGGCCAATCTAGGTCCTACGTACCTAGCAATATCCCCAAAAGACACAGGTTCCATAATGCTTGTACTGGGTCAAGCATTGATATCCTGGGTCCCTTTTTAATAGTGGTTTATGGACCTTTCCTCCAGGAACTTGTCCAAACCTTTTTTAAACCCAGCTATACTAACAGCCCTTACTACATCCTCCGGTAACAGATTCCAGAGTTTGATTACACGTTGAGTGAAAAAATATTTTCTCTTATTTGTCTTAAATAGTTTACCCTGTAGCTTCATTACATGTCCCCTAGTCTTTCTATATTCTGATAGCGTAAACAATTGATCCACGTTTATCCGTTCCACTCCATTCATTAATTTATAGACCTCTATCATATCTCCCCTCAGCCGTCTCTTTTCCAGGCTAAAGAGCCCTAACCTTTTTAGCCTCTCTTCATTGGAGTAGCCTTCCATCCCCTTCACCAATTTGGTGGCTCTTCTCTGTACTTTTTCTAATAACGCTATGTCCTTTTTAAGATACGGCGACCAGAATTGCACACAATATTCAAGGTGCGGTCGTACCATGGAGCGATACAGAGGCATTATAATATCCTTTGTTTTATTCTCCATCCCTTTCTTTATGATACCTAGCATTCTATTTGCTTTCTTGGCCGCCGCTGCACACTGGGCGGAGGGTTTTTAACATGTTATCCACGATGACTCCTAAGTCCTTTTCCTGGGTGGTGGTTTCTAATGTGGAGCCTTGCATCGTGTAACTATAGTGTGGGTTGTTCTTTCCTAGGTGCATAACTTTGCATTTGTCCACATTAAATTTCATCTGCCATTTGGATGCCCAGTCTTCCAATTTATCCAGATCCTCCTGCAGTTTTCCACAATCCTCTTGGGTTTTAACAACTTTAAACAGTTTTGTGTCATCTGCAAATTTGATAACCTCACTAGTTATTCCCTTTTCCAGGTCATTTATGAATATGTCAAAAAGTAGCGGACCCAGTACAGATCCCTGGGGTACTCCACTATTCACTTTTTTCCATTGGGAATATTGGCCATTTAGCCCTACCCTCTACTTTCTATCTTTTAACCAGCTCCCGATCCACAATAGTACACTGCCTCCTATCCCATGACTTTTTAGCTTTGCCAAAAGTCTCTGACGGGGGACCTTGTCAAAAGCTTTCTGGAAGTCCAGATACACTATATCAACCGACTCACCTTTGTCTACCTGTTTATGCACACCTTCAAAGAAACATATCAGATTAGTAAGACAAGATCTTCCTTGTCTAAAGCCATGTTGGCTGTCTCCCATTAGGCCATGACTATCTACATGTTGTGTAATTTTGTTCTTTATGATGGTTTCTACCATTTTCCCTGGTACTGACGTCAGGCTCACCGGTCTGTAATTTCCCGGGTCACCCCTGGAACCTTTTTTAAAAATTGGTGTTACGTTGGCGACCCTCCAATCTTCAGGTATTACAGATGATTTTAATGAAAGTTCACAGATTACCAATAGCAGGTCTGCAATCTCATATTTCAGTTCTTTCAACACTCTGGGATGTATACCATCCGGTCCAGGTGATTTGCTACTATTCAGTTTATCAAATAGTTGAATTATATCTTCCCGGTGTAGTGATATTTCTCTCAATTCCTCTGCAGTATCTCCTTTAAATACCACTTCAGTCATGGGTAACATCCCTACATCTTCCTCAGTAAAGACCGAAGCAAAGAATTCATTCAGTCTCTCTGCTATAGCCTTGTCTCCTCTTACTGCCCCTTTTACCCCTCTATCATCTAACGGTCCAATTGACTCTCTCACAGGCCTTTTGCTACGAATGTACTTGAAAAAGTCTTTATTTTGTGTTTTTGCTTCCGTAGCAAGTTTCTTCTCAAATTCCCGCTTTGCCTGCCTTATCAATGCTTTGCATTTAACTTGCCAGTTCTTGTGTTGTTTCCAGTTTTCATCATTTGGCTCTTTTTTCCATTTCCTGAAGGTTGCTTTTTTGGCAGCAACAGCCTCTCTGACCTCACCTTTAAACCATGCTGGCAGTTTTTTGGACTTTCTTCCACTCTTCTTAATGCGTGGAATACAGCTGGTCTGGGCTTCGAGGATAGTATTTTTAAATAACACCCAAGCTTGCTGTAAGTCTTTAACCTTTGGAACCGCTCCTTTTAGTTTTTTCCTAACTATATTCCTCATTCTATCATAGTCTCCCTTTTGAAAGTTAAAAGGTAATACTGTGGATTCCTTTACTATCTGTCCTCCACTAATTAAATCAAACATGATCATACTATGATCACTATTGCCAAGTGGTCCCAACACCCTTATTTCTTGCACCAGATCTGGCGTTCCACTAAGGATTAGGTCCAGTATGGCTTCCCCTCTGGTCGGTTCATGAACCAGTTTGCTCCAAGAAGCAGTCATTTATTCCATCTAGAAACTTTATCTCTTTAGCTTGTCCTGCCGTGACACTGACCCAGTCGATACCGGGGTAATTGAAATCACCCATTATTACTACTCTGTTGTGACTTTTGTTAGCTTCCTTGATTTCTTTGAGCATTTCATCATCCATTTGTTCATTCTGGCCAGGCGGTCGATAGTATACTCCCACTGCCATCGCCTTCCCCTTCATAAATGGGATTTCAATCCATAGAGATTCTACAGCAAATTTTGTTCCCTGCAAAACTTTAATCGTTTCTGACTCAATGCCCTCTCTAACATAGAGCGCAACCCCTCCACCAATTTGATCAGCTCTATCATTACGATATAGTTTGTATCCAGGTATCACAGTGTCCCACTGGTTATCCTCCTTCCACCATGTCTCTGAGAGTGCAATCATATCTAACCTCTCATTTAGTGCTATATATTCTAACTCCCCCATCTTATTGTTTAGACTTCTAGCATTGGCATACAAGCCTTTTAGAGACTGTATTTTATTCATATTAATCTGGCTATTGGTAGGCAGGGGTAATTTGGAATCTTTATGCTCTGTCTGCTCCTTACTCAAGGGCATTTGGGCTACTATACCCCCTTTTGGAACCTCACTGCTTTTGGTAGTATCCTTCAAGGATACCTTTGTCCGAACCATGCGCTCCTGGGTGACTGTCGGCTTTCCCCTATTTTCTAGTTTAAAAGCTTCTCTATCTCTTTTTTAAAGGTTAATGCCAGCAGTCTGGTCCCATCCTGATTAAGGTGAAGCCCATCCCTTCGGAAGAGCCCCCCCTTTCCCCAGAATGTTCCCCAGTTCCTAACAAATCCAAAACCCTCATCCTTGCACCATTGTCTCATCCACGCATTGAGACTCCGGAGCTCTGCCTGTCTTTTGGGTCCTGCACGTGGAACAGAAAGCATTTCGGAGAACGCTATCCTGGAAGTTCTGGATTTCAATTTCCTACCTAAAAGCTTAAATTTAGCCTCCAGAACTTCCCTACCACATTTTCCTATGTCATTGGTACCAACATGTACCAAGACAGCAGACTCCTCCCCAGCACAATTGTATAACATGACATGAATCTAAAACTCATATTACTGTCAAATAAAAGCTGAATCAAAATATTGAAGTTACTTTGTTGGCAACAGCTAAATAACTTTACACTCCATTTCTACACCAAACTAATCCTGCCATTGCGATCCCCAAGACATTATGTAAAACTGACTGTTGCCCGCTTTGAAGAGTTATCAAACATCTAAACCAAAGGGATTCAGCTTTTTATTATTGCTTATGGCTAATAAACCATCAGGTGGCAACTTGTATACTGTATTGAGGATAATGCATTATTAGATGAGTGACAGGCAGGGTTTAGAAAAGGGAGTGGAACAGAGATCATGCTAGAAGAACATAAGATATGTCATACTGGGTCAGACCAAGGTCCATCAAAGCCCAGTATCCTGTTTCCAACAGTGGCCAATCCAGGTCACAAGCACCTGTAAGGTTCCCATAAGGTACGCAGATTCCATGTTGCTTGTTCATCTTGAAGCAACACCAGATGAAGCCTATTATTGGCTGGATGAAGGAAGGGCAGTGTTATTAATATCAATGGATCTTGTAGTCACATTTGATTTGATAGAGCTACACAGTTGGCAGAGAGATGTGTGCAATTAGGTTTAGGGGGCCCGGTGTTGCAGTGGATGCAGTCTTTTATGGAGATGAGGACATTTAGAGTGCTTCTTAAAGGTGAGTAGTCAGATGAGTATCACTTGAAATGGGGGGCTTTGCAAGGGTCTGCCCGTCTCCTCTTTATTTAATATATATCTGGTACCACTAGGGAGAGTGGTGACAAGACATTGCCTGTCCTGTTAGGCTTTGTGGAGGATGTCCAGTTATTACTCCCTTGGAAGGAGATGGAAGGCAGTAGCAGGTTCACATTGAGGTTTGTCTGAAGTGAAAAAGTGGTTGTTGCAGAATGGTCTCATTTGGAATGATTCAAAAACAGCATTTTTATGCCTTGGAGGACCTGAGGCAGGCGATCTACAGATACAGCTGAAGGTAGACATGCAAAAGACCCCTTAAGTGAGGGTGTCGAGGTCTTTAGGAGTGTTATTGGAGGAAGAGGAGAGAGTAGGACAAATGCAGATGGTGGTGGAATTATAGAAAATATACACATTAGGAAGTTACAGCCTTATTTGGAGAAGAATAACTTAAGGACAGTAGTATAGTGGTTCCAGATAGAAGGTAAGGTTAGAAAAATGGAGGAGGGGAGTTTTTAGGTTTGTAGCTTCCGAATTATGGAATGCTCTTCCAGAAGGGTTGCGGACTGATGTATCTCTGCTAACGTTTCAGAAGGACTTAAATTCCATCTCTTCCCATAAATGTGTTTCTTGAAAGGGGGGGATGGGTGCTATTAATTGGGCAGTCTTGAGGGGATGTGGGTTTTGAGGGCCTTGTTTGTAATTGTTCATTTCTGTCTTTTAGATATGATGTTTTTAATTATTTGTGCACTATCTTGATTGGCTTGTCCAAGAAGAATGTATATAAAGTTATATAAATAAAAAAATTAGGCATTCCATACTTGCTTAAACCAATCAAAAATAATCGATTTTTTAATGAATTAAGTTTCTTTGACTCAGATTTGATATCCTGTGCATGTACTGAGGCTATAGGAAGGTCTTTTGGATATCAGCTGAATCACAGATGTGTTATTTTCTTCTGCTCTTGCATATAACATCAGCAAGCGTTTACAATCTCTTCTGTCCATATAACCACAGAACTGCATGCAAAAGTAAAGTAGGCAAATTCACAGCCATTCAGCTGTGAGTTGTTATTGGCTTCAGGGCAACCTCTCTTTCCCCCCCCCCCCTTCCCCCCCCCCCCCCCCTCCACCAACCAAAATATGAAATAATAGCATTTGTGTGATAGTTTCAAGATACACACCCAGCAGCCAATAACAACTCACAGCTGAACGGCGTGAATTTTGCCTACTTTACTTTTGCATGCAGTTCAAAAACAGAGTGCAGATTTATAGATGTGCACAAAATACCCAGGTTAGTGTGGGTTTTTTTCTTAAATGAATCTTATGATGAACTGTGGCACATTTTTATTTTTGCATTCTATAGATTATGCAGGGCCCGATTTTTGAAGGCATTTACATGGGTACTGCCCTAGTTACCTGTGTAAATGCCTTAACAGGGAATTTTCGAAGATACCTACATGGGTAATGCCTTCGAAAATTGCCTAGTTTGTCCCTTACGCGCCCCAATGCTATGCGGCTAGCATCGGAGCTATGCGGGGTAGCAGTGTTTTTTGATGCTACCTGGTTAGCTCTCAGCTCAGCGTCTTAAAAATCAGCGAGGATTTCTCACCTATCTTTGAGGCACTGGAGCTAACTGGGTAGCATCGAACATCGCTGCTACCTGCTTAGCCTCGGTGACTGCTGGCGTGTTCAGCCAACCTGGATTTTCACTTCCATCGTTGTGGAAGTGAAAATCCCGGTTAAGGGGGTCAACGAGCAGGCTATGCGGCACATAGTCTGCCTAAATGAAAATCAGGCCCGCAATCTATGTTTTCTGACACATTTGTATTTGCAAATACACAACCACATGGCAGTACTCTAAAGAGAATATAAAAGTGTAATTTTCAGATGACATCATCAGAATGGTGAATATTGATGAACATTTCTCTGTAGGGTCCCCTTTTGGTTCCTCATACAGCGTGTGTCCCTATAACAGATTCAATACTATGCAATAGTGCAGGTTTTGACAAATTTTGTGCGGATTTAGGAGCCAATGCTTGTGACCTCCTCATTCCCACCACCCACCCCCAGTTGTCTCTCATGCTGATTTCATGTTCTCAAGTCTCAGGAGATCAGCGCCAGAATTCCTACATGTCGGATCATCTTTAGATAACAACAATTATAGCTTCAGATAGAAAGTCTATGTGGGTGTGTGTGCAATGGTGGTGTGCCTGTCTGTGCATGGGATGTGGCAGTGGGTGCCTTTGGGTGGGTGGGGTGCAGAGCTGCTGGGCATGTGTGGGCACGCTGCTGACCTGGGTAGCCTAAGTGTGTAATGTACACAGATGGGATGCCTGTGTCTGTGTGCGAGTGTGAGTGTGTGTGGTGCAGAGCTGAGGTGCCTATATGTATGCATGTGTAGAGTGGAGCTGGGATGCATGTCCTGTCCTGTGGAGATGGGCTGTTCATGAGTGTGAGTGTGAGTGTGTGTGTGTTGTGTGGGTACTTATGTATTCCTTCCCTGTAACATCCAACATCTTGCACTCTTCTTTCCCACCTCCAACTCCTCCCCACTGTTCCCCTTCCAGACTTTCTTCTCTTCTCCCTACATTCCCCCATCCTTTTTCCTTTGTTTGTCACTGACTCTTAAGTTTGCAGGTTTTAACTCCCTCCCTCCCGCCTATCCTTTTTTTTTTTTTTTTTGTTTAATTGCTGCTCCCTTCACTCTCTAATTCTGCCTTCCAGGCCGCAATCCTGGCCTTCCCACATGTTCTCCTGCTGGTGTATCTGATTTCCCATGGGCAGCAGAAGATCATGGGGCTGATGTAGGCTGTCTGCCCATGGAAGGTCAGAATCTCTCAGGCAGACAGCTTGCAATGGGGCCACGACTGCAGTCATCCCCTTCTCTGGCGCCTGTGGGGATCGATCGCCTTCAGGCAGATATAGACGGGTTCTGTCCCCCCCCGACTGTGATTTATTTTGGGGGGGGGGGGCAAGTAAATCCGAGGCGCCATATGCAAATTTCTGGACTCCATGATGATTTGGCACCTGGGATTTGTCAAGCCCTGCAACAGAGGAATGTGTGCATCATCTCTTCCACAGGACTCCTCTCCCTCCTAGTGAGAGATCTTAGTTAAGTGTGTGGATTTTTTGAGATGTATCTGAGGCAGGATCTTTATCCTTCAATTCCTTTTCATTTACATTTAGTAGGCCCAAAAACTGCATTAGCTGAAGAGTGTGGTTTTGTTTGAGGGACTTAATA